>CM057455.1:1299177500-1300606000 GCA_016271365.2 Neoceratodus forsteri
TTGTTGTGACATCACAAGCTGAAGCTAAATGTGAATTGTTATTTATAGAGTACAGTGATGTGTTCAAAGATCTAGGATGTTTGCCTGGGGAGCACAAAATAAACATAGATGACCACGTGCCACCCGTAATACACCCCTGCAGAAAAGTGCCATTCGCACTGAGGGACAAACTGAAAGAAGAGCTAAACCACATGGAAGCCACAGGTGTAATCAAGAGAATTGCTGAACCTACAGACTGAGTGAGTTCTTTAGTCATAGTTGAGAAGAAAAATGGCCAGCTCAGAACATGTCTTGACCCCAGAGACTTAAACAGAGCTATAAAAAGGGATAATTTCAAATTACCTAGCACAGAAGAGATAGTGTCACAGTTTGCTGGTGCTAAATGGTTTAGCAAACTGGATGATTCTTCTGGATTTTGGCAAATGAAGCAAGATAAGGCTAGTTCAAAATCATGCACATTTAATACTCCAGAAGGAAGATACAGATTTCTTTGTCTGCCGTATGGGATACTGTCTGCTCCAGAAGTTTACCATAAAAGAATTCATGTGATTTTTGAGCACATTCCAGGTGTTGAAACCATGATGGATGAAATCGTTGTGTGGGGTTCCACAAAAGATGAACATGACTTCAGATTGAGACAAGTGAGGGATCTGACAAGAAAAGTAAATCTTAAACTCAACAAAGAAAAATGTGAGTTTTGTGTAAAAGGACTGACCTTTGTGGGTGATACTCTTACTGATCAGGGCATTAAACCTGACCCTAAGAAGACATCTGCGATAGTGAATATGCAAAAGCCCAGCTGAAAAGATGATGTCAGGAGGTTCTTAGGGATAATTAACTACCTAGGGAAATTTATGCCTCAACTTTCAGCATGATCAGCCCCACTTTGATGGCTGTTGGAGCAGAAAAATGAATGGATGTGGTCACATGAACAGGAGCAAAGCTGGAAAAATCTGAAGAAGGCTATTACAGAAGAACCAGTGTTAAGATTATATGATCCTGCTAAAGAAATAAGAATATCAGCTGATGCTTCACAGTTTGGCTTGGGCTCAGTACTTCTGCAAAATTATGAAGGAATCTGGATACCCGTAGAGCCTTGACGAGCGCCGAGGCAAGGTATGCCCAAGTAGAAAAAGAGTTACTAGCAATAACTCATGCTTGTGAGCGATTTCATCAGTATGTGTATGGTCAAGCCTTCACAGTGGAAACAGACCACAAGCCTCTAGTAACTATAATGGCCCAGTCTCTAAATGACTGTCCAAGGAGAAAACAGAGAATGCTAATTAGATTACAAAAGTACGATGTTCAGTTGATCTATAGTCCTGGAAAGTACATGTACACTGCAGACACACTTTCACGTGCTGTAGACAAGAATGAAAGCCCGTAAAGTCAAACAGACAGAGAAATAAAGGCATATGTTGACATGATCGTGACCTCTCTTCCTATGTCCAATGAGAGACAAGAGCAGATCAGAAAAGAAACAGAGGCAGATGAAACAATGCAAATCCTGAGAAATACCATATTAAAAGGTTGGCCGAAGGAGAAAAGTGCCTGTCTGTTGTCTATTCATGATTTCTGAATGTGTAGAAGTGACCTAGCTGTTGTCAATAACATTATTTTCAAAGGCAACAAATTTG
This sequence comes from Neoceratodus forsteri, assembly GCA_016271365.2. NCBI lineage: Eukaryota > Metazoa > Chordata > Ceratodontiformes > Ceratodontidae > Neoceratodus > Neoceratodus forsteri. The sequence goes on from CM057455.1 coordinate 1,299,179,138, forward strand.
TTATGCCAGGAAAACTTCACAAAGAAATGCTACACAAAATACATGAAGGGCACTTAGTAGAAGAAAAATGCAAGTGAAGAGCCAGAGAAGTAATGTATTGGCTGAGAATGAATAAAGATATTGCCCAGGTAACTGCAACCTGTGAATTGTGTCTCATGTACAGACCAAAGCAGCTAAGCCAGCCGTTATGTCCTCATCCAGTGCCAGGCAGACCATATAAGAAAGTAGGTGCCGACTTGTTTGATTGTAATGGGAAAGCCCATATAGTTGTAACAGATTATTACTCAAATTATCCAGAGGTAGCAACACTGCCTACAACTACCAGTAAAGCTGTAATCACCTGCATGAAGTCAATCTTTGTGAGACATGGTGTTCCAAACGAAGTGTTCACTGATAATGGTCCACAATTTTCCAGTGCTGAGTTCAAACAGTTTGCCTATGAATGGGAATTCATACACAGTACTTCCAGTCCCAATTTTCCAAGATCTAATGGACTGGCAGAGAGCTCAGTAAAAACTATGAAAAGTCTCATGAAGAAAACACGAGGGAAAAGTAGATTTTTACAAAAGCCTACTGATCTACAGAAGTGCACCATTACAGAATGGTCTTTCTCCAGTGCAAATGCTTATGGGAAGGAGGATCAGGAAAAATCTGCCAATACATGAAAAGCTTCAGAAGACTCATGACTCAGTACAGGTGAAACAAAGCAAAGAAAAACAAAAGAAATAGCAAAAACAGTTACATGACAGGAGAGAAAGAAACTTACCTGATTTAAGGCCTGGAGATCAAGTGTGCCTTAGAGACTATGACAAAGGAATGTGGCTGAAAAGAGGCACTGTACAAGCACAAATTGCACCAAGGTCATACCAGATTGAAACAGGAGGAGGAATGCAGGTGAGACGGAATCATGTGGATTTAAGACTTCTGCCAAAGGTTGAAGATGCCAATTTGACTGAAGTTGACTTACCAACTCTCACAGCAGTCAGTCAATGCAACACCAAAGAAACTGATAGCAAGGACGATTCTAAGCAGTGTGCATCCACTGAAAAGTCACCAAAGAAGGAAGTGAGACCCAAAAGAGAAATTCAATGTCCAGAGAGACTGATTGAAACCTGTTAGATAAGTACAGTGGAGTGAGTGGTAAAGACTCACTAGAGAGTGAAGTACTAGTGACCTCTCCTCTCAAGATTAGGTTTAGTTTAATTATAAACCTCAGTTAGTAAGAAGTTAAAATAATAATGATAATAATTCAGCCAAGTTACTGTAATCCAATAATTCAGTTTGAAAATAATATACAACTTTTCTTTAAGTGAGGAAGATGTGATGTTATAGGAATTTAACATACTTATTAGACGGTCCCTAATGTAAATGTAAGAAGCTGATTATTTGTAGACAGCCCCTAGAGTGCAGAGGGTTGTGGGAAGTTTGCTTGGCTGGGGCAGTATGTTTAAGATGGCTGCACAATAAAGATGAGTAAAAAAATCATGCCGGTTTCGTGATTACTAACAAGTGAAACAGTACTCAAAGCTGTTGTTCTATTTGACCCAGAAAATACAAGGACATCCAACTTCTCCATGACATAAACTCTGCTGGAGACATTCCCTGATGTCATTCCACAGAACAGAACTAATGAACTGTTCATGGAGTTCATGTTATAGCCAGCCTCCACTGATCTACCTACCTTCTCTCATCAAGAGGATAGAATTGATAAATTCTTGCACCAGGTGTCACAACTGACAGCACCAGCCACTGGGCCACCACAGTTTAGACTGTTGTCACAGTTAGCTAAATATGCTCTACTTCTCCCACACGGCAATGCGTTCTGTTAAAGCACATTTAGCATGGTCAGGAAAAACACAACAGAGGTTCAAAGCTCATTAGGAAAATCAACAGAATATGCGAGCATACAGGCACCAGAAACAACATCTGTGCAGTGACAGCCTTCAAAATCAATGTGTTCAAGAACATACCATGCACAGTGTGCTCATCATCCAGTGATCTGATCCAAAACATACCATGCACAGTGTGCTCACCGTCCAGTGATCTGATCCAAAACATACCACGCACAGTGTGCTCACCGTCCAGTGATCTGATCCAAAACATACCACACAGTGTGCTCACCGTCCAGTGATCTGATCCGAGAACATACCACACACAGTGTGCTCACCGTCCAGTGATCTGATCCAAGAACATACCACGCACAGTGTGCTCACCGTCCAATCACAGTGTGCTCACCGTCCAGTGATCTGATCCAAGAACATACCACGCAGTGTGCTCACCATCCAGTGATCGGATCCAAAACATACCATGCACAGTGTGCTCACCGTCCAGTGATCTGATCCAAAACATACCATGCAAAGTGTGTTCACTGTCCAGTGATCTGATCCAAAACATACCATGCACAGTGTGCTCACCATCCAGTGATCTGACCCAAGAACATACCATGCACAGTGTGCTCACCATCCAGTGATCTGATCCAAAACATACCATGCACAGTGTGCTCACCGTCCAGTGATCTGATCCAGGAACATACCATGCACAGTGTGCTCACCGTCCAGTGATCTAATCCAAAACATACCATGCACAGTGTGCTCATCATCCAGTGATCTGATCCAAAACATACCACACACAGTGTGTTCACCATCCAGTGATCTGATCCTAAACATACCATGCACAGTGTGCTCACCGTCCAGTGATCTGATCCTAAACATACCACGCACTGTGTGCTCACTGTCCAGTGATCTGATCCAAGAACATACCATGCACTGTGTGCTCACTGTCCAGTGATCTGATCCAAGAACATACCATGCACTGTGTGCTCACTGTCCAGTGATCTGATCCAAGAACATACCATGCACAGTGTGTTCACCGTCCAGTTATCTGATCCAAAACATACCACACACAGTGTGCTCACCATCCAGTGATCTAATCCAAGAACATACCATGCACAGTGTGCTCACCGTCCAGTGATCTGATCCAAAACATACCATGCAAAGTGTGTTCACTGTCCAGTGATCTGATCCAAAACATACCATGCACAGTGTGCTCACCATCCAGTGATCTGATCCAAAACATACCACACACAGTGTGTTCACCATCCAGTGATCTGATCCTAAACATACCACGCACAGTGTGCTCACCGTCCAGTGATCTGATCCTAAACATACCACGCACTGTGTGCTCACTGTCCAGTGATCTGATCCAAGAACATACCACGCACTGTGTGCTCACTGTCCAGTGATCTGATCCAAGAACATACCATGCACAGTGTGCTCATCGTCCAGTGATCTGATCCAAAACATACCATGCACAGTGTGCTCACCGTCCAGTGATCTGATCCAGGAACATACCATGCACAGTGTGCTCACCGTCCAGTGATCTAATCCAAAACATACCATGCACAGTGTGCTCATCATCCAGTGATCTGATCCAAAACATACCACACACAGTGTGTTCACCATCCAGTGATCTGATCCTAAACATACCATGCACAGTGTGCTCACCGTCCAGTGATCTGATCCTAAACATACCACGCATTGTGTGCTCACTGTCCAGTGATCTGATCCAAGAACATACCACGCACTGTGTGCTCACTGTCCAGTGATCTGATCCAAGAACATACCATGCACAGTGTGCTCATCGTCCAGTGATCTGATCAAAGAACATACCACGCACAGTGTGCTCACCGTCCAGTTATCTGATCCAAACATACCACACACAGTGTGCTCACCATCCAGTGATCTGATCCAGAACATACCATGCACAGTGTGCTCACTGTCCAGTTATCTGATCCAAAACATACCACACACAGTGTGCTCACCATCCAGTGATCTAATCCAAAACATACCATGCATAGTGTGCTCACCGTCCAGTGATCTGATCCAAAACATACCATGCAAAGTGTGTTCACTGTCCAGTGATCTGATCCAAAACATACCATGCACAGTGTGCTCACCATCCAGTGATCTGATCCAAAACATACCACACACAGTGTGTTCACCGTCCAGTGATCTGATCCAAAACATACCATGCAAAGTGTGCTCACCATCCAGTGATCTGATCCTAAACATACCACGCACTGTGTGCTCACTGTCCAGTGATCTGATCCAAGAACATACCATGCACTGTGTGCTCACTGTCCAGTGATCTGATCCAAGAACATACCATGCACAGTGTGCTCATCATCCAGTGATCTGATCCAAGAACATACCATGCACAGTGTGCTCACCGTCCAGTTATCTGATCCAAACATACCACACACAGTGTGCTCACCATCCAGTGATCTGATCCAGAACATACCATGCACAGTGTGCTCACTGTCCAGTTATCTGATCCAAAACATACCACACACAGTGTGCTCACCATCCAGTGATCTAATCCAAAACATACCATGCATAGTGTGCTCACCGTCCAGTGATCTGATCCAAAACATACCATGCAAAGTGTGTTCACTGTCCAGTGATCTGATCCAAAACATACCATGCACAGTGTGCTCACCATCCAGTGATCTGATCCAAAACATACCACACACAGTGTGTTCACCGTCCAGTGATCTGATCCAAAACATACCATGCAAAGTGTGCTCACCATCCAGTGATCTGATCCTAAACATACCACGCACTGTGTGCTCACTGTCCAGTGATCTGATCCAAGAACATACCATGCACTGTGTGCTCACTGTCCAGTGATCTGATCCAAGAACATACCATGCACAGTGTGCTCATCATCCAGTGATCTGATCCAAGAACATACCATGCACAGTGTGCTCACCGTCCAGTGATCTGATCCAAGAACATACCATGCACAGTGTGCTCACTGTCCAGTGATCTGATCCAAGAACATACCACGCACAGTGTGCTCACCATACAGTGATCTGATCCAAAACATACCATGCACAGTGTGCTCATCGTCCAGTGATCTGATCCAAAACATACCATGCACAGTGTGCTCATCGTCCAGTGATCTGATCCAAAACATACCATGCACAGTGTGCTCATCGTCCAGTGATCTGATCCAAGAACATACCATGCACGGTGTGCTCACCGTCCAGTTATTTGATCCAAAACATACCATGCACAGTGTGCTCACCGTCCAGTGATCTGATCCAGGAACATACCATGCACAGTGTGCTCACCATCCAGTGATCTAATCCAAAACATACCATGCACAGTGTGCTCACCGTCCAGTGATCTGATCCAAAACATACCACACACAGTGTGTTCACCGTCCAGTTATCTGATCCAAAACATACCACATACAGTGTGCTCACCGTCCAGTGATCTGATCCTAAACATACCACGCACTGTGTGCTCACCGTCCAGTGATCTGATCCAAGAACATACCACGCACAGTGTGCTCACCATACAGTGATCTGATCCAAAACATACCACGCACAGTGTGCTCACCATCCAGTGATCTGATCCAAAACATACCACGCACGGTGTACTCATCGTCCAGTGATCTGATCCAAGAACATACCACGCATGGTGTGCTCACCGTCCAGTGATCTGATCCTAAAAATACCACACACGGTGTGCTCACCATCCAGTGATCTGATCCAAAACATACCACGCACGGTATGCTCATCGTCCAGTGATCTGATCCAAAACATACCACGCACGGTGTGCGTCACCATCCAGTGATCTGATCCAAAACATACCACGAACGGTGTGCTCACCATCCAGTGATCTGATCCAAAACATACTACGCACGGTGTGCTCACCGTCCAGTGATCTGATCCAAAAGGCTAAGTCTGTAACATATAAGAGTTTGATGGCAAGAAAAGAAGCACAGAATTAAGAAGCTGACACTGAGAATGTTGCACCTACAGCAAGTAGAGATACTTTACAATTTGTTCCTGAAAATTACAGTGTAGGCTTTAATGGCTGTCCCTTCTTTTAATGGGAAGTTTTGCCCTAGTCTCAAACCATTTTGTATTCCCTCTGTTTAAAATGGTTATTTTGGTATATCAACTACTTTTATTGAACAGCTCACCAGTTATTGTAAACAGTTCTTGTGGTCAAGTATCAGGAATTATATTACTGTGTCAAATGACTGACGTCTCTTGTGTTATGTTTCACATTGGAATTGATCTCTGACTGCTTAAACAGTTTACACAATACTTTAGAAAGTTGAAAATTAAAAAGACCCACTATACCAATAATCTAGCTGGGAAGTCACAGAGGCTTGGACCTGGGATGGCAGATCACTCTGGGGTGGGGGGATGGGACCAGATGTTTAACCATGGCAATGTTTCTCAGGTGGTAGTAAGCACTCTGGACCACAGCTGAAACCTGTGATTCAAGTGTCAAACTGCAGTCCAAAACAATGCCCAGGTTCTTCACTCTTGTACAGGTAAGCAACTGGGAGCCTCCAAGCATCAACCCAGAGACTCAACCAGACTGCACCTTCACCCTCCCAAGCAACCAGATTCAACCACTAGTACCTCAGTCTTATCCGGATTCAACCTCAACCAGTTTGCTGTCATCCAGTCAGGAAGGGTTTGATTAAACACCGACACCGCCTCCTGCTGCTCGGGTGCAGAAGACAAGTATAGCTGAGTATCAGCTGCACAGCAGTGAAAACTCAGCCTATACTGTCTTATAATGTCTCCTAGTGGCAGCACATACACCGCAAACAACATGGGGGGAAAATGGAGCCCTGCAGAACACCACATGGCACGGGCACTGAGGAAAAAATTCCAGACACCACCTTCTGCGTCCTGCCAGTGACGAAAGATTGAAACCAGTTGAGGACTGTACCAGTCAGTCCACAACAGACCGTCAGGTACTCCAAAAGTACCCCATGGTCCACAGTGTGGAGATTATCAAATAAAATTATCTATTAATATTTTAGAAGCACAGAAATTTTCAATTCATGGCATGCTTAATGCTTTAAAGCAGCAGTCCAAAGAATAAACAAACTGATAGGAGACTGTTGTTTATTCGTAACGTGGCACATTAGGCATAAACAACAGTCACCTATCAATTTGTTTATTCTTGATGAATCCTCCATGGCATAGGACTGCCTGCTAGCCGACAGATCCCCTTGTAAGCAGCTAGCTCATTTTGCTTGCTCACCAGTGCACTCTGAGCTGTTCGCTCAATTAACACCACACCATGAGTCACTCACTCACTTAACTCAACACACGTGCACTTATTTTCATCTGTCAAATGTTGTAAGGTCTGCTCATGTGTGCAGCTGTCACATGTTGTATACTCCATTGCTCCCAACTGTGACCTGAACTTACCCCACTCCTTGCCTCATAAATTTGAATGTTCCTAGAACTACTATGACACTACCTGTGAACTACTATCTCTCTCTCTCTATTGCGTTAACCTTCAGGAGACTTTAACTGCATCTATAAGTGCTGTGCTCTAAGTGTCTTTGAGACTAGACCACCAGGAGGCCTTTTTTTAAAACCCTCCTCAGATTGTTTTGTAACTGTTATAAGTATTGTGCCTGCTGCTAACCTTGTTGCACTGCTCATTGCAGGACCAGTGCTTTGCAAACTTGTTATTGAAAGCAAGGGAGCCTAATCCTTTTCCACTCTGTCACTTCTGTTTCCATAACTTATCTGCTTCACTACTCCTAGGCCACAAAGCTACCATACTCTGCCTTAGCTTCTAAACTGAGTCAGTTCTGGACCCTTAACCCCTGGAACTATTGCACAACCCTGCTGGACATTTGTCTCCCTCTTAATCCTCACATTCCTCCTCTATATTGCAGACACTATGTCTGCTTCCATGCCTTGTGCCAGAAACCCCACTGCCACCCCAGACTTTACTAAGTCTGACACCCTAGTCTGTGCACAGTGGATTACAAACAGCCTTAGCCTATGTGACCCAAAATATTGGTACCTCATTTTATGTTATCTCAGCAAATTCAGCTGGTATTTCCCAACCCCACATGTTCACCAAAAAGCCATAGTCCTTGTCCTCCTGACGTGCTTACTGTTAATGACTGCTGGATGCGTTGAACCTAATCCTGGCCCATCTATACCTGTGACTCCCACTCCCCCCCCCCCAGCAAGGAGTAAAAGGACTCAGATCAGTCCACCGTAATGTTAGAAGTCTCCTACAAAACCTCGATGTACTTACCACCTGGACCTGCCACTATCAGCCTGACACACTCTGTGTGTCCAAGACCTGGCTCAAACACACCATACCTAACCATCTCTGTGAGATTGCAGGGTAAAGCTTTATTAGATGTGACACGGCCTCCCCAAAGTGAGCTGGTGGCACTATGAATTACTATAGGTTCAACCTTAACCTCTTTGCTTGCAGCCTCCCCCTAGCCTCCAGAGGAACATCCTGAGAACGGTGTCATGGCATTCTAACCCTGGCTAACACCAAAAAACTCCACATACTGTATTCTGTGTTTACCTACCACCTACTACCAGCCAGCAAGTCCTCCCCACCCTAATTAATGCCATTGGTCCTCTTGTAAATAATAATGAATTTATTATCCTTGGTGACTTCAACATAGATTGGCTAAAATGTAATAGACATAATGTAGAACTATCCCTGAACAAGCTGCTCCTCACCCAATTGATCTTGCATCCTACCAGACTTTCCAGTAATGGATGAAGTGCCACCCTTATTGGCTGGGTGCTAGTCCCCAGTGCTGACAAAATAATCAGCTCTGGTGTCCTCACTGACTGAATTAGCGACCATTCCTCAGTCTTCTGCGTGTGACATGCTAAAGCCCCAAAAGTCCCACCTTGTCTGATTCACTTTCATGACCTTTCTTGTCTGGACCCCTTACAATTCAAAACAAAAGTGACCCATCTCAACTGGCCCTACCTGAGGGCAACCTCTGATACTGATCATGTTGTCTCTCATTTCAATACCACTTTCTCTAGCCTCCAGGAGAAATATGTCCCTATCACCACCAGGGAAGTTTGTGGTCTGATACCTATATGGCTGAGTTGCCCTCTCCTATCCATTCTAAAAGAGAGAGACAGAGGTTGGGCTGCCTTCAAGGCTACCAACTCTATCTCTGACTGGGCCACCTACAGAACTCTCAGAAATAAATGCAAACATGTCATCTGACAGAGTAAGGGTTGCTTCTATAGAACTCAACTTGCCTCCTCCTACAACCCCCTCATCCCTGTCAGTTTTGGAACTGCATCAAAAAATCCTTGGCCCTTGGGAGAACCCCCACCCCCTCCTGACTTTGAGATAGAGGATATAAATTGTAACAATCCTACAACAATTTCCCATGCATACAACAAGCTATTTTCAGACCTCTCGGCATACAGTGAAGCTTTTTCTACTCCCCTGAATTTCCTAACCTCTTCCTCATCTTCTCCATCAGGGCAATATCCCCCTTTCTACTTCAAACAAGTTAGCATCTCCAAGGTATACAAACTTTTGAGGCAGATCCCTGTATCTAAAGCTGCTGGATTCAATAGTATAGAGCCCACACTCCTGAGGCTTGCTGCTTATGAATTAGCACCTCTGTTTACTAGAATTTTCAGTCTTTCCCTTTCCACAAATGAGGTTACAATAATCTGGAAAATGGCAAATATAGTGCCGGTGTTCAAAAAAGGGAACAGCGAAACAGTTAGTAATTACAGACCCTTTGCCATGCTACCCATCCTGGGTAAGGTACTTGAAAAAATTGTCTTCGCCTAGCTCTCTTCCTACCTCTCTATCCACAACCTCCTCTCCCCAGCTCAGCACAGCTTCTGTCAGAACCACAACACCACTACTGTGCTGCTCACACTCTAACAGTATCTCCACCTCTCTAGACAAAGGTGAGCTTACTGGAACTGTATTCATTGACCTCACAAAGACCACTGATATGGTCAATTACTCTCTCCACTGCAGCAAGTAGTGTCCTGTTGATCTCTGAGCATGCCCTACCTTGGTTTAGGAGCTACCTAACCAATAGACAGCAATGTGTCAGGATTGGTTTCTCTCTATTTGACAACCTAATCTCTTCAACTGGTGTCCCTCAGGGCGCCATACTCAGGCCTCTCCTTTTCTCACTACATGCCAAATTACTTCACCATTGCTTTGCTAATAGTACCCCTCTCCTCTATGCTGACAACTTGGTCTTCTTCACTAGTGCAGTGAACATAGTCGGCATTAATAGTACCCTCACAGCAGACCTGAAGGCTGTTCAAGCTTTGTTCCATGAGAATGGGCTACTAATGAACCCCATTAAATCACAAGTTGTAGTAGTGAAGTTTATTTATACATGGTGCCTTTCCTCTGAAGCCGAGAGTGCCATTACAACAAAATACAACTTAAGACATAAAATACACATAACAATACAATACTGATTATCATAAAAATGAAGCAAAACAATACAAAACAGATAAAATAAAAATTTCCTCTAACAATATACCTGTAAAAATAACAGCAATACTAAAACTTAATTAAGGTAACTATGGATAGATGTTCTGAAGACGTTTTATTGCTTCACCAAAGCCTGCTGAAAAAGATAGACCTTTAGCCCCTTCTTAAAAGCTTCCACTGAGGGGCTTTACTCAAGGTCCTGGGCAAGGAGTTCCAGAGCACCAACCCTGCTACTTCAAAGGCCCGGTCACCTCATGTTTTTAGTCACTAGTCACAAGCTATGTTATTCAGAACCACCCACTGGCTAAAAAACAATCATACTCCACTCAGTGTGGTGTGTGATAATGCCCAACCCAGACTCCTTTAACTTGTTCAAATACCTGGGTGTTATATTCGACGCATCCCTTGACTTCTCACTACATATAACTTCCTTGTGTAAGGCTGTTAACATCAGTCTTGCACTTGCCTATTGAGCCAGTCCAAATCTTTCCCCATCAGCTCGCACTGAAGTAGCCCATGATCTTCTACACCCTAAACTATCCTACAGCATGTCCATCTTCTCTAATGCCTCTAATGCTATCCTGTATAAATGGTATGTGGCCCAGAATAATACCTGTTGTTTAGCTCTTGCATGCAATCAACTTACTCATCACTGTACGTTGTACTCCAAACTAGGTTGGCCTTCCCTTGCTACTCTATGGGACTTTTTTTCTGGCAACATGTAATGCACAACCAAATGCCTCAGCCCCTTGCTGCTTCCCTCCTGGTGCCCTACAAAATTACCTAATCCCTCAGATCCTCTGATGCTGGCCTTCTATCCATCCCCAAGACTAGCACCAAACATGGTGAGATGGTCTTTGCAGTTGCTGCACAGAAACTATGGAACAACATACCAGCTCATATTAGACATTGCATGGTTGCCTGCACCTTCCAGCACCAATACTGGTCATATCTGCTTCAACATGCAGTATGGTCCTGTTCCTAACCAATACCTACAGTATTCATCTAGCCACCAAAATTTGTCTGCTCCTTGCTCTTGGTTATTCAGTTAGCTGTTCTGATTGTCTGAACGTATGTGTTTCTACCAATTTACCCTTCTCCTATGCTCCACTGCTCTTAGATATGTGCAATAGTTTTATTTTTTCTCTCACCACTCTCTGCTCGGAATGCAGTCATTTTTCACTGTCATTACATTGAACTGTACTCCTCCGAATTCCTTTACTAACTTCAGTGTTGTGTACAGAAATGTACTCCTTGGGTGTCTTATGTTGCTTCAATGTGCTACCACAGTCTGTACTGTGATGATCAAAACTGAATGTATTCCCCCGACTGTGCCTGAAAATAGGCAAATGTTTCCCTACTGCACCTTACCCAGTAAACAAAAACTAACTAACTAAATAAATACTGCTGCATTAAACAAATTATATAGCCACAGGACAGAATAAGCAGATGGAGTATGAATCAGTCATTAAAATAAACATGTTTATTAACATGCTCAACTCATCATAGTCATAATCTTTAATAGACAGTTTCCCCATCAGGACTGGGTATATATCTTTATAACAGTCTTTCATTGTCTTAGATAACTTGCTGCAGTGCATCACCTCCACATTTGACTATTTCACCAGAGTGGATATTGGTCAAATCACCAGGTATCTGTTGAAATCATCTATGACTAACACTGGTTCTTCATGAGCAGTTTTAAAGATTTAATCTGTATAATTCCAATAATTATGTCTGGACGGCCTCTATTTGCTATAACCATGTTGAGGGTTATCAACTGATATCAATATCAACCTCAGAATACAACATCCATGAATCAAAGTGGACATATCATAACTTCTTCTTCATTTCTACTCTACTTGCTTGTTGGCAGCCACTTTCCTCTTGTCTTTAAGGCTTCTGTGTAGGACTGCAGACATACAGCCGGAAAGAAGTACATTTCATGCTTTCAGTTTTGGAGCATTGGGAATCCATTATCACAGTATATAGGATAGTGTATGACTTAATGTTAACAACAAGGCAATTCTTACATGAGTGGTTACTATGATGATTGTTGACCTCAAGAGTGCAGCTCGAGAGCTCACAGTCATCATAGTAACCACGAGTGTCAGAATTTGCCTTGTTGTTAACATTAAACCATACAGTTTTCTACATAGTGTATGTTACAACCAATTACGATACCCAAAGTAAAAAAACAAACAAACACTGACATCAGGTCCCCATGGAAGAGAGAGAAATGGGAAAGAAAGTTTTAGTAACTTATTAAAAAATGCAGCGTCCTCAGTACATTTCAGTAATAACAACTGCAGGGTGGTGCCGCCGAAAACTGATGCTCCGTGCACTCTCGCTAACTACTCCCAGAGCAACCACCACACACACACACACACTTCAGCCTTCACCTCTCACCTTCATTACAGACTCTTGCTCTCATTGGCAGTAAAGGTTTTTTTTTTACTGCTGTTTAAGTGGATGGGAGCTATGGCATGATTGGTAACCAAGGCAACTGAGGTGCCTGTGAGGAACACAGTATGATGTCCGTACTAAAGCAGAACAAAAAGTTGTTCTGCTGCAGTATGGACATCATTACTGCAGCATACTCACATTTTCACAGTCATGGAAATCCAGTTAGAACACGTTCTAGTGTACACTATACATTAATAGTGATGTCTACTCTTCTGAACATGAAGCATCATCACACTGTAATCAGTTTTTCTATAACTCTCAAGCTGGTGGTAGCACATAATAAAATTTTAAGAAAAAACTTGATTTATGATTTACACTTCAGTTCATCAGATTATTCCTTGTTAGGAACTGGGATATTACGTAATGATTCTCTACACTAAGATTCATTGTAAATTCATAAGAACTTTACTATGGAGATTAGAATTTAGACGATTACTATATTCATCTAATTATCTGTACCCTGTGATTGTAATTGTAGCAAATGATGCCTATATATATACTGCAATAGTAGTTATAGAGTAAAGAAAGTTATATGAATTTTAATTTAAAAACATAACAGAGTGACATGTACACATAAGCGGAGAAGAGTGTGCAGTGTATGAATAAAATAGTAAAGGCCTGGCATGTATCTATAAGGCATCAGAAACACAGCTCTGAACATTAACATTTTTAATTATCATTCTTAAACATTTAAACAGCCTTAAATACTTAGTTACTATGCATTCACCATGCCTGCCAGTCCTGCTTCACCAGTAGATGCCAAAATCAAAATGTGCAGTCTGTCATCAGCCACCAGGGATCAGCACAGAAAGATTGATATATGAAAAGACTATAATAGCAGGGCACTGAATATTCCCACAACTGACCCCAAAATGCACCAGATTGCATCAAAAATGCAAACAAATTTCTGAGGACTCTATATTACACACTATGCTGCATGCCAGTGCTTCCAAGTCTGTGTTTCTGCATCTGAGGACATACCTGAAGAATACTATAAATTATTCTGATGGTCATACTTCAAGGACACCGCAAAACCTCTGCAAATGATGGCATGTGCTCCTTATACAGCCACCAAATGACATCACCATGCTTCATGTAGATTCACAGTTCAGCAGCAAAACAGATCTGTAAAACACCAGCAATAGGCAGAGGACGTCCATGGCAAACAAAGGTAAAAAAAGCATGTTTAGCATTTCAGTGTTGCAGAAATAATTGATTACGACTTCACATCAAGGCCCACTGAGTTGAGTACTGTACACCACAATCTTTTTACACATGATCATTAAAAAGAAAGCAGTCAAACATGATCAGCTGAAAGAAAACAGTTAAGACTACAGCTGCAGCTCCACAGCAGTCCGTTTTATATACAAAGTATCAGTTTGCAGCAACTCTCATCCATGCATTCCCATCCCACACCAAGGCATGATTACAATTCACAGAAGTAAAAAACACATTCTAGTTTTCAAAATCAGTTCTTTTTTTTATCATAAAGCAGGCTTTCTCTCAGATTTTATATAATGGATTTTTATAATCTTTATTAATCTAAATACTATTTGACATCACAAAACTACATAACACAAAAACGTTGTATTACATATTTTTATTGCTGAAATAAATGCACACATGATTAAAACACATTTTTTTTAACTCTATTTTATTCCCCATCACTGCCAAACTCTCTCCAGCAAGCTCCAGTCCACCATCTCTACCTCCTTGCGTGGCTCAGTTAGTCCCTCTACTCCTCTCCAGCACTGGGCATCCCCCGGGTTTGCCCTCTGGGGAAGGGTCGGCCTCCCCCCGCCCAGGGTGCTCTATCTTACGTATTGAGCCACCGGGCTGGAGACGGTGGGGGCCGGGCCCGACTTCAGGAGTGTGGACAGCAGAAGAAGACACCATCGCCTATCAGCGGAGGGAGGTTTCTTTTCCTACTTTAAGCCTCTGTGGAGCCCAGCTGCCAAGACAACATACTGCAATGGCTCCATGCCCTTGGCATATGCCACAATGCTTCTGTCGGCAACCTCCAGCCTCTGCCAGAGGCTGCTCCTCGAGAGGTCATCTCCCCAACCCTCCCTGGAGAGGACAGAGCAGTCCTCTAGATGCTCAATCATCTTCCCTCCCTGCCGACCCCCAGCAGCCCGGGCTCATTTCCGAACACGGGTCGCCGGCATAGCACGAGGTGCGGTGTCCAGCGCCTCAACCCTCTGCGCCACAAGGCCAGCCATTAAAACACATGTTGATTCCAGCAACCTTAAGTAGAGGAGCCAGCAGTATTTCAATACATGTAAAAAGGAACAGTGTTCAGGGTGCATATTCCTGATGCATATGAAAAGATTAATTGGAATATGTATTCGGAGTATTCAGAATATAACTACAATATCTATTTGGAGTATTCAGGATACTATCATATTCTGAATACTGCCCTTCACGTAAACATAGTGCATGAGCCACTTCCCTCATTCCTGACTGCCATTACAAACATGGCTGCCACCTTTACTCATACATAAAAAAACTTTAACTAGGTCCTAAAAGTAAAACCCCCTTAAATTAAACAAAATATGTAGTTAACTGAATTCTCTTTTCATTCATGATCCCCTCACACATAAACAAATTAAAAAAAAAAAACTCAAGTTCTAGTCATACTTCTTAGTCCTGGTGTTTTGTTTCTTTGATAACCATGAAAAATCCCCTTCTCTCCTTACCAGTGTGTCAGAGAACTCCTTGCTGCTTACCTTGCAACAGATAAAACTGAGGATCTGGTTCCACTTGTGGCTGCTGTGTGTGTGTGTGTGTCTGTGCATATATTCCAGTGGAATTTTGAATTCATGTATTCCATGTTATCATGACTATGTGTGTGTGCGTGCGCGTGTGTGCATGCGTGCGTGCGTGCGTGTGTGAAGAGTGAAATACTGCAACATTTTTGATTCTTGTATTCCATGGTAAACAAAAGCACCATATATTAGATGTGTGGAAAGACAGACAGCTGACAGGAGGAAACCAACCATGGATGGATTGTTTTACACTTTTAGCAATATGTTATAGTTTTGTGCCTTTTTTCTTTTTACTTTTAGAGGGTTTGTTTTTTAAAAGCTGCCCATGAACCTCTTTTATAAGCATAATAAGACACTTTGGGATATTGGTTGTAATGGTTTACCACACTTTCAGGGGCAGAGATTATTTGTCCTGTGGTCTAATGCCTTAGTACGCTCCGGGTGTGTGGTGAAACCAGCACAACCAATGTCCCATCATGCCTTATTACTTACATATTGGATAGACATTAAAAGGAACACTGGATGGTGTCTAGAGGCATTATAAATGGTCCCCTATCACATTTAAAGTACTACAACACATTGCATTTGCACTGTAATCGGGTCACTGTGGATGCTGCAGTTGTTACCCCTACGTAGTGGGCTCAGAAAAGGTTGGGGGGTCTGGGTCATTAAACTCCTGATGGGAGTTTATATCCAAGGTTTAATTTTTTTGCACAATGCCTCCACCTAGAGAAAGGTTTAAAAGGTGTAGTGTAAATATGATGCAACCCCTAGGATACCGTACTTCCCCACAGGAATTGCCTCCCCCATGAACCAATTCAGTGCAATAACAGTTACCCCACTCAGCATATAACTTATACTCTATAATTGAGATACGTTATGTCCAGAAAGTGAATATCTTAACTAAAAAAGAAACAAAGGTTTTGTTTACTTGCTCTGCTCTCAGGCACTACAAGAAAAGTGGATAGGCATGGAGGTGGTCAGACCTGACCCCAGTTGGTTTTTCCATGCCTGTCCAGACCCAGCCACACAATCATAGTGCTGCTCTCCAGTCACCCTGCTAGGCACAGCCAAAATAAAAATCTGCACCTGTGGTGTGCTTCCAGTGCCTTTCCAGGCTTATCCAAAACCACACATGCCTAGTACCTTTGCTTTCCTGACCATCTACAGGTCCATTATGCCCACATAGCACAGCAGTTCATTCAGCAGAAAGAGGGAGGTGGTGTTGCCACCGTGTCGATCACTGGTAAGACCCCATCTAGAGTACTGAGTCCAGTTCTGGAGACTACACATCTTCAGAAGGACATACACAGGGTGGAGGCAGTCCAGACAAGGAACTAAAATGGTGCAGGGTGTGTATCAAAAGCCCTATGAGGACAAACTAAAGGACCTCAATATGTACACCCTGGAAGGGGGGACATGATAGACCTTTAAATACCTCATGGAGGTAAATAAGGTACAGGAGGGAAGTATTTTTCAGAAGAAAAGGTGTTCAAGAACAAGTGGACATGTTATGAAGCTGGGGGTAGATTCAGGTGAGATGTGAGAAAGTACTTCTTCACAGAAAGAGTGGTGGATTTCTGGAACAGCCTTGCAGCGGAGGTGGTGGGGTGAAAACAGTGCTGAGGTTCAAGAATGCATGGGATATGCACAACAAAATTATAGTGGAAAGGAAGGGGGAGGGAGAAAGCTGTAGATCAAGTATGATCCGTGATAACAATGCATGTAGGGAAAATGGGTGAACTGGGTGGGCCAAGTGACCCTATCTGCTGTCAAATTTTATATTTCTGTGTTTCTATACAGTCTGCAGGGCATGTGTGTTCCCAAATTCCCATCTGAGTATTGCTTTTTGAATAGAGGAATGGCTGTTAAAGTCTAACTTACTGCCATCTCTTGATTACATTTAAAAGGGGAACAGTTAACACTAAGAGCATCACACCCAAGTGTGGGCTGGTCCCAATTTGTACTTTGTGTACAAAATATTTTTTTTTACTTACTGTTTACTGCAGTATAGCACATTGTGTCATGCTGATTTTGCTGAGTTCCAAGCTGACATTTCCTGTAACCAGAAATCCCAGAAACCCTTGCAGCTGATATCAGAGGTGGGCCACAGCAGTGGTGATTCAATAGCCTGCAGTGTGTGTTGGAGTTTTTAAAAGCTCATATCAGATGCTTGCTACTTCTGCTGTTCTCCCTATGCTATGTGCAGCCCTCTGTGACTGTACATAGCCTCTGGTGGAACCAGGACCAGCAAACAAATGATCAGAGCTTACAAAAACTTTAACATGCACTGCAGGCTACTGAATTTACCACTTCTGTAGCCCTGTTCATATGTCAGCTGCAGGGGATTCTGGTTTTGTTTCAGAAAATGCCAGCTTAGAAGTCAATAAAATCAGCCTGCGATAATCTACTAGGGTTTAAGCATCAGGGTTAATGGAAGGCAGCTGACTTATGCGGTATCCACATGTTACTAACTGTATTTACTTATTCTGTACCTGTACCATTCTGGATGCTTTATTACTTGCACCTCTAATATAATGGCTCTACTGCCTATATATAGCACTTTAAAGAGACAGCTTAGTGTTTGCACTTATATTCTGTAAGTCACTGCTTCAGTTGCATAGCCACATTGAATTAAATATTATATATGAAGTACAAGAATAAATTCTGCAGACCTGCTACATTTGACTCAATTGAGGTGCTTTACTTTGGAGAACAGGCAAGACATTATTGTAACTATCCCGTGGTGGTTACCAGATGGCATTTGGAGTGTGAGGAAACTGCCTTTGGTGTGTCTTACTATAATAAAGGCTAAGTCAGCCCTATGCCCCAGCACCATTCCATTCTAAAGTATTTACTTGAACAGCTCACACTAGACCTTGGATGGAGTCTGTGCTTCACTTGGTACCCAGCCATGGAAATGGTGTAGGACTGATGATGTTGCATGTGGTTGACTGGCACTGGTCACTAAAATTAAAGCAACACTTTTAAGCTATCAACCCCAAAACTGTCTGGCTCTTTGGTGCAGGGGTAGTGCTACTGTGCATGATACTGGCACCCTGCGTTCAAGAGAGGGCACAGGCCATCAAGAGCCAGCTGGGGAGGAAGCATGGAGTAGCCCAAGGCGGATCTCCTTCCTCAGGTTGGGGGGATACTGCTCCTTCAGTGGACAGCAGAGAGCACCAGAAGGGGATGGGGTCACTGCCGAGTATCTATAACACATGCGTGCCAAGAACTGGCTGCCCTCTTTGATCTACTAGAAGCTCTAGCCACAAATGGTTACCAGGGCACAGCTGGGGCACAACAGATGGCAGTCAGGGCACTGATATATGGTTACTACGGGGGAAGCTCTGCACCAGATGGGGCACCAACTGGGGCACAGCATTTTTTTACCAGGGCACGTGCCTTGACGGGCCCTGGTGTAGAGCCACCACTGCTTTGATCACACACAGAAGAGAACCCAGAAGCAGATAACATTCAACACACTCCTCAGCTAGTCAAGCTTTACACTGTAAGAACTGCAGGTGTCTCAAACATTGTGTGGACAGACACAGCCATGCACACGCAGAGAGCAGTCTCACAAAATGAAATGCATTCACAGGCAAGTCATGCACAACAGGCTATCGAGCAACGGAGTCAGCTGTCTACCCTGGGTCATACAAAGAACTGATCTTAGAACTGGTTATCACATAGTACTCAACACATTGAGTGATGCCTGATCTGCTGAGAACTGCAATAGTTCATTTTTTTTAAACTCAGCTTTATTGCATAGGTTGATATCACAAGCTGTTAAAAGGTCATCACAGCACATATCATCAATACTGAAGTTGTGAACATCGACAGTTAATAGTCCAGTAACTTAATAAAGCTTGTTTGGATACATTTCCTGTAGACATAAAACTACAAGGTAAAACTTGGTGTATTCATTTTGTTGAACCTGTTAAACAAGAGCAATTAATATCCTTGTGAAAACTTATTACCATTTCTGATCTGATCCACCAATAAACTAGTTAAAAGGGGCCAACATGCCAAACTAAAACGTTGCACTCCTCTCCCTCTCATCTGCATATAGACATTAGATATTCAGTTTCTATCGGTAGGTACTCTGACACTCTCCCTTGGGATTTCATCCACCTAGAGCCCAGTGGGTTACTGCATTAATATTCTCAACCCTCCCTCAGAAGTCCACCCCACCAAAAGGAGATGTTAAGTAGTGCTATGTCCCTCTGCTATAAGCCAGGCCTCCCAGTTCTGCCATCTCTGAACATGTTTTTCTGACTGAAGTCTTATTTCTGCTGTCAAGGCCTCCATTGTGACCACTTCCCTTACCCTCGCAATCCAATCCTTGCTCGTAGGTGGGTCAGAGCTAAGCCATCTTGTTGTAATGCAGTTTAGACCTACTGCCAATAGAACCAGACCCATACGACGGGCGTCCCCCTTCAGTTGTTTCACCATAGGTATCCCCAGGACACATTCCTCAAATTTGAGGGGAATGAGAATACCCAGAATACCCTGTAGTGCTTTTTGTAGGGCTGCCCAGAATGTTGTGAGGTGGGGGCAGGCCCCAAAAATGTGTCAATGATCCCCCACTCCCCCACACTGTCTCCAGCAACTGTCTGTATGTGGTAATCCAAAGTGTTTTGTGATGGTGGGGACTCTAAAATATCTCATTAATATTTTCCAATAAAACTCCCGCCACACTGGAGTGGAGGTAACCCGCCACCCCATTTTTAGTCTTCTCTGCCAATCTGTCTCTTGTAGAGTAATTTGAGAATCCTGCTCCCAGGATCTCTTCTGAGATTGCACCGAGACACCCTTAACACTGAGTAAGAGTGTACATGGGCTAGAAATATACTTGAATTTACCTGCAGTTGTTACTGACCCATACAGATAATTCTCCCAGTCTGAGTAAGGTCTAGCCAGGCCTAGCATATTATTAGTGGAGTTAATGAAATGCCGTAGTATTGGTGCATACTAAGTGACAAAATGATTGATGGGGTTTTAATGACCCCCCCAGGATATGACGTAGCCCCCAACCCATGTCACGTCTGCTTCCGGTGGCGCAGGATATGATGTAGCCCACCCCACCACCACATCCACTTCTGGCGGCACAGGAAATGATGTAGCACCACCCGTGTGCCAATGACGCAGCTCTGACTGCGCCGGATGTTACGTAGTGTTCCCACCCCAGATATAATGCACCCCCTTTTCTGGCACGGGGCTATGACGCACTTATGGGTTGGGCAAATCTGGGCTTGTTCAGGCTTGTCAGGACATGTCAGAGGGTCCAAATCAGACTTGATGTTGGTAAAGCCACACACCATTAAGTATCCATAGTCTGCCTGCACCATGTTTTGCTCATGTATGTGTAGAGTTCCTGAGGAGAGCAGCAATGAGGATAACAATGATTCAGCCACTGGATGTGCTATGATGGATGAACCTAGCCGATGTTATCCTACACCTTCTGCTAGTGTCACACCAGAGGAGCTCAATTTGGTGGATTCTGGTATGCCCGATTTGATAGAACAATTCATGAACCTCCATTTGCAAGATACTCAAGAGCTTGCTAATACAGATGAGCAGCGGGGAGAGCCAGATGTGCTGGACACTGAGAAATGCTCTGACGAAAAGTCTGCTGTGACTGGGACTGCGAGTTATGCACCACCTGAAAAGTCTATCATGTTGGGCCTGGTTAAGGGCATTTTATTACAACTACTGCAAGACTTGATGGCACAGGACTTGAAGATAAAGTGTGAGGGCTGTGCAATTGACCACCCATCACAGCTAAGACATAGTTGTATATACAGACCTAAGGAGGGGTACTGGGAGCTTGTTTTTCCTGAACTCTGTGAGAGATTGTGCCCTCGACGGATCAAGCTACTAGTGGAATCTACAGCATGGAAGCTTGGGTGCACAGCATCCTATTTTGATATAATACAAGCTGTTAAGGATGCATTGACAGAATTTAAAGCGTTGCCTAGTATTGCTAAAGGCCTTGACAAACTGTATGACCAGTTGAGTATAACACTACAGAAAGCTGTTGAAGAAGCTGTTTCTTCAGGAAGTCGTAACAAATATTTTAAAAGCCCTCTGCAAAAAGGAAGCCCTGTGCCCTATTACATGTACTTGTATGATATTGAAAGTTCTGATGAGGAACACATGGCCACGTGGTGAGAGCCATTAAGATGGGTAACTTGTGGGGAAACCACCAAAGAAACTTTGAAAAGCAGAAAATGAAAAATATTTTACAGACACTGATAACCATACAAATCCCAGACTATGCTACTCACCACCAATGCAGCCCCATAAATGGTGATACACTTCGGTTTATCCAGATTTTAATGAATGACATTAAAAAAGACTCACATTTGTGTGAAATAATGAAAATGACTGTGTGTATAAACAATAATGTGTTAGAAACTGTTCAAAATGTGCTACCACTAATATTTGAAAAACAGGAGTCTGTTTCTCACGGTCGTGTATTGGTAGCTATGGCCTACAGTGTTGAGATCTGCTGTTCTCTTTTTTAAAATGTCAAAGACAGCAAGATGTTAGAGATGTGATTGAATTCACATCAGATTTTCTTGTAACGCAGCAAAACAAGGCCTGCCTTTTCCTGTTGTGATGTTTTATACTATCATATAGAGTAATTTTAGCACAGCTGCTATCGCGTGTTTTGTGTTATATAATGCATGTGTACAATGTGTGTGCTTTCATTATAAAAATATTAAGACTGGAAAAAACACATGTGTCTTATTTGTGCTGTTTAAGAAAAATCATGGCTAAGAAATCCTTGAAAAAAATTTACTATGATCCTCTTTTGCCGGGTAGCTTAGGAGGCGTTCAAAGACTACATGACACTGCAAAACAAGAGAAAAGGCTTACCCCGCACACAAGTAACATAATGGTTGTCATTACAAGATGCCTACACTATACACAAGCCTGCAAGGAAACAATTTCTTAGAAACAGGGTAGTTGTTAACAACATTGATGCACAATGGCAATCCGATTTGGTGGAGATGAGTAGCCTTTCCAAAGAAAATGACCGATTCTGGTTTATTCTGACAGTTATTGATGTTCTGTCAAAATATGCATGGACTAAAGTGTTAAAAAATAAATCGGGAACAGAGGTGACAGAGGCTTTCAAAATGATACTACGAGAGGGCTGCAAGCCTGAAAAATTACAAACAGATGAAGGGACTGAATTTCTTAATGCTAAATTTCAATTATTTTTAAAATCACAAAGCATACACCATTTTACAACATCAAATGATGTTAAGGCATGCATTGTAGAAAGATTTAACCGTACATTGAAAACAAAAATGTGGAGATATTTTACAGCATTTAATACATATAGGTACATAGATATCCTTCAATCTTTAACAAGGTCCTACAATTATAGTTATCACCGGTCCATCAAAATGAGGCCTGTCGATGTGACAAATGACAATTCTTTAATTACCTGGAAAAATCTATATAAAGATCTTGCACCAAAGTGAAAGCATTCCTTCAAATTTTACATGGGTGATCACGTGCGTGTTTCTAGAGTTAAAAAAAATTTGAAAAAGGTTATGAACAAAACTTTACTAGTGAGATATTCGTTATTTCTGAATGTATACCTAACCCTATACCAATGTACAAATTAAAAGATTATGATGGTGATGAAATAAGAGGTACATTTTGTGATCAAGAATTGATAAAAGTCGCAGACACAACAAACCGTGTATACAGGGTGGAGAAAACAGTCTCACAGAAAACGCAAGGGAAGAAACAATTTGTTTTAGTGAAATGGCTCAGCTGGCCATCAAAATTTAACAGTTGGATAGAATCCAAACAGCTGAGAGATTTTAAATTTATAAAGATGCATTCATGTTTTACATGATGGCAGTTGCGTGAAGACGTTAGTGGTAAAACAATGTCTGAGAATGGTTTTTATGTTACATTGCCCAGCAATGCCTCTTTTGAACTGTTTCCCAACAACACAATATCGGATTATACTGTGAAACTAGCAAAACCTATCAATTTAGTGGGTTTATGGGAAGTTGGTCTGTCGGAAATACAGTACCCAAGGACATGGGACAATATTACATCACACGATGGGAAATTTTATGCTGGTGAAACTTCTAGGCCTATATTAACATTATCGATCCCCAGAGGTTATTATCAAAATGTTGAAGATGTCACAGCAGCCATCAATGAGACACTGGAAAGCGCAAAGCTAGAATTGTGCCTAGAATATGACAGTCAGGCCCGGAAAATAAAATTCCACAACATTAGTGGAAAATCTTTTATAGCTCGCAATAAGCTTGCTCGTATTTTGGGGGTACCACCTGGCATCCCACAAATGCAGTCAAGCATTGTACCATATTATGCAGACATCAATGGTGGACTTTATACACTGTTTGTATATTCCAATATTGTTGAGCACCAAAGAGTCGGAGACATCCATGTCCCCCTACTTCGTTGTGTGGAAATATCTGGTAAGAATAATGACATCATAACCATCCACTATGATAAGCCAGATTATATACCAACCAGCAAACATCAGTTTGACACTATAACTACTGTAATAAAGAATGATCAAGACAAAAATGTGTTATTCTTGTTTGGCAAAGTGATCGTGAAGCTTCATTTTCACCCTGTTAAAGGAGCCTTCTGAATGCCTACAATGTCACAGAGGTTGTACAGCGACCCTGGCCTTTATGTGGCCTATTACAAAGCACAGGCTGGTCATGGCTTGTCTGGTTTTCATGGAGTCCCTGTTATGTATGGTGCGGGCATAGGCGGTATATTTAGAGGCTTATTTAGAAAAGCTGTTCCACTATTACAAACAGGTTTCCAGATAGTGAAACCCCACCTTAAATCAGCAGCTAAAAATATTGTAAAAGATGTAGTGGGGGAATGTTGTGAGTTCTTTTACAACACATGATCCAGAGAAGCCACAAGATGGGTCAGGAATGGTTGCTTACAAGAGAACCAATAAGAAAAGTAGAATAGCCCTCCCAGGGATCCGTGAAAGCACTATTAAAAGGCTGCGTGTTCAAAAGAAAAGAACAGTTGTGAAATGTAAGCGCAAGGAGGGGAAAACAGCGTAAAAGCAACAGACAAAGGGACTTATTTTAAATCATGTCTCTGGTACACTGCATGTCTCAAGAATGTGGAAAATCAGAACTAGACCTCTTCATGTTACCACCGACCCAAACCAGTATAGAGAAAAACCTTTATGTCGAAATCCCACCCTTGTCAGCCTTAAGTGATAGCCCTCTGGAGTTTTATGTGGTGGGTAATGGTGAAGACTACGTTGACCTAAACAACACGTTGTCATACCTTTGTGCAAGATCACTAAGGCTGATGGTAGTGACATTGATGATCAGGCTAGAGTGAGCTTAATTAACTACCCTTTAGCAACAATCTTTAGCCAGGTGGATATAGTGGTGGGTGATCATCTAATTAGCCAAAGTAATAACAGTTACCCCTACAGAGCAATTATTGAATCACTGCTCAATTACAGCGAAGACACCCTGTCTACACAGTTTTCATCTGGATTATTTTATAAAGATACACCAGGGCAGCATGAAAATACAGCTCTTAATGGGCCCAACGAGGGTTTTAAAAAGTGAGCAGCTTTTACAGCAGTCAGTCGCATGGTAGAACTGGCTGGACCGATTCATGCAGACCTTTTTTTCCAGGAAAAATTGCTCTTGAATGGAGTGGATGTTAAAATTAAACTTGTTCATAACAAGAATGAATTTTGTTTAATAAGCGGTGATGCAAATGAAGAATATAAATTACAAATAAAGGCGGCATCTCTATTTGTAAAAAGGGTAAAAATTTCACCAGCTGTATGTATCGGCCATGCTCAGGCTTTACAGTCTGCTAATGCAAAGTACCCTATTGATCGTGTTAGCATGAAAGTGTTCAGTATAGCAGGTGGGAGCTGTGTATGTAACCAAGATAATCTGTTTCTGGGTCAGATACCTAAATTATTGATGATGGGATTTGTAGATAATGATGCTTTCAGCGGTGTGTATAATAAAAAGCCATTCAATTGTAAGCATTTTAACATTAACTTTATAGCCCTCTATGTGGATGGTGAACAAGTCCCTGCTAAACCACTGCAGCCTAACTTTACAAGTGGTAATGCTGTCAGAGAATATATCAATCTGATCCACGCAAGTGGAAAACATATGAAAGACAGCCCTCTGCTGATAGACCATATAGGTTTTTGTCAGGGGTACACACTTTTTGCTTTTGATCTAAGCCCTGACCAAGACTGTAGTGACCATTATTCGCTAATCCGCTCTGGCATCCTGAGAGCTGAAATATGGTTTGCTGACCCACTATCAGCTACTGTGAATATGATGGTGTATGCTGTTTTTGATAATGTTGTGGAGATTAATCAAAGATGAAACGTTGTGTTTGACTTTAATTAAACATGAATACTCAACAACAGGACACATTTCTCCACAACAACTCTTCTACCAGAAATAGCTTTTTGGGGGTCTTTGCAAGTGATCAACTACCTTCAGAGAGACTTACATGCATGCCAGCCTCTTTAGTTGTGAATACACAGCCCCGGTCTATGCCTGGTGAACATTGGTTAGCTATTTATTTACCTGACCACACCACTGGTGAATTTTTTGACTCTTATGGATTTCCTCCAGACTTTACATTTTTTCCACCATCAGTTGTTACGTTTTTCAGGAAAAATGTGAGAGAAATACTGTTTAACTCTAAACAGGTTCAAGATGTAACATCTATGACCTGCGGACACCATTACATATTTTTCTTACATCATAGATGCAAAGGTGTATCCTTTAATGATGTGATTAGTCTGTATTCTGATAATTTAATAATGAATGATTGGAAAGTTTATAAATTTGTCAAGCAATGTAGAATCGTTAGAAGGCCGAAACCTTCTTTTTCTTTAAGCCCGCAGACAGTAATTTCATGTTATGATTATAACCAGTGATATTACTGTTGATAGATCCATGAGCAATGCATGCTGTGTTTTCTAGGCAACACTGTAGTTTGTTTTATAGTGTATAATTAATAAAGGTTCTGTTGTGAGGAGACAATAAACACAACCATTTGTGAACTGCATCAGAGTGTTTGTTTTATATTTACAATATGATAAAATAAAAGACAGCACATAGTTTAATTAATTAAATGTACAAAAACACACAATTAGGAGAACTGTGTAGGACATAGTATAGGTGTTAAAACATTAACCATTGTGGTTTCTTAAAAGGGGTTTTTCTTATCCTTGTCACTGGTGATGCTGCATGGGATTCGGATGCTGGCATTGCAGAAGTATCTGTCAGAACCTCTGACAACTGTTTTTTAGAACTCTGAATCAAATATCTGTTTTGTATGTTGGGTACCACTGATTCAGGAGCATTAATTTCTGCTAAAGCATTGATAAATTTATCCCACCCCCTAGGTTTTTTAGCATCAGTTGTATATCTTTGTGAAATAACAGCTCTGACTAAATCATATATGTGAGACCCTTTAATAGGTACACCATGATATATAAATTCACCACGATCATTGCAATCTGTAACACCAGCAGACCTTTTTAGTTTGTTTAACAACATTTCAGTGTTTTTTTGGGCATGCACAGAGACACCTTGTAATATGTCACTGTATATGTTATCAGTGCCAGGTTGCAGTGTTTTGTCATCTTGTATGCTTAGCATACTTGCGTGTGGTGTCAAAGATAATGACAAGTTTGCAACATCTTTTTCACCCTGGCGTACAACTGTGAGATAGCGTTGTAGCACATTCCCATATACTTTAGCCTTCTCATATTCAGAGAGGCCAGTCCTTTGAAGAACAGCCTGCATCTCAGCATCCAGCTGGCATTCCACACTCTTTCTTGGTAGTTCTTCAGGCTGTGACTGACCTCTTAGCATGTCCAGCTGATGTTTAGGTACCAAATACATTTTTTGTGCATAAGCCATGCCTGACTCATCTGCTTGATAGAAGGCTGGTTAAAAATGGTATAGCCACACTGAGCAAGGTACCAATAAAACCCCCAGACTGTGTTACAAGATGCTTCTTATGTTTAACAGACAGTTTTTTATTACTTAATTTTTTAACAATGTTGCGTCTCCTCTTTAGCTTCCTAATCTAATGAGTTGTGAGAGGTATATTCCCTTTAATAGCATTGAGTGCCACCTCTGCAATTGCTGCTATTAAATCATCAGAGGCTGAACAGAGAATAGCTTTTTGCTGTCGTGGTGGCCCCTTCACCAGTAGCTTAAGCAATGCAAGGTTTCTTTTCAGACGTGCTGACATGTCCCAGGGCTATGACTATCTGGCTACAATGAACAAATGAGGCAGTTCTTATTTTTGTGGTGCATTCTGTTTCATTATGTATGCAACAGGTAAAGCAGGTGGAAACAAACCAGACCTTAAGTGGTATGCTTCCGGTGTAGTGGGTTTTAAATCCACCAGAAGATAACCATAGGCCTCACGGGTAGCATCTTCAAAGACCTCTTCAAAAAATCTGGTCCTTCCAGGATACATCTGGAGGGCCAGTGTACTGACCTGCAGCTTATCTCTGGGGTTTTTAAATAAAACTATATAATTAGCATTTAAATTTATGGTGCTGCTTTTTCACCCTGGACAAACAAATTTTGTGTGACATACAGGATACTAACATTTCTGTGGTGGCAGTACTGTGTGAAACATTTCTGAATTTCACAGTTTTCAGATGCTGTTTCCATTAAGTCATCTACAATTAAAAGATTTACTTTTTGAGGTGGTAATAGTTCATCATCTTGTAGAGTGCTAGGAATACCTTCCATAAATCTCAGCTGAGGAAATTTACTACGTAATTCTGTATACAAAGGTTGCCAACAGCTATAACACCAGATAATATTTTCTGGAAATCTTGTTAAAGTACTGAGACCAGCTTCCAGCATGATTTTAATAAAATAACTTTTCCCACAGTTTGATGGTCCAGCCAAAATACAGGAAAAAGGGTGCTGCAAACATATATCCATACCCATACTCATATCAGAAGCCATAAGGCAATGTTTTAAACTCCTCAATCAAAACCCTTTTGTTGTAGACAACCCTGAAGGTTTTCTTTTCTGGCCTGTTTTCAATAGTGATGCTCTTTTTTGTTTCTCACAATTTTTTTCAGTCCAATAGTAACTGATTATACCCCAACACCTTCTTCTGCACCACCGTCCTTGACAAAATGCTGTACTAGTGATTTGAAACAGCTGTAGTTAACCTTTTCACTATTAGCCATATTTAGTGTTATGCCTTTTGCCTTCATGCAAATTTTACCATTGGTCAGTTTGTAGCCATAGGTTTTAGGATCACCAGACACAAACTCCACAATGTGTTCACCATGTGGTAATTCACTGGTCAGATCACCCAAATAGTCGCCCAGTGGTGGATCCCAGTCACCTGGTCTGCTGACAAATATGACCGAGTCTGTATCATGGTATAAACAGCAGTCCTACAGGCTTTCAAGTAAACTGTACAATTTAAGTCGAGCATAAGCTGTGGTAAAGGCAGCAATAACACCATTAATGTTGGTAGCGTTTGCGTAGTGGTTTTCAGTGTTTTTCCATTGTACTGAGGCTGTATCATCATTGATGAAATACAGACTAGATACATGGTAGCGATCCATGAAAAGGTACTGAAAGAGTTCTTTAGCATCCTTGACAAGAGCTGTGTTCATCAAGTTAGGTCGCTGGCCAAATTTTCCCCACAAAGAATTCAAAAACAGCTTTGAAATCTGTCTTTGTGCTGGATTATTTGCTATATTTTCTGCTTCTAAAACAACACCTTCCTTAGCATAGTATTGCCTGATGTATGCTTTATGTTCTACATCAGATGTACACCAGTTTGGATACCCTGAAGCTTCCTGTTTCCCCTTTAGGTGTAATTTAATATAGTCTGTAAAAAGACTGTCTGACCTGTCTTGGTAGTGCCAGACTTCATACACTTTGGTCACCTTATAACCTTTCTCTAAAGCCAGCTTTAGCTTTTTCAGTACACCATGTGCCCACCAGAGATCGTTGTTCATCTGAATGGATACATGGTTGTGACTGCTGAACTGTCTCAGCACAGAGCAATAGTGTGAACACTAACTTTCCACCTATCCTGCTGGGCAGAACAGGCAAAAAGAGACCGTGGGGCGGATACACTTTAGCATTTATAATCCCAAAATATTGTCTGAGATCCTTGAAATTGTCATATATAACCACTGGGTGCCCTATGGGGTATATCTTGGTCTTATTCACATAGGGATACAAACTGGTAAAATCATAATAATGGATTTTCTCACCAGGCTGTGCACTGTAATATAAACACAGAGCATTTATACACCCTCCATAAAGTGATTCATGGGGATCCATGGGCTCAGGAAAATCAGCTACTTTCAAAAAGGCCTGCAACAGAGGATTCTCACACACCATCTGTTTCCATTCATGCTCCCACATAACCCTTACATTCATACCCTTTTCATGCTTGAGGAAGTTTAATTTCTTGATAGTCATGTAATATAGGTGTTTGTAGGTTGTGCCAAGCATTGGGTTAAACAAATCTTCAAAGAAACACTCTCTGCAGCCATGATAAAAGCAACCTAAAAACTCAAATGCTGTAGGGACACCGTCTACTACAACATAACCATCAAGAAAGTAATTATCCACCTGCACTTTGCCACCATTCAAAGCATGCTGTATGGAAATATTTTCTTGTTTACTTATGTACATAAGCCACTGTATGGCAGGTGTGGAGTAACCCTTGCACTGGCGGTGATAGTTGTTAGCAGGTATAATCCCTATGGTGTCTGGCTCTAAAAATTTAAATTGATACATGGCCATGCATATTGATGCTATAGTGATGTACTGAAAGGGGTCAATTTGCCCCCTCACCTCTGCAATGTCTTGAAACATTTCCTCTACACCATCTTGAAACATTTCACATGCCTGTTTTAGAATCTCTACATCTGACTTGCAGTAGTGGTGTAATTCCTTTTTAAAATAAAATATATATCTTTTTTATGCAATTCATGCCACTCCAAAACTGTTTTTTTTCATCTGCCATCATGTAATCTATACCATAATCTTTGGGGTCAGGCATAGGCCCTACGTAATTTTGATTTTCTGGTTTGTTAAAAAAGTGTGGAAAGAACCCCTTTACTCCTTCAAAGCCCATCGCATGTGGCATAGCAGCTAGTCTCATAGGTAGGAAATTTAAACTGCAAATAAAACGGATTTTAGCCATGTACAGTTACAGACATCAGTTTACTTCCCTGAGTCAGTAACTCCACCTCCATTTTCTTTTACAAGCTGGTTTAAGATGAAGTGACTGTCATACCCTTTGCATTATGAGCTATAAAGTAAGTACCCTTAAACCCTTTTTGAATAAACTTTTTACAAACTGTGCAACACAGTCAGTGCCTTCAAATTCCCACCTGTGACCTCTTTCAATGGTGTAGATATAATTAGGAATATGTCTAGAGTCACCAGCACTGACATCTTGCATGCATTCAAAATCATAAAATATATAGCTGCTTGAACATGGCGGTGTCTTTAATGGCTGAATATAGCATAAGTGGGGTTCAAAAGGGTGTACATCTGTAAGGCAGTTATGACACTTTGGCTGAAAACAAATATGCACACCCTCCTTAGGTTTTCCATATGATTTGCACACTTTAGTTAAATGACAATTGGGGAATGTCAATTTATGCTGCCTGTAACAGTCTGTGGAGTTACAGTGTTTATTGCAATCAGGGCACTGTACCACCTCACTTTGCACTTCACTGCAGCCAAAGGATCTGCATGCATGGCACATGTTAGGGCATGTGTGAACCTTTGTGTGCAAAAAGGGCATGACAATGCTCACACACATTTCTGGCACCAAAAAAGCCTTTAAGATTTTTAATACCATAATAATGGTTTTCGATGCAAAAGCATAAAAACTGTATTAGCCCAATTTTTAGGATAACTGACAAACTTCTGCCATGCCTCAGCTTTGTTCATAAAGTAAACAAAGATGGTCACATTTAGTTCTGTCTCAAATAGGTGTATGTGACTCAAATCTACAAGTGTGTATTCTGACAAGCCTACCCTGTTGTGTAAATCTTTAGCTTTTGCTAATATCTGAACTTCAACTAGTTGCTTGTGTAGCAAAGCAATTAAACTAGCAGCAAAGCATGATGTGTTACTTTGATTTACAATATTAACTAGGTGTCTTGCTTTTTACTTTACAATGTGGCTAGATAAGATGTTTCTGACATCCCTGAAAATGCCCCCATGCACATTTCGCACAATTGTCACAACCAGCATTAATGTCTCATTAGCATACAGCTCCATCTTGCTGTTTAATAAATTGGCAATATATTCTAAAAATTCATCTGCATTTAATTCATTGGGGTTCTGACGTAATGAGTACACAGGGTCATTTAAGCTATCACAACTCAGGTGAAGCTGTACAAAATCATTATTACCCAAAGTGGGCCTTATTCTGACCAACAACTGTTGCACAGCTGTGTGGATTGCAGAATAGTGTTGGTCAATGGACGTTTTTTGGTCTAGGTTAGCGAAGCGAAACTGCTGTCGAAACTCAGTACCATTAAAATTATTTCTGGGTACTTCATATTCATTTATTAATTCTAAATACACAGGCTCTGGTACAGCATCTTCCCTCTCCTGTGGGACCTCCTGACTACACATGTCTTCTTCATCTTCTTCATGGTCTGTGGTACCACTGCATCCTATCTGCATGTGTTCAGGTGTGCTGTTTTGAGAAGGCCCCATATATTTCTCACAACCGGACAGTTCCATACAAATATCAGAATTATCACTCTGTTCTGTGCACATTCACAGTTTTCACTTATACAGCACACTGTTTCACAACCCCTATTTTCTTGGCCCACAGGAGACTGCTGGCTTGATAAACACACAGAGCAAGCACACAAACAATCACAAACACAACTGTCAGAATTATCAATTGTGTTGTTTTGAGAAGGCATCATACATACCTTGCTGTCTGTCAGACCCCTACAAATATCAGAATTATCACTCTGTGCACATTCACGTTTTCACTCATACAACATGTTGTTCCACAGTCACTATTTTCTTGGCACTCAGGAGACTGCTGGTGTGATAAACACATGAGACAATCATTCAAACAAGCACAAACACAACATGATGTGTAAGACCCCGGTTCCCCAGGATTATGTTGTTGTGGCTTGTGTCTGTGCCAAGGACTCTGCTGTTTTTTCATTCTGCTACAGTCAACCAATATTTTTTTAGACCTTCGAATTCTACTACTAATATACTGGCTTAGTATATTATGCCTAGTGTTTCTGATGACCCGCCCTTGTTGAATAATTCTATTAATAATTTTATTACACTCATTTTGAATAGTACACATTTTTACACCTCCTACAGCTAATTTTTGAATTAGTTTCCTAGTACCCACCATTTTTGGTATACCAGTCACAGCTAACATAATTATTTAAAATTGACTTTATGATTATGATTCTACAAGGCTAACCACCTTAATTATGTTAGAAATTCCAAATATTAGATTGCAACCAGCGGGTATCTGCATATGTGAAGAGTCTGTCACAGGTATACCAAAAGGTTCTAAATTGTAAATATATGTATACACAAGTGTACCACTAGTTGGGCCTTTAACATGTGGTGACACTTTTTCAGGTATCAGTGTTTCAGGTGTAATTATAGGGTCAGCCTTACTCACACACACAGCTAATGATTTAATGCACGGCTGCTCTGCAGTTATACTATCAGTGGCACAGTCTAATGTAACAGGTGTTTGTGTTTGTTTATTATTATGTTTGCAGCACCTCTTAACCCCAATCCCTGTATGACAATGGTGTTCACATTTTGCACTTTTGTTGGTAGAAGGTGTATGGCCAACTCTTAAAGACAAGCAAGAGGGGCCTGAAGAAAGTTTCAAAATGTCGTTATGCTATTGGGCTGCTGCTGTGGTTGCAGGCACTGTGTGTGAGGATGGTCCAGCCTTGTTAATAGGGTGCTTTTTCTGTCTGGATAGCCTTGGAATATGCGTGATGCCTTCTTGCAGACTTTTGAAATACAGCTTCTATATGATTAAATTCGGTATCACCTAGTAACAAAAAATTAGAGAACATAAATATATCAGCACTATACACCATATTGACTACATCCTGGATTCAAACATGCAATATACCAACATATTAAATAGTTTGCTACAATGAGACACACATAATTAAAACTATAAAATCAGAAAAACTATGTGATTTAAAAACATAGCCATGCCCAAAACCTCTTAACAAATATTGTACAAACATTTGCCAATATATTACAATTTTTGTTACAAGAAAGCATGCTAAATTTATAAAAAAAAGAAAACATTTGCAAATACCACCACAGCAGCCCCCTTATACATCTGCAGCACTGTAAAAATAAGTCATTAGTTTTCAGTTAATGCTCAACACTACTAAAAACTTTAACACATACCCTCTGTTTTGTCTTCATTAATTGATGTTGTTTTATTTTCAGATGTGGATTCTGGCTGACCAGTTTCTGTTAAAAATCAATGCAGTATATATGTCACCACTAACCAGATAGTGTTTTCCAAGCATCCTGTGTAGTCAAACAGCTATTACTTCTCTACACTTTAAAAACAGTATTTAGCTAGTTTTAAACTTCAGCAGTTTTTTTTCATCTATCTACAAAGTGTAGGGGTCAATAAATCAGTTTGCTAGAGGGTTTAGAACCATGTGTAGACATTAATTGAAACAAATTACCAAAATGTATATTAACAAACCTTTATATTATTGCTAACCTTGCAGTTGTCAAATAATTAAACTAAGGTTCACAGTGCAGCAAAGTCAAATATTGTACAAACACATGGCAATATATTACAATTTTTGTTACAAGAAAGCATGATAAATTTATAAAAAAATAAAATATTTGCAAATACCACCACAGTGGCCCCTTGTCCATCTGTAGCACTGTAAAAATAAGTCATTAGTTTTCAGTTAATACCTAACACTATTAAAAACTTTAACACATACCCTCTGTTTTGTCTTCATTAATTGATGTTTTAATTTCAGATGTGGACTCTGGCTGACCAGTTTCTGTTAAAAATCAATGCAGTATATATGTCACCACTAACCAGATAGTGTTTTCCAAGCATACTGTGTGTAGTCAAACAGCTATTACTTCTCTACACTTTAAAAACAGTATTTAGCTAGTTTTAAACTTCAACAGTTTTTTTCATCTGTCTACAAAGTGTAGGGGTCAATAAATCAGTTTGCTAGAGGGTTTAGAACCATGTGTAGACATTAATTGAAACAAATTAACAAAATGTATATTAACAAACCTTTATATTATTGCTAACCTCGCAGTTGTCAATGAATTAAACTAAGGCTCACAGTGCAGCAAAGTGGCTACAACACTATCAAATGTATTAATTACTATACAATACACCATAATGTAAGCAACACAGGCAGAAAATCCACTTATGCATATGTTCTCATGCAACACAGTTATAACAGAGCAGGGCAGAGGGGTATCATGATCTTGTCTGGACTTGTCCAAATAATTAAGACATTGGTACATTTAATTGGACATACCGTATGGTGTAATGTGTGCCTGCAGAAGAGTTGCTTTGTATACACGGGGCCGGCAAACCTGAATTAGGAAAACGTAGTTATAGTCTTATAAGCATGATTTTAAGCAATCAAAATATTACAAACAATTAAAAAGAGCACTCACCAACAGCTCCTTGTGGGTCTTCTGAGTCTCGAACAAGATCATGAAAGCCGATCTGAGAAAACTGTTTTGCAAAATAATTTGCCATTTTAATGTCAAGGTAACAACAGTACTTTACAGGCTACAACTTTTCAAAAGCTTACCAAAGGTTGCTTCAGAGTGGCAGAGACTCGAGCAGTCTAAAACAACTCCTTTTATATTGTCCAAGGGGCTGTGACATGCCCCAAGCATTGTACAGAGTGACAGCCTGTGTAACAAAGACCCGTGAAAAGTTAAAAAATAAGTATCCAACTATTAAGCTGTAAAAAATAGCATTTTTCAGACACATTCCCAGGCGTATCAATCAGCTATAGCATTTTAAAGTTAAACAGGTATTTTGTTTTTAGGGTGGTGCCTTCTGTGGCTGCCCATTTTAGAAGAATGGTAAAAGAAAAAAGTTAAAAATTAGGTATCTAGCTATTGAACTGTAAGTAAATAGCATTTTCCTAAACTTTCTCAAGCTTGTTGACCATTATCTTTTAAGGTCAAGCTCAGACCACTGTGGCCATTGCACAGAGACTGCACATATACCATCAACATAAATTTCTGCTCTGAGAAAAGGTCTTTTGGTTTTGGGGTGGTACCTTCTGTGACTGCCCATTTTAGAAGAACGGTAAAAGACAAAAGTTAAAAATTAGGTATCTAGCTATTGAACTGTAAGTAAATAGCATTTTCCTAAACTTTCCCAAGCTTGTTGACCATGATCTTTTAAGGTCAAGCTCAGACCACTGTGGCCATTGCACAGAGACTGCACATATACCATCAACATAAATTTCTGCTCGGAGCCTGAAACACAAACACATTTGCAAACCAGCTTCCAGACCAGCAGCTTCTGTTCATTTCGGGTAACACTAAAAACATTTTGTAGAGTTTTAGATAACAGTAAGCTTTTAGATACATACACAAAACAATATTTGATACAGGGATATGACTTTTGATAATCTGTAAACATTTTGCAGCAGGACAGAATTTTTGTAAACCAGATTCAAGGGCATGATAACAGAAACAAAATAAGTTGTTTTTATGATGCAGGTGACAAAAAGTTTTAAAAGTATTGTGTATGTAGGGAGAGAATTCTTATTTGCAGAAAGAAGCACTGCTCCATTTACAAAATCAAACTAAAAGTATAGGGTACATTTGAAACACTAAATCCCACTTTAGACTGACAAAAAGAAAAAGACAATTATAAAACCAGTGAGGAAAAACCAACTGTTTAATTTGACTGCTACTATACTCACTCCCAAAATTTGAAAAACAGTATTTTAAAAATACATGCATTTACTACAAAACCTTTTTAATCAAATGTGTTAGTTTCACACAATCAGTGTTTTTGCTTTTTTATTTATTTATCCATTCACAGAAAATATGCACTAAGTCTGGTTTGGACCCTCTGACATGCCCTGACAAGCCTGAACAAGCCCAGATTTGCCCAACCCATAAGTGCATCATAGCCCCGTGCCAGAAAAGGGGATGCATTATATCCGGGGTGGGAACACTACGTAACATCTGGCACAGTCAGAGCTGCATCATTGGCACACGGGGTGGCACTACGTCATTTCCTGTGCCGCCGGAAGTGGATGTGGCGTAGGGGGTGGGGCTACATCATATCCTGCGCCGCCGGAAACGGACGTGACGTGGGGTGAGGGCTACATCATATCCTGGGGGGGTAATTAAAACCCCATCAATCATTTTGTCTCTTATTATGCACCAATACTACTAATGCCTAACTTGCATAAATCTCAAGAACTCTCTATTCCCCCACTGGAATTTTTCCTTGGCTCTCTGAAAAGATACACTGGTTGTTTTCTATAAATTGAGTGAAACGAACAACCCCCTGGCCTGCCATCTAGCATACCCCATATCCAGGGTGGGAGGAAAAAACTATGGCTCATATCAAATTAGTGACAAAGGGCCTATTTCCCCTGGGGTAGCAGTTAACTTATTTACCTTAGCAAGGATATATAGGCCATGCTTTCTCCACTTATTAATTATTTGCTTTTGGTATTCTGGTGTTACTGAGGTGAGTGCCAGGGTAAAAAGAGGGTTACCCCCTGAAGTTTCATCCTCCATCTCACACCATCTTGATGAAATTTGTTGTTTGGCCCATGAAAGTACAGGGCCCATTTGGGCAGCCAAGTTGTACAGCTGTAAGTCTGTTAATGCTAAGCCTCCCTCCTCCCTGGACAAATGCAAGATATTTCTGGCTATTCTTGGTTTCTTGTAAATACTTATAAATCCCTGTGTGTCTTTTGTAATCTGGTTCCAGAAGTTTAGGGGGAGTTTCAGTGGGAGACACTGAAATAAGAAAATAAAGTTGAAGTAACACATTCATTTTTATAACTGAAATTCAACCTGCTAGGGTGAGAGGAAGCTGTTTCCACCTGGCCATGTCTTGCACAATGGTATCCCATAATTTGGTATGATTAATACTAAATAATTTAGAGGTGGCAGTTGAAATTTGAATTCCAAGATATCTAATTTGGTTCCTGGGTGCCCATTTAAAGGGGAAAGTGTCTTTAAATTTCTGTGGCACTCTTTCACATAGAACAAGTGCCTCAGATTTGGAGAAATTAATTTTGTATCCCAGGAGTTCTCCAAAAGTGTGGAGTTCCGTGGACAGCAGAGGTACTGTGGATTCTGGAGAAGACAAAAAGAAAATGGAATCATTGGCATATAGCAAGACCTTCTGCTCTGTGCTTCCCACTGTTATTCCCAAGATTTTGCCGTTTTGCCTTATGTTTGCCACCAGAGGTTCCAAGCATAGGTCAAATAATAGGGGAGAGAGAGAGAGAGAGGGCACCCCTGCCTGGTGCACCTGGACAATGTGAAAACAGCTGAGCTGATGCCATTCACCCTTACCAGGGCTTTGGGACTTTTGTATAATTGCGCAATAGCTTCTAAAAATTTAAGGCCAAATTTCATTCGCTCCATGGATGTTTTCAGATAAATAATGCCCTGAAATAAAGCCCGTCTGATCTGGATGGACTAAGGATGAAATACGCTGTTGAAGTCTCCCTGTCAGCAGGCCAGTAAATAACTTTAAATCCACGTTTAGTAATGAGATGGGCCTATAGAACTCATATTTTAGGGGGTCTTTCCCTTCTTTATGAAGATCCGAAATATGGGCTGCCTGCCAGGAGGCCATGGCAACCTCTCCCTCCATGACCTCATGGAATACAGGTAGCAGCAAAGGAATAAGAGAATCACTGAACATTTTAAAAAATTCTAGGGGGGAACCATCAGGGCCTGGGGACTTGCTATTTTTTAAAAGAGCAATTTGGGTTTTTAATTCTTGCTGTGTGATGGGTCTATCTAGTTGTTCTGCCTCCAATTGTGTTAAGCTGCTAAGGGTAAGGGTGTTAAGGTAGGCAGGGAGCTTGGTTTCTATTTCTGGGATTGGATCCTGTGTGTATAGGGTTTGATACTATTGTGTAAATGACTGTGTAATTTCCCTGGGGTGAGACACACTTATACCTCCTTTACTCGGATCCTCGAGCTGAAGGACCATCCTACTTTTTAGCTGCTGCTGCAAGTCAGCTGCTTGTAGCTTGCTAGCCCTGCTCTCATTCTCATAGTAATTTTGCTAAAGTCTCCTATGTCAGGCCTCAAGTTGTGCAAAGAGCAGAGATTCCAAGGTCCTCTGCCTAGCAGCTAGGTCCCTCTTTACTCGAGAATCAAGAGAAATTTTGTGCTGGAATCCTAAGTCTGTGATCTCTGCTTCTATATCATTTCTCTTTTGCTCCCTGTGTCTTTTGTCCTGTGAGGCATATTTAATTATGACCCCCCCGGAGTACCGCTTTTAAAGCATCCCATCTGATTGCATGGGAGGTAGTACCTTCTGGATTGTCCTGCACACAAAGTCTGATAGTTTCCTTAACAAGGTCCTTAAACTGCTAATTATTCAATAGGCCTATGTTACGTCTCCAGTGGGAGTTGCGAAAGGGGGGTGAGAGTGTCAGCACCAACCTGACCAGAGCATGGTCTGAGATAGTACGGGGTAGAATTTGGCAACTTTTGACTGTATATAACCATTCTTCAGAAAGACAAAAAAACGTCAGTTCTGGAAAAACAAAGGTGTCAGTCAGAGAAATGCGAATAGTCCCTGTGTTTGCCATTCGCCACCCTCCAGACTTCGGCCAGTCTTAGCAAACTGCTTAGGCGAAGCAGCAATTTACTAGCTATGCTCCGCTTTGTGGTCCAGCGCCCCCTTCCTTTCCAAGGCAGGAGACAGAACAGTATTAAAGTCTCCACCTACAATACAGACATGGCCTGCCATATAAAGAGTGTCAGTAAAAAAAGTGTTAAAAAATATGGAGGCTGCTCTATCCTCATTAGGGGCATATATACTGGCTATAGTGCAAGCGGTGTGCAGATAGGTTGCATATAGCAGGACATAACATCCCTCGGGGTCATGATGCGCAGAGGCACCACACAGGGGGAAAGATTTATGTATCAGAATTGCTGTTCCCCTATGGTGAGGGTGGGCTTGATAGGAGGAGGAGGAGTAGTACACTTCCCCCTCCCATCTACGACACAGTTTTTTTACTGTTGTTGTCGTTCAAGTGAGTCTTCTGTAGTAGGGTAACATCTACCCCCAACCGCTGTAATTCTAGAAGGAGTTTAGTCTTCTTGACTGGGCTATTTATGCCCCTTTCATTATAGGAAACAATATTTAGGTCCCCCATGGTCATACGGTAAACTATTTCACAAAACATCTTGATACAGGCCTGCAGGGAGTCTAACCGATCCCACCTATGGCCTAGAAATCCAAAGTGGAAGGGGGTGTGCAAATCAGAGAAAATACAATTCAAGTGGAGAGTACCATTTACAAGAGAAAGGCGCAGCTTACTATAAACTAAAAAGAAAAGACAACAATAGAAAACTTTATTGTTAACAGAAAATAACTGTTGTAACTCTGCAGTTAGCCAATACCCAACCGAGGAAACTGGCTCTGCAACAATTTGTGAGGAATTGTGCTTCCAAGGTACCACAGAAATCTCACCACTGTAATGCTTTCCAGTAGTGGCGGGCTGTGTTGAGATTAACCCAGCACTCGGCTGCGATGCCCCTGTCAAGTCAGGGTTTGGCAACCACTGTGGAATCCACTAATGCAACATAGACTGTCTTCTTCCTCCCACCAAAACCACCAACCATTTTGTAGAGTAGGGCCCCCGGAGGTAAAGTCCTCCACTAATATAGTGGCTCCCACAACTCATTTCATTAGTCACTCCCAATGTTCAGACTCCCTGCATGTAAGATCTGCTTACTGTATCATTTCTACAACTCTAGTGTACCCCTGTATGAATTACATCTTTAATTCCTCTCTAAAAGCACTTCCAATTCAAATAGATTTGTCTTTCTGTGGGCTCAAGGAACCCCCCTTTTCCCGATACATTTCTGACTCTGCTGGGAAACAGATAACATTTTGATACATGGGTAGAAATATATCTAATGCTAAAGACAATCGAAACCAGAAAGTCAGTGCGGGAGGATTTAAAATATCCTCCGAGCAGTAGTAGTTATAGGATAAAATGGATAATTCACCACTGTTCAAGGGCATGAGTCCTGCAATCCCGCAGCCCCTCCATCAGGCCTCTGCTGTGTCTTTGCTTGTTCCCTCAGTCTGTTTCATGTACTATGGCTGTTTTGGCCTATGGTGGAGTTTGATCAGATGCCTCTTCCCGCTCGGGTGCCTGGGGTAATCCACTGTCTCCTCTCGATCTCTTTCATGGCCCCAAGTCAATTAAATCCTCAGCCAGAATGTCCAGTGATGTCAGAAATTTCTTGGCATCTGCCATGGAATCAAAGATTTAGACACCAGCATCCAAAGTGACACGTAATCGGGCAGGAAAATTCAATCTCGCTTTTAGGCCTCTGTTGCGCAGAGCTTTTACAATCGGGAACCAGAGTTTCCATCTCGCCATAGTAGTGGGCGCATAATCTGGTTCAAAAAATAATTTGACGTCCCCAAACGTGATTTCTTTCTTTTCTCATGCCTTCCTCAGAACCATTTCTCTGGTTCTAACATCTAGAAGAGCCACAATTAGGGAGCAGGGTCTGGCTCGGGGATCTTTCGGGAGGGCCGAGAGTGCTCTGTGGGCACGAATTATGTTTAAGTACACCTCCTTGTCTATGCCCAGTAGTTCTTTGATGAGTCCTTCCACAAATTCTGGAATATTAGCTGACTCTATGTGTTCTGGTATACCATGTATGTGGAGGTTGACTCTGTATGACCTGTTCTCAAGGTCCTCAATGCGGCTCAGGAGAAACTGCGACCTGTCGTGAAGCTGCAGAATCGCACCATTGTGTAGGTCTGTTGTGTTTGAGTAATTAGTTAAGAGCTCTTCTATCTGCCTGATCTGTGTACTATGGTGGGCGATACATAGAAACATAGATTTTTATGCCAGATAAGGACCGCTTGGCCCATCTAGTCTGCTCATTTCCCTACCTACAGGATAGGCTGCAGATCCTAGTTAACCAACAGCCTATTTCTTCCTACCCCCCCAAAAGAATTGCCTTATGTCTGTCCCATGCATTCTTGAATTGTCCCACAGTTTTAGACCCCACAACCTCCTCAGAAAGACTGTTCCATGCATCCACTACCCTCTCTGTGAAATAATACTTCCTCACATTGCCCTGAACCGCCTCTATCTTTAAATTGTGTCCCTTGTTCTTGCACGCTCTTTTCTGAAAGATGCTACCCTCTTGGACTTTGTTGATTCCACTGAGGTACTTAAAAGTTTCTGTCATGTCCCCCTCTCCCTTCTTTCCTCAAGGGTATACATATTAAGCTCCTTTAGTTTCTCCTCATACGGCTTCTCTTGCAGACCCTGCACCATTTTAGTTGCCCTCCTCTGGACTGCCTCTATCCTGTCTATGTCCTTGCGGAGATGGGGTCTCCAGAACTGGACACAGTACTCCAGATGGGGTCTCACCAACTGTCTGTACAGAGGGACAACAACTTCCTGTTTTCTGCTGCTGATGCCTCTCCCTATGCATCCCAGTATACCCCCAGCCCTCCCTACTGCCTTCTCACATTGCTTGCTAACCTTAAGGTCATCTGATATGATTATCCCTAGGTCCCTTTCCTTTTTTGCTGTTGTTACCACCCCCCACTGTGTATTTTTCCCCTGGGTTCTTGTTTCCCAGGTGCATTATTTTGCACTTCTTTGCATTGAATCCTAGCTGCCATACTTCTGACCATTCCTCCAACCTTGCCAAGTCCCTTCTCATCCTTTCCACACCTTCTTGTGTATCAACCCTGTTGCAGATCTTTGTGTCATCTGCAAAGAGGCATACTTTTCCTTCCAGTCCCTCTGCAATATCACTTATGAAGACATTAAAAAGGACTGGACCCAATACTGAACCCTGCGGTACCCCACTAGTAACCCCTCTTTCTTCAGAGTGGACTCCATTTACAATTACCTTCTGTGTCCTGTTGTCCAGCCAATGTTTTACCCAGGCTACCACCCTGGGACCCACTCCTGGCTAGTTAATTTGACTATTAATCTTTGTGGGACTGTGTCAAATGCCTTGCTAAAGTCTAGGTAGGCCATGTCCACAGCCCTCCCTGGTCTACTACTTTGGTCACCCAGTCAAGAAATCTATCAGATTCATCTGACATGACCTTCCTGCTGTGAACCCATGCTGCCTTGGGTCCTGTCTCTACATTGGCCTCTAGGTACTCAACTATTCTTTCCTTCAGAAGTCTACCCATCACTTTCCCTACCACAGGGTCAGACTGACAGGTCTGTAGTTTCCTGTCTCTGTCTTGGTCCCACTTTTGTGAAGGGGAATCACATCCACCTTCTTCCAGTCCTTGGGTACCACACCATCCTCCCATGATTTATTAAAGAGTAGCCAGTGGTTTCACTTGGTTCCCCTTAATTCTTTTAGAATTCGAGGTGAATTCCATCTGGTCCCATTGCTTTGTCCACCTTCAGTTTTAGGAGTTCTTGCAGAACCCTTTCTTCTGTGAAAGGACTGGGATCGACCTCCCCATCAAGAGTGCTTCTGTTAATTGGATTAGGCACTCCCCTCCTCTTTTGTGAATACTGAGCAGAAATATTCATTCAGTATCTCTGCTTTTTGCTGTCCCCTCTGCCCACCCACCGTTCATTCTGTTCAGCCTCACTATCCCTCCTTTGACTTGCCTAGCTCACTGATGTACCTATAAAGGTTTTATCCCCCTTCTTAACCGAGTTGGCTATCCTTTCCTCAGTTTGGGCCTTTGCTATTCTGACTTCCCTCCCTGCTTCCTTCTGCCTTAACTGGAACAGCTCTCTGTCCTGCTCCTTCTGTGTTTCCTTATACTTCCGGAATGCTATCTTTTTCTTCCTGACTTTCACAGCCACCTCTTTTGAGAACCATAGTGGCTTTTTCTTTCATTTTGATTTGTTTATTTGCTTCACACAAAGGCTTGTTGCCTCTGTGATGGCAGTTTTGATGGTTTGCCATTGTTGCTCCACACCTCCTTCTAGCCTGTTTACTAGTGCTTTTCTGAGGCACTCTCTCATCTTGCCAAAGTCAGCCCTCCTGAAGTCCAGTACCTTCACTTTTGTATGGCTTGACTCTGTAGCTGAGTTTAATGTGAACCACACTGCTT
This sequence comes from Neoceratodus forsteri, assembly GCA_016271365.2. Taxonomy (NCBI): domain Eukaryota; kingdom Metazoa; phylum Chordata; order Ceratodontiformes; family Ceratodontidae; genus Neoceratodus; species Neoceratodus forsteri. Next base: position 1,299,223,080 of record CM057455.1, read on the forward strand.
GATGGTCACTTGTTCCAAGACAGCAACCCACTTCTAGATCTGAGATCCTCTCACTGCCCCCGTTTGAGAGTACGAGGTCTAAGATTGCTCCCTCAAGAGTGGGTTCCGAAACTAGCTGTCTGAGGCCTGCCACCTGTAGGGCATCAAGAATGGCCCTGCTCTCGGATGTGGCTGAAGCAAATGTGCTCCAGTTAACATCTGGCATATTCAGGGCTCCCATCAACAGTATCTCCCCTTTCTCTGCCATTCTAAGAATGCCTTCTATCATATCCTTGTCCACTCCCTTCCCCTGACATGGGGGTCTGTACACAACCCCTGTGTGGATTGTGGTGCCCTTTCCAGTCTCCAAGGTGTCCCACAGTGCCTCCTCTCCTCCCTGTTTACTCTTTTGTTCAGTTGCTTTTATCCCTTCCTTTACATAGAAAGCTACTCCTCCTCCTCTTCTCCCCTGCCTGTCTTTCCTGTAGGTTATGTACCCTGGTATGTTAACATCCCAGTCATGGTTCTCTGTGTACCACGTTTCTGTGACAGCTACGATATCCAGGCATCCCTCTTCCATCAAGGCCACCAGCTCAGGGAGCTTGTTGCCCAGACTATGGGCATTGGTACTCATTACCCTCCATTTCCTGATGACCTTACTCCTTTTTGCCCCATCCCTGTCCTTCTTGCCTTTGTCACTTTCTCCATTTACCCCTGCCCTTCTCCCTATTGACACCTCTATGTTGGTGTTTACTGCACTTACTACCATGATTTTTTTGGGGGGGCTAGGATTTCCCTGCCTCTTTCCAGTGCCTCCCCCCTTGGCTAGTTTAATTGCTTGCCAATGAAGCATTTAAACCTATCAACTAGGATCCTGGTTCCCCTCCTGGACAGATGCAGCCTATCATACTAGTATAGGCTTGCATCACTCCAGGTGGACCCCCAGTCCCCAATGAAGCCAAATCCCTGAGCTCCACACCAGTTTTTCAACCACTGATTGAATCCCATGGTGTGGAACACCCTAGCCTCTCCTACACCATAGATGGGCAGCACCTCCGAGAAGGTTACCATGCGTGCTACTTGTCTAAGGCCCCTCCCCAATTCCTCAAACTCTTCCTGCACTTCTCTAATCCCTTTATTAGCCAGGTCATTTGTCCCTAGGTGCACAATGACATCCAGCTACCTCCCCTGTGCAGCTGCTCTGGCAATCCTGAGGATTCACTCTCTGTCCCTCCAAGCCATGGCGCCAGGCAGGCACCTTACCTCCCTCTCCCCTTCCTCCCCAGTTCTACCTTCCTAACAATGGAGTCCCCCAGCAGGAGTAGTTTCCTTCCCCTGCAGGGTCCCCTGCCACCCTCCTGTGGGTCTCCTTTTTGGAGGTTCCCAGCATCCTCCTTGATCTCCACTGGGGGTGCCTCCATAGAGGAACCACACTTTGCCAGAATGGCATAGAAATTGTGGAGAGATACAACTGGAGGGATGTGCCTCTGTTCCACCACCCTCACCCTCCCTGAGCCCACTGTGGTCCAACCACTCCTCTTTCTTGGCAACCTCTGAGACAACGGCAGTGGCACTGGTGGTCCCTGGATGGAAGAGAAGGTCCCACAATCCTGCCAACTCAGCCTGGAGATGAGCAACCTGCTTGCTTTGTTCTCTTTAATGTCAGCTTTGATGGTATCAAGAGTGTGCTGAGGTGTCGGAGCTTGTGACACAGCTGGCGGGAAGTGATGGTAAAATGTTCTCCTTCTTCCTCAGACTCAATCTCCCATCCTGGATCCACTGTGTCTGCTGGTCTGGAGGCTTCCACACTAACTGCTGCAGGCTTGGGAGGCATGTTCTATTTTTGCTGTTATAGGGCCCCCGCCAGGGGCATTTCGTGGTTTGTTTCTAGTCACCATTCAATAGAGGGCAAGTACCTCATGATTTTGAGCAGAGATCTTGCCCAGGAGTGTAATTTAATTGAATTTAGTCTGAGGCTTCGCTAAATCATGCTTTTTGGTGTCTACAATGATCGGTGACATCACCGGAAGTCTCCAAACTACAACAGTTTCTAAAACTACATTCACACAGTTGTGCATAGACAAGGAGCAGCTTCACAGAAAAAGAGGACATTGTAAGGCAAGTCATGCCTAGTGAACTGTGAGGAGGTGGAGTCAACTAACTGACCCTTATTTTGCACCCACAATTGAGCCCAGAACCAGATGACACAAAAACAAACACCTCACCTGATAAAAGAAAGTACAGACTGTAAAGCTGTGTTAGGTGAGCAGAAGAAGGAGGGAGTCAACCAACTGCCCTCCTTAATCAGCAATGCACTGGAGCATGGGGACAGATGACCCCCCCCCCAAATAATACCGTACTGAGTTAACCCTGATTTACTGTAACTGATCAGAAAAAATGTCTGATAAAAAAGCCTGTGTACAAAAATAATCTCACCATTTCGTACTTTGGGTTTCAGGCTACAGGGCTCCACTTACCCATGTTCTCTGCCTTGAGTGATAGACAGGATCACATGCTCTGGCTTCCACAAGCTCCAGCAATGGAGTCAGACTGGTGTGAGATCTCTGTGAGAAATCCATAGATGTGATGTCTCCCGATTTGGCAGTGAAAGTCCCTTTTTTTCAACAGTTCTGCCCTCCCCCCTGCATGGGAATCACATTCTCCTGACTTGCTAAGAGTCACAAAATCAATCTTCCCTTACAGCTTCTCCTCAGAGCTTCTCTCAGCAAGCTAATCACTCAAGTGATCAAGTACTTGCCAGCGTGTATTGTAAAGCAGATGTACTTAATCACCAATGCTAACATCATAGCCCGAATGCAGTTATCACCTCATTAGTTGTAAATTACCTTGCTAGGGCAGTGAGTACAAAGGAGACAGCATCTTAGGTAAGATTTTATTACTTGCTGTGGTTTGCGTTTGTTTTTCCGTGAACATTGATACTAACTGTTAAAACTACACACCAGATGACAAGATACTTAAGGCAGCTAAATCCACATGCAGCACTTATGCGCAAAATGACAGTACCACACCAAGAAAGTAAACAATATTTAGTAATTAATTGTTTTCACTTTGAATTTTCTACATTTGTACCTATTTAGTCCTTTTTGAATTTTGTATGAACTAGTTTTGCGCATATTCATTATTAAAATACATAAAACGTAACATTTTTCTTGTTTTTGTATTTATTTATGTGCAAAACCGGTGCGCTACGCTATCTCCCTCCTAAAAGTCCAAGCTCCCTCCTTACTTGGCCAAACCGCCCTCTCACCCAGATTTGCATTATCACATGTGTGGAAATCTCACTGAATAGGTTTTCTCTGAATTCTGCAGACTATTGAAAACTACTTGGTATTCAGTCCTGAGTACCTCATTATTCAGGGTATTCTGGGATTAATACTTATTACTCGTATACTCCTAACAATTTTACTAGGGGATTTATTGTTTTGGAGAGTTGCTGTTGTAGTTTCTGCAGCAGCCACAGGATGGTACCAAATCTCTTCCAACAGATCAACACCATTTTGTTGTCAATTTTTATTCCACAGAGGAAATCCAACTGTGAACATGTTAGTGCACTGTTAATCTGTTAGTCTGTCTAAACTATTAGTGTAACAAATCAATGCATGGACCCATATACAAAGTATCACTCCATTAAAGCATAAGACCATGAAATGTTCACATCAAACGCATTTACCCATTTGGGTTAATCTGAAGCCTGGAGGAGTACTGGTGGTTTGGATTTTTTTTTCTTTTTTGTCTGTGATTAACTAACTTTATCTTCCATCTCAGTTTCCTCCACTTTATAGGACTTATGCTATGTATTAGACTACTAATTGCTTGATTCATTATAGATATGTGATTATACAGCAAAATGTAAATGTGATAAGTATGCCTTTTATTTCTCTTTACAATTAATATTGTGAAAATACATTAAGCAGAAAGTTTTAACATACACATCAGTTTTCGCCCTTCTCTTTTCATGCATCCTTTAGACTTACCTTCTGTCTCAGGCTAGTTCCTGACTGAGATCTCAACATAGTAGCACCAGGTTCCTCTGACACAATCATATATACTAAATGCCGCTCAAAGTGCTGTGCAGCAGGACCACCCACTCTCCAAGAGGAGCATACCTGCACAAATGCTCTTCACTCTCCATGTCAACCTCTGCTCCTGCTTTCACAAGCTTGGAGTGCAAAAGTCAGTCATCAGCATGCCAGGGAGTAAAGATACCTGGCACCATGGATCCTAGATAGTTTGTGGCAGAGAACAGCAACAGGAAGGAGCTGCTGTTAGAACTGTATTACTTTACTGCAACAGTTCCCAAACCTTGTCATAGTGAGCCTCCCCTAAGCTGTGGAAAAGATCTTGAGCCTCCCCCAAAATACTGAAATATTTGTGGGCTTCCCCATAGAAAAATAGTCTACTTTTCACAGTACACCTGGAATAAATTGAAACCTCTTTGCATAGCTGGCTCTCATGTTATTGTGCTTATTGTAGCACCCCCTCCCCAACAAGACAACCTACTTGCTCCAATATTTTGACTCTCGAACCATTGTTACCCCTTACTACCATATCTTCATGGGTCTGACTGCATTTTCTGTTTTCTCTCTAACTGGAATAACCTTCTGGCAGACCTCTGCCTCTCTCCCCTCACCCTGCTCTTAAGTAACTTCTCAGGGATCATTTTGCTCCCTCCTGCTCTTATTCCTAGTACCTGTATGGTTAACTCTTGTATTTGGACAGTTCTGCTGCCAGTCGAATTGATCAATTGTTCCTCGCATTGTTAGTTTATTGTTTTTAATTTGTTTGCACTTTTATTCATTTTGTATTGCTTGAGTGTTTTGCAGTTACATCTTAAATTGTATTCTCTCACTACCCTTCCCTGGGTACACCTGAAATAAGCCATGTCTCAGTGTACAGTACCTTCCCTGGTCACAGACTTGTGAATAAATACATAAATTCACTTACTGTTATCCTCTTTCAGTTTGCCTTATCCCTTCACACAAAATCTATAAAGTTCTAAATTGAAATATAATACTTTTTCAAGGATTGCTTGAGCCTCCCCTTGAACAGGCTGGGGCCTCCCCAGGGAGGCTGGCCACACCATTTGAGAACCCCTGCTTTACTGGACTAAAGAACTAGAACTCTACTACTGGAAACTTCAATTCAGGGTAAAAACAAACAAACAAAAAAAAAGAGTGTGTTTGTCTGAGTTGGGTGAAGGAATTGTTATCTGTGCAGTTAGCTAGGTGAAAAAAAACCTGTGAATTAGGGAGAGTGGCTTAGAGAGAAGGAACCCAGGTGTTTGCATCTAAAAACTGACCTAGATAGCCTGTGGCAGAGAACAGCAAGAGGAAGGAGCTGCTGTTAGAATTTTACTGGGACTATATTGCTTATATGGCTTGGAAAGACAGGGAGCGAATCCTCAGGATCGCAGGAGCAGCTGAACGGGGAGGGAGCTGGATGTCATTATCCACCTAGGGACAAATGACCTGGCTGGGAAAGTGATCAGAGCAGTGCAGGAGGAGTTTGTGGAGTTGGGGAGGGACCTTAGACAAGTAGCAGGCATGGTAACATTCTCGGAGGTGCTCCCTGTCTATGGTATGAGTGAAGCTAGAGTGCTCCACACCATGAGATTCAATCAGTGGTTGAAAAATGGGTGCAGAGCGCTGGGGTTTGGCTTCATTGGGGACTGGGGGTCCACATGGAGGGATGCAGGCCTAAACTGGCATGATGGTATGCATCTGTCCAGGAGGGGAACCAGGATCCTAGGTGATAGGTTTAAATGCTTCATTGGCAAGCATTTAAACTAGCCAAGGGGGGAGGCACTGAAAAGGAGAAGGGAAATCCTAGCCCCCCCAAACAATCAGGGTAGTTAGTGAGGTAAACACCAAGATAGAGAAGTCAATAGGGAGAAGGGCAGGGGTAAATGGAGAAAAAGACAAAGGCGGTAAAGACAGGGATGGGGCAAAAAGGTATAAGGCCATCAAAAAATGGTGGTTAATGAGTAATAATGTCCATAGTCTAGGTAACAAGCTCCCTGAACTGGTGGCCTTGATGGAAGAGGGATGACTGGATATCATGGCAGTCACAGAAACATGGTACACAGAGAACCATGACTGGGATGTCAGCATACCAGGGTACACAATCTACAGGAGGGACAGGGAGGGTAGAAGAGGAGGAGGAGGAGTAGCTCTCTATGTAAGGGAAGGGATCAAAGCAATGGAACTAAAGGGTAAATATGGAGGAGAGGAGGCACCGTGGGTCACCCTGAGACTGGAAATGGCACCACAGTCTGCACAGGGTTGTATACAGACCCCCGTCTCGGGGAGGGAATGGACAAGGACATGATAGAAGGCATCCTTAGGATGGCAGAGAAAGGTGAGATATTGCTGATGGGGGGACCTAAATATGCCAGATATTAACTGGAGCACCTTTGCTGCAGCCACATCCAAGAGTAGAGCCATTCTTGATGCCCTACAGGGGGCATGCTTCAGACAACTAATGTTGGAATCCACTAGGGAGGTAGCAATCTTGGACCTGGTACTCTCAAATGGGGATGGAGAGAGGCTCTCAGATCTAGAAGTGGATAGCCATCTGGGAACAAGTGACCACCAAACAGTGTGGTTCATGATAAACTCAGCTGTAAAGTCAAGCCATACAAAAGTGAAGGCACTCGACTTCAGGAAGAATGATTTTGCAAAAATGGGAGAGTGCCTCAGAAAAGCACTAGCAAACAGGCAAGAAGGAGGGGTGGAGCAACAATGGGGAAACATAAAAATTGCCATCACAGAGGCAACAAGCCTTTGTATGAAGCAAATAAGCAAATCAAAATGAAAGGAAAAAACACTATGGTTCTCAAAGGAGGTGGCGGGGAAGGTTAGGGGGAAAAGATAGCATTCAGGAAGTATAAGTAAACACAGAAGGAGCAGGACAGAGAACTGTACCAGTTAAAGCAGAAGGCCCAAACCGAGGAAAAGATAGGCAACTCGGTTAAGAAAGGGGATAAAACTTTTTAAAGGTACATTAGGGAGTGAAGAAAGACAAAGGGAGGGATACTGAGGCTGAATAAAGAGGAGGATGGGTGGGTAGAGAGGGACAGTGAAAGAGCAGGGATAGTAAATGAATACTTCTGCTCAGTATTCACAAAGGAAAAGGAGAGGAAGGCACCTAATCCAATCAATAGAAGCACTCTGGATAGGGGGGTTGATATCAGTCCTTTCACAGAAGAAAGGGTTCTGAAAGAACTCCTAAAACTGAAGGTGGACAAAGCAGTGGAGCCTGATGGGATTCACCCCAGAATTCTAAAAGAACTAAGGGGAGAACTAGTAACACTATTGACTATCCTTTTTAACAAATCATGGGAGGACGGTGTGGTGCCTGAGGACTGGAGGAGGGTGGATGTGATTCCCCTTCACAAAAATGAGAGCAAGACAGAGGCAGGAAACTACAGACCTGTCAATTTGACCTCAGTGGTAGGAAAGATGATGGAATCACTTCTGAAGGAAATAATTGTTGAGTACCTAGAGGCCAGTGGGGCACAGGACCCAAGGCAGCATGTATTTACAGTGGGAAGGTCACGTCAGATGAATCTAATCGATTTCTTTGACTGGGTGACCAAAGTAGTAGACTAGGGAGGGGCTACGGACATGGCCTACCTAGACTTTAGCAAGGCATTTAACACAGTCCCACACAAAAGGTTAATATACAAATTAGCCAGTCTGGGACTGGGTCTTATGGTGGTAGCTTGGGTAAAACACTGTCTGGACAACAGGATGCAGAGGGTAATAGTAAACGGAGTCCACAGTGAAGAAAGGGGGATTACTAGTAGGGTACCGCAGGGTTCAGTACTGGGTCCAGTCCTTTTTAATGTCTTTATAATGCAGAGGGACTGGAAGAAAAACTATGTCTCTTTGCAGACGACACAAATATTTGATACACAAGGTGGGGTGGAAAGGATGAGAAGGGACTTGGCAAGGTTGGAGGAATGGTCAAATGTTTGGCAGCTTAGATTCAATACAAAGAACTGCAAAGTAATGCACCTGGGAAACAAAAGCCCAGGGGAAGAGTACTCAACGGGGGTGAGATACTGCCATCAACAAAAATGGAAGGGGACCTGGGACTAGTTATATCAAATGATCTAAAGGTGGGCAAGCAATGTGAGAAGGCAGTAAGGAGGGCTGCAGGGATACTGGGATGCATAGGGACAAGCATCACCAGTAGAAAACAGAAAGTTGTTATCCCTCTGTACAGACAGTTGGTGAGACCCCATCTGGAGTACTGTGTGCAGTTCTGGAGACTCCATCTCCACAAATACATAGACAGTGTGGAGGCTGTCCAGAGGAGGGCAACCAAAATGGTGCAGGGTCTGCACCAGAAGGCATACGAAGAGAGACTAAAGGAGCTTAATGTGTATACCCTTGAGGAAAGGAGGGAGAAGGGGGACATGATAGAAACTTTAAAGCACCTCAAGGGAATCAACAAAGTCCAAGAGGGTAGCATTTTTCAGAAAAAGAGATGCGCAAGAACAAGGGGCCGCAATTTGAAGATAGAGGGGGGACGGCTCAGAGGTAATGTGAGGAAGTATTTTTTCACGGAGAGGGTTGTGGATGCATGGAACAGGCTTCCTGAGGAGGTAGTGGAGTCAAAAACAGTGGGGGAATTCAAGAATGCATGGGACAGACATAAGGCAATTCTAGTGGTGGGTAGAAGGAAGTAGGCTGTTGGTTAACTAGGGTCTGCAGCTTAACCATTAGGTAGGGAAATGGGCAGACAAGGTGGGCCAAGCGGTCCTTATCTGCCATCAAATTCTGTTTCTATGTTTCTATCCTTGCATGCCAGTTTTGTTTTATATGCTATATGCCGTTTCTCTATTTGGATCATTTCCAGTCATTTATTAATTTCCACTCTAAGAAGAAAGGGGTCCTCCCATCTGGCCAGTTTTGAAGTATCAACTTTTTTTGCTACTATGGAAATTATTGCTTTATTGGTTTTTTTTTTTTTTTTTGGCCTGGTGCAACTGTGGGACAATGCAGATTTTTGGGTCAAAGCAATTTTTCATACTAAGTAACAGGTATCATCCTGAATCTGAAGACAACAGTTTTGTATATGACAGGGTTCCTATTGATATTGGTACATTGCCCCTGCCTTATTGGTTCAAATAAGGTTGAAAGGCTTGGTTCACTGAGCTTCTGTTGGTGTTTGTAATCCTAAATGCTAACAATATTGCACAGTGCCTGCACCAAGAGAAAGGTTAACATGCGATAGGTGCTAAGCTAGTACTGCCTCCTGGGAAACAATACCAACCCACTATAGCCCCAACAGGTTCAATCCACCCACTTCCCGCAGAGTACAAATGTGCAATATTTGTTACCCATGGTATATTTATGATATATATTTATTGTCTTGGATTGTTGAGAGTTTGATGTATGATTGTATCATTGACAATTTTTATATGTTAAGTAATTGATGTAACTATGATATTCTACAGAACTCACTGGAAATTAGTTTTATTTTAAACTCAGTTGAGCTGCCGATTCATTATAATGAATAAAAAGTTTTACTACTACAACTTCTATATAACGGTTTACCTTAAATATTATTAAGTTATCATGATACAACTAATATGTTCCGAGACAGCAGTTGTAGACAAAATAAGTACATTTTATTGGGGGAATACAGGATCACGGTCTGGGGAAAGAAAAGGTTAGGTCAAAGCAAATATAAAGATACCAGGTAACAGTACCCACAAGCTATGCCCTCCCTCACCCCTACTGCTCACATGCCCAGCTGTACTGTCAGGAGCCACTATCCCATCCCTATGGGTAGCAGTATACCCTTAGGGCCCGATTTCAAGATGGCGGCACATAATCCTGTACGCAGCCGCGAAATACGCTGGTCACCTCTATGCCAGGGACTGTGGCGCCGATTCCAGAAGTGGCAGGGTCCCGGAAATTGAGACCACACTAAATGCCATGCGTGTGGTGGTAGCCACGCATGGCATATATTTGCTACAAATCATAACCCACAGGGAACACCAAGTGGCCCCCTGAAGCACCCCCCCACAACACCATCAGCTGCACCAGGGGGCATGGAGGGGGGGCAGGATCGGTGACACAGGTGTCTGGGGGGCATGCCGGAGAATGGACCCCCAGGGTCCCTGCTATTTGGGGGGGTGGGAGTAGGGGTATGCAACAGGGGACATGGGGAACACATCTGTGCCATTGCTGTGGTTCCAGGAGGTGGGCAGCTGATGGATGGCACTGTCAGTTGCCACTTAGAGCAGCTCAGAGCTGTTCTAACTTAGCCACGCCACTGTGGCTTTTGGATCTGTGCTTGCAGGTTACGACAGCCGCCCTACTGGAATTAGGCTAGGTTGCTGTCATAACCAGCAGCTGCGCCAGGCGTTGCAGGCTGCAGCATAAGTGCTGGTGTAAACTGTGTTCGTCGCAGCCTGCAAATGCCAAGGAGCAATCCGTATATTGGAATAGGGGCTGGCATATTGACTGGCATAAGTAGCGAAATACACCATGGGTTTGGCGTATCTCACCTTAAGTTGGTGTATGCCCTTCTGGAATCAGGCACTTAGTCTCTGTGGAGCTCCCTGTGCTTCACTGGGTACTTAGCTGGTGAAACGGTGTAGGCCCAGTGTCCAGTTACATTGTACAAGACAAGTGGTGAGAGACAATATCTGAGTGTCTGTTGGACTGTTTGTAATCCAAAGGAAAACTAAATGCAGAGCGCCCAGTTACTACCCTGAGTTTATTTGCAGACCTAAACTATCTATACAGTTGCAAGGCCAAGGCCCTGGCTTTTTAGTCATGGTTCTTCAACCACTCACTACAGTCATGGCTGGATTTGCTAGCTCTTGTCTGCAGACTCTCTAATGTTTTCTCGCTGCTGGTCGCTCAATGGTATCTCAGGTTGGAACAGCTGTTGCTCTCTCCATCTGTTTCTCTCTGCATCAGCAGTAGAACTTCGGCCTTGGGACACCCACCAACTTGACAAGCACAACTGTCCCCACAACCCCTACAGAAACCAGGCACTGATTGTGTAACTGGAGGTCTGGTTCCCCTAAACACTGAACTGTAGTTTTAGGTTATGGCTCTGTAAAGGTTGCTGGTAAGACAACCCCCTCCCCGGAGTATAGTTCTAGAGACCACATCTCTGGAAGGACACAGACAGAGTGTAGGTGGTCCAGAGGAAAGAAACTAAAATGGTGCAGGGTCTGCATCAAAGCCCTAGAGGACAGACTAAAAGACCTCAATATGTGTACTCTGGAATGGGGGGGGGGGGTGCTAGAGACCTTTACATACCTCACAGGATAAATAAGGTACAGGATGGAATTATTTTTCAGAAGAAAAGTTGCTCTCAAGAACAAAGGGCATGCTATTAAGCTTGGGGGGATCGTTCAGGAGAGATGTGAGAAAGTACTTCTTCACAGAAAAATGATTCCTGTAACAGACTTCCACCACAGGTGGTGGGGGTGAAAACAGTGGTGGGGTTCAAGAATGAATGGGTTAAGCACAAGGAAATCATAGTGTATTGGAAGGGGGGAGAAACAGCTGTAGATCGGGTACAGTCTGTGGTGATAGTGTAGGTATGGAGGAGTGGGCAGACTGAATGAGCCAAGCAGTCATTATCTGCCACCAAATTTTAAGTTTCTAATAACTTCAATCGGACAAGTTTCTTAGTAGTTACTGAAAGGTCTAGCTGTAGAGCGGCTCATCCACAGACTGACTTTCTTCAGCTGTAGTAGTCTCTTTCTCGCTACAACTGACATTCTCCTCCTTCACAGCTCTGCCTACAAAATAATCAGAACAGCTTCTCTACTCCCTTACAAATGGTGGCTTTTCCTCCATGCTCACTCTCTGGCACTCTGCTTAGTTGCTGGAAAGTTCCATTCACTATCCTCAAGCAGAATGTCCTCTTATTAGTCACGACCTCCTGTCACTCACTGAGACAGGTCTGTCTGACAGGTCTTTGATAACTAATTGGTCACCAAACTCCCAGGCAAATAAATGAAGTTCTTTAGTGTCCCTTGAGCCATTGTGGCTCTACTGCAGGCTTCTGGAGCCTGACTGGTTGACTGTCCCACCTATGACCCCAACTGACATGTTCTTGTGAAATTAGGGTGGACAAAGATGGCTGTGACCAGTAATTCTTTGGCCACTTGTCCACAAAGCCTTTATTTGGAGAGTTTCTACCCTCTGAAACACAGTTTAGTGTGCCCTCTTTTGTGTGCATGGTCACATTTAGGTGTCTGGACAATATGGGCTGCTGTTCAGGGAAGTTCCCAGTTGTTGCAAGTCCTGATCACTCCTTTCTGTCAACAGAAGTGAAACAATTTGGTGCAAAGGTAGAGAACTGTTTGGTAATCCATTAAAATGCTTTTATTTGTTTAGAAACAAATGCACTCTTCCCCTGCCCACAGTAGCCAGACCTAGTCTACTCATCGTGCCACCCACCTGCTTTCTGTTCCAGCACACTCACAACTCCTGAGCCCCTGTGCTGATCTTGCAAAGGTACACTGCTGGTAATGGGAAGAAGCACACTGACTGCTGGTACCGGACTCTCTTCAACCTCCTTGAGCAAACTGGACCAGCCCGACACCATGCCGCATGGAGGATGTAACCACTAGACCACGAGATGCTTTCCCTGAAAATGTGTACTGCACTTCAGTTGGGTTGCTTATTGCACAATTTATGTTTGTTTTAAGGAAAGAAAATGAACAAAATCATGGCTTATTATATCAACTTATAAAAATAATACACATACTAAATCATGAGTTTGATCATTTTGCTTAAACTACAAAAGAGCATGGAAAAAAAACAGGCTGTTAGTGTAAATAGCACTGTTCAGCAACTCTCGCTCCAATGACTTCATCACGTAGAACGTTAGGCAGCCATTTCAGACAGCAGACGGAGGGAGGTTTGAAAGGAGAGGGCTGTTGTTTACATTTTTCAAATGCTATGAAACTGCATTTATAATAATTTTATAAATATAGTTTCAGCATCAGTGTAAACAGTAGCCTTTCATTTACCTCTCCTTGAAGCCAGATTATAAAACTGTTTATTGACAAAATAGTTTGTTTACTTGTCCTTTAAGGCAGGGTAGCCGGCCAGAGGAGTCATATCTTATATGTGTCTAGTGGACTTCTTTCTCTTTACAGAGTTCACAGATTCCAAACTGGCTAATCATGTTTCTTTATATTTTGGGGTGTTGGGGTGAGTAGTGTAGGAGGTAGGTGGGAAGGTGTCAGAAAGTGGTGGAGTGGGTGTATGCTGACTGTTTATATGGAGTCAGGGGACAGGGTGGGTGGGTTGGGTGCACTGCATACAGTACAAGTGTAATGACCCTTCATTAATCAATATACTAACTTCAGCAGGACTGGGTGGAGGTGGGAGGTATGGGTGCTACAAGGATGGGGTTGGGGAGTGTTCATTAAACTTGGCTGGTTGACCAATCCACTGGTTCAGGGGTTGGATTTCCACCTGCGATGCCGATGACCTGAGTTCAGATGTGAGCCTGGGGAGTCAGACTTCCAGCTGGGAGGAAGAGGATCGAGCACCTGACAGACTGGTCTCCTCTGGGGGAAGGTGGTGTAGCCCTCAGTGCTGGACTGACCACTGGCAGAGGCCAGAAGCATCACAGCCCAATGAATGTAGGTTTTAGGAGGTGTGCCACAGGTAGGGGCCTACCCCCTTATGCCACTGCTTGCCACATCTCCCAAGAACTGGGCTGAAACCTCCAGCCACAGCAAGATGACATCCATCCCCGCTGAACCCCACGCAGCTGGCCAAAGCACTCTGCCACTGGACTAACTACGTGGCACAGTTTGGGGAGCTGCGGGGTTGCTCCCCCAGTGGCTCCACCCTGGCAGGCAATCCAAGGTGAACGATGGTGGCAGCAAGTAAGGATGGGGCACAGTGATAGACTGAATGGAGAAAGCTAGGGAAAACAAAATTGGCTGGCTGCGGATGAAGTTTAAGATATGGGTGTTTTTTTTACGTGCAAAATTTTTTTATTACACAACTACTGTATGTGTAGTGGCATGTTGCCAGAGAAGTGTCACTATGTGTAGTCTTTGCCGAGTGAGGTAGGCTGGTGAAGTGCTACTATGTGCAGTGCTAAACATCACTAGTGTGTCCACTAGGTGTGTGCAAAGTGATTAAACGGGAAAAGGCTATGGGAAGTGGAACTATGTGGAGTACTTTTTCTTCAAAAAAAGTTCCCTTTCTCCCACTTTCTCATAGCACCCCTACCACCTTCCTCGCCCACTCAAGCCTACACAGTTTAAAAGCATAACCTCACCCCCAAATTTTAGACCCCAAACCACCTTCTTTACTCCACAACCCTGGCACATAAGTTAATCAGAACCCTTCCCCACCTACTGATAATACTTAATCCTATTCCCACCCCCCCACCAAGGCCAAATTAGTTAGAAAAACCCTCCCACCCAGCCATGTAGCAGCAGACATCTATCCTCCATGCCCTCATGACATCCCTAGAAAAAAGATACATTGTAAACAGTGGGACAATGACTAGCACCGACCTTTCCTTTTACCACCATGGACAGCTGCCATCTAAATGAATAGGAGCTCTTGCTCATAGTAATCAGCTGTTTTTACTGTGAGTGCATGTTCCTAGTCATTCAGATAGTGGCCAGCCAAGCTGATGAGGTGGTGTAATACATATGTAATACTTTTTTAACAGACAGTACTATTATTATGTAAAGAAATTATCAGTTGCTGAGATTGGGATTTCAACAAACATGTTTCCATTGTGAAGCATGTCTGTGATCCAGAGCACACCTGTCAAGCTGTCTGTCATCAGGGAGTCTGTAACTGCCTTCAGGAATGTGCCGCAGCATTTTATTATTTAGTAAACACCTCCATCCAGAGTCCATGAGCACAGGTAGCACGTCATGCAGAGCCAGAGCAGAATCGTTGGGATAGAGGCTGAGCAAGAGCCAGTGCACTAGCCTGCTGCAAGGACCAGCAGTAGCACAGCAACTGAAGCAGCACTGGAGCAAAAAGAAACAGCAGGACTAGTTGAGAGATGTACTGCAGGAGTTGGGGTGTGAAGTGTAAACTGTGTGCACGTCAAAAGAGTCATAGGGTTCCGAAACAGGAGACTGGCCAAACGCATGCAGCTTGACAACAGCTTCACATTCGAGAAGACCATCATAATGGTTCATCCAAGTGAGACTCTGTGAAAACACCAGTTGGATCTCTGGTCAGGAACAGACCAAGGAGCAGAACAAAGGACCCTATGACTGGACACCATGCAAGGCAGACATTCATCTACCTGGAGGAGCCCTCAGAAACACAATCCTGCTCTGAAAGGGATGCAGGATCAACAATGCAGAGGGACCCTCACCAGTGAAAAGACACAAAATCAGTGCAGGAGGTGTAAGCAGGACAAAGTAATTTTTTTTTATTTGCCACTCTATCCCTAGGGCTCAAAGTGCTGTACAATCAAAGCAGGATACATGGAGTAAAAATAAAACCATCAACATACAATTTAAATTAAATGCTGGCTAAAATGTAATATTAAACAATTTAATAACTTAGAAATAAATTAAACAAACTGGGTAGACCTGATTAAACAGATATGTTTTAACGGAAGTTTTAAAAGCCTCACCAATGAAAACAGAGAATGCTCCCTAATTACAAATTCCACAGGAGTGGAGCAGCAGCTCCAAATGGCCTGTTCCGTGACTGCTTAGACTGGGAGTGGGGGACAATAAGCAATCCTGCATCACTTGAATGAAGAGGACAAGCAGAGGAGTAAGGAACAAGGAGATCTTTGAGGAAATCATGTAGGGCCTTTAATGTCAACAAGGAAATCTTGAAGGTGATGCACCACCAAACTGGCAGCCAGTGCAGAAGGTGCAGGACTGGTGTGATGTGGTCGCTTCGAGAAGTCCCTGCCATCAGCCAGGCCACTGCATTCTGACCAACTGCAGGTGACGCATCAAACCTCCAGATAACTGTAAGTACAGAACATTACAGTAGCCCAGTCTAGAGGTGAGAAAGCACAAAACATTACAGTAGTCCAGCCTATAGGTGACAAAGTACAGAACACTGCAGTATTCCAGTCTAGAGGTGACAAAGTACAAAATATTACAGTAGTCCAGTCTAGAGGTGACAAATTCTGAAACATTACAATAGTCCAGTCTAGAGGTAACAAAGTACAAAACATTACAGTAGTCCAGCCTAGAGGTGATAAGGTACAAAATATTACAGTAGTCCAGTCTAGAGGCATGAAAGTTCGGAACATTACAGCAGTCCAGTCTAGAGGTGACAAAGTCCAGAACATTACAGTAGTCCAGTCTAGACAAAGTACAAAGTATTACAGTAGTGCAGTCTAGAAGTGACAAAGTCCAGAACATTACAGTAGTCCACTCCAGAGGTGACAAAGTCCAGAACATTACAGTACTTCAGTCCAGATGTGACAAAGTCCAAAACATTGCAGTAGTCCAGTCTAGAGGTGACAAAGTACAAAACATTACAGTTGACCAGTCTAGAGGTAACAAATTACAAAACAATACAGTAGTCCAGTCTAGAGGTGACAAAGTCCAGAACATTACAGTAGTCCAGTCTAGAGGTGACAAAGTCCAGAACATTACAGTACTTCAGTCCAGATGTGACAAAGTCCAAAACATTGCAGTAGTCCAGTCTAGAGGTGACAAAGTACAAAACATTACAGTTGACCAGTCTAGAGGTAACAAATTACAAAACAATACAGTAGTCCAGTCTAGAGGTGACAAAGTCCAGAACATTACAGTAGTCCAGTCTAGAGGTGACAAAGTCCAGAACATTACAGTAGTCCAGTCTGGAGGTGACAAAATACAAAAGTTATAGTAGTCCAATCTAGAAGCGACAAAGTCCATAACACTACAGTAGTCCAGTCTAGAGGTAACAATGTCCAGAACATTACAGTAGTCCAGTCTAGAGGTGACAAAGTACAAAACATTACAGTTGACCAGTCTAGAGGTAACAAATTACAAAACAATACAGTAGTCCAGTCTAGAGGTGACAAAGTCCAGAACATTACAGTAGTCCAGTCTAGAGGTGACAAAGTCCAGAACATTACAGTAGTCTAGTCTGGAGGTGACAAAATACAAAATGTTATAGTAGTCCAATCTAGAAGCGACAAAGTCCATAACACTACAGTAGTCCAGTCTAGAGGTAACAATGTCCAGAACATTACAGTAGTCCAGTCTGGAGGTGACAAAATCCAGAATATTGCAGTAGTCCAGTCTAAAGCTAACAAAGGCATGGACTATTGTCACTAAATTAGCAGGCACAAAATGCAGTTTGATCCAGATGATGTTATGGAGATAGTAAAAACTATTTCAGACAACTAGCAACATCTGATGTTCTAGTATCAGCTTGCTGTCCAGACTGACCCCCAGATTCCTTACCATAGCTATGAATGGTTAGCCAATCAGCAAAGGTTAGCAAGCCCCCCTCCATCCATCATCACCGACCCACACCGAGCTGGTTCAACAATTAAAAGCTCTGTCATACCAGGGTTAAGGCATAACCAGTAAAGAGCCCTCCAGCTGTTGAACTCACAAAGACACTGCTGCAACACATACAGTAGGCATCATTTCTCCCATCAGGAGCACAGGACAGATAAAACTTAGTATCAGTTATCAAGCAATGAGGCAGCTCCGAGTCACTGTAGTTGTACACGTCATAAGTTAATCATTGCAGTAAAAAGTGTGACACTTACACAGTCCAGGCCAGAGAAATAGGATGTGTTCTCCCAGTATAAATTTTATTTAAAAATGATATGGATAAAACAATAAAAAGCAACATATAGAACCACTGGCTAACAGTCAACGTTTTGCATACTCCTAATACACTTTATCAAGGCTGACCTGCCATCTAGTGCATACTTGAGCAATAAGGCAATACCGGGAGTTAGATTAGCAGTCTGTTAATCACCCCTAGGAGTGTAAAGTGGCACAAGGGGCATCTGACTACCATATTGCTCCAGGGGATGATTAACTGCCTATTGATCTAATTCCTGGGAGAGCCTTATTGTTATTACAAAAAAAACTTATTCCAAATTAAAAGTGTTACGAGTGTTCTTTTTCAAAAATTTTTTCTCTTTGAGAGGGAGATTTTTAGTAAAATAGTTCATCCACCAACTGTTTAAAGAGAGTGTGCAAGTTTTTTGGTTGTGTCTATTTAATAAAGATATACATCCTAGCTTCTTTAGTGTGTTTGTATCTTTATTTTGGTACATTTTTGTGCAGTATTAAAGTTTAAAATTAGAAAACAAACTGCACCAGCAATGTTTACGGTCAGCCGCTGACCCAATTTTATCTACAATGCAATGGGTGATGCTATGCGAGCCGTGTCATAACAGGTTTGAGTGGCCACGGAAAAAAGCAGACTGCTTCATGCACTCCCGTTTGAGATCATAGTTGTTTTCATGTCTGTAAGTCTTTTGGTGTGGCATTTTTTAAGAAATCATTATTTGTAATAAACAGAAGAAGGAAAGCAGTATTAGTAGAGTTTTGTGCTTTGCCGGTTTGGTTGTTTGCAGCCTTTTACAGTCATGTTACAGCTGACAGTCAACTGCTTGAGTTTGACAGCTGTCATATTGCTGTTATTTTCTACAGCGTGCTCCTCAATCTTGGTTCATGTGGAAAAAAAGAATTTAAATAGTGTTTTTCAATTACACTATATATGGTTTTTATTATACAAATGTTTTGCTGAAGTTTTTCATTGTAAGGCAATATGTGTTTGTCATTCTGCAGGTGTCACATTGTTTTATTTTCATTTCTGGTCTGCTGTAGTGATAAACATTCACACTATTATTTCTCTTCTGGAGCTCTCTAGTAAAAATCATGCAGCAGCAGCTCCACATTCTCCCTTCACTTGTGCCCTCTCTGCTTCTAGACTACCTTCTTGCTTAATGCAAGCACCACTTGCTGGCCCTTGGCCCCAGTCTGAATCCAGCAGGCTACAACCCCCGACGACAAGGACCATCATGATACTCCACACGTTTCAGTCCAGCATATCAACTTCATCTACAACTAATTGCAATGGCCTTCCTTAAAAGGCTTTTTCTTGTTGCAAGCACAACACCACAGCACCTGTATTGAATCCCCCCAACCTGCTTGTGAATCTTCTCATCCCACACTACCGATCACTACCTCCTGAATAGGAACTGACATTACATTTTTATCTTCTGGGATTCCAGTCTTAACCAAAAAAAATGCAGGTATCAGTGTTAATGGGGTGATACAAAATAAGTCCTGATGTGAACCAAGGAGGCCACAGCATTCCAACATCATCTTTTCAGCTGCAGCTGACTGTGCTTTCTGGCTCCAGCCTCCCTGACTACCATCATCACTCAGCAACTCCAACCTCAACCCTTAGTGTAGAAAGGCTGCACCTCCCAACAACGCTGACCATCCTGGTCCTACCTTCCCCTTCTGTCCACTATACTCACCTCACCTTCACCTCAGGATACTGCTGGCTTCTTTTCTCCTATCTCCACCCATCTTGTGACAGTTGGTCGCTGCACTGTGAGCAGTGGTAAGTACCCATCTACTGATCTCCCTTTCCTGGTCTATGTAGATGGTGCCATGGTGTGTACTGGCACCACCAACTCTGCAGTCACTGTTTGCAGTAATAACAACAGACTCCCTGGTGTTCACACTCTATCTCAGGATGTGTCCTTGTGCATGCAATACAGTCCCTGTTGTGCAGTGGCTTCCCCCAGCCTCTGATTACCCAACTCATACACAATCCCTATTTCCTGGTGTCCAGCAGTCTGCCCACCACCATGCAACACCCTGACCTATACACATATCCATATTTCCTAGTGTCCAGTGATGCAACAGTCACCATCCACTACCCCTACCCATCCACATGCTCATATTCCCTAGTGGGCAATGGCAACCCTTGCCCTATGATCTCACATCCCATAGTCATCATACTATGCCTGTGGAATAACAGCACCACATACCCCTGACCCCCCATCCACTGGTGCCCATCCGGAACTGGTGCAAAGAGTACATTGGTCCCCTCCTCCACCACCCAATGCCAACTGCCACACAATGGGAGAACATCTGCTTACAATTCTTATTCAGACAGTCGGAGGACATTTACCATAAACCCATCCAGCTGATATTTGGAAATCTTTTACCGCCATGTCAACCTTTTTTTGCAGTTCCATGTTTTTGGAACCCAAGTTGTTCCCAACACTGAACCATATTAAGTGACCATGGGCAGCACAGTACTTTACACTACAGACTGTAGAGATTTTACACTGTACTGCAAACAGCTCTTCCTCACCAGTGTTCATTTGTGCAGGCCAGACCAGGAATGGACCGAGTGATGCACTTCCTTCACACACAGCATAATGTCCATCCCACTTGTTCATCCAGAAACACCACTAACTGTAACAAAGAAAAATGTTTTTTTTTTAATTAAAATGAAATAGACCACAAGAATAGCACAAATAGTAAAACAAATACAAGACTGACATAAATTTAACAAGCTATCACTGTGCTATGGATAACATTGTTATTAATACATCGATCAGTTATCCTATACACCTTTTACCTTTGACATCAACTGTATATTCTTAGTTCATGATGTCATAATGTCAAACATCAGTTTGGAAGAGTGACAACAAATTATTAACTGAGGCCATGGCTTATTCATTACTAATGCAGCCTTCATGCTTTAATTGGGGAGCACGTCAATTCGCTCCCGACAATTCGTCCCCCGAAAAATCGCGCCCTACAGTATGCTCCTGTCGTTTTCACTCCCTACTACCTTCGTTCGCGTCTTTTCGCTCCCTCATGGAAACGAAGCAAAGGAAACTCATTGGTGCTGGGCCACATATTATCCCCGTTTGTGCATTTCCATTTATATTATATATATATATGAACAATATATATGAACAAGGAAACAAGGAAACAAGGGCTCTGTAGAACTACCTGGTTCTATGCATTTCCATTTATATTATATATATATATATATTATATATATGAACAAACGAACATTTACCTACATTACTCTCGTGGTGGGTTCTGTGAGACTGCGTGGTTACCATGGCGACAAGATGTATGTGCGCTGCAACTTCAAATTCTGTTAAAAGCGTAAGCTTTATTTTAAAAAATTAAAATCAATTGTTTTCTTCGACTTTTAATACTGGAAGCAGTGGGCTACTCCTCTCAGGAACTCTTCAGTAGAGCGCTCCTCACTTTTCTGTACTATTAGTTCTAACCTGATGGCACTGTCCTTATATTTTCTCTTCTGTGTGTTCCTCAAATTCCCAGCAATAAGCTCTTCTATTTCTGCTTCTCTCTTTCTTTGGATTCCCTTCAATCCCTCAATAAATTTCCATATGGAAGGGTGATGCATGAAAAGAATGGACTGCATTCCTCTGTGGAATGCTTCTATGGCATTATTCGTTCTGGCTCTTTTTTCAAGCACAGTGTCAGAATGGTTCCACAGATGGATAGCATACTGTGGTTGCCTTCTGCCTGTGCCACATCTGTTCCTACGTCCGAAAAGGTATCCTCAAAATAGTCAATTAGCGGTTCAAGCTCAGGAGGAAATATATTTAGAGATTCGTCTGTAATCTCCTCGAACCATGACACTACCTGGTCGGGTGGATAAAAGGCAAGTGCAGGGAGATATCTACACTTCAGACTAAACGCACTGTCATGAGAGTATTTGTTGCCCAGTCCCTCTGTTTGTAGTTTGCGATACACACACTGAGCAAAGTGGAAAAAACACCCCACTTGCCGTGCTTTGGGGAATACATTAGTGAAAGCCTGAATAGTTGCCTTTTCAAAGTCTGTCATTATCACTGCAGGACTGAGATGTGGGTTGATTATTTTGACTGCAGTTAATACCTTCTTATAATGCTCCTCCACTTGCCAGGAAAAGCGCATATATTGCTGGTTGCAAATTTCCAAAGCTCACCCAGTATGACAAACAGTTGATAAAAAGAGGGCTATGCTGAATGTGCCTCAGCAAACCATTGATCACAGTGCTCCAGATACTAAAGATTTGCCTCTGTACCAAAAACAAGTATGCGCTCAGTCCCCGGTCCACTGTCATGGAGCAAGAAATTAACTTCATCACCTTGACTAGTTTTGAATTTGGTGCAGTAGTCAGGCAATGAAAGTTCAGTTAAATTTCATGGATTTGGTGGTGCACCATGTACTCTGACCCACTGAATTGTTCTTTTTATGTTTTTATCCACTAAGCTTCCCTGTACTGCTAATGAAACATGTTGCTTAGAGTGCATTAACACTTGCGCCATTGTGTCCTCTGTTGTAGCAGCTCTTTCTTTTGCAATGTTTAATGCCTCAGCTCTCTCAACAGCAGCTGGGTCTGGAGCATGGGAGTGCTGGCTAAAGGTGGCAATTATGTGAGGGTTGTCGTAGCTTCCTGTATGCACCCGAGCATTACATCGCTTATCTTTCTTTACTGCCAGTTCGCATTGCCATATCGATTTTCCATTATACCCACGTTTATGGTGTGTGTAAATGAAGTTATTACAGTCCACTAGCTTTCGCTTGCTATGCTCCGACAGGATGAACCGCCCTTCCATTTTAAAAAGAAAGCATAGATCATGCGCTGCATGAACCAGTTTTGTATGATTGCTGATTGCTAATGATAGCCAGCAGTGATTGATAGTGATTGACATGAGTACTTAATTAATTAATGTAGCACCAACCATGCAGTTGCTTTTTGTATTTTGCTTATGTATTTCTAACAAGAGCATTTAGTGACAGTATTACAGAGAAGTTGCTTTTGTATTTTGCTTATGTATTTCAAACAGGAGCATTTAGTGACAGTATTACAGAGAAATTCTGTAACGGGAGCGAAACTGACAGGAGCGTTTTGTATTTTGCTTATGTATTTCAAACAGGAGCATTTAGTAACAGTATTACAGAGAAATTCTGTAACAAGAGTGAAAATAACAGGAGCGTGTAGTACAGGAGCTAATTGAGTCGGGAGCGATTTGTCGGGAGCGAGTTGATGCGGAGCGAATAGACGGGAGCGAGTTGACATTGACCCCTTTAATTGTTACATGTGCTAGTTAGCAACAACAACAGTCTTTCCATCTTTCTACATGTTGCAATTGAAAATATCAGCTGCACACACAATACATCTGGGTCACAGACTGTGTTTTCATCTTCTGGTGACATTGATGACTTCCCAGATGAATTGGGAATACCTGTTGATTCGGCATTTGACATGTCTTTGGAAATACTAAGGTTCATACTAAGGAGTAAGGAGCAGAGAAGGCGGTATACCCATATGCGCTCCTGCCGTATCACCCATAATAGGAAAAAATGTTTCCTTCAGAAATATTGGTATCTAGTCTTTTTATTAAACTGTTTTTTGTCTTTGTTCATTATTACCTCTGTAGGTAGCCTGTTCCATGGATTCATTACCCTCTTTGTAAAAAAAGCTTTCCTATTATCGTTGTGAATTTGTTCGGTCTAAGTTATAAGAGGTGTCACCTTGTGCCTAGGTTATCATTTTACATCATTTAGTAGATAGGTATCTTGCCTGATGTCATAACATAAAAGCATGTCCCCGTGTATCCTTCTTGTTTTAAGGGACATTAGGTTTAACTTCTGTAATAGCTCATTATATGATAAGGTGCTTAAATTACAGATCATTTTAGTGGTTTGTCTTTGGATTTTTTCTATCTTGTCTGTTGTATCCTTTGTAATATATCCCCAAGCCTGGCTTCCATAGTCTAGATGTGGTCTAATGTATGACCTGTACAATGGCATTATTACACCTTCATCTCTGCTTCTGAAGTTTCTTTGACAGCCGAAAGTATTCTATTTTCCCTTGCCTATTTGTGCATTAGAGTGTTTGTCATAAGCCAGTTTATCTGTTATTGTCATTCCTAAATCTTTCCTTCCTTGTTTTTCTTAATGGTGCTCCATTTAGATATGTGTTTTCCCGTTGTCACACAAGATATATGACACAGCACTTATCACTATTAAAATGCACCCCCCATGCATTAATTTACTCCGATTTCTTATCCAAGACTCTTTATAGAATGTCTATATTTTCCTGAGTGTTAACTTCCCTAGCTGTTTTAGTATTGTCTGCGTATTGACTTGTTGCTTGTATCCCCATGTTGGACATAAATAACGGAAATAACAAAGGACCAAGAACTGTTCCCTGGGTGACCCCACTTGTCATGGCTATTTAGATAAGTATCCATTTATGCTAACCCTGTGACATCTACCGCTTAGCCAGCTCCTGATCCATTTAATAATTCTATGGTCCACCTTGATGTGCATCAACATTTCTATTATTGCTCTGTGAGGTACTTTATCAAAGCCCTTGGCTAGGTCCAAGAAGATACAATCAACCAGTGAACCTCTGTCTGATAGTTTTTCATAAAAACAAAACAGGTTTGTAACGCACAACCATCCTGCAGTAACCCCATGCTGTTCCATATCTTTGTAATGATATTTATCCATGTGTTGATTTATCATATCTTTGAGGATGGACTCCGTAATCTTTCCTGGTACTGAGGTTAAACCAATGGGCCTGTAATTTTGATAGATCTGCTTCCCTTTATATGGATAGAAATAACAATGGTGGATAGTCAGTCAGCTGGGATATTATTTTTTAGCAGTGCCCTTAGAAACAGAATATGTAATGGTGTGGCTATCTGTGGTTCCAGTAGCTTCAACATTTTTGGGGAGATGTCGTCTGGTCCTGAAGAGTTTGTCATTTTTAGAGCCTTGATTTTTTTCATTAATGCAGTCAATGCTGAACCCAATCTTTGTTGTTGCTTTTTCTGTAATTTCCACTAAGAATAGGTTGTTGTCTGTGAACACAGTCCCAAAATAAGTATTAAATATATCAGCCATATTTTGGGGTTCATCAATTTGTTGATTATTGACTATTATATTGCATAGTCCATTATTTTGTTTTCTTAGCGAGTTCACATACCTAGTATAGAACATTTTCATGCTATCCTTGGTTTCCTTTTATGCAATGTTTATTTTTCTTTATTTTATTTTTGCATAGTTTTTTAACTTTTAAGTAGCTTTCCCAGTTTTGTTCTGTTTTATTTTTGTTATATCGGTAATAGTGCCAATGTTTTTTCTTTAATACTTGGATTAAGCTTTTTGTAAGTCACTTTGGCTTTATACCTTTGCTGTTGTATTTTTTAAATTTTTTAATATGCTTATCACATATTGAATCAACATGTTTGAGTTTCTTAATTATATCCCACCTTTTGTAGGCAGTTTTGTTTCTTAGTTATCTTTCCCAACCTATTCTTGCTAGGTCTTCCTGTATCTTTTTTTGGTTTGCAGATTTAAAATTATATATCTCTCTGCATCCTTTGTGTATTGGGATGTATTCCTGGAGCTGGAAGGATACAATATGAAGGTCACTGTTTCCAAGTGGTGTGGAAGTGTCACAGTCTGTTATATTTATATAATTTCTACTTAGGACTATATCCAAGATATTTTCACCACTTGGGGTTATTATATACTGTTTTAAGTCTAATTGTTCTGTAGTTTTTAAAAATGAAATGCTATTTGCTTTAGTGGCTGTCATTTTATTCTAGTGTATATACTATATCTCTAATGTTCAGGTCACCTAGACAAACCACTCGGCCCATTTCACATGCCCTTTCACGTTCACAGTTTATTTCTTTCAATGTCTCATTTTTGCTGTTTGGTGGTCTATAGCATAATCCCATCATAATTTGTTTTTTATCTCTTGTTGTTTCTATCTTAATCTAGATAGTTTCTGTGCTACAACCCTTATGTTTTATATTTTCTGAAATGAGTTTTGTCTGCATGTGGTTTGATATATAAGCTGCAACTCCCCCCACCCTTTTATTCTTCCTGTGTAAGTGATATAAGTGATATCCAGGAATTTATTTTCGCCAGTCATCATGTCCTGTCCACCATGTTTCTGTAACAAAGGCCATGTCAGCCTTTCCATTAGGTTTTAATAATGCTTCCAGTGTTGAAGTCCCATCTACTGATGGTGCTAACATGCATTTCCCTTCACCATCTGACACCGCAAACATTTACCAGTCAAATATCCTTTTGCCTCCAATATCTACGTGCAGTATAAAGGTTCAAATAACTAGGAGGATGTTCACAAAAACTAAAGGTTTATTAACCCTTTTTTGCCTTGTGTCTGATTTCTGTTTACAGTCACAATCACCCAGTGTCTGTCGTTCTCTCTGCTTATGGGCAGCCATAGCCACGTCCCTGCCCACCTTCCACGTTACTCCTGTCATGTGGCACTGTTGAATCCATTCCCAGTAGTGGACATCTGAGGACTACATTGGTTCCTTCAGCAATGTGTCATGAGTTTCTCCATGACTGAACATAGCTTGGTGTGGTGTGGGCTCTGCTTGCTGGTCATCGCCGTCAAAGGTGTCAGCTGGTTGTTGCCTTTTTGTGCCTGTGGACGGTTGGCAGATGGACATTATTACACTAGGTATGAATGTCTGACCAGTCATTCATCATTCTGGCATCATGGGGCGGAGCCGAGAGTTTTGCCACCCGGGTGGGTGGGAGGAGCCAGCCTGAAGACCTTTCGGCAAGATTTAAAGCGGCAAGGAACCTGCCAGACAGTGAGGATGAACAACATATACCATTCCTAGAACTCTTGTTACAGGTGAGTAACCTGGATTTACTATATGTAATCACTCATAAATGAGGTTTAAATTTAAAAAAAAATAGAACTTGATGTGTATTCAGGTTGTGTATGTGTTGGTTTTTTTCCAGTGAAGTGTTAGGAGTTTAGATTTAGCTTTTTTTGCTTGTGAATTCAGATTGTGTGCATGTTTGGGGGTTTCCAGTAATGTGGTAGGAGTTCAGAGTTAGCTTTTATAGCTGTATTTTAATAAAGATTTGTATTAGAAATAGTCCACATGTAGCTGTCAGTGTAGCTGGAAGTCATATTCAGCTGTAACTTTTGCTTTATGATTGCAAGGAGAGCATTACTTTTCCATGGCATGTCCAGTTTTGAACGGTTTTATGTGATAAGGATGAGTCCCTTATCACGCCGTTCATTAGAGAGAGGAAAGAATCACCCGTGACAAAAGGACAACTTCACGTTAGAGAGACTGCCGCAAACTGTGACTGTCCTCTAAAATATTCAAAACTATTTTAATAATCTTAAACATTAAAAATCCTCAACAGTATTATTCAGTAAAATACCCATTAGCTGACCTTGTTCTGGAACGCTAATAGATGAGTTTTGAGGGCTGATTTAAAGCTCTGGATGATCAGGCACTCCCTAACCTGACAAGGTAGAGAATTCCACAGGGTAGGAATCACAAACGAAAATAATAAAGCTCCCAGATGTCTTCAAATGCACCCTAGGAGTCTCTAGCAATCTCTTATCGGTGGATCAGAGTGGTCGGGAAGGGCAGTAGGGACGTAGGCGATGTTGCAGGTAGTGAGGTCCCTGTTCATGTAGGGCTTTATAGGTCAGCAAATTGACCTTAAAGGTGATCTGCCACTGTACCAGCAGCCAGTGCAGTCCGCAAAGCACAGGCATAATGTTACTGGTCCTAGAGGTACCAGTCACAAGCCTGGCCTTCACATTCTGCACTAGCTACAAGCAGTGAACATCGACCCCCAGTAACCCTAGGTAGAGGGCATTGCAGTAGTCAAGGTGGGTGGTCACAAAGGTGTGGACCAGCATTGGAAGATCATTGGGAGGAATCAGATGTTTCACTCGGGTGATATTCCTCAGATGATAAAATGAGGTCTTAATGACTGCCGACACCTGAGACTTCAGGGTCAAACCATCATCAAAAATAACACCCAGGTTACGCATCAAATCTGAGGTAGTCAACTGAACAACCCTGAGCCAAAGCCCGGAGGACTGTCAAGCCAACAAACCTGTTGCCCGACAATCTGGGTCCACCACCAACACCTCAGTCTTATCCGGATTCAGCCTCACCCAGCTGGCACTAATCCAGTCCTGAATCTCATAGATGCAGTTGTTAAATACTGAGACAGCATCCCCCTGCCCGGGCACAAAGGACATGTACAGTTGAGTATCATCTGCATAGCAGTGAAAACTCAAACTATACCATCTAATGATGTCTCCTAATCACAGCATGTACATTGTGAACAACATGGGTGACAAAATGGAGCCCTGCAGAACCTCACAGGGTAGGGGGAGATCGTCATCTGCATAGCAGTGAAAACTCAAATCGTGCCACCTAATAATGTCTCCTAATGGCAGCATGTACACTGTGAACAACATGGGTGACAAAATGGAGCCCTTCGGAACCCCACAGGATAGGGGGAGAGAGTCAGAGGAATAAATTCCAGTGGCCACTCTCTGAGTCCTACCCTCGAGGAAAGATCTAAACCACCCTAGGTCTGTACCAGACAGTTCGCAGATGAACCATAGGTGCTCCAAAAGCACACCATGGTCCACAGTGTCAAATGCCACAGAGAGAGATCAAGGATGACCAAGATGGAACAAGTTATCCGATCTCTTGCTATTAGGAGATTAAGTACCGAGACAAGAGCCATGTCAGTACTATGCTTCTTCCTAATTCTGGACTGGAGAGAATCATAAACATTATGGGTGGTAAGATGATCATCCAGCTGCAGCGCAACCACCTTCTCAATCACCTTGCCCACGAAAGGCAGGTTAGAGCCAGGTCTGTAGTTAACCAGACAGTCTATGTCAAGGGAGGGCTTTCTCAGGAGTGGTCACACAACTGTCTCCTTTAGGGGATCAGGAAAGATCCCCCTCTCCAATGAACTCCAGACTATCTCAGCTAGGATCAGACCAATTTCATCCAGTCATGTGGGGCCTGGATCCAAACTACAGCTGGTTGGCCACAAAGTCTGGCTAATCCTCATGATGTTCATGAATTCTGGCTGGCTAAAGTCAGTCCAGACAAACCGGGACCTCTCGCCGACCACCACAGCACCCCACAGAGAGGGCTGGGCCAATCCCAGACCTGATGGTGGCAACCTTATCTGCAAAAAAAAGAGCAAACTCGTCACACTTCACTTGTGAAAAAGCTCCATCAGGCTGGAGACAGATTGGATTGCACAATTTGACCACAGTCCGGAAGAGCTGAGCTGGTCAATTTTGCGCAGCGGCAATCTCCCTTGACAGGAATTATGCCTTCTCACAGGTGATTGTTGATTGATAGACCACATAATGTTCCATCAATCTAAGCCTATCAACCTCTAGGCCCAATTTCTACCAAAATCTCTCTAACCTTCAACTCCCTCTCAGCTCCTTCAAGGTCCTATCAAACCATTGGGACCTCAGGCACAGAGTTAGGGGTGGACACAAACAGGAGCAGTGGAATCCAAGGCCACTGTCACCATCTTATTATAGGCAAGTACTAGCTCCCCTGAATCTGTGCATTCACTTGACAAACTTGAAAGGTCCAACACAGTCATTAGGCCTTCTGGGGTCACACCCTGCAATGGACAGTATTGGACCATCTCTATAGGGGCAGGTCCATTGGGGGGGCCACAAAACTGAACTGTATGGTGTGGTGATCAGACCATCCAACTGGTTCTGCCACCAAGTCAGAGATCTCCATCCCCAGGAGGAACACCAGATCCAACGAGTGACCTCCAATGTGGGTTGCAGAGGAAGCAACCTGTGTGAGGCCCTACAAAGTAATTAGTTGGAGGAAGTCACAACAAAATTGTGAGAGATAATTATTGACCCAGGTATTGAAATCCCCCAGAACCAACCATCTGGGAGATTCCAATACAACGTCAACAATGAAGTCCATGACTTCCTGCAGGGATTCTTTCTCATCTTCGGGTGGATAGTAGATGAGCATTATCCTGCACCCCACACATGCATCCGTGATACACTGAAAAGGATCTGGTGGACCCCACTGGCACATCCAGAAGGCTCAGTTCTGATCTAGAGCAAATGGCTACCCCCCCACCCCTATGATCCATCCTCGGGTGGTGTATCACCAAGTACCCGGCTGGAGCGGCTAGGGCCAATACTGGACCCACATTCTCATCCAGCCAGGTCTCAGTGATGCATGCCAGATCTGATGCCCCAACAAGATCTGCTATAATAGCATTACATTACACCTCTGAAGTAGGATGAGCAGTCAAGGAAGACTGCACCACCTACCTGCATTCAGCAGAGTCCTTGGGTATGGGAATCAGGGAGGACCCCTATTCTGATCCCATTTTGCCACAGGACATATCCTAGTCCCCACAACCCTAATCTGGCCACCCCTCTCCATTCCCCCACCAGGCTCAGCTCCCTCCCTCTTCTTTCTTCTTCTGATTATCCTCAAAGCACGACATATTTTGTATGCCTCCGCTGATAAAGGGGGACAATCAAAAGGGTGAAGGTCCTTGAGACTGGTGGTTAAATAGTGCCTGACCATCTTTCTACCCTACCAATATAGCACAAAAAAAGTAGCAGGTACCACACACTCACAAATAAATAATAGCAAACAATCAATCTATCTAACAACACCACTCTCACCTCTATCAATCACACTATCACACAACACTCAATCTCATACAACAATCTAACACATCCACTCAACCAATCCAAAACCCACACCACAAATTGCTCCCCCACCAAAACTCAAATTATAAATACAGATAACATTTTTTATAGCAGCATATAACAAATGTTTTTAACAGTATAGAGCAGTCACCACAATAATCTCTGGAGTTATGAACCTGTAGAGCTCCCACCTCTACAGGAGAATGTTCAGAACATCTCAGCCAGCACTACCTCTCACGTGGGCCAGAAAGGTCCACACAGTTAGTCAAAAGTAGGTAAATAATCTTATCAGGCACTCTCACTGCCTACAAAGTCTAAAATGGTTGTAAACAAGAAAGAAAGAAGGTCTGACCATGTCCAGCATTCAGATTAGTCCTTTTCCAGTGTCCATCTTATGAAGCAGGCTTCACAACAAGCTCCAGAGGCCCATTAATGCCAGTCCAAATGGAACCCAGACAACACTACACCGAGGGGCCACCACCAGAAATCTCCATGCCCATAGCTTCAGTTCTCAACCAGTGCCCATCCACCGGCAGACACCCCAGGAAACTTAGGAATTACCAGGGACAACCTGCCCACTCTCCATCCAGCCCAATCCCTGGACTCCTGTATGACCCATGGATCCAGCAGTCATCCACCCCGAGTGTTTAACTGAAGATACCCCCCTTATCACCAGCAGTTAGCCCCTAAAGCATGTAACAAGTCTCCAAGTTCAGGAACCTGTCAATTCCTCGGACTGTCCTCAGAAAACACCAACAGAGATTTCCATCCATAGTCCATCACATTGTTCTTCCTCCAACACTTGCACACCAGACTCCCAACTGGAAGGTTCACTGTGCAGTCACCTCTTCTTGGCTCCCTGCCTAGACACTCTCCAGACCTCCTTCAGTTCTCCACTCACTGCATATCCAATGATCCAGGCAGTCACAACACTGAACTTCAGTGGGCCAAGTTAACGATCATTATAGTAAGTACACCAAATGCTGAATGCAGATTTTTCATGACGTGGGTTAAAACAACAGAGTTGCTAGCCTCAAGATAGGTAATAAATTAAGTAATTGGTGACTGTGTAACAGAAACAGTACCTAACTAAACCCGAAAACTGTACCTACCCTAACTTCCTCACTTTTATGCCCTTTCTAGCTGCTACTCATCTTAGTGAAATTAGTACAAATATGAAACAATGACGGAACAAAAATAAAAACAAGTTAAAATAAATAAAACAAAACTGCTCTGCTGCTCCTAGACAGCTAGCCCGGTGTGGCCGACACCATCAATCACATTTCTTGGATTGTATTAAGATCTTGTGGCTAGCAATGTTATACAAAGAGCTATCATAGAAGCAATGTCTTCATACTTTTCAATCTCACAAACTCTTTCGTAAATATTAATTTCTTAAACTGGTGCTCATTTTGCAGCAAAAAGTTACTGTGAATGTTTCAGATGATCTTAACACAATGAGAAAAAATATGAGCCACTAATAAAATTTACTGACTATTAACAGCAGAGGTTCATTCCAACACAGCTTTTAACTTTTGCAAAAACACATCAGGTCTACAAGAAATGACAGCCTGTTATAAGTAAAAGTTCCGATATCATTTTTAACTTTTGCAACTACAGTAAACATTAGGAATAAATGAGGACAAACATGTGAAGGGTAAAAGTCTTGATAAAGCTTGAAGATTGTTTTAAAAAAGCACGTTTGCAACAGTTTGCTACCATTTATTTCTGTTGCTATGAAGATTACATTTTAAATGAAACAGGAGATAAAAGAAAAATATCAAGTAGTAAAAGTCTTAACACAATTTGAAAGGCAGAAAAGCACCTCTACATTCAGAAGTGTAACACTTCCTTCAGTTGCCATGGAGAGCCCCTCCCAAGCAAAGGGAGACAGGAATTTTTACCACTTGTTATGGCTGTGGGTGGAGCATACAGCTATATCGCTTTAGCTTGAAAAGGGGTGTCCATGGAATAAATTTTTAGTAGCTTTCAGTGTATCCTTCCATAACACTGCAAATCTCTATGGCAGTTAAAAATGTTTCCTTCTTTCTGTTTAGAATGATGGACACAGAACTCAAAGCTGCTTTTCTCTGAGAGCAAATATGCACACCTTCCAAACAAATCTAAATATCTTTAAAACTATTTAAGGTGCTCAAAAACAACCATGTGGAAGTTGTTCAGGGCAAAAAGACCTTTCACATGAGGGTAGTCACTAATCTGAATTCTTTATATTTTGTAAAATATGGTCTTCCGAACAACCTCATTTTTTTTCTCTCTGAATGAACACAGTAGAAGTCATGCCAAACAAATGTAAATATCTCAGAAAGTATACAAGTAACCAATATACAACCAACATGAACATTGTTCAGGACAAAATGGCCTTTCAAATGAGGGTAGTCACTAATCTGAATTCATTAGATGTTTTTTAAATATAGCCATCTGAAAGGTGAAAATTGTGAAGAAAGCAAATGGCATCTATGCTGCACCACTGATTTGTTTCTTTTATTATGCCATCTTTAGCAACTTCTACTATTAAAATACATTAAATGTATGGTTTACTATATCTTGACCTTGGGATAACTCTTGAATGATTCCTAAATAAGTTTTAAGCCATTTCCTTTATGGGGGGGTCAAGACCTGTGCAAAAGGTCAAGTTTTATTTTTTCATTTTTTTTATACAAATTTCAAAGTAAAAGTTTGGAGAAATAGAAAAGTATGTGCAACTAATCTAGGCATTTTCAACTCAGAGAGAAGTTAATATTTGTACAAAATCAAACCCAAAGTTTTATACATTTTTGTTCTAAAGTTATTTTACTCTAAATCTTATTGGACTGTTGAGTGTTATTTTTTTCATATTTCCTTTTTACAAATTTCCAATGTAAAGGTGTGGAGAAATATGAAAGTATGTACAACTAATCTCCTATGCATTTTCAACTCAGAGAGGTTAATATTTACACAAAATCAAACCCAAAGTTTATACAGTTTTTGGTCTAAAGTAATTTTATCCTAACTCTCATTGGACTATTGAAGAACTGAGCAAAGAAATGTTTAGATAAAACAAATTGCTGACTTCAGGATTGGGAGGTCCTTAAAATTGCAAACAGTCAAATTATGAAACCTTAAATGCACTCATTAAGACCATTCTTCATAGTGTGTAATTATAATGAATTAAAGACATTTGAATATAGACCTACAATTATACAACCATTGTGATACATATTTTTAGGATCTGAGGAATGGTGCAAGGCTGCCAAAATCATGGTGATCTCACTGCTTCAAAAGCTTCAACATGTGTGGATCAAACCAAAAAGAGCCACAGTTAAAACTTCTAGCTTTTCACAAAAAACAAAACAGTTATATTATATTATATTTGACCTGAAAATACAAAATAACAATACAGAAGTAAAACAATCAAGATGGGATTTCAGCATTCTCCAACCATACGTTGAAGCGGTGCCATAATAAAGGCTTCTATCTTTTTCAAAGCTATTATATTTTATTTTGATATATTTAATATTCTGAATATATGTAGACACTAGAAAAAAAAAGTTTATTGGGTGTTTAGAAACAGACAAATACAACCAGACACGGAAGGAAGTCAAAAGAGAATATCAGTTGCAGGGGCTAGTAACAAGTTAAAGAGCTCACTTGACCACTCCAATGGGGGCCACCCACCAACACTACTGACCGCTGGTGGGCACTGGTGACAGAGGAGGAGCTGGGCAAGTGTAGCAAGCTGTCAGTGTAGAAGGAAGAGGAAGCAGATGGCAGGCTTCCTGTCATAGTCCAACTCTTGTTTTAAATCCCTGGTGGTGCCTGAGTGACTGTAGCAATCATCTGTGCAGCAGCCCTCCATCTGTAGGGATTAAGGAGACTCAGTGTATTTGTCTTGTTGTATTCAGGCAGGCTCAAGCGCCATTGCAGCAACAGTTCCGACTGCAGCCCCGAGCCCCCAATTCTGCTACTTGTACAGGATTGACCACTTCAAAGTCAGTTAAAGTCAAAGTTTATTGATAGACAGATGAAAAAATGACAAAATGTATAACATTCCATCCTTATTTAAAAACACATTTCCACATATCATAAAGAGGAAAAAGAACAATTCATACTTTCCCAGATTGACAAAATATTGTACACTGAGAGAAGACTCCTGATTTTTAGATCTTAACTGCCATTAAATATTTTGCCAAACCAGAAAATTTCTTGCATTTTATCTAATGTTAACATTTTCGAGTATGTGTAAATATTTGCCTGATGTTTTGTTAAAGAACATAGCGGCGTTACCCATCTGTTCCTTTCTTCTTTCCAATAATCAAATAAGAAGATAGCATGTAACATTCTTGGATATATCCTAATATCACCTTTACAGTTATGCACGTTCATTTTACCAAAACTCTGTTTCAATTGTGATGTAAACACTCCTAATGTATCTAACCTACGTTTACAGAGGCTATTCCTGTGAAAGCTGTTTTCACTTGTCATTAAGTATTTCTCTGTACTCCAGGACTGTTTAACTGTAGTATATAGTCCACATCTCTCTATTTCATAGATTTTCTCAAAATCTTTAGATATATCTGTATCTTTTAGTCTTAAAATTGCATTGTCATTAAATTTTACTCTATTTTGGATAGCACTGTCAGACCATAACTCCTGTAGACCTACTCTTTTTAGTATTATATTTAATCATATAAACCAGCTGTACCTAGCTGTTTTGTATTGATATTTAGTAATAAAATCCCTCCAGTATATTTTTGAAAGTCTTTCATTATCCATTACTTGAATCTTACCCCAATATTTAACTGCCCTTATCTAAAATCCAGTGATTAAGGGTAACATATCCATTTCCATCCTTAAAAGAGATGACGGTCAGTCCCTGGGAAGGTTTAGAAAAGCCTTAATAAAATTATTTTGTGTTGCTTCAATATAACTTGTATTGTCAATGTAGACACCCCAGGTATCACTTCCGTACATTAATTGGCTAACAGTTGTAGCCTCTCATGTAGTTTTTAAGGCCTTAAAACTGTTCCCTGCAAATTTATTTGCAAATGACCTTATCGCTTCTGTAGTATTACATGACTTATTCTTTACTTCCATTAAATGCAATTTCCAGGAATGATTCCTATCTATAGTTAAACCAAGCTATTTATACTCTTTTACAACCTCTAACTGTATCCCATTTAATACTCACTGCTCTTTTTAATATTACATTTTACATAATATTACATTTTCCAATTATAATAATTTTGGATTTATTCACATTTAAGTCCAGATCTAGTTCCCTTAAAGAGGACACACCACTAGAAATTCCTTCCTTCAATCCAAGCAGTGTTCTTGATAACATAACACCATCATCAGCATTTAGTAACAATTTTGTCTCTTCATTGTCCATAATCGGGGCAAAACTGTCTATGTCTGCAATCCTTTATTATTAATAATTCAATATATAAATTGAACAAGAGGGGTGCTAACAAGCATCTCTGCTTAACTCCTCTGGTAATTCTTATATTTTTGGAGAGGGCTCCATCCCTCGTATATCTAACCCTTGCAGTAGTATTACTATGTAATAGTTTCAGTATATCCAAAAGTTGTTCTTCTATTTGTAGATTTTCTAAAATCTCCCATAATATTACCCTGCTGACCAAATCAAAAGCCGCAGCCCTGGGCCCCCAACTCTGCTACTTGTACAGGACTGACCACTTGAGAATGAGGGATCCTCACTGCTTGCAAAGGAAGTGGGAGGGGTGTTCATTTGTGTGACAGCATGGGGAGGCTGGCTGGGCTGGGAGGCGTGCCTGTAAGTGTAAGAACTGCATGTGTCTGAACTGTTATGGATTGCATGGGCATAGCCAGGAGGGTGCTCAGGGTGTTCAGCCCCCCCTCCCTGAAATTACCTCAGAAATGTTCAAATTTCTGTATTTTATTTTCAGATTGGCTCAGGCACAGCTGCTAAAACACTCAGTGTTTCAGCAGTCTCCATAGTTGCTGGAGCTAGCTACATCACAATGTGCATGCACGGGACCAGTGATGGCTAGGGGAGATAGAGACATCATCAACAGAGAGAGCGGGAGAAGCCCGGTGAGACAGACTAGTGAGCATGCTGCTGTGCAGATTTACAATGCATCTGTCTATCCCACTAACATCAAACAATTAATCAATAAAAGCTTGCTGGAACAGGTACATTTTTAGACACTTCTTATAGGCTTTTACTGAGGCAGCCTCCTTTAAATAGACAGGAAAGGAGTTCCACAGGGTAGGCGCTGCAACCGAAAATGCCCTGTCCCCAGAATGCCGCAACCTAACCATGGGAACTCCAAGGAGGCCTCCCTCCAGCAGAATATGTACAATGTTGAATTCAGCAAGGACTGAGACCAGATATGATTACATAAGACACTATGTCCACCATGCAGAAGAGGGCTGTAGAAGGAGAATTGCTCCTCATATGCAAAGAAGACATGGAGGGGGAGGAGTGTTCCCCATATGTGGAGGTGTGATGGGGGGACCAGTCACTTAAGAGCCATCATCCTAGACCCCACTCCAGCCTGTGTGTGAAACTGTTTGAAATGGGGACAGTTTATGATGGTGCAGATGTGCAACCCACATATCTTCTCTGGCTGCTGTAAAGTATTGGGTTGATAGATGGGGGTGCAAGAGGGGGCACCCATCATGCAGGAGTACCAACTGTATCCTACCCCCCCACTCACCCAGCAGAGTGGGAACAGTTGTGGAGGGGCAAATACAGGATCACATTTTTATATCTCAGTACCTCAGAGTACTCTTCATAGGCAGAGCACATTAGGTGGGAGAGCCTCTGGTTGAAGCAGAGTGTTCTGCAAGTATAGAGGTGTGGCATAGGGTGAGGAAGTGCCAGTCACCCTAATCCCATTTCCACCTTCATGCTAGCTCTGGTGGAGCAGGGGCGGATATGAAGGGGCAGATGTACAACTTGCATCTCCATCCATGGCTGCTGCAGAGTGCTACCCCTGTGTAGAGGTGGGATGGTGGGATGAGGCATCATTCTCCCACAGCCATCTGCTGGAGCCCACCCAATGCCAATTCCAGCTTTCATGGAACTCAGATGGGTGAAGATGGTCAGATGTGTGAACCACATCTGTCATTGGCTCCTGCAGAGATCTCCTCAGGTGCAGGAGATGGAATGGAAGGAGAAAATGCTTCACATGCACAGAGATGCAGAGTGGTGTGTTGGGTGCCAGTGGCCTCAGGCAGACCAGTGGATCTTCACCGCAGCCCTATTTCCACCCACCTGGAGCCTACCAGACTAGATAGAAACAGGTGTGGTGTGGCAAATGTGCAACTCACATTACTGTCTCTGGCTGGGGCAGTCAATGTGCAGTGGTGGGATGGTTGTGGAGGTGGCACCAATCACCAACTTCTATCAGGCCACAGTCCACTATTTACCTTGGGCTGCCCACCTGGAGGTCACCTTGTCACTGTGCCAACCTGTGTGGAGTGGGATGGATGTGGAGGAGAAGATGAGTAACCTACATCAGTCTCTGGCTACTGCAGATTGTTCCATATGTGCTGATGTGAGCTGGATGTGTAGGGGGAAGCAACTGCCCAGTGGTGCCCATCCAGTGCCCACACTACACTGTGCTATTCAGTGTGAAGGGTCAGATATGTGACCCACATATTTGTCTCTTTCTGGGTGAACCTCTTGTGCAGTGGTAGAATAGATGAGCCAAGTTTGTTTTACACTGTGTCTCTCCTAGTCTCTCTCTCTCTGACCTCCGATCCCCCATGGTTAAAGGAGAACTCTGCAACACTGCTCTTTGTCCTGGTCACGGCACTCTCGCTGCCACTTTCTCTGCCTCCCTGTATGTGCTGTCTACTTCCACTGGGCTTCAGAAAAACAGAGTCAGACTGACAGCAAGGTACCGGAAGAGTGAGCAGCAATAAAATGGACAGCAACTGAGTTTGGGCGCACACTGTACCCTACTTCTCTGTTTTAAGAGGGGGTTGACACCATCTCTGACTTGAATGGCTTGGACCTGCACATATATGCCACAATGGAAGTGGCTCTTGCTGTTGCTGTGTCTGTCTCAGTGGGTGGGGGAGGGAGTAGACATTGCTAGGGGAAGGGCTACCCATTGAAATGAACGTTTGTTCAGTTGCAGGTCTGAGAGCCACCGGTCATTGTGGTTCAAACAACATGAAGTCTTGCTGTATTCTGACTATTGCAGTTAGCTCCAGCCTTTAAACTGCCCCAGAGAACAAAGGGTTGACTTTTCTATGCATGACATAGAATGCTGAGCTTGAACTTGGTTGAGGTCTCTGTCTGTTTCCCTTTGAATCTAAACCGTCAGATTCTTTACTACACTTCACTGAACAGTGGCACCGGAGATTTCTCCTGCAGCTCGGTTCGAAAGTCAGTTAAAGCATCAGTTAAGTGTCGGTTTTAAACCGAAATTTATTCCACATAGTCAGTTCAGTCTCTGTCTGTGGTACCGTGAGTACTAGATAGGTTTTGTTCTGATTTTTTCTGCGTGGAAATTGCAAAAGTGTTAGATCGGTTCGGATGAACAGATCATTTGTAGTGAATTCTTGTGTTTTATTTTAGTGCGTGGTTACCGGTCCTTATTGGTTCTAAAAAAAATGTGTTTGAACGTTTTTTTCCAATACCCATGACACGGTTAGGAATTGATAAGGGAGTCTTGCCTGGCAGTTGCCAAAAAAAGGGTAAGTTGGTTAGGTTGGCCATGTCTGAGAAACCCAAGAAAAAAAACCGGGCCCACTGGGTTTCAACACTGCAGTGAGTGTGGGGAGGTCTTTGCTAAGGCTGATCCCCTCACCACCTGTGTTTATTGTCTGGGGTTTGAACACCTCGATACAGACTGCCAAATATGTAAAAACTTTCCTAAATCTACCCTTGAAAAGACACTAGGTAGACTGAGGGAAAAGGAGGCTGAGAAGTCTGCTGACCCGGATGGCCAGTCCGGTTCAGTTTCAACCGAACCAGAAGGAGTGCCCTCTGACCAGGGCAATACTTTTTCAGGCAAGAGGAGCCGATGCTGAGGGATCGGTTCCTACAAAAAGAAAACGCAAAGAGAAATCGACCGGTTCGGATCCAGAGGTTCATGTTCCGACTGCCAAGGAGATAAACAGAGTGATTCAGATTGTGGAATCGCTTCGCCTAGTTCCGACCGATCCGGCACCTTTTGGCAGGGGTTCAGTTCAGTTGGTTCCCCCGGTTCAAGATTATACCCCTGAAGACTTTTATGAACCGGAGTTTGAGGAGAAGGGGAGTTTGAAGATGATGATGGTGATGGTGAAAGTCTGGATGTGCCTGTGGAACCGGACATCTTCCCAGACAGACCTTCGGGTGTATCCCCTCCTAGGCTTTCTGAGTCCCCTTCCCACTTTCTGTTTTACAGAAAGGTGGCTGAAACCCTCCAGCTTCCCATGGAGGAGGCAATGGAGGATCAAGAGGAGCCAGATTATGCGGAAATGATGGACATCCCAGAGTCCAGGAGACTGTCTATTCCCCTACACAAATCGTTTTGGAAGCAGACTCAAAAAATCCTGAAGTCTCCCATTTCTATACCTCCTGTTGACAGAAGGATGGACAAGAGGTATACATTATCAGGCTCAGATACATCGTTTTTATACCAGCAATGCAGCCATGTTGCGGTAGTGCAGGCTTCTACCTATGACAAGGCAAACATTCCCTTGGCTTCACACCCCCCAGACAAAGACTCCAGGAAGATTGATGCCATGGCAAAAAAACAGTACATGGTATCTTCCTTGGGACTCAGGCAGGCGAATTATTTGGCTTGTATAGCCAGGTACCAGAAGTCCAGGTGGGACACTGTACTGGCACTGGCAAAACAGGCTTCCCCCCAGCTGGCCAAGGAGCTGGAGGAGGTGGCTGCTGATGGGATTGAGGCATCAAAGGTACAATTGCATGCTGCTGTGGATGCCAATGATGTGTCATCAAGAGTCATGGCAACATCTGTGGCTCTTCGGAGGATGGCTTGGCTCAGATGTACTAGCCTCTCACAGGACACCCAGGCTAAGGCCATGGATTTCCCTGTGGTGGGTAATTCTCTGTTTGGGGAGCAGACAGAGAATTACATGAAAAAGATGGATGAGTATAGGACCACTTATAGGAGTGCTCGGCCAAAGAAAGGCAAGCAACTCCTCAGAGGCAGCAATCTAGGTGCAGGGGCAGGCCTTTTCATAGGCCTTTTTACCAAGCACAGGCTTCTTCTCCCTTTTCACAGAGGGGGTTCTTTAGAGGGATAGGCAGAAGGGGGATGAGCAGGGCCGCATCCACCCCTCAGCCTAAGGCTCATGCCAAGCAGACACTCTGATGGGTCTGCCCGGGTCGACTCTTCTATTCCTGTAGGGGGAAGGCTGGCTTATTATGTCCAGGACTGGATGTCTATTACATCAGACAAGTGGGTCCTGGAAGTAGTAAGCCAGGGAGTGGTTCTAAGCTTCAAAAAATTTCCAAAGATGAGAATCAGATCTTTTCCACCTGCAGGTCTCTCCGAGACCCTTACCCTGGAGGCAGAGGTTTCATCTCTTCTGGCTCTAAGAGCCATAGAGAGAGTTCCTACCCTACACTGGGGAACAGGTCTATACTCCAGATACTTCCTTACCCCAAAAAAGACAGGGGAATGGCGACCCATCCTAGATCTAAGATACCTGAACAAACATCTTCTAAAACCGAAGTTCAAGATGGTAACTCTGGGAATAATTCTTCCCTCTCTATGGCCAGGGGACTGGCTAGTCTCCCTGGACCTCAAAGATGCCTACTTTCATATTCCCATCAGGTGCTCCCACAGAAAGTACCTCAGGTTCAAGTTGCCCTCAGGCCATTATCAGTTCAAAGCAATGCCCTTTGGCCTAACATCAGCTCCAAGGGTCTTCACAAAGTGCCTGGCAGTAGTTGTTGCCTTTCTAAGAAGGAAAATGATTTCCATTCCATTTTCCATATCTGGATGATTGGCTCATAGTAGGTCAGTCTCCAGGCCAAGTCAAGTCAGACCTGCAAGTAACTCAGCAAGTACTCACTTCTCTGGGTTTCCTTCTCAACCTCCCCAAATCAGTCCTCGAACCAGTGCAGCTCCTTACCTTTATAGGGGCAGAGCTGGAAACTGTCAAAGCAAGAGCCTTTCTTCCCCTGGAAAGGGCAAGAGTTGTTATAGAACTTGCTTCATCCTTTAGCCTTCAGGTGTCCCGACCTGCAAGGCACTTTCTCCAGCTCTTCGGCCACATGGCAGCTTCCACAGCAGTGGTCCAAGGGGCAAGATTTCAGATGAGAGACATTCAGTTCCATCTGAGGGCCTTTTGGTCCCAGAGGAAGGACCCTCTTACCAAACTGATTCCAGTTACTCGGACACTGATCCAAGCCCTTCAATGGTGGCAGGATCAGGACAATTTAAGGCAAGGGGTCCCTTTTGTCACTCAGTCTCATTCGATGGTCCTTACCATGGCTGCTTCCCTTTTGGGGTGGGGAACTCATCTGGGGGATCTCACAGCCCAAGGACTGTGGTCTCCCCAAGAGTCTGTCCTTCATATCAATCTCCTGGATCTCAGGGCAGTTTTTCTTGCACTGCAAGCTTTTTCCCTAGTTGGTGCAGAACAAGGTGGTTCAAGTCAGGGCAGACAACACCACCACCATGTGGTACATCAACAAACAGGGAGGCACTTGGGCTACGGCCTTGTGCATGGAAGCCATGAAATTGTGATCCATGGCTTACTCCATGCAGACCTCTCTGATAGCAGTCCACCTTCCAGGAAAGGACAATGTGCTAGCAGATGCACTGAGCAGGATTTCCCAGGGCCATCACGAATGGTCCCGGGACCCCTGGTTTTGAAAGTTTTTTTATCAAGGTGGAGAACTCCAGAGATAGATCTCTTTGCAGCCCCAGACAATCACCAACTTCCTCTGTTTTGCTGCAGACCTCCCAGTCTTGGGTACAGTCCCTCTGGATGCTCTGATTTTAAACTGGGAGGGGAAATTTCTGTATGCCTTCCCTCCCTTTCCTCTCCTGTTCAAAGTCCTAGTCAAGATAAGGTCTCAACCTTGCAAAGTGATTCTGATTGTTCTGATCTGGGCCAGACAGCCTTGCTGCTCCCTGCTGCTGTCTCTAACAATCCATACTCCCCTGTCTCTTCCCAGGAATTACAACCTGTTAACCTCCTCTCAGGGGAGGATTTGGTATCCCAATCTTCAGTCCCTCAATCTCAAGGCATGACTCTTGAAGAGCTAGAGTATGCAGATTTGCATCTGTCCCAAGGGGTTCTGGATATTCTCAAAGCCTCTCGAAAGCCTGCCACCAGAAAGACTTATAACTCCAAATGGGAAAGATTCAGCATTTGGTGTTCCAAGAATCATATATCCCCAGACACTGCTGAATTGCCTACAGTTCTGGATTATTTGGTCCATCTTAATGGTCTAGGCCTTAGACCAGCTTCTCTCAAGGTACACTTGTCAGCTGTTTCTGCTTTTCTGTCAGTGGGAAAACATTCCTCACTGTCATCTCACCCTGTATTCTGCAAATTTTTCAAAGGATTGCTTCATACCAATCCTCCCTTTAGGGATCCTACCCCTGCCTGGGACTTAAATATTTGCATTGCCCAACTTATGCAACCTCCTTTTGAGCCTATGTCCTCAACAGAGCTTAAGTACTTGACTTGGGAAAACTGTGTTTTGGTAGCCATCACCTCTGCCAGACGTATCAGTGAATTGCAAGCCCTATCAGTGGAATCTGATTTTATCTCTTTTCATAGAGATAAAGTGGTCCTTAGAACCAATAGGAGGTTCTTGCCCAAAGTAGTTTCAGACTTCCACTTAAATCAGTCCATGTCTCTCCCTGTCTTCTTCACTGATCATTCTTCCTCAGGGGAGAGAAGGCTACACAGTTTGGATGTTAAGAGAGCCCTTAGCTACTACATAGAGCATACCAAAGGTCACAGTTTTTGAATCCCTCCAGTTATTCCTCACTTATGGGGAAGTGGGAAAAGGCAAACCTGCCATCAAGAGAACTATTGCCAGGTGGATTGTGTCTTACATACAATTCTGTTATGAGAAACTAGGAAAGATCCCACCCTCAGGCCTGAGGGCTCACTCTACAAGAGGTACAGCTGCTTCCCTGGCTGCTGCCAGGGATATCCCTCTCTTAGAAATTTGTCAAGCAGCCACCTGGAAAACAGTCCATACCTTTACCAAGCATTACTCTTTGGATATCCAGGCTAGGAGTGATGCTCGGTTTGGCACAGCAGTACTTCAGAGCCTATTCCCAAAGTAGGTTCTGTCCCTCCTCCATGGAGGTACTGCTTGGTAGTCTGCCATAGTCAGAATACAGCAAGACTTCATGTTGTTTGAAGGAAAATTACTCACCTCAGTAATTATGTTTCTTCTAATGGAGTCTTGCTGTATTCTGACTCCCCTCCCTGCCTCTCCTCTCAGAATCTGTTTTTGGGAAGTGGGTGGGCAGGTGCAGTGTTGCACCCTACAGGAGCCCATTACACACCCTCCCTTATTTGTTTGGGTGTTTTTCTTTTGTTATTGTTGTTACCCCTTTAGGGGGTTGGTTTTTGGTTTTGGGTTTTCCTAACTTGAGTCTTTTTGGGAATCCAAAACTCCTTGTTGCCAATTGGCTAGTAAAACTTTTTACAATTTCCACATAGGAGGGTTAGTGAGTTGTTGCTCATAAGAATCTGACAGTTTAGATTCAAAGGGAAACAGGCAGAGACCTCAACCGAGCTCGAGCTCAGCATTCTATGCCATGCATAGAAAATGTAACCCTTTGTTCTCCGGGGCAGTTTAAAGGCTGGAGCTAACTGCAATAGTCAGAATACAGCAAGACTCCATTAGAAGAAACATAATTACTGAGGTGAGTCATTTTTTCTTATGGTCTCTACATTGCACTGCCCCGAACTTCACACTGCCAAAGTGGTG
The DNA here is from genome assembly GCA_016271365.2 of Neoceratodus forsteri. Classification (NCBI taxonomy): domain Eukaryota; kingdom Metazoa; phylum Chordata; order Ceratodontiformes; family Ceratodontidae; genus Neoceratodus; species Neoceratodus forsteri. The sequence goes on from CM057455.1 coordinate 1,299,267,528, forward strand.
CTGCAATAGTGACAGGCTGTCACCTGGTGATCACTCTCATTCTGCCTACTAGCCAAATCTCCGCTCTGTCCCTGACACTGGTGCCACTCACCACCTCTTTTAATTCTGAGCTCTCTTTCTGGGGGGGGGGGCACTGCTGCTTCTCCTTTTCAGTGTTTGTCCCTGCAGCCCATGTCTCTCTCTTTCCCCACAGTCCAGGGTTAAGCTACAGCTCTGCAGGCAATGCTGTCTCACTTCTCAGCACTCTTGCTGTGATCTGTGGGGTGGGTTCGTGGGTACCATCACAGAGAGCAATGCTCAGGCAGGGCATTGTGGTACAGATGAAGCACCGGAGAGAAAGGAGCTCAGGGACAAGAACATGCACTCTCATTCAAACACAGACACAAACATGTTCAACACAGATGTCTGTTGGGGGAAGGATAAATGATATTTATTGGTTCTTTACTGCTAGGACTGTTTACTACTTATGGCACAGAGAGTTGGGGATGCAGTGTATGACTGGGTACCCGGACATCTGCAGGATGGGTAGGGAGACAAACAATAAGATCAGTAAGGGAATGAATGAAAGGAATGAAGCGCTCTCATTGGAGCACTTCATTTCATTCAACTAGAGAATGGCTTCCAGCTGTGAAACTGTGACTAGTGTCACAGTCTGGTTGCATGCTCACTGGTCTGTCAGGGACGAGCCTACTGTAGATTGCTGTACATTGGACTCGTCCATGACACACCTCTGAAATGTCTTTCTACCAAAAGATGTTTCTTGCGCATGCAAAAGGAAACTTAAAAAAATATAAAAAATTTAGATTAGTGACTACCTTCATTTGAAAGGCATTTTTGTCCTGAACACAAAAATGTTAAATAATGCACTTGGAGCTCAGAAATCCAGGGGCAGAGTACACGGTAACCTGTGAAGTGGACGCATGAGTAAGGGTGCAGTCTGTTACAATGACTCCTTCCCGGTGCAATCCACTCACGGCGATGGAAAGGTAGGGCGACCGGATGAGGGGGTGGGCAAACTATACGACAGAATGTCGCTATACGTACACGTGCACAGGGGGCAGTGAGCATGGCGAGCGTGGGCTGGGAGGGGTGGAGAGGCTGTAGGGGGTGGCACTGTGGTTGCTGGTCGAGCTGCATTGTGGCATCAGGGATTGGCTAGTGGCTGGGGTGGCTTAGGTACTGGGTTCGGGGCCGGGTGCTGGTGCAATTTTTTTTTATTGCACCCAGCCAGAACCATTTTTTACTGTTACCCCGAAATGCACCCTCTGGCGTTGAGAATCCTTAAGTACGGGGTTGCGGGGGCCATGAGGGGGGTGAGGGAGTGCAGCCCCCTCCACAGAAAGCAGTAAAAATCTGTCCTGATGCCATTGTTCTGGTGCACTGGGGTTGTCAGAGTGCTGAAAATGTGTTCGGTGCTCTGACTGAGCGATAACGGTGAACACCTTTAGGCATTCGACGTTATCACACAGACCCAGAGTACAAATGGGTGGAGTGGTATTGACAGCATTAAGAAAGCACACATTAAAAAAAGAGCTTTTACATATAGTTGATTACTATTTAACAATATTATGCATCTATGGCTGCCAGTGTACATCAGATGCAAACCCATAACCATGTTCCTCACTTGAAGTGAAGGGGGGGTAGAGACCATAACTGACTTCATGTTTTTATGTTAAAGGGGTCAGTTTTTTTTACAGCAAAAACAAGGAAAGGCATCATTTCTAAAATGTGCAGACGAGCATGGGGGCCACTTTTTTCCCAATAGCATGCCACCACCGGCAGCTACCACGTCAAGACTATTACTACCCCACCTTATACAATCAGGGGAAAACTAGAAGCACTCTACCAGCACTGAGATCAATATGGTTAAGGCACATTTGCCAGAAATTATTGCTTAGAAAAGAATGAGAAAGTGACTGTGATGAAAAGTAAGTCCCAGACCAGATCTCTAGTTTGTTAATAGACTCCTTCTGAGTCTGACTTGTACAGCTGTGTGGGCCAAGCTCCATGGATGTTACGCCATCATCAGATTTGTATAAGAGCACTGTGGAAGCACGTAACTGGACTGCTGTCTGATGTGCTGCCACAATGCTCTGACATCGTTTCCAGTGATTCTGTTTATGCAGTCCTTCTCATCCTCAGTATCATCTGCATACATATGAATGGATGTGTGTGGGCAGGCTGATGGTAGGTTGTTTAGGAAGATGAAGAACAAGACTGGGCCAAGGACAGAGCCTTGGGGTACACCAATGGTGACAGGGAGGGAGTCGGAAGTGGAGGTCCCAATTCTGACTGATTGGGACCTGTCAGCCAGGTAAGATTTTAATCAGCTGGTGGCTACAGTGGAGAGCCCTGCGCTGGAGAACTTCGACAGAAGAAGGGCATGTGAGACAGTGTCAAAAGCCTTAGCTACGTCAACAAAGATGGCAGATGTGACATAGCCTTTATCCATGCCTGTAAGGATGGAGTCAGTGAGTCTGAGGAGGAAAGTGACAGTGGAGTGGGATTTCCTAAAGCCTGACTAGTAAGGAGTAAAGAAAGAGGAGGAATCAAGGAAGGAGGAAAGTTGTGAGAGGACTAGATGTTCCTGGAATTTAGCTACAATGCGGAGGAGGGAGATGGGATGAAAGTTACCATGGGAGGATGGGTCACCTCCTTTAGGGAGGGGGATGACTGTGGCACGCTTCCAATCAGAAGGGATAGCGGAGATGGAGAAGGAGAGGTTGTAGAGGGACGCTAGGGGGCTGGCAATGGCTGGGGCCGACAGGTAGAACATTTTGGCATCCAACCTCGAGGGGCATTTACCCTTAGAGGGATTGAGGGCAAGCAGGGCATTGAGTACTTCAGTCGGAGTAACCAGGGAGAAGGAGAAAGCCAGGTAGGGGGTTTGGGTGGGAAGGGTTGTGGATGTAGGAGGGTGTGTTGCAGGCAGTGGATTTGAGTGGAGAGAGGCCACACTGCTGGTGAAAAAGAAATTGAAAACAGTGGCCGCTGCATGTGATTCTGACATTGTGGAGCTGCCTACAACTAGGACAGGGGTGGGGGGCTGGGTGGGAGGAGAGAAAAGTGATTTGATTGACTTCCAAAACTTAGCCGGATGATTTAGATTTTTTTGGAAAGATGATGAGAAATAGAAGGCTTTTGCCTGATGGATAAGCCTGGTGCAGGTATTTCTAAGTGTTAAGTAGTGTTGGTGGCCAGCGAGGGTACCTGATGATTTGTAGGCTTTCCACACCTGGTCCCTAGCTCAGAAGTGGGCCATAAGGTCAGTCGAGATCCAGGGCAGAAGAGCTCCCCTTACTCTGGCCTTTTTGAGTGGGGCATAGTGGTCCCAGATGGCAAGAAATCTGGACTTAAAGAAGTTTAGGGTGGAGTCAATAGAGGTGGCCTTGGGGATGAAGGGCCAGTCCGAGTTTGCTAAGTCGTTTAGAAGCCCTTCAAGGTCAAGGGATTTGTAAGTTCAAGTTCAAGTTTATTGCAGGAAAACTCCATTGAGCAAGCTCATTCACAAGGAGGTCCTGATACATCGAGACTAAGCAATGTACAATACAGATAGGTAATAACAGTAAATACATGAATGCGCATTACATGATTGAGGCTGAATATACAAACAAGGCTCCATAATTTTTTTTTTTTATTTATTTACTGAAATTCGGAATTACAAACCTTTGAGTCAAAGACTCTTTTGCAAAGGCTCCACGTCGGTTACAAAGGGTGGAGGGGGGAACACGAGTTGGGGGAAGACAGACGGAACAGGCCAGGCAAGTTATATACAAGCACAAATTATTTACAGTTTTATGTACAATCACATTTTAGTAACATTAGCTCTCCGGTGGTTACAGAGGGTGGAGAGACATATGACAGAAAGGCAATGGAAGGCAACTTTCAATGCATAATAAACAAGTGGTATTACTGAGTTAATTGCTGGTGATGAGCGCAAGTGGTAAACACTAGTTTAACACAGGGAAATGACTTACAGTTTGCATACTGATAAACGAAACATGAGGACTGGTATATGCAATACATATATTTTGGCAGCTAGGACAAACAGAATACAACTGATGAGGGGGATAGGAGTGATTTGAAAGTGTAGCATTGGAACTTATACATTGGAAGGCCAGGAGTAGGTTGGGAGAGAAAGCATTTAATATGGCAAGGCAATTATATCTTACCCATGTATAAATATGGCACACGTGGGGAAGGGAGAGATTTAATGACAGTTACAGGTGTCTTCTATTTTGGCTGAACTTAGTGATTTGTAAAAGTTTATTGAAACTGTGCTAGTTAGTTTCAGTACAGATTGCAATTGATTCCAAATGGAGGGAAGGGCATATGCAATAGCACATTTACCAAAGGAGGTCCGCGTCCTTGGTATATCAAGCATAATAAAGTCAGATTTTCTTAACGAGTATGCACTATATGAGATACTAATGAGGGATGAGAGATAGCTTGGCAATTTCTGCAGGGGCAGTTTAAGAGTCCATAGCCCAGCATGGAGCAGGTGTCTAGTAGTAAGGGAGGTCCAACCGACAGCTGCATATAAGTCACAGTGATGCGAACGGTAAGGAGAGCTGGTAATGAACCATAACGCACGGTGATAGAGGACATCTAGTTTACTTAGATTTGAAAGAGTGGTGGAGGAATAGATTATATCTCCATAGTCGAGCAAGGGGAGAAAGGTGGCCTGGACAAGTTTGTTCCGAGTTTCAAGAGGGAAAAGGGGCCTATTTCTGTAGAAGAAACCTAACCTGGCTTTTAACCTTCTAGAGACCTCTTCAACGTGGTCATTGAAAGATAATTTATTATCAATCCAGATACCCAGGTATTTAAATTTGGTTACAACTTCCAGGGGCTCATTTAGCGTGGTGACAATGAAGTCTTGGACTAGGGTATTGGGAGGGCCTGTAACAGCACTGCAGGAGAATATCATCGCTTTAGTCTTCGCATTGAGCAGAAGCTTTGCCTTTATTAGATTATGCTCAAGTTGTGCGAAGTCCGTTTGAAGCACTCCCTTGACTTCAGATAGCAATGAACCAGATGTATACAACACAGTGTCATCCGAAAAAAAGTGCAGATGGGTTGTAGATATGTTAGCGCCTAAATCATTAATATATGTGGAAAACAAGATAGGGCCTAGGATGGATCCTTGAGGGACTCCTCTTGCAACTGGCAAGGCAGCAGAGAATAAGCCTTCCACCTTTACTTTTTGGGATCTCCCAGTTAAGTAGCTAGAGAACCACTGTGTGGTATGTATGTGGAACCCAACTTTGCAAGGCAATTGACTAATAGTTTGCGGTCAACAGTATCAAAAGCTTTGCTTAAGTTCAAAAAGACAGCGCCAGTTACTTTCTTATCATCTATAGCAGAGATCCAATCATTGGTTACTTTTGCTAGGGCAGTGATGGTGCTATGATTGGCCCGGAAGTCGGATTGCACTGGGTTAATGAGGGAGAAGGTTTCCAAATGAGATTTTAGCTGAGAATGGATCAGTTTTTTGAGTACTTTAGAAAGGATACGTAAGATGGAGATAGGCCTATAGTTGTTTACATCACACGGATCACCAGATTTAAATAAAGGGAGGATGTGTGCTGATTTCCAGCAGGACAGCACAGTAGCAGATGTAATGGAGGGGCTGAAGATGTGGAGAATTGGGGCCATGAGATGGGCAGAGCCTGACCTTAGGTAAAAGGGTTCCAAGCCATCATCCCCGGCACTTTTTTTGGTGTCCAAGTTAAGAAGAGAATCTTCAATTTCTTTAAAAGTTATCTCATGCAGTTGGAAGGGGCTGGGTGCAAGGCTAGATATAGGGGAAGGGGTGTGCTGACTCACTACAGAACCAGCATAAGGTGATGAGTCAAAAGCTAGTCCAGCTGTGGCAAAGTGGGAGTTAAGTTCCTCCAGGATTAGGGACTTGTTTTCTACAATCTTGCCACTTGCGACTATCTTTGTTGGGACAGAGGGGGGCCGTGGGCCGTCCTTCGATAGATTTGATAGTCTTCCATATCTTATGCGGGTTACCTTTAGCTTGTTCGAGAGCAGAAATATAATAGATAGCTTTGGCAGAGCGAATTCTTTTCACGCAGGTGTTCCTGGCTGTTCTAAAGTCCTGCCAATCCGAAGATTCTTTGGAATGTCTAGCTTTAGCCCAGAGCTTATCTCGAGCTATAAGAGCTGCCTTGAGATCCAAGGTGAACCAGGGGTTGGAATTGTTCCTTACCCTTACTTTGATGAAAGGGGCATGCTTATTTATTACTGTAGTGAGTTTGTCATTAAAGGTGTAAGCTGCCTCGTTGACATCTTTAGCTAGGTAGAGATCTTGCCACCTGGTCATACTCAGGTCAGATAGGAAGTTTGCTGCACGGAATTTGTGAAAGGATCGTTTTGTTATAAAGATGGGCTGTGGACGGGCCTTAATTTGGGATCTTATGCAAGCAACAATTCCATGATCACTCAAATCATTGTGAAACACTTCCGAATGGGATATTGTATGTGGATGGGTGGTTAGTACCACATCTAATATGGAGCTGTTGGCAGGATTTAGTTTGTTGTTCCGAGTAGGTTCACTGACTACTTGCACAAAACCTAGCTCGTCACAAAGGGATTTGAGGCCGTGCAAGTTAGGTGACAGCCATTCCATATTTAAATCACCTAGAAATATTGTTTCAGATTTTACATCTGCAAGCATGGATTTCAATATATTAAGGACTTTATCACCACCAGACGGGGGTCTATAGCCACCTATGATGGTGATGCATTCCGAGGAGGGGAGATGAAGGCTCAGTGAAACTAACTCAAATTCCTTGGCTAGAGATTTACAACTAATATTAGTGACCGAGTACTTGTATTTCGTGTAAATAACCACTCCCCTGCCTCTAGACTCTCTATCAGCTCTAAATAATTTGTAGCCATGCAGTGATATTTGATGATCGGTATTTGTCTTTTTTAACCACGACTCAGTAATTATGATAAGGTCAGGCTTAACATGTGCTACCCAGGCTTGCAGCTGTACAAGTTTTTTTGGCAGGCTTAAAATGTTGACCATCATCATTTTGAGACCTGTGGCCTCAAGCAAAATCGATAGGCGAGCTAAGTTGAAGGGAGGGGCCAGGGTTGAGCTCCATTTCCTGAGCAGAAGAAGCAGAAGTATAACTTTCTTTAGGCGCCTATAAGAATGGAGACTGCTTTTTTGGTACTACTAGATGGATACCACATCGTTTCTGTGAAGGAGGTGGCACCCCTGTAGTGACAGTTTATCGTGATCAGTGTAAGTGCTTGAATAGACATAGGCGAGTACAGTAGCAAGGGGGTGAGGGCTAACCAGGGGGGAATATTCCAAAAGGGGAGAGGAGAATGACATAGTGTCTGCGCGGCAGACAGTTATAACATTGGGTATTATTAAGGTACATTGGAGAACTGAATTGCATTGAGGTACTTCAAGTTGCCCTATATTGCTGATAGCTCTGCATCTTAGGAGCAATAAAAGCACAATAAAGATAGCCATGATCCCAGGTTGAGTGATCTCACGATTTGTAATAGTGCTATATTTTCTAGGCAATGAATTTGCCCACCTAGGTACTCACTTAAAACCTAGATGAGAAGATACAGGCAGAAAGGAGAACAAGGAGAGCAGGAGCAGCTTAGTTAGTGGCAGGGGCTCTGGAGATATTCACACTGATCAGGCTTATTGGCCACACTCAGCTACCAATCATAGGTTGGTAGTATAATAAACTGGGCCAATGATGGCAGCTGTGTGATATAGGAGGCGGAGCAAGAGTGTATTTAAAGGAGGCCTGGGAGGGGCTGGTGGGGGTGGGAGAAAATTTCAGGTCAGAGCGAGAGCTGAGAAATGAGAAATAGGAAGGGAACAGTGTAAAATGCTATAGGGAAGGTGCTCCAATCGGAACAAGGCAGGCAAGCGGGCGGACCAATCACGATCCCCCTAAGGCAGCGCCGCACCAATCAAAGGTGCCCAGGCATGCTGGCTCTCTGCTAAGGATTGTAGCAGTATCTACCTGGGGTGCAATCCATGCCGCGGAGCCCTGTGGTTGGCTAGGGTTGTTGAGGAGAGTCGGTGGCGGCGGCGGCCGTAGGAGCGGCTGTTGCTAGCCGCTTTTCCACCAGTGCACCTACGGGCGCGAATCCTGGGGTGCAATCCATGCCGCGGAGCCCTGCAGTCGGCTAGGGCTGTTGAGGAGAGTCAGTGGTGGCGGTGGCCGTAGGAGCAGTTGTTGCTAGCCGCTTTTCCACCAGCGCGCCTGACCTGATGAGTGACGGAGTAACCAGGAATAGCTACTTCTCCATCCAGGTTGTAAGACCTGATGAGGAGAGTTCCTGTGGAGGTGCCTTGGCTTTAAATATTTTTCTTACTACATATATCATGTGGTGATCACTCAGAGAGTCTGGTAGGAGGCCAGAGGCAATTATCCTGTGTGGGTGCGAGGTGAGGTCCCAATCCAGTAGGGAGTGGTTCTGAGTTTTTTGTGATTTAGGCGCGTGGGCTCAGTGATCTGTTGAGCCAGATTTAATGCAGCCACCTGGTTGTGGAGCTTGGTGCTAGCAGTGGAGAGCCAGTACAGGTTAAAGTCACCAAGGATATGAAGGTTGCCCCCTGAAACAATGACTTTTAGGGTGTCCAGGTGCGCTATGACCGAGGTCATTTGGGAGTCCGGGGAACAATAGGAGCCTGCTATAAATATGGGGATTGAATGGGGTAAGGAGATTTTTATCAGTAAGGTGTTAATGGATGGTGGGAGAGCGGATAGCGAGACAGAAGAGAACTTTATCCGGGATGATATGTAAATGGCTATGCCGCCACTTCTCTTGGTGCCCGGGCGGTCATGATGAGTGATGGAGTAACCAGGAATAGTTACTTCTCCATCCAGGTTGTGTGGTTTCACCCAGATCTCGGTGATTATCATTATGTCTGGACGTAGTGACAGGGCGATTGGTTGGAGCAAGGGCAATTTTTGTAATAGACTGCATATATTTAAGTGGGCTACTTTTAGGCCTCTGGGTAGTTGGATAGTGGGACAGGTGTTGTGACTGGTGCAGGTGGCAAGTCCCGGGTTTGGCTCAATGTTCCCTCCGAGGAGGAGGAGTAGTAAAGTTAGCACCAGTTTTGTATTAGGTAAAAAACATTTTGGCCTACGGTGGGCAGAGTTTGTTTTTCTCTTATCTCCTGCTTTGTTTAGAAGGTGATCTCCACAGCAACAGAAAACAAGTGTTTAACGAGCTGCTGACACCTCAAAGAAAACTTTGAAAAATATGATATTTAGGTACAATTCAGCTTGCATTCCATGTATATTCTATACATTTCTCCTCCCCATTTTTTATTACTGAGGAAATTTGCATGAATACGTGTTCTTTATACCTTAGAGTTCATCTGCTTCTTTAGCTTACTCCCTACTTCAAGTCATGATCCTGTGTTGAGACATCACAATCTGTTGCCATGGGAGTAACTGTGATATCACAAGAGTGCATTATGGCCTCAGGTAGGGAGAAAGCAACAGGAACACATGAACTCTTCAGGAGCAAAAATCCTGTTTTCATGCAAATTACACCAGCAATAAATAATGGGAAAAGGAATACAGAACTAATGAGACATACAAGTCGAACTGTGTCTAAATATATTTTGTTAAAGTTCTCCTGAAGGCGTCAGATGCTCTTTAAATCTGAAATTGGAAATAAGAGGTTTGGCACCAATCTGAAAGATCAATCACCGTAGCATTATACAATAAAGCACCTTGTAACATGGCATAAAAAAGTAAAAGAAAATCAAGCACTCAGATAGGTGCAAACACACCATGTGGTACAGCAGCAACCATGGTCTAATACTGTAGTAGATCATGGTAGCGAGTGGGTGGTTTAGATGCTGCTGCAGCTGAACAGCATCAGTCAGGAGTGACCATCATGCACACAATGCAGCATAGGAAGTGCTTTGTTCCCTCGCCTCCTAGTGGCAAACCAGTAACCCACATCACACAAACTACAGAGTGGCAGAGGTATAGTAGCAAAGAGCAATAGTAAAAGAAACACGTAAATAGTAGCACATGAGCGTGGGTGATAAAAAAATATTACCAGAAGGAATCGCAGACAGAGGAATCTGTGTGAGTAGAACAGTCATCAGAACACAAGAGAATCAGTGCAGTAATGTAAAGTTGCGTAGTATGAGGTGGCTGTAATCAGTAAAGTAGTTTCAAGTGCATGAAAACTGTCCGTATGGCATAGTTGTAGCGTGCTCTGTAGGGCATCATGGAAATCTGGAGAAATACCCAGAATGCAGCAGCAAAGAACAGCAGAAATGTTAGACAACAGAGCTCAAACGAAGAAAAAAAGCCACATGCAAAGAAAATCGCGTATAGCAAACAATGTGAATGTCAGGACTGTATATTTTATTCAGTCCCTGTATAGGTACAGAGAAGCACATCAGTATATGAATACATGGCAAATCTTCAACGTGCATGTGCACATTTTGAAGTGTAGAGAAGCTTATAGAGACACTAGTGTGAGATAGAAAAGTGATATTTTGACTGCAGTGTCTTATTCATAATATTGTTGTCTAATAACAATAATAAAGAGTAACCTCCTAAATTGCTAGCCATGTTACAAGCGGATTAAGCCACTCGAAAGGATGGGTCTACAGTGGAATTAATCCATGTTGGACACACTCGGCCGTCGGCCTCGTGCCCCAACCCCCCCCCAACCATGGATTAATGCCACAGTAGACCCATCCTTTCTCATGGCTTAATCCAGGGGTTCTCAAATGGTGAGGCCAGCCTCCCTTGGGAGGCCCCAGCCTGTTCCAAGGGAGGCTCAAGCAAGTCTGAAAAATTACTGTATTTAAATTTTGAGTTTTATATATTTTGTGTGAAGAGATGAAGCAAACTGAAAGAGGGTAATAGTAGGTAAATCTTATGTATTTATTTACTAGTTGGTGGCAAGGGAAGGTGAATGAGCCAAGGTGTACTTGAGGAAGGGTAAGGAGTCAATACATTTCAAAAGGTAACTGCAAAACAATCAGGAAATACACAATGAACAATAGTGCTAACAAATATGAACAATAAACTAATAATGAGAGGTGATAATTGATCAATTTGTAGCCCTGATATGAAAGACCCAAATACAAGGGTTGAACATAGAAGTGCCATGAACAATAGCAGAGAAAGAGCAAAGTAATCCCTGAGAAGTTGCTTTGGAGCAAGGAAGGACAGGGAGAGGCAAAGTATTTAGGAAGGTTATTTCGCACAGAGGAGGAAACAGAAAGTAGTCTGACCCAAGAAGGTACTGCAACAAGGGGTAACAACGGTTCAACAATAAAAATAGCAGAGCAAGTAGGCTGGCCTGTGGGGATTACAGTAAGCTGAATAACATTTATTTATTTATTTATTTATTATTCAGATAATGCCTTTGAAGCTAGGAGCTCTTTTTCAAAGATTCCACGTTGGTATAAGACAAAGAACTGAATGAGAGCCAAGTACTCAAAGGGGTTTCAATTTATTTATGGTGTACTGCACAAAGTACAGTATGTTATTTTTCTTTGGGGAGGCCCAAGATTATTTCATTTTTTTGGGGAGGCTCAAAATCTTTTCCATGGATTTGGGGAGGCTCACTGTGACAAAGTCTGAGAACCATTGGCTTAATCCTTACTTGATGTATATTGCACAAATAATTGCTTGACATGGTGCTAACATCACAAAAGCTGGAATTACCCACAAAAACAATCAGGTTTGAACAGGACAGAGCAGAGAACAAAACCAGGCTTGTAAGGGGGAGGGGCTGAGGAAAGAGCTATGTGCAACTGCAAACTTAAGTGAATGGAAAAGAACAAATGGCAAACGTAGTATGCAGAACAGTGCTTTGAAATGCAGCATAGAGAATACAGTGGAGGGGCCTGGAAGAGAACGGTGATTAAACAAAGTATTTTGAATAATGAAATTATAGCTTGAGCATACTACAGCATGTTGTTACACAAAGTACTGACATGAAGAAGACAGTACAGATTATCAGTATTTCCCAGCTCCCAAGGACAACCCACTAGTGCACAGATGTACTAGATGGATGCGGTTCAAGTAGAACCGGTACTGCCATCCTCGAGATACCTGTATTTCAGTACCAGCACCAAGTTAGTCATCAGACAGTATCTACAATATTCACTGGAATGAATGGCACTTTTGTTACTTCGTTATTCAATACATTCAGGCCCAGATATTCAAACTGCGCCAGGCTGTGGTGCAAGCCTGGGTGCAGCGCAACTTAGCTGCGCTGGGGCGTTGACCGGGTGATATTCAACGGAGCTGCGCCATGGCTCAGCATCGTTGAATATTGCACCCTGGCCACCCGCAGTGCACATGGCGCAGTGGCCAGAGTGGAGCATGGGGATGCGCTAGCGCAAGTTCCATTGCGAAAGGTGCAGCAACCGCGATATTCGAAAGTTGACATGCAAATGGGGCCATAATGTATGCAAGGTGCACATGGGGCCATTTACATGTCATTATGGCCCCATTTGCATGCAGGTGCGCCTATCCCCGACGACTTGCACCTGGCACCCTGCCAGGCAGCATCTGTCAGGGACCAACACCCCCTGCAGCATGACAATGTGCCCAACAGCCCGATCGTGGGCTGCAGTAAAAAATAGAATATTCCTAGAACCCTGGTGGTCCAGTGGACCGCTTCCTGCCCGATCGCGGGCTTCAGTACAAAATAGATTAAACCTCTATCCCTGATGGTCCAGTGGACCGCTGCCTGCCCGATTGCGGGCTAAGTAAAAACTAAGAATACTCTTATATCCCTGGTGGTCCAGTGGACCACTGACAGCCCGATCGCGGGCTGAAGTAAAGAAATCAACTTATTTCTCTGGTGGTCAGTGGACCGCTGACAGCCCAATCGCGGGCTGAAGTAAAATATAAAGAAACCCATATCCTTGGCAGTCCAGTGGACCCTCCTCCCCACCTGCCCACTGATCCCCACTGCCCCACTCCCCCCCCGGTCAGTGGCAGGCGGCAGCACCCACCGCCTGCCGCCGCCAGCCAAGACACCATTAGTGAGGCTGTACTCCCATTGGTCCTAGCGTGAGCCAATGGGGTGCCAACCCAGTCCGCTTGGGCACCAGGAATTACCAGGAGACAAAGTCCTATCACCCACTACAACAGGCAGAGCTATCGGGCAGCGGGGTGGCTGGCGGGTGGGGTGCTGCCACCCACCGCTGACTTGGGGGGAGCGGGACTGTGGGAATCAGTGGGCAGGTGGGGAGGGGGGGTCCACTGGACCACCAGGGATATGGGTTTCTTTATATTTTACTTCAGCCTGCGATCAGGCTGTCAGCGGTCCACTGGACCACCAGGGAAATAAGTTGATTTCCTTTACTTCAGCCCGCGATCGGGCTGTCAGCTGTCCACTGGACCACCAGGGATATAGGAGTATTCTTAGTTTTTACTTAGCCCGCGATCGGATGGGCAGCGGTCCACTGGACCACCAGGGATATAGGTTTGATCTATTTTCTACTGAAGCCTGTGATCGGGCAGGAAGCGGTCCACTGGACCACCAGGGATAGAGGTTTAATCTATTTTGTACTAAAGCCCGCAATTGGGCAGGAAGCAGTCCACTGGACCACCAGGGATATAGGAGTATTCTTAGTTTTTACTTAGCCCGCGATCGGATGGGCAGCGGTCCACTGGACCACCAGGGATATAGGTTTGATCTATTTTCTACTGAAGCCCGTGATCGGGTGGGCAGCAGTCCACTGGACCACCAGGGATATAGGATTTCGTCCTGTTTCACTGATGCCCGCGATCGGGCATGGGGGGTGGGTGCCACCACAGAGGTGCAGCCGGAGCTTAGGCCACCTCATGCGGCAGCTGCCATGTTGCACCTGCAATGCGGCAGCTCACCTGTGGGTGGCCATCCGCTGTTCCTTTTTTGGATCAACTTTGTGTGCGCAGGTAGGAGTTGTTGCGCGTAGCTCCGCGCATCCAGGCTGAATATCGGGCTGTGCAGAGTATGCATGGGCACGCCTCCCTACCTCTGCCTGCATTCATTGCAGTGCACTCCAGCGCATCGGGATTTGTGCCAGGCGCAATTCTTTGAATATCATGCCGGGGCACATCAGTGGGTTGCACATGGTGCAACACTGTTGCGCCATGCGCAACCCTTTTGAATAACTGGGCCCCAGAGCACATCTCACTTTCAGTTTCAATAGAAATCTTTTCTCATTTTATTTAAATAATGTTGCAGTAAAGTCATAATATTTCACATTCACTTAGCAGTCATAATAACTGTATACCCTTCCATATCACTTTCTATAAAAGAAAATGTTTTTTAAGGTAGTAATGGTAATATAATCTTTAATATGCAGCAGCAACCTATTCCTTTTCTCTTGGTTATGTAGAGAATGCAGCCAATGTAGACTCCGTAGTTCAGAGACTAAACACATAACAATTAGTACTCCGTGCAGATAGTTTGTGCTGCTATAAGAAAAGTGCTTTGTACAAAAGTGCTAACACATAAATCTGTAACTGGAAGATATTGTAGAAAGAACTCTGTGGGGAGACAACTGAAGACAGCCTTGACATGCCCCAGCTCTAATTAACTAGTCACAGTGAAACAAGAAAAAAAAGATGGATAGTCCTCCAAAAATTCCTAAGCTCTGCCATGGTCATAGGCACACCCTGGCATGGTTGGTACTCAGTTTAAGGTCCCTCCATGCATTGCAGCTCCGCTCTCATCAGTGTGGCTTTTTTTTTTTTGCAGATCTCACTTCCACATACTCTTCACATCGCTCACCAAGCTTCTTGCTTTATGTCTTGCTGCAGCAGTGTGCATGCCTCTCTGCAGAAATCTCAATATGCACACAACAGATTTATCATTTAAGTGCCGTACGTGCAAAATAAGAAAAGGTTACTCACCGGTAACAGTAGTTCTAGGAGTGGTATATGTTGTTCATCCACACTCTTTGGCATTGTCCCCTTCCACTTTAAATCTGCCGGAAGTCTTCAAGCTGGCTCCTCCCACCCACCCGGGTGGTATATACCTCGGCTCTGCCCCATGATGCCAGATCTTAGCCCGCTGGAAGCCAGGTTTTGTGCGCCCACAGCCGGGGAGGTCGGGTGGGTCCCTGCGGATGAACAACATATATACCACTCCTAAAACTACTGTTACAGGTGAGTAGCCTGTTCTTCTAGGAGCGAGGATATGTTGTTCATCCACACTGTTTGGCAGACTCCAAGCAGTTCTCTGGTATGAGGGAGGCAAGGTGCACACCCCCTCAAAACTTACTTGGGGAACAGAGATTGGAGAACTGAGGCCCCAAAACCAGCATCCCGGTGTGACTCAAGGTCAACATGGTAGTGGGTGATAAAAGTGTTTGCTGACTTCCAGGTAGCAGCCCAACAGATTTCCTGGATGGGATGTCCCTGGAAGCAGCCACAGATGCAGCAGTATGGTGGGTAGAATGAGCTGTTATCCATCTGGGAGGCTCCTTGCTCACCAACTCATAGCACAGACCTATGCATGATGTAATCCATCTTGTAATAGTCCGCTTCACTGCAGGTCTTCCAGAAGCGGCTTCAGTGTAGGTGACAAACAGCTGGTGAACCTCTCCATGAATATCCGCCGTCCTCTCCTTATAACAGGAGAGAGCACATCTCAGGTCCAATGTATGGAGCCTGTACTCGACGTCTGAGGTGTAGTTAGGGTAGTAAATTGGCAGAGTCAACACCTGGTTAAGGTGAAACTCTGAAACCACCTTCAGAAGGAATTTCAGGTGGGAGCGCAGGACAACTTTGTCCCTGTGGAGGACCAGATAAGAGGAGTCCACTGAAAGCGCCTGGAGCTCCCCTGTCCTTCTGGCTGTCATGATAGCCACCAGGAAGGCCATCTTCCATGACAAGTGTGACCGCTCACACTTGTGCATGGGTTCAAATGGCTTGCCCATGAGCTTTGCCAAAACCAGCAGCAGATCCTAAGGAGGTGGAGGTTCACGCACCGGAGGGGATATGTGATCCAGGCCTTTGAAGAAGCACTCAACCACTGTCTCCTGTGCCAATGTTGGCTGACCAGCCAGTGCCCGGTAAGCAGAAATGGCTGCCAGGTGCACCCTAAGGGTCAAAGCCCATAGACCCCCTTTGGAGAGAGATCAAAGGTAGTCGAAAATGTTAGCCACAGAACAGGATAAGGGGTCCAGACCCTTACCCTGACACCAAATGGAAAACCTCTTCCATTTGAAGGCCTAACATTTCCTGGTTGATTCCTTTCTAGATGCCTCCACCATGGTGTAGCCATCTTTAGACAGACCCAAAGCTTGGAACTCTAGCTGCTTAGGTACTGGGTTGTGAGGTGCAGGGATTGAAGGTCCAGATGGAGACCTTCTCCTGGTTGAGAGATATCAGGTCCAGGCATGTGCAAAGCCGCTCCGGGGGCCTGCAGCTGAGGCTGAGGAGATCGGGATACCAGAACTGGTGCGGCCAGTCTGGGGCTACCAGAATCACCTTTGACTTGTCCCTCCTCACCTTGAGTAACACCTTGTGGATAAAGAGAAATGGAGGGAAGGCGTAGAGGAGGCCTGGAGTCCACGGTCTTGAGAAGGCATCCCCCTGCAGCGAGCCCTGCTGATGGGGGAGGCAAGATACATCCTCATCTTGGCATTTTCCCTGGAAGCAAACAGGTCCACCATTGATTTGCCCCAACAGGAGAACAGGCTGTAAGCTACCTCTGGATGGAGAGACCACTCATGGGATGTCTGGCCTAAGCAGCTGAGAGCATCTGCCAGCTGGTTTGAGGCTCCAGCCACATGGATGGCTAGGAGATCTGCCTCCAACCGACTTACGAGGGTCCAGATGTGGAGTGCTTCCTTGCACAGCTAGATGGGAGTGCGTGCCGCCCTGTTTGTTGAAGTAGTACATGGTTGTGGTACTGTCCGTCTGGACTTGAACCACTTGATCCTGGAGCTCAGGAGTGAAAGCTGACAGTGCCAGTCTGACTGCTCTGAGCTCCAACAGGTTGATGTGGCATCCGGACTCCTCAGAGGTCCAGAACCCATGGGCCCTGTAGTCCCCCATGTGGGCTCCCCAGCCCATGAGAGAGGCATCAGTCATAATGACGACCGTCGGCTCGGGCGGGCAAACGGGATCCCTTCCTGCAACTAGTCTGGGGTGGTCCACCATTGGAGAGCATCCCACATCTTCTGGGTTACAGTGATCAGCTGGTTGAAATGACCATATAGCTGAGTCCACTGGGTGGCCAGCTTCCATTGGAGGGGGCGCATGTGCAACCAAGTCCATGGACCACTGAGGTGCACGCCACCATGTAACCCAGAAGGCGCAGAAAGTCCCGGGCAGTGTGCAAGTGCCCAACCAGAAATGATTGGGCAAAGGAGGAGAGAGCCAAGCTCTGGCTTGACAAGAGTCAAGCTCTGCCCCGATGAAGCCCATCACCTGGGAAGGCATAAGTTCCGACTTGTCCTCGTTGATCAGGAGGCCAAGCTGGGAGCAGGTCAGGAGGGACAGATCCCTGGACCTCTCCACGTCCTATTGGGGTGAACCTCCCAGGAGCTAATCATTGAGATAAGGGTAGATTCTGACTCCTCAGCGCCAAAGATGGGCCACCACCACTGCAATGCATTTGGTGAAGACCCGTGGGGCCGATGACAGGTCGAACGGCATGGCTCGGAACTCATACAGGGTCCCCTCGACCCTGAAGTGAAGGAACTGCTGATGGGATGGATGGATTGGGACATGAAAGAATGCATCCTGCAG
Source organism: Neoceratodus forsteri (assembly GCA_016271365.2). NCBI lineage: Eukaryota > Metazoa > Chordata > Ceratodontiformes > Ceratodontidae > Neoceratodus > Neoceratodus forsteri. The sequence continues at coordinate 1,299,285,275 of CM057455.1, forward strand.
ATCCAGTGAACAGAACCACATGTTTCGCTCCAAGGATGATATGATCTGGGAGATGGTGACCATCCGAAAGGTGCAAGACCTGAGAAACAGATTCAGGTCATGGAGATCCAGAATGGGGTGCCAACCCCCCCGTCTGCGTGGACACCAGAAAGCAGCAGGAGACAAAGCCTGGGTCTGGTTGAGGATCCACCACAGGAGCTACTGCCTCCTTGCAGAGGAGCTGAGCAATGTCGTCTCGAAGAGCCGACTGGGTGCATGCGGAAATCCATTCCTCCCGAGGGGCACGGGCTCAGCTGGGAGGGTACTGCTCAAACTCTAGAGGCAGTCCCCGACTGATCACTTTGAGAACCCACCTGTCTGAAGTGATAACAGACCAGGCAGAAAGAAGGTGGTGGAGCGGCCCCCTCATGGGAGGACCCAGAGCTGGCGTGATGGAGATAGGGTTGGCAGCCCCATCCCATCATTGGGCAGGCTTGGAGGAGGAGGCTCCAGGACCTGAGCCTTGGCCTCCTTTGTGGGCCTGTTGAGGTCCAGGCTTAAGCCAAGGGTGCCAAGCTTGAGCCTGCTGCTGATGCTGATGCTGCTGTCTTCCTTGATAGGGGAAGGGTGTCAAAAAGGCTTCTTCTTCTTCTTCTGCTGGTTCTTGCCCAAAGAACCCTTATCAGAAGTGGCATACAAGATGGCATTGGACAGCTCTATGCACTGTAGATGACCAGCCACTCCTGGACTGAACAAGTCAGTCACCAGGAGAGGCACATCAGCAAGCTTATGCTGAGTATTCACTGGGAAGGAGGAAAGCCTCAGCCAAGCCCTTTAGCGAGAGGCCACTGCAGCAGCCATTGAGCAGGCACAAGAATCCCTGATGTCCAAGGCTGTCTGGAGCTGCTGTTTGGCAACAGCACGGCCCTGGTCATGGACCTGTTTGACTGTGGTCTGCATGTCCACAGGCAGATGAGGGAGGACTTTGTCAAATGACTCGAGAAGGGCATGACAGAAGTGTGCCTTAATGACAGCCGAGCTGGCCTGATGAAGGCCCAAAGAAGAGGCCGCATAGTCCTTTCGGGCAGTATGGTCCATATTTTTGGACTCTTTGTCTGGAGGTCTGTCAGTGTCAGGAACTACCAGTATGCCTGAACACAAAGGCAGTCACCAGGCTCTCAGCCAAAGGGTGCTCTGTGAACCCCACAAGGGACCCCATGGGCACTGTGTACTTGCGGGCCATGTGGGCAGATGGTGCTGGGCATGAGGCAGGGCACTGCCAAAGTTCAAGGGCTGGGCCAACAATGGCTTCAGCCACTGGAAAGGCCTCTATCGGGGTATCCCCTGTCTTTAGAATATCTGTGAGAGGGTACTCCGCCTTTTTCTGGATAGATTCCAGGGGCATTCCAATGGAGTCAGAAATGAGACGGAGAACCCCTTGGAAGGAGGAAGGGCCTTCCTCCATCACTGTGCCTATGGATGACTCATCATCTCCCAGATGAGAGTGGAGCCCAGTTACATCTGAGTCCGAGGAGTCAGGATACAGTGGTCTACCGCCTAAATCACCCTTGATCCGCCGAGGGTGGTCCGGGGTGACCGTGACCAACAGACGTCAGGGAAGTCCGGTGTCTAGTCGGTCCTCTTTCAAGGGAGCCACTCCCATAGGCTGCTTAGGTGGTGGTTCCACCTGAATAGGTGAAGAGACCGGAATCAGCTGAACCAGTGGACGGGCCGGCCCCATGGGTGGAGGAACCAGAGGCTTCGGTTCCGGAGGGGTTGGCTTCGGCCTGGGGAGACGACAGCCAAGTAATGGCCAGGGTGGGCAGTGGAGCCAGCTTCTGCCCAGTCAGGATCAGCTGTTGCCACATAAAGTCCTCATAGCACCGATGGAGTTTCCACTGGAGCCTCTCCTCATCCAAGGAGGATGAGGATGACCTTGGCATTGCCTCTTCTTAGAGTGCTTATGGGTCTTCCTCGGTCGTTTGGCTGAAGAGGTCCTGGACCTCGACCGAGAATGGGAAAGCTGATTTGGTTGCTCAGGAGACACCGGTGGGATCAGTGAAGCCCGAGGGTCCGGAACTGGGTCCTTGATGGGGACGCCAGTGGGCTGGGTCTCCTCATCAGGAAATACTAGGACCAGAGTCCATTCTAAGGAGTCATCGGCCACGGCCGGCGACAAAGGATTGATCGGGTCAAGGATTATCTCGACCTCATCGGCCACTTCCTCAGTTCCCTGGCCAGACAGAAGATCCATAAAGCCGGTGGCCGAGGAGGCGATCTCCACAGAGGTCGAGACTGCATGCTCTTGGGACTTAGACCTCTTCCCAAGATCGTCTTCGTCGAGATGAAGATGAAGGTTCTTTTTCTCTCTTCCGAGAGCAGGAGGAGTGTGAGCCTGAGGGTGCCTCACCCCGGGTGGGAAGAGACTGGCACAGCTCTTAAAAAGAACCAGTAAAGGTGGAGCCTACATTGAGAGGAACAAAGAAGCTTTGATTGGCCGGAGCACAGTTTCTTCCTTGAACATCTGCATGTGTTCCAGCTGCTCCGCAGAGTTCACGGCCGCAGAAGCCGCCCACCTAGCCTCCTTGGACTTCACTGGAGGGTTCCATTTTTCTGGTCTCCCCAGCTTCAGGCATGCCTTGCGGTCTTCCAGGACGTTAGGATGGAAGGCCAAGCAATAACTGCAGGATGAGGTGTCATAGCCGATACCTAGGCAGTAGATGCACGTGAGGTGGGTGTCGGTGCACAACATCTTTTGGCCGCAGGAACACCAGCAAAATCCAGGGGAAGATTTTTCCTCCATGATCGATGCTGCAAAAGTGCGATCGCTAACTCGAACGAGTTTCAGTTTCAGTAAAACCAACGATTTGAAAGCCAGGGCCTACAAAATGCAAGAGCACGAGGGAGGCAACCTGTATCTTCCAGCGGAAAGGAAGATCTGGCATCATGGGGCGGAGCTGAGGTAAATACCACCAGGGTGGGTGGAAGGAGCCAGCTTGAAGACTTCAGGCAGATTTAGAGTAGAAGGGGACAATGCCAAACAGTGTGGATGAACACCATATCCATGCTCCTAAAAATCCTTTTTTTTTTTTGCATTTTGACCGCGGAGCTGAAAATCTATACTGCCTGGTATTGGCGCGAGTTCAGTTATGCATGCTTGGTGCTGCTGTCAGCTGTCACCACAAGAGTTGGCAACAGGTAATAAAGGCAGATGAAAAAAAATAACTGGAGGGCACAGGGGACCCGAATTACTTGCTTTGCCGGTTTCCGAATAATCAGGAAAAGAGATAATTCAGCCCCTCAACTTTCTGGTGACAATGACAATTGACTAACCTCCATTCTGCTGCCTTTCCACAGGGGACAAAGACATTTTATCTCCTCAGAGATCAGTAATGCGTCCTGGATTACATCGGTCCCAAACCCCCGGTACTAATATATCCATACCTGCTTTAATTAATAGCTCTTGTGGGTTCTGTTCCGGATAAAGTGCTCTCATCGGCATGTTTTTCCCAACACTTTTAAGCTTCCCAGACGTCCTATTCTTCCAAAGTTAAAGATGATCCAGAAATCTGTTTTAATACCAAGCCCTTGGACACGAGCCGAGGGTACATGGTATGATCGACTATTCCTTTCTTTTCATTGTTTTCCGTCAACTCTTCCGCACAATGAGGAGCTAACAGTTACAAAAGGACATCTACCAATGGACAAAACAGTGCAGTGAACATGCAGAGATTGCTGTTCACCTCTGCTATTTAAAAGTCCAGTAATCCTCCTTTTCTCTACTGTGCTTGCAAGACTGCTGCAGGGAACTGCAGCCATAACAAGAGAGTCTCAGTGCAGGCACTGGAAACAGTGTTTGCCAAGAAAAAAATACCAGAAAAGAATGTCCTTGTCACTCCTCTTGCAAAGGAAAGGAAGGAAGCAGTGGATTTAAGACAAATGCCCTCAGCAGAGGACATTGCAAAAGTATGGAATTTTTTCCAGGCCTTCCAGTCTTAGGGAAACTTTGTGAATATGTCTGCCCTCTCCCCAGGCTCAGACTCCGGATCATCTGCCTGTGGAGGAGATTGATATGTACTATAAAGAGAAGGACCAGACAGTTGATATGAACAAGAGTTTGGCTCTCCTCCAAGGCCTACAGGGGATAATACATCATACTTCTTTTTCATTAGGCAAATGGTGAGCACCCTTGGCATTCCATCTCAGGAAACAGATGAAGATGAAGAGGAAGCAGAATGTACGGATATGACTGGGCTACCTCCTACAAGAAAGTTGCTAGTCCCCATACATAAATCACTCCAGAAAGTCACGTCAAAAATTATACCTGCTCCTACTTCAGCTGCAGGCATAGATGAAATGATCGAGAAGTAGTATCAGGTGGGCAGATGTGGGGGATACCTATATGCCCATCCTGATCATGAAGGTGTAGTTTAAGCAGCTGCTTGTGAGACGGTTAAGATTCCCATCTCTGTGCAGCTCCCTGAAATGGACTCCACAAACTTGTATACCATGGCCAAAAAGGTATATACAGTACAACAGCATCCATGCAAATTGGACAGGCAGCTTAATTAGCATATATAGCCCAGTATCAGAAAGCACTGTGGAATACAGTGCTGGTACATAAAAACATACATAAAAACAGAAACCTAGAATTTGATGGCAGATAAGGACCTCTTGGCCCATCCAGTCTGCCCAATTCTCCCTACCTACACTATTATCACAGACCGTACCTGATCTACAGCTCTTTCTCCTCCCTCCTCCCACCCCTTCCTTTCCACTATGGTTCCCTTGTACTTATCCAATGCATTCTTGAATCCCACCACTGTTTTCACCCCCACCACCTCCGCTGGAAGACTGTTCCAGGAATCCACCACTCTTTCTGTGAAGAAGTACTTCCTCACATCACCCCTGAATCTAGCCCCTCCAGCTTCATAGCATGTCCCCTTGCAATCAAGTATAGGGCTAACTAGGGCAGTCTAGATGGGCCAAACGGTCCTTATCTGCTGACTATTTCTATGTTTCTATGTTTCTTGAGAACCTTTTCTTCTGAAAAATACTTCCCTCCTGTACCATGTTTATGCTTGGGAGGTATTTAAAGGTCTCTGTCATGCCCCCCTCTCCCTCCTCTGTTCCAGGGTGTACATATTGAGGTCCTTTAGTCACTCCTCAGAGGGCTTTTGATGCAGGCCCTGCACCATGTTAGCAGCCCTCCTCTGGACTGCTTCCACTCTGTCTATGCCCTTCCGGAGATGTGATTTCCAGAACTAGACACAATACTCTAGGTGGGGTCTTACCAACGACCTACACAGAAGCAACACCACCTCCCTCTTTCTGCTGATAATACCCCTCCCTGTGCACCCCAGCATCCCACTAGCCCTCCCTACTGCCTTGTCGCAAAGCATGGCCACCTTTAGGTCATCCAATATAAATACGTCTTGTCTCTTTCCTGCTTGATGGTTGTTAATACCACTCCACCCATTTTGTACTCTGCCCCTTGGTTTCTGCACCCTAAGTGCATTATTTTGCAGTTTTTGACATTGAAATCCAGCTGCCATGCACTTAACCCCTCTTCTAGTTTTCTCAAGTCTTTGCTCATCCTTTCCTCCACCCTCACCCCCCGAGTGTTCTCCCTATTACTAACTTTGATGTCATCTGCAAAGAGGCAAACCTTCCTTTCCAGTCACTCTGCACAGTGTTATAAAGACATTAAACAGGACCAGTCCCAGAACTGATCCATGAGGCACCCTGCTGGTCACCTTCCCTTCCTCTGAATGAACTTTGTTTACCACCACTCTCTGTTGTCTATCATCTAACCAATGTCTTACCCATTTATCCACCGTTGGATCTACTCCTAAGCTAACCAGCTTGCTTACTAGCCTCCTATGTGGAATGGTGTCAAAAGCATTACCAAAATCTAGGTGCTCCATGTTACAAACCCTCTCCTGGGATCAGGCCCACTGAGTTCACAGGGCCCACCCTTAAGTGCATTCTGTGACGGGGGAGAAGGATACCCTCCTCATCTTTTAGAATGCTCACCAAGGTCACGACTGCACCTCTGCCACGAGGATTCTGGGCATCCCTCTAGCTCTGGATAAGGACACAGTATCAGTCTTGTGGCCAAATATGAACCTTTCCTTGGCTAGTACACAAAGGAGGAAGACCCAGGCATCACACTGTCTTTGGGGTAGCAGTGTAACACTTGATTTGGCCTTCTCCCTACGGGACATGCAACAGCCTGGTTCAAAATCTTTGTAGACTCTGGTATTCTTCCCATCCTTCCAGATGTCCCTTACAAACCCTTTTTCAATGTGGTTACTTATGGTGCGACCCCTTCTGGCAATAACAGTTTTCACGGATTATTAATACTGTTTTCACAGTTCTCACACAAATAGAGAAAGTCTTACTCAGGCTGAATTTCTTTAGACAAACAAAAGATTTTACTAAAATACTTACATAAATGCAGTTACAAGTTAAAGAGAACACATGCTAATTTAGGTTATAGTATAAGAAACAGAATGGCAAAAATATACTGAAAAATACATTAAAACATGTTAGCTAAGTCTACCTTGGGTATGAAAATTTCAAAGTCCAGAGAATCACTGGTCTGCAAAATATTGCAGTCTTTCCGTAGCAGCCTTGTAGTCAGGAGAAAGATTCCAAACAGAATGGCTTCTGTGTGTCAGGTTTAGTCCAGATGAGAAAATCTGTCCAAATGCCCTGAGATAGGGGTTTAAATAACCTTCTATTACTTTGCGGTGTCATCAGTTCGAGGAGGCAGTATAGCGCAGTGGTTTAAGGCTCTGAGCTGCAAACCTAGAGACCTGAGTTTGAATCCTACAGCCCCCACTTGCAAACTGTGTGACCTTGAGCAAGTCAGTTAACTTCCTTGTGCTCCCAGGTTGCACCTGTAAACAAGCTTTCAGCTTAGTGTGTCTCTCCTGGTAAAAAAAAGGAAAAAAAAAATTCCTAGTTCTCAGTAACTACTCTGTTTGGCCAGGAGATGTCTCTTTTAGGCCAGAAGATGGCACTGTTACGCTATTTCCAATTTTTCCAAGCATATTAAGAATCAGATTCTGAGACCTATAATTAACATGGATATGACATTTCAAAGTTAAGCCCTTTGAAGTCCACTGTAGACCATTGGCACCCGTAATATAAAATTCACACAGGTTCTCGAGGAAGCATGCTCCTCTCCTGTTTCTCACAAAATGTAGCATGACAGCTTCCTTAGATCAAAACATTCCGCTTCTGAGTGCGTGGTTTTTATGACATACAAGTGGATTTTGGCATATCTCTGCTGAAAAAAAACTGGGAATGCAATTTCAGTTCCTGGCTGACAGCTGTCTTCAGATCAAAAGAAGGTCAAGACTTTTTTAAAAAAAAAATCTAGTCTTTTCCCTATGTGCCTTTGTGCTGACACTGGCATGTACATATAATTACATAAAAAAAAATATATATATATATGTGTATATATATATATATATATATATGACAAGATAATAACTACAAATAAGGGCTAGCAGTGTGGTAGGTCACCACATGCCACACATTCACTACTCCACCCTGCCCTAATTCCTTGGTCACCCCATTAAAGAAATCTACCACATTTGTTTGACATGCCCCCCCCCCCGAATCCATGCTGCCTCAGGTATTGCAACCCACTGGATTCAAGATATTCCACAATCCTTTCCTTCAGCAGTGATTCCATTACCCTTCCCACTGTCAGTGTCAGGCTGACTGGCCTATAATTGCCAGCATTCTCCCTGATACCACTTTCATGTAGTGGGACAACATCCGCCTTCCTCCAGTCCTCCAGAACCACTCTTGTTTCCAGTGAGCTGTTAAATAAAGCTGTCAGAGGTGTAGCCAGTATTTTCCTGAACTTCCGCAATACCCTTAAATATACCCTATCTGGCCCTATTGCTTTGTCCACCTTCAAATTAGCAAGTCGCTTCAGAAACCTAACCTCCAAAAAAGTACTAGTGTCCACCACTCTCCCTCCAAAGCTTCCGTTACTTTGTGGCCCTTCTCTTTCTTGTTGCTCTGTGAACACTGAACAAAAGTATTTGTCCAGGATGTCTGCCTTTTCCTTGTTCCCCTCTTCACAGTCCCCACCCCTTCCCTTTTTAACCTTACAATCCCAACCCTGGTCTTTCTCCTTTCTCTTACATACCTGAAAAATGTCTTGTCCCTTTTCATTACCTCCTGGGCTATTCTCTCTTCAGTTTGTGCCTTTATATTCCTTACTATTTTACCTGCTTTCCTTTGTTTCTCCTGATACACCTCTCTGTCCTTCTCTGTCTTTGTCTCCTTATAATTTCTGAATGCTACCCTTTTTGCCTTTACCATTTCAGCCACTTCTTTTGAGAACCATAGTGGTCACTTTTCCTCTTGCTTTTGCTCACTTTTTTGATGCAGAGGTTTGTTACCCTTACTATGCTCCCTTTTATCCTCCTCCACTATTTCCCCACCCAATCCAGGCCATCCCCCCTCTATCAGGGTATCCCTGAGGCATTCACCCATCTTAATAAAATCTGTCCTTCTTATGTCCAGGACCCTTGCCTTCGTGTAATTTGTAATGCCCCATCTGGGGTTTACCTTATGGGGCTATGACCCTGTGGGTGTCCTCATTTCACTTCCGGTCCCGTGGTTACGGACTGGGGACCAGAGGGCTTAATCAGTGACTGTGAGGGGATTCAGGCCATGGCACCTGCGGTATCTTCATGCTGCGGCTGCTGGAGTTCTGTGGTTCTTGGCCTCATCCAATGAAGGGGGCTGAGGTCTAACTATGTTTGTTACCTCCAGGTGGAATTGAGGGGTGTCTGGAGGTCCGGGGAAGCACAAGAAGCAGACCACTTGAAAGATAAACAAATGTGGCCATGCGGCACCATTTGAGCATGTGCGGCCAGCAAGTTAAAGGAATCGCAGCTCCATGAAGGTGTTCGGCAGTTGGCCAATATACAAAATTATCCCTTGCTCCATGGCAGGCAATGGATTCTGGTAAATGCCTCCGGGTATGAGATGGGGTGGTTGCCTGCCCTCGAATGGGTTAATAATAAAATATTAAGGGCTATCGTGTTTGGGCAAAACATAAACAAATATGGCAGCCCCCATAGGGTTCTTGCAGTAAAGGATTGGCTGGGAAATCTGTCCGCCAGCTGCCTCCTCACTGTACTGCCTGCCGATCACCAGACCGAAGCTTCACCCTTGACACAGGTGCCTCTGCTGCTGTAAGCATCCCAGCAGGTCCCCTCCGTCCACTGGCTACCTCTTCGCTGTACTGCCCGCTGATCAGCAGACCGAAGCTTCACCCTTGACATGGGTGCCTCTGCTGCTACAAGCAGCATGGCGGGTCCCCTCTGTCCGCTGGCTGCCTCCTTGCTGTACTGCCCGCCGATCACCAGACCAAAGGTACACTGCTGAAATGTCTGGCATCTCCACGCCGACTAGCCAGAACCATCGGCTCTGCCTGCTGATTGGCTGCTCCACTTTTTAAATTCTTTGCTACTCCTACTCCTTTTAGATCGTAAGCTAATTTTATTTACTGATTCTAGTACTGGTTAAGTTTCTCCAAATTGTCCTGTGAATGCTAACTGAAATGTGAATCTAAGCCTGTTTGCAGCAATTTTGTACTTCAATGGTTGTTTGAAGTGCAGGATCCTTTAGAGAGCAGGTTTTTAGGTTTTAAAGTATTACAGCTCTCTTTGTTTTAAGGTCCTGTGGTATTTTACCCTGGATCAGAAACTAAGCTTAAAGTGATACAACTTTTTGTGAACACTTCTCTGTGTAGATCAGGCTTCATTTGTGTCACACTTGTAAGCTCACTGCAAATAATCCCATTTTTGTTTTACTTTCTATGCTTCCTGCTTGAATTATTTCGCCCACCCCCAGCCTTTATTAAATACTCTCCCTCCCCCTGCAGCACCACCCCTAGGCAATCTTCATCCTCCCCTCTCACTAATATTGCAACTCCCCTTAATGATACAGAATGCAGTTATAAGGATAACACTTGTTAGTGTTAATTTTGACTCTTTAAGTTAGAAGACACCACACTGAACCCTAAACCAGCCTAATTTCTCCCCATTCTAAAGGTGTCCCTGCGTCTACTCACTTTCTACTCTCGGAAGACAGCACACTGAACTCTAAACCAGTCTAATTTTTTTACCCACTGAAGGAATCGGTGTATCTCACCATCCTGCAGACACAGCTATATTAATTATTAAACTGCACACACTGAAAGCCATGGACCAGTGCCCAAGGGTGACTCACAAGTTGGTGCTGCCTGGCTGAGACTAATGACTGGATTCCTGCTGAAACCAGGAAGAAAAATGAGTCTTGACTATACCCACTGAGTCCCCCTGAGTCCTGAACGCACAGTTTATAATTCTCCTGATGGTAACCCTGCCTATAATGGTACCTGGATAACACCTCGAACCACCAAGGCTGTGTACTTGCAGAAGAGAGTCATCCAGCCCAGTGGGAGACCCGCAGTAACACCCAGCTATTTGACTGTCCCTCCCACCCCATGCCAGGTACCACAGCCCCCCAGGACTCAACACACCGATACTGTGCCTATACCCAGGACTGCTTACCAGCCTTTGCACCCCTCTCAGACAGGGTGTCCGCCATCAGGCAGGGAGTTCCACCAGTGAGCTGTATTACGGCCAACAGTGGTTGCCTGGATTGTAAACAAAGCACTCCGCCCAGTTGGGGGGCATTTAAACCAGTAGAGGTGGCCAATGTCATTGAGGTGATCTCAAAGCTGAAGCACACACATTGTGAACTGGATCAGCCGCTGACGCGTTTCCTAGTCGGATGTGTCGACGCTGTTGGCCTGGTGTTTGCCTTGACTGTCCGGTGTTCCCTGTCTTGGGGGGGGGTCATCCCAGATGCCTTGAAGGAGGCGTTGCTGAGACCCCTTCTGAAGAAGCCATCTTTGGACCCTGACATCAAGGCGAATTATCGACTGGTCTCCAACCTTCCATTTTTGGGAAAGGTTGTAGAGAAGATTGTGGCGCAACAGCTGGGAGATCACCTCATGGCATTTGATATCTATCAGCCACTCCAGTCGGGGTTTCGTTCAGGACACTCAACAGAAACCACTTTAGTTCGGGTGCACAATGATCTCCTGAGGGCGAGGGATTGAGGGGAAGGGACAATTCTCATTCTACTCAATCTCCTCAGCTTTTGACACGGTGAATCATCAGGTGTTACTCAATCGCCTGAGGGACTTTTGTGGACTCACTGGCTCTGTCATTCACTGGTTTGAGTCCTTTTTGACAAACAGAAGACAGAGGGTGGTGATGGGGAATTTTTCCTCATTTCTGAGCCTTCTGTCTTGTGGGGTACCTCAGGGTTCGGTGTTATCACCAATGTTGTTCACCTTGTATATGCTGCCCCTTGGAGAGAACATTAAGAAGTACAGTTTGGGGTTTCATTGTTATGTCGATGATACCCAGCTGTACTTATCCTTTGCCCCTGGAACATCCAATGCGGTGGAAGTATTAAGCAACTGTCTGGTGGAGATCAATGACTGGATGGCCTCTAGCTGGTTGCGACTGAACCCCGATAAGACGGAGGTACTGGTGGTGGAATCGAACAGGAGGCATGAGGGGTTGCCCTCTGGGGCAGATTCTGGACTGGTTCTTGGGTCTGTCCCATTGATGGCTTCCTCTAAGGTACGTAATCTTGGCGTGATATTTGACAGTGGTTTGACGATGGAATATCAGGTGTCTGCCATTGTCAAGGTGAGTTTTTTCCATCTGAGAAATATCGCCAGGATTAGGCACCTGATTGCGCCCCTGGACCTCCCCACCTTGGTACATGCATTTGTAACATCTAGGCTTGACTACTGTAATGCGCTCTGCCTCAGGGTCTCTGGAGCTACCCTCCGTCAACTGCAGCTGGTGCAGAATGCAGCTGCCAGGTTGCTGACTAGGTTGACGAAATACTGCCATGTCACCCCGGTGCTGCAGGAACTGCACTGGCTGCCAGCTCGATGGAGGGTGCTTTTCAAAGTGGGCTTCCTCACTTATAAGACTCTACATGGACTGGGCCTGTGCTACCTGGCTAACATTCCTGCACCCGCTGCTTCAGTACATCCCCTCCAGTCCTCTTCGAGGGGCCTCCTGGCGATTCCCAGAACAAGATTGACAACGGCTGGCGATCGAGCTTTTAGTGTTGCCGGCCCTGTTTTGTGGAATTCTCTTCCACCATTGGTGAGGGAGGCCCTATCGGTAGAGGTTTTTAAGGCCCGCCTTAAATTTTATTTGTTTAGACAAGCCTTTGTAGATTCTGTATGACATGATTGATACCACTGATACTTCAGTCCTGTGTAAACTAAAGTGGGGTGTATTTATATATATTAATTGAGTGTGTTTTTTATATGTGTATTAATAAATTAAATGTTCATGTTTTGTATGGTGCCCAGAGTCTCTGGGATTGGGCGCCAGAAAAATAAAATTTGCCTTGCCTTGCCCTCCAACAACACACAAGGCACAGTCTCGCTGTAGAGCAAGGACAAGCTGCCTTTTCCCTAAATTACCTAGGATACTCATCCTGATCCTACTACTGATCTAAGGAAATGTTCACCCCAACCCTGACCCTATGCCTGTCAACACCCAGACCCAGCCACCCACAGGGAGGTTGAGGATTGTGCCCTTAAACATTGGCAGCCTGCTGGCAAAGCTCACTCAGTTTGAAACGTGGGTGGCACTTGTGCAGCCTGATGTTATTGTGCTGACCGAAATCTGGCTCACGGCCAGACCTGCTGACATGGAAATCTCCCTGCCTGGGTACAACTTATATAGGCTTGATCGCACAGTGGAAAGAGGGGGTGGATGCCTAATCTACACCAGCAGCCATCTCCAGTGCCATAAAGTCCAACTGACTGTGAATGCCTTGCAGTAAAAATCCTCATGAGCAAGGGGAAGAAAGGGCTGATTGTTGCACTGGAATACATCCCACCTGGAGGCCGGCAAATGGCATTGAATGATTTTGCCAACCTCTGTACCCAGGCAAGTCACAATAAGGAAACTATCGTGCTAAGTGACTTCAATTCTAACTGGCTAGCCTGCTCCAATTCCTCAAACAGGGATCTGATTTCTGGACTATACCTAACACATGTGGTCCAGAATTGCACAAGAACCAACTACAGAACGGGAACAAGTGCCCTGATTGACTGGGTACTGACCTCCCACCCCGAGAGGATTACCAATGTCCAGGTGCTCCCAGATGCACTGAGTGACCACTCCCCTGTCCTATGTGAATGGTCCTCCAAGTTGCCAAAACTACCCCCAAGGCTGGTAAGGAATATAGTAATCAGAAATTGCTCTAGGGCCACCTTCAAGAAACACCTGGCCAACACAGACTGGAGCATCCTGGATACCTGTCCCTCTGTTGACGCAACCCTCCAGCTCGTCTTTGATCAGTTTAACTCAGCTGCAGACAAGTATGCCCCCTTGCATAAGCAAATGGTAAAAGGGAGGTGCATGGACTAGATCACCCCCAAGTCCTTGGTTTGATGCAGGAACGTGATCTGCAGTCAAGCCCGCCAGGATGAAGCGCAGTGTCACAGGTTTACTGCATGGAAAAAGGGATTAACTCTCATTGAAATTGCATTATTTGCTGCAGTAACTCTACGGCAGAATTCTGCAGTGCTGTGCTTCATCCTGCTGGGTGCCACTATACTATGGCACCGAGCAAGTGTATCAGGAACAGTAGAGAACATCCAAACTTACAAAGCTGCTAGAAATACATGCACATGGGCAATACGGCAAGCCAAGGCCTCCCACCACAGAAATCAGCAGTCCCAGTGCCTGAAAGATGACAAACAATTCTAGGCTACCATCAAGGATCTTGTAGGGACTTGTAACAGGTCCCCACCAAGCATGCTCCACCACAGTGACAAAGTTATAGTTGACGAAGTTACCATAGCCAATATTTTCAATGAGTCATTTACTGACTACAGTGCAGTCATACCACCTAAAACAACTGCTCACGAGGACAAAACACTGAGCTGTGAACACCTGCCCCAGCAAAAGCCCAAAATTCTACTTTTGGCAGGTGACCACCAAGAGGCTGCAAAATACCTTGCAAGTGTGGTGGGTAAAACAAGGATGGGTGGGGATGGGATTGATATGAAACTTATCTCAGTCACCCTCCTTGAAGTGGTCATCCTTATCCCTAAGCTTTTTAATATGTCGCTTTGGATGTCAGCCTACCCATCTACCTGGAAAACTGCCCTAGTCACTCAAGTTCTAAAAGGAGGGGATCGTTCGCTTGTGTCCAATTATAGGTCCATCTCCATCCTGACTCTTCTCTCCAAAGTGCTGGAAAAAATCATTATAGACCAGCTCTCTGCCCACCTTCACGAATACAGCCTCCTCAGCCCACAACAACATGGATTCCGCAAGTGGCACAGTACCAACACTGCCCTCATTGAATTCACAGGCTATGTCCATGAGGCACTAGATCAGGGACAACTTGCTGGAGCAATCTATATCAACCTATCCAAGGAATTTGACCTTGTGGATCACAAGATGCTGCTCCACAGGTTAACCTGCATTGGGTTGTCCTTGGACACGGCTGGGTGGTTCTCCAGCTACCTGTCTGAGTGCTCACAGAAGGTAAAGATTAATGGTACCGTCTCAGAGGTCAGGAAAGTCATGGTCAGGTACCACAAGGGTCCATACTGGGCTCCCTCCTGTTTAGCCTCTTCGTAAATGACCTCCCAGCTGCATAGCCCTCTGCCAAAGTCCTGCTGTATGCAGATGACATGGTCCTGTTCCTTAGAGGCTCCTGCCAAGACATGCTGACTAGGAACCTACAGTGCAACTTCGACCTGCTAAAGGAATGGTTTAACACCAGCCTCCTAGTGCTCAATAATTAAAAGACTAAGACAATGCTCTTTACCAGTCGCCAGAAGAGGAAATCAACCACACCGTTTAAAACAGCCCTCAATACGGACTCCACCCTCGAACAGGTTAACTTTTTACAGTACCTTGGGGTTACAATTGATGAGTCACTCTCTTTCGACGAACTCTTAAGTAATATCACTAAGGCTGCAAGCAGGAAGTTGGCGACACTCTACAGACTCTGCTTCTGCCTCACCCCTGAAGCCAAGCTCCAGTTGGTCAATGGCACAATCCTGCAAATCCTGGACTACGGAAATGTGGTTTATGGTGCTGCCACGGACACTACACAAAGTCCACCTTACCCTCAATAAAACATGCGTGTTTGTCCTGGATGGGGAATGCATCATACACACCTGCAAGCTCTGCATAAGGACAAAATGGCTCCCCCTCCGGGATAGAATAAAGCTCCAGACCTGCTTACTAGGAAAGAAGTCCCTACTGGGACTGGCACCTGTCTCCCTGCAGGCGTTAATCAGACCTTCTCCAGGTGAGCATGCCACAAGAAGTGTCTCCAGGCATGCCTTAGCTGTTCCCTTCAGGAAATCAGCCCAGTGGAGACGTGCCTTCATGGTAAGGGCTCCCACCTGGCTAAACGAGCTTCCAAACACAATCACCAGCCTTCAACGCCCAGGGCACTTCAAATCCAAACTCTGTAAGTCCATTTCTCCTCCAGTCCGCTGCCTGTGTCAAACATAATCCCAGCATCCGGCCCACCACTCAACTGCCCACTTGCTCTGGCCAGGTTGCACCTACTCCCCTCCCCCCAACTCCCCTTCCCCCCTCCCTACCACTCCCCCCCACTTGTCCTTTGTCCAGTACCCCTCACTCCCCCTCCTGCCCTCCGTCCAGTTCACCCACACTACCTCCTGCCTGGTCTCCTGTCCACTTCTCTGCCCCCCTACTCCTCCCCTCCACCTGCCCTCTGTCCAGTACACCCACACTACCTCTAGCCGATTTTTCTGATCTCTTCCTTGCCCCTCCCCCCCCCCACCTACCTGCACTTGCCAAACCTCAGCTTGACTCTCTGTACTTAACTTCTCTCAGATTGCTGCACATTATGTACCTCCACTGGGAAATTGACAATGCTACCAGCTGCTTCATTCATGTCTTAACTTGTGCAAACCGTAAATGTATTTGCAACCCTTCCTATCTAAACTCTGTTAGTAGTACAACCCCAGTGTCAATTTCTCTGCTGTAATTATGCTGTTGCAACAAAATGTATCTCCTTAAGTGTTGACGAAGACCCTTTGTAAACGAGGTCTTAGCTCAAAGGTTTGTAATTCCGAGTTACCAATAAATAAAAAAATAAATAAATAAATGTCAGCGGGCACCAGCAATGCCCTGAAATTAGCCAGCCAATGAGAGTGTGAGGTCTGGGAAGCTATAAAAAGGGTTGTATTTCCCACCAAAGAGGAGATTCTTTGGGATACACAGAGGGAGAGACTGTTGTGGCAACCCAGCCAAAAGAGCAGCTTGCAACTACAAGAAACTGCTTTTCTTCTCAAGACTTCAAATGGCAAATTTGCAACCTTTCCTTTTTTTGACATAAAAATAGCGCACACAGCAAGGTCTTTTCTCCCTGACACCAGAGCTGCAGTGGTACTCAGAGCTGCAGAATGCTCGGTTTTGCCAAGATCCTGCGTCCCTGATTGGTTGCTGAATGTCAGCTGGCTGCCAGAAAGCTGCACATACTCAGTATGTGCTCTCTTTAAAAACAAACATTCTGTCATGCCCTCCAAAGAGCTGAAGTGAAGCTGATAATCTTCAGCTGAGCAAAAACTGCTGAAGTTTGGCGTGTCATCAGATGCTCCTTTGGCTTCGCACTCACCCTTACCACTCATACAAAGACTGCTCATAAAGCTCAGGAGAGAGCCAGCAACAATATCCCTGATAGTCTCAGACTGGGTCAGGCAGGCGTGGTACTCATTGCTCCTGGCCCTGTCCAGCAGGGATGTGATGTACAATAGCATTCCCATACCTCAGGACATTACATGTGAAGGGATGGGTCGTGAAGAGATGGAGTTTTCTAGTTAGAATCTGCTGGAGGAGCTGCTGAGGGTGCTTAAGGTTTTCAGGAAACCAGCAATCAGGAGAGCATATTCCTCTAAGTGGAAGAGACTCTCATACTGGTGTGCCCCAGGAAGATAATCCCAATGCAGGCAGGGTTGTCTACAGTCCTAGACTACCTGGTACACTTACTGTCCTTAGATCTGAGGCTCTCAACACTAAAGGTACATCTGGCAGCAGTGTCAGCTTATACATCAACAGGCAAGGGCAAATCTTTGTCCTCAGAACCTGTTTTCAGAAGTTATTTTAAAGGCTGCAATCACCTGTACCCCTGTAAAGGACCCGGTCCCTCCATGGGACCTGAATATCTGCCTTGTCCTCCTGATGGAGGCTCCCTTTGAGTCTATGGCTACTGCTGATTTAAAATATGTCATATGGAAAACAGTTTTCCCGATTGTCATGATATTTGCCAGGAGGCAAGGAACTGCAAGCCTTTGGTACAGGTCCAAACTGCATAATCTTCCATGTGGCTATGGTTGTCCTTAGGACTAACATGGAGTTCCCATTTAAGGTGGTGTCAGAATTCACCCAAACCAGGTATGCTGCTTCTTCATTTATGTATCACAATAAAATGATGGAATCCTGAAGTTACGAAGACTTCTGTAAGTGTATTTGTGGGTTTGGTGTTTGAGACCAGCTGCTTCTTGACTGTAACAAAACAATAGGTAGCGCCAGTGGGATGCTGGGCTGCACAGGTGGGTATCACAGCAGAAAGTGGGAGGTGGTGTTACCTCTATATCGACAGTTGGTGAGACACCATGTGGAGTACTGTGTCCAGTTCTGGAGACCACAACACAGGAAGGACTTAGGCTGGTTGCCGTCCAGAGGAGTGCAACTAAAACGGTGCACATGCTGCATCAGAAGCCCTTTGAGGAAAGACTGAGGGATCTCAATATGTACACCTGGAAAGGTGGAGGACGGACATGATGGAGACCTATAGATACCTTGTGGGGGTGAATAAGGTACAGAAAGGGAGTACTTTTTCAGAGGAGAAGGTGCACAAGAACAAGAGGATATACTGTGAAGCTGGAAGGGGGAAATTTAGGAAGGATGTGAGGAAGTACTTCCTCACTGAAAGAGTGGAGGATGCCTAGAAGAGTCTTCCTGAAGAGGTAATGGGAGCGAAATCAGTGGTGTGATTCAAACATGTATGGGATAGGCACAAGAGAATCTTGGTGGGGGGGTAGCCGAAGATCAAGTAATGTCTGCAGAGACAGTGCAGTCAGGGGGAAATGAGCAGATTGGGTGGGCCAAACGGTCCTTATCTGTTGACAGATTCTACGTTTTTGTGTTTTAGTGATGGATTCCTAGTGTTAAAAGGAAAATGACTCAATATAGAAAATGTTGTTTCTTCTCAAGGATCCCGAGCCTTCGTCCCCTTCCAGAATCTGAAAATAGGTTCATACAAGAATCTGTACTACTTTGTGGTTGTTTGAGCATTACTATTGCAGATCCTTAGCAAATGTTAAATATGGTCACTTAACTATTTCTACACATCATCTGACTTAAAACTGATTGGTGTTTTTCAAAAATTGTAAACATAATTTTTAGAAATTCTTGGTAGCCAGTTAGGTAGTTTTAGTAGTCACAGCTCCCCCTAGCTATAGAAACAAATCTGACACTAGAGCTAGAGGGGACTGTGACCACATTGCAGAGTCTGAACCTTAATTCTGTGTTCCATAATAAGCATAAGGTTCTACCTCTGGGGTATTACAGTCTGTGTGGAAGAGGATGCTTGCTGTAAATCAGTGATGGATCCCTGAGAAGAAACATCACTATGGCATGCAATTTTTTTCTTTCTGTGAGAAATACATGTGTAGCTCTGAACAGAGATGGCCGTGGCAGATCTGGGTGGGTGAAGAGGGTGGCCGCACCCCCTATTGTAACTTACATGCTTCTTGCTGCTACATTTCACTATGTTGAAGAAGTCTGATTTATTGATTGTACAAAAGGGTATATTCAAAATTATGGATTACATTTGTATTTTTTGTCAAAAATGTAATGAAAAAAGATAAAAGTAGGTAATATGTAATTTTTTTTTATTTCATATGAAGTATGCACACCGCCCCAGCACCCACATTGTAAAATCCTGGAACTAACACAGGGGGAGGGGGGTCCAGCACACTTCAAAGGGAAAAGAGTGAATGAAGGCTGTGCTTATAGCATTTCTTTATAAAATCTTCTGTCCATTGTCTTATGAAGAACAAAACAATTCCGCTACATTAGATAAAGCTTATTCAAGATTTATAATGAGCAGCTCATAAAATTAAACGCCCATCTTATTCATTGATGTCAGGAGCTTCTTTTCTGAATCTGTAGAAGAACTTGACAATTCATGCTCTGTGCTTTCAGTGTAGTGTGATCTGAGGAATGTAGCAATTTAATTGAATTTAAAGAATATATGTTTTTCCTTCTTGAGTAACTTAGTTTGGCAGGTGGGAGAAAAATGAACTGGGCTGTAGTTTTCCACCTAGAATTTTTTTTTATGCACTGTTGAGTCTGATAAAATCATACCGCTTTTGAGAACAGGTCCCATGAGTATCACTGTAATTTGTTTCATGAGAGAACAGATAATTTGAAGGACAGCATGAGTCAAGCTCTTTTAAATTTATAGAAAATAGTCTCCAAGTCTGTGAACACTTTCTATTTTCCAGTTTTGATGTTGCAGAACTATTGGAATTATAGATCCACTCAACAAAGAGTTTGTTATCCCAAAGTGTTATTTTAGTGACACATGTACCATGTATAATATCTGTCTGTACACAAACATTTCCAGGACTGTGTAGTCTCTCCTTCAGGGTGGACGGGAGTTGTGTTATTACCTGGTGTCCATTTAGATATATATCTCGAAGGCTGCCCGGACATACTCAAGTATGCACCCCACATACCAGTGCTGTAGCAAGGCATTTTTGCACCCGGGGCAAGCCTTACATTTTGCTGTCCTACCCCGCTCATGGATTGCCTCAGTCAAATGAGTGAATTTTAAATACAATTGGCAGAGAGACTAGCTATGTCTGGTTTTACAAAAGGATCCACGATGCCTACACACATTAAAGGCCTTTGACCAAAATTTAAAAGTGGAAACTAATGCAAAACTAGTCCCCCAAATTGTAGGCAATCCCGGAGTTCTCTTTTTAAATTTTGCCAGGGAGGGGCATGTGTGCAAAGAATTAGGTCTTAAACCAAACATATGATAAAAGAAGAATCCCAGTTCAAATGTGGGATGTCTTGACGTGTCTAGCTCAGTTCATGTTTTCAGCATTAATCTGCACCCTTTGCAGCTCTACAACATCACATATAGGTAATTTATTTAGCTATTTATCTTATGAGTCTGTCACTGACTGACCTTGCTAAATTGTAGTCAAAAAAATAATTCTAGATAAGATCTTGTTCTTTTTTGAACCTAACCAACTTAAGTAAAGTTGCAGCTGCCTTGCTAAAAAGCAATCCATTTTCAATTTATTAGATCCTCAACTTGTACTCTTTTAAATTGCCTGCAATTAGCATCATTTTCAACCTTCTCTTGGGTTGATTAAACTGCAGTGTCTCTGTGAGACACACTCTTTCCTCCGTGCAGCTAATTACTGCTAGTGTGAAGGACCAGTTAATAACAGTAGGTTACCTAGTACCCTCCATGTGTGTTTAAGGAGAAGAGAAAATTGGATTGGAGTTAACCAGTTAATATTTTCACAGAGTGGTGCTACAATGCTGTTGTATGCCAACAGCCCAGCAACAACAAAAACACACCTTTTTTCAGGCTGACTATGACTAGGTTAGGAGTCAGACATTAGACAGTAAAGTAAGACACCTACAGACCCAAACAAACATCAAAGGAAACAGGGGAACAAAAATTATTGACCTACTGTGTAGGAGTGCCAGTGCCAGTCACAGTCATAAACTTAAAATCACACCTGATGACTGACCAACTGTCCCCCCCCATCAGTCACAATTCATATTTTTTTAAACAAATTGTACAAAAAAAAAACTTACTGTGAATGTGATGCTGAGAGAGGTGACAGCAAGCAGCAGTAGTGCAGCACAGCAGAACAAGGCTTGGGCAAGGAGGCAGCAAGCCAACAAAACCAGAAGCAATTCTTTCTGGGTCTGAGAAGAGGGAAGCAGACTGAGGGAGTTGGGGTGGAAAGCGCACAGGCACTAGTGAGTGAGTGGCAGCCAGGCAACAGTTTAGCACACAGCAATGCAAGGCAAGCAGTACTATACTAGCAGCGAGTTGCTACCATCAGAGTAGCAATGACATTTTTGCCTACCTGTAATTACTGTCTCTCCAGTTGATGCTGTCTCACTTCTACTCCCTGTACTACTGTCTGATGTATGTAATATTGGTGTATGTAATTTAACCCTGGGTCGCCCCTGAAAAAGGGACCAGTGGTCTCTGTGGGTTTACCCGGTCATCAAAATCTAAATAAATAACTAACTAACTAACTAGTAGGATGGAGTATAACCAACTTGTTGTTGGACTTGGACAAGCTGATCAAGCAAAGCAGTTAGCAGAGCACAGCCTGCCCTTCATTCACTCTTCTGGTGTAGGTGTGTGTAGTGCAGATCACGGACAGCAGTGAGAACCGCATTTTTTTAATTGCCCAGAGGAATCCTGGTTGTGCAATAATGCAGAAAACCACTAAACCAGTAGTGCTGCGCATCTTGGCGGTGGCTGACCTCTGACCTGATGGGCTGGCAAGTGGGCGGTCATACAAGTACCTATAGCAGCAGATGGGGGGAGCCGAGCATAATGGTACAGCTGCCCACCCACCCAGAGAATAATATTGGGAGTCAGCAAAACTGTGTATTACAACTCTAGGCAGATAATTAATCAGCGTGGGAGGAAGTTTGTGTGCACCCCCCCCAAAGGCTTGCGCCTGGAGTGGATGCCCCTTCCGCACTGCCCTTCCTATGGTACTGTTGCATACCCTAAATTTCTCAAGCATGTATTGAAATTAAGGGCTGACATACCAGGCAGCAGATAGCTGGGAAGTAAACTGTAACAAAATGCGTATCATTTTCAGAGATCTGGCTGCAGCCATGTGTATTTCATATTTAATTGGCACTCCAGCTATACAAAAGGAAGGTTGGAGTCATTCTCTGAATCATGATACAAGTAAGCAATAAAACATGATGGGGTGTGCATTAAATATTTATAATGTATGTCCAGGGGTGTAGTAAGACACAAGGCTGCAGGCCAAGTACCTTCAGCCCCTGGCTGTATGTTAGAAATGTCTAATGCACACCCTCTGAGTGCCTTTTTGCACTATAAAATAGGCTTTAAAACTAAATAATCTAACAAAAATTTTAAGATGTAAATATTGGAAAAATGTAGCTTAAAATCTCATAAAATAGTCTGCCCGCCCACATGAACTTTTTTTAATTTTTACCTTGGTCTTTTGACCTACTGGTGCCTCTGTAACCATATATATTTTTTTAAAATAAACATCTGGGGCCCAATATTCAAAGGTTTGGGCGGACCCTAAAGGGCATTTGCTTGCACAAGCTGGGATTTGTGCCGGATCCCCATATTCAAAAGGGGCTGTTGCACATGGGAAAAGGGTTAGTGCCTGTGCAAAACATAATGTATGCGGGTGGGCAAGGGGAAGGGCATGGCCATGAACAGCCATGCTACTCCATATTCAGCATCTTTTCACTGCACAAAAGGTTTTAGAGCAGTCATTTTGCGCAGTGCAAATACCGCCTAACAAAATCATGACTCAATCTGGCAACCCTAGTGGCTGCAAGAGGTAATGTAGCCACCTAGTCGGTTAGTCATTGGGGGTGCACACCCACCCTGTGTTGTCCCTGGCACTGCCCCTCCGATCGCCAGCCCCTACCGTGCAAATTCACTCCCTGGTGCTAGTGGTCACCCCGCTCTCTGATCACCAGCTCGTAAGTCGCAATTACAATCCCTGGTGCTAGTGGTCCCTCCCCCCGATTGCCAGCCCTGTAGTAAAAATAATATCCCTGGTGCACATGTCCGCCCCCCCCAGTTGCTAGCCCATATGTCCCAAACACAACCCTTGGGGATAGTGGTCTCCCCTCCCTCCAGTCACCAGCTCCGTAGTAAAAATAAACATTCCTGGTGCTAGTAGTCCCCCCCAATTGTCAGCACTGTAGTAAAAATAATATCCCTGGTGCTAGTATTCATCCTTCCCTGTGACTGCTAGCTCGTATGTCCCAAACACAATCCTTGGTGCCTGTGGTCACCCCCAATCACCAGCTCATAATAAAAATTGCAACACTCCCTGGGGTTGAGTGGTTCCCCCTACTGGCCCTGATCCATGGTACCATGTCTCACAAGTCCCCACTCCCTGGTGTCTAGCAGCTGCACTCCCTCCACTGTGGCACTGTGCATCCCCTGTCACCTTACCAGTATCCCCAGTGCTGTGGGTGCATACGAGGACCAGTGCAGCCCTCCACACATTTCCTTGGCTGGCCACCGTATGGCCAGGCATGGAGTGCGCCCCTTATTTATAGAACAGGGCATGTCGGAGGTCACGTGATGCTAACTTCCTGAGCAGCAGCAGAGGCTTGGAGCTCCCGACTCCCATCAGCCTTATTTACTTCAAATTGCAATTCCTGAAGAACAAGTTCAGCAATCTATATACCAACTGATCTACCTTACTCTGCCTTTTGGCCTCAGGGCGATTTCTTTCTACATCCCTCTAATATAAAGAGGATGGAGGCGGAGAAAAAACAGGCTGCAATCCAGCATACACCACCAGCTGCTCCTGAGAAGCTGCCTAAAAAGGTGAGGAATCAACTCGGTTCTATCCCCGATAAAACGGGCGATAAGACATTACCGACAAACCTTCTAACCGAGGAGAAGTTTCTGCAGGAATTAACACCTTTGAGGGAAGTACTACAAGCTATTACCTCGGAGCTTAAATCTATTCGGGGAGACCTTTCCTCTCTCGCCACGAGGGTGTCCAACTCAGAGGCTAGAATCCACTCTCTGGAACAATGGAAAACCAAGGCAGAATCTGACTAGGTCACACTAAATCAACAGGTCAAAAAATTACAACTAAAAATGGAGGATCTGGAAGGTCGCAGCCGGAGAAACAATCTGCTTATTCTGGGCCTCCCTGAGCTTGAAGAGGGATCCGACTCCATCACCTTTCTCCAAAAATTTCTAGCCAAAACAGTGGGCCCTTCACCTCTCAACCCCCACTACCACCTGGAAAGAGCGCACAGATCCCTGAGACCTAGGCCTCCTCCAGACTATCCCCCGCGACCGATGATTGTGAAATTCCTCAGCTATGTTGAAAAGCATCATGTTCTTACCAAATCTCACGAACTACAAGCCATTATGTGGGGACCGGCCAAACTTTGTATTGCTCAAGATCTTCCTAAGGAAACCAGACTGAAGAGAACAGCATTCCACCCCATCGTCCAGAAGCTTATCGTGGCAGACATCCCTTTCAGAATGTCGTACCCTGCCATCCTCAAAGTCACAATTGGGGACACCTCCAAGAGCTACGACTCCCCGGACTCTGCTTACAAGGACCTGTCTGTCAAACTCCCCAATCTCTTTAAACCAAGTAGCTGAACTTTCAGTCTCCAGCTCCACAATTAAGGCGATGTTTTAGCCTGAATTTTTATGTTTATAATTTTAATTTACCTGGGTGGTTGGTTCCGGCGTTGTCTCGATGAGTGGAGAATCCTTGGAGGCCCAGACGGAGGTCGGGGTAGGCCGCATTGTCTCTGGCCCTTGTCATCTGCCCGGAACCAAATAGAAGCGGTTGTAAGGTTTTGTCTGGTTGTTTCAGTGAGGGACCGCTCTGGTCCTACTTCATAACAGTTCCCCGGGGAAACATCATGTGTAATGGAGTGGCAGGATTTCCAGCTCTCGATTCACCCTGCCATCTTCCAGCTTCCTCTAATAGTCCGGTCAAGGGGGTGAGTGAATTTTTCGGGTCTTTCCCTCTATAAACAGCAGGTGGTCACCCCTCACAATCGCAATCGTTACTACAACGGGTATTATGGAGGCTGATGGGGGGGCTGGCTCCTGAGCCATTTGTAGCTGCGCGTAAGGTTGCATTGCAAGCTTATAGAAGTGGGGTATGTAAACCCAGGTCCACACGTGGGGTTATCTCTGATTTGTCCTATTTGGCTGACTATTATCCTATTATGTTTGGACCCCCGGAGACCCCTCAGCTTACAAGATGTTAGCAGCAAGTTGCATACTGGGTTTACTATGGGGTACTGGCCCTCAGGCTTCTACCATGACTCTTCTCAATTTTTGACTGAATCTGCCTGGTACCAGGATGTACATAGTTGGATAGATTTAGTAGGGGGTTATAAAGGGGGTGGGGGGTCGGGGTGGTTGTTCTGTCTACCTCCTCCCATGTTTCATATTAGCTTTGACCTACATTGTTTGTTTATGGCACAGCAACACTTAATATGTTACTCTTGGCAGGTTACAATGGGTTGGGGTTTTAGGTTTAGAGTGTGCTATTTTTATTGGGCTATAGTTGTGAGTTCTATTCACTGCCTTTATACTATTTTGTCCTTAAAATGGCTATAAATTCTGTCAAAATTGCATCATGGAATGTACGTGGGCTCAGAGAGAAAATCAAGAGAACCCAAGTATTTAATCACTGTGACCTATTTCAAACCGATATTCTACTGTTACAAGAAACTCATTTACTCAATTCAGAGGCTAAATGGTTGTTTAGATCTGGCTTTTCACAGGTATTTGTCACGAATGGGTCAGGATCCAGTAGGGGTGTCGCCATCCTTATTAAAAACTATGTCACGTTCCTGGTAGATACAACAGTAATTGACCCAGAAGGTAGATTCATACTGGTCAAAGGATCCCTCAATAACAGTATCACCATTCTTGGCTCAATTTACGGTCCAGTAGGAGGTAGCTCTGAATTTTTTATGGCCCTGGCAGATAAAGTAAGTGCCCTTCTTCTCTTCCAGCTTATACTAGGTGGAGATTGGAATGTACCACCGTCCCACCTCCTAGACAAAGCTCCAGACTCAAGTCATCCGCCTACTCCAGTTCAAAGGTCCCTATCAGACTTTTTACATATACTAGGGCTGTGTGACCCCTGGTGTCTCTCCAATCCCTCCCTTCGGTGCTTCTCCTTCTTTTCTCAACCCCATGGTTCCTGGTCCAGAATAGACTACATTCTGATTAGCAAAACCCTCCTCCCCGGCCTTTTTCAGACCGGTATTGAACCGATTGTGCTCTCCGACCATGCTATAGTATGGGCAAGAATTTCCCCAGATCCTAATTTTCAACGGGACACTGTCTGGAAGCTCAACACCCAACTCCTCAAAGAACCCCAGTCGGTGGCTCACATTAAAACCCTCATCTCTAGCTTCCTCGAGAACAATGTTAACTCTACCCCGTGGTTCGACATTATCTGGAGCTCCCTGAAATGTTACCTAAGAGGCGAACTGATTAAATTGGCCTTGACAAGGAAAAAAACTAGACAAGCTCGTGCTTCCCTATTAATGGCCAGGATCAAAGAGCTTGAAAGCTCTTACTCCCCCTCCTCTCCTCTGTCATCCCCTG
Source organism: Neoceratodus forsteri (assembly GCA_016271365.2). NCBI lineage: Eukaryota > Metazoa > Chordata > Ceratodontiformes > Ceratodontidae > Neoceratodus > Neoceratodus forsteri. The sequence goes on from CM057455.1 coordinate 1,299,311,771, forward strand.
AAGCCCTTTTAGCAGTCAAAAATAAATATACAGATCTCCTTAAAGAAAAAGCTGAATATAGCTTAATTAAAACCCAATCTAAATATATTGAGCAAGGCGAAAAGGCGGGTAGACTCTTGGCCTTAAGATTGCGTGCGTTAGAGAGCTCCAGACTAATCTCGGCCCTACAATCCCCGAAGGTCCCATTAAAACCTCTCTCAGGGAAATTACACAGATCTTTGAAGATTTCTATAGAACCCTCTACAACACCCCTCCCTTTTCTGCATCTTTCTCAGATATATCAACCTATCTGGCAGACCTTAACATTCCCCAACTTTCGGTCTCCCATAAAGAAACCCTGACTTCCCCTATTTCTCTCTCCGAAATAGAAGAGGCTATTGCTTCCATGGCCCCGGATAAAGCACCAGACCCAGACGGTTTTCCCTCAAATTTCTTCAAGGTATTTTCTAAAGAGCTTGCCCCTTTACTCCTTAAGCTATACTACTATATCTTTACTACCAATACTTTGGACCCCACACTTCTCGAGGCCACTATTGTTCTAATTCTCAAACCCGATAAAACTCCTACAGACCCAGCGAGTTACCGACCCATATCTCTTCTAAACTGCGATATGGAAATCCTTTCCAAGATCTTGGCCGAACAGATTAAAAAAATCTGGATCCATCTCCTTAGCCCGGAGCAAGCTGGATTTGTTCAATCTCGTTCCCCAGCAGATCATCTTAGAACCCTTTCTCATATTTCTCAGGCCGCCCAACTATCCCACCTCCCAATGGCCCTGATTTCGCTAGATCAGAGAAAGCATTTGACAGAGTCAACTGGTCTTTCCTTTGGGCTACGCTGACCAAAATGGGCTTCCCACCCTCTTTCCTCAAATGGATCCAGGTTTTATATAAATCCCCTTCGGCCTAGATATACTGTAATGGTGTTTTTTCCTCTCTCCCACCTTCACACTGGTACCAGACAAGGTTGCCCTCTTTCACCCTTCTTGTTCAATCTGTATCTTGAACCTCTTCTTCTCTAACTTAAATCTTCCCCACTCATTCAAGGTTGTCTGATACATCAACAGGAGTTAGTCCTCTCAGCCTGTGCGGATAACATATTACTCCATGTCACTCACCCCGCCACCTCTCTAGGACACGCACTTCAACTTACAACTCAATGTGGCAACCTCTCTCACTATAAACTGAATGCATCAAAATCCGAAATATTTCCACTGAACCCCCATACATATAAATACGAACTCATTAAGTTTGGTATGAGATGGTCCCCTAAATCGATTAAATACCTAGGCATCCACTTTACTTCAGACCCCCTCTTACTTAGGAAGCTCAACCTAGACGACCTTAAAGCTCATATCCAACTAGATCTACAAAGATGGTCTAACCTCCCCATCTCTCTGTGGGGTAGGATTAACATTATTAAGATGAACATTCTTCCCCGTATCTTTTACCCCCTCAATCTATTAGGCCTCTGGTTACTGCTCTCTTATTTACGCCAATTCCACACAATTTTCTCAAACTTTATTTGGCGAGGGAAAGCAGTTAGACGCTTCTTCCTCAAACTATCCCTCCCTAAAGACAAAGGCGGTCTTAGACTTCCCAACCTAACACTTTATCATTGGGCTGCCCACCTCTCCAAACTAGGTAAATGGTATTCAACTCACACTGAATCATTTTCCCCGATCTGGCTCCAAATTGAGAGACAGATCCTCTCAGAGACTAAAATTGATCCCCATGCAATTTTCTATACTCCCACCTCGGCGCTTTCACACTGGCTATCCGATCAAACAATTATCACATCTCTTAAATCCCTTTTCAATGCTTATATTTCCTTAAAATCTTCCCTAAAATGGACCTAGTACGACCCCTTATTCTCAATCCCAATATTAAACTGGGCAATTCGATAATTACTCCTGAGTGGCTCCCACAAATCAAGGAAACTACTCTAGAATGCTACTATGACCAAGGTTCCCTCCTTTCATCCCCAAACATATTAACTAAATTTGGTATTCCCAATAATAAGATCTTTAAGATATACCAACTAAGACATCTTATTGCTGCTAAATTTGGTTCAGAATTTCGTGACCCTAAGGTCCACCCCTTTCTCTCCCACATTCTTACCCTTGCCTCCAAACCACATTCCATCTCATTAATATACTCCTACCTACTGGACTACAAATTCCCGAAGTCGCTCGAGGGTTCCCGTTTCTGGCTTTCTCTACTCCCAGAATCCACCCCCAACTGGACCCGAATTTGGAAAGACCTACACAGATACCACACCCAAGACAGGTTTAGACTCATCCAGTATTACATTCTAAATAATATGTACTATACCCCCAATAAACTGTTCCGTCTCAATAAACTATCTCTCCCTTTTGCTCCAGATGTTCACATAGTGAAGGGAATTCCCTCCACATTTTCTGGCATTGTACTAAGGTTGCCCCCTTGTGGACCTCTATTCAGGACAAGCTCGACCCTATACTTGGCCTTACCAACTTTTTTACGCCTGATATATGTATTTTAGGTGACTACTCCATCATAGATTGCCTGGAATGCCGATACCACATGGCCTTAGTGTCTATAGTGGTCAAAAGGCTGGTTCTTAAACATTGGACTGACCAGCTGACCCTAGCCTATTCTGAATGGTTGACAGAACTCTCAATTTGCTTCAATATGGAGAGACTTGTGGCCAGCTCTTGCAATCGCATGGACCTGTTCCACAAAAAATGGGGCAAACTATATGCGTTATATTTGCACCAGTGATCTCTTGATATCTTCTCTGATGCCCAACAAGGTTTTCTTCCCTTCCTTTTTCCCCATCTACTCCATTCGACTTTGACTACATGACCAGGCTATGACTCCGCCATGGCTTTGTTGATAGAACTAATCATACAATGATTTTGCACACTCTATAAGGGCTTTAGTAGGGTGGAGGGTGGGTATGTTATGGGTGGTAGTAGGAAGGTTTGGTGGGTTGTTTTGGAAAGAGGGAAGGAGATGGTGGGGTTGGGGGGGTTCTTTTTCTTTCTTCCTTACTTTATTTATACCATGACTGGATATTCAACACTAATATGCAATTATCTGTTTGTATATGGTATGTTAAAATCAATAAACTTGAATTTCAAAAAAAAAAAAGAACAGGGCATGTCATCCTATCCTGTAAATAAAGGCTGTGCTCCATGCCTGGCCAAACTGCAGCTGGCTGAGGAGGTGTGTGGAGGGCTATGCCTGTCGCTGTATGCACCTGTAGCACCAAGGATTCTGGTAAGGTAATGGGGGGGTGCTCGGTTGGGGGTGGGGTGGTGGGGCTGCTAGTCACCAGGGAATGGGGACTTGTGACAGATGGTACTGTGGATCTGTGCCGGGAGGGTACAACTGGACCCCAGCAAGTGTTGCAACTTTTACTACATGCTAGTGCTCAGAGAGGGGGGGCCACTAGCACCAGGGATTTTGTTTGGGACATATGGGCTGGTGATGGAGGGGACACCACTAGCACCAGGGATTGTATTTGGGACATACTGGCTGGCAATCGGGGAGGGAGGGCAACAGCACCAGGGATTGTTTTTGGGACATACAGGCTGGTAATTGCAGGGGGAGGGACAGCAATCATCAGGGATTCTATTTGGGACATACAGGCTGGCAATTGGGGGGACCACTAGCACCAGGGATTGCGTTTGAGACATACGGTCTGGTGATTGAGGGGGACCACTAGCACCATAAATATGTATTTTTACTATGGGGCTAAGGAACAGAGGGTTGGGGGCCACTAGCACCAGGGATGTTTATTTTTACTACAGGGCTGGCGATTGGAAGGGGGGGGACCATTAGCACCAGGGATTGTGTTTGGGACATATGGACTGGCATTGGGGGGGGTGCTAGCATCAGGGATATCTGCACCACTGTAGGACCAGGACATTAGGGGGGGCATCATGCTAACCTGCCTTGCTGTTCATGCAAATGAGTCCATAATGGACATGCAAGTGGAACATTAGTGCTTTGCATGCCCAATGGGTTCATTTGCATGGCTCACTTTGAATATTGCAGATAGCACTTTGGCACTATCAGTTCTAGAGGTGTACTTCAAGAGCCCTATCGGGGCAGTGCTAATAGGTTTATTGCTGCATCGATGTGGCCGTATAGTCAGTCGAATAGCGATACTATGCTATTCGACTGAATATAGCATCTTCGCGCACCAGGGCAATCATAAAGGGCAGTGCCAGTTTTGATGCTGGGTTTTGCACGAATGTGAATATCAGGCCCCTGTATTTTTTTTTCCTTTTTCTATATAGCTGTTTGCCCCCTGTTGCCCCCTATTCCTGCCGTTGGGCCCCCTTCACTCCCAACTCTGTCAGCCTCTCCCACCACTGCCTTTACTGGTGGGGATCCACAAGGAGCAGGGTCCAAGAGCATTGGAGGCTGTCACACTCAGCAATGGGTAGAAATAAATATTTTCATGCCTATCTTCAGTCCCAACCCAAAACTGTATTGTGCACAGTGGGCACATGTGCATGGAGGTGGTCATGCACTCCCGGAACCACAACTCTCTCCACCCTTACGACGTAATGTCAGTCCCCCATATCTCTGCTCTGACATCTATCCTCCACCGGGTGTCATCCGAGAGCAAGGAAACTCACCTCACCAACCCGGGAGACGAGAGCAGCCCAGTGACTGGTACAATCATCTCCCAGCCCCCAAACCCTGGCAACTCGAACTTGCTCCCGAACTCGGGTCACTAGCGTGACGTGAGGTGTGGCTTCCAGCTCCTCAACTCTCAGCACCACTGGTCCTGTGGGTCCCTAAGGTTTTAACTACTTGCACCCCTAAACACACTCACACACACACACACACACACACACACACACACACACAATGCACACATGCAGCTGTTTCAGTGGAAGAGCTGGCAGTTTTATTTTGTATTTGTTTGTATCTTCTTTCTTTTTCTTTTTAAATTCTGCTTTTTGTTTGTGCGGAGACTGGATGGATAAAAAAACAATAGAATCAAAACCTCTATGCTGGCAGGAACCAAGAGCACTGAGGTCAGCATTTTAGGACTGACATTTTGGAGAAGAGGTGATAATAATGATGCAGCATTTTTGAATGATCTGCCTTCTGGTTTTGGACAAACAGATGAGCCATGATTCTGCCAGGAACTGGATGCACAACAGATGACGGCTTTTATTTGAAACTTTTTGGGGAAGGCAGGAGGAAAGGGGAGCTCAAGCACAAGCTGAAAAAACAAAACAATTTTAGCCAGCTCAGTGGTGCAGAGGGTTGAGGCACTGGACACCATACCTCGCACCATGCCAGCGACCTGGGGTCGGGAGTGAGCTCAGGTTGCTGGGGTTTAGCCAGGAGGAGAGGATTGAGCATCTAGAGGGGACAGCTCTCCTCTCCTGGGGATGGTGGGGGACAAGAGCTACTGCAGCACAGGCTCCTGGTGGTGGCGGGGATGGTGTGTGGTAGCTCAGACTGTGAGGATGGTAGGGCAGACGTTGGACATGCAGCATGTTGGTGCACATGCTGCGACGTCCTAGATATCATTGTGTGCCCGTGCCAAAGAAGGAAGAAGCAAAAGAAAGGAATCCTCCAGCACGCATGAGGCCTCAGCCTACTGGCGCCACACCAGACACACCAGGATTCTCCCTCCCAGCCCGGCTCAGCAGAAACTCCCCAGTGTGCGGGGTAAATACCCACTGTGTCAAGATCTGGGTTGTGTGCAGGGGAAGGAGGTTGAGAATGAGTGCTGCGGCCGGTCAGATGCCAGAGATCGCAGGGCTGAAGGGGAACCATAGGCAACACCCGCAGCCAAGGAGGTAGGAGCTTAAAAGATGTAAATAAAAAAAAAAAGAAAAGTTTAGTTTATGCCAGATAAGTGAGTATGTTTGTCACAAATAAGTGTTTGGGTTTAAACCGAGGAAGAAATTTCTGTTGGTAACCAGAAGTAGCTAAAAGAGCGAGTGGGGATGGGGGGGGAGTAAGTGAATGAGTGGGGAGGGAGATCGCATATTGTGGTGGACAAGAAAAAAAAAATAAAAACTTCACATGCACTTTACAAAAGAAAACAATGCTGTTACAGTACTTATTTTGGCACTGGCCCTTATTCTTTGGTTTACCGATGTGCTCATGGACTGAATGGGGGCTATACTGTCTACCATCAGGGAGTCCCTGAGTTCCCTATGGGTTGGTGTGGGCTAAAACTGGCTGACTATAGAAGGCTGTTGGATGAGGGATTATTGAACTTGTCGGAAGACCCGAATGGTGTCCAATGGCTTGGTTGATCTGCTTCCTGGAGGCTCGGCTTGGAGAAGTACCCTGTCTGTAGAATTCTCCGGGAGAGATTTGTGTTTTTGGAGCAAGATACTGGTGCTCTGTGAAATTGTTTGAACTACATCAAATTAAATATAAAATCAGTGAGAAGGAACAGTGAAAGTTGGGGTGTGAGAGATCCCAATACTTTTGTTGTTTGGGCTGTAGAGGTGAGAGCTCTCCAGCGTTTATGACAAGACATTGTGGACAAATTTATTAGTCATTATCTCCATATGGACTGATCTAAATTTTATTGGTCAAGCCATCTGTGATTGTTGAACCGGTGCTCTGTTTTTGCTTCTTTGTGTATAGTAAGGATTGTATTTTTGTAATAGAATTGTATTTGTGTGATTGGGGATTTGCATGTGTGAGTGAAAGGTGAGTGGTTGTAGGGTGAGTGGTAATTTTATTGTATTGTGTGGGGTGCAGCTTTGTGTATTGAGTACTTTGGGGATTGTAATAGTTGGGGGTATAGATATAGTGGGGTTATTTTCTAAGTTGATTGTGTTGGAATATGTCTGGGACAGAGGCCTTTAAGGTGCAGCTACTTGGGGGGGGCTACCTTCGTGACCTCCATCCCTTCAAGCTCCCAGCACTTCTAGTGGAGGTTTACCAGAGATGTAGGGCTTTAGGAATAGCTCGGGGGGGGGGGGTGGTGGTGGTTGTGGGGGTGTTGCCCATGGGGCTGCCGGGGTATCTGGGATCTGGGTGGTGAGGCCAAGGAGATGCCCTGGAGTGAAATGGGAACTTGAGAGGGGGTTGCCTTGCTTGGTCTACATATCCAAGGGCTTTGCAGTGGGTTGCAGGCAGCTGGCTGGTCCAGTCACCCCACCTCATCCTACTCGGGTTGTGTCATGTAATGCCGGGTTGATGAGGAACAAGATGACCACAATGACGGATTTGATATCCTCAGTCAATATGGCATGCATCACGGAGACCTGGCTTGATGAAAATGCCATCCCCATTTTGGAGGCGGCAGTGCCAGCTGGGTACTCCGTGATACAAAACCCGAGGGAGGATTGCAGGGGTGGGGGAGTAGCCATTTGTTTTAAATCCAGCTTGAACTGCATGGTACTACTTGTGGGTCAGATGGGGTCCTTTGATTGTGTGGCCACCCGAGGGGGTGTGGGCATGGGCTTTAGGGTCCTCGTGCTCTATCGTCCTCCTGGGTCAGATGGGGACTTTTTATGGGAGGTTGAAGAGCTCATCGCTGAACTGGTCTTGGAGTCCCCCAGGTGGTTGATCCTGGGGGACTTCAATGCCTGAGTTGATGGCAGGCTCTTGAGTTATGGGAACGACCTCCTTAAGAGCATGAGGGCCCTGGGCCTGGTATAGAATGTAACAAATGCCACTCACTCGGGTGGCCACACACTGGATCTGTTTTTTTCCTTGGGTTTAGAGATAAGTGACCTTAGGGTGGATCCAGTAATTTGTTCAGACCATAGCACTGTGGGGTTCACGCTTGGGGCATCCCCCATAGATGGAACTGCCCCTGTGGAGATGGTCTGGTACCAGCCATTAAGAGGAGTTTCCTCTATGGAACTATCAGCAGTGCTGGATCTATCGGGTGTTGGGGAGGCTTGTGCGGTTGGGACGGAGGAGGCAGTGGCAGCCTAAAATGGGGCTGTGACTGCTGCCTTCAATTCCATTGCACCCATTCGTGTCCGCCCCTTGTCTACTTGCCAGAGACCTCCATGGTATAATGAGGATCTCTGGCATTTAAAGACTAAGGAGCAGATGTTGGAGAGATGCTGGAGGAGATTCGGCCTGGAGGGGGAGAAATTGACCCTGAAGTCACATTATGTACACTATCAGACAGCAATCTCCCATAGGAAGGCAGAATTTTTCTCTGGGGAGATTGCTGCACTGAGGAACAGACTGGCTCAGCTCTTCTGTGCGGTGGACAGGCTTTTACACCCTGCCTGTCTCCATGTTGAGGGAGCAGGTTCTAGCACTAGGTGCAAGGAGCTGGCTCTGTTCTTTGCAGACTAGGTGTCCTCCATCAGGGATGAGGTCTCTTCAAGCATCTCTCAAAAGGGATACAGGGTCCGACCTGAGGGGTGCTGAAGCACTCCTGTCTGGGCTGAAGTTGAGCTGGTTGGAGTGGAGGAGGTAGTGGAAATAATCTCGAGGCTGTGGCCAACCCAATGCGATCTGGATCCAGGTCCGACCCAACTTCTAGCTGGTTGTTTGGACCTGATAGGACCTGTGATTACTGAGGTAATCTGGAGTTCCTTGTGGAATGGGGTTTTCCCATTGGCTTTTTTGAAGAAACCCTCATTGGACACAGACTGCCTCAGCAATTACAGGCCAGTCTCAAACCTCCAATTTCTAGGGACGGTTATTGAGAAAGTAGTGGCCATTCAGCTTGAGAGACATCTTGCCTCCTCCTCTACCTATGAGCCTGTCCAGTCTGGATTTCGGGCAGGACATAATATGGAGACTGCCCTGGTGAGGGTGCTGAATGATCTCCTAATGGTGAGGGATAGGAGAGCCTGCACCAACTTGGGTCTGCTTGACCTCTCTGCAATGTCTGACACCGTGGACCACGAGGTGCTGCTCAACCGCCTGTGGTTCTGGTGTGGCCTGTCCGGGTAATATCATCAACTGGTTCAGTTCATACCTGACAGACAGAGTGCAAAGGGTGATGATGGGGTTAGCCTCATCTTCCCCAAAGCCTCAGTGCTGTGGGGTTCCGCAGGGTTTGGTCTTATCACCCTTGTTGTTTACGGTGTACATGCTTCTGTTATGGGACATTATCAGGTGGTATGGGCTGGGTTTTCACTGCTATGCAGATGCTACCCAGTTGTACCTGTCCTGTGTGCCTGATATCCAGTGTCAGCCTCTGTATTTAATAGATACCTTGAGGAGATCCAGCCATGGATGACTCACAGCTGGCTTAAATTTAACCCAGACAAGACTGAGGTACTGGTTGTGGATCTGGGCCATCAGGGTGGGGGGGGGTGAGAGATTACCCCCTGGCCTAGTGCTAAGGGGGTTTCCTCTTATCCGTTCTAGACAGGTGAAGGATCTGGGTGTGATCCTGGATGCTGGCTTAACTCTGGATGCCCAGCTGTTGGCTATGGTTAAGAGCGGCTTTTTCCATCTCCAGAACATTGCCAAAATCTGAGCCCTGATCCCACCTGAGGACCTGACCACGCTGGTACATGCTTTCGTCAATACTAGGTTGGACTACTGTAATGCCCTGTACCTATCTGGAGGTAACCTCCGCAGGTTGCAGCTGGTGCAGAATATGGTGGTGAGACTACTAACAGGGGTAAGAAGATGCAAACATATAACCTCGGTCCTCCGCGAACTGCACTGGCTGATGGTCAGGTGGAGGGTTGTCTTCAAGGTAGGCCTCCTTAACTACAAAGTCCTACATGAACAGGGACCAGTTTATCTGCAAGATCTCCTTGTCCCCTGTCACCTGCCTGGGATTCTCTGTTCTGCTGGTGGAGGCCTCCTGGTGGTTCCCAGGGTGAGATTGCGGCATTCCAGGGATAGGATGTTCTTGGTGGCCGCATCTAGCCGGTGGAACCCCTGCCTGTTTTTTTAAGGGAGGCTGCCTCGGTAGAAGCCTTTAAGAAGGGCCTTCAAATGTACCTGTTCCAGCAAGCATTTATATATTAATAGTATTAATGCTTTTGATTTTACTGTGAATTTTGAGATAGTATTTTTTTTTTGTGGACTTTATTTCTGCACCCTTACTTAGAGGAACTCTCTCTGGCATCCACCTTACTTGCTCTCTGCCTCTCGCTGTTGCACCACAGCTACTCCCCTCACTCCGACCGGCAGACCCCTGGATCTGAACCCCCATGAGGAAGGGCTGCCCTATCCTCCCAGGGTGCTCTATCTATAGCGTAGAGGCACCAGTCAGAGTGGAGGGCATGGGGAGAGTGAGTTACCCAGCAGTGGAAGTGTGATGCAGGAGGTTGTGCCTTTTCCTATCCTCCGGGGGGGGGGTGTCCATTTTCTGTTGTCCCTGGAACTCGGTCGTGCACTGGTGTTTGGGTACAAGTGCCCGATGCCTGCCACAGCTTCACCCCCTCGCTATGCGAAGTGACGCAATCCTGGCTCCCTCCGGCCACTGCCAGAGGTCACACTTGTGCGATGCATCCCCTAGAGCCCACAATGGGAAGACAGAGCAGTCCTCTGGATGCTCAATTTCTTCCCTCCCCTGCCGACCCCCAGTGGCCCGAGTCCATTACCAAACCTGGGTCACTGGTGTGGTGCGAAGTGTGGCGTCCAGTGCCTCAACCCTCAGTGCCACCAGGCCGGGTATGAGATAGATAGAATTTTAAATGTACTCTCAGTGGATTTAGTGTGTTCTTTATGTAATATGATTTGTGTGTTTTATAATTATGATGTACATATTGTGCAGCACCCCAGAGTCTCAGGAGTGGGCACTTATATAAATAAGATATCTGTTTTTCTATCTATCTATCGTGGTGTCTCAGTAAGAAAAAATGGCAGCTATAATATCTTTAAGATTCTGAACTTTGGCTCTAGGATTCCTTTGATGGTCTGCATTCTGCTTGGTGGAACTTATTCTTACCTGTGCACTTGACAGATCAAATGCACGGGTATCAAACAATCAGGATGCAGGATTTTCCCTGACCATTTTATAAAAAGGAATAACAGTACACTGAGCTGTGTTTATGGGCACTCCCAGAGGAAGAGGTTTTGTATCTCGAAGCACCTGGACTTGATGTTGGTTACTGGCTACTCTGTATTTTTTGCACAGGAAAAGGCAGGTGCGCTCAGCTCAAGATCCGTCAGTGCATACCAGGGAAGCCAGCCCAAAAACATTCAGTGAAAGGAGGGATATGCACTCATAGGAAAGCACCACAAGCAGTCAGTTCAATGCAATTTAAGAATATTTATTCCAGTGTAAGGAGGATGCTGAAAAGTTAGCCCCAGCACTTCAACCACTACGTCTTCCTCAGGGGGGCCCTCTGTATTGTTTGCACACTGGCTACTATTTGCTTCAATGAACCAAAATATTTTGCACTTACTCGCTTGTTTGGAGTGCTTACCTTTTTTAGTCTCAGAAATCCTTACTTTACACCCCCTTCCCTTAAGATATCCCCCTCTAACGTCTTCCGGGATATCCTCATCAGTCCTTACCTATGTCATTTGTACTCCCATGTACTGCCACAACTGCATCACTATCAATCCCTTTTGATATTTTCCCAGTCCTACTCTATATGTTAAAAGGTAAAATCAACCACATCAAACAAGGCCTGACCTCCCACCTTGGTAACCCTAAAAAACTATGGAATGATATTAACAGCCTATTGAGCAAATCTAAGGGCTCCCAATCCTGAACCATTGAGGGTAAGAATGGGGGTCACCTCTGACTCCATAACCATTACCTCCCTGTTTAATGACTTTTCTGGAGACCTAGACAAATATCTAAATCATTCCCATAGCTCCCCCCTGCACAGACATCTTCTATGTCTTCACCAAGAGCGTCCCCCCCCCCAATTTTACTTAAAGGGTACCTAAACAAGCAGTTTTTTAAAACTGCAAACTCCAAAATCTGGCTTTATCACGAGGTAAAGTAAAGGCTGCTCTTAACATGTATGCTAAAACTGCATTTATGTAAATAACGTAAATGCAGTTTCATAGCGTTTGGAAAATGTAAACATCAGCCTTTCACTTTAAAAAAAATAGCCTTGCTTGCTCCCTAAAATGTCAGCCAAGTGTGTTAAGTGATGAATCATGATGACATCATTGTAGCCAGAGACAGAGACCCACATGTCTCCCTATAGTGCTAACTAGTTGTTCTTCCCCTCTTTGTTTTGAATTGTTTTACCAGAAAGATCAACATCGTGTGATAACACGTGGATTATTTTGATCAGTTCAAGTTAGGCTATGGTTTTGTTCATTTTGTTAACTTTAACTTGCTGAAAATGCTTTGTAATCTAGCTGACTTTCTCTTTGGCAAATCACAGCACAGTAAAACACTTCAAATACCTGATGATCTAGTGGGTATGTGATGCCCTGAATTTTGAAACGAAGTACTGGTCTGGTCCAATTCCAAAGCTCATGCTTTCTTGGTAATCCACAAATAAGCTTCTCTTGTAGTCTTTTTCCACGTGAATCCCCTGCACCTAGCCTACCTTCAGTTGAACACCCCACCATCTATATTCTGTCCTTAGTACTGCCTGGGGCCGCATATGAGCTTGCGGTTTCTTGAAGAGAATTACTGTATCATACCTCAGATTATAATCTTGTACCTCAGAGAGTAGTGCACACCTATACTGATACGCTTCATCAGCTAGCACTCTTAAAAAAATGCCTCCCAAATCACTCTCCAGTCCACTTTCTCAATATTTGACTTCTGCTCCCACAGTAAACATTGAGTGGATCACCACTCTTCTGCACAGTGAGGCAGTATGTACAGTCCCCCTGTTGTGTTTTTTCCTGCCTCATTAACCAACAACTAGGTCTTCCTGGTGGGCCAAGCAATAAGCATCAGGACCCACCAGAAAAACTGCTATTCATGCCCTCATAAGGCCTGAACTTAATATGGATAACTATATTATTAGCAGGAGAGGCATACTAATGCCTTGAGCGAATCCACCTGACTGCCAGTGTTGGTCTTCTGCTATACCTGTGATCCGCAGAACCCTGCAGGACAGTTCCCAGCAATTCTTCTCCAGTACTTTTCTGTGCCATACTCCGCAATGCGAGTTGGCTGGCTACCACCCTTCCAAATCTTGAATGAGCTATACACAGCTTCCTCGATACTGTCCTAACAAACATCAACATCCCCCACCCACCCACGGTAATCTCCTCACACTGAATTCAAGTAAAGAAAGTTTAGGTGCAGCCTGCCACTCTGAGTGTTTGTAGTCACTGGCTGCTCTCATCCACAGTCAGGTAGTGATCATGGTGCTGGCAGCCCCACATCTCAAATCTCACAATGATCTGCTCAACGTCCCCTCTTCCTGTCTTCCCCTAACCTAAATATAGCTGTACCCTGCTGGAATGGCCTCTTCAGTCCCTCTCTGGCATTCATTCTTCTCACCTGCTTCCCACACCAAAAACTGGTGAGGTCACTACCTTTCCGCATCATGAATGCAGTTAATACAGTCTCCCATGTTATTTTTACATATTAATAATAAACGTGATCTTCTGGTAAGCCAGTCTGATAGCAGCATGGCACAAGGGGGAAAAATAAGCTTTCCTACCCATATAAGATCTAAGCCACCTATGATTAGGCACTATTAAATGACGTGCATAATGATGTGCACACCCGTCATTTAATAGTGCCTAATCAATGTAGCCTAGATCTTTTAAGGATTGGAAAGCCCATCTTTCTCCTTGTTCTCTGCTGCTATTAGCCTGACTTACTGGAAAGATTTGTTTATTTTTGATATGTCAAAAAACCTGGGGACTGGTCTACCTACATTCATGATGAAGAAGGGGGATGAGCTCACCAGTTTTTGGTATGGGGAGAAGGAGTGAAGAACGAATACCAGACAGGGACTGAGAAGGCCACGTCTGCAAGGTACTGCTGTATTCAGTGAAGGGGGAAGACAGAAGGGGAGAAATATGAGCAGATCACTGTGAGATATGATGTGGGGCTGCCAGCACCATGATCACTTCCAAACTACATTGTCCTGGCCAACATTCCCCTTACCAAAAAAACAGTTCATGCAATTGTCCAAGGCTGTGTGTGGATATTAATGTATGAAATGGCTGCCACTACATGTTCAGTCACTTCACTACCAGTCTAGCATTGCTTATAAAGCACTTTAGGATACCATATGTATGAAAAGCACTATATAAAAGCTGATTATTATTCTTATTATTTCCCATGGGAAAAGAAGACAAGACAAGCATATTTTTGATTTCCGAGAAAGTATGAACTCTGGCATTGGGCTACACAAGAACGTTGCCACAAACAAGTGGTGGATCTAGGGGGTGGTAAAGGGTGTGGCTGCACCCTCCCCCCACATAGTAACGTACTTGCTTGCTGCTGCTGCTGCATTTAACTTTGTTGAAGAAGTCTGATTTATTGATTGTACAAATGTTTACATTCAAACTATGGATTACATTTGTAGATTCTGTCAAAAACGTACTAGAAAAGAATAATAGCAGAACATATAAAGGTTTAATAAAAATGTTAAAAAGTGGATATCAAGTATGCATCCCACCCCAGCACCTCCCATTGTAACAACCTGGATCCTCCATAACCACTAGACCACCAGGTATTTGAAGATTTGTACTGCACTGTGGTTTGCCAAAGAGAAAGTTGTTTGTATTAAAACCCAATTTCAGCATGTTAAAGTAAACAGAATGAACAGAACCATAGCCTGACATGTGTATTGATCAAAATAATGCACATGGTTTTGACCATTTGGGTGAAACAATTCTATACAAAGGGAAAAAATAACTAGTTAGCACAAGAGAGCCATATAGCTCTCTGACTCTGGCTCCAATGATGTCATCACTTAACACATTTGGCAGCCAGTTTAGGAAGCAGGTAAGGCAGGTTTTTTGAAATTGGAAGGCTGATTTTACATTTTTCAAATGCTTTAGAACCGCATTTAGGTAAATTATATAAATCTAGTTTTAACATCAATGAATACAACAGCCTTTTCTTTAGTCCCCTATAAAGTCAGATTTTTGAATAGTTTGTTGTCAGAATGTTGTTTAGGTATCCTTTAAAACTCCTTTCATTGGGACAGGTTGCCAAATACATGAGAAGCTCCAATCCTAAACCTGTTTCAGACATTGATGGAATGGACTACCGACTTATTAAATTGGCCTGTAAAGCATTTGTATTCCCCCATCTCCCGTATCTTCAACTTCTCACTTCACGTGGATGCTTACCCTAAGTTGCGGAACATGGCCATCATCATCCCTAGTCATAAATCTGGGCCTAAACACCTCACCTCCAACACCACCACATTTCTCTCCTGGCCCCCCTCTCGAAGGTCTTTGAAAGAATTGTCTTTGACCAGATGACAGCCTACATCCAGCAGTATGATCTGCTGACAAGTGCCCATCATGGTTTCTAGCCCATGCAAAACACAGAGACCACCATTGTGAGATTCATGGACTATGTTCACTGAGCATTAGACACTGAGAATCTGGTCACTGCAATATTTGTAGACCTAACCAAAGCCTTCAGCCTTGAGGACCATGAGCTGCTACTTGGCTCCCCCGCCACCCTTAACTTCTCTTCTGATGCCACAACCTGGTTCAGTAATTACCTGGAGAAAGTCCAGGGAGAAGGTGCATCATGGGATACCTAGTGGATGCTTACAAAGAGGGGACTCACTCCCCAATAGAACATCCAAGGCATATAAGGTAAGTACCCTAGTACCAAAAGGAAACTCAGAACTCCAGCTGCCCTGTTGAACGATTTTTTCCAAAAACAATATTGTCAGCATTCGGCTCATACAACAAACTGCTTTTGGCATAAATCGTTCAACAATGCAGCTGGAGTTCCGAGTTTCCTTTTGGTACTGGAGTACTTACCTTCTTTACCTTCAATAATTACCTGTCTGGCTGGATGCACAGGACTGCTGTTGATGGTGTCCACAAGGACTTTCATCCTATCAACAATGGCGTCCCACAAGACTCTGTCCTTGCTCCTAGACATTTTTTGCTATTTCTAAACTTGATCCTGAATGCTTGCCCCTCCATTGAAACCTTACTATGTGCAGATGATGACATCATCTTCTGCTCAGGCAAGGACCTGGCATCCCTCAACAAAACCTTACAACACAGAAACATAGACTTTGATGGCAGATAAAGATCACTTGGCCCACCCAGTCTGTCCAGTTCCCTGCCTGTTGGATAAACCACAGATCCTAGTTAACCAACAGCCTACTTCCTCCTACCTCCCCACTATAATTGCCTTATGTCAATCTCATGCATTCTTGACTTCCCCTACCATTTTTGACCCCACGACCTCCTCAGGAAGGCCGTTCCATACATCCACCACCCTCTCTGTGAAAAAATACATCCCACGTTGCCCCTGAGCCGTCCCACCTCTATCTTTAAATTGTGCCCCCTGTTCTTGCACATCTCTTTTTTGAAAGATGCTACTCTCTTGGAATTTGTTGATTCACTTGAAGTACTTGAAAGTTTCTATCATGTCCCCCCTCTCCCTCCTTTCCTCAAGGGTATACATCTTAAGCTTCTTTCGTCTCTCTTTGTATGGTTTCTGGTGTAGACCCTGCACCATTTTAGTTGCCCTCCTCTGGACTGCCTCCATCCTGTCTATGTCCTTATGGAGATGGGGTCTCCAGAGCTGCATGCAGTACTCCAGATGGGGTCTCACCAACTGTTTGTACAGAGGGATGACAGCTTCCTGTTTTCTACTGTTGATGCCTCTCCCAATGCATCCCAGTATCCCCCCAGCCCTCCTTACTGCCTTCTCACATTGCTTGCCTGCCTTTAGGTCATCTGATATGACTACCCTTGGGTCCCTTTCCATTTTTGTTATTGTTAGTAATTCACCCCCCATTGTGTACTCTTCCCCTGGGTTTTTGTTTCCCAGGGGCAATTACTTTGCACTTCTTTGCATTGAATCTAAGTTGCCATACTTTTGACCATTCCTCCAACCTTGCCAAGTCCCTTCTCATCCTTTTTACCTCCCTTGTGTATCAACCCTGTTGCAGATCTTTGTGTCATCTACAAAGAGGCATACTTTTTCTTCCAGGCCCTCTGCAATGTCACTTATAAAGACATTAAAGAGGACCGGCCCCAGTACTTAACCCTGCAGTACCCCGCTAGTAATCACCCTTTCTTCGGAGTGGACTCCATTTACTGTTACCCTCTGCATTCTGTTTTCCAGCCAATATTTTACCCAGGCTGCACCCTGGGACCCACTCCAGGCTGTCTAACTTGTCATCTTCCCTACCACTGAGGTCAAACTAATAGGTCTGTAGTTTCCTGCCTCTGCCTTGCTACCACTTTTGTGAAGGGGAATCACATCTGCCTTCCTCCAGTCCTCAGGTACCACACCATCCTCCCATGATTTGTTAAAAAGGGTAGTCAGTGGTGTCACAGGTTCACCCCTTAGTTCCTTTAGAATTTGGATGTGAATCCCATCAGGCCCCATTGCCTTGTCCACCTTGAGTTTTAAGAGTTCTTTCAGGACCCTTTCCTCTGTGAATGGACTGGTATCGACCCCCCTATCCAGGGTGCTTCTATTGTTTGGTTTCGGTACATCCCCCTCCTCTTCTTTTGTAAATACTGAACAAAAGTATATGTTCAGTATCTCTGCCTTTTCATTGTCACCCTCTGTCCACCCCCTCCGCTTTATTTAGCCTCACTATCATTCCCTTGGTATTTCTTCACTCACCAATATATCTATAAAAGGTTTTGTCCCCCTTCTTAACTGAGTTGGCTATTTTTTCCTCAGTTTGGGCCTTTGCTGTTTTGACTGCCTTCCCCGCTTCCTTCTGCTTTAATTGATACAGTTCTCTGTCCTAGTCTTTCTGTGATTCCTTATACTGTCTAAATTCTATTTTTTTCCTCCTAACCTTCCCCACCACCTATTTTGAGAACCATAGTGTTTTTTCCTTTGTTTTGTTTATTTACTTTGCACAAAGGCTTGTTGCCTCTGTGATGACAGTGTTGATTTTTCCCCATTGTTCCTCCACCCTTCCTTCCTGCCCTTTTGCTAGTGTATTCCTTTGGCACTCTCCCATTCTGCCAAAGTTAGCACTCCGAAAGTCCATACCCTTGCTTTTGTATGGCTTGACTTTATGGCAGTGTTTATTGTGAACCACTCTGTCTGGTGGTCACTTGTTTCCACATGGCTACCCAATTCTGAATCTGAGATCCTCTCACCGTCCCCATTTGAGAGTACCAGGTCTAAGACTGCTCCCTTCCAAGTGAGTTCTAGCACTAGCTGCCTGAGGCATGCCCCGCTGTAGGGCATTGAGAATGACTCTGCCCTTGGATGTGGCTGCAGCAAATGTGTTCCAGTTAGCATCTGGCATATTCAGGGCCCCATCAACAATATCTCCCCTTTTTCTGCCATTCTAAGGATGCCTTCTGTCATTTTCTTGTCCATTTCCTCCCCCTGAGATGGAGGTCTGTATACAATCCCCATGCAGATTGTGGCACCATTTCCTGTCTCCAAGGTGACCCACACTGCCTCCTCTCCTCCCTGTTTACCCATTAGTTCCATTGCTTTGATCCCTTCCCTTATGTAGAAAGCTATTCCTCCTCCTGTTTTACCCTCCCTGTCCCTCTTGTAGATGGTGTACCCCGGTATGTTGACATCCCACTCATGGCCGTCTGTGTACCAGGTTTCTGTGACTGCCACAAAATCCAGGCATCCCTCTTCCATCATAGCTACTAGTTCAGGAAGCTTGTTACCCAGACTGCGGGCATTGTTACTCATTGCCCTCCATTTTTTGATGGCCTTACCCCTTTTAGCCCAATCCCTGTACTTACTGCCTTTGCCTTTTTCTCCATTTACCCCTGTCCCCTATTGATCCCTCTACCTTGGTGTTAACATCGCTAACTACCTTGTTTTGTGGGGGGAGGCTGGGAATTCCTTGCTCCTTTTCATTGCCTCCACCCTTAGCTAGTTTAAAAGCTTGCCTATGAAGCACTTAAACCAATCACCTAGGTTCCTGGTTCCCCTCCTAGACAGATGCAGATCATCATGCCAGTATAGGCCTCTATACCTCCAGGTGGACCCCCAGTCCCCAATGAAGCCAAAACCCTGTCCTCCACACCCATTTTTCAACCATTCATTGAATCCCAGGGTGCGGAGTACCCTAGCCTCACCCATGCCATAGACAGGCAGCACCTCCGGGAAGGTTACTGTGCATGCTATTTGTCTAAGGCCCCTCCCCAACTCCACAGACTCCTTCTGCACTGCTCTGATCACATTCCTAGCTAGATGATATGTCCCTAGGTGGACAATAACATCCAGCTCCGTCTCCCGTGCAGCTGCTCCCAGGGTCAAGAGGATTTGCTTCCTGTTCCTCTAAACCGTGGCCCCAGGCAGGCACTTTACCTCCCTCTCCCAGCCCCAGTTCTACCCCCTAATGATTGAGTCCCCCACCAGCAGTTGTTTCCTTCTCCTGTGGGATCCCACGCCACCCTCCTGTGGGTCTCCTTTGTGAAGGTTCCTAGCATCCTCCTTGGTTTCCACTGTGGGTGCCTCCATAGAGGAACAACACTCCACCAGAAAGGCATGACTTTGACCTCCTCCAAACCTGGTTTTTGGACAACAGTGTGGTCCTAAACACCATGAAAATGAAATCAGTGGTCTTCAGGAATATGCAAGAACGCAGCATGCCCTACATTCTCAATCAATCAAAATCTTTATTTATCCAGGCAAACATCATTGAGCAGAGCTCTTTTACAAGATGGACCTGGTTAGAACAGGGTCAGGTAACATCCATCATAAAAACATATAAATACATGCAAATAAGTATATAAACACAAACACAATGGTGCAGTAATAGGGGAGTCAAATGATAAAAGGAAGACTAGGCAAGCCATAACAGAGGAGGATTCAAATACAAGGCGGCAGGTCCACCATTGAACCATGCAACTGTATATAAACCACGTTCTCTGTATAGAATTACCAGTTAGTTCATTTACCAGAGGCAGTCACTAGTACTAGCCATGAAAATGGCTTGGAGAACCACCAACTAATGGCAGATGGGATAGCAGGAGGGGTACGTAATGTGTAAGCGAAGGATAAACATTGTGAGAAGTGAAGTCCCAACGACAGGTCGGTAGAACTGATGCGTTGGTGAGGGCCCCTCTGAGGAGAGGAAAGGGAGTTAGGACTTTTATAGTATGACTGTGTGTAGATTGTGGATGAGTGCAGTGTAAAGTTGTGAAAAGAAGGCTGGAGAAAGCGGGAAGATAGACCAGTATCAAAGGGAGGACAGAGGCATCAAGGTGTTACATGAAAGCATGATGACAGATCAGGGCCAAGGGGGAGACAAGCATTAGAAGTAATTTGTTCATGGTTAAATGGTACAGGTTAGCATGATGACAATTCATGGTCATGGGAAGCAATTGCACTGATCATTTCTGAGACGTGAATATAAGAGCTTGAAAGATGAGATGCCGATGGGTGACCTCAGTTTCAGTTTTGTTTTTGCAATTTGTTCCACAAGGAGGACAGTGTAAAGCTTATAGCAGCCCTGCCAAAGCAAGAGTTAACTTTGGGAACCATCAGTAGGAGAGATTTGCAACTTCTCAGGGCGTAATTGCCTATTGGTTTTATAGGAAGACAGTCTGTAATGTATTGAGGCAGTTTTTTGGAGATGGTCTCAGGGTCCATAAGGCTGCATTTTTAATCACATCTGAATTGAAGAGAACTCCACCCCACTGACTGATATAGGGAGCAGTGGTGAGTGGAATAAGACAGGCCTGTGATGAACCTCAAAGCTCTGTGATATAATGTGTTAAGTTTGGTGAGGTAGGAAATGGGACAGTGACTGTAGAGGATGTCAACATAATCTATCAGGGATAGAAAGGTTGATTGTACTAGCTGTAGTTTGGCATCTCTAGTTAAGAAGCGGGCTATCCTAAAGAACAGGCCAAGTCTCTGTCATAATTTTTGAGTAATTCTTCAATGTGCTCTATAAAGGAGAGCCTATTGTCCAGCCATATTCCCAGGTATTTGAATTTAGGGACTAATTCCAACTTCTCACCAAGAATTGTAGTAATGTGTGGCACAAGATCTGATAGGGCTGAATTTACCATTTAGACAGAGGGAGAAAAGAGCATTGCTTTTGTTTTCTTGGCATTAAGTAATAGTTTTTTGTTTAGGAGTTGGTGTTGCAGCAGGTTGAACTCAGATTGAAGGTCATTACATGCAGATTGTAATGACGGGTGGCTTATGTAAAGAACTGTGTCATCTGCAAATAGATGAATGTTGGCCTTAGTTATGCTTTCATCAATATTGTTGATGTATATTGCAAATAAGATTGGTCCTAAGATAGAACCCTAGAGAACACCTCTTAGTAGAGGTTTGAGAGTTGAGAAATCTCCTTCCGCTTTCACCTGCTGGAAATGGTCAGAGAGGTAGTTGTTGAACCACTGTAATGATAATGGGTCAGCACCTAGGGAGGTCAGGGAAAAGAGTAGCAGAGAGTGGTCGACAGTGTCGAAGGCCTTGCTCAGGTCCAAGAATACGGCGCAGGTGTAATTCCTGTTGTCTATCTCTCTTTGCCAGTCATTAGTCACTTTGACAAGTGCTGTGATGGTGCTATGTTTAGCTCTAAACCCTGATTGGACTGGATTAAGCAGGTTATTAGCTTCTAGATACTGCCTCAGCTGGTTACTTACAACTTTTTCCAGTAATTTTGACAAGACCGGGAGAATTGAAATTGGTCTATATTTAGATCACAGGGATTTCCGGATTTGAACAGGGGTATGATGTGCGCTGTTTTCCATATTGAAGGAATGGATCCTTGAGTTAATGATAGGTTAAATAAATGGGTTATGGGCACGCTAACACATGGATGGCCACCTTCAAGAAATATGGGTCGAGGGTATCCGCACCAACACTTTTTTTTACATTCAGTTTTAGCAATAGGTCTTCACTTCTTTCAGAACATAGAAACATAGAAACATAGAATTTGATGGCAGATAAGGACTGCTTGGCCCACCCAGTCTGCCCATTTCCCTGCCTACTGGATAAGCTGCATATCCTAGTTAACCAGCAGCCTACTTCTTCCTACCCCCACCCCCTAGAATTGCCTTATGACTGTCCCATGCATGCTTGAATTCCACCACTGTTTTTGACTCCACGACCTCCTCCGGAAGGCCATTCCATGCATCCACAACCCTCTCTGTGAAAAAATACTTCCTTAAATTACCTCTGAGCTGCCCCCAATCTATCTTCAAATTGTGCCCCCTTGTTCTTGCACACCTCTTTTTTTGAAAGATGCTACCCTCTTGGACTTTGTTGATTCCCTTGAGGTACTTGAATGTTTCTATCATGTCCCCCCTCTCCCTCCTTTCCTCGAGGCTATACATATTAAGCTCCTTAAGTCTCTCTTCATATGTCTTCCGGTGCAGATCCTGCACCATTTTAGTTGCCCTCCTCTGGACAACTTCCATCCTGTCTATGTCTTTACGAGACTGGGTCTCCAGAACTGCACGCAGTACTCAGATGGGGTCTGACCAGCTGTCTGTACAGAGGGATAATAACTTCCTGTTTCTACTGGTGATGCCTCTCCCTATGCATTCCAGTATCCCCAAGTCCTCCTTGCTGCCCTCTCATTGCTTGCCACCTTTAGGACATCTGATATGACTACCCCAGGTCCCTTTCCATTTTGTTGTTGTTAGTATCTCACCCCCATTGTGTGCCTCTTCCCCTGGGTTTTGTTTCCCAGGTGCATTACCTTCACTTCTTAGCATTGAATCTAAGCTGCCATACATTTGACCATTCCTCTAACCTTGCCAAGTCCTTTTCATCCTTTCCACCCCACCTTGTGCATCAACTCTGTTGCAGATCTTTGTGTCATCTGCAAAGACACATACTTTCCTTCCAGTCCCTCTGCAATGTCGCTTATAAAGACATTGAAGAGGACCAGTCCTAAAACTGAACCCTGTGGTACCCCAGTAGTAACCCCCCTTTCTTCAGAGTGGACTCCATTTACTATTACTCTCTGTGTCCTATTCTCCAGCCAATTTTTTACCCAGGCTGTCTTCTTGGGACCCACTCCCAGGCTAGCTAACTTGTATATTAATCTTTTGTGTGGGACTGTGTCAAATGCCTTGCTAAAGTCTAGGTAGGCCATGTCCACAGCCCCTCCCTGATCTACTACTTTGGTCACCCAGTCAATGAAATCTATCAGATTTGTCTTGCATGACCTTCCTGCTGTGAATCCATGCTGCCTTGGGTCCTGTGCCCCTCTGGCCTCTAGATACTCTACAATTCTTTCCTTCAGAAGTGATTCCATCATTTTCCCTACCACTGAGTAGTAGGATGCAAGGAGAAGACTGAATCGGTGTTGCTAGGATCTGCACCTTGATTATCCACCTGAGAGCATATCAGATTCGCAGAATTGTCGAAGGCTAAGCCTGCGGTCGCAAAGTGATTACTGAAGGCATTCAGAACTTCCAGTCTGTCACTAATGGTGTTATTGTTTAAGCAATTTAATCAGGTAGTGAGCCACCGGACATGTGACCAGACAAGTCCTTGACGGTATTCCAAAATTTTGTAGGATTTTTGGAGGGAGAAAGAAATTCAGCATGATAGTATGCAGCTTTTGTATCTCTACCCATTCTAGTACATGAGTTTTGTGCCCTTCTGAACTTGCACCAGTCTGCAGCAGACTGGGTTTTTGCGTTTTTTCCATAGGTTATCTCTTTCAGTCAATGCAGATTTTAATAATAGTGTGAACCATCTACATGCATTTTTTGCTATTTGCACCTTAACTATAGGGGCATATTTATTTAGGGCGTCTAGGATAATTTTGCTGAATATGTCAAATGCTGATTGCATGTTTTTTACCAAATAGAATTCCTGCCAGTACAAGGAGTGTTTCAGTTCATTTATGTAGGCAGTGAGATCTAAGTTCTGTCTAGATCTCTTGGGAGCAAACTTCGGCGAAGTAGTAGGTCTGTTGCTTGATCTTATGCAAACAATAAATGAGTGATCACTGATATCACTGAAGAAGGTGCCGGCAAAGAACAGATGTGGTTTATTCACTAGGATAACATCTAGCAGGGAGCTGTTATTCACATTCTTTTTATTTACTCGTGTTGGTTCGACAACGAGTTGTGATAATCCATGGGTGTCACAGAAAGCTACGAGAGGAGCGGCGGTTTTAGATAGCCAGTTTAAATTAAGATCCCCAAGAATAAGTATTTCTGAGGATTGTTGTTCGATGATATTACTCAGATGAGGTAACAATTGTAGATCAGCAGAAGACGGTCTATAGCACCCAATGATACATAATGTTGAAGTGTGTGAGACGGTGACTTGAAGAAACAGACATTTATAAGCATTTGCAACAGATAAAGCACTCAGACAGGATGCCGTATACCTATTCTTGACATAGATGGCAACCCCTCCACCCCTGGAGTGTCTGTCTGCTCTAAATAGTAAATAGTTAGGGATATTGACTTCCCTGTTGGAAGTGGCCAGTCTAAGCCAGGTTTCTGAAACCACTAGGATGTCTGGTCGAGTATGGAGGACCCAGGCCTGGATCATGGAGAAATTTTTTAACAGACTGCATACATTAATGTGGAGGAAACTCATGCCTTTCAGTGTGGCAAGGTCAGAGGGCGATGTGATTGCAGCTGGTGGCCCTGGATTGAGCTCCATATTTCCTGAGCACAGGAGAAGAAGGAGTAAAAGTTTTCTTAGAGTGGCAATAGTAAGCTTCATACTGGTAACCCCTTTACGTCGTTGTGGGCCATCGTCCTGGGCGCCCCATCATTTTTTGCCCTTCCCATTTAGGGTGGCAGACACGAGTGCTCTGGCTGCTATCTGTAGAGGTGACACCTCTATGATGTTGGCGGAAATCATAAGCTGAGGTGGTAATTCATTTTATGTACCAGCATTAAAGGTAATGTGAAAGTAGTGTTGAAGAAGTGGGGAGTTGAAAAGGCATATATCCACGTAGGGACAGGAACTAGTTACAGAGCAGATCAGATTAGTATCCACAGTAATAAAGGCTTGAGGTGGCATATATTGGGCATGCAATATGAGATAGAAGAAGGACCAGAACAGGATCCATGATTTGACACACATAGTGGAATAAGGATGGGGGGGGGGGAGAGCTAGAGAGGAGTGAGCTAGAAAGCCGGGGTGGGGTTTATGTGTATTTAATCAGGACCGGGTGGGTGAAAAAATTGGCAGCTAGGGCTCCCTTCCTGGACGTAATCAGTCCCTTAGGGCAAGTCCGTACCTGCATTTCTGTGAGGGGCTGGTGGCTTCAGACCTGGACTGCGGGTGGCAGTCTGGCAGGTTGGGTTCGTCAGAGAACCACGGCTGTGGCTCTCAGACTACCTGGAAGGATAAGGCAAAGGAGAATTAAATAAGAAAGTCTGAGGGGAGGGCTGCTCTTGGATCTAAAAGAAATGCAGACTGGCTTAAATGGAAGTGTTGTAGACCAAGATGTTAGGCAAGGTGCCTCCAAGTCTGAGTGAGCAATAACAGGGCTATTTAAACACAATACTAGCGTAAAAAGGTGAAGGGGGGGAGGGGTTTCAAAGGCCTGAGCTGAGATAGCTACTGGTCTTATGAGGAACACAATACAGGCATTTACATTAAATCAGAAAACTTCAGCTATAAAATACAAACAAGACAGTTTTAACAGAAAACATAGTCTAGAACAATATAATCAAACATTAACAGTGCAGAGCTATATGGAGCCAATCGGAGTGCTCCTGGGTCTGACTGCAGCCAGTGGGCCATAGCAGTAAAAGACTCTGGATTTAAACCCAGAGACAACTGTCCTCATGTAAAGAAAGCAAAAGTTGGCAGCTAGGGCTCCCTTCCTGGAGGTAATCAGTCCCTGAGGGCAAGTCCGTACCTGCTTTTCTGTGAGGGGCTGGTGGCTTCAGACCTGGACTGCGGGTGGCAGTCTGGCAGGTCGGGTTTGTCAGAGAACCACGGCTGTGGCTCTCAGACTACCTGGAAGGAGAAGGCAGAGGAGAATTAAATAAGAAAGTCAGAGGGGGTGGGGCTGCTCGTAGAGCTAAAAAGAAATGCAGACTGGCTTAAACGGGGGTTCAGACCAAGATGTTAGGCAAGGTGCCTCCAAGTCTGAGTGAGCAATAACAGGGCTATTTAAAACACAGTACTAGCATAAAAAGGTGAAGGAGGGGGGGTTCAATGGCCTGAGCTGAGATCGCCAGCATGATTCTCCATCCACAATCTAGAAAGCACCTTGGTTGAGATCGGCCCCATTTTAAATACTTGGAAATCATCCTTGACAACACCCTCTCTTTTAACTCCCACATCAACAGCCTCATTAAAACTGTTCACCAGAGGCTTGGAGCCCTGCACAGGGTTAAAAGATACCTGAGCACAGAAACTAAGACTTTACTTGCCCACAGCCTTCTGTTCCCAGTTGTCGACCATGGCTCTGTCATGTATAGTATTCTGCTGCTGATTCCCAGGCCTTGCAAAGGTGCGCACGGGCTACATCAGCATTTGCTGCTTCCTGACTGGCCTGTCCTATCACACCCATCACAGTTCTACTGCCTGCCTATCCTTGGAAGACCACTTTGCCCATAGGGTGGCGGTGTTTCTACATAAGGTTGCACTTAGTAAAGTTTCTGCATTCATCACCTCACCTTTCCCTACTCCAGCAACAAACTGGGGACTCACTCACAGTTCGAATTTACCTTCAAACTCCCCCTTAGAAACTCAGCAGCTGGGCAAAGAGCTCTGTCCCACTGGGCCATAAACCCCTATAACCTCCTGCCTCCCCCTATCACCTCTGCTATTAGCATTCCCTCCTTCAACTCCAGACTCCATCAGCATCCTTTGGAGAGTATGCATGGTAACTGCACCTAAAAACATAGAAACATAGAGGTTGACGGCAGATAAGGACCTCAAGGCCCATCCAGTCTGCCCATTTTTTTTCCTACCTTATAAATGTGCCATCGGCCTTTGCTCTGTCAATGGCCTATCTATTCATACTTATCTGTATTGTTCCCTCATGCCTAGCCCATGCCTGTTTGAAGTCCTGCACTGTATTCATATCCACCACTTCCTGAGGTAGGCCGTTTCATGCATCCAACACCCTTTCTGTGAAAAAGAACTTCTGCACATTACCCCTTAATTAGCCTCCCTCTAATCTCATGCTGTGTCCTCTTGTCCTGCTATTTTTCTTATATTGAAACATGTTAGACTCTTTCACATTGTTACTGCCCTTAAGGTGTTTGAATGTTTCGGTCATATCACCTCTCTCCCTCCTCTGCTCTAGGGTATACATATTGAGCTCCGTTAATCTGTCCTCATATGTTTTCTGATGCAGTCCCTGCATCATTTTGGTTGCCCTTCTCTGGACTGCCTCAATTTGGTTAATGTCCTTGTGAAGGTGTGGTCTGCAGTACTGCACGCAGTACTCCAGATGGGGCCTAACTAGTGTCTTGTAAAGAGGGATTATTGCCTCTCTCTTCTGACTTGTGATACCCCTACTAATACACCCTAACATCCCCCTAGCCTTACCTACTGCTTTAGTGGTCTGCTTGGATGATTTCAGGTCATCGGTGATGATGATGCCCAAGTCTTTTTCTTCCCTTGTGACTGCCAGCAACTCCCCTCCCAGCCTATAGGTGGCCTTAGGGTTTCTCTTCCCTATGTGCATGATCTTGCACTTCTTTGTATTAAACCCCAGTTGCCGCTCTTCCAACCATTTTGCTAGTTTATCCAGATCTCTTCTCATTCTGCCCACCCCATCTGGATCATCTACTCTGTTGCAGATCTTGGTATCATCTGCAAACAGACAAACCTTACCCTCCAGTCCATCTGCAATGTCACTGGTGAAGATATTGAAGAGGACTGGCCCCAGGACTGATCCCTGAGGTACCCCACTTGTGACTTGCATCTCTTCTGACTGTATACCGTTTACCACCACTCTCTGTTTTCTGCCCGCCATCCAGTTTGCCATCCAGTTGACCAACTTCTGACCCACCCCAAGCCTACCCAGCTTATTAATCAATCTTCTACGTGGAACAGTGTCAAAAGCTTTGCTGAAGTCAAGGTAGGCGACATCAACTGCTCCCCCCTTGGTCCACCACTCTGGTTACCCAGTCAAAGAAATTTATAAGATTAGTTTGACAGGACCTTCCTTTTGTAAACCCATACTGTCTTGGAGCCTGTGCTCCTATGGATTCCAGGTGTTGCAACTATCTTTTCCTTAAGGAGTGCCTCCATAATCTTGCCCACTACTGAGGTAAGACTGACTGGTCTGTAGTTCCCTGCCTCCTCCCTGCTCCTACTCTTGTGGAGTGGGATCACATGAGCCCTTCTCCAGTCTTCTGGGACCTCTCCTGTGCTCAGAGACTCACTAAACAGTTCTGATAATGGCTCTGCTAGTTCCACCCTTAGCTCCTTTAGTACCCTGGGATGTATGCCATCAGGTCCCATTGCCTTGTCCACCCTGAGCTTATCGAGCTCTTGTAGGACCCTTTCTTTTGTGAAGGAACTAGTGCTCACCTCCCTCCCCCTTGTTTCCGTGGTGCTGAGCTGTGGGCCCTGCCCTACCTTCTCCTCAGTAAATACTGAGCAGAAGTGTCTATCTAGGATAGATGCTTTTACATGGTCCTCCTCCTCACATGCCATCTTATCTCCCTTGATCTTAGCAATACCCCCTCTGGATTTTCTCCTTGCACTAATATATCTATAGAAAGTCTTGTCACCTTCTTTTACTGTTCATGCTAGTGTTTCCTTGGTTTGGGCCTTTGCCTGCCTTACTGCCTTCCCTCCTTCCCTTAGGGAAGTTTGGTATGCCTCCCTATCTTCATCCCGCTGTGTTCCCTTATATTTTCTGAAGGCCAGCCTTTTGGCTCTGACCTTTTCTGCCACTGTTTTTGAGAACCAAAGTGATTTCCTTCTTCTTTTGCACTTCTGTTTCTCTCTAACACAGTGGATATTGCTTCAAGTATTGCATCCTTTATGCTTGCCCACTTTGCCTGTACCCCCTCACCTGTATTTCTTTTTCCCAGGGCTAGCTTAACTCTGTTGGCCATCTTATCAAAGTCAGCTCCTCTGAAGTCCCATATTTTTCCCTTGGAATGGGATGATTTAGTTGTAGTGGCCAAACTGAACCATACCATGTGATGGTCACTGGCCCCCAGGTGACCTTCTTCCTGGAGATCTGTGATCCCTTCCCTGTTAGTCAGTACTAGATCTAGGATAACCCTGTCTCTTGTGGGTTGTTGTTCCAGTTGTTTGAGGACCTCCCCCTGCAGGGAATCCACAATGTGCCTAGTTCTGGCAGATGTTCCTGCTGGTATTGACCAATCTGTATCTGGCATGTTGAAGTCTTCCATTATCAGAACATCCCCTTTAGCTGTCATGTTTTGTATATCTTCTAACAATAATGTGTCTATGTCCTCCCCCTGGTCTGGTGGCCTATAGACAACCCCAGTTCTTATGGCTGTCCCATTTTCTGTTTTCAGGGTGACCCACAGTTCTTCTGGCTCCTTATGTGTATTCTGAATTTCTGTAGCTTTGATATTTTCATTGACATACAGTGCCACTCCACCACCCCCCTTTTGCACCTTGGTCTCTCCTGAAAAGTACATAGCCAGGTACTGAAGTCTCCCAAGTGTGGTTACTGGTAAACCATGGCTCGCTAATTGCTACTATGTCCAGTTTAGCCTATGTCATTATTGCCTGCAGGTTTGGAATCTTGTTTCCCAGACTGCAAGCATTTGTGTATATAATTTTCCATTGGCCAGATTTTGGTGTGTTAGTTGTTGGGTGAGGTCTGGCATTTCCCCAGTGCGTCATATGGGGAACTGGACCTTTTTTCTTACCTGGTGATGCAAATGAACTGCGAACATGCTGAACTCCTGTTTGACCACTAGCTGAGGGTGGAGGTGTGTTCCTCCCATTCAATGTATGGGGTGCTGCACCCCTCTCCCCATTTGCTAGTTTAAATATTCTGCAAAGACATCAAACTTCTGCCCCACTGCACTGACTCCCTCCTTAGTCAGATGCAGTCCATCAAATTTAAAGAACTTTCGCTCCCAAAACTGTTGCCAGTTCCGTACAAATTTGTGTCCTTTTTTCCTGGCACCAGCCATTGAGCCACATGTTTAGCTCCCCTATCTCCCCTTCTCTGATCTTCCGTCCATCTGCCCCCCTCTCCCAGACTGGCAGGATCTCAGAGAAGGAGATGCCAAACGAAATGGATGATAGTTTGTCACCCAGCCTGGTCAGGTGTTTCTTGGTCTCCACAACTGACTGGCTGGTGAGATCATTAGTCCCTATGTATACCAGGACGTCAATGTTTTCTCCTGCTTCCTGAACAATTTTAGCAATGCAGTCAGTGTCTCTCCACACTGATGTACCTGGGAGACATCTGACCATTACCTCTGGCTGGAGATATGTATCAACTCCTCGAATCATGGAGTTTCCTATGATCAGAAATTTTTTGTATTTCCTTTTTGCTTTTTTTGTTTTGGTTCCTGTTTTGGGTGAGTTTTGTTGTGCTAGCTCCTGTGCTGCAGTGTCCTGCTCTGCAGTGTCCTCTGCCCCTTTGTTTGATTTCAGAGATAGAGGCAGATACCTGCTTATAGTTTTTATATGTTTTGTGGAGGTAATATGTTGGAGAGCACCGAGTGATGGGGCACCCAGTTTGCCCCTCCTAACCACCTGCCAACCTCCCAGACCAACTATCCTCTGCGTTCAAGGTGCTTCTGTTGGATGTTGGAGAAATGGCGGGTGGTTCTTACTATATATTTCCTCTTGAATATGAAATTTGAGGTGCACAATCTCTGCCCATGCTACCTGGAGCTGAACCCTAAGATCTCCAATGGCCCAGCATGTAGGACAGTGTCCTAAATCCTGTAAAAGTGCCCTTCTGAAAAGTGTGCCACAGTACCTACAGTTAATGATATCCATTCCAGATAAGTTGCTGGGTCTATAACCTGGTCAGAGTAATTAGAAGGAAGAAAATGAAAGCAAAAGTTTAATTTTGTGCTTTGTTTGTTTGTTTTTGTATAACTTGTTATAACAAGTTAAATTAATAGTGCCCCTGTAAATGAGGTCACCGTGTGGATATCCCACTGATCCATCCTTCCTGCTGTGCTACAGGAAATGTCACGACTGTGCTACCCTATAAAAGGAGTGTATTGTGGGGTGGTTGGGGATGGGGGTGGGTGGCTGGGCCCTTCCCCCGCTGACAACCTAATGTTGTCTGATGTTTCCCTGCATTGTGTTAACTGCCTGCAATTTGTGTTACTTCAATTGTGCCTGTAATCTGTGTGACCTACAGTACCTTATATTGTGTTATACCATACTGTGTTGTACTGTATTTTTAAACTTTCTACAACTGGTCGCTTGTGAAAAGGGGCTAAATACAGTAGCCCTTGGTTTTCCAGTATAATAAATAAAAATGTAATGAAAATATGTGAATATGGCCAGGGAGGCCAGTCTTCAGGTTGTAAGAGTGGTCTCACATGCATTCTTAGGGTAAAAGAACCACAAACCACAGGTGAGAGGTTCTGATAACCCCTAGAATGTAAATGAGACCACTCTTACAACCTTTAATAGTGGACTCCGCTACCAATATAATCTTGATCAAGGCCCATCAATAACATATTAAAGATTTAAAAACTCCCCCCCCCCCAGAATGTACCCATTACCAGGACACCTACCCCTGAGGCACTAATCACTGAATAAGAGTATCTCACGCAGAGGGGAAAAGAGAACTTTGATTGGTCAAGAGCACAGTGCGCTCCCTTGATCTATATTTCAGGAGATCCACGTAGCCCCAGGAAAACAGCTGACAACTACATTCTTCTTATCACTGTGCAAACTGTTTCATGTTTGAACCTGACTGTTAAATCCCCAATAACCACTAGTTGTCTAGAAGCCAAAACTGCCTTGTCTTTACCCACTTTCCTCCCCTGCTATCACCTCCCTGCCTTTCTCTTTCTCAGTTACTCACAGCTGTTACTAAGACTCACTAGGGGATATTCTGCCTGTGCCTTCTTTGCTGCCTCCTGTCATTCCTTGTACACTGTCTCCACTAGTAAGCTGTTTTGCAGGTTTACTGCCCTCTGGAAGAAGAAGTTCTTCCTGACACTACCCCAGAATTTAACCCCTCAGAGCTTCAGGATGTGTTCTCAAGTCTTGTTGGAGGACAGTAAATCAAACATCTCCATTTCATCAGTTTAGTCAATACCGTAAGTATATGGAAAATTGAGACAGTCCCCTGTCAGCCTCCTTTTCTCCAAGGTACAAATGTTAAGGGCCACTAGCATGTCCTCCTATATTTTGTCACCTCCAGATCATTTTGGTGGCCCAGTGTTGGATCCCCTTACCTGTCTCAGTGTCCTTTTTGTATCGAGTGGCACAGATCTGCACATAGTACTATAGGTAGAGCCTGACCAGGGCCTTGTAAAGTCTCAGGATTACCTACCTTATCCTGCTGGTCACCCTCTACCCATTAATGCACCTCCATATTCTGCATGACATGAGAGGGGAGAGGGAGTCCAGCAGGACATAAGAAAGTGCTTGTCATGGGTTAGGGTAAAGGCAAAGGTTCCACTGTATACTAGGCATGGGAGTCAGCAGGATTTTGGAACGTGAAGATCCCAGCATTGTTGATTGAGTGGGACGGGTTGATGGCCTGCTATGTTTAGGCACAGTAGTCAAATTTTACATAGCAAAAGGAAGGTCCAGGCCACCCTTTCTACCGACTTGGCATTCTGAAATTGGAACAACTAAACACAAAATGCCAGAATGATTCTAGCTGCTGAGTAGTGCTTTGAACACATAAACTATTTGTATCAAGGCATTGGAGAATTATAAACCTAAATGCAAGATCCATACTACAGTGACCGGAAACAGTTAAAACGACGCTGCGCCAGCTTCCTAAACAAATTATACTTAATCTGCATGATTGAAGGATTTCAGCCCTTGGGGTTTATATGATGCTCTTGAAGTTCTGAAAAACAGCAAGTGCTATTGAAATCAGGTTTATCCACAAGTCTTCATGATAGAAGCATTCCACCTTAGGGATTCAGAGTTAAAAACTGTCTTGAACTTCTGATGCGTGCCTATGCTTTGATGGGGTATCATTTGCATGGCAGGCTTAGACTAGCGCATACTTATTTGTGCACCTCTTACAGCACTGCAAAGCAGTACAATACTAAGGACAAAGTATTTCTTGATGCATTTTACGTAAATATAGTAATAACCTAGAAATGAATCATGCCTCTTCAAAATAAATATAACTTGTTCACTGAGTGAAATGCAAAGTTTTGTATTCAATTAATTAAAGATATTTTTACAGGCTAGAGAATTAAGTCACAGTCCAAAAACCACAGCACTACTCCAGTAAGTGAAATGACAAGCGATAATAAAGAGACCGTTTGCCACTGAAAATTCACTTTAATTGCTGTCAAAATAAAAAAGCAAGTGCAGAGTACAAAGTATATCGCTGATCACCAATGTACAGCTAGTCCCAGCGCTTCAGCAACAGCCTTCCTCAGGGTGCATAAACCTGCTTTGACATTCCTCTATTTTTTATAGGGTTCAAGAGTATGACAGCAATAATTTAATTAGTATGTGTCTATTATATGTTATTTAAAGGAGCAGATTGCTCTGAAGCCTCCTAGTTACAAGGATAATAGTTAACTCAAACACATAACAACAACATTTTAAACTCCTCTTCTAAAATAAAATATATCTTGTTCCATACACTTAACATATCAGTGCAGCAGTTCAGGAATACATAAGCCTAAATGTAAATAATTCTTATACTATCAACATATATTGAATTCTAAATAATGAACAGAAGTCTGCCATTATTTTACTATAGTGTATGGTCAAGTGCTGTTCTGCATGGAAAGCCATACACTGTAAAAAGTCATTATGCGTTAGTAGTGATGTACTTACTAATGCAGAATGACTTTTCATTCTGCATTAGTAGCTATGTCACAATGCAACCGCCCCCATCAGCACTGTTCATAGGATGGGGCAGCCGAAGCATTGCATGTGCAAGCTGGCCGGCAGTCACATGGCCTAGAAATGGGTGTCATGGACAACAAAAGCTGGCCCCCTCTACAAGAGAAAAAGTAAGCGATTCTGTTTTTTGGGACCATACACTATAAAGAACAGTGTATGGTGTCCCATACACAACAAACATGGCTACTCTTTAGCCTTGTGGTTACTATGATGACTGAATGACCTCTCAAACTTCGCTTTCGAGGTCTGCAGTCATCATATTAACCACTCGGATAAAGAATAGCCTTGTTGTGTATGGGACACCATACACTATCCTATATGTGTTTCTTTAGAACCTACACTGAAGATGTGATCTCCCATACTGTTTTGCATAGGATCCTAACATCCTAAATTTAACCTGGGTTACAGCCGACCTCCATCTCATTCTCAAAGTTTCTTGATGCATTTTACTTCAGACTCCTTCCTTCTAATCTTTAGTACCCCCTACCCCCTATCCCCTTTACGCTCCCCATCCTCTCTTTGGTTTCTGCCCCTAACCCTTGACCCATCCCTGTACTCCTTACCTTCCCACATTCCCCACCCCATCTCTCCTCCTCCTCCCCACTTCACAACCCGTAACTCTCTAGCTCTGCTCTTCTGACGTCTGTATGTTATGTAGCTTTTAAATGAGGCATTTAATGTGGTACATAGAAACATAGAAGTTGACGGCAGATAAGGACTGCAAGGACCATCCAGTCTGCCCATTTTTTCCTACCTTATGAATGTGCCATAGGCCTTTACTCTGTCAATGGCGTTATTTATTCATACTCATCTGTATTGCTCCCTTATGCCTATACCATGTCTGTTTGAAGCCCTGCACTGTATTCATATTCACCATTTCCTGAGGTAGCTGTTCCATGCATCCACCACCCTTTCTGTGAAAAGGAACTTCCTCACATTACCCCTTAATCTAATCTCATGCTGTGTCCTCTTGTCCTGCTATTTTCCTTATATTGAAACATGTTAGACTCTTTCACCTTGTCAATGGCAAGGTGAGGCAAGGCAAATTTTATTTAAAAGACACCCAATCCTGGAGGTTCTGTGCACCATACATAAAAACCAACAAAAGAAACACATCAATAAATAGTAATAATCATAAAAACTACAGTAATAATAAATAAAAATTTTATAAACAAATAAAGAAATGAAAAAGTCAGGGACAGACAATATAACAAGTCAGAACAGGGTGATCTTTACAAAGCAGGGTCAGGAAAAGCCTGCACAAACAGGAAGGCCTTGAGGCATGTCTTGAATACCTCCACCGAGGGGACCTTCCTTACAGATGGAGGGAACAAATTCCTCAAGACAGTGCCGGTGATACTAATGGTTCTGTTGCCAGCAGTTTTTAATCTCATCCTAGGAATCGCAAGGAGGCCCCTCGAGGAGGACTGGAGGGAGTGGACTGAGTTAGCAGGGGTGAGAAGGTACACCAGGTAACTAGGTCCCTGGCCATGTAGGGCCTTAACAGAGAGCAAGCCCACCTTAAAGAGGAGCCTCCACCTGACTAGCAGCCAGTGCAGTTCATGCAGCACAGGGGTGACGTGACAGTACTTAGACTGCCCCATCAACAACCTGGCAACTGCGTTCTACACTAGCTGAAAACGGTGGAGGGCACCTCCCAAGACCCCAAGGTAGAGCGCATTACAGTAATCAGGCCTCAGTGTCACAGAGGCATGCACTAAGGTAGGGAGGTCCAGGGGCAGAACTAGAGGCTTAATCCTGGTGATATTCCTCGGATGGTAAAAACTTATACAGACCATGGGTGACACCTGAGCCTCAAGTGTCAGTCTGCTGTCCAGAATAACACCCAGGTTACACACCCTAGAGGAGGCCTTCAAAGGTACAGAACTCAGGACAACTCCTGTCTCTGTGCCCAAGGCCAACCTATCATGCCTTCTTTTCTACTCCACTACCAGTACCTCCATCTTATCAGGACTCAGTCGCAACCAGCTGGAGGCCATCCAATCTTTGATTTCAGCAAGACAGTTGTTAAGCATGTCCACTGAGTTGGATGTCCCTGGTGCAAAGAAAAGATACAGCTGGGTATCATCGGCAAAGCAATGAAAATCCAGGCTGTATTTCCTAATGAGCCTTCCCAGGGGCAGCATGTACATGGCGAACAACATTGGTGACTAGAACGAACCCTAAGGTACTCCACAAGACAGGAGGCTAGGGGAGGAAGAGAAATTCCCCATCATTACCCTTTGCCTCCTGTTTGTGAGAAAGGACTCAAACCAGCAGATGACTGTGCCAGCGAGTCCACAATATTCCCTCAGGCAGTCAAGTAACACACAGTGGTCCACCGTGTCAAAGGCTGAGGAGAGATCAAGAAGAATGAGAATTGTCCCTCCCCTCATTCTCTCGCCTTGAGAATGTCATTGTCCAGCTGAACTAACGCAGTTTCTGTGCTGTGTCTCGCTCAAAACCCAGACTGGAGAGACTCGTATAGATCAAAGGCCATGAGGTGCTTCTCAAGCTGAAGCACCACAATCCTCTCAACAACCTTACCCAGGAATGGAAGGTTGTAGATAGGATGGTAATTTGCCTTGACATCGGGGTCCAAAGGTGGTTTCTTCAGAAGGGGTCTCACTAGTGCATCCTTCAAGGCATCAGAGAAGACCCCCTCAGACAGGGAGCACTGGACAATCAAGGCAAACACTGGGCCAATAGAGTCGACACATCCCATCAAGAAATGTGTCGGCACTGGGTCCTGTTCACAATATGTGTGCCTCAGCTTGGAAGCAGCCCCAATGATCTCAGCCACCTCCACTAGTCTAAACCCTAGCCATGTGGCGTGCTCCCTGAGCATCCAAAGCGATCACTGTTGGCTAAAGATTGGCTCGCTGCTGGAATTCCCTGCCTGATGGCAGATGCTCTGTCCCAAGAAGAACCAAGCAAACTCTTCGCATAAAGCATTAGAAAAGGCTTTTTTCAACTGCAGACAGGCCGGATTTAGCAGCTTGTCTACAATCCAAAAGAGCACAGTTGGTCAATTCTTCCTGGCAGCAATCTCCCCGGACAGGAACTCTGCCTTCTTACGATTGACTGCCCCTGGTACTCACCCACCACAATGAGCATGCATGGCCAGCTTGTCTGCCTCTAGGCCAGTCCTCTGCCAGCAGCGCTCTAACCTCCGACTCAAAATCTTCATCGCCGTGAGCTCCCCATCAAACCACAGGGACCTCAAGTGAGAAGATTTGGGTTGTTCATGGACTGGTGCAAGGGAGTCGAGTGCATCAGACATCACCTTATTATAAGAGGCAACTGCAGCACACAATACCCTCCTCACATGCAATGCCCACACTAGATAGATCGGCCACTGCCAGAAGATCCTCGGGGGTCAAAACCCTCAAAAGGTGGTAGCTTACCATCTCAGCAGGGAGAAGGCTCTTAGGAGGTGCCCCAAGTGAGAACTCCACCGTGCAATGACCGGACCAAGGGACCCGAACAGTCCTGAGATTATTAATGTTAAGATCCAGTGAGAAGACCAGGTTCAACATGTGACCGCCCTGATGGGTCAAAGAGGAAACTTCCTGCAAAGGCCCAGAGATGACATAGTCTGGAGAAGGTTGTATCCATGCTTAGATGATTCGTCATCAGTCCAGACATTGAAGTCCCCTAGAATTAAGCATCTGTGGGCCTCCAGTCTCTTGCTGATGACAAAATTGGCTATCTCCTGCAGAAATTCTCCCGCCGCCCCAGGGGGGTGGTAAATCAAGAGAATTCTGCAGCCTGTGCACGGACCCCCATGAACAGCCACACATTCAAAGGAACCCTGGTCTTCCCAATGGGTGCATGGTGAATCCCAGCTCAGATCTAAAACAAATGGCCACTCCCCCATCCTTGCATTCCACTCTGGGGCAGTGCACAACAGAGTACCTGGGGGGGACGGCGGCTTCAAAAACCGGGCCGGCATTGTCACCCACCCAAGTCTCCATGATGCAAGCCAGACTGACTGATGAAACCAGGTCCACTATAATTGCGGTCTTGTTTCTAATTGATCTGACATTGCAAAGTACTGCCCACAGGGAATTGGTGGACAGTGCAGCCCCTCTGGTCACCTGCCCACTCCGTCTGGTAGGAACCCTGGGGATGAGCACCAAATAGTCTGGCCTCTTTCGGGCCCAACGAACCCCATGGCACCTTCTGCACCTCACCATCCCAATCCTGCCCCCTACCAATGTGCAGGAGGTGCCCCATCAAACAAACCACTTAACAGCACTTTTATAGCTAGTAATACTTGCTAAAAATATTATCAGTACAAACACTCACACCTAACCAAAGACGCCTTTCACCTCACTCACATACATATGACCATGTACTAGAAATCACAAACATACACCACACACACCATTCATACTCAAACCCATTAAAAGACCTCACTCCCCTCCTCCCACACAATGTCCTCAAACCCAATCCCTCACAAGTCAAGAGGGCTAAACAGGAGATAATGATTTCAAAATTCTCAGAGAGCAGTTCCCAGGCTGCAGATCAGTCGAAAATAGTGCCCCAGGGGGCAAGCCAATGAAAGAATGCCTCAGGAGGGGGCAAGTCCAGCACCAGCAGAGTAGGAAATAAAGTTTGTTAAAAATACAACAGTCAAGTTCCAAGACCAGAAATTAAGTAGCCAGTGGCCCTCTCACTGACCATGGCTACTGCTAGACACAATGACATGAAACACAATGTACAGCTGAAGAAAGAGCACAGTCAAATGGGGGGGGGGTCCACCTGAAGATCAGCCAAAGCTCCTCACACTAGCTCCAGCTGTAGGAACAACCACAAGGATGGAGCAAGGGGGTATTACCAGTGGAAATGTTTAAGCAGCTTACCAGACCTCTTAATGCCCTTGAGATGTTTGAATGTTTTGATCATATCACCTCTCTCCCTGCTTTGCTCTAGGGTATACATATTGAGCTCCGTTAATCTGTCCTCATATGTTTTCTGATGCAATCCCTCTACAATTTTGGTTGCCTTTCTCTGGACTGCCTCCATTTTGTTAATGTCCATGTGCAGGTATGGCCTCCAGTACTGCATGCAGTACTCCAGATGGGGCCTAACCAGTGTCTTACCTCCTTCTTACACCTTATGATACCCTTACTAATACATCCCAACATCCCTCTAGCCTTACCTACTGCTTTAATGGTCTGCTTGGATGATTTCAGGTCATCTGTGATGATGATGATGCCCAAGTCTCTTTCTTCCTTTGTGATTGCCCACAACTCCCCTCCCAACCTATAGGTAGCTTCAGGGTTTCTCTTCCCTATGTGCATGATCTTGCACTTCTTTGCATTAAACCCCAGTTGCCACTCTTCAGACCATTTTGCCAGTTTTTCCAGATCTCTTCTCATTCTGCCCACCGCATCTGGATCATCTACTCTGTTGCAAACCTTACACTCCAGTCCATCTGCAATGTCACTGATGAAGATATTGGAGAGGACTGGCCCCAGGACTGATCCCTGAGGTACCCCACTTGGGACTTGCATCTCTTCTGACTATATACCGTTTACCACCACTCTCTGTTTTCTGCCCACCAACCAGTTTGCCACCCAGTTGACCAACTTCTCACCCACCCCAAGCCTACCCAGATTATTAATCAATCTTCTATGTGGAACAGTATAAAGCTTTGCGAGAATCAGGTAGGCAACATCAACTGCACCCTTGGTCCCACCACTCTGGTTACCCAGTCAAAGAAATCTATGAGTTTAGTTTGACAGGACCTTCCTGTAGTAAACCCATGCTGTCTTGGATCCTGTACTCCTATGGATTCCAGGTGTTGCACTATCCTTTCCTTAAGGAGTGCCTCCATAATCTTGCCCACAACTGAGGTAAGACTGACTGGTCTGTAGTTCCCTGCCTCCTCCCTGTTGCTACTCTTGTGGGGCAGAATCACATGAGCCCTTCTCCAGTCTTCTGGGACCTCTCTTGTCCTCAGAGACTCACTAAACAGTACTGCTAATGGATTTAGTACCTTGGGATGTATGCCATTAGGTCATATTGCCTTGTCCACCCTGATCTTAGCTAGCTCTTGTAGGACCCTTTCTTTGGTGAAGGCTCTTGTGCACACCTCCCTCCTCCCTGTGTCCATGGTGCTGAGCTGTGGGCCCTGCCCTACCTTCTCCTCAGTAAATACCGAGCAGAAGTTTCTATTTAGAACAGATGCTTTTGCTTGGTCTTCCTCCACACACTGCCCCTTATCCCCTTTGATCTGAGCGATACCCCCTCTGGACTTTCTGCTTTCACTAATGTATTTATACAAAGTCTTGTCGCCTTCTTTTACTGTTCGTGCTAGTGCTTCCTCGGTTTGGGCCTTTGCCTGCCTTACTGCCTTCCCTGCTTCCCTTAGGGAACTTTAGTATGACTCCCTATCTTCGTCCCGATGCATTCCCTTATATTTCCTGAAGGCCAACCTTTTTGCTTGAAATAGGTTCTCAAAATGTCTAGGTGAGGCAAGGCAAATTTTATTTATATAGCGCCCTATCCAAGGGCTCAGAGTGCTTAAGATGCAGTAAGATGCAATAATACATGACAAAATAAATTAATTCAGAGCAGATTAAAAATCTTGTCAAATAAATAGGTTTTAAAAGAGGTTTTAAAATCCTTCAATGAGCTGGCAGCCTTAATACATGATGGAAGAGAATTCCACATGAGCAGAACAGCCACCCCAAAGGTCCTATCTCCCAATCTTTTTAGGTGGGAGGATAGTATAACCAATAAGTCAGCTTTGGTGGAGTGTAGGAGGTGGATAGGAGAGTATGGAATCAGGAGCTCTTTAAGGTAGTCATATCCCAGACCATGTAGGGCCTTGTATGCTAACAAGCCTATCCTGAAGGTGATCCATGCACTCATAGGCACCCAGTGCAGAAGCACAGAACAGGAGTGACATAGTCCCTCATAGAGGTGCCAGTGATCATCCTGGCCACAGCATTCTGCACTAGCTGCAGGCGATGCATCAAACCTCCAGACAGCCCTAGGTACAGAGTGTTACAGTAATCACTTCGGCTAGTAACAAAGGCATGGATAACCATAGCCAGGTCAGTGGGAGTCAGAAATGGACAGATTCTGGCAATATTCCAGAGATGGAAAAAGCCAGCCCTAATGGCCAGCATGACCTGTTTCTTAAGGTCAAGCCGATCATCAAGAATAATGCCAAGATCCTTGACCACCTGTATCACCGACAGGATGACCATCAACCACAAGGGTGGGCGCTCTCCTGTCAGTGAAAATACCCCCACGACTCAACTTTATGACCATAACCTCTGTCTTGCCGTGATTGTGGCACAGCCAGTTGGCAGACATCCAGTCATTTATCTTGGATAAACAACGACTCCGCGTATCTGGGGCAGAAAGATCATCAGGGGCACAAGACAGGTATAACTGGATATCATCTTCATAGCAGTGAAACCCCAGATTGTACCACATAATGATCTTTCCCAGCGGCAGCATGTACACGAAGAGCAAAAGGGGCACCAAGATGGAACCCTGTGGACACAAGGCAGCGCGAAAAAACTTGAGGAAAAATTTCCCAGGACAACACGCTGCAATCTTCCGGGTAAATATGAGTGAAACCAGTGCAAAACAGCACCAGTAGCGCCCACATAGTTCTGCGGATGATCCAACAGCACCCCGTGATCAACCATGTCAAATGCTGAAGATAGGTCCAAGAGCACCAGAATGTTATTGTGCCCTCCGTCCCTTGCCATGAAGAGATCATGTGCCACCTGGACCAAAGCCATCTCAGTGCTGTGCCATGGCCAAAAACCCAACTGGAGTGATTCATAGATGGATAATGTCTCCAGGCGTTCCACCTACTGGTCAACCACCACCTTCTCACTAAGCTTCCCCAAAGGAAGATTAGAGACAGGCCTATAGTTTGCAAGAATGTCAGGATCAGTAGATGTTTCTTTTAAGGAGGGATCTCACTACAGCCACTTTCAGAGATGCAGGAGAAACTCCCTCCCTTGATGACCCATTGACATTCTTAACAAACACTGGTCCCAGGAAATCCAAGCAGCTGATGACAAGTCACGTCAGACCCGGACCCAGGGCACAGATGGTGAGATGCGTGCTAGTGAGTACCCAAAGAACCTCATCTGCCAAAACTGACCAAAACTCAGTCCAACACAGCAGACAATGTTCACCAGCAAACTGATCACCTCCAGTGAAAACTGCACCAGAAGCGGTAATACATGCGCTGATGGAGGCCACTTTGTCAGCAAAAAAACTGCCCAAACTGCTCACACTTTTCTACAGAAAATCCTGTCCCAGATTGGAGACAGGAGAGATTTAACCAGCTATCAACAATGCAAAACAGTGCAGCTGGACAGTTTCTTGCCGTAGCAATTGATCGTAACAAAAATTCAGTCTTCTTACTCCAAATAATGGAGTTGCAGTGCCAACCTGTCCTTCTCAGAGCGCGGCCACCTCCAGGAATGCTCTAACCTATGCCCGTTAGTCTTCAGCTGGTGCAGCTCAGCACAATACAATGATGAGCGATACCGGGAAGTCAAGGGTCGAACAGGGTAAAATGCAGTCTGGTCCAGTGCCTTGGTCAAGACTGTATTATAGGCCTCAACCCTGGCTTCTGAACCCTGAGCACAGGCTAACATCAAGCTCAACACAACCAGTGATTCCTGGAGTTGGCGAGGCTCCAATTTATTTTGCAGATGACACCGGATTGACTCGGGGAGTTTAAAAGAGGTCCCACACTGGAACTCAGCAATGTCCTGATTCCCAGTATTGACTACTTTCATTTTACAAAAGTTTATTTTAGCATTAGTCTAAATTTAAAATGCTTTGAGTTGCAGAAAATTAAAAATAACAAAGAACATTCTGTATATTTTACAAGTTTGGGGAGAGAGTTGCAGAAACAGAAATAAAGAAGTGAAATGAATGTGTGTGTTTTTTTGAAAATTATTTTTATTAGCTTTTCATTTAAAAAGATATACAGATAAAAACACAAAGGTCAGGAGCATGCATTATTACAAATTAGTCTCCAAAGTTAAAAAATCTGGCTCACTTACAATTAATGAGACATAATTAAATTTATACACCATACTATTTTACCTGTTTAGGACATATAGGGGGTGATTCCCAAAGAAATGTGCTTGGTGCTTCTCAGTTGCGATGGTGCAGATGAGATGTGCTGAGCCCCAACTGTGGTATTCACAGAAGATGCATTGGAAGATGCTACTGGTGCATCCGCTCTGTGAATACCACAGTTGCGCCCTAGCTGAGATGCACTGGCGCATCCTCCTGGTCAGGCTCGGAAACTGATGGTGCTCAAGGTTGGTATCCACAGCTCCAGACATGCAAATGGGGCCATTAGGCACACAAGGCACAGTGGGGCCATTTGCATGTCATTATGGCCCCATTTGTATGAAGCTTGCAGGGATTCGCCCAGCAGAATGTGCTGGGTGCCCTGCAAGGGCTGTGTGCAGGAAGCACAGAAGACAAACCACTGGTTGTGCGGCAGCCCCCCTCCCTGCCCGTATCCCCAAAGTGGTGAAAATCCTCCCATTAGGAGCCCTGGTACTCTAGTGGAACCCCCTTCCCTGCCTGTATCCCCATAATGACAATATTCAGTCCGTAAATGCCAGGTAGTCTAGT
This sequence comes from Neoceratodus forsteri, assembly GCA_016271365.2. Classification (NCBI taxonomy): domain Eukaryota; kingdom Metazoa; phylum Chordata; order Ceratodontiformes; family Ceratodontidae; genus Neoceratodus; species Neoceratodus forsteri. The sequence goes on from CM057455.1 coordinate 1,299,355,358, forward strand.
GGAACCACCCCCCCCACCTTGCCCCAATCTCAGTGTCATATGACCGTCCAAAGTATCCCTGGTGGTCCAGTGGACCCCCATCCACTCAAGCACCCCCACCCCCCCCCGTCCCAGCATTTGCAGAACATCGGCAGGTAGCTCAACCTACCTGCAAACCACCATGGCTGCTTTCTGACTGACCTGTCAGTGAATGACAGCATACAGTACCTTGTAAGCCCATATGGTGAGCCCTGTCAGCCAGTGGGCTTGCAATGTACTATAACTCATTCATAACTTTGTGAATGACCTGTCATTCACCGGTTGTGAATAGAAAGCTTATAGTACACTGCAAGCCCGTTATGGACAGGAATCTACCAATAGGCTTACAACTATGTGCTGCCCTTCACTGACTAGCTCAGTGAATGGGCAGCCATGGTGAAGTTATGCGTAAATTACGCTGCCCACCGATTTTCTGCAAATGCTGGGACAAAGGAAAGTGAGGTTGAAAGATACCTGAGTTGGTGGGGGTCCACTGGACCACCAAAGATACTTTGGACGGTCGTATAACACTGCAATTGGGTTGAGGCATGGGGGGGTTTCCACTAGACTACCAGGTATTTATGGACTAAATATTGCCATTATGGGACTACTAGCAGGGAGAGGGGTTCCATTAGACTACCAGGGCTCCTAATGGGAGGATTGTCACCACTGCGGGGATATGAGCAGGGAGGAGGGTTCCACTAGACTACCAGGGTTATTAATGGGAGGATTTTCACCACTTCATGGATACGGGCGGGGGAGGGCACCGGTGGACTGCCAGGGTAGGTAGGCTGCCTTGCTGTTGTCTGCAGTACGGCAGCCTGCCTGTGGGCAGACATCCACTTAAGTCAACTGTTTGTAGACTTAACTTTTGGAGGTACATCTTTGGACTTGCTCCGAAGATGCGCCTCCAGGGTGGGTTGTGAATAGGGCTGTGCCTCATATGCATAGGCACACCCCTCCAGATTTGCCGATTACTATTATAGGTGGTGTCCGGCGCATCTGAGAAGTTCCGGCGCATCTCTGTCCTTTCAGAATCACGATTGGGCACAAGTCCAAGATGCACCGGTGTATCTCAGATGTGCTGGGTGCATCCCTTTTGTGAATCCTCCCCAAAACAATAAATATAACACACGAATAGGTAACAACAAACTAGGTTAAACAGACAAACAAGCTGACAAACAACTGACACACATTCAATAGATACGAATATCTCCTAGAGTTCATTTCATCAAAAGAAAACAATATTTCATAACATGCTGTGACAAGTACTACTGTACAAAGGAGTAGAGGCATGTAGATCCTTTGCACCCAACTTGTCATTAAAGTTTCACCTGAAGCTCCTGGACTACCTTCAATTATTAGGCAAAAAGGAAGAAGGAGAAGATGGAAGGGTAAGTGAAAAACAGTCTTTTCAGTGGGAGGGCCATCCATGACTCCCATGTACGGAAAGGACATTAAGTTTGCCTCAAAACAGTGCATTAAGTTATATTTCACCTACCACTTCCAGCCGGGCCTAAACTAAAGGCTATATATCCTAATCAAATGTGTTTTTAAAGGGAAAAAATCAGGATAATGTACCTCTCCAGTCTGGTTTAAGTTTTACCTTCTTGGTTTTTATGGCCAACTTTTTGTAGGTAGATGAACTGTGTGGACTGGATGGTGTCAGACTGAAAAAGGGAGTGGACAGACAGTCAGTATATTTTTGTTAATATAAAGAAAAAAAACTTAAACTACTATATGTAGATTTAAATTGTGCTTAGCTCCTTATTTTTGGAGGGGGGACTGCTCCAATAATAAGCCATCCCTGTCTTGTCCGCATTTAAACACTGTTTGCATACTCTTTCAATGAGACTTGTAATTGCTTCCCCTGATGTTCTGCAGGCCTAGTATTTTGTATACAGATACACTCTTTACCCCTTGGCCGACCTACTTCCACTTTTTCTTCTCACCCTTCATCTACAGTATACTTGCCTTCTAATCCTTCACTTTCCAAGGTTCTTATTGTAACTATTGTAAATACAATGTGATTATTAAGTATATTGTGTGCTGTATTATTTGATGTCTCTGATGCGTTATCTACTGCTAACACTTGTACTGTATATTATGCTCTGTAGTGATTGCTGAATCTAAGTTGTTTGTTTCATTGTTGACTTATGTGTATTATGTGACCTTTCCCAGGTCCACCTTATAAATAAGTTCTTCCTAATAGTGTTTCACCTGGTAAAATAAGGATTGATTGATTGATTGCTGTAGGGGAACAGGGAGGGCAGTGAAACTGATGTGTTTTGGGGGAGGAAGTGAGGGATTGTGTGCCTCTCCATTCAGGTTTGGGTTTTGGTTTCTGAATGTTTGTGACAGACTTTTTGTGTAGGGGACTGAAGTTCATCCACATTTGTAAGGGGGTGGCCAAGGGCGTCTGGGGTCTTGAGCTTGGGCCGGGCTACAGAAGTGCATTGCAGAAGCACATCTATTTCACCACTTCTTTGGTTCCCTGGCAATTGTGTCCCCTCAATAATAAAGCACTAAACAGATTAATTAATTGCTGCTAAGGGACTTTCTTCCAAACATAAGATACAGCAGCCATGGCTTATTTATTTATTTATTTTTTCCTATGGTATTTCTTCCTTGTCCTGCCGGCACTCCTACTACGCTTTCTGCTCCCACGACTTACCCTTCATGACAGGGTTGTGGGGGGCATCTCAACCCACCCGAAACAGATCCAGCCCGGGAGATGCCTTCTCGTGGGCAGCGCCACGGGGTACAGCTTCATGCCATGCAGTAAGGACTTCTTCCGGTTTTCTCGCTTATGGCGGTGAGGCGTGCAATGATGGACACGGAGAGAACGTGCATGCGTCCGCATGCGTTCCCTCCAAGTGACTGCCCCATCTCCTCCCCTTTCTGCAGCATCGGTGCACTGCCCCCCAGCCACCGCTAGGGGCCAGTCGGAGGCCGACCGCTGGTGACCTCCCTCCCCAGAGAAGGAGAGCAGTCCATCGGACACTCCATCCTTCTCCTTCCCTGCTGACCCCGGGTGACCTGCTGCTAGTTCCCAAACATGGGTCGCTGGCATAGCGCAAGATAAGACATCCAGCGCCTCAGCCCTCAGCACCACCAGGTTGGCCAAACCATGGCTTTGTTTACATTTTTAATTAACAAAAATATACCATTACTGTCTAAACCTACCTTTCAATCACATGCCAGGCCACACACAGTTCATTAATCTACATACTTTTTTTTATATTAACAGAAGTAGCTGACTGACTGCTGCCTTTATCTCAGCGCTGCACCAGCCAGGCCACACAGTTGATCAAATAAGCCATGTGGCTCAGCTGGCATGGTGTTGGGGGCAGTGAGTGTATATTTGCATGTAGATTGTGCTTAATGTTTTATTATTGGGGGGGGTGGGGGCTGCTGCCAGAGATCTGGGGAGACTGAAGTTGGTGTGTTTTGGTCGGGGCAGAGGGTGGGATGTTGTGCCTCTCTGGTTCAGTTTGGGTTTTGGCTTCTGGATTTCTGTGGCAGACTTTATATGTAAGTAGATGAAGTTCATGTACCTACTCTATATTGGGGGGTCAGCCATGGGAGTCTGGGGCCTTGAGCTTAGGCTGGGCTGGAGAGGTGCATTGTCCTGCTTTTTCCCCTTTAAGGGCACATTGGTTTCACTGTTTCTTTGGTTCCTCAGCAGTGCCCCACCCCAATAATAAGCACTAAGGACATTAATTAATTGCTGCTAGGTGGGTTTCTTCTGGACATGGGTGGTGCGGAGCGGCCGTTGTACGGATTACATTTTTGATTAGCAGGCGTAGACCATCGCTGGCCACCTCTGCATTTCAGTCCCATGTCAGGCCATGCACAGTTCATTCACCTACAGCACATAGGTAAAGTGTTTTTGTACTGTCAAAGGGTGCACTGAGTGCCTGCCCCCTTTCAGTGCTGCATTGGCCAAGTCACCCATTTACTCTGATGGGCTGTGTGGCCTGGCTAGCATGGTGTTGGGGGAGAGGGGGCAAGAAATCGGTGTATTTTTGCTGATATAAGGAGACAGCTATGTGTGGCTTGGCATGGGACTGGCGGGTGGTGGCAGTCAATGGTGATATAGTTTTGTTGGTTAGAGGTGTGATCTGTGCAGTGGCTACCCTGTGCCACTTGTGTTTGGGTGGGGGGTCACTTAGCAGCAATTGATTAAAGAGCTGGTAGTGCATAAAATAGCTGGCAGAAAATGTTTGCAATTGCTAAATGTAGTCCCCTTACTGCATTTTATTTCTGAAGTGTTTTTCTTTTTCTGTGTGCTCATTACATGGTTCTCTACCTAGCAGTATTAGGTGTGGTGTGAAAAGCAGTGCGTTACCTGGAAACTGAAATATCTAGTTCTGTTCTTCCCACTACGTCATCGGCATGTGACCTCACTCAAGGTTCTATCACCCTCCCTGCTACTACTCTGTTGATAACATGCGTCACAAGTTACCAATCACGCATCTGGAGATTGTTTTTTCTTGGTTACTAGAGATGTCACAGTCCGTGAGATCCCAGTGCTGATGATGTATAGAGAGAAACATAATCAAGTATGTCAGCCTTCAAGCAGAGTTAAAAACAAACAAACAAACAAGGTGCTGTGTTAGCATGTGGTCTGAAAAAACAAAACAGTAATATTAAATGCACGCTGAAACTAGAACGTAGTGTTACAGTCAACATTTTGATCACAGGTCTTCTTCAGGAATTATCTAAAAGAGAAAAAGGCAAAGTTTGTGGAGAGGTAAGGGGAAATAAGGAATATATATGTCAGGTAAGAAAATAGGAAGAGGATCTAGGAAAAAAGTGATAATAGGAAAGCTAAGAATAGAAGCTAGAAAACAAAAAGGTGATGATGGTATGAAAATGCATAGTAGGAGCAAATGAGCTGAAGGGTCCTCAAGAGGGGACTAATTAACAGGGCCTAGTAAGAAGGCTGAAGGGTGGCAAACATAGAGGAAGAAGACAAAGGCATCTGCAGAAAATGAAAAAAGATGCACACACATAGCTTGACTGCCCATGCAAGCATGCTCATGCACACACACACACACACACTCACACTCACTCACTCACTCCCTCACTCACTCACTCACTCACTCAGGCACACACACAATGGGTGGAGGTGTGTGCAGGTGTACCCACATGTGCAAACGTATTATGCACACATGCAAGCAAAGATATGATGGGTGGGAGTAAAAAGGACAGACTACAGTGGTAAACCATAAGGTGACTAAAAGATATTAGCAGAAAATGACCCTGTCATTTAAACCAGAGGGCTGCTGGGAGCCTAGGTGGATGATCAGCTTGGTTTCTGTGTTTTTCTTTGGTCATCATCCCAGAAACCCTGCTTAAGAACACAAACAGAAAGACCATTGCATTATGCTCTGTGAAGGTAAAATGGGGTACAATGAGTTTATCAGTGTCTCCATTCCTGACTGCCCCATAATATTCCCTGGGTCAGTCAGCCATGCGTCTGCCAGTGTCTCCAATGTAGATAGCTGCATAGTTCCTGCAAAGAACACATTATATCTAATTGCTGGAAGTGCATGAGAACTCCTTGGTGATGTGAAAAGCACGTGTGGGATCTTGAATTTCATGGCACTAGAAATACATTTGCAGATGTAACAGTGAGCTCTGTTGCAAGATTTGGTACCTGGTAGGGAGGAATTGTAAGAAGTATGTAGGCTGCTTCATACCAGGAGATTTTGCAGGCTGGGTGGTCGGTGCTAGGAGGCAGTTAGTGGCTCTTTGAAGGAAACTTCGATATTAGGGTCAGTTTACAGAATAGGGAGGTTCCTAGTAATGATCCTGTGAAGAGAGGATGTTTTCACGAAAGGAAGCACTAGTGGAATGCATTGTTGTTGCATCAAAATATCCACTCCTCTGGCGGTAAAATCGTGCGCAGTGGTTGGTTTCGCATCAGCGCGGTGACCTGGGTTTGGGAACGGACCAGGGTCGCTGGAGGGCTGGCTGGGGTGAGAAGGATGAAGCATCCTAGGGACTGCTCTCCTTCTCTGGGGGGAGGGTGGGGAAGCGCCCGGAGCATTGGCGACCCCTGGCGGAGGCTAGGGGTTGCATTTGCTACCGGCGCTCGTACACTCAGGAGGTGGGGCAGACGCGGGCGTCATTGCACGACCCTGCCTCCTTAAGAAAAACAGAAAATGGAGCTGCCGGCCGCGCTAATGAAGCTCGCCCACGGCTTCATTAGCTCCCGGTCCTGCCCCGACCTAGCCTGGCGTCTGCGGCGCGCGGGGAGAACCACAGCCCGCCATGGGGGTACCAGCTTTCGGGGATCAATGGCTAAATTTGGGGAGTGAGCTCGTGGCCCGTGACCGGGCCGAAATACATCAGGTGGCTGGCAGCTCGACTGTATGAGAAAAAGGAAAATTTAAAAAAAATAAAAAATAAAAAATAAAAAAATCCTCCCTCTGCAGGTCAAGGTTACGGGGCATACTGACCCAGGAGAGTGCTCTGTCCACTGTGCTGTCTGAGTATCCCCTGATAATAAACTAAAAAAACATGTGCATTATGAGACCCTGCACAGCAAAATAATCATTTTCATTGCATGAGCTGCAAAGTCTAAGAAACTGTGAATATGGTATTCTTATAATGTTTAGGATGGAAGGAGAAAGCTAAGTGAGTCAGTGGGTTTGTAACAAACCAATGCCTTCAGATCAGTGTTCTGTACTGACAGTTGATATCTAGAAAAGGCACATGGACTTTCCAGCTATGTATGCACATCTGTTTTCATTTTCGACAGATGTCTCTGTCTTCTTCCCCACATTTGTCACCTTTCAACCTTCTTACTAGGCCCTGCTAGTTAATCCCCACTTGAGGACTCCTCAGCTTATTCACTCTTACTTTGCTATGCCTTTTCATACCCATTATCACCTTTTTGTTTTCCAGCTTCTATTCTTAGCTTGCCTGTTATCACATTTTCTCCTAGATCTTCCTATTTTCTTTCCTTACGTATATATCCCTTATTCTAGGCAAGTGGACATGGTGTACTATCCACACTTCTGGCAGTATCTTTTCCCTTTAAAACTCTTGCTGGAAGGTCTTCAAGTTGACTCATCCCACCCACCCTGGTGGTAACTCCCTTGTCACCACCCCATGATATCAGATCTTCCTTTCTGCTGGAAGAAGAAGGTTCCCTCCTTATTGCTCTGCGTTGAGTAGGCCCTTTGCTTTCAAAAAACAAAACATCTTCAAGTTGGTTTTTCAAATTCATTTGAAGCTTACTGTCTTTATGGATGACTCAAAGTCAGTGCCCGGTTTCAAGACATGCGATTGTGGGCAGAAGATGTCCTGGACAGACCTGCACACCTTGTGCGTCTACTGCCTAGGCCAAGATCACAATCCCCAGGCTAGTGGCCTTTGTTGCTCTTTGCATCCGAGTACTTTGGAGGACCGGACTTCTTCTCAGGCACCCAGAAAAACGGGACCCTCCCATTCGCTTGAAAGACACCCACCGGGTAGTCTCTGCGGCTGCGGGGTCCTCAAAACAACTTGTGGCCTTCGAGGAGGTGGCAATTTTGGCCACAGAGCATGTTCTTCAGCTTTCGACTTTTGTGCTGCTTTCTTTTGGTGCCACCTTTATGGGGGCGTTTCAGGATTTGGGGCAGTTCCTTCCCACTCTTGGGCAGGGTCCCTCTAAGAGCACAAAATCCTCTAAATCTGCTAAAAAGGAGATCAAGAAACAGTCTCATCGATGATCCTGGGATCGTGAGCACTCTCAGCCTCAAATTCTCATGCTTCCTTGTAAGTTTTGACTACAGTCGATACTTCAGTCCAGACCACTGGCTCCACAGTCTCCCTGTCAGGCCCATCAGCCGAGACATGCATCGACTAATCAGTCAAACTTTTTCTCAAGCCAGTCGATGCGTTGTCACAGGATGAGGGCAATACTTCCCTCTCTTGGATTCTGGTCCTACCTATCACCTCCCAGGTAGGCTCAGACCAGCTTCCTGATCCGTTTCTGACGCTTAGGGATCCTGTTCCCTCGGAGGAGTCTTGGCCTTCACCAGTTCCCTCTCTTTCTCGACGTCCAGTTCCTCTGCAGTCTAGGTCAAGATCCTGTAGCCTGGAGTCGAGCGTCCCCCACTGGCCTCAGCGCTCACGCTCTTAGCACTCAGGCAAATGGTGCCACCACTATTCTTCCTACTCAGGTGAGGAGAGGCTCTGATGCAAGATTCGCCAGTGCTACAAAGAGCTTATGTGGCAGCAGTGCATGCTATCCGGGGTTAAGCCGGTTCTGGCCCCCACCCCAGCTGTTCCATGGGTACTGTCCCAAGGCCCCAACCTACTCCGGCTCAGCCTGTTCTGGCCTCCCCGCCCATCAGGGTGGAGCTGCCTCATTAGCAGCCAAAGGATGGTCCCCTCCTAAGGATTCTTGTACCAACACTGGGCTTCTTCATCGGCTGTAGGTCTCTGTTACTTCTGATAGGTTCCACAGGATCAGTGGGGATTCGAGAGATGAAACGCTTTTCGGAGAATCTTCAGAGCCTGAGGACTCCTCCCTGCATTCTCATCAGTTGGATGTGGAATCAGGGGAGGATTTGTTTATGGAGCACTGTCCCACTTCTTTTGGGGGCCTGCTCTGTCTCATTTTGGAATCTACCTGGATTCAGATGGAGCCCATCCAAAATAGGGCCAAGTATCCCTTAACTGAAATTCTCGACCGAGGTGACTCTCCAGAGGTCACCTTCCCAGTACCCAAGGTCATTCTTAGCCCTGCTCTGTAACTTTGGCAGCACTCTGCACCATTGGCTCATATGGCCTGAAAGTATGTGGTCAGTACAGATTCTCTGTTGGGTTTCACCGAACATCCCTTGACTGAGGGACTGGTGGCTGACTCAGTTTTTCAGAGTACTGGCAATGTCAGGGACGTGGATAAATCTCCTGACAAAGAATCAAAAAAATTTTAATCACATGGTCAAAGAGGTCTGTGTGACCTCTTCTCTCGGCCTTCGGTAGGCGAGTTTGGCTCTTTTGATGGTCCATTTCACTCACGCCTTACTTAGCACTCTCAACGAGGTGCTTTTTCTGCTCCCAGCTGACTTACAGACCATAGTCAAGCAAGTCCAGGACTAGGGACAAGCAGTGGCCAAACAACAGCTCCAGACAGCTATGGACATCTGCCGTTCCTGCACCCTGTCTGTGGCCACCGCTGTAGCAATGCACCACAGGGCTCGGCTGCAGATTTCTACCTTCACGGCAGACACACAGCACAAGTTTCTGGATGTCTCTTTCTTGGGCACTGATTTGTTTGGGCCGGGGATGGAAGGACACCTCACACAGACTGAGAAGTCCAGTGTCACCCTGGACTCTGTCACCTGCACCCAGAGGGATTCCACGGGCTCCAAGTTTCAGAGGAAGAAGCCCTTTTGGCCCCTGCAGCCAAGCCGTCCCAGTCCCCAGCTGAGTAGCATGCCCAGGCTCGGCATCCTTGACAAAAGTCGGTTACTTTGGTCCTCCGCAACCCAGGTGGTCAAGGTCCCACTGCTTCCTCTGCCAGTCCCTCCTCTGCCTCCAAGCCTGCCCAGCGATGGGCTAGGAGTGCCTCCCCTAAACCTGTCCTGTCTCCCTGGGTCCTCCCATAGGGGGCTGGCTCCGCCATTCCTTTCCTCATGCTCCACTGTCACCATGGACAGGAGGGTCATTAAAATGGTCATACGTAAATACATAGATGCATATACACTGTCAGCAGATAAGGGCCTAAGGCACACCCAGTCTACCCATTTGATCTTATAAGTTCCCAGGTTGGTCAAGGTCTGCCTCTAGAGTTTGAGGCTTACCCTCTATGCCAAACCCACGCCCCATAGGAGGACATGGTGTCTGCCGACTTGCTGCCAGCCCTTCTGGAAGACATCACCTAGCTCCCCCAGATGGAGGTAGTGGCTTAAGTCTGTTTCGAGGTCCCAAAGCATACAGGGCACTGGCACCCCATCTTAGACTGCGCGACCTGAACAAATTCCTTTGGTTATGCACCTTCAAGATGGTCACTCTGTCTAAGGTAATTCCATCCCTGGAGCAGAACATGTGGTTCTGTTCCCTAGATCTTCGGGATGCATTCTTCCCCATTGCCATAGGTCTGTCCCACCACTGGATCCTTTGGTTCTGAGCAGAGGGGAATATCTGTGAGTTACTGGCCATGCTCATTGACCTCTCCTCAGATCCCAGGGTCTTCACCAAGTGCATTGCAGTGGTGGCAGCCTACCTGAGATGTTGAGGGGTCCAGGTGTATCCCTACCTGGATGACTGGCTGGTAGCAGGTCCCTCCAGGGAGGAGGTGAAGCAGTCCAGAGACCTGGCCCTTCAGGCCTGCTTGTCCCTTGGCTACCTGGTGAATGAGGCCAAGTCAGAGCTCATACCTTTGCAGGTGATACATTTCAATTGGGGTGGAGTGAACTCTTGCAGAGCCAGAGTTCAACTCCCGGTGGACTGGGCAGAGATTCTTTCTTCCTTTGCTCAATCATTTCGGGTTGGGCACTTGTGCCCTGCTCAGGATTTCATGCATCTCCTGGGATTTGTGGTGGCTTGCATCAGCATGGCACACTGGGCCCAGTGGAGAATGCAGTCTCTGCAGTGGGAGCTCACCCATCAATGGTCTCAGCGCAGGGGTCACTTTGACCAGTTGGTCACTGTGACTCCACTGATATGGGACACCATCCAGTGATGGTTAGTCCCAGAACATCTGCAGGAAGGAATCCCCTTTGTGCGCCCAGAGCCAACAGTCACCATCATGACCATTACCTCCCTGATGGGCTGGGGTGACCACCTGGGGAAACACAGAGTCCATTGACTCTGGACCCCCAAGGACTCCTGATACTATGTCAACCTGCTGGATCTTCGGGCAGTTTAACTGGTGCTGAGAGCCTTTGCTCCACACATTCAGGGTCAGGTCATTCAGGTCCAGATGGACAACAGCACAACCATGTACTACCTCCACAAACAAGGCGTGACGCACTCCCTTCCTCTGTGCAGGTAAGTTCTCCGCATCTGGACCCTAATGTTCAGCCTGAACACCAATCTCCAGGCCATCCATGTGGCCGGTGTATCCAATCAGCTGGTGGACACCCTCTGTCAGGTGGGTGAGGCTCTAAGTCATTCTTTCCATCAGGAGGAAGTGCACAGTCTGTTCTTCCAGTGGGGCACCCCTCTGGTGGATCTTTTTGCCTCCAAGGAGAACACAAATCTGAGGCTGTATTGTGCCCACCCCCCCAGCAGGGAATGCTGCAGGGGGATACCTTCTTGAGGCCCTGGACACTGGGCTTCATGTACTATATGCCATCCCTTCATTTCCATTGATCCACAAGGTGCTGATCAAGGCCAGGAGAGACAACGTACGGATGATCCCAGTGGCTCTAGACTGACCCTGCCAGTTCTGGTAACCCGATCTCCTCAGCCTCAGCTGCAGACTTCCATGGCATTTTCCTCTACACTCGGACCTGCTCTCTTGGAATCAGGGGAAGGTACTCCCTCCATCCGGACCTTTAGTTCATGCACCTGACAGCCTGGTTCATGAGCGGCTAGAGTTTCAGGCTTTGGGTCTCTCTGAAAATGTCCTCACTGTGGTTGAGGCTTCTCAGAAGGAGTCGACATGAAAATGATGTCCTTCCTGTGGTTGAGGCTTCTCAGGAGTAGACCCAAAGATGCTATGCCTTCAAATGGAAGAGGTTCTCCATTTGCTGCCAGGGCAAGGGGTTTGACACCTGTTCTTGCCTAGTCACTAGCATTCTGGATTACCATTGGTCCCTCTCCCAGTTTGGCCTTCAGTCGATGACCCTTAGGGTGCCCCTGGCAACCATCTCTGCATACTGGGCATGGGCAGTTATGCTGTCAGTGGTGCAGGAGAAGGTGGTCTGGTGCTTTCTTAAAGGCCTTGACCATATTTCCCCTGCAATGCATGAACCACCACCATCTTGGGACTTGTTGCTGGTGTTGGCAAAGCTCATAGGCAAACCATTAGAACCAATGCACAGGTGTGACATCTCTTTTCTGACATGTAAGACCACCTTTGTGATAGCTGTCACCTCCACTAGAAGGATCAGTGAGCTCCAGGCACTCTCAGTGGAGTCTCCTTACCTGGTCTTCCATAGGAACAAGGTTGTCCTTCACCCCAACTCAAAGTTCCTTTGAAAGTTGTGTCAGAGTTTCACCTTAACCAGGTGATGAATCTCCTGGTGTTCTTCACCATCGACATCTTGGAGGCTGAGCACATGCTGCATACTCTGGACCTGAGGAGAGCACTTGCCTAATATAAGGAGCCCACTGCTGGAGTTTGGGGAGAGGTTCTACAGCTATTTGTCACCTATGCTGAAGCCACACCTGACAGACCAGCAGCAAAGTGGATGATTGGCAGGTGGATTGTATCCTACATTGACCTCTGCTATAGATTGGCAGGAAGGGAGCCATCCATAGGGCTAAGGGCTCATTAGACCAGACATACTTTTGCCTCAGTGGCTGCTTCCAGGGATATCCCTATCCAGGAGATCTGCAGGGCTGCTACCTGGAAGTCAATGGAAGCACCAAGATATCTCATCGGTGAGAATGCCGACCTCCCCCACAGCGACGGCACAATACCAACGCAGGTATTGTGCCGCCCCTTGCATCGCCATTTTCTGTGTGGGGCTGCACTCCCCCACACCCCCATGCAGGGGGCTCTGCCCCCGTACGCCCCGGACTCTAGGATTCCAACTCCAGGTCGGAGTTGGTCCGGCAATGAGGCAGAACACTGGGGGAAGGTGAAACACAGAAAAAGGACCATTACCGCTAATGTTGCCATAATGGTCTTTTTCTGTGTTTTGCCGTTGGGGTGTCGACCACAGGGGGTGATACGGAAGTCCGCACACACCTTCATTTCCCATTACCACATCGGTCTTAAGTTATGCAGGGATGCTGGTTTTGGGGCCTCGGTTCTCAAATCTCTTCCTTAACTACGGGATTTGCGCCTTGCCCCCGCCTTCCTGGAGCACTGCTAGGAGTCTTCCAGAAGTGTGGCTAGTACACCATATCCACATCACTAGAAAAACAGGTTACTCACCTGTAACTGTAGTTCTTGAATTGGTATATGGTGTACATCCACACAACCCACCTGACCTCCCGTAGCAAGTGGCACACTGCATCTTGCTTCCAGCAGGTAAGAGCTGACATCACGGGGTGGTGCCAAGGGAGTTACCACCCGGGTGGGTGGGAGGAACCTTCTTGAAGACCTTCTGGCCAGAGTCTTAAAGGGAAAGATTCCTGCCAGAAGTGTGGATGTACACCACTCCTAGAACTACAGTTACAGGTGAGTAACATGTTTTTCCCCTTACCTCTCCAATAACTTTGCTTTTTTCTCTTTTTGATTCTTCAAGTAGAGTGTTGTTTCACACATGACACCTACTACTGTTAGGCAAAGAATCTTCTAATTAGCAAAACAGAAAAGAAACAAGCCTTTGTCAATGCCGAATGTTCCCTGCTGGTATTGCTGTTGTACTGGGTCTTGCCTTTACATATTTTTACTATATATTTACACAGGTTAGCACAGATGAGATGCAATGTCTCATTTTCAGTGCTGTCCTGCTTTTACACATTGTTAGATTGTAATTACCCAGGATAGGGAAGCTGAGAGGCAATATCTACTTTTAAGTGGGCTCCCACATTTTGACTCCAAATGTCTGACAGTCTTTTATGACCTGACATTATGATCAAGACAAGAAGAATTTTTAAAATCTCATCTGAAAGGTAATAACAGGTAGCATAGCACTGAGACTGCCTTGGTTAGATTCACGGAACACATCCACAGGGCCGTGGATTCTGGTGGTCTGGTGGATGCTGTTTTTGAGGATCTCAAAAACTACATTAGACTTCATAGGCCTTAACTTACTTCTTCAAGCTTTGCTATATATACATTTTCCAAACATGCTGTTAATTGGTTTCATGATTATTTGTCAAATAGGGCACATAGAACTAAGATTAATGGTGTTTTATCAGAACCAACAGAGATTCACTGTGGTGTCCCCCAGGGGTCAATATTGGGTCCTGTGCTTTTTTCATTATTTTTAAATGAGTTATCTAATGCATCCCGTTAACAGATATGATACTTTACGTTGATGATGCAGTCCTGTTCAGGGAGGGGGGAATTTAAGTAATTGTAATGATTCAGTTCAAAAGAACTTCGATCTTTTACAAGATTGGTGCTTTCAGCAAAAATTAGTTATTACTATAAAAAAAGACTAAGGCCATGTTATTGTTTGGTCCTAGGAAGAGAAAGAACTTGGAGTTTAGAATTTTTGCTTGGAATGGTGAGCTCGTATAGACGGTAGATGAGTTTAAATATTTGGGAATAACCCTTGACAGTTCTTTGACTTATGAGGGTCACATTTCTGTATTGATTAAATCTGTTCACCAGAGGTAGGGGATGGTTTTTAGAATAAAAAAGTCCCTAACTTTTGATTCTAGGAGACTACTGGCAGATGGGCTTTTATGCTCCTTTACTGACTATGACTTGATTTGCTATTCTGCTGTAGGCGAGACAGTTTTATCCCAGGTCAGGATTCTTTATAATTCTGTTTGCTGGTTTGTTATAGGGCTTCAGAACTGGACTCATCATTGTAAACTGTACCAGTCCATGAATGCTCTTCCTTTTGATAGTTACTTAAAACACAAACATGATATCTTTATGCAAAGAGTTGTCTTGGACATGTGTCCATATAGTAATCTGAACTTTTCCCATTTGCGTCTCCAAACAGGGCAACCCAGTTGTCAGCTGCTAAATGTTTTTATTCTCTTATTAAATGATTAATGCTGGACGAAGATCTTTATCTTTTAAAGCAACTCATGTTTATAATAATTTGCCCCAGTGTATTACTTCTAGTACAGCTGTTTCTATGTTCAAATTTAGATTAATTATCTTAAATATTTGTTAGATTGTGATTGTTACACTTAATAATTTTTTTAAATATTCTGGTCACATTTGAAAACAAGAATTTTTTGTTCACTATATCTACCAGATAAATCAATAAATGAAGTGAAAATTCAATGAAATTTTGCTGTGCAATTGTGGAAACAAGTTTCAGAGAGGATTTGAAAAATGACACCTGCCATGGGGTAACACAAGGGCTATTTTGAACATTAGTGGCCAAAATCTCAACGTACACGCATAACTTTGTTGTTTTTGATATTTTCTCCCCAAATTTTCAACATAAGCTTCTTATGACCCCCATACAGCCTTCTTATGACCGTAACTTATGGACAAGTGTGGAGACAATTTTCTAATTGTGTCTGAAAGGTGATTTTGCACCAGAAGTGTGAAAATAAATTTTAGCCAGGATTTGAAAAATGCCAGCTGTCCCTTTCATGAGGTAGTCTTAAAAAACAGCTATGCTGAAAGGTTAGGTTCAAAATACTGAAAATGACCACAGTTATGGAGTGTGAATTGAAAAATTTCAAGATAGGTTCATAACATTGTTGTTTTCTCATATTTTTACCCCAGGTTTTCAACATAGCCTCCTTATGACCCAACATAACCTTCTTTTTTTTTAATCAAGTGTACTTTATTGAGGTTAGAACATAATGAACAGCACCAGGTACAGTGATTATATAGAAGGGTCTATATCTGGTTATATAATTGGTACAAGAGAAGAAGAAGACAAAACATTTTTAACTTTACAAAACATGAAAAAACACTCCTAACCCCCCAAAAATTACCCTCCTCCCCACTTCCCCCCAACACTGGATATTAAAAAGAGAGTCAATAGATAAAGCACTGAAATTGAAAAGGTGCATTGGGGCAGTGGTCTATTCTGTATTGAGGAAGCTCCCTGTCTGGGAGTCCCTCATTTTTTATAGATTGAGAAGGAAGGGAATGTGAGATCAGGAGATTGATAGAGTAAACAGGGGCTCCCATGTTTATCTGTACTTACTTAGCTTATGCCGCATGCCTGCTATGATACATTTCTACTTGCAGAGTAAACATAATTTCTGTATACCATTCCGCATGGCTTGGTGTAAGTTGGTCTACCCAATATCTAAGTATAACTTTTTTAGCACACACTGAAATCAATGCAATATGTGCACTCTAGGGGCCACTGATTACTTTAGAATAGTCCCCTATTATACATATCTCAGGGGCAAACATTTCAGAAAGATTTAACAGAGGCTTAAGTCATGCTTGTATAAGGGACCAGAAGGGAGCAATTTTCTCACTGGTCCATAACATATGAATGAGAGATCCATTAGCTTTGGCACATTTGGGACACAGAGCAGTGGGAAGATGACCTATTTTGTGAAGTTTTTCTGGGGTATAATAAAGATTATGGTTTATCTGGAATTGCATGTATCTGTATCTATCCCATCTGATGGTTTTGTACAAGTGTTTCCATATGTTGGACCATGGTCTGGGGGAGCTGGGCATGGCAAGATGTGGTCCCACCCATAAAATTGTGCACCCTCTAATTTACTAACCAGATTTTGCAAAAACTTATAGGCATATGATATTCTATGGGAGTCCGGAAGTGACACTGAATATTCTAAGAACATATCATTATAGGGTGTGTGCCATAGTCCTGTGCCAAAGTGTTGCACAAGCATATGTGAGATTTGGAGATAATTGAAAATCTTTGAGGAAGGCCAATTAAAGAGTGTACTTGCTTGCTGGAAGGGCATTAATCTCTGACTAGCTACCAGGTCCTCTACCTTCTTGACTGCCATATCAGGCCAGAAATGTTGAGGTTTAATTATTTTCCTCTGTATCAAGAGGTTGGCATTTTGAAACAGAGGTGGTGGAATATCAATCTGTGCTTTTACTTTTAAGAGGGAGATAAGCTGAAACAGGATCTGAAGCAAAGAGCCAAGTGGGGTATCTTGTAGATATTTGGGAAGGTTTTATTTGCCCATTAAATGTAGTGAGACAGGATCAATATTGTATTGAGAGCAGATTGTATGCTCAGTATCTGTTCAAAGAGGGCAGTAACACCCATCTGGCAAATGGCCTGACCAATATGATGTGCTCATCAGATGTATAGAGAAGTAATATAGGTATATATTGGGAGCTTGTAATCCCCCAGCCAGTTTGTGCCATGTAAGTCAGAGATAGTTCCTTCTGTTTTTTTCCCCTGCCAAAGAAAGAAACTGAAGAGCCTGTAAGCCTGTGCAAACCATGATGAGGGAAGCACCCAGTTATACATTTGGAGAGGGTACAGGAGGTGAGATAAAATATTCATTTTAAAAACACTCATATGGCCCCATAAGGTTAATGGGAATTTTACCCATCATTGTAGTACTTTCTTCAATGTGTGGAGGGTGTCATCTAGGTTAAGCTGTTTAAATTGTTGTGGGGAATGGTTAAGATACATCCCCAAGTATTTCAGTTTGTTCATATTCCATTGTAGACCCAGGTGAGAAACCTCAGATCGTAGGATGAATTTGTTCAGAGGCATCACCTCTGTTTTATCGAGGTTTAATTCATAATTTGATATGAGACCAAATTGTGAGATCAATTGCATGGCAGCCAGAAGGGAGTGAACTGGAGAGAAGATATGTAACAGAATGTCATCTGCATAGGCCGATAATTTATACTCCTTATCCCTGATTGTAATTCCCTTTACCGGGGGTCGATTAAGTTTCCTAATTAGGGATTCCAGAAAAAGGTTAAAGGGAGAGAAAGGGCAGCCTTGTCGGGTACCCTGGTGAAGGGTAAATGAAGTGGAACGTTGTCCATTACAGGGGACCCGAGACAAGAGGAACAAGTAAAGCATTTTGGTCCCACATATAAATTTTGTCGGTATTTGAAATCGGGGAAGGAGTATGAGTAGGTAATCCCAAGACACCCAGTCAAAGGCTTTCTCTGCAACCAGGGAAACCAGAGCAGCAGGAGTATTGGAATCCCTGGATGCAGAGAAGAGATATGAAAGTTTACTGAGGCGATCATCCAAAATTCTGCCTCTGACAAATCCCACTTGTTCTCTACTAATCAGAGAATCCTATACTAAAATTAAACTAGTAGCTAAAACTTTAGCAAGAATTTTAAGATCAACACTGATTAGTGAGATCAGGCTGTAATTAGAGACAAATAAGAGATCTCTACCTGATTTAGGGAGAACAACAATTGTAGCTGTGGTGAGAGAGGTGTCAGAGATGCCTTTCAGAAAAAAATATTGAAACGTGTCCAGCAGAATGGGGGCTAAGGTATCTTTAAGGGATTGATAAAAATTTGTGGTAAAGCCATCTGCCCTGGTGATTTATCAGGAAAAAGTGAGTCAATAGCCTCACAGATTTCTGAGAGAGATAAAGGAGCTTTTAGGATGGCAATTTGGGGTTCGGACAAGGTCGGGAGTGTAATGTCCTGGAAAAAATACACAGGGAGATATATAGTTGCTGGTAGAAATCTTTAAAAGCTTCCACAATGGCAGGTGGGGAAGTAAGGAGTTGGTCTGTGAAGGAGTATATGGAGGGAACAATTCTGTCTGTCATTTGAGTTCGTAAGCGAAGGGCGAGGAGTTTCCCAGCCCTCTCTCCTTGGTCAAAGTATGTAACCTTAGAACAACGCAGAAGAAACTCCACTTTTTCCCCTAGAAGTTTATTATATTGGGCTCAAAGAAATTCCAACTGTTCCCATTTCTCAGTGGGAGAGATGGGTGAGATGTTATCTTCAGCTTCTTTTATGTTGTCTAAAATGGAGGAGAGTGCGGCTTCACTTTGTTTTTTATAAGTGGTGGCCATCTGGATTAGCTCACCTCTTAAAAAGCAATTAAAGGCACACCACAGTATGTCCAGTTTAGACATGGAGGGAGAGTTATACTCCATGAAGGTATGAATGAATGAATGTAGGTTCTGTTGGTGTTCCTCTGATTTTAATAGTTGATTATTCAACTTCCAGGTTTTTATTCATTGTTACAGGGTGCAAGGTTTAGTTAGGTGATAATTGTGTGATGGTCTGAGATGACTTTAGGGGAATAGAATGAATGAGCAATGCCTCGAAAGAAGTCTAGGCTGAAAAGGAAATAATCCAGGAGGAAGATTTGTGAGGTATGAAATAAAAGGAGTACTCTCTATGATCTGGATGCAGTATTCTTCATGGGTCAATGAGCCCTAGAGAGCTCATGAAGTCCTGAATAGCCTGTTGTCCTGGTGATGGGATAACCCTGGTGTAGCCAGATCTGTCTAACTGGTTTGAGAGAACCAAATTCCAGTCACCACCAAGAATAATAGGTAAAGAGGACCAGGAAGCTAGTAGTGTTGCAATTGTTGTAAAAAGGGATGGGCTATTACTGTTAGCCCCATAAACCGGGCCCAGGATAAGCTCAGAGTGACCCAACAATGCTCGGAGAATAACAAAATGACCCTGCTAGTCTGTGATTTCCTGTAATAGATTGAAAGAGATTCTATGAGCAATGACAATGGCAACCCCTCCCTTGAGAGAACTGGGACCGATACCAAACACTTGCCCCACCCAGTTCCTTCATAGTCGAAGAACCTGATCAGGTGGGAGGTGGGTCTCCTGAAGGAAGGCAATATCAATTTGTAGCTTTTGGAGGTTAAGAAGGACTTTAGTCCTTTTTATGGGAGATTGTGCTCCCTTGACATTCCAAGAACCAAAATTATATATCGCCATGGTAACATAATAGAGCAGGGTAAATTATCTTTTGTAACGTCATGTATGTACAATTACTATTAATTTATTTATCTCTGTAGCTGTTTTAATTGAAAGGCATCTAGTACATTGAACCTACTTGTTTTTCGTGGTAAACTCTGAGACGACAGACATTTCTTAGACATGGAGTACCATTAAAAGCTATTTATTTTGGGATGGTATAACCATATTTGGACAAAGGCTTATCCGTTTGGAAGTCTATAGCCTACGTGTGGAGATATTATTGAACAGTCTGTTGTACTCCTGACTGGAGGTCCACGAGGTGGCAATTAATAGACTTTTAACCACAGGACCTTCTGCTGCATGTTCAAAATGAAGACTTATCTCATTGTGGTTATACAGTATGTTACGATAGTTTGATTGCAGATGTTTCCCTGTTAAGAGGAGACCGACTGATCCTTGTTGGGGAGTCCCACTTTTCAAATGTGAAGCAACATCTTACTAGTGACTTACTAACTACTGAGTTTTGATTTTAAAATACTTTTGGACTGTCAGCAATTATTGCACCATGTAAGAGTTGAATTAAACTGTTTTACAGGCATCTTTAAAAATGTTCTTTTAGCAAACTTAAAGTACATCAGTTCAAGGTAGAATGTTCATGCTTTGTGGGTCCATATACTTGTGTCAAGCATTTGCAAGTCTGCTTGGTTAAAGACTTAAAAAACAATGTTTTTATGATTAGTTCTTTAATATACCTTTATGGCATCTGAAATTAAGGTGAATATTCTTTATACACCTTGGCAGGGTCTGGTGGCTTATGGCCACTATTGTGCCCACAATTGCCCCCATTTTGCGAGGCAGTGCCGGCACAGTGTGGGTGTGTTGCAAAAGGAAGTGACATGAAAGAACCTGCAAAGTGCAACAATGTGAACTTATGAGAATCATGGTTCCACAATATTTAACTTTATAAAGCTGTTTCTTTCTAAATCAACATCTTAATCTAAAATCTGATGATGTTTATTCTCAGCAACTATTTCAGATAAGTTAACCCACATTTTCTAAGCAAATATCCGGAAATAATGCGATATATTGATATTAAGCTATACTTAATCAATAACATCCTTTCAGTATACAGGAAGACTACTATTAATTATATCAATCATTAATGCAAGTAAATATCACAATTCCTATGCTATAACATGGTCTATAGGGATGCATGCAAGCGTTGCACACCATGTGTACTTTAACTAAACATACTAAAATGCTTTTAAGATTTAAGTCTTGCTTTTGTTGTTTCTTAAGCTTTGCCATAGCAATATTTTTTTACAGGTATTTTATTATTTCCCTGTTGTCTAAAGATAGAGCCTACTGATTAGGGTTACACTGTTTCTCTAAGAGGTTCCGTATCTTTATGAAGTTCCTTAACTGTATCCTTCATTTTGGAAATGTTAACTGAATTCATGGTATTTATGTCTAGTCTAAAAGCAGTTCCTAATGATCTTAAACCAGAAAGGAATAGGGAGGCAGTTCTTGCCATACTATTAGCTATGTCTTGGGCTTCATGGAATACAAGAAGTTTTTAACTGGAGCAAAATATTTTTTTATGTCTCTTTCAATGTAAAGCATATATTTTAAAACCATCTTTGGGCCTTTTTGGTTAACCAAAAATGTTTTTATATGCTTTAACAGTTGCCTTAATTACATTGTATGGACTGGCCTAAAGTTGTCCCCCCCATGCAAGGTAGGAGAGGAGTGGGGATCTGGTTTTGGTGGGTAGCCATTAGAGTAAACACTCCATGGGGTGTAAGGAGTGGTATCAGGGTTTGGTGCAGGGTGCCTGTATGGAGCCCTGGGGTTGCATTTACAAATATTCTCTCTTAGTTGCCAGATTTGTCTGTTTAGCTGGTCAGTAGCATAGCCATCAGTATGTCTGCCTTGGTTAGGCCAGGGTTGTTCATTCCAGTCATTTGGGTGCTGTCTGGAAGTCTCTGACCCCTTTTTGTTTGGGTCATGGGGCAATTTTTTCCTACCGTTTGGAGGGAAATCTGATCACTAGTGATGGCAAAAAGCTTATTTTGAAATTCGGTAGTAGGTTTTTTACCAGCATCTGGGTTAACAGTTGTAAACATTCTTTGGGCCCTTTCTATGATATCATTCATGGGAGTATCTGGTTCTATCCACATAATTGGAGAAACAGACACGCTCACCGAGCTAAAAATTTGGGGTTCACAACAAATGATTTAGAAAAAAAATGGGACTGAGTAAGAAATAAAATGTTCTTTGGATTTTCTTTTATTATTGGTGGAAGCATTAAATATAGAACTGATGAACGTAAGTGGGGAAATAAAGAATGTTTACAATCAATACAACCAAAAACCAGATATTAGAGAATTTTCAGAATTTTTAGATAAATTAAACAAAGCATTAGAAGATTATGAAAATAATTGAATTAATCAAAAACTGAGGAAATTTAAATGTGATTTAAATGATTACAGAGAAAGAAAAGTGTACAGCTACAATAAATTCACACCATATAAAATGCAATACACATACAATCCAGATTCGAAGAACAGTCTATAAAGTTCAGACAGTAGTGCAGATAGCAGTGGAACAGAACAACAATTTAAACCTTCTTTAGGCAGAGGCAGATTCAGGGGAGAGGAACATGGAACAGAGGCAGATAGAGAGGCAAAAAACAAACAGGCGAATGTACTACCAGGGACCAAAGATTCACAACAGAAAGAGGAGAATCAGATATAGATGTAAAATGTGCACAAGAACAAAGAAAAGAACAAGCACAGGAAACAATAGGAACCAGAGTGGTGCAGAAGTCCCACAAGAGAGGACAAGTATAGTTTTTAATTTGTCATATCAACAATTGAATGAAATTGAAGAAAGAGTTTTAAATTGGGTTTAACATTTTGTACACATGAAAAAAATGTTACTTTTTCCATTTAAAAATGGATATGCAAACATTTTACAGAAAAATAAGATTACAAAATTTATTTGCAGATGTAGAAGGCACAGCCAACACCCTAGAAAAAGAGAAAAAGAAAATACTAGCAGTAAATTTGAATTACCATTCGAAATTTCTCTCACCAGGTCCCATACCCCCAAACATAATTACATACGTAGGAATGGTGGAAAAGGACTTAGAAAGCCTTGAAAAGAATAAATTAGATAGAAGACAAATGTATAACTTAACAGCTAATTAATTTGGAGCCCTAAAGAGTTTAGAAAACAATCAAACTATAGTTATTAAAAATGCAGATGGGGGGATAGTAATTATGGATAGAGAAGATTACAACAAGGAGTGCCTCAGACAATTAAGTAATAGAGAATTCTATCAGAAGTGTGATACAAACCCAATGGAACAGGTAAATCTATTAGTAAAAAAGATTTTAGAAGAAGGTAGAGAAAAAAAGTTACATAACAGATTGAGAAGAAAGAATGCTACTCAGACAGCAGCCCATTATGCCAACATTCCCCACTTCCAAAAATTCATAATGATGAAAAGAACCCACCAGGTTGCCCACTTATAGCTGAAATAGGCTCAACGCTAGACGCCTTGTCTGTCTATATAGACTATTTAATACAACCATGTGTAATTAACATTGAGTTATGCCTTAAAGACACCAAAGATACTATCCAAGTGTTGGAAAAATTGAACTAAGAAAAAATTATAAATGAAACATAGAAACATAGACTTCGATGGCAGATAAGGACCGCTTGGTCCACCTAGTCTGCCCATTTCCCTACCTACAGGATAAGCCACAGATCCTAGTTAACCAACAGCCTATTTCTTCCTACCCCCCCCACAAGAAATGAAAATTGCTTATTAGTAACTTTTGACGTTATTTTTTTTTTTTTAGTTGTTTAACCAGGTATAGCACGTTAGAGATCTGTATACATGCATCCCACACAATGTGGGTCTAAGTGCATTATATGACAAACATTTGGAAAGAGATAATACCCAAAAACCTCCTAGCAAATTTTTTATTAAACTGGCAGAAGTGGGTTTGACACAAAATTACTTCAAATATGACAGGACACATTACTGGCAATGAAAGGGAACTGCTATGTATTCATCCATGGCACCTAGTTATGCCAACATAGTGACGGACAACTTTGAGAAAGAATTAATTTATGGGACCAAAAATGTATTTAAGAACAACATTGTTTGTTGGAAGAGATACATAGACGATTGCCTGTGCATCTGAAAAGGCACAGAAGAAATGTTAAAAAATGTTTTTGACTATTTAAATAAGTGCACAAATTTTTTAAAATTTGTCATTACATAAGACAAAAATATAATCAACTTTTTGGATCTACAGATATCTAATAACAATCAAGTACTAAATAGTAAAACAGGGGTCAGCACTTAACATATAGAAAATATTTTCCTTTATTAAATATAAACATAATTGAAAAACACACATAAAAAGGCAGCTCTCACCCAAAACAGGATTAGGCATGCAAGAAATGAGTAGAAAAAGCCAGAATCCTAAGTCTCATGGAAAGTCTACAATCCACACGGTGTCAGCAACAGCATTAATGTAGAGAATCATAAAGTGTACCCCATTGTGACCCGAATCGCAAAAACTGCAAAATAATTTGAGTGCAGGGTGAAACTCAATGCTAAAATAACATTAAGGTAAAAAACCAGAAGACACACAAAAAAATCCCACTTGTCTTGCAGCTGAGACACCAAGAATAACGGCTCAACGAAAAACTGGGAGATGTTGCGTAGCGACCGAGAGTCTATATTCTTCAGAGCATCCCAAATCAGCTTAAAGGATCCCTTATAAAGTGAATTCATTGAGTGCTGTGATAAATTTAAAGTGGCAGTATAGACACGTGTTGAAAGAAAATCCCTGAGGTTAGATGTGCAAACCAGCATAGGAAACCCAAGCACAAACACACACCTAAAAAAGTGCCATGCAGCCCTTAAAAAGGTCAATAAAATACAACTGGATACATGTACAAAGAAAACAGGCTATCAATACATTAAACTACAAACATAGATAAACAAATTAAAAGGGAAGAAGGAGCAGAGCCGGCAAATCGTACTCCTTCTAGTGACCAGAATGAGTGTGAGTCATGGACACTAGGAAGCAATGTAAAGGCACAGAAGAAATGTTAAAAAAATATTTAGACTATTTAAATAAGTGCACAGATTTTTTTTAAATTTGTCATTACATATGACAAAAATACAATCAACTTTTTGGATCTACAGATATCTAATAAAAATCAAATACTATCTACAAAGGTATACAGGAAAAAAAACACATCAAAATGTACTATTACATGTAAAGTGTTTTCATAAAATATCAGCGGTAGAAAACATTCCATATGGCAACTAATTAGGATAAAGTGAAACTGAACAGAAGAGGGTGATTACAGAGAAGCAGCTACAGAAACAATAGATAGATTCAGAGAAAGAGGGTATTTAAAACAAAATTTACAAACAGCAAAAAAAGATGTGAGCTGTAGAAAGAACAACATTATTTGAAGAAAAAATGCAAGCAGATAAACAAAGAAAAATATGGTCTCTATAAACTATTCAGATCAATTCTATAAATTAAAAAAATCATACATAAACACTGGGATTTACTTAAAATTACTCCCAAGGGGGAAGAAATATTCAAAGAAAAACCATTGGTAACAGCTAAAACAATAAAATCTTTAAAAGATTGATTATGGCATTCAATGTGCAAAACTCCTGAACCTCAATATGAAATGTTTGAAGGTAGTTCCAAAATTTTAGGTAACTATCCATGCAACTGTTGCCAAAATTGCAATAGTACAAGGAAAACTAAAATGATTTATAACCCATATAGAGACGAACATGTAACAATAAAACAATTTATTGCATGTCAGACAGATCAAGTGATCTGTATAATTAAATGCCCTTGTGACCTACACTATGTGGGACAAACATCAAGACCACTTAAACTGAGACTGAATGAGCATAGGAGTGATATTAGGAGACAAGATACTGAATCTGCTGTAGCTAGACATTTCCTGGAACAAAAACATAACTTATCAACTTTTAGATTTGTAGGAATAGAAAGAGTAGATTTATTACCATGAGGAGGTAATATACTAACGTGCCTCCTAAAGCGAGAGGCATTTTGGATAGGCAGATTTGGCACATTAAACAAACGTTATGGAATAAATTAGGAAATTTTATGGAATGAATTTGTAGAATAGAATATTAGCTATGTACAGTAAATAAGTTAGATCCATTAATAAGACTGACAGTTAAAGTAGACTTTTTGGCCTTGCATTTAACAACCACTAATGGTGCTACTTTGCACCAGTGGGTCGGGACAAGGGGCTACTTTACTTGTGGTACCTCGGTCCCGATTCAGTCATGTGTTGCATTTTTCCAGCTCAAGGTTTTAAACCTAAAAAGAGTATAACTGTTAAAAATGAAGTCAATACACTAAACCTAGCCATCACACTGAAAGGTAAAGTCCATACATAGTTCATGAAACAAATGAAAAATGTGAAATAAGACTACTGTATAAATCAGTTAATACTGATGAACACAAAGCCCAAGGTAATACGCCTTTAAAACAAAACAGGAAATATGGCAAAGTAGTGTAAACAAAAAGATGGTAATAATAAATTTTTATCTTCAAATACATAAATGACAAAGTGATAGAACCAATTTCAATGGACAGCTTGCCACTAGATATAAATAGGAATGTAAGTGTGAAAAAATGTAAGTCCATCTTCTGCTTTAGGGCGCATGTGTAAGAAAAGAAATAGAGACAATATGAGAGAGTCAAAAAACTAAGTCCCTACTGGACTCTAGTGAGCACAAACTCAAACAGAGATAACATGACAGACAAGGATGTTTCCCAATTGAAACTTGACATGTAACAACAGGGTGGAGACACTGAGCTTAAAACAGCAAGCACAGCAGGTGTGGCTTCCTTAAGCAACAAAGCAGGAAGCAGACTGCAGATGCCACACCTACATCCTTTTGGTAAGTTCTCTTAAATGAATGAGTACTGAAGAAGAGTAACTTATAAATGATTAATCTAGTATTGAACTGGGGGATTGTGTAGAAAGAAAGATTTAAAATAGACACCATGCTTTTTTCCAAGGGAAATACCTTCAAGAGGCCTGGTGCCTTAAAGCAGCAGTGCCCTGAACAGGTAAAATATACGTAATAAGGCCTTCACATTTAGATAGAAACAATAGACATGGTAAAAAGAGAACTTACCAATTCAGTACAATTTTAATACAGAGTAAACAAAAAACAGAACAGCTGGAGTATGCCTTAAAGTGAAGAAAAATTGATTTTGTGCTGTTAAAAAACCAAAAGGTACTTTTCTTATATTCCTTTTAAATAGAACTTGAAACTGAGCTAACAAATTTAGTGCTATGTAATAAAATGCTGTTTTTTCTACAGATAAAATCAAATGAAAACAGAATTCTTAACCTTGATAATGGAGTATGTGTTTCACTGATCAAAAGGTGGGCAATAAGCTTTATGAAGTATGATTAGAATTAAACAGTACTGTGTAAAATCAAACAATTAACAAGAAGAAATCATAATTAATAATTAAAGAAAAGAATGTCTATTAGACCATTAAAAAATGGATATGATTGGTAATACCATGATACAAGCATACTTAAATGATGTTTTAAATGGACATATACTGTATGTTATTATTTTTTATTAGATATAAAATCCTGATGAAGCACCGATGACCTGAAATCATCCAAGTAGACCTCTAAAGTAGTAGGTAAGGCTAGGGGGATGTTAGGGTGTATTAGTAGGGGTATCACAAGTCAGAAGAGGGAGGTAATAATCCCTCTTTATAAGACACTGGTTAGGCCCCATCTGAAGTAATGCATGCCGTACTGGAGGCCACACTTTCACAAGGACATTAACCAAACTGAGGAAGTCCAGAGAAGGGCAACCAAAATGATGCAGGGACTGCATCAGAAGACATATGAGGACAGATTAACAGAGCTCAGTATATATACCCTTGAGCAAAGGAGGGAGAGAGGTGATATGATCGAAACATTCAAACACCTTAAGGGCATTAACAAGGTGAAAGAGTCTAACATGTTTAAATATAAGAAAAATAGCAGGACAAGAGGACACAGTATGAAATTAGAGGGAGGCCGATTAAGGGGGAATGTGAGGAAAATCTTTTTCACAAAAAGAGTGGTGTATGCATGGAATGGCCTACCTCAGGAAGTGGTGGCTATGAATACAGTGCAGGGCTTCAAACAGGAATGGGGTAGGCATAAGGGAGCAATACAGATGAGTATGAATAGATAGGCCACTGACAGAGCAAAGGCCGATGGCACATTTATAAGGTAGAAAAAGAAATGGGCAGACTGGATGGGCCTTGAGGTCCTTATCTGCCGTCAACCTCTATGTTTCTGTGTAAGCAGTAAGAATAACTGTGAAACATTGATGGAATTACTTGGTGATTCAATTGAATAAAATTAAATTTGAATTTCTAGCCCAGTGAAAGGGTCTGTTTCTCCAATTCTGTAGATAGAAGTTACAAGAGGCTAATTGGAGCTAGATCCTTCCCAGACCTTTGATTTTCAGGCGTTGAGGGCCACACTTATCTTTCAGTGGTTTCCTTGAAGTATCTGGTTCTACCCATGGCCGGACCAATGTCCTAACAGAGGGATGAAGGCCCTTTGCAAAGGCTTCTTTCAGGTGATGAAACAAGTCTGGGTCTTTTTCTTCCCCCTGAGAAAAACATTATACTCAGCATTTTATAGAAATCTTTAGGGTCTTGATTCTTTTGATATGTCTCTCTAAAGGCTGCTATAGGATTATGATAGGCTGTATACTCTTTAATCAGGGCTGGATACATTTTATCAAAATCAGTTTTGATGTCGGGTTTTTGCCAAGCCATACAAGCTCGGACTTCTGATGCAACAGAGATTCTTAGAACCCATAACCTATCTTCAGGGTTATTGATTCCAAAGAACTCCAGTTGCGATTTCAAATCACAAAGATAGTCTTCCACATCCACGGCTGAGACCCTAGGCTTAAAACTTATCCCTATGGCCTTGATAACCCTGATTAGTTGTTTTGGGTCTGTTTGGGATGAAGTTGTGAGACTAGAGGTAGCAGGACCAGGTGTAGTAGGACCAGGAAGGGTTTGGATTGTCCCTTCAGGGGTACCCTTTTTGCTGTCAGAGGTCTGAGGGCCATTTGGAAGTTGTGTCCCCCCCCAATCTTAAGACTTGAATTTCTTTGGCTAAATCCTGGACCTTGACTGCAAGGTCTTCTGGCACTGGTTTGAGGGTGGTTTCTGGGACAGGAGGTGGCAAGGACTCAGCTGGTTGTAGAGACCCCAGCTATTGGCCAATAGCATCAAGAGACTCAATAAATGCTTCATGTAGCCAGTCTGTTTCCTGATGTAATTCTACCTGTTCTGATTTTCGGGTGGTGTCTTGAGCTGTTTTCATTTGCATTACAGTATCTGTTAATTTCTCCTGACACCTGGAATTTTCTGCTCTCAATCTGACCATTTCAGCTTTTAAAGCTCTTATTTGCTGGTGTAGATTCCTCACTTCGCTGGGCCCTGGAACAGTTTGCTGTTTTAAATCTCCAACTTCGTCTGTCAACCTTTGGTTAATGGCTTTTTAATTATCTCTGTCTGCTTCGTTGATTTTAAGAATGCCCAAATATCTAGCCTTTTCTGACTGCAATTCCGGTTCCAAAGTCTGACTTTTGGTAGTTTGATCCTTTTTGTATTGCTCAAGTTGAACGCTAAGCTCTCCTAGTGTCTGTAACCTGCTTTGGGCGTCCATGACACGAGTTATGTTGGAGATGCAAAATATATCCTAGTAATGTGGTGTTTAGTTGTCTTTTCTTGGACCTAGTCCTGGTTTCCCTCAACAATGAGCTTAAATGAGCATCCGACCCCTCACATTGTAACTCTCTCATGGGAATGCTTTCCAAGGGAATCTTGTGTTCAAAGATTGCTTTATGAAAAAAGGCACTTTTTTTTTTGAATTTCAGAAGGTGTTCCCTCTGGATACTCAAAGGAAATCTCTAGCTCTGGAGGGTTATCTTTAGTCTCCTCCTTTTGAGGACTACACATGGGAGTGTGTGGGAGGGGCATCCTCTTGATCCCCAGGGAAAAGCCCTGATGAAAACATTCTTCTACCTTTCACTTGTTAAACAGAGTTGTCTTACTGTAAGGTAAATGCTCGATTTGTTTAAGATTTTGTTTTTTTCCAAGCCAAGCTGACTTATTTCTTAATGAAGCCTGTTGTTAACCACCCGGTTTCTCCCTTTCTCCAGGATAGCTAAGCCTTAAGAAAAGGGAAGTGTCTTTTTGGCTTGACTGTAGATTTTAAAAGGCAGAAAAAGTTTTTTTTTTTCTTATGTTAAACAGTTATCTTTTCAGTACAATCTTAATATTTTAATGGTATTTCATATATCAATATAGTCCGTTGTAGCTATCATTAGGGTCAATCTCAGGCCCATCCAGGGATGCCATCTTGTAGGTACAATTACTATTAATTGATTTATCTCTGCAGCTGTTTCAATTGAAAGGCATCTAGTACACTGAACCTACGTGTTTTTCATGGTAAACTCTGAGCAGCAGACATTTCTTAGACATGGAGTACCATTAAAAGCTATTTATTTTAACACACACAGTTGACAGGTAACATACTTTAACACTTAAACAATATAACGTTTGTCAAGGCATCCTATTTTGAAACATAGAATTTGATGGCAGATAAGGACAGCTGAGCCCACCTAGTCTGCCCATTTCCCTACCTAACAGATAAGCTGCAGATCCTAGTTAACCAATAGCCTACTTCTTCCTACCCACCACTAGAATTGCCTTATGTCTGTCCCATGCATTCTTGAATTCCCCCACTGTTTTTGACTCTATGACCTCCTCAGGAAGGCTGTTCCATGCATCTACAACCCTCTCTGTGAAGAAATACTTCCTCACATTACCTCTGAGCCGTCCCCCCCCATCTTCAAATTGTGCCTCCTTCTTTCTTGCACATCTCTTTTTCTGAAAGATGCTACACTCTTGGACTTTGTTGATTCCCTTGAGGTATTTGAAAGTTTCTATCATGTCCCCCCTCTCCCTCTTTTCCTCGAGGCTATACATCTTAAGCTCCTTTAGTCTTTCTTCATATGTCTTCTGGTGCAGACCCTGCACCATTTCAGTTGCCCTCCTCTGGACAGTCTCCATCCTGTCTATGTCTTTGCGGAGATGGGGTCTCCAGAACTGTACACAGTACTCCAGATGTGGTCTTACCAACTGTCTGTACAGAGGGCCAACAACTTTATGTTTTCTACTGGTGATGCCTCTCCCTATGCATCCAAGTATCCCCCAGCCCTCCTTACTGCCTTCTCACTTTGCTGGCCCACCTTTAGGTCATCTGATATGATTACCCTCCTGGTCCCTTTCCATTTTTGTTGTTGTCAGTATCTCACCCCCATTGTGTACTCTTCCCCTGGGGTTTTGTTTCCCAGGTGCATTACTTTGCACTTCTTTGCATTGAATCTAAGCTGCCATACATTTGACCATTCATCCATCCTTGCCAAGTCCCTTTTCATCCTTTCCACTCCACCTTGCATATCAACCCTGTTGCAGACCGTTGTGTCATCTGCAAAGTGACATACTTTCCCTTCCAGACCCTCTACAATGTCACTTATAAAGACATTAAAAAGGACCGGTCCCACTACTGAACCCTGCAGTACTCCACTAGTAAGCCCCTTTCTTCACTGTGGACTCCATTTACTATTACCTGCCGTGTCCTGTTGTCCAGCCAGTGTTTTACCCAGACTGCCACCCTGGGACCCACTCCCAAGCTGGCTGATTTGTTTATTAATCTTTTGTGCAGGATTGTGTCAAATGCCTTGCTAAAGACTAGGTAGGCCATGTCCACAGCCCCTCCCTGGTCTACTACTTTGGTCACCCAGTCAAAGAAATCAATTAGATTTGTCTGACATGACCTTCCTGCTGTGAATCCATGCTGCCTTGGGTCCTGTGCCCCACTGACCTCTAGGTACTCAACAGTTCTTTCCTTCGGAAGTGACTCCATCATTTTCCCTACCACTGAGGTCAAACTAACTGGTCTGTAGTGTCCTGCCTCTGTCTTGCTCCCACTTTTTTGAAGTTGAATCACATCCGCCCTCCTCCAGTCCTCAGGTACCACACCATCCTCCCATGATTTATTAAAAAGGGTAGTCAGTGGTGTTACTAGTTCTTCTCTTAGTTCTTTTAGAATTCTGGGATAAATCCCATCAGACCCCATTGCTTTATCCACCTTCAGTTTTAAGAGTCCTTTCACAACCCTTTCTTCTGTGAAAGGACTAATATCAACCCCCCTGTCCAGAGTGGTTCTATGGACTGGATTAGGTATCTCCCCCTGCTTTTCCATTGTGAATACTGAACAGAAGTATTCGTTCAGTGTCCCTGCTTTTTCAGTGTCGCTCTCTGCCCAACCACCTTCCCCTTTATTCAGCCTCAGTATCCCTGTCTAAGGCCCTGTTCACACTGGGGCATTTGAAACAGTTCTCAGTGCTTGAACAGTTTCAAATGCATGCTGGCCCAGATCACGTTCGCACATAACCTGCTTGTAGATCGGAATTTTGGAAGCGTGCTCAAACCCTGGTGAGACCTGGGCTTGAGCACGCTTCCAGAAATCTGTTTTAAAAGTAAAGCAATTTACCTAGATTGCAAACACGCCAGCTCAATTTCTTTTAATGTACTTCAAGTGAGTGCACAAAGCATCACGGTAAGCAGCTTTTCCATGCTGCTGAATTTGGTTCGTAGTGGGCACAGATCTCTGCCGCAGTGTGAATGCTGTAGAATGCATTGCCTAATGTGGATCACAGGAAGGGGGTTGCAGTATGAATGCTACAGCATGGTAAGTGCAAATCCACTTTTAAAAATGTTTTGTGCAACCGTGCTGTAGTGCGAATGGGGTCTAAATCTTTCTTTGCTCCCTAATGTACCTATAAAAGGTTTTATCCCCCTTCTTGACCGAGTTGGCTATATTTTTCTCAGTTTGGGCATTTGCTATTCTGACTGCCTTCCCTGCTTCCTTCGGCTTCTCTGATCCTGCTCCTTCTGTGTTTCCTTATACTTCCTGAATGCTATCTTTTTCTCCCTTACCTTCCCTGCCACTTCTTTTGAGAACCATAGTGTTTTTTTCTTTCACTTTGATTTGTTTATTTGCTTCATGCAAAGGCTTATTGCCTCTGTGATGGTGGTTTTGATGTTTCCCCATTGTTGCTCCACCCCACCTTCTTGCCTGTTTGCTAGTGCTTTTCTGAGGCACTCTCCCATTTTGACAAAATCAGCCCTCCTAAAGTCCAGTACATTCTCTTTTGTATGGCTTGGCTCTACAGCTAAGTTTATCGTGAACCACACTGTTTGGTGGTTGCTTGTTCCCAGATGGCTACCCACTTCAAGATCGGAGATCCTCTCTCCATCCCCATTTGAGATTACCAGGTCTAAGATTGCACCCTCCCGAGTGGGTTCCAAAACTTGCTGTCTGAGGCATGCCCCCTGTAGGGCATCGAGAATGGCACTGCTCTTGGATGTGGCTGCAGCAAAGGTGCTCCAGTTAACATCTGGCATATTCAGGTCCCCCATCAGCAATATCTCCCCTTTCTTTGCCATCCCAAGGATGCCTTCTATCATTTCCTTGTCCATTTCCTTCCCCTGAGACGGGGGTCTGTATACAACCCCTGTGCAGATTGAGGTGCCATTTCCAGTTTCCAGGGTGACCCACAATTCCTCCTCTCCTCCCTGTTTACCCTTTAGTTCTGTTGCTTTGATCCCCTCCTTTACATAGAGAGCTCCTCCTCCTCTTCTTCCCTCCCTGTCCCTCCTGTAGATTGTGTACCCTGGTATGTTGACATCCCAGTCATGGTTCTGTGTGTACCATGTTTCTATGACTGCCATGACATCCAGGCATCCCTTTTCCATCAAGGGCACCATTTCGCGGAGCTTTTTACCTAGACTACAGGCATTGGTACTCATTATCCTCCATTTTTTTATAGCTTTAATTTTCCCCCATCCCTGTCCTTACTGCCTTTGTCTTTTTCTGCATTTACCCCTGCCCTTCTCCCTATTGACTGCTCTATCTTGGTGTTTACCTCACTAGTTACCCTGGTTTTTGGGGAGGCTAGGATTTCCCTTCTCCTTTTCAGTGCCTCCCCCCTTGGCTAGTTTAAATGCTTGCCAAGGAAGCATTTAAACCTATCACCTAGGATCCTGGTTCCCCTCCTGGAAAGATGCAGACCGTCGCACCTATATAGGCCTGCATCCCTCCAGGTGGAGCCCCAGTCCCCAATGAAGCCAAATCCCTGAGTTCTGTACCAGTTTTTGAAACAGTCATTGAATCCCATGGTGCAGAGTACCCTAGGCTTATCCATGCCATAGACAGGTAGCACTTCTGAGAAAGTTACTGTGCATGCTACTTGTCTAAGGCCCCTCCCTAACTTCACAAACTCCTCCTGCTTTACTCTGATCCCATGCCCAGCTAGGTCATTTGTCCCTAGGTGGACAATAATGTCCCATGCCCACTAGAAACAATCAACTACAACTCTTGACAGTCCATCCTGGGGACTGCCTTCCTTCTTTTCAGACACCTATTTCCCAGGGGTTAAGTACCAGGTCTAGTCACACATGGCTACAAATATCTCCCAGCTACAGTTCCTCCCTGGTAAATTAAAGTTAAACTAAGAAAAGTCACCCCCAAAACAGAATCAATACTAGTTACTTACGCAGGTCCAAAAAGTAATAATTCAATTCAGTGTAGTCTAGAAAATAACCTCCATGATTTAAGAAAGCTTTGGCTGCTTTCTCTCTCTATCTCTCTCTCTGTCTCAGCAGACAGAGACCACAAACAACTCCTGTTTTAAATCCACAGTTCAACTAGGCCCCTTTCAGCCCCTCTCCTTAAAAGACGCCTATTTCACAGCGGTTAAGTAACAGGTCCAGTCACAAATGACTGCAAATATCTCCCAGCTACAGTTCCTCCCTGGCAAATAAAAGTTAAACTAAGAAAAGTCAACCCCAAAAATAGAATCAATACTAGTTACTTACACAGGTCCAAAAAGTAATAATTCAATTCAGTGTAGTCTAGAAAATAACCTACTTGATTTAAGGAAGCTTTAGCCACTTTCTCACTCTCTCTCTCTGTCTCATCTTGTTCACAGTAAATCATTTCACAATTTCTTTACTATATAGGTATAAGGCCTGGTGCTCTTTTAGAGGCACTGCAAGGTACTATTCTTTCTAGAATTAACCTTCACTATTCATCATACAATTCTTGGTTACTAATAACCTTTTGCTAGCATTTCATCTATTTCTAGAACCAGGATTCTCAAAAGACACCGTATTTGAGTAAGCACCTTTAAACCAGTAAAGGTATATCACTATATTCATACTTCACCAACGTTTCAAAATAGTTTCTGGTCTTCCTTTCATCTTGGAGATTTTGGAGTATTGTAGGTGGCTGTGTGAATAGGATTTCTTCCTGGCTCTCTGAGTTTCTTTTCTCCTTGAGGATTTAAACCTAGAGAACAGTCAATACAAGTTACTGTACATTATGGTAGACGCCAAAGGTCTTTGTAGGTTCAGTAGAGTAATAGTTCTTTCAGAGTCAATAGTAGTAGCATAGATGTGAGATCTCTCTCAGCAATGAAACGTAGATTCAGAAGGCAGTTAGTCGATGATCGTGAATTGTTGGTCTGAGGAGATGTCTTATATAAGCCAAATACTTCCTTCAGAAATGTCATGCGATTTCATTGTTTTCCAAAAGTATCATGGGTTTTTGGGATGGTATAACCATATTTGGATAAAGGCTTATCCGTTCAGAAGTCTGTAGCCTACGTGTGGAGATATTATTATTTATTAGACATTTGGTCAGTTGAACTGTCTGTTGTACTCTTGAACGGAGGTCCATGAGGTGGCAATTAAAATATTTTTAATGACAGGACCTTCTGCTGTACATGTTCAAAATGAAGACATCTCATTGTGGTTTTACAGCATGTTACGATAGTCTGATAGCAGTTGTTTCCCTGTTAAGAGGGGCCCGTTCCCTGTCGGGGAGTCTCGCTTTTCAGATGTGTAGCAACATCTTACTAGTGACCTAATAACCACTGAGTTTTGATTTTAAAATACTTTTGGACTGTCAGCAATTATTGCACCATGTAAGAGTTGAACAAAACTGTTTTCTAGGCATCTTTAAAAATGTCCTTTTAGCAAACTTAAAGCACATCGGTTCAAGATAGAATGTTAATGCTTTGTAGTCCATATACCTGTGTCAAGCATTTGTAGGTCTGCTTGGTTAAAGACGTAAAAAACAATGTTTTTATGATAAGTTATTTTAATGTACCTTTATGGCATCTGAAATTAAGGTGAATATTCTTTATACACCTTGGCAGGTTCTGGTGGCTTATGGCCGCTATTGTGCCCACAGTCACCATCATCCATCTTTGATGGGATATCCTAGTCCTAATAGAATCCTCTCCAGTGGCAGTCCTTCCCCTGCTACCCCCAACCCCCCTATGTTCCTTGTTGAAATATGACTGCTACCCTATCCCAGTACCCCCCCGTTGAACCCCTGGCAAAATGACGGCAAGTGAAAAAGAGCTCAATCTGAACCCTATTGCAAATGAGTTCTAATCCCAAAAACAAATGCATGATTGCTATCCCCAACATCAATAACAAATTTTCCCCCTCACTCACCCCACTAAACATCCTCAAATTGCATTAACTTGTCAATATTATGCAAACTAAAACAGGTGAACAAACTTAGGTGATAACCCGAAGACTCCCAAGTTGAGTCTGTTGTATCCTAAAAAGGAAAACAACATCGAGCTGTAAACATCAGTTGTAAACATTAGGCCTTTGTAGAAACCATGATGCCAAAAAAGTATTGGGTACTGCCCCCGGTGAATCTAAAACTGTATATGAACCATACTGCCCTGGGGATGACCACTATTACCACACATACACACACACACACACACACACGTATGAGAGGAAAAAAAAGTTGGGAGTAGGAAGGAGGGGGAGAAAGGGAGGGAAGAAAAACAGGTAACAGAGGAGATTGGGGTACCATTACAGTGTTGAGGTTACTGAGGGCAGTTGAAAGTATTAGGACTGCCTAGGTACAAGATTGTTGTACCACAAATGTTAGATCAATGCGAGGAGTATTGAGGGGAATCTAGTAAGAACACAGACAAAAAAAAAACTGTCAGTAATAGCCCCCAGTTATAGTCCCACAAAAAGGGAGAAAAGGATATGTCTTTCCTGTAGCCAGATTTCCCCTGCGTAATATAGAGTCTCTGCATGATCTTGCCCACAGTCGCATAGTCCCATTGCGAGTGTGTGCACATTCACAGTGGAGTTAGAGACTGTGCGAACTTTCGACGAAAACCTCCTTTGCAGAGTTGCAGAGCCCAGGTATTTGGCAGTTCATATTAAATTTTGGTGGAGAGCAGGGATCTGAGGCAAGAGAGTAGCCAGTACCGTATTCCTGCAGGGGTGAGGATTATTGCCTTCAAAGTCACCGTCGCTCTTCATGTTGGCACATTCCTTTCCCGGTTAGACCTCAGCTCAACCTTAGTAGGTACACGGAGGTCAAGGGTCGCTATAACTTAAAGGGGTACAATCTATGGAGGAGAAGAAGAAAGGATGGAAAAGGAAAAAACACCTTCCTCAGGCATTACAAGGCTTGCAGAAACAGGGATCTACTGCATAGCTTGCACAAATACACAGACTCAGCTGAACTCAGATCCAGAAAAGAACAGTCACAGCCAGAGAGAAACAGGTAGAGACCAAACCAAAAGTTGCTTACTGCTGAATTATTGATTCTGTTTCAGCGGTCACTGAATAGATCAGGAAACAAAATAGGCAGTTCTTGAGAAGCTTGGTGGGCATTCATGAATGTTTTCCAAGAGCTGTTGCAGAGCACTGAAAGCCACGTGGGATATAACATACAGATTTTAATCTCAGCCGCAATTAGCTTTGTCACATACTGATGATATTTAGCCCTTTTTTTGTCTGGTGGCCACTGGGAGATCCTGAGCGATACGGAGGTGGGAGCCCTCCCATTGTATGTCTTGAATTCCTTTTATTTTAGAGAGGACATGCTGGTGGTCTAAATAGTTCAGCAATCAGAGGATAAATAGTCTAGGTTTGGAACCAGGGAGAGGTTGGGGCCTTAACGAATGATAAGCGTGTTCCACCATGTATGCAGAACTATGGGGAGAGGGGCCTGCTATCTTCACTAGTAGTTTCTGTGTGAAAATGATATGAGAAGCACCCTCCATGTCCTCTGGGAGACTGAAGATGACTAGATTATTACATCTGCTGCAGTCCTCCAGATCCTCCAACTTCAGGTCCATCTTGGCAAGTTTCTGGTGCAGGAGAGTTGAGTTCTGGATTGGTCTTCTTTTTCCAGGTTTCTAGCTATGCAGTCCTGGCAGAGATGTCTGAGATGTGCTGAAAGGAATCTGCCAGGTCTTGTTTAATAGTTTTCAGGTCGGTGGCAAATTCAGTAAACGCCGACTTCAGGGGCACTAATTCATCCAGAAATTTTTTCTCCGATAAGGGGGAGGCAGAGGCAGTTGGTTGTGACGGCTTGGTGTTTGTAGACCCTTTAGGCTATTTTAAGATTTTGTCTGGTGTCTGTGGTGGAGTATGCGACGGGAAGGCCTAGCGCATTTCTGCCTCCATAGATAGTTGTTTCTCACAATTGGAGTTCTTGAATTCTCAAGTTGAGTGATGCTCTGGTGTTTCCTCTGTATAATTCAGGTTTTGTAGCATGTCTTGGTCAAGGCAATTATCAGAAGGTGAGTTTAAATTGAATGTGGCGCATGAGTGAAGAGCTGTCACTGCTATCCCAGAGATGGCATTATGTGATCTCCTAACATAACCTTCTTATGACCCCACCTCATGAACAAAGGCACAGAACATTTTCAAATCCTGCTGAAAAGGTGATTTCACACCATAAGTGCAAAAACACATTTTGGCCAGGATTTGAAAAATGACTGCTATCAAACTGATGAAGTTATGTGATGAAATGGCTATGCTGAAAATCTGGGGTCTAAATATTGAAAATTACCAAAGTTACGAGCCTTGTTCATTTTTAACATAGGCTCATAACTTTGGTGTTTTTTCATATTTTTACCCACATTTTCAACATAGCCTTCTTATGACCCCCACCTCATGAAAGGGTGGAGGAAATTTTCCAAATCCTATCCAAAAGGTGACTTCACGCAGCAACCACAAGATCACCTTTTGGGACAGATTTGCATAATTTCACTGACATTGTTCATGAGGTGGGTTCCCAAAAAAGCCAAGTGGAAAATTTGGGGCAAAAATATTCAAAAATTACCAAGTTATGGTGACAAGTTTAAAACCCATTGAAATATACTGAAATTCATACTGATTTCCTTAGTTCACAGTCCGAAATTAAACAGTGAAGATGTGTCTCCTGTCCAGAGAGGATTATGGCATTGAACCCCTGGTAGGAAGGGAAGTAAGAGCTTGGGGGTGTGTGTGAGGTGGTGGGTGCTGAGTGGGAGGGTCAGGTGGGGGCAGTAACAGCAGTGGCGGCAACAGATATCAATGAATGTTTTTCCTTTTTACAGGGTGTATTTTACAAAAAAACCCATGAGGGACAGCTTTCTTTATTTCAGGTACTAACACTGGGGATTGTGCACCCCAGTGTCAGTATTATGGTTCGTGGCAATGGGATTGGCTCCCTGGTGTCGCACGGTCAAACTGGGCTAGGTGGAGGATAGCAGCCGGCACAGGGGATTGGGTTTCTCCATGCCAAAATATTAACATGGAAGTGGTGGGAGAGATTGAGGGAGGGTTTTCTTTATGTTTGGTGGCAGCAGGGGTGTTGTACAATGAAAATGGTCAGGTGGGGGTTGTAGCCAGCAGCGGTGATGAAGTGTTGGGGGAAGGGACCACAGCAGGCTGATCATGACAGGTCAGCTGTACTTGCTGGGCAGCAGTATGCAGATCAAAGGAAAGTGCCACCCTATGGTTGGGCCAGCTCTCTCCTTTGAGCTATATGAAGTTTCCACCCAGCAAGCCGGAACAGTGTTATGAGTTGCCTGGCTGATGATTTTTGTGATACTGATGAGCCCCTTGCAGACTGCCCTATCATCTTCAGGTAATGACTGTCCAAGTCAAAACACTATTATCAAGTAAAATAATTGATAAAATATTTGATGAACACAAGGTACTTAATCCTACCAAAATTGCCCAAAAATGAAATTCAATGTTACATTCACTGACCTTAGCTCTGTCGTCCCTATTGAGCCAACGTTGCCCTCTAGTGGACATTCTCATCTGTTTGACACACAACCACCGGACCCAGAGCCAGGATATTCTAAATTCTATTTTAAACGTGTGTCAGTAAGGGACGCCTCTAAATATATAAGAAAGGTGCTTGGTAAAACCAGAATTGGGAGTGGCTGAATTGATATAAGGCTATTTGACCTGGTAAGGAACTTTACTACCCCATTTCCAAAATCATCAGCTTCTCTCTGTGTTACTTCCAGTTCCCCAAAAAGTGAACATCTGCACTGGTTACACCACTTTTTTAAAGTGTCAATGTTCTAACCTTCCCAATTAGATGCCAGTTTCCATACTCTTCCCCCGGTCAAAGCCTTCAAGAGAATAGTGTCTAATCAACTTGTCTCATAATCTTGAAAAATATGAAATACAGTGTCCCCAACAACATGGATTTCTGAAAAAAAAAAACATTGCAGCAATACATCACTAACTGAGTATTCCAGTTTCATTCTTGAGGCCCTTGACAATGAAGACAAGGCTAGTACCAGCTGTTGTATATCAACTTGACAAAAGCCTTTGACTTGGTCAGTCATAAGCACCTTCTCTACAAACTCCGTTGTCTAGGCCTGTCACTAGACCCAGTCATCTGGTTCCAGAGTTATTTCACCAATCGCACACACAATACATTAAGATAGATGGCACCTTGTCAGATGTTAGAAATGTATCCATTGGTGTTCTCTGGGGCTCCATTCTGGGCTCCTTACTATTTGGCTTATTCATAAATGACCTGTCTGATGCCTGTCAGTCTGCAGATGTACTTCTTTCTGCAGATGATGCTGTTATCTGTTCTAAGAACCCTGACCTTGGAAGCCTTACCTCCACCCTCAGAATAATTTTGAGGCCCTTGAAAAATGGGTCTCCTAAAGCAAACTGATTCTAAATTACAAAAAAAAAAAAAAAAAACGGTAAGACAATGCTCGTCACAAGCACAGAAAGAAGAAAAAGCACCCCCCCTTGTCATCCATAATCATCTGAGATATATACTTGAACAGGTGGAAACCATTAAATACCTCTAGGTGATCCTGGATGATATGATACCTTTTCTTTGCTCCCCATGTTGACCACCTTGTGCCCATGGTAAACAGAAGATTGGGAGCCTTGTGCCATAACTTTAAATGTGTTAAACTCTGGCTCTGCATCCTTGTACCATTACGATGCTTGTTTTTCACTGTTTCTGTTTACCTGCCTTATTGTAAAATTTTATGCAAATTGATCTGGTATATTTATTTGTACTTTTTTGACTACTGTACTTGTTTGACTTCATTCCATTGGAACTTCGCTCATTGTATTTGTTCTGTTGCCTTGCAGTCTCTGTCACTGATGTGGAGCCTTTGTGAAAGAGCACTTGTGCTCAATGGTATTTTATAAAATTTTCAATAAACAAATAAAATAATTGATTTTTTTTGCCTTTTAAATGTCCAGCTGATATTACACTTCTTAGGAATCATGCATGTCTGGCCAAGCAATTCAATTACTGTTTCCATGAACTACTTACCACAGCTCTACAAAATGGCTACCTAGGCAAACTTTAATGACTGTGTAAAAATGGACCTAGGCTGGTACTGTGCAGACAGGTTATGGAGGTTGATTTTTAGACCTTGGGGCAGCTGATGCCTTGAAGTGACTCCCCACTTCCAGCATTTCAGCTGCTCTTTGAATCTATTGTAGATTTGGTGAGCTGCTGAAATGTTGGAAGTGGAGATGGGGGAGTTGCTACGAAATATTGGTTGCTTTAGGGTCTGCAAAAAAATGCTTAAAAATGTTGTCTGCCAGTGGTTGTGATGCACCTTTTTGTGATGTGAGTGTTAATCACAGCCCAGCACTGTTCCCTGCCATACTCGTACAGCAGTTTCCATGGAGAGTGTGTGTGTGTGTGTGTGTGTGTGTGTGTGTGAAGTACGGTAGTGTATAATACATGATGAGCTTGTTTCAGCGGTGGCTCTTAAGTGCTGTACATCACATTTCAAAGAAATAATTCACATTCTAGAATATGATTTATTTCTCAGCACACCTGCAGAAATCAGCTCTGTTTTGACGATCCGCTATGGAGCACGAGTTCATTAACACTGTTGATTTTAACAACTCATCACAAGCACTGTATTTGTAGTTTTCAGTTTTCATGCTAAATTTAAAATTAGGAAGAAAAATAATTTGTTGGATTTGGAGTTACTTGTTGGATATGGAGTTTCCTGTAACTGAAATGGATTTCTTTCTTTTTGGATTTTTTTTTAAGTTTGTTGGCACGTTCGTTTTTAGGTAAGCACAAAAACTGAAAACAGGTGTTTCTGAAACAGTATCCTCTTATATTATACACAATAAAAAATCCTAAGGGCCCTATTCAAAGATGAATGTCACAACTCTCAGGTGCATGTGAGTTGCAACATTCACCACTATGCTGGGGAGCCTTCGCCCTATTCCAGAA
Source organism: Neoceratodus forsteri (assembly GCA_016271365.2). Classification (NCBI taxonomy): domain Eukaryota; kingdom Metazoa; phylum Chordata; order Ceratodontiformes; family Ceratodontidae; genus Neoceratodus; species Neoceratodus forsteri. The sequence continues at coordinate 1,299,397,752 of CM057455.1, forward strand.
CAGGCAGGATTCCCGGCACGTACGTCCTGTGACTTGCGGCAGCCGCAGGGTTGTGCCACAGGAATGGCGCAATGGACCTGGGTGCCACAAGCTGCTGACCACAGACAACAGCCCCCCCGAACCTTCTCAGCCCCTAAACAAGTGCGCAAGCCCCTGTGAGCCATGGGGGGTTGGCAGTGTGGCACTGGTGCAAGGGGGCACCAAATAAAATGGACCCAGGTGCTAGTGGGTAGCACCCCGATATTACAGGGGGGCTTCTCAGTGGTGGGGGAGTTTGTGGGGCACAGCTGTGTGCAGGTTGTGGCACTGTGGGGGGAGCAACTGCCATTTAGCCAGGACAGATGCCCCTTAGACCTGCTAACAGCTGGTCTAACCCCGCAGTGCCGCAGTGTGTCATGGAATAACGTGGGTGGGTTACAGCAGGCACCCTTTCAGAATAGGGTGTAGCTGCTGCTGTAACCTCCCCTTCCGCCATGCTGTAGAGCTGGCAGAAGACCCCATTGGATTTGGCACAAGTCAGCTTGTGACATGCATAACCCGACTTGGAATCAGGCCCCAAGTGTGAAGCAGTCACCGATATTCCACATCTCGTTAGTGTGGTGATATCATCAAGCCACAGAAGCATCACTCTCATGCCAGTGATTTCACCACACTAAGCTGGTGTGGAATGCCACCTTGTACTTCACACTCAATGGTTTATTATTCTCAGATTACATACACTCCATCATAAGTGAAAGTTTGTCTGCCTCTTACTTGCTGTGGAAATACCTGTCCCCAGTTTTCCATTGAATCTGTTGCAGGCCGTCATCTGGTAAACCAAAATCCACCAGAAAATGCAGGCAGGACCTCATTTTACTGTCTCATCCAAAGTACAGCAAATTACCAAACACACCGTCATTTCTTATTTTAAAGCAAATAATCATTATGTGTGACTTGGTTGCTGCAAATCTGTTTGGCTGTATAAAGACTGAAGTTGAGTAAATATAGTCTCCATAGTTTAATCAGTTTTTATCTCAGATTTTATTGACCCTTTTACTATTAATGGAAAAATGATAAATGCCATGTTTTTCCTGCATTTTTTACTCACCCACTTCAGTTAGTCATTTCATTATCTTTTCTTTATCAACCCACTCATACATTATATATTTTTTAATTCCTAACAAACTGTTGTATGAAAGTAGCCATATGTCGCACTTATAAAAATGGCCACCATGAAACCCTATCAGAGTATTACCTCGCCGACCAGGACTCCCAGAGACTACCCGATGCTCACTTCTAAATTTCAAAATACAGGTTTAGTAGGAAATATGTATTCTCAATACAAAACAGCCATTATGCCCAAATATTGTTTTTTTTTTTTTAGATAGCACTTCATTTCAAAATAGGGAATCATGCATTAAAATGCAAGCTATGTATCTTGAAGTTTATGAAATACAGCTCAAAAATTTACAGATTTCTCAAAATGGACAATAACTAGTTAGTCATGACACAAAATTGCAATGTTTCAGATGCTCTTGAGGTCAGATGACCCAATCTAAAATGGATGCCAATATACGAGTCTACATTTTAAAAAGATATCAGCACTGGATATCTAGAGTAAGAAAGTAATGATAATAACAACAATGAGACAGGTATGTATCATGTGTTATGGAGACAGGCCTCCTGTTCACATTTATCCTAATTCTGAATGTTTTCTGATGTGATATATTACCTTTGCTGGGCTCTGTGTCAGTACAACTGGCCATATACACTTAAGGGGATTTATTTATTTATTATTACACCAGAATTACAATCCTTTGAGTCATAGACTCATTTCCAAAGGCTCCACATCAGGTTACAGAGTAAGTCAGAATGATACAGGTAGGTGTGAGATATAGCCGTAGACAATAAACAGTGAGCTTATATACAAAAACAGTAAGATGCATGCAGATATGAAAACTAACGATAAACAGAAAATAATGGTATTATATACAGATAGTCAGTGTTCCAATACAGAGAGGTAGTGACAACAAGTAATAACATTATTCAAGATGAAAGCACAAGCACCATCTACTATTCCCATTGGTGTTACTATTAACAGGTATCATTCATAGCTCAAGCAACATTAACAAAATCACAAAGAGACATGTGTAGGTTGATTTATCATAGAAATGGGCCCAAACAGAATATCCGGTGGTCACATGACAAGACTTAAGATGGCCACCCATGTAGGGCTATTTAAGCAATAAGCCACGAGGGAGTGTGGGTTATCGGGGGATTTACCATGGCTGGAGTGGTTTGCCAATGAGGCGCAGCCAAGTGGGTAAATCCGCGCCAGCCATGGTAAATCACCCAATAACCCAGATCCCCCGAGTGGCTTATTGCGATTATACTAAGTACTGCTTTTTTTTAATTATTTAAAAAAGACAGAACTTGCTATAATGCTAAAATAAATGACTCAGTAGTCGAGGAGTCAGTGTTTTTCCTTACTTTCCCTGATGTATGGAGCAGTTTTACAATCTCCGCTTAGCGGGGAAGCAAGATGACGGCCGGAGTTTCGCGATTTCGCAGTCGGATTGCTTTTTTTCCCAGATGCAGCTGGCTGGCACCTTTTGTGGTGATTATCAGAGGATTTACAATGGAGGTAAGGTGCCAGCCTGCCGTTTTCATTGGTCGGTGTCCGAGGTGCATGGTATCATTTCAGTTAATAAACATACTGAGTACAAATTATGTGGGGAAAATATATTTGGAATGAAGTAAATCTCAATCAGCACACATTTTTTCATGTCTACAATTGTCTGCATGACATCTGCATGCAGCCTTTCTGCATCCTTTCACCACTGTCAGATTAATGGTGTGACATCTTCTCATACCTTCTAAATTGCTAAGACACAATATGGGGGTTCCACTGGTTGCACTGTGGGGTACTGGTAATAAAAACCCATGAAGGTATAAATCACTTGATTTATTTATATAAGGTGTCAACGTGTAATTCAAGTACCAAAATGGTGCCACATCAATATCCCCTAGGTCATGTATCCAGAATAAAAAGTGCCTCCACTGTTCTGCCATTTTCTATCCAGTTAGTCTTGTAAATAATTGAGAAATAGTGCAAATCTCAATCAGCACACCTTTTCTCATATCTACAATAGTCTGGATGATAGCTGTGCACAATATTTCTGCATCCCTATACCACTTTCAAATTAGCACACCATACCTAATGCCAAGAAAGACTTGTGGGGTCCCTCTGACTGTACTGTGGGGTACACTGATAAAAAACATCTATCAAAGAAAGGTATAAAGGAGCCTGATTTATATGTATAAGGTGTTGACAGATAAAGCAAATACCAGACTGAGACCACACCCATATCCCCTTGGTCATGTGACCTGAATCAAGATTGCCCGACACTTTTCTGCCATTTTCAGTGAAGAAACAGTCCTCTTACCAACATGTTCTTGCAAATAAGTGAAAAATAGTGTAACTGTTAATCAGCATACCATACAGTGGTCTTGATGATATTTATGTGCAGTATTTCTACATCACTGCACCACTTTCAGATTAACGGTGGGCCATCTAAGCAGAACATCCCCATTGCCAAGGAAGACTTTGGTGTCCCCCCGGCCGCATTATGAGGTACAGGTAACAAAATCTATGAAGGAAAGATATAAATGAGCTTGACTTATATGTATAAGGGGTTGATGAATAAAGCAAGTACTAGATTAGGGCCACACCCATACTACATGGGTCATGTAACCAGAATCACAATGGCCACCACTGTCCTGCCATTTTCAATGAAGAAAAACTCCTGTTATGCATATATTCTTGCAAATTAATGAGAAGGGTTGTATATCCCAACCTACACATGTTTTGTTATATCTACAATAATCAGGGTGATATTTCATAGGATCATAGACTATTACGAGTTAAGGGGACATTTAAGTCGAAAAGAAACTCAACAACTGTACTGGTAGAACACTTAGCTTAGGAAGGATATCTTTTTTGACCCATATAGTGGTCAAGATTGTTTTTAAACTCAGCCATGCTTTTGCTCTGAACAACATTAATAGGTAATGTATTCCATGCAGAAGTCATTCTCTGAGTGAACCAGTTGTTACGCTTATTAGTTTTACTGGTATGCCCTTTTAATTTTACGTTATGAGATCTTGTGTTTGAGATGCCATTATATCTAACCAGTCCCAATGTTTCAAGAAGATATTCATCTTTGACTGCTTTATAAGTAAAACATAAATCTCCCCTTAGTTGTCTGTATTGTAAAGAATACAGTCCAAGATTTTCAAGTCTTTGATCATAGTTCAATTTTTGAACACTGTTAATCTGTTTAGTAATTCTTCTTTGGATTCCCTCAACTAGTTTTTTTACCTCTAACTGTTATAGGTACACATAATGGACCACAATATTCAAGATGGGGGCGTACTAATGATGAATAAAGTGGTATTATGACTTTAGGGTCTCTACTCTTAATATTTTTCAGGATACAATTTATGATACTGTGATATTCTTTAACAGTTGTTTTGTTATGCAGCTCAAAAGTTAATTTATTGTAAATGATAACTCCCAGATCACCTTCAAAATCAACCTCTTGCAATTGCATGTTATTTATCCTGTAGATGTTTTTAATATTATTATGCCCCGAGTTCATTACTTTGCATTTTTTAATGTTAAAACTCATTTTGTTATTATGTGCCCATAATACTAACTGGTTTAGGTTATTTTGCACGTCCAGAGCAGCTGGTGAGTTATTTACTATGCAACCTTATTTGCAATCATCTGCATACTTGACTGCCCAGGTTCCACCAGTAGTTTGCATCAATGAGATAAAGAGTTTAAATAATGTTTGCCCCAGTACTGAGCCCTGAGGCACACCACTTGTAACTGATCCCCATTTTGAATAGTACCCCCTTATGGCTACCCATTGCTTCCTGTTGGTAAGCCAAGAGGCAATACAATTTGTTATGTTATTTTGCAGATTAATGCTGATAATTTGTTCAATCAAGATCTTATGTGAAATGGTGTCAAATGCCTTAGAGTAATCAAGATAAAGGACATCAACTGGTACCATCATCAAGAGCTGCACTTACTGATTCAACAAAATGAATTAGGTTAGTTAATCAAGATCTGACAGGCTTGAAACCATGCTGATTGAGATCAATTAGATTATTTTGAACAATATGTTTATCAACCCTCATTTGGATTAATCTTTCTAACATATTGCAAATGACCGAAGTCAAACTTATGGGCCTGTAGTTGTTGACATCTTTTTTGTTTCCTGACTTAAAAATAGGGGTTATAGTGGCTTCATTCCAGATTGGGATAGTTTTACCTTCTCTCAAGGAGGTGTTAAATAATAATGTTAAGGGTCCTATTAATTCCTGACTTAACTCTTTAATAAGTTTGGGGTGTATCCCATCCAGACCCAGTACATTTTAAGTGATTGAAGGCTTCCATCAAATCACTCTCAGTAAAAGGAATCCATTCTACCTTATTACAGTCTGGAAGACTGGCTATTAAGTCTTTTGGATTAAATATACTTAGGAAAATATTATTTAAATGATTTGCCATTTCAATTTCTTCACCAATAGTTTCACCATCAATAGCAAGTGGCCCAAGATTAGATTTATTGCCATGCAAATAACCTATATAATTGAAAAAGTTATTTTTATTATCTTTTATATTTGTGGTCAAATGAAATTCTATGTTCACTTTAGATTTCTTTATTATATTTGTAACTTTATTTGTACTCTTTTTATAGCATTGCCAAATTATATCAGTTGGGTGAATTTTATAACTCCTGTAGTATTTCTTCTTCTTAGTAATGTTTTTTTTTTTTTTTAAATATTCCTGTTCCACCAAACTGGAATTCTTTTACTTTTTTGTACTTAGTTCTATTCGTGACCCATGTATTAATACAATATTGAAGTTTGTCCCATATTAGCTTCCATTGTGAAGTCAGGCTCTTGCCATTTAGTTTTGTCTCCTGTTCCAAATTAGCAAGGTAATCCTTGATACTTGAGTAATTAGCTTTGTTAAAGTCTTTCACTATTGTAGAGCCCTTTGAAAATTGTTTAGAGATGATAATTCTAAATGTGATCATATTATGATCACTGGTACCTAGAGGTTCAAGAACACAAGGGGTAGAGATGTCTTCTTCACAGTTTGTTAAAACCAGATCTAGTAAGTTATTTCCTCTGGTTTTGCTCAAGACTATTTGCTCCATGTCATTCTTAATTGTGTAGTCAAGAAATGTATTTTCTATAACCCCAGTAGCATTTAATGTGGACCAATTAATATTAGGGAAATTAAAATCGCCCATCAAGATGTAATCAGAGTGAATTTCCATATTTTGTAAAGTAGACAGAAATCGATCAATGTCACTATGATCTAGATTCAAGGCGCAATAAGCTAGACCAATTGTTAGCTGCTTTCCTGGAAAAATAATTTACGCCAATAATATTTCTGTTTCATGGCAATGAGCCTGAGTTGAGTCTAACCTGTGGGATTTATATTTTTCTGATACATATAAGGCTACCCCACCTCCTTTCTTATTTTGTCTGTGTTTTGAATATGTAATATAGCCAGGAATATCCATGCCCCAGTCATTATCCTTAAACAATGATTCAGTAATGCCACAAATGGTTATATCTTGCTCCTTTAAGATATATTGGAGTTCATTAATTTTGTTTGATAGACTTCTTGCATTAATCAACAGTATATTAATGTCCTCAAGAGCTTTAACTGATTCTGCTATGCTTAATGGATTATTTGATACATTGGCAAGAGATGTAGAAACAGGCTGCCTCTCCCTCAATTTACTCAGTTTAAAGTAGTATTTATGCACATATTAAATTGTTTCCCAAGTAAAAGGTTACCTTTTCTACTTAGGTGTAAACCATCACCACTTAACAATTCAGGATGGTCCATAAATTCTTCCCAATGTGTGTTGCATTTTACCCCTTGTTTGTAGCACCAAATACATAGCCAAAGATTAATATATTTGATCTTTCAATTAACATAGTATGAGGCTTTCGGTATTGGAAGAATTTCTGAAAGAGCAATCGTACAACCTATATCTGATAATTTGTTATAAAGAGCTACCAAATTGTGTTTTATTTCTAGAGCAGAATTTGAAAAAAAAAATTATTAGCACCTATGTGCACTAATACCACGTGAGATGTTTCACTTTTAACAATTATATCTTTAACCATTAATGTAACATCTTCAATTTTTGTTCCACTAAAACTAGAAAGGGTTCGATTTACCTTATCGGGGTTGCAAATTGCCCTGTCTAGATGTTTTATTATAGAATCTCCAAGCACATATACTGATGGAGGTGCTTGGGTATTAGTTCCTGGGAGTTCAACATGTGTGCTAAGGGGCAGGGAGTCAATCATGGGATTATCAATTACATTTACATTAGTCTCACCTGGGCCATAATCTAATGTCAGCAAATTAGCCAAATTTTTGTTAATATTCAGATCCTGAGTTGAATTATGAGTCAGGTAATATTACTACATTTCTATGTGATTCAGCAATAGGATTTGCAGAATCACAATCCCTGGAAGTATCAGAATTTAGGTTAGAATCATTAACTTGTAAAAGTGGATCAAAGTGATTAAACAGTGGAATATTAAACATATTAGCCTTCCTACTTTTTTTGATACTTTTGAGTTCTGAACCATGTACCATTCCTCATCTGTAACATCTGATGTGTCTAATTCTCTGGTCCTTTTTTTATTTACCTCTGCAACTGGTGTTTTAGTGGTGGAGGGTATACAGATTGATGGTGCCATTTCAATTGAGTTATTGGACTGATTTGTAATTAGTTTATCATTAGTGATTAATTGTCTTTGGGATGGAACAGGTTTATTAAATTCAACCTGCAGTCTAGCTGCCATAGCTTTTTGGCTATTTTCCACATCAATCATACTTGAGCCAAATAACTTTATTTAATTTGTAAGATATTCAATTTGTACACAATTACTGCACCTTCCTGGTTTATTATTGATGCCAGGTGTAATTTTGTACATATCACAAGAAATACTTTTTGAGCGAACCCCCCCCCCTTTTAACAATTGTAATGCCTCAGCCATTGTACTTTACAATAAGTATGTAGAATAAATTATCCTGATATTATTTACAAACAAATGCCAGAGAGCAAGAAAGCTTACTGCAGATCAAATGCTTAAACTATTGGGGTACTTCTAAATGCCAAAAAAGACAGTCTCCATGTCCTTCAACACAAGGCAGAGACTTGCTCAGCTAAGCAACCTCCCCTCCTTTCACACCCTTGATGGGACTGCTCTTGAGGACGTCTCCTCATTCAGGTATATCAGTGTTTGGCTGGATAGATACCGCGACTTTTCTGTACACATAGATGCTGTTCTGAAAAAATTAAGATCTAAGCTTGGTGTCCTCTACAGAAACTGCAGCTGCATCCCTCTTGCCACCAGGTGTGAGCTGGTACAGTAGATGATCTTTCCCATCTTCGACTACTGCGACATAGTCTATGGTGCTACCCCACAGTCCCACCTATGCAGACTGGACACTCTCTACAACTCCTTCTGTCATTTCACTCTTGACACCCTCCTCCTAACCCATCATTGTGATTTGTACCGCTCCCTCAACTTCCTTCCCCTCCACAATCAATGAGTTTTACACAGTGCCAAGTTCATCTCTAAATTCTGGCTTGGTTCGCTCCCCTCATATATCTCCTCTTCTCTTTGTACCCCTTCCCCCTTCCTCTATTCCCTGAGATCCCTTGCTGACACTCACAGCCTTTCTATCCCTGGTAGAACCACATCCTCTGGACAGAAAGCCTTCTCGCATCACCTGCCTAAACTGTGGAATTCTCTGCCTCCTCAAATCTGCTTCTCCTCCTCCCTGTTTTCTCTTACTGCTGCACTACACAACTATCTCACTCCTTTCTGCACCTGCTTCTGACCCCCTCCTTACCTAACTCCTGCCTCACCTTCTCTCCTGCCCTCTTACCTCATGTGCTTACCCTACCCCCCATGGTTTAGCACTTAACCTCGAGACATACTCACCTATGTGGAAGGCTACTGTGACTGCTGCAGTGTACCACCCACATAATACTGTTGCACTCCACCTAGGCCCTTGGCTCAGCACTGCTCTTAACTATTCATATGTATTATGCATTGTATACCTGTCATCTATGCTCCTCATGTATTGTAAATGATGCCTCTCACATGGATGTACTTTTTTACTACGTTACATACTCCTTGACCATGCTTGAATGTATGTATTGTATTGTATCTAATGTACCACTTTATTATTGCATTTAATCACACCTCTGTATTGCTGTACGATTTGTCATTGTTACTACTGTCATCCCACTACCCCTTCCCCCAGGACGTACCGTGAGACGAGCATTAAGTTGCTCAGTGTATCTTTCTTGGTGAAACAATTCAATAAATAAATAAATAAATAAATAAATACTTGGTCTAGTGCCTAGGTCTAGTACTTTTTCGATATGTATACCTTAGAGACGTTCAGAAACTGTTTTGTAATGCTGCTCCAAACGAAAACATGCAAAACATGTGCTAGGATGCTCATGTCTTTGTGCACAACTTCGCGCGGCAGATGCACGCTCGCCCCGCTCACCATGGGACAAGTTTTAAATAGCCCCCACATGACCCGGAAGTGCAGTCTGGGATCACTCGTTATCCAAATACCAAAAACAGAAGGAAATTATGATTAAAAGCTTTATAGTCCACTCATGCATGGTCTATAATGAGTACATAAGTAAAATAAATAAAACTAAAGAATTTACACGAGTTGTAGTCCACGCAGAGTTGCCTAAGGACTACAACCCCCTCCTCCTCTTAGGTGACAGGGCTCAAAGCTTCAGAACCCTTTCATAGTGCAGTAAATAGTATAGTGTTTTAACTTGCCAAAATCACCCCCAGAGACAGTAAGAGCTTCTGCCTCTTTCAGATTAACAGTGGGACATCTGACAACACAGTACCACCCCCATTGCCAGTGCAGACTATGGGGGTCCCACTTGCTACATTCTGGGGTACAGTTAAATAAATAAATCAATAAATAAAATGGCCACCACTGTTCTGCCAGTTTTAGTGAAGAAACACTTCTCCTACCCAAATATTCATGTAAATAAATGAGAATTGGAGTAACTATCAACCAGGCAGCACAAATAGAATAATAGATGGGTTCTGGTGTATTACAAGGCAGTAATTCCATCAAGAGGTTCTGGGGACTCAAGAAACCTTGAGAGCAAAGCTCGAGAGGTTTCTAGTGTCCCCAGAACCTTGAGATGGAATTTCTGCCTTGAAACACCAGAACCTATTTGTTATTTTTTGTAATATATGGATGCAAGGAATTTTTAATTTCTTACTTGTGCCTGCTGCTACGCGCATGTCTGCAGAGTTAGTAAGACTCCTGAGTGTCATTCCTCGCTCCTCGCTCGCACCACCCCCACTCCTGTTCCCGCTCCCAGTCCCATTCCGCTTCTTTCTGTCACAAAAAAATAAGAAACAAAACACAGTTCACACAGTAGTCACATCGGTAATCCCAACGATACTATTACGAGGACCGGAAGTATAGTATTATTGAGCCGGAAGTATACTATTACAATGACCGGAAGTATACTATTACGGGACTAACTACTATATTACAAGGAATTTTTTGTATGCATTTTGGGGGTATTATTTTCATTATCCATATATTACACCTTTTTAATATCTACAATGGTCCAGATAATATCAGTGTGCAGTTTATCTATATCCATATGCCACTTTCATATTAACTATGGGACATCTGACCACACCATCCCTATTGCCAGTGCAGACTGCCGGGTCCTGCTTGTTGCCCTATGGGACACAGGTAAATAAATAAATGAAGAAAAAGTATAAGTGAGCTTGATTTATATGAATAAGGGTTTGGTGAATAAAACAAGTACCAGACTGGGGCCATACCCCTACCCCCAGGGCATGTAAACAGAATCAAAATGACCGCCACTGCTCTGCCATTTTCAATGAAGAAACACTCTTACTCTGGTATTTCTTGCAAATAAATAAGAAATAGTGTAAATATCAACTAGCACACCTCTTCTCATATCTATAATTGTCTGAATGATAATTGTGTGCATTATTTCAACATCCCTTTATCACTTTCAGATTAATGGTGGGACATCTGACTATGCCATCCCCATACCAGTGTACACTACGGGGGGTCCACTTGCTTCGTTATGGGGTACAGGTTAATAAATAAAGGAAAAGTATAAATAAGCTTGATTTACATGCATAAAGATTTGAAAAATAAAGGAAGTACTAGACAGGGGCCACACCCATACCACCCTGGGTCACGTAACCAGAATTAAAATGGCCACTACTGCTCTGCCATTTTCATGAGGAAACACTCCTCTTACCCAGATGTTCATGTAAATAAATGAAAAAAATAGTGTAAATGCCAACCAGCATACATTTTCTCAACTGCAAAATGGTCTGGATAATATATGTGAGCAAAATTTCAACATCCCTGTACCGCTTTCATATTAACGGCAGTACATCTGACCACACCGTCCCTATTGCCAGTGAAGGCTACAGGGGTCCCACTAGCTGCACTATGGGGTACAGGTAAGTAAATAAATGAAGGAAATGCATAAATGAGCCCAGCTTAAATGTACAAGGGGTTAGAGAGAAAGCAACTACTAGACTGGAGCAACACCCATACCCCCCTGGGTCATGTAACCTGAATGAAAATGGCCACTACTGTTCTGCCATTTTTAATGAAGAAACACTACTCTTACCCAGATATTCTTGCAAACTAATCAGAAATAGTGAGAAAATTTCAATCAGCACCCCTTTTCTCATTTCTGCTATGGTCTGGACAATATCTGTGCACAGTATTTCAAAATTCCTACTCCCCATTTAGATTAACAGTGGGACCAAGCTCTGAGGGAGAGTGGACACAGCTGAAGGGATACAGGACCTACAGGAAAATCTGGAAAACCTGGGGAGGTGGTCCAGGATCTGGCAGCTTGGCTTCAATGCCAAGAAATGCAAAGTTATGCATATTGGAGCCAAGAATCCCAGGACAGAGTACTACCTGGGTGGAGTCCAAGTATCTGAATCAGAGAAGGAGAAGGACCTGGGAGTGATGATCACTAGTGACCTGAAGCACTCCACGCAGTGCAAGAAAGCAACAGCAAAGGCAAACAAGATGCTGGAATGCATAGCTAGGGGGATCAATAGTAGGAAAGAGGAGATTTTACTGCCCTTGTATAGGTCACTGGTAAGGCTGCATCCAGAGTATGGAGTTCAGTACTGGTGCCCGCACCTCAAAAAGGACATTAACCTGCTGGAGAAGGTCCAGAGGAGGAGGAATACAAAGATGACAGCCGGTCAGCAGGACAAGACATGTGAGGAGAGGTTGAGGGCACTGAACATGTACTCCCTGGAAGACAGGAGAGAGGGGATGTGACTGTGACCTTCAAGTACTTGAAAGGGATAAATAAGGTTAATAAGGAGAGTCTCTTTAAGCTGAGTGGCAGCCATAACATGAGGGGACACAGTCTTAAGCTGGAGGGTGGGAGGTTCAGGAGGGAGGTCAGGAAGCACTTCTTCACAGAGGGTGGTGGATACTTGGAATGCACTGCTGAAAGAGGTCATCTCATTGAAGACAGTGGGCAGCTTTAAGAGAGGCTGTGACAGGCATGGGGGAAGGTAAGGATCATGGGTAGGGAGGTTGGTAAGGGTAGGGAGGGAGGGCAGGGATATTAGCTCAAGCTGTGGACCCTGCAATATGAGCAGACTTGATAGACCAAATGGCCTTTTGCTGCTGGCTTCCTCGTATGTTCGTATGACATCTGACCACATCACCCCCATTGCCAAGGATGAGTACAGTGTTCTCATGCTGAACTGTGATGTACTAGAAGAAAAATATATGTAGGAAAGGTATAAATGAACATGATTTATATGTATAAGGGGTTGGCCAATAAAGCAAGCACCAGACAAGGGCCATATCCATACACACTGTGTTATGTAACTGAGTCAAAATGGCCACCATTTTTCTGCCATTTTCACCGAAGAAACACTCCTTACATAGATATTGTTGTAAATAAATGAGAAATATTCAATATACAGTAGTCTGGTAGATTTCTGTGTGTTTTATTGATACATGTCCACATATTTGCTAGTTACTGTACATTTTTGTTGGTATATTCAGTGCCCTAAGTGTCCACTGACCAGTGCAAGATATGCAACATTTTCTGGGTTAAATCTGCCAACACCAGCCACCATGTGGGGGGATATATAGAGCAGGACAGAAGCAGAGAAGTATCATAACAGGCAAAGGAAAGACAATGAGCTCTATGCACTAAAGGGCATAAAGTATGCACCAAAGGTGCACAGATGCGAACTGGCTGATATTCACTATCACTGCCCACCTGATCCTGCCCCCCCCCAGTGAACAGCTACATGTTGCTGAATCAGAGCTGAACAGGGGCGGAGTGGCAGGCATCCATTCAGATGCCTGCCCGGGTCTCAGAGTGGATCCCTTACACAGCCATGTAGGGGAGCCCAGGATGGCATGGAACTCTGTGGAATTAAAGGGGCACTGTTGGCACCTGATAGCAGCACCAACAGAAATTGCAAAGGGAAGGTGTCAGGATACTGTCAGCACCCTTATACCACTCACCCACCTGCCAGAGATGTCAGAGGCATAGTGAAAACAGACCAGTGACAAAGACCTAGCAGCAGGGACACATCAAGAAAAGTGACAATATGTACTCTGACCAATGATGAAAGAATGGGCATGAATAAGAAGCAGTGTTTGAAAATGAATAGGTCAGGACTGGTTCCATTCAACAGTAATATGTGCTAACACTGTACCTTCACAGTAACACGACTGGTATGGGGGCAGCTGGTAAGTGACAGGCAACAGCAGGGACATCCCTGCACTGTGGGGATAGTGGAGAGATAAGGGCACCCGGTAGCCATACCAATATACCAATGGTGGTTGTAACTGGGGTGTCCACTATCATAGCTGCATCCATACATCTTTGGCCCTCAGACTCTTGGTTGCTGGTAGGTGAGGTGCAGGTGTAGGGGTCCCCAGATCTGCCTCACATACCATACCAGTCAATACCATCTCTGCCCACATTCTACCTGTCTGCATCCTTCTGCCCATCCCAACAGCAATGTTGTGGTGCACATATAGTATAGGCATGAGTGCTAATATAATACATCTCTCAAGTGACAACAAATTGCATTCACGAGGTTCATAGGGTCTCTGGAGGGGGCATGAGGTTGGCAGAGCACTGTGACATGGAAATGATTAATCCAGGTTCACAACAGATACATACATGTATTCTGTGTGAGCAGGAACTCATACTAATGGACGTTTATATGCCTCAGATATACACATACACATGTTGCATACTTCCCTATGGCTCATGTCCACTATGCCAACTCACCACTCACAGACTTTCTATATGCACACCTTGGCACACTGGAATTTACATTGATGTGCCCAGACTCCAGCCTTCTGTACCTGTATGCCATCACGGACACAGGGCTATGGTAGGATCCCTGGGCAGGATTGTCAACTGTTGACACATAGACTGTGGCCACTATTGCACCCATGGCCTTTGTCACAATCAGCGCAATATGGTTTTTGAGTTGCTGAGTCCCACTTAACACAGTTAGGGTAGGTTCCCCCACCGTAACTCATGCACCCCAGAGCTAGGCACTCTGAGCAATTCCATGCCTTTGTGAATCACGCGGAGTGTGGGCATGCTGCACGCCCCATACACACCCCTGGCATGTACTTGGCATGTAGCAACCTGTGTAGCCAGGAGATCTGTTGTGCATCTGGCTGATGCACCGCTAGTGAATGCCACAGGACCACTGCTGCACAGCATTCACACATAGGGTAGCCTACACATCTCAGAAACGCGGCGTGTAGGTATAGTTCATAGATCCCTGTGACAGCATATGGGAATAAACTTCATATGAGGCAAATTTACAGGTGTAAAACACACCATGGTGTGGTATTTATTTTTCCAAAAGTTAGAAAAATAATAAATGAAAACAAAAAACATTGCAAAGAAAATCACTACTTAACATCAGTAGTTTCTCACATAATACAATCCTGAATCTTAGAGCTCCTAAGACCCTTTTCATCTGTTTTCAACAGCTTGTCTACAGTAGCACTTCTCTACTTCACTCTCAAGACTCAGCTCTACTGGACCGCCCTCTACTGGACTGAATCAAAGTGAACTCAATGAAGAGATTTTATATATTTTGGTAGGGTCACCTGACTGAGACCTTTCTATTTACATGTCTGGACATGTTTCAGAAACGGGGTTGTTTCTGGGATTTCCTGGTTCAGTTAAAGGTACAGTGTATATCTCCAGAGATATTGACTCTCTGTATCTCAAGATTCACAGTGACTAAGCACTTTTATAAAGCATTCCACATTCTATTGTTCAGCCTCATAAATATACTTTATACAGTAACTGGTTTATAGTGTGAATTTATGAAAATACCTTAAGGATTTCTTATAACTGTACTAATCATGAAATTATTATTGTTTTACATGGCTTCTGAATCTGTTTTATGTAAAAAGGCTTTATTAACTGTGTGTATTCCTATTTAAAATAGCTTTCATGTTTTTTGTACTCAAAATGCATTTATGCACTTTACACACAACACCTCTCCGGGTGTTTGGCATCTTTCCAGGAACTGAATGGACGGAAATGGAAAAAGAATGAAAAGAGAGAACTAGCAGGAAGTTTAGTAGGGATAGTAAAGAGCTAAGCTAGGTGGCTGACCTAAGCTGGGGGTTGGGGGAGAAAAGCAAAGAGAAAAGCATTAACTGTTGTGCAACAGAAGTCTTGGTAGCTAGGAAATAAGGAGATAAAAAAGTGGTCCATCAGTCACAGCTGAGGGTGTAGCCTAACTCTGCCACAAGCCCAATATGCTTAGGGTCTCACAGGGGCAGTCAGGCACCAGAAGAGATGGGGAACAATGGGTAAAACAAATTAAAATAAAAGAAAAAATAATGATGTAGGTAAACACAGCAGGAAAAGAGATTGGTTCCACTTTATGTTTGATTGTGTAATGTCTTGAGGCTGGATTTATCTTATAATATTCCTGTCTGAAGTGTAACCCCTTCCTTGAGAGGGGGCTTACCTGTACTGCCATCACCCTCCTGAGGTCCCACATTAATGGCAGCTTTCCCTCGCCTGACCATGTGTGTGGCATGGAGAGAGGGCCAGGCAGCACCATGAATCTGAGGTGCCTCCTGCTTCCTTCTTCTTCCAATGGCTGTGGCCACATTTCAGCAGTCCAGTCCCTCAACTGTGGCAGAGGGGACCGGGAACAATCACAGGTTACAATCCTTTTTCTAGCATCTCCTGTACCACACTACAGACCATCACTGATTCCACTCAAGAGAAGCACATGCTGCAAGGGGCTCCTCCCCTGTACTCTGCCTTATTCCAGCCCTGATGCTAGACTCACCACATCAACAGCCCAGACTGACTGACTGGATAACAGCCCTAAGGGGCTGTTAAATATCTGGGGGACCAGCACACTTATTTGGGGCAATGAAACACTCACAGCGGCTATATTTGTGGACTTATCAAAAGCCGTTGACATGGTTGACCATGAGATACTTAAGCAATAAGCCACAAGGGGGTGTGGGTTATCGGGGGATTTACCATGGCTGGAGTGGTTTGCGCCGAGTGGGTAAATCCTCTCCAGCCATGGTAAATCCACTAATAACCCACATCCTCCGAGTGGCTTATTGCAATTATACCAAGGTTATTTTTTTTTACTATAATAAAATACAGATATTAAATAGGTTTCTTTTTTTTTTAATTGTATTTATTACTATGCTGCAGATGTGGTTGATGATTGATGAGCTTTTCATTATCTGTTGGTTATCGGAGGATTTGCAAAGGTGGTAAACTGCCAGTCTGACGATTTCATTGGCTGTTCACTTATGTCCATGGTATAATACTACATAACCTGTCCTCCCTGAATTTCCATGATAGCATGATAAATTGGGTAAATAGCTACCTTATGGGCAGAACCCAGTGGGTGCAACTAGGGAAGGTCCTATCCAGTCCTTTTCAAGTGCAAACTGGAGTTCCCTAAGGCTCCATATTAGGTCCCCTACTCTACTCATTTTTTATTAATCCCTTTCTCTTGGATCCCTCAGACAGTAACAGGATAATGCACGTGGATGACCTCATAATTTACAGAAGTGGAAACGACCTCTCCGGGTTAAACCTAAATCTAAATAAAGATTTTAGTTCTAGGGTGCAATGGTTCACTCAGCATGTGCTCAAAAACAAAAAAATGTATGTGGTTCGGCTCCAAAAAGAGGCTAAGTGCACTCCCTATGATACAGATGCTCTCAATATCTTGAGCACTGATGGCTCTAACATTGAGCAGGTAAGAGAATTCAGATCCCTGGGGTCACTCTTGACCCATCTCTTACTTTTGAGTACCACAGTAGCGCAGCGATAAAAGAGGTGAACCAAAGAATAGTAATGTGTTATAGACTCAAATATATCCTGTCCCCTGAGGCAGCAGTAGCTATTGGGGGAGGCAACCTTCTCCCCTTATTAGAATATTGATCTTTAGTTTTAGCCCTCTCACACTCTGCACTACTAAATCGCATGAACATGTCATATAATAACATAATGAGTTCTTTCAGTGGTAAAATAAAATTGAATTGAATATGCAGATTCATTGTGCAAGCTCCATTTCATACTCACCACTGTCACCTCTATCAGACTCTTGGATGGCTCTCCCCTCCGACTGTAGAGAGCTGCTACTTGCAACATTCATCTCCAAAACATTGCTAGCTTGGTTAGGATCTCCCCTGTCAGGTCTGCTAAAACCTAAGAATAACAGGCATGAATTAAGGTCCTCTAATAGTAGGCTGATGGAGTGTCCCAGACAAAATAAAAATACAAAATATCGAAATGGGTAGAAAAGCCTTCTCCTATATTGTTGCACCCAAACTGTGGAACTCCCTCCCAAACAGACTGCACACACCTGTCGCACCTTCCACTTTCAAACTGCACTTCCTAGAGGAAATGTTAGGTAGATCTCTGTGCAAATACTACTCCAAATAACTGCAAGCACCTGCCAGGTATATCAGCCAAGCAATATGGAAGGGCCTGCTATAGTAATACACTTATTACAAGATATTTTAACTTGAAACAAGTTGTAATGTCCCTAGCATCCAAGAATGGTAACTAATTTTTTCTCTAACTTTTCTTTTTGTTTCACCATATGTTCTCAACTTATGATTCTCTCTCAACTGTGATTGTAGAAACTGTGTTCTGTTTAAATTTCTAGTTGCTGTTATGTTAGATGTGCCATCTAAAGTGGACTGGGTCATGCCTGAAAATGGTCCCTGGGATCAGTGTATCTTACCTGGTAACCAAATAAATGAATAAATAAATAAATATAAAATAATGGCTCTGGCACACTGGGCTCCTACAATAACATGGTATTTATGAACCCAAACCTCACCAGCCAAACATTCAAAGGCCTAAAAGCCCAGCAAGGGACTGCGTAGGATTGTGGGAGGATAACACACTCCAGGACCCTCCCAGATGGACTGTTGGGCTATGAAGGGCAATCAGAGGGCATGACAGGGCAGAAGGGCTGATGGACAGTCCTGCCTGTCCAGTGGAATGCTGAATTGTAACCAGTGATCCTGCGAGCCCTTACCAGAGTTCATCTTGCACACTTACTGTGAGCTTTATCATGAGCTTACATTGTTCAGAAACTGTGTCAGGGAAAGGCATTGGTGTAGTGAAAGCTATGAAGCCATGCCAGACAGGCACCTGTTGGATGAAACCACTGAGAGTTGGAGCCTGTGGTGCAATGCTGCATATAAAAGCTGCTGAGCTATACAGGGACAATAACACCTGCATCCCACCCAGGTTACCTCGAGGCCGTGTTAGGGACCTGCTAGTCTTTATCTAGCGGAGTGGATCGGGGAACAGGTAGCCACAGGCTGCATGCCCAGAGTATGTGGGTACTCTTGATCCAGAGAGTCAGTCTGTGGGGGCACTCTTGGGGTCTGGGCTTCTTGAGTACTGGGTAGCCACTGCATACTGCTCCTGTGACTGAGAGCTGAGCAAGAGGGGATGTGTCCAGAGAGATGTGAGGCAGAAGGGTTGCGGGCTGCAGTACACCTGAGGGAATATGAAATACATCATACTCAGGCCTCTGAGCCCTGCTCCTGAGTACTGCCCACCCTCTTGCTGTGTGTTGTCCCCTGTTTTGACTGAACTACTGCATCAGTGGGTCATGTGAGTGCTGGCATTGTTGACCTGGGTCTTTTGTTCTTTTCTAATTTTGGATTACAGTTCCTAGATTTGAATTACAAGTTGGTTTCAAGCATTTTCCCATTGGATTTCAAGTTCAATTACCACACTATTCCCTGTTTAGAGGTTAAATTGCAAGCTTGCTAATTTTGATCAAGTGCACCACAAAAAGAACCCCATCACTTTATATACCAGGCCTACATCAGGACTTTAGTATAATTCCTGGGTACACAAAGTCATTGATTATGGTGCCATACTTGAAATTGTAGTTTTACTACAGGTACTGGTTGAGGAGTTTCTGCACCTTGTCTAATAACATTCCTCTTTAGAAAATGAGGAAGAAAAATCCCAGTCTCTGATTTGCTGAGCACCCCATCATGGGGTGCATTTCTGTGCCAACAGAGATCAGGTAAAAATGAGTCTCGTGCCAAACAGCCTGTGTGCCAACTGAAATTACTGCCCCAAAACAGTTTTCAAAAACTGAGCTAGCCTTCGTCCTGCTTTCCTGCTTAGTGAGTGACAGCCCCCCCCCCACCACACACACACTGGCTACATAAAGTGCCACAAACTGACACATCTCTCACTTCCTCCTCCTCGCCATACTAAGCAACATGTATATTGGTTGTAGCCCTAGCACAGAGAGCGCTATTTGCATCCTCCACCTCCAGCAGTGTGCCCGCTTTCTGTAGTGCTGCAATCCTGCAGCACATCTCCATTTGCGGGAGCCACTACAACAAAAGTACCATTCGTCTCATAGATGCAGCACTTCACTTGGTTTGTGGTACTTCACTCACTTCTGATATGACCATCAATGGGAGTCTGCTTAAAGGAAACAGGCAGGAATGAGGACAAACTGTCCGGGGTGTGTGAAAGAGACTGGACATTAAAAACAGTAGCACAGCACAAAACACAACAGCACTCTCTCCTGCCAATGGAAGCAACAGTGGGACTACTTTACAGGAGATGTTTTTATTAAATTAACTCTTTACAGTAATTTCTTTTTTATATTTTTTTCCTAAAATGCAGCTGAAATCCTATTTTCTAAGCACAATAATACCTTCTAGGGTGGGCATAATAGGTTGTACTTGACTTTCCAGGGGATAGAAGGCCCATTGCCTGCAGCTTTGTGCCTCATTACATCCCTGAGCAGTCTGGCATGGCCCAATACCATCCACTCTGTTGGGTATTATTACGAGCATTTGTGCCCCTTCATTGGGTAGGTGAATCATAGACTGTGTAGGATCTGAGAGAGTGGTACTGACTCATAGTAGAATGGATCCCAGGGGCATTACTATAGCATGGGAATACTCAAGGGGACTTACAGCTGGCTAACATCTTCTTTTATACCAGCTTTCAGGCCTGGGTTCTTAAATAAAAGCTCTGTTGATATGTTGAAGTTTACTTCTATGTGGGCACCACGTTTGTATAACCTGATTGAAGTGCTTACTGGTGGAGGTAACAACTGTCTTATTTGTCCCAAGGAGGTGGCCCAGTCCAGTGTAGGGAGGTGGGTAGATATTGCATCCCAGCGGGTGCTACTGCACACAGTATCTGGCCCACTTATTTTCTCTGGCAGGAGGCACCATGCTATTTTTTGTTTACTCTGGGATGAACACACCTACCACAGGGAAAGAATGAACTCAACACCTTCAAGCAGGTGGGCCCTGTACAGTCAACAGGTAGGCATATGAACCCAGACATGGTGACATGGGGGTCACGCAAATTTATTGGAGGTATAATGTTGAGCTGTTTAGGAGACAGTTTGCATTTACAGAAAGATTCGATTATGCCAGTGTTTTCTTTCATGTTTCATTCATGTGTATAATCAAACTTGGATCACATTACTAACTACATACAAATGTTGCACCACTAATGCTTATTCACTACTCAGGAGTTAGTTTGTTTAAACATCTTTTGTTAAATAGTAATTAGTAAGTCTGTTAGCTTAAAGAGACCCACCGAGGCAAAAATCCACGCACCTGCACCATCTGAATGGGTGACTTGCCACCAAAGGGTCTTCATAAGAATAGTTTTCCCAAGATGTGTGTGCTGATTTAAAAGTTATTTAACTCATAAACTTCTCAATACTGGGTCCAAAAGACTTCCTGGTTGTTGTGTACTGCACATGGTCCACCCCTTTGCTCACAGACGTGGTGACGAGATGCCAGTGAGAGCAAGGGGGCGCGCTCCATTATATTCAAGTGGGCAGCAATTTTTCTAGCTCTTTTTTTGCAATATAATGACCACTTGGCAATGATACGTGGGCATCGGTCAACTAACAAGACCCTTGTTCTTCAGTTCCCCCTTGCCTTTCCTGCTCTCCATTTTTTTTCCTTTGATTGGGTGTTTTCTCTGCTCTGCTTGTTTTTCCTCAATCCTGTCAATTGTTTGTTCACCCCCCTGCCTCCGATCCTCCCTTTGTTGCGTCCTCCCATGACCGTTCCCCTCTCCACTCCTTTCTTCATCCCGGTTTATCCCCATACCTCTTTTGTCGGCTGTTCATTCCTTTCCATCTCCTTGTTTCTTATGGGCTTTTCTAATTTACCTCACCAGCTACGGCTCCAGTTTCCCCGCCAGCACTTCCGGGTGTGTCTCCACTCGCCGCACTTGGTGTTCCTGCTATGTTACCACAATTAACATGTACAGAGCTGGGTAGTAATGCATTACAAGTAACACATTACTGTAATGAGATTACATTGCCCGGTAATGTGTACTTGTAACTGATTACTTATAGGAAAATGTAATGCAGTTGAGTTACTAATTACATTTTCCTGCAAATAATATGTTACTTGTAATGCTATTTTACACTGTTTTACATATTACTTTGCCGCAGCAGCAAGAGGAAGAGCAAGTGTCAAGTGAGAGTGATTTCATTCTCCGTATGCTATTCTGTGTTAGCCAGACCAATCTCCTTTGATGTTCCCCCGTAGGGTGCCGGCGCCAGCAGTCAGATAAATGGTCTTCCTAGTGCAAAATTTACAGTTTTTAAGTAAAGAAAAGTAAGTGGATTTATGGCACACCAAATTGCTGTCATGCCCCGATCAGCCTTTGCTAGTCTCTAGTGATGACTGCTGAATGACGAAAACCAGAGACATGCAGAAAAGGCATGATAGTGGTCTATACCAATAGAGTTAGCTTAGGGAAAGAGTCTTCCTGATGCTAATTAGTCAGCGGGGTGCGTGATCACAGGTGGCAGTCTCTTCAGTTGCTTAAAATTAAATTACACCTTTAACGTGAGGTTGGTGACAGTTCTGTTTGCTGTTTAGTAGGTACAGTTGTGCAGACCCAGTTGTGTGCACTGTGTTTAGATCCTTCCTTTGGATATTTCTGTGAGCCACTTAGGTCAAGGCTGAGGAGAATAGAACATTTAAACTTTTCCGTCCAGAGGTACTACCAGGAGTAGCGTGTTCTGCTGTTTGTGGCTGACTGACAGTGACATAGTAACTCCCAGAGTCCAAATACCAGAAGAAACTTGGAGCGCCCCAAAAATATCAAAAAAACTGGGAAGTGTACTCTGTGGCCAGTTTGTGAGTGGGACAAGGTCAGGGCAAGGCAAGGCAGGACTTAGTAACTACATCTTCTTGTTTTTAAGATCACAATTGATGCTTTTTCCTCAGAAACACAGTTATAAAAACGGGCTTGTAGAATATTTAAGTCCTCTGTTCTTGTAGGCTGGCTTTTTCGAAAATTGACACAGCTATATTAGATGGAGGTATAAATGTGGAGTTTGGCCTAAAATATCCTCCTGACTGACATCTGAGAAAGGATTGCTGGAGGCATGATTTGATTTGGATCAGACCCACTCGTATATATGTCGATGTAGTAGATGTGTACTGCTCAGGGGTAAAATTTCTATTATTTTTAAGGATTGGTGGTTTAGTTAGTTTTTCCCAGTTAAATATTCTACCCTCAGCATAATGTGTTTGATCCCTCTCAAATGTATTCATTTTAACTATTGATTTGTTCATCCTGTTTTTGGATCATTTCTTCTAATGGTTTCCTATAATGCCTCATATTCAAAATGGGTAGAGAAGGAGCTTGCTGCCTTTTCTTTTTGTAGTGGTTCTATTTTAATTTCTTTTTCTATGTTTTTAGTATCCTTTGGAATATAGGGTTCCCAGGATTCGGTTGATATCGGTAACAGTAAACATCGATTTCACAACAAATTCAAGCACCAATGGAAAACAAATTACATCGATATTTATTTATTTTTTGTAAGATGATTTCAATTAAATCCTAGCAATCCTAGCTATATAGCAATCATCTGAGCTTCACGGCTGTCCAACCAGTTCTGATCCAGCTGGGCTGGACTTTTCATGCTGTACTTTAATTAACATGTCTTTCATTCTGCAGTGTTTACCAGATAGTGCCAGAGGACATGAATGGATGGGGGGGGTACAAGATGGCTCTTTGGTATGGGGAATGGCTGAGGAATAGTGGAAGCACAGGTAGTGTTGCAGGTAAAATAAATTATGGAGGTTAAACTGATGGGCAGGGGCAGATGACACATGGCAAAGAGAGGTGGTAGGCAGTGGGTGGGTGGGGGGCAAGATGGTTCTATGGTATGGGAAACAACCTGGGGATAGTGGCTTAATGACTTTGATATGAAGGAATGACCTCTGGGTAGTGGAAACGCAGGTAGCGTTGTGGGTGGGATGACGGGTGACAGCGCTGCTGGTTCTTTTGGCTCAGGGATGAGGATGTAAATGTTGCAGCTGGAGCAGGCTGACTAATCAGACATGCAAGCGGGCAGGTGAGCTCTGCCTCTGTGTGTCACCCCAGGAGACCAGCCTGACAGATAGTTGCACAAGTTGGCATGTCATGGCAATAGTAGTGGGTGCGAGGGATGTGTACTTTTTATATCCAAATGAATCAAAAGACTTCATTAAAAATAATGGTTTCATGCATCTGTGATAGTATGCATCCAAAAACATCGGTATTTTCCTCCAGAATCTAAAAAAAATTAAAATTGAATCCTGGCAACCGTCTTTCGCCATGGATATACTTAATTGATCCTTCTTAGGAATCTAATACGAATGTTTGCCAACCAACAAGAAAGGTGTCTCTCTTCATGCCGTAAGACGGTTGTTTAACAAATCTTAAGCCCTGTGGGGTTCCTGCTGCTGCTTGCAGTGTTTGGTGCCGACATACTGTATTGAATTGTCAGAATGACAACAGGTGGGTTTAAATGGTACACCTTTGCTGCACCTACCCAGAGAATACTACACTCGGGGATCATATTACTCTCTTCCTGCCTCCGGATGCATTATTATTATTTTTCATAGGTTTCATAGGTTTTTTCAGAGTTTTTTTAAAGACCGAAGTCCATTACAGCTCACACAAACACTAGTGGTACCCAGTAATGTTATTACTTATCAGATAGGAGTCTAGGGAATGCTTGAAGGTTTCCATGGTTCTACTCGCAACCACTTCCACGGGGAGTTTGTTCCAAATCTTAACAACTCTCGCTGAGAACCAGAACTTCCTTAACTGGGTATTAAATCTCTCACTTATTAGTTGTAAGGGGTGGGCTCTAGTGTTATATTTCTGGTCTCTCAACGTAAGCCCCAACTGTTCTCATAGATGTGAATCCGACAGTGCTCTGAAAATCAAACACATGTCTCCCCTTAATCTGTGATATTCCAGTGAATATAGCTCCAGGTTTTGCAACCTTGCTGCATAGTTTTGACCCCTGACCTCTTTGATTCTTCTTGTAGCCCTTCTTTGGACTTTTTCCAGGGCTTTTATATCTCCCTTATTTCCAGGAGCCCAAAACTGGGCACAGTACTCAATGTGTGGGCGCACCAGGGAGGTATAGAGGGGAATCAACACTGCCTTACTCCTACTCTTAATATACCTGAGGATGCAGCTGTGGATACCACCAGTTTTTTTTAATCACCTGGTTATAATGTTGGTTAATCTAAGGTCATTACTGATTCTTACTCCCAAATCTCTCTCTCATCCTTAACAGTCCTTAAGACCTTCCCAGCTAATGCATAATTATGCTGGGGGTTGTTTTTTACCTAGGTGCATCACAGTGCACTTCTCGATATTAAACAAGGATCTTTTTTTATGGGCCCAGGCTTCAAGTTCCCCCAGCGCTTCTTGTAGCACTGCCGTATCCTCTTGACTATTTACTGGGAAGCC
Source organism: Neoceratodus forsteri (assembly GCA_016271365.2). NCBI lineage: Eukaryota > Metazoa > Chordata > Ceratodontiformes > Ceratodontidae > Neoceratodus > Neoceratodus forsteri. Next base: position 1,299,423,233 of record CM057455.1, read on the forward strand.
CAGACGAGTATCATCTGTGAATTTAGATAGCCATATGTCAGTTTTTGGCTTCATAGTTGAAATATATAAATTAAAAAGACAAGAACCCAGCACGGAGCCCTGAGGCACCCCACTAGTCACATCCGCCCACCAGGAGAGTTCTCCCCGATGCAGACCCTTTGTCTCCTTCCTGATAACCAGGCCCCAAACCATCTTGTTATTCCAGACTGGACACCAAGTTCTTTAAGAGCCTCACTCAGTTCCTCATGAGGGACTTTATCAAAGGCCTTAGCAAAATCTGAAAACACAACATCCACCAACTCCCCGTCTTCTATGGCTCTGTTGACCTTGCCATAGAATTCTAGCAGGTTAGTTTGGCATGACCTGCCCCTTGTGAATCCGTGTTGTGACTCATCCCCAGCCCCGAGCGTATCTATACAGTTCATGATTTTCGATGTTATTTTATTTGTTTGGCAACCAGGTTGTCCTGTTGGTGTGGCAGGGGGAGTTCTGCAAAGTGGGTGAGGTAGGTGGGGTGGGGTAGCTAGGGTTGTATTATTTTCATGGGGATCACAGAGGATTTCACGATTTCCATGAAATGAACCCAATGCCCTGAAATCTGTAATTCCCCATGACAATCCCCTTGTGTGACTCGATGCTGTGAAAAATGGCCGAAATAGTGATGATTGGTAAGGAGGAAATTAATGGATTTTGTAACCTGCAGGCAGCTGTCATTTCAGACAACTTTATTTTTGCATGCAGTCACTGAAAGAGTGAGGAAGGATGTATGTGACCTGGGGATGGGGGAATTCAAGTTTGCACTAATGATGGTGATCTTTTACCTTCATTTACTGATTCATGAGAGAGGCATTTTCCTTATGGAGATGTGTATGCACTGCACTGCACTCCAGCTTGAAATTTGTTTACCGCGGGCAGAGCAGTTTTGGAACATGAGGCAAGTGTCACTGGTGCATGGTGTCCTGACTTTATATTTGCATGCAGCCACTGAAAGAGTGAACACAAGGACTGTGGTTTGAGGGACCGAAGAAGGGAAACTCCTGGGCTCTCCAGCCACTAGAATACACTCTCCCCTTCCCCGCACTCTGAGCCACTCATGCAACTCTGGACTTATCTATCTCTGCATTAATTAAATTTATATATAAAAACCAGATGGTTGTTTTGTTCTGCTTCTGTCCCAAATGGCATTGATTGGGTGCGTGTTCTCAGCATTTCTATTTCACTGGTGCTTACACAAATGGACTCCAGTTACAGTTCTCAGAACAACCTGACTGCAGATAATGTGATGTATGTTCCCAAAAGGACTCTGATGCAGGAACTGGGGAAAGTGGGGAATTGGGGGGGGGGTTCGGGACTGTATTCACACTGGCTGTGTGTTGTTGTTTTTTTCCAGACTGACAGAAGACAGACTAAATTCATATTTATTGGTCATTTAGTTTGATGCATGAACTAGAGGGAGGCCTTAGATATAATTTGACACATGAAATGTAAATATTAATCAGTAGGGGTGATGGATGGGTTCTGATTCAGAACATGTTAAAAAAACTGTGGCATTTGATGTTGAACAACAGTCAGATCAGTGTTCTGCAGTCCTGTTTATTGTGTCAAATTTGCTTTAAAGTCTATAGTATTTCCTCCATGTGTGCATTGCTGTCTGTAGCACCTATGGTACAGTATGTGTGATAGTTGCTGAAATCAGATGTCAAGTCTGAACAAAACAAATTCTGTGGGTCATAAACAATTAGGGAAAGGATGTGTGCAAGTTGCTTGATTCATTGCTTGCCTGTCTGCATAGACATACACAACCTGTGATGACAAGGATCATTTGTGCTATTGAAATAAAAAAAACTGAGCACGCCTTAAACATGAACATGTGGTAGTGGTGGTGGTAGTGTGGGGGGCGTTCCCTGCTGTTTCACATTCCCATTTTTCTGACGCTCTTGAAAATGTTTTCAGTGTTGTTTTCTGGCACAAGTACGTTCCTGAATATATGGAAGCATTATTTGAATAATGATTTATCTCATTATGTCATGTCCAGCTAATGAATATAGGATGGCAGCAAAGAAATTAGCTCCCACAATTGCAGCAGTTGGTATCATTCTAGGCATTTTACCTAAATGTCTGTCTTTGGTTACACTGTTTATTTTATGTTAAAGTCCTTGCCATTCTGCAGGTACTTTTGAATTGTTTGAATAGCATTTTTGCAAGTTTTGTTTGTTATTTAGGATGTTTCAATTATTTTTGTCCTGAGCCAACCACCTCTGAAACTGCAACTTTAAAAGCAGATGGAGCCAAAAGAAGCATGGCAACCCCTGTATTTCTTTCTGTTTCTCTATTCATGACCATATTCTATAGCTTTAAAAAAAAGTTTTATGAAAATGCAATGGGTTTGAAATGGTTTTACGTATAAAAACATACAAATATTTCCCCTTTTTTGGGGAGTAATAGTTCAGGAGGGTGTCATAGTACTGGTAATTTACTCTTTAGTTTTGCTAAACTTTTTATTTGTTGATTTTATGAACTTACAGTACATTAAATGCTGTAAAAACATAAAAAAGGTGTAAGGTACACTGACCTCCAGACTCCATTTGTGGAAAAAATTAAGCAAGCATCATGACAAATGATGTGTCCTTGTTTTACATTTTTTTTCACATTCATCTTCACATCTTAAATATTGATGTTATAACCACATAAAACAGTCTGACCTCATACCTTCCACCCTGGAAGGGTTATAATCTGGCCTAAAAGTGTTCATGCTGGGTCAATGTCTTTGCGGCTGCTGCCGTTAACTCCCCCTCCTAGCCCTGAATGCTGTTCTCCTGTACACTATTAAAGGTCTAATAGGTCCTGTACACTATAGAACTGTAGGTGTTTGACACATGGAACACATTTCTCCTAGCATAAGAACTAGAGGAAATTATTTATAGTGTATGGTGGAACGTTGTTCTCACTGGAAATTCCACCATACCAAAATGCTGTTCATCCACACATAGAAGAATGAATGGAATACTGCGCTGACTGTAAGTGCAGAACAGCATTCCATTCATGTAGACTGCGAGGCTTGAGCTCTGTAAACAGAAAACCTCCACGTGCCAATTTTTTCTCTAAACGCACTGAAAATGGCAGTGGTAGTTTGTCAGACAGTGGATCAATGAATTAGCAAGTTGGATCAACCAGATTTTCTGTGCAAAACAAGTTTACTGTAATATTCTGGCATACAGGAGTTTGTTTTTTCTCGCTAAGTGAGATGTCCGGTCGCTATGCTATTTTTTTTGCAAATCCCACCCACACAGGAATGGCAGCCAGTGGGAGTGTGTGCTGCTAATGTAGGGACGCCCAGTCCCTAGCAACCACACAACTCGCCAGTATGAAGCCAGAGACAACATTTTCTTTCACACTGAAAGAACACATATTAAAAGCTGAATACCTACTGCTATAATAGTTTGAGAGGCACCATACACTATAAAAATTACAGGATGGGTAATCCCATGCAGAACCGTGTGTTCTGCCACCTCAGGGTCTGATTCCCAAGGACCTCTCGAGCTTCTCTCTTGAGGTCACAAGGAATCAGACCCCTCTGTGGCAGAACACACTGGTTCTGCATGGCTACCCATCCTGTATTCTCTATATAATGTTGTCACTCTAATGTCACTGTCTAACTGTTTCCTTCCTTCATGAATAATTACTGTTACAGAACTTTGTATGTGAATCCAATGTCTATTGCTTCTACTGTTATAATTTCTGAGTCAAATGTATATTGTGAACTGCTGAGCTATGTGGGATGTATGTGAACTGTGTAAATGATGTATGTAATATACTCCAGGTCACCCCTGAAACAGGAACCTCTGGTCTCAGTGGGTTCACCCGGTTACCAAAATGCAATAAATAAAACAATCTGACCCCTTCTGGATTTTTTCCATAAAGAGTGACTAAGTCTCACCAATGTAACCTAAAAACAAGCATGGCAACCCATGCTTTTTGTTGTGGACTTTAAATGTTTAGATGACCATCACATACTGGGCAAAAGGTTATGACTTTGATATGGGGTTGCTGAAACACCAGGGAATGTCCTGAACTCACTGACAATATGAGTAAGTCCCCCTTAGACTGCATTGACTGTTTAGTCTGTGGCCCATAGTCCACAGTTTTTAAATGCAGGCTAGTGGTGTGGCAGCTATAAAAGAATTTTACTTCCATCAGGTGAAATGGGGATGGCATGTGGGATTAGAAACAAATGCCATGATGCGATAGAAGAACCATGATGTCAGTCAAGTTCAGGCACCCAGCAGCAGGTGGCATAATGTGTGGGACTGAGTTGACTGTGATTCAGGAGGTCACCAGGAAATGTTCTTTTTTTAATTTGATAGGAGGACAGTAACAGAGTAATAGCACTTAAATGAATATGATTACTGAATGCAGATACCCAATTTATTAAAAGTAATATAACAAGCATTTGTCAGTGCTGAATGTTGCTTGCTTATATGTGCTGTTTAGGTATTTGGAAGTGATAATACCATGCCTAAGAACTGTCATGTGCCCCCCCCCAAGACATCCACTGTGTCTTTCTGTTCAGTATTCACAGAAGAGGGGGAAGGGCAAGGGCCACAGCAGTGCAGCAGTTGCCAACGGGGTGAAGAGGTGGACAATAGTCCATTCACAGGCAAAAGAGTCCTGCAGGAGCTGACTAAATTGAAGGTGGACAAAGAGATGGGACCAGATGGCATACACCCAAGGATATTAAGAGAACTGAGAAGGGAGACTGCAGTATCTCTGGCAGCCATGTTCACTGAGTCATTCAACACAGGGGTGCTACCAGAGAATTGGAGGAGGGCACATGTGGTCCCTCTACACAAACCCGGCAGCAGAGAGGAGGCAGGGAACTACAGGCTGGTCAGCCTCACCTCAGTAGTGGGGAAGATCATGGAGACATTGGTTAAGGAAAGGATAGTGGGGCATCTAGAAGCCATCGGAGCCCAGGACCATAGGCAACATGGATTCACAGTGGGGAGTTCATGTCAGGTACATCTGGTTGATCTCTTTGACTGGGTGACAAAGGAAGTAAATCAGGGTGTGGCAGTGGACAATGTTTACCTTGATTTCAGCAAAGCCTTTGACACCGTCCCACATAGGAGGCTATGATAAACTAGCTGGGTAGGCTGGGCATGGGGAAAGGGTGGTAAACTGGGTTAGAAACTGGCTAACAGACAGGAGGAAGAGAGTGGTGGTAAATGGAGTGCAGTCTGGGGAGAGGGGGTGACCAGTGGGGTGCCACGGGGATTGGTCCTGGGGCCAGTCCTGTTCAATGTCTTGATTAATGACATTGCAGAAGGGCTGAAGGGAAAGGTCTGCCTGTTTGCATATGACACCAAGATCTGTAACACAGTGGATACCCTAGAGGGGGTGGAGAAAATGAGGGACCTGGGGAAGCTTGAAAAATGGTCTGAGGATTGGCAACTGAAGTTTAATTCAAAAAAGTGCAAAATTATGCACCTGGGACACAGAAACCCTGGAGAAAAATACAGGATGGGGGAGGGGAGTTGTTGACAGTCACAAAGAAGGAAAGGGACCTGAAAATGTCAAAGTGCTAAGGCAGCTGGGAGGGCCAGTGACATGCTGGGGTGCATAGGCAGGGGTATCACCAGCATAAGGAGGGAGGTAGTGAAGCCATTATATAAAACCATGTTCAGGCCTCACATGGAGTACTGTGTGCAGTTCTGAAGGTCGCACCTTCGTAAGGATATTAACAGGCTGGAGATGGTCCACAGAAGGGTGAATAAGATGTTACAGAGCTTGCAACACAAGACTTATGAGGAGAAATTAAGGGACCTTAAATATGTACTCAATAGAAGAGAGGAGGGAAAGAGGGGATATGATAGAAACATTCAAGTACCTCAAGGGTATAAACAAGGTGCAGGGGGGATACATTTTCCAATACAGGAGGAGCACAAGAACAAGGGGGCATGACATGAAATTGGAAGGTGGGAGGTTAAGAGGGAATGTGAGGAAGTTCTTCACAGAGAGGGTGGTGGACATGTGGAATGGTCTGCCTCAGGAGGTGGTGGGAGCGAGCACTATGGATGGATTCAGTCATTCTTGGGACAGGCATAGGGGAACCATAGAGGTACAGCAGCGAGTGGGTCAGAAGCAGTAACCCAGTACAAGGGCTTACGAGCAGACTAGATGGGCCAGGCAGTTCTTGTCTGCTCACTATTTTTTATGTTTCTATGTCTGTGTCTCTCTCTTATGAATTACAGACAGACAGAGAGAGACACACAAGCATATGCTGCTCGCATGTGCTGTTCTCCACTATGTCCTCCCTAACACATTACTATCCACAGACACAGAGAGAGAGAGAGGACACAGCACACATTGTCTCTTCAATACTGCTCCCCCAGTGTCTCTCTCTCTCTCTCTCTCTCTCTCTCACTGTTACTCTCCCTGTCTTGCTTTCTGTCTGTCGCTCTCTCTCTAAGCACCAAGCTCTATTCTTGAACATCAGGGGAAAAAACTCAATTGTGCTCTCTCACTGGGATGGGGGATTGGTAGAATGGGACACAGAGAACTTGTATGGGAGGTAGGAAAGCAGCACAGAGGTTCCCAAAGAAAAAGACAGAGAGAGAGAGAGAGAGAGAGAGAGAGAGAGGGAGGGAGAGACACCCACACACACAGCAAATAGACAGGTCTCTCCTGCACACAAACTGAAGCACTGTTCTGTACTGGGGAGCAAGGGGAGGTCACAGACAACAACATCCCAATGTTTTCTCTCTTGCTGTCTCACAGGACATTTCAGCCATGGTGCAGGTGCGGAACAGTGATGATGCTGTCTCTCACTCTCTCTCTCTCTATCGTCTGCTGTGAGGGTGGGGAACGGGAATGGGGCAGCCACAGTTGGGGGGGCAGGAAAGGAAATTCTGGGTGGCCACTGTCACGCTCGCTCTCTCCTCTGGTCTCCTGTATTACAGCCTGTCAGAGGGCTCTATACTACTGATCATTGCTTCCACTGTTTCTGCGGACAGAGACTTAGACAGACAGAGAGAGACACAGCACATTGCTGCAACTTTGGTACCTACTGTCTCCCACTGTCTGTGGCTCTCTCTCTCTCTCACTCTGTCTTACACACCAGACCGCATGGCTGCTGTCGCTCTCAACTACCTCCTTGCCAACTCAGACTGCTGATTATCTGCAAACTGGACAGGGTAGTGGCATGCGGAACACACACAGACGCTCTGTCTCCGAGCTCACAGGCTACACAGCTGCTATGCGCATCTCGCTGTCTGGCACTGTGTGGTGTTTCTGTGTCCCCTAGCCACAACTTGTCACACAGACACGAGATTGCCATACCATTGCCTAACATTGTCTCTGTCCCGGTCACTCTCTGTCTGCATCAGACTGCACAGTGGGATCACTTCACCCGGCTTGTCCCCATTGCACTTCACCAACTTGGGAACATAATCTGTCTATGCCACTGGACTGCAGTCTGAAAATGCAATCTGACTGCACACAGCATGGACTGGGGCCTCAGAAGCTACAAACTGTGCAGGACGGTACTAATTTCGCTGTGGGCTCAGTGCCCTGTGGTCCACGAGGTGGCTGAGTGTATACACAGAAGCTGTTAACTGTGCTCTGGTTGCACGGAGGTCTGCATTATCACACTGTCAGGTGCTGCTACACAGTCAATCAAACCCATTCAAAAGAAGAATTGTACAGATTTGCTTTAAGAAAAACAGTGTATCCTTAGAGCCGCAGGAATATTTGGAGCACTGCTGGAGTATTCTGCTATTCATAAAATGCATGCACAGTGAGTTGGCCATCCACTGTGGCTCTTGGAGCATATCAGGTTTCAGCTATTACAGCAACGTTTGTCCCACGGAACACTAGGCAGCTTTGTGGTGCATCATTTAAGCTAAAGCTTCTCTGGTTCCTCCCATAAATTGTGAGGCTGATAGCAGCACAGCTTAGCCAGTCACGTTAGCACGGACATTGGAGCCTGGCTCGAATAAATGCAAAACATGAGGAAACAGGAGGGTCAGAGGAACAACAAGGGAGAAATGAGGTATGGGGGAACACATGAGACAGAAGGTGTGTGCAGGGGAGGAGGGAGAGACAGCAAGGAAAATGGAGTGATGGAGGGGAGGGGGGACGGCTTTATGTATATGAAATGGAAGAAGTGTTCTCTCATTGGAATGCTTCATCTGTTTCAAGTACACAAAGTTTCATCCCATAAACTGTAAACCATTGTCATACTTAACTTGCATGATAATTGGTCTGTCAAGGATGAGCCCAATGCAGCTTGACTTGCATTGGGCTAGTCAGTGACACACCTCTGCAATGCCGTTCTCTGTAGCAAAACATTTCTTGTGCAAGCACAAGCAACGTAAAAAGGAAGAGAAAGGCAGATAGTAGATGTAATTAGGGAGTAGGTTCAGTATTCTGAAGCTTTGGTAGGTGGAGGAGGGAAGGCCCCCCCCGCTCCTGAAGCCACCTCACAGTTCAGACAGATACCAGTATGTTTGCTTGCCTTGCAAATGAACACATGCATTTGTCAATGCCAAATGGTTGCTTGCTGGCATTAGCAGTGGAAGTGCAGGAGTTAAACAGATGCAGTATAGGAATGGCAGCAAAGTATTAAACTGATGCCAACTCCACCCCCCACCTTGCAGAGATGGACAGGCATTGGGGTGTGCGTTTGGGTCATCGCCCATAATGGTCACAACATTTCACCTCACCCTACCCTGCAGACACTTACAAGTGTCGAGGTGTTCCTTGGGGTGTTCAGGCTTTACACTCACCTCATTCCATAAGGAAATATGTTGAAGGGTGCAGTATAGGAGAATGGGGTGAACTCTGGGGCCAAAGAGTCCAAGGTGCACCTTGATGCCTTTCACTGGTTGCAGGGTGGGGGTTGGGGTGGAATGGAGTGAGCATTACTGTCGACACTCTTATGTCACACTCCTGATGGCTGTCAGTCCCTACAGGGTAGAGCGTTATGGTCGGAAACCCTAATGCCCTGGGCGTTTCTTGGTATTTTTACTCCAGGTTTTCAATCTGGGCTTTTGTGACCCCACTGCATGAACAGCGACACTATCAGTTTGTTAGCCAAAAAGTGATTTTGCACAGTGACTGCGCCATTTGGTGCCACAGGTGCGAAAACACATTTTGAACAGGATGTGAAAAATGATAGCTGTACTGTTCATGAGGAGGTGTAAAAAATGGTAATGTTGAAAATCTGGAGTAAAAATATAAAAAAAAACTGGTGAAGTCACGAGCGTGCATAGAAGCTGCGCAACGCACACCTGTAATTATTTTGGGGATTTTTTACACCAGATTTTCAACATAGGCATTTTGGGACGTCTGCTCATGAACAGTGTCAGTGTGACTTTCTTAATCTGTCCTGAACACTGATTTCCCACAGTGACTGCGCTATTCTGTGCCGGAACTGTGAAAACACATTTTGGCCAGGATGTGAAAAATGACAGCTGTACTGTTCATAAGGAGGTGTGGAAAAATGCTAATGTTGTATATCTGGAGTGAAAATATTACAAATTCGTGAAGCTATGAGGGTGTGTGGAAACTGCGTAATGCACGCTCATAACACAGTCATTTTACGGACATTTGTCACCAAATTTTCAACATAGCCATTTTAAGACCTCTGCTCATGAACAGTGTCACTGTGATTTTCTTAATCTGTCCTGAACATTGATTTCGTACACCGACTACATGTGCGAAAACACATTTCGGGCAAGATGTGAAAAATGACAGCCATACTGTTCATAAGGAGGTGTAGTAAAATAGTAATGTTGAAAATCTGGAGTGAAAATATTAATGCATGCTCATAAAACAGTCATTATTGGGAATGTTTTCACCAAATTTTCAGCATAGGGTTTTTTGGGGCCTGTCTCATGAACTGTGACACTGTTGCTTGGTTAATCAGTCCCAAAAGGTGGTTTCATGCAGTGACTGCAAAATCATCTTTTGGGATCGAATAACAAAATGACAGTGACTGAGTTCATGAGGTGGTGTCCTAAGAACCCCATGTTGAAAATTTGCTAAAGAAATTCCCCAAAATGGCAGAGATATCCACCCAAGTTGAAAAAACCCTATTTATGCCATTATACAGCTTACCGGCATTTCTTCAGTTCACGGTCAGCTTTGAAGAGTGCAGACGTGTTTCCAGTCCACGAAGATCATTCGCCAGGCTCCGGAGTAAGTATGGGGTGAGGAGGTAGGAAGATAAGTGAGAGGGTGGCGCGGGTTGGGCGAGAGTGGCCACAGACAGCACGGACCATTTTTCTTTATTTTACAGGGAAAAACACGCTGGACTGTTGGCACACTGGGATGGGCCCCAGTGTGTCACCTGGATGTTTGTTGGGAAGGGAGTGGGGTCGTGAGGATTGGGCACCCGTCGGCCGCCACAGTGCCGGGGACGCATGAGCCGGGGATTGGGCACCCCCTCGCACACAACAAATGAAGTGCATCATGCTGATGGGGATTGGGCTACCCTGTCAGCAAATTAACTGGGGAGGATCATGCTGACAGGGGGATTGGGCACCCCCCGTCAGCTTTTATTTTATTTGTTTATTTATTAAAATGTTTCACCAGGAAGGCACACTGAATGGTGGGTGGCGTCTTTCTGTCGGCTTTGTGGGGACTGTGAGAGGCCGACGGAGAAGGCGTTGTCATGAGGACACGACACAATGCAGCTTGTAATTGGCTGCTGCAGTCAGGGACACCCAGCAGCAAAAACAGCTGACTGCGTAGTGACAGGCGTTCCCTGATTGCAGCAGTCAAGATTCTTTGATCATAGTTGCATGCTCATTAACTGCCATCAGACAGCATGCTCCTCTATTTGCCGTGGCAGAGACCAGCCCCTGAATGGACTGCTGCCATTCGGCACAACACTGCACACCTCCACAACCCACATGAGAAGGAAGGGGATGCAATGTGTTTCTTGCACATGTGTGCAAGCAACACAAAAAGTAATATGCATTACAGTTACAGTTACTAATTACTTTTTCTGACAGAATAATCAGTAACTGTAACTGATTACATTTACTTGAGAGTAACTAGTAACTGTAACTGATTACTTTTTAAAAGTAGCTTACACAACTCTAACCATGTACAACTATAACTCCACCTGCCCATTTTTTCTGGGAAGGCGTTTCATATTTATTCTCTCCAATCCAGCCTTTAAAACTGGAAGAAATTGACTTCCTCACCTGAGCTTCCCTCCAGTGACCCTGCTATAGCCATTGTTTTGCATTCCCACATTTATGGACCAATATCGAACCTGCCATTGCTGCTTCGGGACTGCTCTGGGCGGAGCTCTTGTACAGCACGGCTCCAATTATTCTGTCAAGTTTTATTTGAATGGATCATCTTGATCTGCAGACCTCAACTCCAGCGGTGTGCAGCAGTTGGCCATGGTCCTTATGCAATCTTGCTGCTTCAATTCCATCGTGATTACATGCTACAGTATGTTCTGACTGTGACTGTGCTTCACCTGCCACTGATCTATGGCTAACTCATTTACATGGTCCATCTCTTTTCCCTGCCTCCTTCTGTGAAATCCTGCAGTCCCTGCATGCTGAGTGGATTGCTCCTGCTGCCTTCTTTCTCAGACCACGATTGACTCCTCTTCATTCCTCCCCCAGGCTCGTATGCTGAACTATGCCATTAAAGTCTATCTATCCTTCCATCCCTCTATATGCCATGCTACAACAGCTGTACAATAAGGTTCCGTGTATTAATATCACAGAAAAAATATCGCAGGACAAAATATTGTGGTCAAAACACTGCGGAATCAGTAAAGTGTGGTAAAAACATCGCAGGACAGAACAGTGCTGGGAGCAGGCAGTACAAATTGCAATGTGGCAAACGAGCACAGGACATTGGAGGATTCACTGAGGGGGGCTAACTTCACATAGCTGCCCCTCGGCCGCCTCTCTGTACTGTGCATTACAGTCCTGCATTGGGGGAGGCTAACTTCACACCGACTTTGCAAAGTTAGGCCCCCCAATGCAGGACTGTGATGCATGGCACAGTGAAGTGGCTGAGGGATGGCTGTACGAAGTTAGCCCCCCCAATGAACCCTCCAGTGTCCTGTATTCTTTTGTTGCCTTGCGGGTTGTACTGCCTGCTCCCTGCACTGTTCTGTCCTGTGATGTTTTTACCACACTTTACTTTTTTCCGCAATATTTTGACTGCAATGTTTTGTACCACGATATTAACACACGGAACTGTACAATAAGCACCTAACTGGGCGTCACACTTCCAGGTCAACTTGAGATATCCCACTGTATAGGAACTGGGGCTATTACAGCTATATTGACTACATTCTTGGAATGCACCATTGCTTTCTTGTTCTGCAACCATCCACTGATGTTATGTGGGATGGATTCATGACCTTGGTCATCTGAAACTGCATGTCTCTGCTCCAGGATCCAAGACCAAAGGCAAGCTGGTTTATCTGCTGGGCTGGGAGCCCATTCCACATTTTCTTTTCTATCATCATTCCACAGTCTCCATCCCTAGCTCTGCCTGAAGGGTATTGTGCAATGGCAGGCCCTCCATGTCTGCCGGGGGTGGGAGCCTGTTCCTCATATTCCGTTCATACCATCATCCTCTCTTTCTTCAGCCCCAGCTTTCCTGGTGTATTCCTGTACCCTTTGACCTGTGCAGAGGTCTCGTTCCAGACCATTTTGGGTCCTCCGGGAAGGACCATCTTTGGTGACGTATGTGGAAGTCACTTCGCACTTGCTTCAGCTACACGTGTCTGGCCAACTACAGGCATGTCTCTAACCTGCCTTTTGTAGGCAAGGTTATTGAGAAGGTGGTTGCGTTGCAGTTGGATGATCATTTGACCAGCCACAATGTCTATCATTCTCTCCAGTCTGGATTTAGGAAAAGACATAGTACTGAGACAACACTTGTTAGAGTACTAAATGACCTCCTAATAGCGAGAGATCGAAAGACTCGTTCTATCTTGGTCCTTCTTGATCTCACCGCGGCATTTGATACAGTTGATCATGGAGTTCTTTTGGAGTGCCTGTGGGTTATCTGTGGGCTATCTGTGGGCTATCTGGTTTAGTCCTCAGTTGGTTTCGATCATTCCTTGAGGGTAGGACTCAGAGGGTGGTGTCTGGGATTTGTTCCTTGACATCACTCCCCCTATCCTCTGGGGTGCCGCAGGGCTTTAGTTTAGCACCCATGTTATTTGCGGTATATATGCTACCATTGGGAGTGATCATTAGGTGGTATGGCTTGAGTGTTCACTGATATGCAGATGATACTCAGCTGTACATGTCCTTTGTGCCTGATCAGGGTGATGCTGTCTCGGTCTTTAATAACTGTCTTGCCGAATTTCAGGACTAGATGACTGTGAGCTGGTTGCGGTTAAACCCTGAAAAAACTGAGGTGTTGGTCGTGGACCCAGGCCATTGAGGGGTAGGTTCGTTGACTGGGTCATCCTCAGGTCTTTGGCTTGGGGGGACCCAGCTGACGACCTTAGACCTGGTGCGGAACTTGGGTGTTATATTTGATGATTGTCTGACCCTCAAACATCAGGTGTCAGCTGTTGTCAAGACCTCTTTTTACCATCTGAGGAATATAGCCCGAATAAAGCATCTGGTTCCCATTGATGACCTTCCAACATTGGTCCACACCTTCGTTACCTCCCGCTTGGACTACTGCAATGGCCTGTACCTAGGGCTACCAGGGGTGGATATTTGCCATTTGCAGCTGGTGCAGAATGCGGCGGCCAGACTTTTGACTGGTACGTCAAGGGCCAGTCATATAATGCCTGTCCTCCGTGGACTGCACTGGCTGCTAATTCAATGGCGAATCACCTTCAAGGTCGGTTTGCTGACCTATAAGGCCCTACACGATCAGGGACCTAGTTACCTGCAAGAACTTCTTTGTCCTTACTGTCCTTCCTGTCGGCTCCGATCCACCGATGAGGGATTGCTAGAGATTCCCAGGGTTCACTTAAAGACATCAGGGGCAAGATCATTTAGTTTTATGGCCCCAACCCTGTGGAACTCTCTATCTCATCGGGTGAGAGAATGCCTGACTGTCCAAAGCTTTAAGTCAGCCTTGAAGACTTATTTGTTTAACCTAGCATATCCGGAATTTTAAAATATATTTATGGATTGATTTTAGGAATTTAAGTTTTATGTATTGACCTGTTGTAAAAGTGCCTTGGTTTTGGAAAGGCGCTTCTTAAAAATAAAGTATTCATTCATTCATTCATTCATTCATTCACTGTTCTACAGTTCCTGTGTGGAGGTTCATATTCCGCTGCCTCATGACACCACTGTCACCAGATTTTGCATGGTTGATTCTATGGTCAGATTACCTTCACAGGTGCTCCTGGTCTATCCAGTCCTACTGTACTATGGCGGCTAACCCGTCGAACAACACTTCACCTGACTCAGAGGGTACATCAGAAACTCCTACTCTTCTATGTGCTGTTCCTGTCCATTGAAGGTGGCTCACTAAATAATGTTATTGTCTCAGGTCTGGACAGTTCCCTGCCTCATTCTGAACTGAAGAAACTGGGTATTTCTCCTTCAGCTTCAGCTACACAATTTCAATTATTCTTGTCACCTACCTCCCGATGAGGTGGCATGCCTCGTCCCACTGGGCCACTTTCTCAGCATCCCTAGCTCTGCCTTTGCGGTATCAAGCAAATGCGAGCTTGCTCGTCTGCCAGGGTTGGGAGCCATTCCTTGTTTTCCTGTCTAACATCATTCCATCATTTCCATCACCTTCGATCTGACAGTCTCTGTCCCAATCTCTTCCTCTGGGGTATCAAGCAAAGAAGAGTTTGCGCTGGCCGCCGTGGATGAGAGTCCCTTTCTCCACCTCCGTTCTCTGTTCCATCTATTTCCTTCCATTACTCAGACGGTCTCCATTCCTGGCTCTGCCCGTCGGGACCTTGAGTGCAGGTGTGTTTGCCCCATTTGCTCAGGATGGGAGTCTGTTCCATTCTCCTCCCTGGTCCATGCCTAGCCCAATATTTGGACTGCTTCTTGGGCTTCCTCCTTCTGTATTTTTTGGGGGCCTCAACTGTGCCACTGTTTAGTGCGTAACTATCCAGTGATTGCACTCCTTGGATCCATCCTTGCTTCAGGCTTCCAGTAACTATGCCTCCATCCTGCCATGTCTTCTCCATCCATTACTCATGTCATCAGTGGAATTCCAGTTGTGCCATCCACCTCTCAATCCTCCACTATTCCATTGATCGACTCCAGCCCTCCAGTGCTACCTTAGTTATATCACCAGCATCCAATCAAGTTAACATCCTTCGACCTTCCTTCCAGCATAAAACCCAGCTGCTCTAAAGCACTGTTACTTTCCTGTAATCACTAGCCATTGACTATGAACCCTTCATACCGTAATATTTGAGCCCCGAACGCCAGCACCCAGATATAAAGCTCATGCTCATCCATATGTTTGAATCTTTCTAATCATACGTATACCACCAAGACTTTAATTCTGGATCCCATAAAGACATCCCAGACATAATTTAAACACCATCTTCCTTCATCTGGACATCCTCCCAAATTAAATTCTCCTTCATCTTCCAGAATCGACCTTCCAACTCACATCAAGATTCAGGATATGACTCACCTACCTAACAACGTGCAGAGCCGTCATGATTCGGAGGATATAATTCATCAACCTAACCTGAAACAAACCTCAATCCAATCATTTAGGATTATCTCCTTGTAGATGCACAGAGGACAGGCAGGTTAGTAGCCATGGGTCCTAAGAGGTTTCCTCCACAGGGTTTTTTTCCTCTCCTGCATTCTACTGGCCACACTCTTGGGAGTTGAAGGAGGTAATCTCAGACTGTTAATAATCTTTTTGGGCCTCGATTCTTACACCTACCCAGCATTCCTGCCAATGTTGGGAATAGAGAAAACACAGGTTTCTCACCTGTAACAGTAGTTCTAGGAGTGGTATATGCTGTTCATCCACACTTACTGGCAGTGTCCTTTCCCTTTAAGATGTGCCGGAAAGTCTTCAGGCTGGCTTCTCCCACCCACCCAGGTGGTATATCCCTCAGCTCCACCCCATGACACCAGATCTTGCCCACTGGAAGCAGATGTTGTGCACCTGAGTTAGGAGAGGTTGGGTGGGTCTGTTTGAATGAACAACATATACCACTCCTAGAACTACTGTTACAGGTGAGTAACCTGTGTTCCTAGGGATGTGACTATGTTGTTCTATCCACACTTACTGGCAGACTCCTAGCAGTTCTCAGGAGGAGGGAAGCAAGGCACACACACCCTACTTAGGGAACAGAAATTGAAGAACTAAGGCCCCCAAACCAGCATCCTGGCATGACTCAAGATCAATGTTGTAATGGGAAATGAAGGTGTGTGCTGACTTCCAGGTAGCAGCCCTGCAGATTTCCTGGATAGGGACATCCTAAGAAGCAGCCACCGACACAGCGGTATGATGGGTGGAATGAGCCCTTAGCCCTTAGGGAGGCTCCCTACCTGCCAACCTATAGCAGAGATCAATGCAGGAAGTGATCCACCTGTCAGTCCTCCACTTGGCTGCAGGTCTGCCAGGCACACCTTCAGCATAGGTGACAAACAGCTGGTGAACCCCTCTCCCCAAACTCCAGTCATGTGCTCTTTGTAATAAACAAGTGCTCGCCTCAGGTCCAGAGTAGGGAGCCGCTGTTTGGGCTTCAAGGTGTGATTTGGGAAGAACACCGGAAGAATCATTACATGATTCGGGTGAAAGTCGAACACAGCCTTCGGGAGGAACTTCGGGTTGGGGCACAGGACAACCTTGTCCCTGTGGAAGACCAGGTAAGAAGACTCCTTCTGAAAGTACCTAGAGTTCACTGATCCTTCTAGCTGACCAAGAAGGCGGTCTTCCACAACAGGTCAGACATGTTATACCTGTGCATTGGTTCAAATGGCATGCCCATGAGCTTTGCCAAAACCAGCAACAAGTCCCATGGTGGCAGTAGATCATGCACAGTAGGGGAAATGTGATCTCAGCCTTTGAAAATGCACCAGACCACTTTCTCCTGTGCCACTGACTGCTGACCAGTCTGCACCCGGTAAGCAGAGATGGCTGCCAAGAGCACCTTAAGGGTTGTCAACCGAAGTCCACCTTTGGAAAGGGACCACAGGTAGTCCAAAATGCTGGCCACTGGATGGGTCTGAGGGTCTAGCCCTTTGTCCTGACACCAAATGAAGAATCTCTTCCATTTGAAGGTGTAGTATTTTCTGGTCAATTCCTTTCTAGATGCCTCCACCACGATGAGAACATCTTTGGAGAGACCCAAAGCCTGGAACTCTATCCACTCAGGAACCAGGATGTCAGGTGCAGGGATTGAAGGTTCGGGTAGAGTACCTTCCCCTGACTAATGGAGAGCAGGCCCAGGCATAGAGTAAGACACCTTGGAGGCTGTTGCTGAGGAGATCTGGGTACCAGAACTGGTGTGGCCAGTCCGGAGCCACCTGGATCACCCATGCCTTGTCCCTCCTGACCTTGAGCATCACCTTGTGGATCAAGGGAAGTGGAGGAAAGGCATAGAATAGGTCTGAGGTCCAAGGCCTTGAGAAGGCATCCCCCTGCAGCAAGCCCTGCTGGGAGAGGCAGGCACAGAACAGCCTCAGCTTTATGTTCTCCCTGGAGGCGAACAGGTCCACCTGAGGGGTTCCTCACTGGGAGAAAAGGCTGTGAACTACCTCCAGATGAAGAGACCACTCATGAGATGCCTCACCTATCTGGCTGAGGGCATCCGCCAGCTGATTGGTGGATTCTGCCCCATAGATGGCGAGGATATCCGCCTCCAGGCTGCACACAAGGGTCCAAATGCAGAGATCTTCCTTGCACAGAGGCAGGGAGTGCATCCCACCTTGCTTGTTGAGGCAGTACATGGTTGTGGTGTTGTCCATCTGAACTTGGACCACTTGACCCCGAAGAAACAGAGTGAATGCAGTCAGCACCAGACGAACTGCTCAGAACTCCAGCAGGTTAATGTGCCATTGGGACTCTTCGGGGGTCCAGAGCCCATGGACTCTGTGTTCCCCTAGATGGGCACCCCACCCCCATGAGAGAGGTGTAGGTCATTAGGATGATCATCAGCTTGGGGTGGACAAACGAGATCCCTTCTTGCAGATGTGCTGGGACCAGCCACCACTGGAGGGCATCACACACCTTCTGAATCACAGTGACCAACTGGTTGAAGTGACCTTTGCGCTGAGACCACTGGTTGGCTAGCTCCCATTGCTGTGAGTGCATATTCCAATGTGCCTATTGGACCACGCTGGTGCAGACTGTCATGTAACCCAGAAGGCACAGGAAGTCCCAGGCAGGGCACAATCGCCCAACCTGAAATGATCGGACAAAGGAGGAGAGAACCTCTGCCCTGTCCACTGGGAGCTGGGCTCTGGCTTGGCAAGAGTTGAGTGCTGCCCTGATAAAGCTGATCACCTGCAAGAGCACGAGTTCCGACTTGGCATCATTGACCAAGATGCCAAGGGAGGTGCAGGTCTGGAGGGCCAGGTCCCTGGACTGCTCCACCTCCTGCCTGGAGGAACCTACAATCAGCCAGTTATCCAGGTAGGGGTACACCCAGACTCCCGGTGCCTCAGATAGGCTGCTATGACTGCAATGCATTTGGTGAAGAGCCTGGGGCCAAGGAGAGGCTGAAAGGCATGATCCGGAACTCATAGAGGGTTCCCTCAGCCTGAAAGTGGAGGAACCTTTGGTGGGATGCATGGAGAGGGATGTGAAAGAACACATCCTGAAGATCCAGGGAGCAAAAACAGATGTTGTGCTCTAAAGATGGTATGATCTGAGACAGGGTTACCATCCTGAAGGTGCACGACCTTATGAACTTGTTTAGGTCATGAAGATCTAGAATGGGGCACCAGCGCCCATCCGCTTTGACACCAGGAAATACTTGGAGACAAACCCTGGGTGTTCTGGAGGATCCGCAACTCTGACCATGACCTCCTTGCAGAGGAGCTGGGCTATGTCATCATGAAGAGCTGACTGAGTGTCTGCGGATACCAAGTCCTCCTGTGGTGCATGGGCTCAGCTTGGAGGGTACTGCTCGAATTCCAGAGGAAGACCCTGATCAACCACTTCCAAAACCCACCTGTCCATGGTGATAGCGGACCAGGCAGAAAGGAAGTGGCAGAGCCATCCCCCCCCCACAGGAGGACCCAGGAGAAGCATGACAGGTATGAGGGTGGCACCCCCATCCCGTCACTGAGCAGGCTTGGAGGAGGAGTACCTGGCTGAGGAGCCATTGGGTCCCTTCCCTCTGGGCTTGTAGACCACTGAGGCCGCTGACTTGGGCCTGGGTCACCAGGACTGAGCCTGCTGCCAAGCCTGTTGTTGAGCTGGTTTCATTGCAGGAGTGGAGGGCCGAAAGGGCTTTTGCTTCTGCTGCCTGGAACCCTTGAGATCCTTCTGTGCTGATGGTATGGAGTCCAAGGCGGCACTGGACTTCTCAATGTGTTGGAGGTGACCCTCCACACGGGTCCCAAACAGGTCAGTGCCCAAGAAAGGAACATCTGCCAGCTTGTGCTGAATGTCTGCCATGAAGGTCGAGATCCGCAACCAAGTCCTACGGCGCATGGCTATTGAGGCCACTACCAGGTGGGCACAGGAATCTCCTAGGTCCAGAGCTGTGTACAGTTGCTGCCTGGCCACAGCCCAGCCCTGATCTTGGACCGGCTTGACTGTGGTCTGGAGGTCCACAGGCAGGTGAGATATCACCTCATCCAAAGAGCCCAAAAGGGCGTGGGAGAAGTGTGCTATCATGACGGCCGAGCTTGCCTGGCCGAGGCTGAGTGAGGAGGAAGCAGAGATTTTTTTAGCTGCAAGGTCCAGTTTCTTGGATTCCTTGTCTGGTGGCTTGTCAATGTTCCTGGTATTACCCAAGTGTCAAAACATGGAGTCAGCCACCAAGCCCTCAGCCGAGAGGTGCTCTGTGAAACCTGAGAGGGTACCAGTGGATATGGCATATTTGCTGGCCATCCGGGCAGAGGGTGCAGGGCAGGACATGGGGCACTGCCAGAGCTCCAGAACTGAGCTGACAATGGCCTTGGCCACTGGGAAAGCCTCCGTTGGAGAGTCCCTTTTCTCCAGAATCTCTTTGAGGGACTAGCAAGCCCTCTTCTGGACAGGCTCCATTTTCACCCCCTTGGGCTCGGAGATGAGGTGGAGGATGCCCAGGAAGGAAATGGGCTCTTCCTCCATTGAGAGATCCCCCATGGACTCCACGTCGACCAGACGGGAATGCAGTGAGGAATCCTGGGACTCAAAGGAGTCCACATAAAGCGACCGACCACCCGAGTCATATTTGGCCTTCCGCAGATGGTGGGGTGTGAGGGTGACTGACAGTCGATGGGGAAGCTTCTTGGCTGGCTGAGACTTCTTAGTCAGAACATCAGTTGGTGGTTGCTTGGGTAGCAGCTCCACCACGATCAGTGGAGAGGCTGGCTTCAGCCGAACTAAGATGGTCTTGACTGGCTCTGCTGTGGGAGGGACAGTCTCGATTGACCCCACAGGGGAAGTCGGTGTTGGCCTGTCAAGCGACAGCCAAGTGATGGCCGGCATGGGAGCCAGGTTGGCTTCAGACTGGGCAGCACTAACTGTTGCCACATGAGGTCTTTGTAGTGTCAACGCAACTTGTGCAGAAGCCTCTTCTTACCCGAGGAGGATGAAGACAAGGAATAGTGGCAGTGCCACTTCCTGTGGCATTGAGAGCCAAAGCGCTGTGAGCTGCTTGATCCACTGGAGGATGAGGACCTCAGCCTTGGAACCGGGGGTGCCAACAGCAGATCTTGGAGGGAGCTGGGGAATGCCATAGCTCCTCCTGGTCGTGGGTCGGTAACAGGAGGGCTCTGCTCAGTGGACTAAACAGCCCCTTCTAAGGTCATGGACAGGACCAGTGCCCTGAAAAGAGAGTTGTCAGCCTCTTCGGATGACAACTGGTCGATAGAGTCGAGAAAAATCTCAGCCACATCATTGGCTGGCATCTCGATCAACTGACCCGACAGAGTCTCCGTGAAGCCAGTGGCCAAGGCTGCGATTTCCACTGTGGTCAAAACCTGGGAGTCCTGAGACTGAGAATGTTCCTGTTCCCAGGAATGTCGATGGTGAGTCTTCTCTTTCTTTGACTCCTTCTTGAGAGAGTGTGAGCTTTGAGATCCAGAAGGGCCCTGTCCTTAGTCGGGAGAGACAGGCACCGCTCCTTGAAGGAGCCCAAAAAAGTGGAGCCCAACTGGAATGGAAAGAAGGCAGAAGCCGAGGAGGACTGTGTGGCGGCATGAGTCACCTCCTCCTCCTCGAAGGCCGTAAACTGTTCCAGCTGCTCAGAAGACCCCGCATCCATGGAGACCACCCAACTGGCATGTTTAGACTTGACTGGCAGATGTCAATTTTCTGGGTAGCCCAACTTAAGCAGGCGAGGCAGTCCTCGAGGACAGTCATGTGAAACGATGGACAACTGTCGCAGGCCTGGGTGTCATGTTCGTGGCCCAGGCAGTAGATGCACATGGCATGCGGGGTGGTACGTGACATCTTCTGCCCGCATGGGCTCTGGTGAAATGTGGGCGCAGACTTGTCGCCCATCATGTTCACGATCGAAAATCGAGTTGAAGACAAAATTTCGTAAGAAGTAGTTTGGAATTAATTTCCAAGAATTTAGGCGCTAGGGCCTACTCAACGCGTGAGCAGTAAAGAAGGATCCTGCTTCTTCCAGTGGAAAGGAAGATCTGCGTCGTGGGGCACAGCCGAGGGATATACCACCTGGGTGGGTGGGAGAAGCCAGCTTGAATACTTTCCAGCACATCTTAAAGGAAAAGGACACTTCCAGTAAGTGTGGATAGAACAACATATCCACATCCCTGGAAAGCCAAATTAAAAGCTCATAACCTTAAACTTCATAAGTATACACAAGCACTATGCTATGCACCACACATTGAATTATTTTATTACTATTTTATCAAACTATGAAGTGTAACCCATTTTCTAAGTGCAATAATACCCTCTAGGGTAGAGGGTATGGGCTATGCCAGACTTTCCAGGGGCTATAAGGCCCTTCACCTGCAGCTCAAGCCTCAGTTTGTCCCTGGACAATCTAGTATAGCTCAATGTCATCCACTTCTCAGGTATTATTGCTTACATACTGCCTCCCTCTGACTACAGTACATATCCATCATATTCAAATTAGTGGCAACTGAATTTCACCTAACTACATTTAATCATGTCACTAAATGATTGGGTGACAGTTAATCACACCACTGAAAAGCACTGCTTTAGGCATAACTTTTATAAAAAGCACTCATATTTTACATTGTAACCCCACTTTCAAATAAGTGTACCCAATTATCAAAAAAAAAAAGAGAAATAGAATAAAATGAATATATAGTTCATACATATTTATTTATTTGTTTGTTTGTTGACCGAGTAGGTGCCCGCTGATCCGAGGACCATTTTCAGGCATGACCCGGGCTGTGAAGATGGCACAGCAGAACAATACCAATTACAAGATATCACAATGCAGCAAGGTACAATGCAATTTGGTGGCATGCAGGCATAGAAATGGATACATATTTCAAGTACATTGACAAGGACAAGGCAAATAGTGCAAGACATGATGGCCTGAAGAGTAAAACAGAGTACATATTTAATTACAGTGGCAAAGGATAGGGAAGTAAGCATTAAGCCATGAGAAAGGAGGTTTCTACTAGGGAATTAATGCATGGTTGGGGGCATGAGGCCGAAGGCTGAGTGCCTACAACCATCCACCCATGCATTAATTCCCTAGTAGAAGTCTCCTTTCTCGTGGCTTAATGCACTTACAACATGGGCAGTTATCTGCTTTTATACTGTATTTGTTAGGTTCCCAAAAAACACTGAGAAAATATGATATTTAAAGTGTGTTTATATAAAAAGATAGAAAACTTTTCAATGCAACCACATTTATTTATATGGTGAGTTCCAATGTTTCATAAATGTGTTCTAATGTAACACAACACATGTAATAATGGAATAACGTCTTGTCATATTTACCACATTCTGAGAAACACAGGTTACTCACCTGTAACAGTAGTTCTAGGAGTGGTATATATTGTTCATCCACATTTTCTGGTATATCCTTTCCCTTTAAGAATCTTGCCAGGAGGTCTAAAAGCTGGCTCCTCCCACACACCAGGGTGGTATAACCCTGAGCTCTGCCCCTTGATGCCAGATCTTGCCCACTGGAAGCAGAGGTTGTTCGTCAAAACTGGGGAGATCAGGTGGGTCAGTGTGGAAGAACAACATATACCACTCCTAGAACTACTGTTACAGGTGAGCAATCTGTGTTTCTAGGGACATAGACATGTTGTTCTATCCTCACTTTCTGGCCGACTCCCAGCAGTTCTCTGGGAAGATGGAGGCAAGGTGCACACCCCCTACTTGGGAAAAGAGATTGGAGAACTGAAGCCCCAAAACCAGCATCCTGACGTGACTCAAGGTCAATGTGGTAATGGGAAATTAAGGTGTTTGCTGACTTCCAGGTACCAGCCCTGCAGATTTCCTGGAAAAGAGCATCCCTAGAAGCAGCCACCGATGCAGCAGTATGGCGGGTGGAATGAGCCCTTAGCCCTAAGGGAAGCTTCCTATCC
Source organism: Neoceratodus forsteri (assembly GCA_016271365.2). Classification (NCBI taxonomy): domain Eukaryota; kingdom Metazoa; phylum Chordata; order Ceratodontiformes; family Ceratodontidae; genus Neoceratodus; species Neoceratodus forsteri. The sequence goes on from CM057455.1 coordinate 1,299,446,890, forward strand.
ACCAACCTACGCCAGCGATCAATGCATGAGTTAATCCATCTGCCAGTCGTCCACTTGAAGGACCCAGAGGCGTGTAAATCATCTTCCTTCTTCTGGTTGACCGTAAAATATTCACAGGGATTCTGGCTGATAGATTTCAAAAAATTATCTCACCCCTAGTTCATACAGATCAAACAGTCTTTGCTTCAAATATTGTACTTGAACCCCAACCATTGCCTGTGGCATCTGTCATGTTCTCCCTTCGAACAGTCCTTCCTTCCTAGGCCATCATGTCCAACACTCTCCTATCTTGGCTGACCTTCCTTCCCCACTCCCTATACCCCCCTCCCCTTCCCACCCCACTTGCCAGGCCATGCCTACAGTATTTGTCAAAGGACTCGTACATCTCAATCTTCTTCTCACTTTGATGCTAGAGGAACTGCCACTCCTGCTCTCTATGACTCCTCCAATGATGTTTACTGTATAAACTTTAGCTCATTACCTTATGTCCATATATCTGCATCCATGCAATTGTATTTAAATGGAACTACCTCCTGATGAACCTATTGCTATGTTCTGGTGCAAGTATCCTGTCAAATGGAATAGTTATATGTTATTATGTTGTTATTATTACTATGTAATTGTTATGTACGTTCACTCAACCTGTGATGTCTTAACCCTGTTGGCAATTGTTTTGCCCCAGGTCCATCTTGTAAAAGAGCTTGTCTCAATGATGTTCTGCCTGGCAAAATAAAGATTTTGATTGACTGATTGATTGAAACAGACTTTATCTCTGGCAGATTCTTACAAGACAACATCATAAGATTCCTTAATATCATTTCGGCCCAAAAAGGTAACACATCTTTACAAATAGCCATAAGTATGGACACTGAAATATTTTATAGGGTAGATTGGTCATTTCTATCCCTGGTTTTACAAAAATTTGGCCTAGGAGACAAATTCACCAAAGTAATAGATACCCTATATGCTACACCTGAAGCCAGAGTAAAAGTCAACGGATTTCTGTCTGACAGGTCCCCGCTGCATAGAGGCACACGGCAGGGTTGCCCCTTGTCCACTCTACTTTTTGCTCTCTCACTGGAACCTTTGATGATTGTAATCAGAGCAAACAAGAACATTCAGGGGGCGAGGGTGGAAGGACAGGAGCAGAAAACTGCTCTTTATGCGGATGACTCACTTTTCTTCTTGGCAGACCTGGAAAGATCTGTACCCCCCCCGCAATCTCTTTCACATTATGGTTCCTTGGCAGGCTATAAACTGAATTTACAGCAGTCAGAAGCCATAATTTTAAGTGGCAACCCAACACCAGCGTTTAAAAGATTGTTTCCTTTGCATGGGCCCCTAAAACACTTTTAAATATTTAGGTATTAAGGTTTCTGTGGATATCTCCCAGTTATTCAGGCATAATTACCTTTCTCTTTTCCAGGAACTACAAGCTGATGTGGCGAGGTGGAATCTTAAACTACTCACACTGTATGGCAGAATCCAAACCCTAAAAATGAACACCCTACCATGTCTCCTATTTTCATATCAGACCTTACCAATCCCCATACCAGGTTTCTTCTGGAATCAGTCGCAGAATGACATCCGGTTTATTTGGTCGGAGCATCGCCCACGACTGTCATGGACATTGCTTCAGGCTTCCCGGAGAGAAGGAGGTTTTGCTTTCCCTAATTTTTCCCACTACTTTCTGGAAGCTAGAGGAGCACAGCTGTGCACCTGGGCCAAGCACAGTACAGATTCAGGATGGTACCTCCTAGAGGAGGACACGGTGAAAGACTGGGCACTGTGGGCATTACCTACCAATAGTATTCTGCCGACTATCTGGACAGCTGCTGACAACCCTTGGGTTAAGCAGTCCCTCCAAATACTCCTCAAACTCTGTAAATCTACCCACACTCCCAAAGGAGTGGGCCGCTTGTCCCTCATTAGACATGAGGTTGCTTTCACATCTCCAAGATTAGACCAGGGCTACCGTTTCTGGTCAGCAAATAAGCTGTCATCCTTCTCACAATGCTTAACCACAGATGGATGCTTATCATTCGCCCAACTCAGAGTAAAATATCCCCTCCGAAAGGAGGACTATTTCAGATTTCTTTAGGTGTGGCCCTTTTTGTTGACCCCTGGGATCCAATCCCAAATTCAAAGAGATCGTGCAAGTCTGGAATTGTTTTTCTACTATGCCATCACCCTCAGAGATAACACACACTACCTCTCACAGCTGTACTCCATACTAAACCTAAAAGATCTCACCACTCTACAAAGTGAAGGACAAATGGGAGGCAGAACTCTGCACCAAAATAGATCTAGCCCATTGGACCAGAAGGCTTGTAAGAGGCCTCACCCACTTGGAGAGAATATAACCAGAAGATACTAGTACGTTTCTTCTTAACTCCAACCATCACAAAACACTTCAGAACCACGCATTCCGATCTTTGCTGGAGGAATACGCACACATTTTTTTGGCCTGTCCTAAAATCCAGGTGCAACCCCCAAGGGGCGCTATCCTTAGGGTTACTACCCCTGTCTGCCTCCTCTGAGACAGGATGAGGGGCCCAGATCCATTGATGGGTGCCTCCACCCAAAGGTCGGGGTTAGTACTGTCGAGATTGCCTCGGTCACAGCCCTCTGGGTTACTGCAACCCCCCTTTCGATCCACTAGTGGCTCACACGGTGTACCCACAATACTTTTCCCCAGTTCACTTACCCCCCCAGCTAGTATCCCTCAGCTCACTCCGGGGACCCCCTGTAAAGTAAGGTACAGTTTTATTACAGTCACTATGCAGCAGTTCACCAGCAATGCACACAGTAGCCAGGGTGTAGTTGCAGAACAAACAATCTGATTTATTCAAGGGGAAGTAACCAAGACAGGGGGAAATCGAGTTGATTGGCTTATCACTATACCTATCTACCTAGGGCTTTGTGCATAGGTCTGAACCTAATATTTACTGTCCCTGGGTACCCAAGCCCTAATGGCTAGTCCACCATGGCAGCTGGTTGGGGCCCTGACACAGATAGCCTTTGCAATACTGAACGAGTCAGAATGAGAAGCAAAACTCAAGTAGACAGTCAGCAATATGCTGAAGCAACTGGAGGCCACTGATTGCAAACTTAGCAGGGAGCTACCCTGGTTCAGTACTCACGACTCCAGCAAGCAAGGATTTCTTCACCTCTGGCAGGGTTGAGCCTGAAGTTCACCAGCCTCCTCACACATTTATATGGCAAATAACAGAGGGGTACCATACCAGGCAGCTGCTTCTAGACCCCACACGAATTTGCAGTAGACTCGGGCAATAAACGGCAACTTCAACCTCACGGGTGGACCGAGCGCCATTCAGCAGATTCTCAAGTCCTCTCAGGTTGAGCCTGGTAGGTAGTTGGGCTGGTACCAGCCTCCTCCGACCGCATGCTGGCGGATTTAGTCCGAATCACTAAACGGCAAAAACGGCTGCCTCAGGCCTTTCACGCGCGTCCCACGTGAACACTCAATGGCGCAGGAGCTCAGAGCTCTTTCCTCCTTCTCAGTCTCAACGCATCTGCCCCTTCTCAGCATGGGGCTCTCCTTACAATTCGGGCACTACCCGATTCTATTGGCCGGCATACCTGTCAGTCAATCAATTTCTGCCCCTCAGTGGTGCGAAAAAGTGCCATAGCCCATAATGCCTTTCCCAACTTACAAGCAGTTCCTCCACTGGTCAGACAGCTCTCCAGAATCCCAAGGCACCGATTGGTCCAATTCAGCAGTTCTGGACCAAAATGGAGGAGACAATCAAAACAGTCTTTACTGCAAAGGAAGGCACGTCAGAATAACTACATTATCATTATTATTTTACGTTATTTCCAGCAAACAATCACATCCTCCAGCAGAGCTCCCTCTGCACCACTAGCGATGGCAGAAGGGAGCTATTTTTCAGCATCCAGGGCGGGACTTGGGCATACAACCACACAGTCACCCCCATGTCAGTTAATTACGACTGCTACAGGCAGCCCTTAAAGAGACAGCATACGGAGGCTTTAAAAGTGCTCACTGGCTACCCATTTAAATGGCTTTATGCCAATCACCAACCAGGCATGGAGCATGGAAACAAGCTCTGGGAAACTTTTAGGAACCCCCATTTATAGGGGGGTTACACAGGGATTCTAGAAGACAATACACACACAACTCCAAAATCTTACAGGTATTCATATTCCCTACACAGGTCTTGAGTTAGTGCTAGGATTCCCCACCCTGCTTAGAGGAAAGAAGCAAAGGGGGCCCTAGGTCAGGTACTTAGATTAGTGGCATTGAAGTGCATAGCTTCTAGATGGCTTTCTCCCCTCCCACCCACCTTGCAAGACTGGCAACTAAGGGTGACAGAGCTAGAGAGGATGGAGAGTATTACTAGTAAACGTCGACTGCATCAGGAAATATTTCTTGAGATCTGGTGCCCATGACATCAACTCTATGTTTTTTTTATCTTCTTTCTATTTTTGCCACCTCTCAGCCACTGACCTGCATATCCTCCAGCCACCGCTCACTTCCCTCGATGACCATGGGAAACAGCCACCCGGGCCAGCTGGCATATGCAGCAGTACCCGCAAAAGGGCCCCCCTCCTCAGTCCCTGCACCAGGGCCTGGAACCAATACTGGTGCCAGTTTCGTGCCCATGAACCCCGCCAGGCTCCGGAAGTGCGGCCATCAAGCTGCCACAGACTGTGCTGCCATTCCACTGATTAGGATCCCCAGGAGTGCAGACATGCAATGACATCAAGCACAATGTGCTGATGTGCACTGCGCTCCTCCCTCCGTTGCACCAACTCTAGCAGTGCCCCCAGGAGTCTTCAGGGGCCACTGCAGCATGGTGAGATCCCACATCCCCCCCAGGATAGGACAGCAGTCCTCTGAATGCTCAATCCTATCCTCCTCTGCTGACCCCTGACAACCCGGGCTCATGTCTGAACCTGGGTAGCCATCGTGCCGTGAGGTGTGGCGTCCAGTGCTTCAACCATCAGCGCCACCGGGCCGGGGTAACATGGCATCAACTTTAAATTAACTCTACATCTTAACATAATAGGATCATTCAGATACCAGTCTGGAGGAAATGAAATGGTACTGTGCAAAATTAATGTTTATGTTTTGGTTTTACATTTGTGAAATAAGACACAGAAGGTTATCATGGAGTAATTCTTTTAGAGTTCTCGTAACCTCACAGGAGTGGCATTACTGGACATTAACATTAGTCATTGTGAGATTGTATTTATACATAAAAAGATGAACATTATGATTGTGATAAAGATTTAAAATTGGATGTAATGTGAACAGATGAGATGTTCAATAAAGGACTATGAAGTGAAAAAAAAAATAATCCACTTGGCTGCAGATCTACCAGGCGCGGCTTCACCGTAGGTGACAAACAGCTGGCGAACTTCTCCCCAAACTCCGGCCATGAGCTCTTTATAATAAGAGAGTGCTCATTTCAGGTCCAAAGTATGGAGCTTGTACTTGGCCTCCAAGGTGTGATTGGGGTAATACACCAGTAGAGTCATCACCTGGTTCAGATGAAACTCTGACCCAACCTTCAGAAGGAACTTCGGGTTGGGGCACAGGACAACCATGTCCCTGTAGAAGACCAGATAGAGAGACTTAACAGAGAGTGCCTGGAGCTCCCCAATCCTTCTGGCTGATGTAACAGCGACCAGGAAGGTGGTCTTCCATCACAGGTGTGACATCTCACTCCTGTGCATTGGTTCAAATGGCTTGCCCATGAGCTTTGCCAATACCAGCAGTATATCCCACAGTGGTGTTTGTTCATGCACTGGAGGGGAAATATGGTCGAGGCCTTTTGAAAAAGTGCCATACCACCTTCTTCTGTGCCACCATCTGCTGACTGGCCCACGCCAGTAAGCAGAGATGGCTGCCAGGTGCACCTTAAGGGTCGTAGACTACAGACTCCCTTTGGAGAGGGACCAAAGGTAGTCAAGGATGCTAGCCACTGGACAGGACAAAGGGTCCAGCCCCTTTCCCTGACACCACATGGAGAATCTCTTCCACTTGAAGATATAGCACTTCCTGGTCAACTCCTTCCTGGATGCCTCATCTACAGTGAGTACATCAACACAGTGACCCAAAGCCTGGAACTCTAGCCACTTAGGAACCAGGCTATCAGGTGCAGGAATTGAAGGTCTGGGTAGAGGACCTTCCCTTTATTGACTGACAGCAGGTCCAGACATGCTGGAAGATGCCTCGGGAGCCTGCTACTGAGGCTGAGGAGATCTGGGTACCAAAACTGGTGGGGCCAGTCCGGAGCCACCAGGATCACCTGTGTCTGGTCCCTCCTGACCTTGAGGAGCACCTTGTGGATCAAGGGGAGAGGAGGGAAGGCATAAAAGAGGTCTGGGGTCCATGGTTTCAAGAAGGCATCCCCTGCAGTGAGCCCTGCTGAGGGGGGTGGGCAGAAAACAGCCTCAGCTTTGCATTCTCCCTGAAGTTGAACAGGTCCACCTGAGAGGTGCCCCACTGGGAGAACAGGCTATGTACTACCTCCAGATGGAGAGACCACTCCTGGGATGCCTTGCCCACATGGCTGAGGGAGTCCACCAGTTGATTTGAGGCTCCTGCCATATGAATGGCTAGGTGATCCAGCTACAGTCAGCTTACGAGGGTCCAGATGCAGAGAGCTTCCCTGCACAGAGGCCAGGAGTGCATGCCACCTTGTTTGTTGATATAGTTCATGGTCATGATGTTGTCCATCTGGACTTGAACCACTTGACCCTGAAGGAACGGAGCAAATGCAGTCAGCATGAGCCAGACTGCATGGAGCTCCAGCAGGTTGATGTGACATTGGGATTCCTTGGGGGTCCAAAGTCCGTGGAATCTGTGGTCCCCCAGATGGGCATCCCAGCCCATGAGAGAGGCATCGGTTGTCAAGATGACCATTGGCTCAGGATGTACAAACAGGACCCCTTTGTGACAGGGTTGAATAGGGCCCTGTCCCAGTAGCTCTGGAGAAAGAGTTTAAACGCTAGGATCTGTTCAATTCTCTGCTTTTCTGCTTCTTCTCTGGTTGTGCAACTACATTTTCTCATGAGATGTAAGACTTGATCACCCCGACAGTCTTGCAATTCTCTGCTTCTCACTATCTCTCTACCTTCACTTGCTGTTCTGTCTTTTCTTCACCCTTGCATAACTGCTGGTATAAAAATATATGTGAATCATTATGTGGAATGTGACTGATACTGGGATCTCTTTGTTTAGAAATGTATGTAGTTTTACTGTTGAAATGATTGCAAAAAGCTGTTTGGAATACAAGGGGTTAACCTGTTTGCAAACTCTTTGAGAAGTTATAAGCAAGAGGTCAGTTCTGGGTCACAGTATTCTTTTTGCTGTGCTTGTTGAAACTTACAAGAACACTGTATGAGAAGCATGTTGATTTCTTAACCAGTGGGGGTTGCAAAGACTTATGAAAACAAAGCCGCAATTTCTTGCAAGAGAGAGAGATTCAGAAACACAGAGACTGAGACTGGAAATTGCAGAGAAACCCAGATGGACTTTCTCTGTTTATACTGCCTTTGTAAATAGTTATACTAAACAGTTTTATTTTTTATTTTACTATTAATAATAAATCTCTTGTTGCGAATTTTACAACTGCTCCTGATTTTCCTATGTTTCCTGACCTGTGCCTCGACGATAGATGGTGTCAACTTAAGTGGGATTTACACCATGCATACTCTAAGCCAGGAGTTTTGTGTGTGGGTACCAGACCTGGTTCCAGGGAAGCATAGAAGAAAGGTATGGATTTTGCAACAGCAAGTCCAGGAGTGGTTACCAGGAGAACTGCAGCCAAACTAGCAGAGACAGAAGTCCAAGCTGAGACTGTACAGCTAGCACCAGTTATAGAAAAAGAACAGGTAGTGACAGAACCTGAAAGCCTGACTGCCTTTTTCAAATGGTGGGCTATACACAAAAAGAGATGGAGAAACAGAGAAAACAAGAAATGCAACAACTCGAGCAGCAGAGGAGAGAAGAGTTGTAGCGACAGGAGCAGTGGTGGCTGGATGCCTTGCAGGCTATCAAAAGCAGAGGATCTGGCACAGATCCAGACAAGCAGCAGGACACAGGCAACTTGAAATATGTTAAACTTACAAAGTTGTCTCCCTCCGATGATATCGAAGCATACCTGACAACTTTTGAAAGGGTTGCCACAGCCTGCCAGTGGCCAAAGCAGCAATGGGCAATAAGACTGGTACCTTACTTGACTGGGAAAGCCCACCTTGCTTACAGCAATATGGACACTGTAGAGTCAGAAAACTATGACCTAGTGAAAACTGAAATACTGAAAAAGTATGACATCTCAGGAGAGACCTACAGGCAGAGATTTCGATCCCTGAAGTACAACTCAGTCGACAATCCTCGAAAAGGCTTCAGCCGACACAGAGAACTCATGATAAAATGGCTCCAACCAGAGGGAAAAACAGACCCACAGATCATCAACACATTTGCAATGGAGCAATTCATCAACATTCTGCCTACAGATGTACAGCTTTGGGTGAAAGAACACTGACCAGAAAGTGGCGAAAAGGCAGTTTTTTGGCAAAAGACTACCAAATGGCCAGACAGATGCCACAGCAATGAGGTAACAATCAAGCAACCAACCAAGTAAGACATTCTTTCCCATTTAAACTCCAAGTCTGATAAGAACTCTGGTGGGGGTAACACATATGTGCCCCAAAACTTTATTTGCTATAACTGTAATAAGCCACGTCATATTGCAAGAAATTGCCATAGTAAGAAGAGTGACACTGGAGCAGATTTGTCCTTAGCAAATTGGGGCAAGTATTTAACAAATGTCTAGGTGGGAGATAAAACTGTAAAGAGATTGATAGATTCTGGAAGTGGACAGACCCTAGTACATACTGAAGTGCTAGGAAAACAATGTCAAAAAGGACCAGTTACTGGTGTCATCTGCATCCATGGGGACACTCGATACTATCCCACCAGCCAAGTGACTCTGACTATTAATGGTGTGTCACACCAAATGAAAGTGGGGGTAGTACCTTCCCCTGCCGACTCCCTACGACCCGAGTCCATTCCTGAACCCGGGTTGCTGGTGTGGTGTGAGGTCTGGTGCTGTTTTTACAAAAGGTGCCTATATGCCATGTGTGTCAGATCAGTTAGATACTGCTAGTGCAGCAACTGTATACAGACAATGAGTTAGATATTTGTAGTGTAGTAACTGTATACAGACTATAACATAGGTAATGGTTTTTCAGGGACTAGACACATACAATACATTAAATATTGGTAGTTTAAATGAGTTAGATACTTTCATTTATTTATTTTATTTATTTCAGATTGGGATTAATACATTTGATTCAAAGACTCATTTACAAAGGTTCCAAGTCATTCAAGTACACAAGACAAAACAGACAACACATAGGTTACATAGGGTTTCACATTCATGTACATTGCAGTTTACAATGTGTCAACATTAATACATATGTTGCAGCAGTCAGTCAGTTAATCATGGGCACTCAGGACACAACATAACTGGTATAGGCATCAGTGCAAGAAGGAGAGTGTTGTATACAACACAGGAGTAGATTGAAACGTATGACCTTACCAGGGTAAATGCAGAGTACAGCAAGAGTAACAAGGAGAGGACTTGCTTTGTAGAGTGGAGCAAGCAGAACGGCTTTGTCGGCTCAGGCATAGGAGAACGGGGGTTGGAGAGGAAGGGGAGCATGAGCAAAACTGGGGGAAGAGAAGAGGAGGAGAAAAAGGGATAGGTGGGGGAATACAAGGTGGTGGGCTGGGAGGAGGGGAGGTTGCACGAGGGAAATGAGGCTGGAAGAAGGAGGGGAGGGAGAAGTGGGGAAGGGGCAGTGGTGACAGGGGTACAGTACAGGTAACACTAGCGAACGAAAGAGGGGCTAGGATAGGAACCAGAGAACACTGCTATGGTACGTGCAGGAAAGAGTTTATGGTTTGAGAAGGCATTTACAGACATTCTCCTGGGCCAAGTGGGCTTGTAGGCCTGGTTTGAATTGGATAATATTACTTCTTTTGAACAGGTCCTTAGGGAGTTTGTTAAGCTACCTGGGACCACAGAAGGAGAGGGATTTCTGGGCTTGAGATGTTCACTTAAATGGTACCACCAGCCCACCCTTGTCCGCATTTCAGGTCCTAAAGGTAGGTTGTGTGGTTACGAAAATGCTGGATGTTGCTCTAGAGGTAAGTTCTAACAGGGACTTCTTCACAAGTAGGCACGTCTGGTAAACAATCCGATGGTGTAGAGGGAGCCACCCTGTCTCTTGATAGAGGGTATATGCATTTGTCCAGGGATCCATCCCCAGAACCAGGCAACAGGCTTTATTAAGTAGGGCTTTTACCCTTTTGACTACAATGTTGATGCCAGCCCCATAGATAAGGCCATAGTCTATGGTGGCTAAGATTGATCAGCTTGTGACAAGTTTCAGGGCTTCCAGGGTCATAGAATTCTGGTGGCGACAGAGGACACCCAGTTTTACATTAGCGGTTTTAACAACATGGCCAACATGTGTTCCAAATGATAAGATGTCATCAAGATAAATCTATAAGATACTGGTAGTACAGTGGCTGTATAAAGACTATAACATAGGTAATGGTGCGGCAGGGGCTGGGCACATACAATAAATTAAATATTGGTAGTGCAGGGAAAGTGTACAGACAGTAAGTTACTGTAAATCCTGGCAGTGCAGAGAATGTATATATACAATAAGTTTGGCAGTACTAGTGCCGTGACAGTAGGTTACATAACGGCAGTGCAATTACTGCATACAAATAATAACTTAGGTAATGCTGCTGCACAGACCGTATACAGAAAATAAATTAGATACCGGCATTGCAGGGACTGTAAATAGGCAATAAATTTGATACTGGTACTACAGGGACAATAAACTAGGTACATATTGGCAGTGCAGGGACTGTATATGGGCACTACGTTAGATACTGGTAGTGGAGGGACCTCACCGCCCACCACCACTATACACCCTGCATAAAGCATATGTTATGTACTGGTAGTGAAGAGACTGTATACAAGCAGTGAGTTACATACTAGTAGAGTAGGGACCGTAAACAGAGAACAACATTTTTTGTTGGGATCTGGCAATCTCGCTTCCACACTGCGTAAAGATGAGTGAGTCTTCCTAGATGGCTTGACTCCTTCATGGAGGTATGGACAGTACATCATGCTGCATAACTGGCACAGAGTGGAGACTGGTCGCCACAGCATTGTACCACGTATCAGATGGAAATGCACCATGTTTCTGGTACATGCTTCATCTACACATCGCACACCCTTGGCACTGCCACACCCATTAGCATACCCAAAATACCCAGTCTTTTTATAGACATATTCCAGATTACAGTATGATGAATTAGTGCTAATCTCATTTAATTTTCATAAGTTGGAAAATGTCTGTAAAAAGTGCATTCTAACATAAACTGACATCAGATCCCCATGCACAATGACATACTGACAACATACCACCATACATGCAGCAACACCACCTAACATCGTGCCATTATGCATGCTGAGACAACTCATGACCCCATACCCCCATGTACTGTGTCACACCACCCAAAACCAAACCCCATGCACTCAGAGACAAGTAAAGCACCTATACACTCTGTCACACCGCTCGACACCATACCCCCATGCAATCTATCTATTTATTGATTGACTGACTAATTGGTTGATTTCAAAAGTTTCACCAGGAAAGACATACTGAGCTAATAATAGCATGTTTCCAGATGTGTCCTGGGAGTAGGAGGAATAGGATGATGAGAACAAAACAGAACAATAACTTACACAATAAATCATCATCAGAACGATACATTTTATGGTACACAAAAAAACATTAAGCTTCATGAAACAGGCAAAATTATACAGTACAGGGTAGGGGACCTGCCCATTTTTGTTCTTGGGAGTTGGAGGTGCTGGCTCTAAGGGGTAGGTGAAAGAGTGAAGGAGAGTGAACAAAGGAGGGGGGGCAATCCAAGGCAAAGCATTAAAGGGACTGAAAGAGATGGTGCAGTACTGTAGACAGTGTCACCATAATCGAAAATGGGAAGAATCATTTTAGTGATTATATGTCAGTGAAAAGGGAGAGGGATACAGCTTTTGTTCCTATATAATCTGACACAGCACCCAACACCATACCCCATGCATGCTGTCACAACAACCAACATCATAACACCATGCACGCTGGCACATTTCACAACCACATACCCCCATGCATGCTGTCACACCAACTGACACCACGTTTCAAGTTTGCTTATTTGGGATAAATTCATTGAGCAAGCTCATTACAATGCTTACACCATACTGCATCACGCTGTTACACCACTTGATATTATACTATCATGCACTCTGACACACAAACCAACACCATACCTCAGTGCACGCTGTCACACCACCTGACATCATACCACCATGCACTCTGTCACATTAATCAACATCATACTCCCATGCACTGTGACATACACTGTGACACCATACCTCATGCATGCTGGAACACCATCCAACATCATACCACCCTGCACTCTGACACATCTCTTGACCCCATACCCACATTTAGCCTGACACAGCACCCGACATCCTACTAAATGCACAGTCTCACACAAACCAACATCATACCATCATGTACTCAGATACACCTCACCATCTTATACCCCCATGCTCTGTGTCACACCACCCGACATCATACCACCATGAACTCCAATACACAAAGCGACATCATACCCCATGCACTGTGACATACACAGCACTCATCAGTGTGCCTCATCTATATTACACCCCAAGGGGAATAACCAAGCCCTAAGTTGGTCCTACGGGTTTAGGTCATGGTGAGCTTGGGAGTCCTGTGTAGGAAGAAACATGTGTCTGTGTCTTCTGTTTGTGCCCTTTGCAGATTGTGTGAGAGGCCCTTTGGCACTATGCATTCTTGCTTAAGTTGAACCAGCCTAAAATTTCATGGTGATTTGCATATATATTCCATGATGCTTTGCATTATTGGGGGTTTGTGTGATTTTGTATGTCTCTGAAACTTGGTTTTATTATCAGTGTCCTTTGGAGTAACCCTTACCTCAGTACTTTTGCACTGAGGTTCTTTTAAGCTAACTTTTTACATTGTTTTAGTCTTTCTTTGAAATTCCTCACTTGTATGATTTTATCATACATGTTCATGCACCTAATGCTGTCACTTTGCTATTGCTATTTCACTCCCTCCCTCCGTCCCTCCTGGTCACACCTGTAAACAAACCCTGGCTCAGTGTGCTTATTCTGGTCACCAAATTTTAAATAAAGAAAATAAATAAATACATTTCTAGTTTGCATTTCAAACCCCTTAAACTGTTTTTGTAGTGACGGTGCATGTTGGTACTACATGTTAAAACCTTCCAAGTTCTAGGGACTTCTAGTTTTAGGCCCAGTTCTGTCAGTCCCAGGGGTTCTGAGCAGAAGGATCCCACGAGAAGCATGCTTGCACTCAAAAACTGGTAAAAGCTCTGGCTCTGGAAAACCATTTTTTCCCAGTGACTGCAAGATGCAGCCAAGCAATATTGATTAGGAGAGCTAAACTGAAGTAAGAGCTTTCGAATAGCAGACAAAGGGCCGGATATTCAAAACTTTGCCCCTGGGCTAAATTAGCACTGCCCAGCGGGCAAACTTAGCCCGGAGCACAAAGCAAGCTATATTTAAAAGGGCTCTGAATATAGCATGGGAATGAGGCCAGGCAAACTGGCCTGGGAGTGCAGGGCAAACTTAGCCCTGGAATAAGACAGCTCTGAATATAGCAACCAGGAAGTGCACACCACAACAGCAACACAGTGCACAGCAACGTGAAGGTAGTTAGAGGTGACCTATGTGGCCAATGTGTGTTCCAGCAAATGTGTGGACCCAGTACAGCAGTAGGGAGCAACCTATGGGAAAGTACAGTGTGCAAAACAGTATAATATTCCCTGAACCGTTTGCGCGGAGCTAACATGTTTGTGTGGGATTAGTGTGGAGCTAAGCTGTTTGCCCGGTGCTAAATTTTGCCATATTCAAAAGGGACATGCAAATGAGCCTACTTAGGTAGTCTCTGGGTAAACATCCAGATTAGCATTTCATTATGCCCTAATTTACATGCAGTTTGCCCAACGTTACTGCAGGGTCCCACAGAGCCACCTGTAGGTCAGTCTGGAAGTACAGGGGCTGGCCAGGTCTGACCGCAGCTCCACCTGTAGGTCAGTCTGGCAGTGCACGATGATAGCTGCAGGTTACATGTAGTCGGTACAGCACAGCATAGCATATTGCATCCCAGGAGATGACAGCATAGGCACAGGTGGTGGTGGTGCTGCATGCAACTGTCACACTGTAGGGCATGCTACAGTGCACAGCAGACACTATAGTAGCAAGGGGGCCAGTAGTGTGAGGGACACAGCACTGCCTGTGGTGTGTAGGCCAGTGATGCTGACGGCACTGTACACAGTGACAGGCTCAACGTGCAGGTGTTTACTGACTGTGGACATTACTGTTATGCTGTTGTGTGATCCACAGATGCTGTACCTGTGGCATGGGATGCACACAGTGACATATACATGGCTGGCTGTGTGTGCTGTGGCATCTGTACAGTTGTGCTGTATGTGGTGAGGGGGCACATAGGATCCGACAGGCACATGGGCAGTGGGGTATTCCCACTACTGGCCCCTGTGCACTGCATGCTGTGTCCCAGTCTTGTGGCCACACCTGGGCTGTAGTGAGGTCTGGCCACCCATACACCCTCCCCTCAATGGCCACCATGCCCACAGTGCTGCCTGTGTGTTCTGGCATCTGTTGGGCACCACAGACGTATGGTCTGCAGGTGTGTGCTGTATGGACACACTATCATGATGTACTCAATGAGCCCGATCACCCCTTACTGCCTGTGCATGGTTGGGACCTGTGGCAGCAGTTGGCATCATGGTGGTGCCTTCAGTGAGCTGCATGTGTCCTCCATGTCTGGCAGTTTCTAAGTGTCAGAGTCATATGTTAGGGTCGCGCAAGCCACGCTAATGCCACACGAACACCGCACAAAGCAACAGTGTCGCACAAAGCTGTTTGCCCAAGGTAAGACCAGCTTTTCCTGGGCAGCAATTTGTACCACGCTATGGGTCGCGCTAAGTCGTGCTAAACACCTTAGCGCGGTGCTAGTTGCTGAATATCTCATAGCACCTGTATTTATGTTCACTTTGCTCCTTGCATATAATTATTGTTTGCCCGGCGCTACTGCGGTTTGCGCATGCTATTTGGCCTTTCGAATATAGCAGACCTGCGCTAAGCCCACGCAAAAGTTTTTTGCCTGGTGCAAAGCTTTGAATATCTGACCCATGGTGTCTTCCAGTTAAAAACAAGTGACAAAAATACAATTTAGCTTGCAATGGTTACATGGAACTGAACATAACAAGCTTGGCTTTGTATCTGAATGACAAGAAAAACCTCAGTACACTAGGACTAAAGTTTGACAGAAAGCCCACAGACAACAGCCAAGTTCTAATGGAAAAAAACAGACTTACGTATCCTGTACCATCACAATTAAATGCAGTTTATAGGCAAATAGCCATGAAGGGACTTATTGTAACTGCCCGGAAATTATTTCAGCAGGTTTAATTTTTGAGCCTTTCAAAACAGTACCCCTAAAGAATATCATCATAACAGAAAAATACAACTTGATAAAACAGCATGACTGGAACATAAAAGCTGCCTTGCCTGAGGTTGAAAGCGTTAGCATGTTACCCAGTATGACAAGATTCCATACTATTCACCACGATCCCCTCTATAGCCAGGGCTTTGCTCTTATGCACTAAAAGGTGTTTTTTCTCAATAAAGCATTAATGTTTACGTGAAAATAAACAAAACTGGCAATCTGTTCTTCACTTGTCCCCTCATCTCTCATTTACTCACACAACATTCAGCATCAAGAAATACAAGCAGGAAGTAAGGGGGTAACAAATACCAAAGCGCTGATAAATGATAGGTAAAAAAAAATAATCTAAGCTCCCCCAACCCGTGTGTATGGGTATGATGGCAAACAAGTCCAGGGGAAGGGGCACTCTACTGCAGAAAACACAGTTCACATACCTGGTCGACCTGGCTTACCAGACCGTGGTGGAACTGGTGTGCCCTTGGACCTCTGGGTGCTGAGCTGGACACTGGAGAAATGAAGAACGCTAGCCTTCACTTGCTTGGCCTTGCCAGCTTCACCATTGGAGCCTTTGCAGACAGTCTTCACCAGGCAGGCCTCTCAACGTCTCCCTCCATAGTCCTCTGGTTCCAAACCCAGTGGATGCCACCCTGGAACACACTAAGAGCTGGGCTGTAGAGGCAAAGTTCTTGTAAGCAGCAAAATCTGTTCATCCAGACAAATGAGGCAAACACCAAAACTGCAGGAATAGTGGATCTCATTTAATGAAAAGATAATAAAACAGGAAACAGTCGCTCCATGGAGCAGGAAAACACAATTTGCTCTGGACTGTGAGGTCACATCAGAAGCTAGTTGGTGATTTAGATGAAAAGGTCACATCCAAAGTTAGTTGATGCTCTAGATCATGGAGGTCACATTGGAGCATAAAATCCAGGCAGCTACCTATAAACTAGGCAGCTAAAAGTCCAAACACAGGCAGCTAACTTGAGGCCAAATCAGGACTGTAACTGTGGGCAGCAACAGTTCCTCTTCTATCTCTCTCACTCTCTCTCTCTCCCTTAATCTCCATGAGGAGCACTGACACTCCAAAGAGATGGCCAACCCTGCCCATGAACACCCTCTTTGTCCGCTCCTCCTAATAAGGAGCCCAGGCAGGTAATGTCACCCCAGGCAGAAAAAGTGAACATCCCCACCTGGGTCTGCCCAGAAATGGTACAGTCTGCAACAACAGGGGCAGTCAGGGACCAGGGCTTGCCCTGGACCCCCTGGTCCCTTCTGTACCCCACACCTCACCACCTCCAGTATCACTCCTATGTCCTTCTCTCTCCATGGAGGTGGGCTGCGACTCCTCTCCTGACTTTCTCCATGGCTATGAGTCCTCTTAGGGGGGCCCATTCTGCAGTGGTTCATTGGGATGGTAACTACTTAGCCTACCCACCAGCTACAAGTCCCATGAAGGCCAGTGCCTATTTCCCACAGGCAGACAGTGGATTCTGTTCTTTGGAGGGTCTACTCCCCAGTCCAGCCCAAAAGGTGGGTCTCCCACAATACAGCCACTGCCATGTCCCTTCAACAGGGGCGCCATTTCAGATTTAAATGGGGGGGGGCAACAGCCAGTCAGAGGGGCTGTGGGAGTGGAGCTAGGGGCTGAGTTGGGGCAGTGCCATGGATTGAGTGGGGGGCAGGACCAGGGGCTGAGTGGGGGCAGGTCAGGGGCTGAGTGGGAGCAGGGCCAGGGGCATCTAGGCCACCACAAGCTAAGCTGGACTGGAACAGATCTGAATCACCGCAGGCAAAAGTTACACATCTGTTGTGTTGGCGGTTGCAGTCTTAATAAAAAAAGAAATAAAATGAGAATGCATTAATAAGACACTGGCATGGTCAGGCATCAATTTTTTTAAATGATTCAATATACATGTGGCATATGTTAGTAATGTGCCTTGAGCTTTGGTGCCGAAGTTTCAAGAAACACACTTCAGAAACTGCTCTTTAGTGCTAGATTTCTGTCCTAAAGAAAAATATTGTTAGAGATGTATTTCTTTGAGGAAAATGTCTCAGGTTATGATGATCTGGAACTACAAAAGTGGGTAACGCTGTGTTCTCATCCTTGCAAAATAATCAATGGCCTTATTGAGATCCAGGTGTTTTGCAGCTTCACGCTCAGAGGCCAACAGCAACAAATCACTTGAACGTTCATTCTCCATTACGGTTCTTAAGTAGTCTTTAACTCTCTTCAGCACAGAGAAGTACCTCTCATTTGAAGTTGTGGACACTGGGAGGCTCAGATCAGTGTCAACAATTGACAGCAAAGACTGATAAGTCCTTGGAAATTCAGTAAGAAAATTTCTGAAATCAAGTCGATGTCAATGGCAACATGTGATTTAATATGCATCTTTGCAGCTTCAGCATCAAGACTATGAAAATTGGTGCCTGTTGATTCATAGTGATCTGCAAGGATCTGTAGTTTATTATAATCAAGAAAATTGATACTGTTTGGATTACAAGCATTTATTGCAGAAAGTAAATTAGAGTTAGACATGAATCTTCTGTCCAGTTCAGCAAGTATTCTATCCAGGGCAGGATAATAGAAATAAGTTTTTATGAAATCTTGAGTACTTTGTGGAACATAAGAAGTAGAAGACTGCCCCAGAATGCTAGTGACAAAGAACTGTGCCAGCTTTGAGGATATTTTCCATGTTCTTTGATATGCTTGAATGTCTGGAGTCAACATCATCAGAGGCTCTGTGACAGGGAATTTCAATTTCAAGTTCCTTTGTCATGTTTTCGACTTCATCACAGAGCTCTGTCCATCTGATTTGGGAAGACCTCATTTCTCGTAAAGAAGTGATATTGCTTTCCACTAATTCCAGGGCACTGGATAAATTCAAGTTTTCATTTTGTAATTCTTCAGAGGCACTGTTCATCATCTTAAATGTTTTCTCCAGGGCTAAGAGTCTAAGCAAAAATGAATAGTTTTTCAATTTTCCCAACAGGTCTGTTGCAGTGGTAACAGCTGTTCCATCAGCAGTTTGGATAGACAAAGCTTCCAGTGTTTCTAACAGAGCACCATATCTTGCATGCACTTTTTGGAGGGATTCATACCTTCAAGACCGAGTCTCACATAACCGTCCAAACTCTAGAACCTTCTGGTACATCTCTTTCTGTGCATGAATAAAAATCTCATGCCACTTGTAACTACAACTGAGGAGGACATACAGCTCCTGAGCAACTGTGAGGACTTCTTGATAAGGTGTGATGTTGGAACATGTGTCCACAATAACTAGGTTAAGCCTGTGAGCATGACAATGCACATAAATAGCGTGTTTAATTTTTTCTTGAATTCGAGCTCGCACTTCTATGAAAGCACCACTCAGTACAGAAGCTCCATTGTAGCACTGTGCAACCATGTAATTAACGCCAATCTTCAGACACTGTAGCTGTTGAATAATCAGGTTTAAAAGTGTTTCAACGTTAAGGTTTTGCAAGTGGAAGCAGCCTAAGGCTCTTTCCTGAATAATTCCTTATCTATGGTAGTGCACTAGTAGACACAGCTGTTCTTTTTTTTTTTATTTATTTAATGCATCTTTGATTTCATCCATTAGGATGGAAAAATACTTGGCTTGCCTGACTTCTTCAACAATGCTTTCTCTGAGGATTTCTGCAGCAGAGTGTATTAAATCATTCTGGTACTGGTGAGACGTATAATGTCCATATCTGCTTGCCAATCTACTGCTAAGTCTGGGTTGAGTAGAAAAAACAAGCTCCAGAATTTCAATGAAATTACCTCTGTTGCCTCAATCTTGTGACTCATCATGCCCATGAAGAGCAATACCCTGTCTTGCACAGAGTAGGGTAACCTTTAAAAGCATCTCAACATGATTGTGATTTTCCGCAATGGCAGCAGAGTGACTGGAGACAAGCTGGTCTGCAACACATGTAAAGCTTTAGAAACATAGCATTTGATGGCAGATAAGGACTGCTTGGCCCACCTAGCCTTCCCATTTTCCTACCCAATGGATAAACTGCAGATCCTAGTTAACCAACAGCCTACTTCCTCCTACCCCCCACTAGAATTGCCTTATGTCTGTCCCATGCATTCTTGAATTCCCCCACTGTTTTTGACCCTACAACCTCCTCAGGAAGGCCGTTCCATGCATCTACAACACTCTCTGTGAAGAAATACTTCCTCACATTACCACTGAGCCATCCCCCCTCTATCTTCAAATTGTGCCTCCTTGTTCTTGCACATCTCTTTTTCTGAAAGATGCTACACTCTTGGACTTTGTTGATTCCCCTGAGGTATTTGAAAGTTTCTATCATGTCCCCCCTCTCCTCCATTCCTCAAGGCTATACATCTTAAGCTCCTTTAGTCTTTCTCCATATGTCTTCTGGTGCAGACCCTGCACCATTTTCGTTGCCCTCCTCTGGACAGCCTCCACCCTGTCTATCTCTTTGTGGAGATTGGGTCTCCAGAACTTTACACAGTACTCCAGATGTAGTCTTACCAACTGTCTTTACAGAGGGCCAACAACTTCCTGTTTTCTACTGGTGTTACCTCTCCCAATGCATCCAAGTATCCCCCCAGCCCTTCTTACTGCCTTCTCACTTTGCTGGCCCACCTTTAGGTCGTCTGATATGACTACCCCCAGGTCCCTTTCCATTTTTGTTGTTGTCAGTATCTCACCCCCCATTGTGTACTCTTTCCCTGGGTTTTTGTTTCCCAGGTGCATTACATGCACTTCTTTGCATTGAATCTAAGCTGCCATACATTTGACCATTCCTCCAACCTTGCCAAGTCCCTTTTCATCCTTTCCACCCCACCTTGTGGATCAACCCTGTTGCAGATCTTTGTGTCATCTGCAAAGAAACATACTTTCCCTTCCAGTCCCTTTGCAATGTCACTTATAAAGACATTAAAAAGGACCAGCCCCAGTACTGAATCCTGTGGTACCCCACTAGTAACCCCCCCTTTCTTCACTGTGGAATCCATTTACTATTACACGCTGTGTCCTGTTGTCCAGCCAGTGTTACCCAGGTCACCACCGTGGGACCCACTCCCAGGCTGGCTAATATGTTTATTAATCTTTTGTGCGGGACTGTGTCAGATACCTTGCTAAAGTCTAGGTAGGCCATGTCCACAGCCCCTCCCTAGTCTACTACTTTGGTCACCCAGTCAAACAAATCGATTAGATTTGTCTGACAAGACCTTCCTGCTGTGAATCCATGCTGCCTTGGGTCCTGTGCACCACTGCCCTCTAGGTACTCAACAATTATTTCCTTCAGAAGTGACTCCATCATTTTCCCCTACCACTGAGGTCAAACTGACAGATCTGTAGTTTCCTGCCTCTGTCTTGCTCCCACTTTTGTGACGGGGAATCACATATGCCCTCCTCCAGTCCTTAGGTACCACACCATCCTCCCATGATTTATTAAAAAGGGTAGTCAGTGGTGTTACTAGCTCTTCCCTTAGTTCTTTTAGAATTCTGGGGTGAATCCCATCAGGCCCCATTGCTTTATCCACCTTCAGTTTTAAGAGTTCTTTCAGAACCCTTTTTTCTGTGAAAGAACTAGTATCAACCCCCTATCCAGAGTGCTTCTATTGACTGGATTAGGTATCTCCCTCTGCTTTTCCAATGTGAATACTGAGCAGAAGTATTCGTTCAGCATCCCTGCTTTTTCACTGTCGCTCTCTGCCCAACCACCTTCCTCTTTATTCAGCCTCAGTATCCCTGCCTTAGTCTTTCTTTGCTCCCTAATGTACCTATAAAAGGTTTTATCCCCATTCTTAACTGAGTTGGCTATCTTTTTCTCGGTTTGGGCCTTTGCTATTCTGACTGCCTTCCCCACTTCCTTTGGCTTTAACTGGTACAGTTCTCTGTCCTGCACCTTCTGTGTTTCCTTATACTTCCTGAATGCTATATTTTTCTCCCTTACCTTCCCTGCCACTTCTCTTGAGAATCATAGTGGTTTTTTCTTTTGTTTTGATTTGTTTATTTGCTTCACACAAAGGCTTGTAGCCTCTGTGATGGCGATTTTGATGTTTCCCCATTGTTGCTCCACCCCACCTTCTTGCCTGTTTGCTAGTGCTTTTCTGAGACACTCTCCCATTTTGACAAAATCAGCCCTCCTGAAGTCCAGTACCTTCACTTTTGTATGGCTTGACTCTACAGCTAAGTTTATCATGAACCACACTGTTTGGTGGTCGCTTGTTCCCAGATGGCTACCCACTTCGGTATTGGAGATCCTCTCTGCGTACCCATTTGAGAGTACCAGGTCCAGATTGCTCCCTCCCAAGTAGGTTCCAAAACTAGCTATCTGAGGCATGCCCCCTGAAGGGCATCGAGAATGGCCCTGCTCTTGGATGTTGCTGCAGCAAAGGTGCTCCAGTTAACATCTGGCATATTCAGGTCCCCCCATCAGCAATATCTCCCCTTTCTCTGCCATCCCAAGGATGCCTTCTATCATTTCCTTGTCCATTTCCTCCACCTGAGACGGGTGTCTGTATACAACCCCTGTGCGGATTGTAGTGCTATTTCCAGTCTCCATGGTGACCCACAGTGCCTCCTCTCCTCCCTGTTTACCCTTTAGTTATGTTGCTTTGATCCCTTCCCTTACATAGAGAGCTACTCCTCCTCCTCTTCTCCCTCCATGTCCCTTCTGTAGATTGTGTACCCTGGTATGTTGACATCCCAGTCATGGTTCTCTGTGTACCATGTTTCTGTGACTGCTGCAATATCCAGGCATCCCCTCTTCCATCAAGCCCACCATTTCAGGAAGCTTTTTTACCTAGACTACGGGCATTGGTACTCATTACCCTCCATTTCTTATGGCTTTATTTCTTATTAATTTATGGCTTTTGGACTGACCTTTCAAGTATTCTTGCCATGCAACTGATGTACTCTTATGTCTAGAGCTAAGTTTGTGTTGTTTTAGCAAACTTTTGAAATCTTTCCATTTCTGAAAGCCACGCTCAATAAATGCTCTGCTGCCAGCTTGTTCACCAGCTCTTGTACTTTCAGTACCAAAATGTCAGCATGGAAAACAGAAAACAGAATCTATCACAACTGAATATTCAATGAACGGGTATGACGAAAACCAATTACTGTTAAAATGTCGACCATCTGTGACAGGACATTCATTCACTTTGGGCTGGACTGGATGGTTAATTTAGGAAATTGAAATATCTACAGCTTTGCAGATATTTATGCTGCTATTAGTCCCATCAGATTCAGGTAACAAATACTGCATGCCACAGTACTCAGCTGGTGAAGATGATGATGATGACAAAGACAACGATGATGATATGTGTACACAGTGTGCTTCCTCACCTTCCTGAGGTGTACCAGTGGACGTGATGGATGTTGATGGTACACAGTCATTGGGATCATCTGTTAACTGCAGTACACTGTTCTGTAAGGAAGCATTTCTGGCATTATTTTCCATGGATGACTCTAGCTCATTTCCATCTTCATGTTGTGGTGTGCCAGTGGATGTGATGGATGCTGATGGTGCACAGTCATTGGGCTCATCTGTTAACTGCAGGACACTCTGTAAGGAAACATTTTTGACATTCTTTTCCATCATGGATGGCTCTTCATTCCCACCTTCCTGGCCAATGTCAGTGGATGTGGTGTCTGTTGCTGCTGCATGGTCAGTATCATCTGTAAACTGCAGGACACTTGTCTGCACACCTCTTATTCTAATTCTGACATTCTTTTTCATGGCTGGCTCCTCATTGCCACCATCTTCATTTTTAGAGGTCTTTCGTTTTAAAAAACGATGAAATACTCATCTGCAATAGTCAAAGTTGTGGCGCAGGCTCCATTCTCAAGACTCACTGGGGAAAAAAAATAAACTTCAGCTACTGCATACACACAGAAATGCCCCTAGAGACTGATGATGAATAATGAAACAATCAGCCAACGAATGATCAGCACTGTTGATAAGCTGACACTGTGCTGCAAAGAGGGAGGGCAGCCGAGAGGACAGATTGATCTGGTTCAGTCATTAAAGGGAATATAAACATGCACAGCAAAGGATTTTGAGGAGAAGTGCTTATCAGTGATATTTTAATAGTTTTTTCCTAAGGTCCCTATGCAGCCTTTACTATCGCTCAGGAGCGCTGTCGCTCCACCTACGCCATCACTGTTAAGGATATCGAAGCCATTTGGCACATGGGAAGTGCGAAGTTTGAATACCAAGTAGAGAATTAGTTACATTTGATGGAACATCTAAACAAAGTGAAAATGGATTAAAGCTCTATTTGAAAAACAAAGGGAGCACAGCATTTAGTAAGTCCCTAATCTACACTGCTGTATCTTTGGTTTTGCTTGCTGACTTGCAAGCCCCACCCTGTCTAAATTCCCTTTAAGATAGTGAACTCTGCCAGGGGACAGACAGACAGACAGATAGATAGATAGATAGATAGATAGATAGATAGATAGATAGATAGATAGATAGATAGATAGCAGTTGGACGGGAGAGAAATGAAAACAGTAGAAATTATAGAATCATGAGAGAGATGACACACTATGTGTGAGGCAAGGTGTATATCAGGAGATGGACTCTAAAACCAGAAGAAAACCTTTTAGGAACAATTGACAGACCCAACAGCATAGACTCACAGTATTAAATTCAAGTAACATCAGAAAGTGTGTCTGAATCAGCAGAAAAATTTTTTAGGAGTCGGACAAAGAGTACAGCCGGACGAGCACCAACATCCACAACAGCAAAACTGGGAAAAAGAGAACCAGGAGGGGGCAGGCAAGGGGAAGATGACAAGAAAGAAGCTGAGGCAAAGACAGTGTGGCTACTACTGTTCAAGAGCCACCTGGCGGTTCACTTGGCAGAAGTGACTGTGAAACTTACAAAACCATCAACTGGGAGGCAAAATGATGTGCCTTTATTTATATCAAATTAAAAAATAAACAGCACACAAGCAGTAGTCTTTTACTATACCTCACCATACACATGAAAAAAGTAAAGTAAAACATCTCTCGGTGTTAGAAAGAAATCCTGCCTCTCGGCTCAGAGTGGAACATGACAGTCCATTCAGCCTGTGGGAGGTCATGCCGGTCAGCAGTTTAAATGGAAGAAGGTTCCCATTTGATACGTAAGCAATAAGACACGACAGGGTGTGCATGGAACATATTTTACCGCATGGCCAGGGGCATAATTTAGCTCCTGGCATGCGGTAAAATATGTTCCATACACACCCTGGAGTGTCTTATTGCGCTAATAAAATGGTCTACTATTTTTATATAACTTTTCACAGTTAGAAAAATAATGATTATATGTAGAAAATATATTTTTTTCTGCAAATCTATGATAAAATAGTCCTTCCGCCTGAATTTTCTGTTAATATTCGGTAGCTCATTTGCATATGGCACTGTACTTTTAGCTTGCTATCACTGCCATTGGTAAGTAAGACACAGTAATTCCACATCAAACTAAAAGTTAACTGAAAACAGGGCATACATTGTGAAACATAAAAGGTGGACGGAATTGTTTTATTTGAAAACGCAAAACCTCCAGATAAAATTCCGTGCTCTAAGATGGACAGTAAAAAAAAAGCTGCAGCTGCTGAGACACAACTCACAGATTCAACCCCCATGCACTGTTGTTCAAATGTTTCCCGTGGTCAGTGTTCTCTGAAGCAGCGAGGCACCTCTGAAAATGACTGAAAAAAAAATACAGGCTGCATGGTCGGGAGGGCAGCCAGTAGTGCTTCCTGCCTAATAGCGGGACAAGAGGTTGTGCTGCAAAGGGAGGAAAATCACATGGATTCTGCAGCGGGAGCTCTGCAGTTTATTCAGCTCTGGTGGTGGAGAGCGCGATGCTGGAGTTCCATATCGGCACTGAGCCCAACTGTTTAGTGACTCGCTGCAGCAGTGGCAGGGTAGTGCTCGCACACCTGAGTTCTGACTGCCGGGTCTGACTGACCGCTACCGCAAACCTTCATGGAAAGCACGGTCCACAGCCAGGAACAAAATAGTTTTTCATTCCCGTTATACTCGCAGTGGGTACAGAAAAGATGGCTGCCCATAAAAATACCAACATTCCATGACACATGAATTCTTTTTACTGCCTGCTCTTTTCTGTACCCATGCATGGAACAGATTTCACGCATGGTGAGCTGCTTCTCTGATTGGTTGATTTACCGTGCCCATTTTATAATAGAAAACACATCACGCAAGTCAACCTTTGAAATGGGAGCGTGTCACGTTCCCATGGGCAAAGTGGGTGTGGGGCCTGCACCTGGCTCACAACTTAATGTTAAAAAAAAAGTGTCTAAAAGAAACAACGCTCTCTTTTGGCAAGTGTTACTTTACAATATAATATGTTTTTATTCATTATTATTCATTTTTAAAATGATAATTTTTTTTTTATTTTATTTTATAACTATTTTACCGAAATATGAAGTGTAACCTATTTTCTAAGAGCAATAATACCTTCCATGGTGGGAGGTGTTGGCTATATTGGACCTTCCAGGGGCTCACTGCATGGAGATACCACTAATTCATCTAAAAGTTGGGAAATATGTCTATACTGCTGCACATCCATATGGAAACTGTTGCCTGCAGGTGCTGGCATCAACCGTAGTCCATACTGTACTTTTTATAGGCATTTTCCAACTTATGAGACTAAATGGAGATTAATAACTGTTCATTAATTGGAATATATCTGTAAAATGTGCAGTATGGAACACAGTTGATGTCAGCGCATGCAGGTGACAATGTTTATATGGATTCTCAGCATTATCAACATATTTTGCAACTTTTGACAAATTAGTGGTGCTCTCCCTTAATTCCCAAAAGGTGTGCAATATGTCTATAATGTAGCAAATCCATATAAATACTGTCACCAGCACATGCTGACATCAACTGTGATCCATACTGTACTTTTTTTATATAATTTTACAACTTTTGGGAATTAAAGGAGACCTACTTGCAGTCTTCAATGAGCCACAGTAGCATATATGGTGTCTCGAGCACCCCGATTCCCCATGTAATGCCAAAGTATAATTAAGTGTTTAAATACCTGCACGCTCATAATTTTCTAATTCCCCCTCCGGTGCAGCCGGCATTTTTGTAAACAGGAGTCCAGCCCCAAGGAGATCATGCTAGGCAAAACCGCAATATGATGATGCGGCGTTACCTCTTCCTGTCTATTGCCCTTATGTACAGGGAGACCATTCAAGATGCTGGTTTACTTCATAACTGAGAGCACCACTAATAAACCATATGTAGGAGTATGTCTACAAAACGTGCAACATGGACCACAGTTAATGCCAGTGTGTGCAGGTGACCACGTCCATATGGATTTGCAGCATTATAGACATTTAGATAATGGCTAGACTGAAACTAGCATCCGGATTGGCTGAAACAGCCTGCCACCTGGGCCGTTATTTCTTAACAATGGCCAGCTTTAAAACAAGTGCCAGTTCGATTGTTCGGCACCCAAAACTTGCCAGCCACCATTTTTGCCACACTTACTGACACAACAGCCCCCACCTGGGCCCCACCACTCTGCTGAACGGAAATTCCACCAACAGCCTGATACGGTCTCCCAAACTGCTTGCTGCTCCTTCTCAGCACTGCCAAAATAAACAACATTTTTTTTAAATACCTGCCAACTCGCTCCACCTCCCGGCCTTCCGTGCTCCATTTTCACTCTCTGAACCTACACGCGCTACCAGTAATGCATTTCCTCACTTTTAAACTGAGCTGCACACTCGCGCCATCCCACATTAAAAGCCTAGTACCTCTCTCTAAACACTAACGGGCTACATTTCTGCCATTGTCACAGCGTTATTCAAGCCCTGTGTGTGTGTGTGTGTGTGTGTGTGTGTGTGTGTGTGTGTGTGTGTGTGTCAGACGCTCATAAACCAGGAGGACAACCTAATCCCAAACAGCATAAATAAATACACCGCGGTGACCTCTAGTGGTAATTCCAGCACTTCACATTAGGCACCACTTTACAGCAAACAATATTTCTACTTGCTTTTTACTTATTTTTTATATGTGCATTTACTGTCTTCTATATTTTGTTAAATGATCACATCTGGAACCCATTATCTAAGTTTAATAATACCATCCAGGGTGGGCGTTATGGGATATAACGGACCTTCCAGGGGCTATAAGGCCCTCCGCCTGTTGCGTTGGGCCTCATTACACCCCTGGGCGGTCCGTTATATCCCAATAATGCACACCCTGTCTGGTATTATTACCTACATAGCACAACATTTGGGAATTCATGGAGAGTAACACTAATTCATCAAAAGTTGCAAAATATGTCTATATTGCTGTGAATCCATATGGAGACTGTTGCCTGCAGGCACTGACATCAACCGTGGTCCTACTGTACTTTTTATAGGCATTTTCCATCTTATGGGACTAAATGGAGAGAGCACCACTAATTTATTGTAAGTTGGAATATGTCTGTAAAAAGTGCAGTCTGGACAGCAGTTGATGTCAGTGCCTGCAGGTGACATTTGGGAATTAACGGCGAGCCCCACTAATTCATCAAAAGTTGCAAAATTTATATATAATGCTGAGAGTCCATATAAACATTGTTTCCTACATGCACTGACATCAACCAAGGTCCGTACTGCACTTTTTATATATACAGTATTCTCCACGTATACTGTTGTTAGGACGCCATGATTAGGGCACAGGAATGTGACCACCACAACAAGGGGCGTGAGTAACCAGGGTGATCTGAATTTTAGAGTATCCCACATTCATAACCTGCTGGGAGCCCGACAACTTTATTTCCCTTTCATGGCATGCTCCCCCCCAGAAGTTATTATATTTATTTTGGGGGGTGCAGGGTGCAAAGGCCCCTCACATTGGTGGGGAAGGAAAGCCCCCGCAAAAACTAAGGTTTTGTTGGGATGGTCCTGTGGCACTGTCAGGTTAGGGTGTTAGAATGTCACCTGCCATAATTCAGGGTGATATAATTCTGGCGCCCTAAATGACTTTACCCTTGTTGCCCACACACCGTTATGGGTGAACCCATTTTCCAGCTTATGGGAACTAATGTAGAGCTCCAACAATTCAGCAAAAGGTGGAGTATGTCTATAAAAATACACTATATAACACTGTTCTTGTTGTCACATGCAGACAACAGTGTCCATATGGAGTTGTGACATTATTAAAATATTGTGCAAGTTTCAGGAATTAATGGAACTCTACATATCCAGCATAACTTGCAATATGTCTATAGAAAGTACACTGGATACCGTGGTTGATATCAACACATGCAGATAACAGTGTCTATATGGGTTTGCAGCATTATATACATATTGTGCGTGTTTTGGGAATTAATAAAGAGCACCACTAGTTCAGCACAAGTTGAAATATGTAAATGAAAAGTGCAGTATGGACCACAGTTGATGTAATACTGGTTAGTACAATGACTCTATATGGACAACAAGTTAGATACTGGCAGTGCTGGGAACTCACCACCCATCACTGCTATGCACCCTGCATAAAGCACACGTTATGTGCTGGTAGTGAAGAGACTGTATACAGGCAAACATACTAATAGAGCAGGGACTGTACACATGGAACAATATTTTTTGTTGGGATCTGGCAATCTCACTTCCACACTGCATAAAGATGTTCAGGTCTTCCTAGATGGCTCAACTCCTTCATGGAGGTATGGACAGCGCATCACGCTGCATGACTGCCACACTGCAGAGGCTGGTCACCACAGCATTGTGCCACATATCAGATGGCAAAGTGCCACGTTTCCAGCATGTGCTTCATCTACACATTGCACAGCCATGGAACCACCATAACAAGTAGCATACCAAAACACCCATATCACAATATTTTTATAGCCACATTCCAAAAATATGATGAATTAGTGTTTCTCTTCTTTGATTCTCATAAGTTGGAACATTTCTGTAAAACATGCACTTTGACACAAATATCAACACCATACTCCCATGCACTCTGACACACAAATCAACATCATAACCCCATGCACACCGACACACACACACACACACAGCGACACCATGCCACGAGCATGGTGTCACATCACCCAACCCCATACCTACATGCACGCTGACACCCTTATGACCCCATACCCACATGTAGCCTGACACCCAACATCATACCGAATACATGCTATCACATAAACCGGTATCATACCAACATGCATGCTGATACACCTCATGACCCCATACTACCATGCACTGTGTTACTCCAACACAATACCCCATTCTTGCTGGCACACCACCCAATATCATACCACCATGCACTCTGACAGTCCACTCGAAACAATATATGCTGTCACACCACCTGATACCAAACCACCATGCACTCTGACACACAAACCATCATACCCCCATGCACAATGACATACACAGCATTATAGATCAAGGGAGTGCTCCCGACCAATTGGAGCGATCCTTTCCTCTCCATGGGAGACACTCTTATTCTGTGAAGAGCATCTCATGCATAGATGCCCTGGAAACAGGCACATTCTGGGACAGTTGTTTTTAAATAATATATTATTGATCACGCTTGATCAATAATATAGTGATACCGCCACGGAGACCACTGTTACATAGGGGTATGGTGCTACATGTTAATACCATTTTGGAGATCACTATTACACTTGTAAGAGTGGTCTCACTTACATTCCTAGGGTATCAGGACCACTCACCTTTGCTTTGTGGCTCTCATACCCTAAGAAGGCATGTGAGACCACTCTTACAATCATAACAGTGGTCTCCACAGTGGTATTAACATGCAGTACCATACCCCCACGCACTTTAATATACTTCACGACCCCATACCCCCATGCACGCTGCCACACCACCCAGCACCATACTCCATGCATGCTTCCCCATGACCCTCACATACCCACATGACCCAACTCATGACCACCCCATGCAATCTGACACAGAACCTGACACCGTACCCCCATGCACACTGTCACACAAACTAACATCATACCACCATGCACACTGACACAGTTCACAACCCCATACCCACTGCTCTGTTGCACCACCCAACACCATACCCCATGCATGCTGTCATACCACCCAGCATCATACCACCATACACTCTGTCACATTAATCAACATCATTCCCCCATGCAATGTGACATACACTGCTACACCATACCCCATGCACCATTGAGACAAATCATGAACCCATACCCCCATGCACTCTGTCACACCACTTGACACAATACACCATACATGCTGCTATACCAACCGACAATATACCCCATGCACACTGTCACACAAACTGACATCATACTTTCATGTACTATGACATACATAGTGGCACCATACCCTCATACATACTGTCACACCACCCGACACCATACCACCATGCATGCTGACATATTTCATGACCCCATACCCCATGCACTCTTTACTTATTTATTTAATTCTTGGATTACAATACCTTTGAGCTAGAATCTCATTCACAAAAGTTCTGCGTCAACGTAACAACAATCAGACATACAGTTCAAAAAAGCAAGTAGTATGGTACAGAGGAGCATACACTCATGCATGTTGTTACACCACCCATCATACCACTATGCACGCTGACATCTCTCGACCCCATACCTCCATATACTGTGTCACACCACCTAAAACTAAGCCTCATGCAGTCTGAGACCCGTAAGGGGCCCATTTCTCCATGTACTCTGTCACACCATCCAACACCATACTGCCATGCAGTCTGACAGAGCAACCGACACCATACACCCGTGCATATTGTCACACCAACCAACATCATGCTGTCATGCATGCTGACACACTTCATGACCTCATACCCCTATGCACACTGTCATACCAACTGGCACTATACCGCATGCATGGTGTCACACCACCCAACATCATACCACCATGCACGCTGACACACAAACTGACACCATACCCCCATGCACTCTGTCACACCACTCAGTACAATACATGCGGTCACAGCACTCAACACTATACCACCGTGCACACTGGTACATAAACTGACATCACACCCTCATGCACTATGACATACGCAGCAACACTGTACCCCAATGCACGTTGATGCACCTAATGACCCCATACTCCCATGCATGCTAGTACACCACCCGACAACATACTCCCGTGCACTCTGACACACCTCACAACCCCATGCAGTGTGACAGAGCACCCAACACTATACCACCATGCACATTGCCACACAAACCAATATCATACTGCTATGCACACTGACACACCTCATGACCCCATACCCTGATGCAGTGTGCCACACCACCTGACACCAAACGCCATGCTTGCTGTCACATCACCTGCCACTATGCCCCATTCATGCTGTCACTACACCCAACACCATACACTCATGCATGTTGTCACACCAACTAACATCATCCCATCATGCACACTGACACACTTCATGACCCCATACCCCTATGCACGCTGTCACACCACCTGACACCATACCGCATGGATGCTGTTGCACCACCCAACATCATACCACACCATGCACTCTGACACACAAACTGACACCATACCCCCATTCACTGTGTCACACCACTCAATACAATACATGCTGTCACACCACCCAGCACCATACCACCATGCACTCTGGCACACAAACCGACATCATACCCCCGTGCACTATGGCATACACAGTCACACCACACTCCCATGCACATTGATGCACCTAACGACCGCATATAGCCATACATTGTGGTACACCACCCAACACCATACTGCATGCACTCTGACATACCTCATAACCCCACACCCTATGCAGTGCGACAGAGCACCCAACACTATACCCAATGCATGCTGTCACACAAACCAACATCATACTACCATACACGCTGACACACCTCATGACCCCATACCCCGATGCATGTTGATGCACCAAACAACCCCATACCCCAGTGCATGCTGGTACACCACCCAGTACCATACCCCTATCCACTCTAACACGCCTCACAACACCACACCCCATGCAGCGTGACAGAGCACCTACCACTATACCGCCATGAAGGTTGTCACACAAACCAACATCATGCTGCTGTGCACACTGGCACACCTCTCAACCCCATTCCCCTATGCAGTGTGTCACACCACTTGACACCATACCCCATTTATGCTGTCACACCTCCCAACACCCATGCACTCTGACACACACAACAACACCATGCTGTCACACCAACCAACACTATATCCGCATGCCCTCTGACACACCTCATGACCCCATACCCCCATGCAATGTAACACAGCACCCGACACCAAACACCATGCATGCTGTCACAATAACCAACATCATACCACCATGCGTGTTGACATACCTCATAACCCCATTCCCCCATGCATGCTGGCATACCAGCTAACACTATACTGCATGCATGCACACTGTCACACCACCTAACATCATACCACCATGCACTCTAACAAATAAACTGATGCCATACCTCAAAGCACTCTGTCACACCACTCAACACCATACATATTGTCACACACACCCACCATACCACTATGAACTTTCTGACACAAACCAACATCATACCCTATGCACGCTGATATGTCTCAGAACCCCATACTCTCATGCATGCTGTCACACCACCCAGCACCACACCCCATGCACGCTGTCACATCACCCAACACCATGCTGCATGCACACTGTCACATCATCCCACACCACATCCCCGTGCATTTTGACACACCTCACAGCCCCACACTGCTATGCAGTCTGATACAGCACCTGAAATCACACCCCATGCACACTGGCACACAAACCAACATAATACTTACCAAGCATGCTGACACACCTCATGACCCAATACTCCCATGCACTATGTCACACCACCTGCCACCATACCCCATGCACGCTGTCACAACGCACACAGTCACACCACCCGACTCATACCACCATGCAATTGACATACACTGCAACACCATACCCCTATGCATGCTGAGAGACAATACAAACCAACAGTCCCATGCAAGCTGTCACGTTACTTGACATTGTGCACTATACACACAGTCACATCATGTAACACCATACCAGACACTGGCTCTGGGAGAGGAGTTGGGAACTCGGGGAGACTAGCTGTAAGCACTGTAATCACTGACTAACTTCTACAGGCTTTTTGCAGATCCACAGGCATGGAAGAGAAAGGAAAAGGGCAGAACAAGTGAGCTGTGGAGGAGGGTGGCAGTGGCAACATTCATACATCCCAGGTTGCCTGCTATGCTGTTACTGACTGGGTAACAGGAAGAAACTAACTGATTGTGTTTTTTCTGTCTTCTTTTGCAGGAAACCGCTGGGAAGCTACATGATCGGTACTGGGTGATGTAAGGCAGTCAGAGTCCAATCACTGAGAGGCATTGGCAAGGTGCCAGTTTTGAATCTCAGCCACGGGGCTATAATGCTGTGGAGCAAGGACAAGGAGAGACCAGACACTGGCTCAGGGAGACGAGTCTGGAACTTGGGGATACAAGGGCTGTAAGAGCTGTAATCACTGACTAACTTCTGCAGGCTTCTTTGCAGCCTTTTTTGCAGGTGAACAGGTGTGGAAAAGAAGGGGAAGGGGCTGAGCTAAGTGAGCCGCAGAGGAGGGTAGCATGTGGTATCAGGTGGTGGCATTCTACATCCTGGGCTACCTGCTGTACTGTTACTGGCTGGGTAACAGGGGAGAAACTAACTGATTGTTTTTTTTTCTGCCTTCTCCTACAGGAAACCAATGAGGAGCAGTCATGCCCTCCCTCCCCTAGGTCATCACCTCCTTTATAGGTACTGCACAGCTGAATACAGTTGTAACAGTGATGCTTTAACAATGACGCTGTTACATCAACACCAACCCATCGACACTCGAAATATCGACTGGGTTGTCTGAGTGATGACCGTGTCATTGACTCCGGAGTTTTCCTGCTCTCCCCCGACATCAGCCTCCCTGGAGTTGGAATCTATAAGTCCGGAGGGTGTGAGGAGATGTGGGGGGGGGGGCAGAGCCCCCCTGCATGAACACCAAACAGGTGTCAGTGTGATCCCCGGTTGAGGTCAGGACCTGGTGGTGTCAGGGATGACGGCGACCATATGTCGCTGTGGGGGAGGTCAGCATTATTCTTGTCACCATGGCATGGTGGAACCCTGCACAGAACACACATCTGCCTAGTTCAGGTAGGGGGTGGTGTCCCAGTAACACATAAAGCCACAGTAGGGGAACAAAAAACAAACACATTTTTTTTTAAAAGGTGTCAACTAAATAACTGAGAAAAAGGAGTCCAACCACAGTAAGGAGAGCAAGGGGAGCAGTGTAGACAACAGTAGCAACTAACAAAATTAAAAGGGGGACTACTAAATAACTTAGAACAAGGGTCAAGCTACAAAACCGCTAGGCAACAAACAAAAGGGACCTAGAAGGAGAGCTAGAGAAGCAGACAGCTAGATAAATAGCAGATTAAGTGTAGAATTATGTGGGGGTGTGAGGCAGCCATATTCAGGCAAACCTTCTGGATGCTGAAGTGCTGCCCTATCTGTAAGCACCTCTCTGGACTATGGAAAGAGGTTGCCAGACTCAGAGTGGAGGTAAACTGGGTTGTGCATACCTTCAACCCCATCCAGAGACCACCTAGTCCAAAGCCGCT
Source organism: Neoceratodus forsteri (assembly GCA_016271365.2). Taxonomy (NCBI): domain Eukaryota; kingdom Metazoa; phylum Chordata; order Ceratodontiformes; family Ceratodontidae; genus Neoceratodus; species Neoceratodus forsteri. Next base: position 1,299,482,183 of record CM057455.1, read on the forward strand.
GCCTCAAAGGATGCCAAGTAAGAGGAGTACTTGGACAACAGTGGCCTCAGGGAAGGTTAAGACCGTCAGGCAGAAACACATCCCATAACCTATTCCACTACATAGCTCATATGCCGCACTGCCAAATGTGGATGGCCAGTTCGAGGCACCTGTAGTTGTGGAAAGGACAGATGTGGCGGTCAACTGGGAAGGTAGCCTCAGAAGGGAGGGCAGTGGACCCCAGAGGAGGAAGAGAAGGAAGCAAATCCTAGTAGTGGAATCTATTGTGAAGGGGATCCAGCTAGGAACAGGAGAGGGGAGGACAGGGAGGTGAGGTGCCTACCAGGTGCCATGGCGTGGAGGGATGGGAGGCGGATCCTGGGGATCGCTGGGAAGACAGGATGGGAGGGAAAGCTGGATGTCATTAACCACCTAGGAACTAATAACCTGGCAAATGGGGAACCTAAAGCAGCACAGGAGGAGTTTAGAAGACTGAGGAGGAGTCTTAAACAAGTAGCTACTTCCGTCACGTTTTCGGAAGTACTACCTGTGAGTGGAATGGGTGAGTGTAGGGGCGCCTGCACCAGAAACTTTAACACATGGTTAAAGAACTGTTGCAGCAAGGAAGAGTTCAGATTCACTGGTGACTGGGGACCCACCTGAAGGGATGGGAGCTCATTCAAGCCTGACGGCATGCATCCATCCTGGAGAGGAACTCAGATCCTCAATGAAATGTTTAAATGCTACTTTGGCAAGCATATAAACTAGCCAAGGGGGGTTGCAGGCAGGCAAGAAGGGAAGTTGATTGTCCACCCCCAGAACCTAGCAAACGAACAGGGGACCAGGAGGGGGGTATCACAGCAATGCAAAGTGCAAAAGACTGAGGAAGGGAAGAATAGCAGGGACACAGGGTACCCAAGGAGTGGATAGACAGTCAGAGGGCAGAATACAACAGAAGGGCAAAAGGCAGGGTGAGCCAGGCAAAAAAATCACCCAGGAAGGGTGGGGGGGAGTGTAGGACAACAAAACAGAAGAGGGAAGTCACATCATGGACAGCCTGTGTGCCAATGCCAGTAGCCTTAGCAACAAGATAGAGGACCTGGAGGAAGCTATGGCACAGTCAGACCTGGACATTGTGGCCATGACTGAGACCTGGTGTAATGATAACTACAACTGGGAGATGGCCATACCCGTCTATAACCTATTCAGGAGAAACAGGAAGGGCAGGAAGAGGGGAGGAGTGACACTGTACGTGATGGATAACATTAAGGCCACAGAGATCCAAGGAGAACAAGGAGGGGTGGAGATACTGTGGGCTAAGCTTGAAAGAAAAACAGGGGCAGCCATCTGCACAGCTGTAGTCTACAGACCACCAACCCAGGTGGAAGAGACAGAGTGGGAATTGATGTTTGTCATCCAAAGGATGGTGGACAAGGGGGAGGTGGTGCTGGTTGGAGACTTCAACATGCCAGACATGGACTGCAGCCTCCCAGCAGCAGCAGCCAGGAGCAGATTTATCCTCGACTTCCTTCAGGGTGCCTTCCTTAAACAATTGGTCATGGAACCAACTCAGCAGAAGGCAATACTGGACCTGGTGCTCACAAACGGGGACAGTGTGATGGAGTCACAGTGGGGGAGCACCTGGGGAACAGTGACCACCGGACACTGTGGTTTGAAATAACTGAATGGGCGGATCCCTGCCACACTAAAACACATATCCCAGACTTTAGGAGGGCAGATGTTGGGAGAATGGGGAAATACTTGGAAGAAGCACTAGTTGGTATAGGGAAGGAATTAGGGGTGGAGGAACAGTGGGCAGGATTTAAAGCAGGGATAGCAAGGGCAACACAATTATGCGTTAAGCAGGTTAGCAAGGGGAAAAGGAAGAGAAAACCCTTTTGGTATTCCAAGGAGGTAGTAGAGAAAGTAAAAGTCAAAAAGATTGCATTCAGGCAATACAAAAAGACAAAGGCAGAAGGATACAGGGAGAGCTACCAGGAGAAGCAAAGGGAGGCAGGGAGGGCAGTATGGGAAGCCAAGGTTCAGACAGAGGAATGCATTGTGAAAACAGTGGTTAGAGGGGTCCAAAACCTTTTACAGGTATGTAAGTGAAAAACGGAAGGCAAAGGGAGGGATAGTGAAGCTAAAAGGTGAGGGCAGGAGTAGTGTTGAGGATGACAACAGTAAAGCAGACATACTAAACAGATATTTCTGCTCAGTCTTTACAGAGGAAGGGGTGGGTAGCGGGCCAGAAGTGGGGAAGGGCACAGAAATGGATACAAGTCCTTTTTCACAGGAAAGGGTCCTAAAGGAACTGGAAGGAATAAGATTTGATAAAGCTATGGGCCCAGATAGGGTGCAACTCAGGGTGCTGAGGAAGATCAGAGAGGTGGTTGCTGAACCTTTGGCGACCCTGTTTAGCCGATTACTGGAAACAGATGAGGTGGCCAAAGACTGGGGAACAGCTGATGCAGTCCCCTTATACAAGAGCGGGAACAGAGAGGAAGCAGGAAACTACAGACTGGTCAGCCTCACCACAGTAGTGAGGAAGATTATGGATGCACTACTGATGGAGAGATCAGTGAAACACCTTGTGGCCAACAGGGTCTACAGGACCCACGGCAGCATGGTTTTATTGGGGAGAGGTTGTGCCAGACTATCCTCATTGAAATTTCTCGACTGGGTGACAAGGGAGGTGGAGCGGGGGGGGGGGCAGTGGACGTGGCCTATCTGGACTTCAGCAAGGCCTTTGACACTGAGCCCCCTTAGGAGGCTGTTAAATAAGCTGGACAATATGGGTGTGGGTAGGATAGTAGTGTGGTGGGTTGGGAATTAGCTGGATGGCAGGACACAGAGGGTGGTGGTAAATGGCTGTCACTCAGCAGAGGCAAGGGTGACCAGTGGAGTACCACAGGGATCAGTGCTGGGTCCAGTCCTCTTCAACATCTTTATCAGTGACATTGTGGAAAACATAGAAGGGAGAATTTCCCTGTTTGCTGATGACACAAAACTCTGTAACAGAGTGGACATGCTGGAGTGAGTGGATAGAATGAGAAGAGACCTGCAGAAGCTTGAGCAATGGTTAAGAGTGTGCCAGTTGAGATTTAAAGCAAAAAAGTGTAGAATAATGTACATGGGTCACAAATACCCTGGAACAACATAACTGCTGTGGGGGGGGATATAGCATGCTCCAAGCAGGAAAGGGACCTAAGGGTTATCGTCTCTGATGACCTAAAGGTTGGGAGTTAGTGCGACAAGGCAGCGGGTAAAGCAAATAGGAAGCTGGGATGCATAGGCAGGGGCAACACCAGCAGGAAAAGGGAGGTCATAATTCCACTATACAACACATTAGTTAGGCCAAACCTGGAGTTCAGTGTCCAGTTCTAGAGGCCTTACCTATGTAAGGATATAGACAGGGTGGATATTAGTTGGGCCAAAGGCCCTTTTATGCCATCAGTATCTATGTATCAGTGTATACCACCGTTCACTCTGACACACAAACCAACATCATACCCCAAAGCACTATCACATACACAGCAACACCATACCCTCATGTACATTGACATGCCTCACGACCCCATACTCCCATGCATGCTGTCACACTACCCAACATCATACTCCAGGCACACTGCCACACCACCCGGCACCATACCTCCATGCACGCTGACACACACATCGACACTATAATGCATGCATGCTGTCACACCTACCGACACCATACCCACTGATACACCTTACAACCATATACTCGCATGCAGTCTGACACAGCACCCAACACCATAGCCAACGCACGCTGTCACACCAACCAACATCATACCACCATGCACGCTGACACACCTCATGACCCAAAACCTCCATACACTGTGTCACACAACCTGGCACCATACCCACATGCACACTGAGATACATCATGAACCCATACCTCTATGCACTCACATCACTCGACATCATACATGATATCACACCACCCAACACCATACCACCATGAACTCTGACACACAAACCAACATCATACACCCATGTACTGTGTCACACAGTGACATCATACCCTCATGTATGCTGAGACACCTGATGAACCCGTAACCCCATGCACTCTGTCACACCACTGTACAGCATACATGCTGCCATATGAACCAACACCATACCCCATGCACACTGTCACACAAACCGGCATCATGCCCTCATGTATTATAACATACATAGTGACACCATACTCTCATGCATACTGTCACACCACCCAACATCATACCGCTATGCACGCTGACATATCTCATGACCCCATACCCCCACATACTTTGTCACACCACCTAAAACCAAACCCCTTGCACTCTGAGACCCATAAGGAACCCATCCCAGTCCATGTACTCTGTCGTACCACTCAACACCATATTGCCATGCAGTCTAACAGAGCACACAACACCATACGCCCGTGCATGTTGTCACACCAACCAACATCATACCATCATGCACGCTGACACACTTTATGACCTCATACACCTATGCTATCTGTCACACCACCAGACACCATACTGCATGCATGCTGTCATACCACCCAACATCATACCACCATGCACTCTGACACACAGACTGGCAACATATCCCCATGCACTCTGTCACACCACCTGACACAATACGCCATTCATGCTACCAAGCCAACAGACACCATACCCCATGCACACTGTCACACAAACTGACATCATACCCTCATGTACTATGACATACATAGTGACACCATACCCTCATGCACTCTGTCACACCACCCGACACCATACCCCATACACACAGTCACACAAACTGACATCATACCCTCATGTACTATGACATACATAGCGGCTCCATACCCTCATGCACTCTGTCACACCACTCTACACTATACATACTGTCACACCACCACAAACAGCCAAGCAGTGATAGAAAAAATAGATTTATGCATGATGTGCCACCACAATCAAATGCAGTTTATATGCAAATAGCCATGAAGGGACTTACTGTAACTGCCTGAACATGACAGCTGCAGTTTTTTTTTAATCTTTCAAAACAGTACCCTTAAAGAAAATCATCGTAACAAAAAAAGACAGCTTTATATCCTCAATAACGCATTTAAGTTTACATGAAAATAAACAAGATTGGCAGCCTCTTCTTCCCTTGTTCCCTCACCTCTCATTTACTCACACAACGGTCAGCAACAAGAAATATAAGCGCTGATAAATGATAGGTAGAAAAAAAATTAACAGAAACAGAATAAAACTCAATCCCCTTTTCTTAAAATCCACAACAAAAAAACTAAATCAGATCAATCTCTTGCTGGCAGATGCTGTTCATTATCAAAACTAAAGTGACAAACCTTGCATACATACTGAACGTCTGAACGTCAAACCCCTTCATAAAGAATGAATAATCAAAACAGTAAAAAAAAAAAAAAAGAAAACCTTCATACGTAACGGGGAAATTAAATATGATACATCAGTCAGGACAAGAACCCTGCTCTGAAGTGCTGATACATTCACACACAGAAACCAGGACCAACAAATTAGTTTTTCTGAACTTACTTTGCAAAATGTGCCTCATTGCTAAGTAACATCCTTTGGTCCACTTTTACACAGCACAGAAACATGTATGCTGCCTCACAGATAACATCCTAGACCCCTCAGCAAAGCATGTGTTTTACAATGATTGCTTCAGACTAAAGGGACCCTTAAGTTGCTTCTGGTGCTGGGCAGATCTGAAGTTGTAATTTTGTTATCAAAATGTAACTGTCAAATAGGGAGAACTTCAAGAGGAAATGGGACAGCCATACAAACTGGGGTTGTCTACAGGCCTTCAGACCAGGAGGAGGACACAGACACATTATTGTTAGAAGATATACAAATCATGACAGCTGAAGGGGAGGTTCTGATAATGGAAGACTTCAACATGCCAGATACAGATTAATCAATACCAGCAGGAACATCTGCCAGAACTAGACACATAGTGGATTCCCTGCAAGGGGAGGGCCTCAAACAACTGGTACAAGAACCCACAAGAGACAGGGCTATCCTAGATCTAGTACTGACTAACAGGGAAAGGATCACAGATCTCTATGTAGAAGGTCATCTGGGGGCCAGTGACCATCACATGGTATGGTTCAGTTTGGCCACTAGAACTAAATCATCCCATTCCAAGGCAACAATATGGGACTTCAGAGGAGCTGACTTTGATAAGATGGCCAACAGAGTTAAGCTAGCCATGGGAAAAAGAAATACAGGTGAGGGGGTACAGGCAAAGTGGGAAAGCATTAAGGATGCAATACTTGAAGCAACATCTCACTGTACTAGAGAGAAAAAGAAGTGCAAAAGAAGAAGGATACCACTTTGGTTCTCAAAAACAGTAGCAGAAAAGGTCAGAGCCAAGAGGCTGGCCTTCAGGAAATATAAGGGAACGCAGTGGGATGAAGATAGAAAGGCATACCAAACTTCCCTATGGGAAGCAAAGAAGGCAATAAGGCAAGCAAAGGCCCAAACCGAGGAAACACTAGCACGAACAGTAAAAGAAGGTGACAAGACTTTCCATAGATACATTAGTGAAAGGAGAAGGTCCAGAGGGGGTATTTCTAAGATCAAAGGGGATAAGGGGGCATGTGAGGAGGAGGAGGACCATGTAAAAGCATCTATCCTAAATAGATACTTCTGCTCAGTATTTACTGAAGAGAAAGTAGGGCAGGGCCCACAGCTCAGCACCATGGACATGGGGGGAGGGAGGGAGGTGTGCACTAGTCCCTTCACAAAAGAAAGAGTCCTACAAGAGCTCGATAAGCCCAGGGTGGTCAAGGCAATGGGACCAGATGGCATACATCCCAGGGTACTAAAGAAGCTTAGGGTGGAACTAGCAGAGCCATTATCAGAACTGTTTAGTGAGTCTCTGAGCAGAGGAGAGGTCCCAGAAGACTGGAGAAGGGCTCATGTGATCGCGCTCCACAAGAGTGGTGACAGGGAGGAGGCTGGGAACTACAGACCAGTCAGTCTTACCTCAGTAGTGGGCAAGATTATGGAGGCACTCCTTAGGGAAAGGATAGTGCAACACCTGGAATCCATAGGACCACAGGATCCAAGACAGCATGGGTTTACAACAGGAAGGTCCTGTCAAACTAATCTCATAGATTTCTTTGACTGGGTAACTAGAGTGGTGGACCAAGGGGGAGCAGTTAATGTCACCTACCTTGACTTCAGCAAAGCTTTCAATACTGTTCCACATAGAAGATTGATTAATAAGCTGGGTAGGCTCGGACTGGGTCAGAAGTTGGCCAACTGGGTGGTAAACTGGTTGACGGGCCAAAAACAGAATGGTGGTAAATGGTATACAGTTAGAAGAGATGCAAGTCACAAGTGGGGTACCTCAGGGATCAATCCTGGGGCCAGTCCTCTTCAATATCTTCATCAGTGACATTGCAGTTGGACTGGAGGATAAGGTTTGTCTGTTTGCAGATGACACCAAGATCTGCAACAGAGTAGATGATCCAGATGGGGTGGGCAGAATGAGAAGAGATCTGAATAAACTGGCAAAATGGTCTGAAGAGTGGCAAGTGGGGTTTAACGCAAAGTGCAAGATCATGCACATTGGGAAGAGAAACCATGTAGCCACCTATTGGCTGGGAGGGGAGTTGCTGGCAGTCACAAGGGAAGAAAGAGACTTGGGCATCACCATCACAGATAACCTAAAATCATCCAAGTAGACTACTAAAGCAGGAGGTAAGGGTAGGGGGATGTTGGGGTATATTAGTAGGGGTATCACAAGTCGTAAGAGGGAGGTAATAATCCCTCTTTTCAAAACACTGGTCAGGCCCCATTTGGACTACAGCGTGCAGTACTGGAGGCCACACCTTCACAAGAACATTAACCAAATTGAGACAGTCCAGAGAAAGGCAACCAAAATGGTGCAGGGACTGCATCAGAAAACATATGAGAATAGATTAATGGAGCGCAATATGTATACCCTAGACCAAATGAGGGAGAGAGGTGATATGGTCAAAACATTCAAACACCTTAAGGACATTAATGAGGTGAAAGAGTCTAACATGTTTCAATATAAGAAAAATAGCAGGACAAGAGGACACAGCATGAGATTAGAGGGAGGCCGATTAAAGGGTAATGTGAGGAAGTTCTTTTTCACAGAAAGGGTGGTGGATGCATGGAATGGCCTACCTTAGGAAGTGGTGGATATGAATACAGTGCAGGGCTTCAGACAGGCATTGGATAGGCTTAAAGGAGCAATACAGATGAGTATGAATAGATAGGCCATTGACAGAGCAAAGGCCGATGGCACATTCATAAGGTAGAAAAAGAAATGGGCAGACTGGATGGGCCTTGCAGTCCTTATCTGCTGTCAACTTCTATGTTTCTATGTTCTGTGAGAAGTGAAGTAAAGCTCTTAGCAAGAGAAAGCTGCAGGATGAAATAATACTTCAATTGGGAGACAAAAGGATCTGTGCCTTGTTTTATATCAAATTAAAAATAAACAATAAGCAAGCAGAAGTTTATTCCTGTACCTCACCGTACACATAAAAAGTAAATTACAGTAAAACGTCACTCCTTGTCTGAAAAGAAAGCATGTATCTCAGCTCAGAGTGGATTGCTCTGTTCTGAGCTGAAAATCATTCCAAGCATCACAAAGGTGCTGCTTCAGGGGCTCTGAGTGAGCATTCTGCAGAGCAAAAAAAGAAAATTGCTTGCTTATTTTTAAATTGTGAATACTCCACCATACATTAAGCTATAGAGGTAACATTTTACAGTAACAGCAGACAGGGAAAGGGGCCTAGTCACTAACAATTATTAGTTTATTAAAATTGATTTAATTTAAAATAATCAGTTAAAAAGCAAACCGTGTACATATTGACAACTCAGAGTGACCTAAGCAGTTTGGAAACATACCTTTGGCCACTCAGAGTGGCTTTTGACAGCTTTGTCTGCTCTCTCTCTCTCTCTCTCTCTCATAACCACTAGTTTACCTACTGCTGTCCACAGTGTCTGGCCAGACTGAAGAAAAATGACTTATCTTAGATCACTCTGCATGCTTGAATCTGTGTGATGTCAGCTACAGAAAAAACAGACTCAGGCTGCATGTGAAGTCACATTGTGAGACTGCGCTGGATTGGGGTCGCCACTATAATGTGTGCATTCACAAGTGCAACTTGCTATCAGCTGAGCTCTGTGGGTGGTGCTCTTACAGTAATATGAGTCAACATTGTCAACAGAATGGGATGGGATGACAGGGTCAGATCTGCTCAGTTAAACTGTTTCACCCTGGTCACTGACAGAAACTGATTTTTAATAAAGCAGTTCAAAGTGCCACTCGCTAGTGCTTCCAGTGGATGGCAACATTCAATACGTATTGAGTGGAAGTAGCGATTTTACGGACAGATCAGTTGGCTCCAGTTTGTTATATTTTGATAGAGAACTTAGTCGGACACGTAGGGATTGACATGTTTGTTTTCTGTCAGATTCCGTTAAAAGATAATCTAGTGTATAATGCTGCTTCATGATCATTAGTTTGAATGAGAGCTGGTTTCATTCATTAGTGAGTAAAGTTTGTGCTGTCAGCTCTGCTAAGAAGGCTGAATTCTCAGAGTAATAACATCCTTTGTATGGCATATTTTCACTTGGTAATTGGTAAGGTCTCTATTAACCACATCCTATTTATTACAGACAACACACATTTTAAGAGAGCTTATATTTATTATAAGTATGGTATTATTTGTATATTTTTGTGAAAATGTGCCATAAATGGGATTTTTTTTACTCTGAGGATTCAGCCTGCTTAGCACAGCTGACAGCATAAACTTTATTTTCATTCATTTATTTAGTTTTTGTTGACTGGGTAATTGTACTAGACAAGTAAATGCCTATTTTCAGTCATGACCGGGGAAACTTTACAAACTAATGAATGAAACCAGCTCTCATTCAAACTACTGATCAAAAAGCAACGTTATACACCAGATATTTTTTCCTGTCAAATTCAGATAAAAGATAAACATGTTGATCCCTATGTGTCCTGCTGAGTGCTCTGTCAAAATACAACAAACTGAAGCTGACTGATCTGTCAGTAAAACTGATACTATGACTCAAATATGTATTGAACTCTTCAATCCAGTATTAGCAAGGGACAGTATCTTCCTGAATTTGCAAGTGGCACTTTGAATTAGTTTATTAAACGTTTCTGTCAGTGACCAGCGTGAAACAATTTAACTGAGCAGACCTGACCTGGTCATCATGTCCTTGTCAGCAATCAGGTGTTCTGCTGATAATGACAGCTTGTGCTCTGGTGAGAACACCACCCACAGAGATCAGCTGATAGCGCATTGTACTTGTGAAGGTGCGTGTTGTAGGGGCAACCTTAATCCAGCACAGTTGCAGAGTGTGCCTTCGCGTGCAGTCTGAGTTTTATTTTCTGGAGCTGACATCTCAGACTCTAGTAAGCAGCACAATATGAGATAGGTGATTTTTTCTTCAGTCTGGCCAGACACTGAGGATAGTGGTAGGTAAACTAGCAGCTATGAGAGATAGGTTACCGAAAAAAAAATAACTGAGACCTCACAATGAATAGAAAGAACAATTCTGTATTAAGTATAGAACTAGATTTATGTTGAAAAATCACACATTTTAAGTGAATACCCGCTCTTTAAGCAAATTCCGATTTTATATATTGTGACACATATAAATAAAAGCCACACCAAAGCTACTAGTATACTTGTACATTGTGTGTACAAAATGGGACTAAAGAACTAGCCAAGGAGGATAGAGTAGCACTGTAGTGTCCATATATGCTATAGTTTATAATTTAGCAGTCAAGTAAGTTTTATGACAGACTTGTGCAATACAGTTCCCGCAGAACGTCTGCAAGGTTTAAAATGTGCCCTAAAGTTCTGACCAATGCAAAATGAAAACTTTGTGTTACCTGCTGCCATAATTCCTCTTTAGTTGTCTGCATCCCATGTCTTGAAACCGTATCCCTACAAATGCTTGCTGCCATCTTCCTGGTTGCAGTGATGTCACGTTCCTTCTGGTGGAGAGATGGCGCACGTCGGGCAGGTGAGAGTGCTGCACTGAAACGTTTTCATGACTTATGTTTAATGGCACTATTTGAATAGGTTTCTTTCTCAGCCATTCCCCCTAATTGTGTGGGGTACTAGAGGAATGTTGAAATGCTTTAAGACCTGCAAGGTAGTTTAGCGCGAAACATGCCACTATTGTGATATATTTTTGCAGAGAACAAAGTTGAGAAATGGTCAAGGGTTTGAGAGTTGGGTTTCAACACTAAGTGCAAGATAATGCGCCTGGGACACAGAAACCCAAGAGAGGACTACAGGACGGGAGAGTGGGGGGGCAGGTTCTAGCCACCACAGGTCAGGAGTGAGTCCTGGGGGTTATCATATCCAATGACCTGAAGTAAGCCAAACAATGCGAAAAAGCAGTGGGGAAGGCAAACAAGATGTTGGCGTGCATAGGAAGGGGCATAACCAGTAGGGGGAGTGAAGTGGTGATGCCACTGTATAGACCACTGGTGAGGCCTCATCTGGAATACTGTATCCAGTTCTGGAGACCACGTCTCAGGAAGGACATAGACAGAATGGAAGCAGTCCAGAGAAGAACAGCAAAAAGGATACATTGGACTGCACCACAAGCCTTATGAGGAAAGACTCAAGGAACTAAATACTGTATCTATTCACTGGAAGAGAGAAGGGAGAGAGAGGATATGATCGAGACCTTTAAATACCGTAGAGGAATAAACAGGGTACAGGAGGGGAGCATATTTCAGAGATGAACGTGCACAAGGACAAGGGAGCGTAACATGAGGCTGGAGGGAAGGAGGATTAGGGGGACTACTAGGAAGTATTTTTTCACAGAGAGGGTGGTGGATCCATGGAACAGCCTACCAGCAGAGGTGGTGGAAGCGAAAACAGTACAGGGACTCAAAAGTGCATGGGATAAGCATAAAGGCACCCTGCTGTACAGCAGAGCAGGGGAAAGGCAGTCCAGATAAGAGTAGGGATTGCCAAACCAAGTAGGGAAATGGGAAGACTAGGTGGGCTGTATGGTCCTTATCTGCTGACAGATTCTATGTTTGTATGTAAAGCATCTGTAAATGAAGCAAATATAATCTCCCACCTTAATGATTTTTACATGGAAACTTAAAAATCTTAGAATCGGCAAATTCCTCTCATCGTATCATCATGCATGCATGGTTAATTAACAGTCTCTACCCCAGAGCTTCTGCATGCCAAGTCACACTCTGTTACTTTAATATATAACCCCCCAACTATAGGTGCTGGAACTAGAGGTGCTGGGGATGTGGCAGCGCCCTCTTCCTTGAAGTACAGTTCCCTATGGCTTCCTATACAGGGTTTACAGTGGCTTTCAGCACCCCCACTATAACAATTGTTCCAGTGCCACTGCCCCCAACCAAAACACACACTATCACCTAATACCTCCAAATAATTCTATGGGAAAACCTGTTGCATTTTTCAAACAACACTAAAAAAAATTGAAAAATTAAATATAACAAGAGGCCACTTATGGTAATGTGCAGGACAGACAAGTCATCTATTGGCCATAGTAAATCAAATTAGTAATTCTAGCAAGTACAGTTTTAGGAGTTATTTAATCATTTCCTTAATCTATTGACTTTTACCCAGAAAGGATTGCACTAAAATAGTCTATCCTATTTTAAATTAGCAGTGCATGATAGCAGTCAAAATTTTGACCTGTAATTTTTTTTATTCCATTAGATAACCGCTTATCTACTGACTTGTACAGTATGATACTCTTGTTCCCTCTCCATTCTGAGTCTGCTTTAGCACTTGTTATGTTCACCATTGTGCTTGTGCAAAGCGAACATATTGCTGTGATACTGGGTTTTGAGAGGTGTGTCACTGGTGGTCCAATGCAGAGCAGTGAGCAAGGGGCTCATCAGTGTCACAACCAACATCAGCTAGGCTGATCGTGACACTGCTCTGGCTTGCTAGGTGGAAATCTCATGTAGTTCAAAGAGAGAGACGGCCTAGGCTCTTCCCTTTGATCTACTGCACAGCAAGCAGAGTTGATTGTGTCATGATCAGCCTGCTGTGGCCCTTCCCCACCCAAAGTAATGACAGCCAGTCTGATCTGATGCCAAACGCTGGTGCCGAATCATCAATTACTGTATGCTATAGCTCTCACTTTCCCTGTATCATTGAGCTGCTACTGCAACCTGAGCATAATGTCAGGTCATAGACAAACTGTTGGAAATCTGGGGTCAAAATCTGGGACACCACTGAAACTTAGATAGTGCCTCACAGCTGCCCTGTCTTTAGTACATACAGTGTAACTGTGTAAAAGCAGGACACCACTGATAATGAGATTGCATCTTATATGGTCTTTCCTGGGGAAATATTTAGTAAAACTGTGTACAAGCAAGATATGGTACAATAGCAATGCAGGTGGTGAACATTTGGCATTGACAAATGCTTGTTTTCTGTTTGTTTGGAGGAACTCAAAAATGCATGCGATAAGCATCAGGGAACCCTAGAGAAGGGGAAGAAAGAGTAAGCAGCAGATCATCTACAGTCTGCAGCACAAGTAAAGGCAGGAAAAATGGACGGACTAGATGGGCCAGGCAGTCCTTACTGCTGACAAATTCTATGTATCTATGTTTTTTAAGAGCCAGGCTTTTGGAGGCTGAATTTTGACCTTTTTTAGCAAAGTTACATGTCGTTTGCAAAGTTTAGTTGCGTGACCTTGAACTCCTTTTTTTCAAAAAGTCCACTTTTTCCACCTTAAATGAGCTTCTGTAATTTTTGCTTAGTGAAGTTTTGGCTGTATTTTTTCCTTTTAAATTTCAGAGGGGGCACAGCCATGAAATTGCTCTCTTGCTTGAATGGTCAAGACTGGTGCAGACTTGTGCAGATAACATCTGGTATAGTTGCTGTCACTGACTCAGCATTACTACGTTCACTGGCAAACATTTCCATCTGTTCACCCTTTCCATAAAAAAATACCTCCTTGCGTCCTCCATGAATCTACCCCTCCCCCCAACTAGTTAATCCTTGTGTCCCCTGGTTACTGATTCCTCACTATGCTTAAATAGTTCATGACAGGTTGAGCACCACTTTAACTGAGCTTTGCACTCTTGACAGGCAGCCAGCATAGTTTGTGCCATATTTAAAGGCAAAGTGAGTGGATTTGCAGAAAAATTTGGGAAGGCGGCTCCGAACACTGTGACGGAGCCAAAGCGAGAAAGTCTGAAGACAGGAAACACACTTGTGCTCAGCTACTTGATCCAGGCTCTAAAAACTCCCACAACCTTGGAGTGGTTTATCAACTTATATCTCTCTTCATAACATTTTGGTAGGTAGCTAGGTTATTTGGTCTTGAAAATGCATCAGAGCAATGTGAAACCTTGACGTGTTTTTGTGTGGAGGTGCTACTCTGGTGTTTGTTGTTTCAGCAAAATAAAGTTGCTGGTAAACCACTCCAGCATCTTGGGGATTTTGTAGGGTAAGGATTGAGTAGCCAATCACGAGAGTGTTCCCTGTCTACTGTGAGTGCAATGCTAAATTATTAGTCCATGGGTGCTAACGACTACCTGGTGTGCATGCACTGAGTTGTGCAGGCATACATACAGTGAGCTCTGGTATATTGGGATGGATTTGTAAGTGCTAACAGACTGCCTGTACAGCACTAGTTACTTCCAAAACTCTTGCTTTAACAATGAGCAAAGTGGTGCACAGTTTCCCCTAATCACCTGATTCCAGTATTATTAGTAAATTATAATCCCATGTGCCACTGGAACCCCTGCCTTCTTCTTCACCCAATCCATATTTCTGTACTAATATGGTACCATCCTTCACCCCATCCCTGTAGTTACAGTATACAAATCATCTGTGGCATCTGGTGGTCCCGCTCCCCTGGTCCAGATCACACACATCTCCCTTGTATCAGCTAGCAGCCTGACCCCAGGTACACCAAATACACACTTGGCCCACTCCTGATGATTGCAAGTGGTGTGTAGCCACCACTCACTTCCAAGGCTGCCTACCAACTGCCAAACACAAGTCCAGTATCATTATAAGCATATATACCTGTAATAATGCAGAACTTGTGCCATGGTCCTTTCAAATGCTGTGTTTGAAAGGACTGTCATGCAGGCACTGTATTATTATACAGCTTTATAACAATACTGAACTGTGTGGAGGTGAATAGTAGATAGGTGCTGTATGCCATCAATGAGTTTGTGCTGGTAGGGGTGGGGTGGTTGGATGCACCAAGGGTGGGTTGTCGCTGACACAGTGTGTACATATGTGTGTGTAAAATCCAGGACCAAGGGACCACCACCAGATGTCAGGGATGATTCTCATACTGCTGCTACAGAGCTTTGGTTAAGACACCAGGGAGTATATTAATGTTGAAACAGCAATCAGGAGAGGGGGAGAAGGGGGGTGGTGGTTTACCACTGACACCATAAAGTGTGAGGGATGGGTACCAGTGGCACCAGGGAGTGTATTAATGTTGAACAGGGGTTGGCAGGGTTACCACTGATGCCATGGAGTGTATTAATGCTGAAGCAGATTGGGGGAGGAATGGGATAACACTGGCACCAGGGAGTGTATTAATATTGAAACGAGTTGGGTGAGGGATGAGTACCACTGGCAACAGGAATTGTATTAATATTGAAACAAGTTGTTGGGTGAGGGATGAGGTACCACTGGCACCATGGAGTATATTAATGCTGAAGCAAAGGTTGGGGGAGGGATGGAGTACCACTGGCACCATGGAGTGTATTAATGTTGAAACGGGTTGGGTGAAGGATGGGGTACCACTGGAATCATGGACTAAATTAATGTTGAAGCAGGGGTTAGGGGGGGTTACCACTGGCACCAGGTAGTTTATTAATGTTCAAATAGGTGTTGGGAGAGGGATGGGGTACCACTAGCACCAGGGAGTATATTAATGTTAAAATAGGGGCTGAGAGAGGATAGGAATTACCACTGTGGGGGGGGGGGTTACTACTGGCACCTAGGTTTGTATTAATGTTGAAACAGGGGTTGTTGGGGGACAGGGGAGGTATCACTGATACCAGTGAGTATATTTATTTATTTAATTTTGGTAACCGGGTAAACTCAATGAGACCATGACTGTCCCTTTTTCAGGGGTGACCCAGGGTTAATTACAGTCAGACAATCCATGAAGTTACAGAACAGATACAGGATGACATTTCATGAGTGAGCACAGTTTTCAGCAGACAATTATGCAGTGAGCATAGAATGGTGTACAACTGAACATTGCAATGTTAATAACACACATTATAGTTTACAGTTTGACAAGTTTCGACAGTCAGCATAGGTTAGTGATTAGGATACATTTGTGGTTACAGACAAAAATGTTTGCAGTAGGGAATAGGTACAGTAGTATAATAGTAGCAAGTGCATTGATTAAGCTCTAACAGATGAGCCTTGAGTCCCTTTTTGAACCCCTGAGGGACTTACAGGACTGTACATTAGCTGTGAGAGCATTCCAGAGGGATGAGATGCTGACTGAGAACACCCTCTGTCCCAGGGTTGAACTGAATCTAGGCACAGTGAGGATGACGCTAGGCACGGTGAGGAGTAGCCAACACAGGGATCTAAGGAGCCTGCTGTTTTGTTTGGCAGATAAAGTTTTAAAGGCTTGGAGGTGCAGAGTCCAACATAAGCTTATAGGCAAGGCATAAAGATGAGTAGACAAGACATTCTTTCAGTGGAGTCCAAGACAGAGCATGGAGCACCTGGCAGTGGTGCTCCCTAGGGTGAGCCCCTAGGTGAATTGGCACACCCTGTGATATAGGGTACTACGTTTTTGCATTTCCCCACCTTTTACTGTGAGTAGCACTGGTGACCCATACAGCAGGGTGGGTATTAGGGTACTGGTTGCTGTCCTTAGCTGGCAGTCCTGTGCAAGGAAAAAGCTAAGGTGGTACAATAGCCCCAACTTCTGATTTAGTGTCTTAGTCAGCAGTTTGATGTGTGTCTTGAAAGTGCAACTCTAGTGTAAAGTAAAGCCTAAGTACTTTATATTGTGAACTGCCTCAGTCATTGAGCCATTCAAGAGGCTTGGAGTTAGAAGAGAGGCTCTGCCCCTTCCCAGGCTTGTAGGGCCAAATAGAATGGCCTTAGTCTTTTTGCTATTAAACAGTAGTCTGTTGCTGGCCAGCCGACTCTTGAGGAGTTGCAGGACACTTGTCAGATAAGTGTTCAAGAAGCACAGATCATTGGAAGACCTGTAGAGCACTGCATCGTCTGCGTATAGGAGTATGTTCACCTCACCACAGTGATTTGGCATGTTGTTTATGAAACTAGAGAATAGTAAGAGTCCCAAGATGGATCCATGGGGAACCCTGTTGAGGATTTGGCCTTTATCAGATTGTGCACCTTGCCATCTGACAATTTGGGATCTCCCACGGAGATGGTCGATAAACCACCAAACTGTCAGACAGTCAAGGCCTATGAGTTTGAGTTTTGCTAGGAGTAACTGATGGTCCACCAGGTTAAAGGCCTTGGTGAGGTCTATGAAGACAGATCTAGTAAACTGGCCTTTGTCTAGTTCTGCGAAGAGGTGATCAGTGAGGCAGACAAGTGCGGTGTTTGTACCATGTTTTTTTTCTAAAATCATGTTGTCTGGGCATAAATATGCTGTTCCTCTCAATATACTCCATTAGTAGGTTGAAGATGGCCCTCTCCAGTACCTTGCTAAGGATGGAGAGGATCGATATGGGGCGATAGTTTTCCACGTGTTCCCGTGAACCCCCTTTCTGGATGGGCGCGACCAGGGCTACTTTCCAGAGTGTTGGAACTTTCCCTTTAAGATGAGATCTGTTGAGCAGCCATGAGACAGGAGTGACAATGGTTGGGGCTGCAGTCTTGAGCACTCTTGGTTCTAGCCTGTCATGCCCAGCAGAGTCATGGGGTTTTATGATCATGAGAAATTCTAAGACCTCTTTTTTTGAACAATAACTTGAAGTGGAAGTTAGGGAAGGGGGAGTGTGACAGTGATCAGATTGGGACGGAAGGGGGGCCCTGTAGGGGGGTTTTGAACTTATTCAGGTCCTTGAAGAAGAATTTGATTGCATTGGCAGTGTCTACAGGGTTCTTTAGGTGGGTACAGTTGGCTATTCGGCACAGTCCCCCTGGGCAGGACTACCTGTAATGAGGGCGTAGATCTGTGACCAGAATCTTTTGGAGTTGGAGAGATTTTTTTCTGGAGATCTCTGATGTAATGCTTTTTTGCAGATTTGAGCTCTCTTTTACATTTATTTCATAATTCCCTGTAGTTCTGCCAAGCCATGGGGTGGGGGCGATTTTAAAGTTTCCCAGGCCCTTTCACTCTCCTTCATGTTTTTTTCAGATCTCAGGAGAGCCACCTAGCATCCTGACCTTTTACCCTGATCTTTTTCATAGAAGCATGGTTATTAGCTGTGCATAAGAAGTTATTTATGAAGAATTCGAGGGCAGCATCCAGGTTAGAGGCTTTTGTAATGTAGGTCCAATCTACCCCAAATAATGTGTTTAGGAAGGATCCTGTGTCAAAGTTAGAGAAGTTCTGGGCCCAGGGTATTCTGGGTGGGGAAGATTGGAAATTATTCCTCCATGTTGCTAACACTGGTGAGTGGTCACTTAAAGCGCCAACAAAAGTACCTGCCAATCTAATGCTATCCAGCTTTGTGGCCAGGATCCGGTCTAGAGTAGAGTGGTTTCCTGTTTTGGTGTTCAGCCTGGTGTACTCATGAATTAATTGAGTTACGTTGGCTTCAAGTAGTAGGCTATTTAGTTCACCATTCATTTGAGGCCCCCAATGGATATTAAAATCACCCATTATCATTTTATCCCCTTGGGGAAGATTGGGCAGCACTGTGAGTACAAGTTTAGGGTGGCGTCAGCCTTTGGGGTTATAGATGCATCCAATTGTCAGGGTTTGCGTCTTCCCATCAGCAGAGTTGTGAATACAGTTTCACAGCTGGTGTTGTTTAGGGCAAGGGTTGTCACCCTGGAAGCAGTAAGGGAGGATCTCATGTAGATCAGGATGCCTCCTCCCTTTTTGCTCAGTCTATCCTGCCTGAATATCTTGAAACCTTTTAGCTCAATCTCATGGTTAAGTACATGTGGTTTGAGCCAGGTTTCCAAGACTGTGACTACGTCTGGGGAGTAGAGATTCACCCAAGCTTCCAGTTTGTGAATCTTTGGCCTCAAACTGTTGGTGTTCATGTGGGTTATTCTTAACTCCTTTGAGTTGACCCAGGTGGTTAATGTTGAAACCGGTTGGGTGAGGGATGGGGTAACACTGTTTCCAGGGAATGTATTAAAGTTGAAATGGGTTGGGTGAGGAATGGGGTAACACTGGCACCAGGGAGTGTGGAAATATTTAAACAGGGGGTTGAGTAATGGATGGGTACCACTGGCACCATGGACTGTATGAATGCTGAAATGGGTTGGGTGAGTGATGGGGTAACACTGGCACCCGAGAGTGTATTAATGTTGAAACAGAAGCAGGGAGAAGGATAGATTATCACTGGCACCAGAGATTGTATTAATGTTGTAACAGAGGTTGGGTGAGGGATGGGGTACCACTAGCAACAGGGAGTGTATTAATGTTAAAACAGGGGTTGGGGGAGGAAGGGGGTACCACTGGCACCAGCGAGTGTATTAATGCTGAAGCAGGGACTTGTGAGAGGGAGAGGGGTTACCATTGGGACCAGGGAGTGCATTAATGCTGAAACAGAGGATGGTTGATGGATGGGGTAACACTGGCACCAGGGAATGTATTAATGTGGAAACAGGGATTGGGAGAGGGGGGTTTCCATTGGCACCAGGTAGTCTATTAATGCTGAAACAGAGGATGGGTGAAGGATTGGTTATCACTAGAAACAGGGAGTGTATTAATGTTGAAACATACGTTGGGTGAAGGAGGGGGTACCACTGGCACCAGGGAGTGTATTAATGCTGAAACAGGAGTTTGGTGAAGAATAGGGTACCACTGTTACCAGGGATTGCATTAATGCTGAAAGTGGGGCAGGTGAGGAATAGGATAACATTGGCACCAGGGAGTGTATGCATGTTGAAACAGAGATTGGGAGAGGGAAGGGGTTACCACTGGGACCATTGAGTATATTAATGTTGAAGCAGACATTCCATGAGGAATGAGGTAAGATTGGCACCAGGGAGTGTTTTAATGCTGAAAGAGGGGTTCTGTAATGGATGCAGTACTACTGGCACCAGGAAGTGTATTAGTGTTGAAACAGGGATTGGGTGAGGGTTGGAGTAACACTGGCACCAAGGAGTGTATTAATGTGGAAACAGGGATTGGGAGAGGGAGTTGGGGTACCATTGGCACCAGGAGTCTATTAATGCTGAAACAGAGGATGGGTGAAGGATTGGTTATCACTAGAAACAGGGAGTGTATTAATGTTGAAACATAACGTTGGGTGAAGGAGGGGGTACCACTGGCACCAGGGAGTGTATTAATGCTGAAACAGGAGTTTGGTGAAGGATAGGGTACCACTGTCACCAGGGATTGCATTAATGTTGAAAGTGGGGCAGGTGAGGAATAGGATAACATTGACACCAGGGAGTGTATGCATGTTGAAACAGGGATTGGGAGAGGGAGGGGGTTACCACTGGCACCATTGAGTATATTAATGTTGAAGCAGAGATTCCATAAGGAATGAGGTAAGATTGGCACCAGGGAGTGTTTTAATGCTGAAAGAGGGGTTCTGTAATGGATGCAGTACTACTGGCACCAGGGAGTGTATGAATGTTGAAACAGGGATTGGGTGAGGGTTAGAGTAACACTGGCACCAAGGAGTGTATTATTGCTAAAACATGGGTTGGGTAATGGCTGGGGTACAACTGGCACCATAGGTTGTATTAATGTTGAAATGGATTGAGTGAGGGATAGGATACCCCTGGCACCATGGGTGTATTAAGGCTGAAATAGGGGTTGGGTGAAGGATGGAATAACACTGGCACCAGGGAGTCTATTATTGTTGAAAGAGGAATTAGAAGATGGACGGGTGGCTTCCACTGGCACCAGTCAGTATATTAATGTTGAAACAGGGGTTGGGTGAGGGATAGAGTACCACTGGCACAAGGGGGTTTATTGATTTTGAAACGGGTTGGGAGAGGGAGTGGGGTACCACTGATACCAGGGAGTGTATTTATGTTGAAACAGGTTGGCTGAGGGGTGGATTAACACTGACACCATGGAGTGTATTAATGTTCAGACAGATTGGGTGAGGGATGGGCTGCCACTGGCACATGGGAGGGTATTAATGTTGAAACAGGAGTTGGGAGTGGTGGGCAGTTATCACTGACACCAGGGAGTGTATTAATGTTGAAACAGGTTGGGGTAACACAGTCTCTCCAGGGAATGTATTAAAGTTGAAATGGGTTGGGTAATAGATGGGGTACCACTGGCACCACAGAGTGTATTAATGTTGAAACAGGGGTTGGGTGAAGGATTGGGGTTCCACTGGCACTTAGGAGTGAACTGATGTTGAAACAAGTGCTTGGTGAGGGATGGGGTAATACTGGTACCAGGGAGTGAATTATTGTTGAAACAAGGATTGGGGAGAAGGATGGGGAACCACTGCCTCCAGGGAGTGTATTAATGTTGAAACAGGGATTGGGAGAAGGATGGGGTACCACTGCCTCCAGGGAGTGTATTAATGTTGAAATAGGGGTTGGGAGAGGGATGAGGGTTACCACTTATACCATGGTGTGTCTTAACATTGAAGGAGTGGTTGCTTGAAGGATGGGGCACCACTGGCAACAGAAGGTGTATTAATGCTGAAACAGGTGTTGGGGGTTATACCTGATACCATGGTGTGTATTAATGTTGAAGGAAAGGTTGCTTGAGGAATGGGGTACCGCTGGCACCAGGGAGTGTATTAATGCTGAAACAGGTGTTTTGAGAGGGGGGGGTTACCACCGATACCATGGTGTGTATTAACGTTGAAGGAGGGGTTGCATGAGGGATGGGGTAACACTGGCACCAGGGAGAGTATTAATATCAAAACAGGTGTTGAGTGAAGAATGGAGTACCACTGGAGCTATGGAGTGTATTAATGTTGGAGCAGGAGTTGGGTGAGGGATGCAGTATCACTGGCACCATGGAGTGTATTAATGTTGAAGCATGGGTGGGGGGAAGGGATGGGGTATCACTGACACATGGAAGTGTATTAATGTTGAAACAACTATCAGGAGAGTGAGGGGGGTCTCACCACTGGCACCAGGGAGTGTATTAATGTAGAAACAGGGGTTGGGTGAGGGATGGGGTGTCAGTGGTTCCAGGCAGTGTATTAATGTTGAAACAGAGGTTGGGTGAGGGAAGGGATTCAACTGGCACCCAGGACTGTATTAATGTTGAAACAGGGGTTGGGTGAAGGAGGGGGTTCAACTGGCACCCTGGACTGTATTAATGTTGAAACAGAGGTTGGGTGAGGGAGGGGGTTCAACTGGCACCCGGGACTGTATTAATGTTGAAACAGAGGTTGGGCGAGGGATGGGATATCACTTGCACCGGTGACCGTAGTAATGTTGAAACAGGTTTGCTGAAGGATGGGGTACCACTGGTATCAGGGAATGTATTAATGTTGAAATAGGGATCAGGAGGGAGGTTACGACTGACATCACAGAGTGTATTAATGTTAGAACAGGGATCGAGGGGGGAGAGGTGGTAACACTGACACCACAGAATGTGTTAATGCTGAAAGAGGGGTTTGGTGGGGGAGAGAGTTACCAGTGGCACCAGGTGTGTATTAATGTTGAAACAGGGATTAGGAGACAGAGAGGTGACTACTACTTGCACCAGGCAGTAAATTAATGTTGAAGCTAGGATTGGGAGAAGGAGGGGTTACCACTGACAACATGGAGTGTATTAATGTTGAAGCAGGTTGAGTGAGGGATAGAGTAACATTGGCACCAGGGAGTTTATTCATGTTGAAACAGGGGTTGGGAGAGGGATGGGGTACCAGAGCCACCTGAGAGTGTAGTAATGTTGAAACAGGGTCTGGGTGAGGAATGTGTTAACACTGTCTCCAGTGAGTGTATTAATGTTGAAGCAGGGGTGGGGTGAGGGATGTGGTAACACTGGCACCAGGAAGTGAATTAATGTAGAAATAGGGGTTTGGTGAGGGATGGGATACCACTGGCACTAGGGAGTGTTTATTTATTTAAAAATGTGGTAATCGAGAGAGGCACATTGAGCCAAGGCTCATTTCCAGGTGTGACCTGGGGCATGGGGAAGGGGAAAATACAGAAGATACAAGCAATACATAAGATACAGGAAAAGACAATTTACAGTGATACATAAGATGCGGGAAAACACAGTGGTTTACAAAGGTTTGGGGTGAAGACAATGCAGTTACAGTTTTAGCCAGGGCATAGTTTACAAGTGTTGCAGAAATGAAATCACATTTTTACATTGATGCTGGAATGGAAACAGTAGCAGTTATGCAACTAAAAAGTAAGAGCTGGAGTTGGTGCATGGGAAGAGCAGGATGTTGGGGTTAGAAAGGGGAAGGGGAAGGGTAGGAGCTGGGGCTTGTCATCTGTGAGAAGGCACGCTGCTAAGGAGGGAGGTGGCATAGGCAGGGGGAAGGGGGAGCTGACTGAAGTACTTTTTATAGAGGCTGCAGTTGGTAGATTGAGGGGGTAGTGTGTTCCATAGGGGAGGGAGATGATAAGCAAAGGCTTGTTTCCCAGCCAGTGAGTGTGGAGTGGCTAGGGTGAAAGAATGTTGGTCTCGGGACTGCAAGGCATAGCCAGTACTGGGGGCAGGCATTACAAGGGAGGAGAGATAGGAGGGAACAGTGTTGAACCAGAACATGGCGATGAAGGATGCACAATGAGCAAGGCAGTGGCTTGTTAGAGGAGGGAGGGAGATGGAGTGGTAGAGAAGTCAGTGGTGAGTACGGTATGGGAGGCTTGTGGTGAATTAACAGAAGGTATGGAACAGTGGATCAAGTTTGACAAGGGAGGATTGAGGCGCAGAGCTATATACCATATTTGCGTAATCGATGGAGGGTAGGATGAGCTTAGTGATTAATTCCTTCCTGATGGGGCGGAAGAGATTGTCCTTATGCTTGTGCAGCATGCTGAGTTTGGGATGTAGCTTATTGTGGAAGGCATCGAGGTGCAGTGAAAAGTCTAATTTGGGGTTGAGCCATACACCCAGGTATTTGAATGAGTCAACTACCTGGATTTTGTAACAGTCAAGGGCGTAGAAAGTGGGAAGGGAAGGTAGTTTGGCCAGTTTCTGGGCTGAGCCAAAAACCATAGTAACCATTTTCTTGGTGCTACAATTGAGAGATTTGGAATTGAGCCAGCGCAACGTATTCTCAAAGTCAGATTGGAGGATATGTTCAATGTGGGCTATGGAGGAACTGGAGGCAAAGATCACAGTGTCGTCAGCATACATTTGGATGTGGGAGAATGAGCTGACAGAAGGGAGGTTATTGATGAATATTGAAAAGAGAGTTGGTCCAAGGATCGATCCCTGAGGTACTCCAGTGTAGGTGGGGAGAGGTGGCAATTGGTTTCCTACAGCTGAACGAACTGGTACTTGTTGGTAAGATAGGCCTTGAACCAGTCGGTGATGGAGGGTGAGAGGCCTATGGAACATAGGTCTTCTATGAGCAATTTATGGGTGACTGAATCAAAGGCCTTGGCTAAGTCGAAAATAGCCAGTGTTAGGTAACCCTTGTCCATGGCCGAGTGGATGTGGTTGGTAAGGCGGAGAAGAGAGGAGGAGGAGGTGGATTGGGAACCTCAGAAGCTGGACTGATATGGGGACAAAATGTCATTAGAGGAGAGGAAGGAGTGCAGTCTGTTTAGAGATAAGAGACTCGATGATTTTGGAGAGGGAGGGGAGGAGAGAAATTGGCCTGTAGTTGCCAGGGGAGGAGAGATCGCCGCCTTTGTGTAGGGGGATGACTTTGGCCAATTTCCAGTACTTGGTTAAGGAGCTAGTGAGGAGAGAGAGAGAGAGAGAGAGAGAGAGAGAGAGATTGAAAAGGTGTGTGATTAGTGGCACTATAGCAGGGGCAAAGATTTTCAGTAACATGGGATGAATTCCATCTGGGCTCTGCTTGGAGTAATTTAGTGATTTGAGGGTACAGATTACCTCTAAAGGGATGATGGGGGGGGAAGTGTAACCAAGTGAGGGAGGAGATGAGAAATCGTTTGCGCAGAGTGGAAGGGTGTATTAAGGTTGAAACAAAGGCTGGGTGTGGGAAGGGAGACCAGTGGCAGCAGGGGGTGTATTAATGTTGATACACCGGTTGGGAGAGGGGTTGGGTACCAGTGGCACCACAGAGTGTATTTATGTTGAAACAGAGGTTGGGTGAGGGTGGGTTACCACTGACATCTGAGGAGTGTATTAATGTTGAAATGGGTTGGATGAGGGATGAGGGGGTTACCACTCTTGCCAGGGAAACATGGGTTGGGTGACGGATGTAGTACCACTGGCACCAGGAAGTATATTAATGTTGAAACAGGTTTGGTTAGGGATGGGGGGTTACTACTGGCACCAAGGAGTTAATTAATGTTATCAAATTCTAAATAAATAATGTTGAAACAGGGTTTGGGGGAGGGAGTGGGGAGTCACTGACACCACAAAGAATATTAATGTTGAAACAGGTTGGGTGAGGGATGGGGTAACACTAGTACCACGTAGTGTATTAGTGTTGGAACAGGGATTAGAGAAGGGTGTTACCACTGACACCATGGAGTGCATTAATGTTGGAACAGATTTTGGGTGACTGATGGGGTGATACTGGTACCTGGGTGTGTTCTAATGTTGAAACATGGGTTGCATGAGGGATGTGGGGGTTACCACTGGCACCGGGGAGTATATTAATGTTGAAAGAGGAGTTGGGCAAGGGATAGGGTACTCCTGGCATCAGGGAGTGAATTAATTCTGAACTGGTTTGGTTGAGGGATGGGATAACACTGGCACCTGGGAGTGTATTAATGTTGAAAGAGGGATCGGGGTGGAGGGGAGTTTACCACTGACACCACAAAGTGCATTAATGTTGAAACAGGAGTTTGGTGATGAATGGGGTACGACTGGTACGAGGGAGTGTATTAATCTTAAAACAGGAGTTGGGTGAAGGATGGGGTAAGTACCACGGCATGTATTAATCTTGAAATTGGAGTTGGGGGAAGGATAGGGTCTCTCCTGCTCCAGGGAGTGTATTAATGTTGAAACAGGGGTTGGGTGAGGGATTGGTTAACTTTGGCACCAGGGAGTACATTAATGTTGAATCAGAGGTTGAGAGAGGGATGGGGTACCACTGGCATCAGGAAGGTATTAATGTTGAAAGAGTGATCAGGGGAGGCAGGGGGTTACCACTTGCACCAGGGAGTGTATTCATGTTGGAACAGGGATTGTCTGAGGGATGGGGTAACACTGGCACCAGGGAGTACATTAATGTTGAAAGATTGATTGGGGGGGGGGAGTTACCACTTGTACCAGGAAGTGTATTAATATTGGAACAGGGATTGGCTAAGGGATGGGGTAACACTGGCAACAGGGAGTACATTAATGTTGAAACAGTGCTCAGGAAAGAGAAAGGGTTACCCCTTGCACCAGGGAGTGTATTAATGTTGAAACAGGGATTGGCTGAGGGATGTTGTAACACTGGCACCAGGGAGTACATTAATGTTGAAAAAGTGATTGGGGGTGGGGTAACACTGGCACCAAGGAGTACATTAATGTTGAAAGAGTGATCAGGAGTGGCAAGGGGTTACCACTTGCACCAGGGAGTGCATTAATGTTGAAAGACAGGTAGATGAGGGATTGGGTAACACTGGCACATTGAATGTTTATTAACCATTGGCACACTTTCTCTATGGAAATGCCAGCATAGTAGAAAAAACACTGATTTCATATTCTTAGTCATTTTGGGAGCATTTAATATCTGTCTGGTGCAAGGATTTAACAAGAAACAGTTTGGGATTATCTAGCAAAGACAGAACATTTGTAAATTATTTGAAACACTTTAAAGAACAACTCTGCATTTCGGCATGTGCATCCATAAATATGAGGGTTCAGCTGGCATAGTTTACTAGAGAATACATGTTTCTTCTTTTTCAATGTTCCAGTTCAAGCTTTATTGCGCATCCTCAATACAGTATTTAGTAAAGCAACAGAAGAGGACATTCAACAAAGTACAAAGAACTAGAAAACAATAAAGTCAAAGCATCACTGGGGTAAATCTAGTGTTTTAAAGCATCATATTATAATAGAGAGTTGCTCTTTAGTGGATAGATTGAATGTTTATTGCCAATAATTTTGTCTGATGCAGACAACAAAAAGTGTTTACATTTACATTAATTATCTAAAATCTTTCATTCATGATGTGGTAGTGGCACCTGTGTTATGTCCTTATGAACAGTTGCTTGAAGTTATTGGTTTCTCTGGTTTATAGCGTTTATTTTATCGCCACTGTTACAGGAACATTCTGATCTTTAATTCATTTAAATATCTGCATGCCCTGTGAGATAGGCAAGATGTCTTTTAATATTCATATCAAGGATCAGAACTGAAAGTCAGTTTTAAAGGGGAACAGTCATCTCCAAGGGCCCCCACACTCAAGTGTGGAGCTGGTCCCAATGTGCACTTTGTGCATGAAAACATTTTGGTTTACTTTCTGTTTACTGTAGTTAGTAGAGTGTATCAGACTAATTTTGTTTACTTCTAGGCTGACATCTTCTGTTACTACAGATCTCAGAATCCCCTGCAGCTGACATCAGCGCACTAGGCAGCAGTGGTAGATTCAATAGCCTGCAGTGCATATTAGAACTTTGATAATCCCTCATTCAATGCTTTCCAGTTCTGCTTTCTCGAGGACTAAGTACAGGTCTCAGTGACAGTACTTAGTCCAGGGAGGACAGTAGCACCAGCAGACAAAAGATCAGAGCTTACGTAAACTTTAACGTGCACTGCAGGCTATTGAATCTCCCACTGCTGCCTTCTGCTTTGAAGTCGGCTGCAGGGGTTTCTGGGATTTTTAGTGACAGAAGATGTCAGCTTAGAAGTAAACAAAATTAGTCTGATATAATCTACTGTACTACAGCAAATAAAAACGTTTTTGTACACACAAAGCACAGTGATGACTGTTCCCCTTTAATTTAAATCTTTCTAGTACAAATCTTTTTTCTAAATTTAGCAGCAGTGACAAGAAATTCGGAGTCTATGCAATATTTTAAGTATTTTCACCCTACTTCACCTCCATTGCTCCTTGGCTTCTTCTTTAACTTTTTGTTATTGACTGGAATATAGGAACCATCACTGATGTGACAGGACTTGGAAACTACTGCACTCCTTTTATCAGTAGTGCCCTGCCAGCATCATCCATTATCCAGTAACATGGACACTGACTCAACAATGCTTTGTGCAGCTATGGGGCAAATCTGTATTGGTTCCTTTCAGAACAAAAGAAAAAGGTCTAAAAGGTTTTCGTTTTTGGTTTTGTTTTTGGCCCTAGTAGATTGCACAGTTTACTGACTTGCAATATGAGCCATTCAGACTGTTTTTTGTTTTTGTTTTTTGTTAAGAGGACGTTCTCTTTGGTTTTAAAATTGAAAACCATCAAAGTGTTTTGGGGTTGCACTTTTTTAGAACTAGTTTCGCCCCTCCTTTCTTCATGGTTACCTGCATTCTGGAGACATTTTGGTGAAGTCCTGCAGAGTGTAAGTACTTATAATGTCCCACTATCTATGTTTCCAATAATTGTTTCATGAACTCAGTACTGAGCCAGAAGCACACTGGCTGCAGTACCCGTAATGTGTTGTGTGGCTCGAACAGTAGAATATGGTGTTCACTGTATGGATGGTCTAACCTTTTCTGGTTCCAAATTGGAACAATAATGTGTTTTTCATTCATTCATTCATTCATTCATTCAGTTCTTATACATAATAGCAGACATATTTGTGATTCTTGTTTTCTAACCTCTTTTCTAATTTGCCATTGCTTATCAAACCTGTCAAACTGTATATTTTTGGGGGTGGTTCTTTTTGGTTTTCTTCGATGCTAGAACTGGATAATTTCTGGTGAATTAATTTTACAGTGCTGGCTCTGTCTGGCCCAGTTGACCTGTTTTTCCTATTCTTGCTGGCTGTTATACACAAAGTTAACACGACATTGTTGCAAGATGTAAAAAGGAAGATATCATTGTTTCACCCAAGTAATAATGCATTCCAGAGGTGTGTGTCATGCTGGGATAATGTCAAGCTTTGGGTGGTTAAACATGAGGCAACAGACTGAGTGTGTCCAACACCCAGAAAGTGACATTATCCCCATGATGCACACCTCTGGGTGCATTACTGCTATTATACAGTGGCTTGATTATAAAGAAAAACATAAAAAAGATTAAACTATACATTTGCAAAATATATTTGTTAATTTTAGAGGTGTAATGTAGGTAAACATATAAAAAATGTTATGCTTTACTGCTTTGGCTAGTGGGTTGTGCTGCTGAGCAGTGCTGTACTTCTTTGTAACCCCACCCCGACCCACCTGGATCAGTACAGGACTCAGAATGGCAGAGTGAATGTATTTTTTTCCCAATATTTGTGAGCGGGAGGGATTTTATTTTCATGTTGCTGCAGTCATGTATGTGCTGGACATTCATTCAGTAATGCTGTGTTGAGATAACATCACTGTTTCAGGTACAGTAGGACCAACCCAACAGGGCCTAGGATTGTGTCATGCCATTGTGTTATTTATTTGTGCTTCGTTGGCCAGGTGGGTGCACTGGCATCAGGCACGTTTTTCATCATGACCCGGGTATCACAAGTATGTTATATAATATATTTTCCAGTAAAATAATGCAATGGAGTAAGTGTACATAATGTAGGAGTGGTACACATGGTAAAGGTATATGGAGTAAATAGTAATTGTGTCAGAGCATGAAAATGGAAATTGGCAGTAGTTGGACAATGACACCTAAGTTGGCTGTAGTATTGTCCAGGAAACAAGGGCTACATAAAGCAAGAGCAAATATTAAGCTTTTGCAGGTGATCTCCACATTGAGTGTGAAAACTCTGTGAGAAGAAGACAGACTGACAGAAGCAGGCATGGAATGCCAAAAAGATGTAGCTCGGTAGCTGAAAGATTTCTGACCCATTTCCTTATGCATGAGTGCGGTCTTTAATAAATTATTCAGTGCGGAGTGGGAATATGGGTTAATAACAAATATGAACAGTTTGGTGATGCACTGAGACATACAGTATTTCATGCAGGGTCTTGTGTGCAAAAGTTTACTAATGTTAGTTGAGCTCTGTGTTCTGGTAGCAGCCATCCGAGTTGCTTGAAACTGTAACAATGGTGGAACCTGGGGCCTTGAGATGAAGTAAATCTATTCACTTTGTATAGCAAAGGTTTTGTCATTACCCAGACAGTTTTTGAAGCATCATTTGTCATAATGGATCTGTATACAATTAGTGGGAGTGAGTTCTTTGGTGCATTTCTCATTCTGGTGTCCACTGTGAGGTGCCTTTTTAGTCGGTATAGTTGCCCCAGTTTCTGATGAATAGATGTAGTTGTGCTACTCATCAGGCTGTTAGAGATGAGGTAGGGATCAAGAATTACATCCATGTATTTATGTTTATTAACCACTTTGAGTTGAGTGCTTTCCAAAGTAGAGAAACTGAGGCCCTGAGAGCGACATTTGATTTTTGGAACTGAATCAAGGTGCATGGCTTTCATTTTGGGAACGTTCAGGACTAGTTTTTCTTTAATGAACCACTTTTGCAAAGAGTGGACACTGAGCTCAAAAAATGTGTTTATTTCAGCCATATCCCTCCCCTGAACATGGATAACTATATTGCCTGCATAAAGCAGAATTTTAGCAGATGTGCAAATCCTAGGTAAGTTGTTGATGAAGATCATAAATAAGTGGGATCCTAATATGGATCCCTAAGGGATGCCATGGCCTATGGCACTAGCCCTAGAGGTAACTTTGCCTAACTTGACTGCTTGGGACCCATTTTGTAGGTAGATCATGAACACTGGGTTGATGAGGGGCCCAGCCCAGGTTGCTACATTTTTGTAAGAGTAGACTGTGGTCTACCAGATCAAAAGCTTTGGTCAGGTCCACAAACATGGCAACAGTCACTGAGCCTTTGTCCATTCCTTGATGCTTTGTGTCCATGAAACTGAGCAGTGCAGTGCAGGTTCCATGGTCTTTTCTGAAGCCATGTTGCTCCTCACAGAGAAACTTGTACTGGTCTAGATAGGAGGTGGGTTGATTGTGGACAAGCCTTTCTAGGGCTTTAAAGAAGACCAAAAGGATGGATATGAGATGGTAGTTGTCCACTCCTGGACTGTGTTTTTCCTTTTTATGTTGCTTGCACGCATGTACAAGAAACATAGTGCCATCATCGGAGATTTCGGAGGTGTGTCACCTCCTCCTCCAATTCAGTCAGTGAGCTGGCAGGCGCGCCCTGTAAGCTTATGCATTTTGGAGCTGTCTATGACACGCTCCAAAATGCAGTGGCATGTTGAAGTTGAAAGGGGAGCTACGCTTCGGTGAGCACTGATGCTTAGCTTCCCCCACATGCAGGCGGTGCGCCTCAAGACGCCCTGTGTAGCCGACGGGTGTTTAATCCCCGCCGGGCTGAGCTGCTGTCGTCCCCTCGAAGCTGGTGCCACGCCTGGGAGCCCACTCCAGCATGGCAATCACTTATTTGGCCAACGGGGTGCTCAATCCCCCGTCGGCTGAACGCCCCCCAGCTGGTGCCACGCTGGGAGCCCACCCCAGCGTGGCAATCACTTATTTGGCCAACAGGGGTGCCCAATCCCCCATCAGCTGAACGGCCCCACCATCCTTGTGCCATGCTGGGAGCCCACCCCAGAGTGGCAAACGGGTCCCATTTAAGTCTTTTTTGTTTTAACCCTGTAAAACAAAAATGTCCCGCCGCCTCCGAACCCCTCCCGCAACCCGCACACCACCCACTGCGCACTCCAGCCTCCACACCCCTCACCCCATACTTACCATCAGACCGCGCCGACGATCTTCGTGGACCGGAACTCGCCTGCACTTTTAAAGCCGACAGCGAACTGAGGAAATGCCGGTAAGCTGTATAATGGGCTAGAAAGGAGGGGTTCAACTTTATTGCATATCTCAGATATTTTTGGGATTTTACATAAATTTTCAACATGGAGCTTGATCCTTCATGAATGATACCGTCATGGCGTTATTGCCTCGGCAGTGATTTCGCCGCAGGATCAGAAATCCCCCTTCGGCCTGAATACCGCCATGACAGTGACATCTTTCATGAGAAGGGTTCCAAAAACCCCATGTTGAAAAATTTGGTCCAAAAATTCCAAAATGACTGTATTACGAAGCGGTAGTGTTGCGCAGTTCCTACGCAGGCTCGTAGTTCGCGAAATTTCAATATTTCCCAGATTTCAACATTGCCATTTTACCACACCTTCTTATGAGTAGTATAGCTGTCATTTTTCACATCTCACCCAAAATGTGTTTCCGCCCTTGTAGCGCAGAATGGCGCAGTCGGTGTGCGAAATCAATGTACGGGACAAATTAAGAAAATCACAGTGACACTGTTCATGAGCAGAGGTCTTAAAATGGCTATGTTGAAAATTTGGTGACAAAATTCCTAAGAAAGACTGTTTTACGAGCGTGCGTTGCGCAGTTCCTACGCAGGCTCGTAAGTTCACAATTTTTCAATATTTTCACTCCAGATTTTCAACATTGCCATTTTACCACACCTCCTCATGAGCAGTACAGTTGTCATTTTTCACATCCTGCTCAAAACATGTTTCCGCCTATGTAGCTCATCAACGCTAGGTCGGTGTGCTTAACTCAGTGTATAGGACACATTAAGAAAATCACAGTGACACTGTTCATGAGCAGAGATCTTACAATGGCAATGTTGAAAATTTGGTGAAAGAATTCCTAAAAATGACTGTTTTACGAGAGTGCGTTGCACAGTTCACACGCACGCTCATAGGTTTGCGAATTTTCAATATTTCACTCCAGATTTTCAACATTGCCATTTTACCACACCTCCTATGAGCAGTAGCAGCTGTCATTTTTCACATCCTGCCCAAAACATGTTTCCGCCCATGTAGCGCACAATGACGCAGTCAGTGTGCAAACTCAATGTATGGGACACATTAACAAAATCACACTGACACTGTTCATGACCAGAGGTCTTAAAATGGCTATGTTGAACATTTCGTGACAAATTTCCTAACAATGCCTGTTTTACGAGCGTGCGTTGCGCAGTTCCTACGCACGCTCGTAAGTTTGCAAATTTTCAATATTTGCACTCCAATGACTTCCAAATACCTATACAGCACATAGAAGCAAGCAACATTCGGCATTGACAAATGCTTGTTTAAATAAGGGTTCTACTCTGGCTAGTTCCAGATACTGGGATCTGTTTTAGTCTCAAATAAAAGATGAAATATTTTGGAAATTGGTAGAGCAATCTGCAATAATTCATCACTTCCAGCAGATTTGTTAGTTTTTAAATGGATCAACAATTTATGGACTTCCTTGACTGTAATCTTTTTAAGTAGAAACAGGGAGTAGATTTCTCTGAATTTGGTTTGTGTGCATTATTATGGATTAGAAAATGGGCAAAAAAAATCCTTGGGCTCTGATTGACTGGTATCAGGCAACAGAGCCCAGGTTTTAAAAGTACAGATGCCAAGGACTGCAGCTCTCATATTAAAGGGCAAGGCAATTTTTAAGAATGGCACACTTGCCATTTTCTTTGTCCCAGCAGCGGAGATTTACAAAGCAGTTTGCATTGAAAGTTTGCCCCCCCAATACCCAAAGCAATCAGGAAAGAAGCAAAAGAGGCACATCAAAAAGAAAAAAAAAGCCTGTTAACTGGTAACAACCCTACAAATTTCTGTGACAGCCAGATTTGTCTCACACTAAAAGCCAGCCGCTCAATTTATTTATTTGTTGAAAAGTTTCACCAGGGAAGGCACACTGAACAACAAGTTACTAATCTCGTGGTGTGACCTGGGGGAGAGGGGAGAGGGAGAATACATCCACTGAGAACAGAACATAATTTTTTCAGAGAGTCAGTGGTTTTAGACATATTACATGCCATTTTACATAGTTTACATCACAGAAGTAAAAAATGTATTATACATAATAAGTGCAAAACATCCAAACAGAGCAGCAAAATGAGGAGACTCTTAAGGGAGAGATCAGGGCAAGTGCAAGAGTACACAATACTGTAAATTCACAGAGGATAGCAGATAAACAGCAAGAAGTGGTAGCAGAAGTGGGAAGGAGGGGGGAAGGGAGGAGTAGGCATTATATTATGAAGGAGGGAGCCATGGGGATGTGGGTGCAGAAGGGAAAGTTAAGGGTTATAATAAAGGAGATGTATGAAGAGTGAATAGAAAAGGAGGAGGAGGCAAGCCAGTAGTACTCATCCTTGAATGGGCATGAGAACCAGGGAGAGTCCCATAGGGTGCGGTACAGCCGGTTGACAACAAACAACGCCCCATATATTTGTGAACAAAAAGACCTGCACTATACCACAGAAACAAATAAAAAAATTCAATTGGAAATAAATAACAAACAGGAGACTATTTTTAACATAAAACATTTCCTGGTGGCATACATCAGTATGATCATCCCGTACCTCTACAGCAGCTCCACAGCGCGGCTGTCTGTATATCACCAGTACTCATCTTCCTGCTGGTAATCACAGTACCTGTGGCACATCTGTAACAAACATTTAGTTCTACATATTTATATGAATTCTGGGACCACAGTCTTGTTAAAAAGAATGAAAAAAAATCTGCATGTCTCATACCTGCCACCAGTTAAACAGCCCGCCCCACCCACTACCAGCGATCCTCTTACACATTATCCATAAGGAAGCAATGCAAACATAACTTTTGTGCAGTTAAACTATTTCCAAATACACTGGCCCAGTGGTGCTGAGGGCTGAGGCACTGGATGCCTTACCTCGTGCTACGCTGGTGACCCGTCTTTGGGAGCGATCACGGGCTGCCGGAGATCAGCAGGGGAGGAGAGGGATCGAGTGTCTGAATGACTGCTCTCCCTCTCCAGGGAGGGGAACTCCAGTGGTTGGTGCTGTGCACAAAAGGGGCTGAGATAGGGCAGGCATTGGGAGGAGCGCGTGCGGACATGTGCACGCTCCTTCCACTGGCGTCATTGCATGCCCCACTCATGTAATGGGAGTACTAGGGAAAAGGCGTCCTAGGTCACAGTGGCTTGATGGCCATCCAATGGGCACCACAGCTTCAGGGGCATTGCCGAACTGGCTTTGGCGCCTGTGGGAGAGTTGGGAGCTCCCCACCACCCCACTGTGGGGGGCCAACTACGGGGGAACAAGGCAAGGGCCCTAACAGAAGCTAAGGGCAGACCAGATGGTGGCTGGAAACAAGGAAGCGCAGACAGAATACCTGACCAGGATCCAGGGGAGAAAAAAGAGTGAGCAGAAAAAAAAAAACTATTTCCAATTATACAATGGCAAAAAAAATGCTGACCTTTGATTGGTCAGTCTGAGACTGGACCCGTGATGTTATCCCAGTACAACATCATGGGTCTAGTCCCAACACACAAAAAAAACGCATTAACTGAAAATCACTGCATGCACCAAGTTTCAGTACTTCCCGCTCTGCACCCAACGTCACTCACTGTGCAGCCGCCAGCCATCTTCAATGTCCTGAAACCCCCAGCACAAACAAAAACAACAACAACCTTCTCTATTTAAAAAGAAACACGCAGCTAAAACCGCAATTACCATCCTGCCTTCACACCGGCGGGGAGGCAGGCGCAAGCAGTCTTTGCAGTGCTGCTTCACTTACGCTCAAGAAGCGAGAGCGAGAGCGTTTGTGCTTTACACAACCGCCTTGCTGTTAGCCTCACTACGCTTCTTTTTTTTCTCTTGTTAATTTTTTCAGATGGACCGTAAACGCTTAAGAAATATTATTCTCCTACCTCCTTTCCTTCGTTTCAGACATCCACACAGCACCACGTACGTGGGGCAGTCCCATAATAGAGCAGAAGAACTGTAATTAAAAAGGTCACCAAAACAGAGCGAAAACGATGTACAAAACAAAGTCAACAAACATAATGAGGCCATAGGTCATACTAACAAAGAGTAGCACCACTGACAAAGGTTGAAACGTTGTTATGGGAACTGCACAGCTGCTGAAAACACATTAGCTCCACCTGCTGGCTAAATCGGCACTACTTTTGCTTGAAGTAACCTACCCATTCCTAAAATGACAGAAAATCTACTTTAAATGTAGTTTTCATCATTTTTGTTTGTTTTACAACACTTAGTATAAGAACAATCGTGACTTAGGATGTGGTAGTTGTGTTAGATAACGTCACTTGGGATGATTAGTCGCACTCGGCCTGCGGCCTTGTGCCTAATCACCCCAGGCGTGACGTTATCCCAGCACAACACACACCCTGTCGTGCATTATTGCTTAAATATATGGACCTTCCGTCCATTGAGAACAATCACGTTCTGCATGCACTGTCCACCTCGACCATGGAGCCTAGATTCACAAAAAAGAATAAGCGTGTGCCAACAAGGAACAGTGGGAGCACATCCACGAGTAAGTCAATCTAAAGAATTTTTACTTTTGTGTGTGCCATCTCTTCCCGCCCACCCTCTGTCCTGCTAATAAGGCTCATCGACAGTTGATTTATCCTGTAGATATTAGGGAAAGAAGGGAAATGCATCTTTTTACGTTGGCTTGAGCGTGTGTGCAAGGAACATCTTGGGAGAATGGGACACTTTGGAGGTGTGCCTGTCCTGTGCAATCCCCTGCTCCATTGAGCAGATGTGGCGGTCCTGCACCAATCGATATTGTGCTGTGTATGACAGCGGTTGTCTTCTCTTCAAAGAAAACCACTGCTGTGTGCTGGCAGCGTGTCACACCTCCCCCCCAAATCTTTGGTGCCACGCTGGGAGCCCACCCCAGCATGGCAAACATCCTGCGTCGTCTGCCGATGGGGGTGCCAAATCCCCCATCAGCTGCACCTCCCCCAAACAGCTTTTTCTGCTGCCACACTGGGAGCCCACCCCAGCGTGGCAAGCGTCCCGTCATCTGCTGGCGGGGTGCCCAATCCAGCGTCGGCTCACGGCCCCCAGCCATCCTTCTGCCATGCTGGGAGCCTACTAGCGTGGCAAACGTCCGCGTCGTCAATTTAAGAAAAAAAAAACCTGTAAATTAAAAACAGTCCCACGCAGTCTCCCGCCGCCTCCCACAACCCGCGACCCACCCACTGCGCACCTGCTCTCCCACATCCCCCTCACCCCATACTTACCTCTGAGCCTCGGATCGACGATCATCGCTGGATCTGGGAACACGCCTGCATTCTTCAAAGCCGACCGCGAACTGAGGAAATGCCAGTAAGCTGTATAATGGGCTAGATGGGTTTTTTTCAACTTTGTTGCATATCTCAGGCATTTTTTGGAATTTTTGCACCAAATTTTCAACATGGGGATTTTGGGACCCCTTCTCATAAATTCTGTCACTGTCATTGCGTTATTCGGGCCCGAAGGGTGATTTCGCAGTCACTGCGCAAAATCACCTTTCTGGCCTGATTAATGAAAATGACAGTGCCAACGTTCATAGGTGGGCTCTCAAAAGCCTATTTTGAAAATTTGGTGGAAATCCTAAAACTGACCGCTTTATCGAGCGCAGTGCTATGCAGTTCCATGCGAGGCTGTAAGTTCAGCTGGATTCTTACTATTTTCACTCCAGATTTTCAACATTGCCATTTTACCACACCTTCTTATGAGTAATACAGCTGTCATTTTTCACATCTCACCCAAAACGTGTTTCCACCCATGTAGCACAATGGTGCAGTCAGTGTGCAAAATCAATGTATGGGACACATTAAGAAAATCACAGTGACACTGTTCATGAGCAGAGGTCTTAAAATGGCTATGTTGAAAATTTGGTGAAAAATTCCTTAAAATGACTGTTTTACGATCGTGTGTTGCACAGTTCCTACGCACGCTCATAAGTTTGCAAATTTTCAATATTTTCACTCCAGATTTTCAACATTACCATTTTACCAAACCTCCTCATGAGCAGTATAGCTGTCATTTTTCACATCCTGCCCAAAATGTGTTTCACCCATGTAGCGCACAATAGCGCAGTCGGTGTGCGAACTCAATGTATGGGACACAGTAAGAAAATCACAGTGACACTGTTCATGAGCAGAGGTCTTAAATGACTGTGTTGAAAATTTGGTGAAAAATTCCTAAAAATGACTGTTTTGATGTTATGCTATGCAGTTCTACGTGCGCCATAAGTTCACGAATTTTCAATATTTTCACCCAGATTTTCAACATTGCCATTTTACCACACCTCCTTATTGAGCAGTACAGCTGTCATTTTTCACATCCTGCCCAAAACATGTTTCCGACCATGTAGCGCACAATGGCGCAGTCGGTGTGCGAAATTAATGTATGGGACACATTAAGAAAATCACAATGACACTGTTCATGAGCAGAGGTCTTAAAATGGCTATGTTTAAAATTTGGTGAAAAAATTCCTAACAATGACTGTTTCACGAGCATGTGTTGCGCAGTTCCTACGACGCCAGAGGTTTGCGAATTTTAGTATTTCCACTCCAGATTTTCAACATTGCCATTTAACCACACTCTTCTTATTAGTAGTACAGCTGTCATTTTCACATCTCACCCAAAACATGTTTCACGTGCAGCGCAACAATGGCGAGTCGGTGGCGTAAATCAATGTATGGGACACATTAAGAAAATCACAGTGACACTGTTCATGAGCAGAGGTCTTAAAATGGCTATGTTGAAAATTTGGTGAAAAATTCCTAAAATGATGTTTGACGCTAAGCTTAAGTGCAGTTCCTGCTACGCCGTAAGTTTACGCACTTTCAATATTTTCACTCCAGATTTTCAACATTGCCATTTTACCACACCTCCTTAGAGCAGTACAGCGTCATTTTTCACATCCTGCCCAAAACGTAGCTACCCATGTAGCGAGTAATGGCGCAATCGGTGTGCAAAATCAATGTATGGGACACATTAAGAAAATCACAGTGACACTGTTCATGAGCAGAGGTCTTAAAATGGCTATGTTGAAAATTTGGTGAAAAAATTCCTAAAATGACTGTTTTACGAGCGTGCGTTGCACAGTTCCTACGCACGCTCGTAAGTTCGTGAATTTTCAGTATTTGCACTCCAATGACTTCCAAATACCTAAACAGCACATAGAAGCAAGCAACATTCGGCACTGACAAATGCTTGTACTTCTTTGCCACTGATTTTTTTAAGCCATGTCCAAGTGCCAAATACCACTGCAAATACCTGCAAGCGAACGTTCGGCATTGACAAATGCTTGTTTAGTTTAGTCACAATTTTCTTTTTCATCCCAAGTTCCTCAGCAGCTCCAGGCAACCTTTCCAGTTCATACCCGGAGTTAAATTAAAGCCTTGAATGAGTAAATAAATCATTTTAAAAAAGTGTGTAAACAATTTTAAGCGTGTGTGTGTGTGTGTGTGTGTGTGCGTGTGCGTGTGTAACCATGGCAACCACCTCAAAAAATGCAGATGGAGGAACTATTTTATTACAAACTTTAAATGAATTTTTCATAAACATTTTTTTATTAAACTTATTTTTTTTACAGTGCCCATTTTTTAAGTGCAATAATAGCCTCCAGAGTGGGCAGTATTGTGCTGTACTGGACCTTCCAGTGGCTATAAGGCCCTCCGCCTTCAGAGTCGGGCCTCATTATGCCCAATACCGCCCATCCTAATGGGTATTATTGCTTACGCTTCCCAGGCAGGATAACTTAATTGTTTCATATTACAAAAATGGCTGCTGAACAAGTCTGCTACCATTGTTCGATCCATGTGTTTGGTACCAGTGACTTCGATGGTCATAGGAGCTTCAGTTGATCTGGAGTTGATTAATTTGTTAATACAGGTCCAGAATTTGTTAGGATCACTTAAGCTAGCTGTTTGTTGAGCTTTGAAATATGTCCTTTTGGTTAAATTGAGTTCATACTAGCACTTGTTCCTCAGGTGGCTGTAGGCTTTCCCGTTAGACCTTTTTTTATATTTTTATTTTATTAATTTTTTCAAATGTTATGACATCGAGGCAAAGAAGACATCTGTACACTCTCACATTGAAAGGCATTATGGTGACAATATTGCATTTGACAGTCCAAATAATTGTTACAACAAGATTGCACTCTTTCTGAAAAAGTGTCTAGTACCACCAAGTTAGTCTTTGTATGTAAAATGTCTAATAAAAAACATAACACCAACTAACTTGTGTGATCTTTTGACTATGAGAAATGTCAGAATCATATCAGGGCATACTATAACAGACTATGGTACAAAGGAAGGGTCAATATGCATGACAGAAAGTACCCAAGGCTGCCAAATATCCATGAAATGTGGGGATCTGTTTCTGATAGAGAAAGTCAATTGTTATAAAATATAAATTATTAACTATTGTTATCCATTGTTTGAAGGTAGGGGCCTTGGTGTGGAGCCACAACCTACTGACAGCCTTCTGGGCTGCAATCAGTAACATAAACAATGTTTTGGAATTGCCTTGCATCCTAAACCCCCAGGAGAAATATTAAGAAGTACAAAGCCATCTGTAAGAACTGCCACATGTGCAAACATGCACTGCAGGTGCTCACCCACCTCACCCCAGAATTTTGTCAAGTTGGGGCAGAGCCAAAACACATGGGCTTGATTTGTACTTTGGTTACCACAGAGTCTCCAACGTTTCTCCCAGTTGTCCCCCACATAGGCTGCCTGGATGACTGGCATTCGGAAGTACATATAATCGCAGCATGTTTGAACCTGTTCTGTGGTTGCCCAACACATCAACAATGGTGCCGACTGCCCCCTTCCCCCCACACACACCCTGAATGCTCATCCCCTCAATGCAAATGTCCTCCCTGGTGTCTAGTGGCACTCTCCACCCCTCATCTATCCCCACAACAGTCTTGTTTTCCCTGGTGTCTAGTGATAACCCCCCTAAGCACCCGTCCCTCTATTTGTAGTGTTGTCCCTAGTGTCTAGCTCCACCCTCCAGTTGCCCATTCCTGTAGTTGTAGAATTTTTCCTTGTGTCTTGTGGCACCCCCATCCTCCAATCACATGTCCCTGACATTGCAGTGATTCCCCATGTGTCTAGTGGTACCCCCCTCCCACTTGGAACTCGTTCAGTGACACTGCCAAGCCCCTGGTGGCTAGCTGCTCCCCCCGCCACACTCCACCGAGCACACCACCCAGCCAACACCCCCATACCTATGAAGGCAGTGCTGATTGGAGAGTCCGATACAATGACCAGCACAGCCCTCCTCTCATCTCCTCGGCCAGCTGCCATATGTAAGCAATAAGGCACGATGGGGTGTGCATTAGACAGTTCTAATGCACGAATAGGGGGACGTAGTGAGGCACAAGGCCACAGGCCGAGTACATCCAGTCCCCTAGCCGAGCATTAGAACTGTCTAATGCACATCCCCGGAGAGGCTTATTGCGCTTATAAAATGGGCCTGTGTATTCTAAATGGGGGTTCTAGTTTTACCTGTGCATTAGACACATCTAAAGCATGGCTAACAACCAATCAGATTGCTTGAAATCCTTTGCCCATTTTATAAGTGATGTGTACTGCACATGTGCTCCCTGTCATCCCATATGGTGGCTGGGTGAGGAGGTGAAAGGAGGGCTGTTCTAGTCATTGTATCAGGCTGTCTGTATGGCACCACCTTCACAGGTGTGGTGGGGGGTTGGCTGGGTGGTGTGCTCTGTGCAGGTGGTGATGGGGAGGCCAGTAGCTACCTGGGACTTGGTGGTGGCTCCAGGAGGGGTTCCTAGCAGGTGGGGGTATCACTACACACCAGAGAAGTCACTGCAATTCCAGGGACATGTGATCTGAGGGCAGGGGTGCCACTAGAAACCAACCAGAGACAACACTACAAATATTGGAACAGGTGCTTGGAAAGTAAGGGGTGTCACTAGACAACAGGTGATACTCTACAAATGCAAGGACAGGTGATCGGAGGGTGTGGGGTGCCACTAGACACCAGAGCAAATACAAATATTATGAGGACAGGTGATCGGAGGGTGGGGGTGCCATTAGACACTAGGGAACCATGAATGTTACAGGGATGGCTGATTGGAAGGTCATGGTTCCACTAGATACCAGGGCACATATTGGTTCAGTGTACAAGGTTCGGGGGGTGGGGGGCAGGTGGTTCTAGCAGTGCTCACTGCCACTAGGGCCTTTTACCTTGTTTAGTCAAGGTTTACAAAGGTGGCAAATAACTCCTGTTTGGGTGGTATTTACCACTGCTGCAAACTGGGGATGGAGGGACTGACCGGAATTCAAATAATCTGATTGGAGTGATGAAAGCCGACCATTCTCTTAACTCCACCTGCCAGCACCCTTTCGTCAAGTCAGTGGTGGTAAGGTATGTCACCCCTCACAACTTGTCTGGAAGTCCATCTGTCTGTGGCATTGGGTGGGCGTCAGACTTCATGACTGCACTGAGTCCACAAAAGTCCACACAAAAGCGAGTAGAGCCATCTGGCTTGGGAAAGAGGACTACATGTGAGGCCAAGGGAATGTGGCATTTGTGGATTACCCCTAAATCCACCATTTCCTCCATTTCCCTCCTAATGTCATTTAAGATGGCCTCAGCAGGCCCCAGCAGGCTGTCCGCCATATGGGCACTTGTGTCCCCGTGTCTACATCATGTGTTGCTAAGGGTGTTCATCCAGGTTTGGCTGTAAACTAAGGGGCAAAGTCCTCTAAAACCTCCCTCACTTCCTGGGACTGTTCTGGGGTCAATGGGGCAACAGTTTGATTGCCTCCACAGATGACTCCCGCTTGCTTTCCTCTAGAAGCCCAGGAGGGGAACTTCCTCTTCCATTCCCGCCCCAGGACTACACTCTGCAAACACCATGTCAGCCCTATTTGCATATGGCTTTATCCTGTTGACAAGGTACATCATATGGGTATGTCTCCTGTCAGACAGTTCCACAATATAATTTACGTCATTGACCTGTCTGACTACCTCATATGGTCCCGCCCACTTGGCCTGCAGCTTGTCCTTCCGGACCAGAATTAGGATCATTACTTCCGGACCTGCATTGTATGAGCGAGCTCTGGCTCCGTAGTCATACCAGACTTTTGGCTTCTGTTGGGCAGCTGACAGGTTGCTTTGGGCCACTCCCATAAGTTCTTTCAGCTTCTCCCTAATCATAAGGACATACTCCACTATGGGAGTTCCTCGAGTGGTGTGCTTGCCAACCCAATCTTCCCGGATCAAGTCTGGGGTCCCACACACCCTACGTCTAAATAAGTGTTCGAAGAGGGAGAACCCTGTCAACTTCTGGGGCACCTCTCTGTATGTGAACAACAGATGGTGAAGGTATTTCTCCCAGTCCCTCCCATGCTGTTCAGCAAAGGCTTGGAGCATTGATTTTAGGGTACCATTAAATCTTTCCACAAGCCCATTGGCTTGTGCGTGATAAGGTGTCGTGCATCTCTGCACCACCCCACACTTCTCCCACTAAAACTTCATCAGGTTTGACATGAAGGTACCCCCTTTATCAGAGATAACCTCCTGTGGAAACCTGACATGGGAGAAAATCCGTAGCAAGATGTCTGCCACTTTGTCTGCCGTGAGGAGAGGACAACTGCCTCTGGGTATCAGGTGGCGTAATTGACCACCATCAGGATAAACTTTTTCCTGGAGCAACTTGGGTTACTCATTGGTTCCACAATATCTATTCCTACACTCTGGAATTGCTCCACCAAAATGAGCAAGAGAATTAGGGCAGCTTTGATTTTACTACCTGCCTTCCCTATTTGTTGGCACTGGTGACAAGACCTGCAGTATTCCTTCACCTGCTGGGTGAAGTTGGGCCACATAAAATTCTGGGCCAATCACTGCATGTAGTGAGCGATGCCCAGATGTCCAGACGTGGGAATGTCATGAGTGACCTTGAGCAATCGCTTACGATACCCCTGGAGAACAAGCTGCCTGCCCATCAACCCTCCCTCTGTCCTCATGTCCTGTGTATACAACAGTCCGTTGTCCCAAAGTACCCTATATCTCATGTCACCTTCCTGTCACTCGTCAGATTCTGCACAAGCCTTCAGCCTTTCCAAACTAGGATCAATCCTCTGAGCAGCTGCAAAATCTTCACATTTTCCCAAAGCATGAGACATGTGCCCCTCAGTTCCTAAACTGGTGACCATAGCTCTAGCATCAAGGCATTCAGAGTCACTGCCATCCCTAACCTTCTGACTAAGTGTTACCCCTACATCCTCAGAGTAACCTTCTGTAGCTGTTTTGTAAACTGCTACTTGGGGAAGTCCTACCTCCCTTTTACCATTCTCCACGTCAGAAGGCACAGGCTGGGGAACCAGCCTCTTATTATTTTCCAGCAGGGCTTCTGTGAGGTTCAGAGAATTACAAGGGGCCTTAGCAGTCTGACTGCGGGTAACCGCATACACCACCCCCTGCTGTAGATTATTTCTTATAATCACATCCAGGGTGAGGATGTCTGCCATGGCCACTTTCTGCACCCTCTCTCCTGTCTCACTCCAATCCAGGAGAACACTAGCTAGTGGCAGAGTTTTCTCCTCCCCTGTAAATCCCCTCACCGTTACAAACTGAGTAGGTATAAGCTGTTCAGGCCCAACCAAATCCCCCTTTACCAGGGTAAGAGATGCCTCTGTGTCCATTAACCCATAGGTTTGCACCTCATTTACAATAATCGGGTGTATGTGTAGACGTTTTGCAAATGTTTAAAATATCAAGAGACAGCCAATTTCTTGCTGACCTGGGATTGGTAGAAAATAATAAAGCTCATTC
The DNA here is from genome assembly GCA_016271365.2 of Neoceratodus forsteri. Classification (NCBI taxonomy): domain Eukaryota; kingdom Metazoa; phylum Chordata; order Ceratodontiformes; family Ceratodontidae; genus Neoceratodus; species Neoceratodus forsteri. The sequence goes on from CM057455.1 coordinate 1,299,527,079, forward strand.
ACTTAGAAGCCATAATCGTCAGCTAATGCTAACCATCCCAGAAAGTGACACTAGAAGATATTTCTACACACAAAGTATTGTACCACTATGGAACTCCTTGCTAAGAGAAATGGTGGAAACAGATACTTTCAGTATTTTAAATCTAAACTAGACAAGTTTAGACAGCTAGACAGCTTAATCTGGTTCAAGGTCAGTTGGCATTCATCTGTATCCCCCTCCCCCGGGTCATGCCTGAAAATAGTCAGGATTTGTCTAGTGCACTTACCCAGTCAACAAAAACTAAACAAATAAATAAATAAAGTACTTACTAAACCCTACGCGCACATATTGACTCGCTTGCAAGAGATGTACCATAATGGGCACATGTGGCCTTCTATGCCTCTATCGCTACCTAGTATGATACCTAGTATGTGCTCCCTTATGTTTATAGGCATGCTTTCAGGGATACAGAGTGCACCCAACTCTGTTTGAGGACCACTTTGCCCACTCTGTGTCTTTTTTGGGGCACTGTCTAGTAAGATGCCATGGCTGTTTGCAAAACCAACAGTTATTTCTTTTATCCAAAAAATCTCTTTGTCATAAGTTGGGGTTTCCCCCTTTCTGTGGAGGCAGTGAAGGTTTTAGCTGCTCTGAAAGTGCGCTTTTCCCTTTCTGCCCTTTCACTCCTGCTTCCCCACTTCCTGTCAGAGCAGGCCTGCTTCTGGCATAGCAGTCTGAGAGCTCAGCAGCTTGCTGTGCTGTTTTTGGATCTTCGTCATTTAGTCAGGTTTTCAACTCTGCTGGTCAAGCCTAAAAGAACTGCTCTAAAAGTACAACCTGTTCAATTTTCTGCACAGATTTTGCTTCCACCCTCTCCCAACAACGTTTTAAAAACCTGATGTTGCTCTGTGGCTATTCCTCAAAGCTCATATCGGGGCTTTTTCAGAGTTTATGAAACTTAACCCATGGGCCTCAGGAGTAAATTTATACTTTTTAAGCAAAGCAGTTTAAGTTTTTCATAATTGCTACTGTCATAATTGTCCATTTGGCCTAGCGCCTCATCCCCTTTACCAGTAAGCAGCGGGGATAGCTGGAAGCTCCAGACTCCCTGGGTATCTTGGCCTGGATACAGACCTTTTCAAACAAATTCAAAAATGTATCCACATCCTCCCCCTCTGTTAATTCAGCTATTAATCTGGAATTTAACTTATACCCCAGCCCTGGAGTTTCAGGTTCACCACTGCCACTTACCTCCTCTGATGCTGGTCATTGTAGTCTTAGCTTCTCCAGTTCAAACTCTCTCTGGCACTGCTTTTCTTGGCCTCTCTCTGAAGCTGCTTTTCTTTTTCCTCTGCCTGTCTCTGGTGCTGCTTTTTCTGCATCTCCAGTTCAGACCTCTTCTGCTGGAACTCTCTCTGCTGCTGGGTTTTGAACTTTCTCTGCTGCAGCTCCAATTTCTTCAGCTCAGTTTGTAGCTGATCCCTTCCAGCTCCCGCTCTGTGGTGGCCTTCCCCTGGTGCAGTGCTTTGGGTTCCCATTGGTCTCGGTGTCCTCCTCCTCCCTGGGACTGGACACTGCGATGTCCCTTGGCACCCCATGCCCAATGTCTGGTCCCTTTCAGTCACTTACTGTGACTTGAGGTTTGGGGCAACCGCTTGCTCATCAGCTGCCACAAGAGCCCCCACAAGGTTCTTTTTGGTTTGCCCCTCATACTGGACCCCTCTTTTATGGCACAACTGCCTTAGGTGGTCTGCAGTATATTCACTGTAGTTGGAAGCCATCTTCTTCCCTATCTACTGCTACCCTTACATGGAAAAAAAAATCCCAGACCAGGGTAGGGAACTTTATACTGTAACCAAATAGTTTTTTTTCCAAATCTCTGCCCTGTTTTGTGTGTGTATTGTTTTCAGTTTATCAGTCCGATACACTGGCCTCAAATCCAACCTCTATGCCTGTGCCACCAATATCTTCCGAATCCCACCACTATGCCACCAGATCTGTAAGGAACCGACTCCTGGGGACCAGGTCCACTGAGCTCACAGTGCCCACCCCTACGTACAATCTGTGACAGGGAGGAACAGGAATACCTTTTATGTGTCCATCAAGAGTGCTCGCTGAGTTCACAACTGAACACTCACCATGAGGTCCCAGGGCTTCCTCTTTAAAATCCAGCTAAGGGCATAATACAGTCTGAAATCTGTAGCCAGGTGAGAACCCTCCTCGGTTGCTGTACTGGGGGGAAGGGACAACCCAGGTGTTACAAGCTCTTTGGGATATGCCCTTGTAAACCTGTTTGTATCCTCTCCCATGGGGTGTACAGTACCTAGTTCCCTCTTATAGACTCCTCCTGAGACATGTGTATCTCCCTGACTTAAGGCACCTAGACTTCCCTTTAAGGATCCTAGTCTTGGTAGTGAATGGTAGCACTTTAGCTATTTCAGGCTAGTCTCAAAATTAAATAAACCTTTGATCTTTTTACACACACACACACACACACACAAATCACTCACAGGCAGTTTTAAAAGCAAAGTGCTTTTATTAAATTACTTAAAAAATCATGCAAAATTTACAAACAAAAGATTTCAGAAATCAGGTTACAGAATAACAAAACACAATTGAAAAAAAATACAAATACAAAATGCACTGTGAAATGTAATGGTCTAGTTTCCACCTGGTTCATAGATGATTAAAGTCCAGAAAATAAATGGGTTTGCAAAGATTCAGTTCTCTCTTGCATTCACTGGTTTTAAGTCTGTCTCTGTGGCAGTCTTACTTCTCTTGTGCATCAGGAACAAGTGTCCAAAATGCAATGCAATGCACTGAGCTTCTGTTTGGAGTTGAAGGGCCTTATATAAGCATGGCTCTTCCAGTCTGTGGTTAGCTGGTGGCCCCATCCTTTTAGGCCAGCAGGGGTCTCTCTTGTGCTTTCCCAGTTTTTAAGTGAACCATATCATCAATTTGTTAGATTCTCCCACAGTTCCAACATTCTGCCAGCTAATAAAATGTAAATAGACTGGAGTTAACTTTGCTGCCACCTCCTTCCTTAAACCTATTTCTCTTTGAGTTTAAAGTTTAATTCTGGTGATAGTTCCTCCAATCTCCTGAGATTATATTACTGGTTTCCCTTTGTTAACTTTACAAAGAACTTCCAATCCTATTTGAAATCAGATTTTAGTTTCCTGGTTAAGCATTTGTCCCCAGATCACAGAGGAGTGTCAGATATTTTGCATTACATTCTCTTTCTCTTTCCTGTGACCTTTTCAGTAACACTGGGTATTCTTTTGGCAGCCCTTAGTTCTGGCCTGTTTGGAACTTTTAAACATAACCAAAAATCACAGAAAATTATAACAGCAATAAGTCTGCAATATTTTCAGCAGTGGCCAACATGCCACAATTATATATAGAACAATTAACATCCATCTGTTTAGAACAGGGCTATTAGGACATCAGCAGGTTCTGTGACATTATAACATCAGGAGAGTGAAGCTCTGGTATCCTGATTTACGTAAGTTATAACTTTTATACTATTGTATAAATTGAATACACAAAGGCTTGACTCAGATTACACAATTTAAAGAAAAGAGTTACTGAACATGTAGTCATGAGACTTTATCCACTAACCATGGTCAGTTTTTTTCCAGCAATGTAACACCCACTCCAGTGAAGCTGAGAGACTGGGCCCATTACATCACTCCTAATGCTACATCTTCTCATTGTTACTCCCTCCTTTCACAACTCTTTCCTGTACTGACATTCTGTAGCTTCTCTGGGTCATCTGGGACAGTCACAATCAACAGCCAAGCACCTCGATTTTTGAAGGGTGGACTTTGACACGATGAGGGAGTTGATCTGGGGCAAGTTAGTTGGGGTAGACAGCATGGGAGGGGTGAAGGACAGATGGGTCAATAAAGGGGGTCATTCTTGAGGCATCAAATATATGCCTGAGGACAGTAACCAAAAATAGCAGGTACAAGAGACCAGTGTGATTCTTGGAAAAGGTCAGATAAGCAGTGAGAGCCAAGAAAAAAGGCCTTCATCAGGCACAAAGAACAGGTGGAGGACGAAGAACGGGGAGAACACCAACTGAGAAATAGGAAAGCAAGGAGGGAGGTTAGGGAAGCTACAGCGGACACAAAGCTGGGTATTGCTGAGGGGTCAAGAGTGGGGAAAAGCAATTCTTTGGGTATATTAGGGGAAAAAGGAGGGGATCTGTTATACTATCTGAGTGAGGCAGTGTAATAGAAGAGGACAGACAAAAGGCAACCATCCTTCATGACTGCTTCATCTCTGTCTTCCTCATGGAAGACAGCAGGCCCTTGCCAGAGTGTGGCATCAAGGCAACCACAAATGGGCTCCTATAGATAGGGCAGCCAGTATTCACCAGCAAAAGGGTCCAGAAAGAGTTAGCTGCCCTTAAAATAGATGAGGCCCCAGGACCGGACAGGATGCACCTGAGTGAGCTTAGGGAACTGGCAGAATTGTTAACTGAACCCCTGGTAGGTCGATTCAATAGCTTGTTACAGAGAGGGATGGCTCTGAAGGACTGGGTGGTGGTAAACATAGTTCCACTCTCTAAGGTGGAGGGACAAGGAGCAAGCCAGGAACTACAGACCTGTCTGTTTTACCTCAGATGTGGAAAGATGATAGAATCACTAGTCAAAGAGGACCTAGTAGGCTTTCTAGAGAGAAATGGCCTACAGGATAGTAAACAGCATGGGTTAGTGTCAGAAGGTCTTGCCAGACTAACCTAATAGTTTTCTTTGACTGAGTGAAGAGGGCATTGGATAGTGGCCATGCTGAAGATTTACTGTATTTCAATTTCATCAAGGCCTTCAGCTCAGTGCCTCACAGAAGATTGCTGAAACAAATAGAGGATCTGGGGCCAGCAAGGGACATAATAAGATGGGTAGGACATTGGCTGAGCAGAAGGCAGCAGAGGGTCATAGTAAATGGGGAAAATCAGAAGAGAGGGAGGTCTAAAAGGGGTATCACAGGAATCGATCCTGGGGCCAATCCTCTTCAATGTGTTTGTCAATGACATTGGAGAAGCAATCCAGGACAGGTGGGGTCTCTTCCCAAATGATACAAAACTCTGTGGGAAGGTGGGCAGTGACAAGGGAATTAGGAAGCAGAAGAGTGACCTGCTTAGACTGAAGAGGTGGTCTAAGGTCTGTCAGTCAAAATTCAATGCCAGAAAGTGCTAGGTGATGCACCTATAAAGCAAGAACCTCAGGACAGAGTGCTGGATGGGAGGAGTTAAGCTGAGCACTACGACAGAGTAAAGGGGCCTAGAAATCATTAGTGACACACTCAAACAGGCCAGTGCAGTAAGGCCTTTATTAAGGCAAATAGGATGTTAGGACATATCTGGAGGAGTATTAACAGTAGAAGAAAAGAAATAATACAGTACTACCTCTTTATGGATCAGTGGTAAGGCTGCATTTGGGGTACTGCGTCCAGTTTTGGAGTCCTAACCTTAGGAAAGATAAGTGACAGTTTAGAGGTGGTGCAGTGAATGGGGATCAGGATGATACAGGACCATCAAGATGGATCTTACGAGGATTGGCTCTAGGCAATAAATACGTATTTGTTGGAGATCAGATGGGAGAGGGGCGATATGACAGAGACCTTCCAGTTCCTGAAAGGAAGAATAAATGAGGTGAAATATGGTGAGTTGTTTAGGATAAGCACCAGTTCAAGGTCACGCGGGTACAAGTGGAAACTGGCAGGTGAAAGGTTCAAGAGCAATATGAGGAAATATTATTTTACAGAGAGGGTGGTAGAACCTTGGACCAGCCTGTCAGTCGAGGTGGTAGGCAACAAAACCATAAATGGTTTCAAGCATGAGTGGGACAGAGTGATGGGTATAGTGGCTTCTCAGGGCAATAGTAGCAGGGATGGAAATAGTGGGGTGGATAATGAGGGATGGTACCCTGGATGACAGGTTATGGGGATTTATAGGGAACCATGGGCAGACTGAATGGACTATTGGTCTTTTTTCTGCAGGCATTGTATATGTTTCTGTGTTTTCCAGTTCCACATGTAGAACCCCAATAAAAATGCCAGAAAATATTAGCCTCAGCAACCAGTCACTGAGGGGCTCCCACTTGTCACCTAGTCAACCTCATCCTCAGTCATGAACCAATTTATCCTTACCCTCTGTTCCCCATCCCCCAGCCAGTTTTCAACCCATTTTATGATGCTGTTGTCAATACCTAATGACCTTAATTCCATTATTAATTCCCTCTCGGGGACCAGGTTGAAGGTCCTATTGATATATAGAAAGATCACATTAAATGGTATTCCCATGTTCCTTAGTGACTGGTGCACAGAAGCTAAGCTTGCTTGTTGAACACCATCTTCCCTTTTTTATCCATGCTATTTTCCACCCATGGACCACCCCTGTTGCTATTTGATGTTGCTCTCTACTTTCCTGTATAAATCTTTCTAATGTTTTCTCCACTGCCAATGTTAGACTTGTGCCTGACTCAGTAGCTTCCTTTTGGAAGACTTGCATTACTCAACTGATTGGTAATGGAAGTTGTATGGCTGACATTTAGCTATCAAAAAATATCAGTACTTTCTACGTATATACTGTATGATCTGACCATCTGTATACTGTACCCAAAAGTGCTTTAGTAAGTAAATAAGTAAACCTTTATCGTTGAAGTGCCCATTCCCAGGGGCTCAGACTGCCGTAGAGAGTATCAAATATCCTACACGTGAAAGAAATATAACCTAACAAGACAGTCTCCCCTTACCCTATAAGTTTAGCTTTAGGCTGATGCACATTTTATTAAGAGACTAAGCTTGCTGAATAAACGTTTCCTGCTGCTGAATGTTCAGTTGCAGCAAATGACATGGTCATCTGTTTCCTCAAATTTCTATGGTATCACATCTTGATTATTCCAATTTACAGGATATGCACAATACCAGAGACAGGAAGTGTGTCCAGGAACCCCAGGCCCAACCTTGTGAGCCTGTAGTTCTGTGGTTAGAGCATTGGGATGTTATTCCGGTGGCCTGGGTTCAATTCCCAGTAAATCACATTATCTCTTTCTCACCGCAATGTGTGATATCTCTAGGTAAAGTGTCCACCTGCCTGCAGTACCCCAATGAGGACATCAGAGAGAATCTCTTTAGAAATATTGCAAAATACTGTATCTGACCATGTCTACTGCTGCACCTGTAATCTTTGCAAATAAAAACCTGGGCCTCAGTTTTCAAAGAGCCCTTAGAGCAATGCATGTTACATTGGTCCAGGGTTGCATCTAACTCTGGGTGCATCAAGGATCCTGTGCCCAATTTTATCATGGGGAGTGCCTGCACCAAAAACCCAAGAGTTGCTGCAGCTGCAGACTAGTACTAAACATTTGGTGCACCTGTGGGAAGTGCCCCAGGGATCCACCCCCTCCACTAGAGGGGCCGGGACAGTTGGGGGTGTAGTGAATCTGCATGCCAGGAGGTGTTCAGTGCAGAAGGGACATGGGGGTGCCATAGGGGGCATTGGAGAGACTTCTGGCATAGCATGTTACGCAAGGTGGCTATCTATGGGGCAGCCACCAGGGTTGTGCCCACCTGGGGACACGTCATATACATCAATGGAAAACAAAGGGTAAAATAGTCTGGATCTCTGTCCTCCCTCAGGCCTATATTACATGATGTACCTCAGGGATCAATCCTTGGTCTGTTACTATTCTCACTGTTCATTAATGAGCTACCCAACTTCTGTGGTGGTTTGTCAGTGCAAGATTATGCTAATGATGCAATCCTATTCTGACCATCAACAACATGGAGTGGCTTAACCAAAGTCTTAACTCCAACTTCAATATGCTTGAAAATTGATTCTCAGATAACCATCTAATTCTGAATACAAAAAAAGCTATGGTTTTCCACAATCCCTCCTCTAAAATATCCAGATCTGCCTCTCTGTATCCTCTCAAAATCTGCTTGTTATCTGGTGATACCATAGAAATAGTTCAAACTTTTAAATACTAAGGAGCCTGCCAGCTGCAGGGATAGAGCAGGAACATGAGCCTGTAAAGGCCTTGGAACCCCAGCCTGTAGTACACACTAAGGAGCCTGCCAGCTGCAGGGATAGAGCAGGAACAGGAGCCTGTACAGGCTCTGGAACCCCAGCCTGTAGTACACACTAAGGAGCCTGCCAGCTGCAGGGATAGAGCAGGAACAGGAGCCTGTAAAGGCTCTGGAACCCCAGCCTGTAGTACACACTAAGGAGCCTGCCAGCTGCAGGGATAGAGCAGGAACAGGAGCTTGTAGAGCCTGTAAAGGCTCTGGAACCCCAGCCTGTAGTACACACTAAGGAGCCTGCCAGCTGCAGGGATAGAGCAGGAACAGGAGCCTGTACAGGCTCTGGAACCCCAGCCTGTAGTACACACTAAGGAGCCTGCCAGCTGCGGGATAGAGCAGGAACAGGACCTGTACAGGCTCTGGAACCCCAGCCTGTAGTACACACTAAGGAGCCTGCCAGCTGCAGGGATAGAGCAGGAACAGGAGCCTGTACAGGCTCTGGAACCCCAGCCTGTAGTACACACTAAGGAGCCTGCCAGCTGCAGGGATAGAGCAGGAACAGGAGCCTGTACAGGCTCTGGAACCCAGCCTGTAGTACACACTAAAGGAGCCTGCCAGCTGCAGGGATAGAGCAGGAACAGGAGCCTGTACAGGCTCTGGAACCCCAGCCTGTAGTACACACTAAGGAGCCTGCCAGCTGCAGGGATAGAGCAGGAACAGGAGCCTGTACAGGCTCTGGAACCCCAGCCTGTAGTACACACTAAGGAGCCTGCCAGCTGCAGGAATAGAGCAGGAACATGAGCCTGTAAAGGCTCTGGAACCCCAGCCTGTAGTACACACTAAGGAGCCTGCCAGCTGCAGGGATAGAGCAGGAACAGGAGCCTGTACAGGCTCTGGAACCCCAGCCTGTAGTACACACTAAGGAGCCTGCCAGCTGCAGGGATAGAGCAGGAACAGGAGCCTGTAAAGGCTCTGGAACCCCAGCCTGTAGTACACACTAAGGAGCCTGCCAGCTGCAGGAATAGGCAGGAACAGGGCCTGTAAAGGCTCTGGAACCCCAGCCTGTAGCACACACTAAGGAGCCTGCCAGCTGCAGGGATAGAGCAGGAACAGGAGCCTGTACAGGCTCTGGAACCCCAGCCTGTAGTACACACTAAGGAGCCTGCCAGCTGCAGGGATAGAGCAGGAACAGGAGCCTGTAAAGGCTCTGGAACCCCAGCCTGTAGTACACACTAAGGAGCCTGCCAGCTGCAGGGATAGAGCAGGAACAGGAGCCTGTAAAGGCTCTGGAACCCCAGCCTGTAGTACACACTAAGGAGCCTGCCAGCTGCAGGGATAGATGGTTAGATGGGTATTTTTTGGTTGAGAACAGGGATGGGAAGGGAGAGTATGGGGGTAGCAATAGATATGGACAGTGTGGGGCAGTGTCCCAGCTCCCTCCACACCCAACCCACCCCAGCTCTCATTCCTAGCATTCAACACACCTCCAGCACTTTGTTCCTCCATGCCTCCCCACCCTCCAAGCCACCCCTCATCCACCCTACCTACTGCCCCACACTGTCCATGTCCATTGCTACCCCCATACTCTCCCTTCCCATCCCTGTTCTCAACCAAAAAATGCCCATCTAACCTTCCACACCCAATGTTCCTGCAAGCAGCTCCAGCTCCAGCTTTCATTGCTCCAGCCCCTGCTTATCCTACTTATGTCGAGTAATGTCCACCCTAACCCAGGGCCCCCCACACCTGACACTCCCAGCCACTCCAAAACTAATGGCCTGAAAATAGCTACTATTAATATCTGGAGCCTGCAGAAAAAATTTGACTCCCTCCAAGTCTGGATTGCCCAGCACCAACCTGATATACTTTGTGTGGTAGAAACATGGCTCTCCAAAAATACCCAGTACGCCACCATCTACATCTCTGGTTAATCAGTCTTTTGGGCTGACAGTTGCAGTAAACGAGGAGGGGGGCTCCGCCATCTACCTACATGACTCCCTGCAGTGCCTCCCCCTTCCCCCAGCCTACCTAGACCACAATGCCCAAGCCCTCACTCTGAAAATTACTGTTAACAAAGTCTCTGCCCCCCCTTCTAGTTACAGCAGTCTACATCCCGCCTAGGAACCAAAAGGTTGCCTTCCCTGCTACCCTTGACTATCTCATTCAGCTGCCCCCTAAATCTGAGTGCCTAGCACTTAGGAACTTCAGCGTTAACTGGCACTTCTTCTTAGCTTCCCCACTTAAGGATACTATCACTGCAATGAACTTCTCCCAAGTAGTCGCCAGCCTCAGCAGACTGAACCCTAAAACTGGCACCACAACCCTGCTCAGCCTAATACTATCTAACCACCCTTACAGAATCTCAAGTTTAACAGTGCTTCCCAGTGTCATGATTGACCACTCCCCTGTGACCTGTATCTGGTCCTACAAAAATTCCAACGCCCCCAACTCATTGTTCAATGGCGTCTTAGGCCAAACATGCTCCAGTGTCTGAAACTGCACTTCAGCTCCCTAGACTGGCCACCCATTCATAATGCCCTTGATGTCAACTTGGCGCTTGACTGCTTTATCTCTGCTCTCTCCTCCGCCTGTGATAAATTTGCTCCATTGGCGAAATGTGTCATCAAGGGTCACTTGACCCCCTGGATTACCCAGAACCTCCTGGACCTCATGCACCTTCGTGACTCCCTGTGGCAACGTGTGCTTGACTCAGGCAAACAGGTCAATAGATAAAACTATCAGGCCATGAGAAACAAATGCACATGGGAGACTTGTAAAGCAAAGGCCAAGCACTACAAGTCCTCCCTTACTTCTACCTGGGGCTCGGGAAGAAAGTTCTGGGATAACCTGAAAGAACTAAATAGTAAACCCATGTCATCCCCCCCGTCCCTCATTGTTAACAGTGGCACGGCTGTCTCAGACCCCAGACATGTAGCAGATATCCTAAATACCTCCTTCTCCAATCTCAGTGGGATACTCCCTTCTCACTTCTTCGATCCTCCCCCACCCCAAGTCACCCCACACCACTCCACCCCACCCTGTCACTTCAAGACTGTCTCCCCTTCCAAAGCCAGGCCCTACCTGCTAAAGGCCTTAGGGCATGTCCATTACAGCGCTGATTTCCTTGACCTCAAGCCTCTACGCCTTACTCTCGATGCTGTCCTCTCCCCCTCTCCTCCATCATCAACCTCTCCCTCTGCCTAGGGACCTTCCCCTCCATTTGGAAGGCTGCTGTCATCACACCAATACACAAGGGTAGGGACCCCTCCAAATGCAGGTAACTACCGGCCGATCTCTATCTCCCCCCCAACTCTCTAAAGCCCTCAAAAAAATAATTTCTGACCAATTGACTGAGCATCTCACTAAATACAACTTGCTGTTCAAGCAGCAGCATGGCTTCCGCCAGGGCCACAGTACCACCTCTGCGTTGCTGGAGTTCGGTACCCCCCTGCACTCTGCACTCGATAAAGGTCACCTTGTAGGGGCAGTCTTCGTGAACCTGTCGAAGGCATTCGACGCACTCAACCATTCCCTCCTCCTACCTGCACTAAACAACACTGGTCTCTCCCCTGAAGCCACTGGATGGTTCACCAACTACCTCTCAGGTAGAACCAAGCAGGTGAAGATAGGCTGTGCTCTGTCCTCATCCCTCCATGTCAGATCTGGGGTCCCGCAGGGTTCTATCCTCTGGCTCCTCCTCTTCAGCATATTCCTCAACATCCTCCCTATGGTTTGCTCTGGGCATCTGGTTCTCTACGCAGACAATGCCATACTGTTCACCTCCCACTCAGACCTCCACCAACTCCAACTCCATCTTCAAAAGGCCTTCTCTGAAGCAGAATCCTGGTTCTCAGAACACCGACTCATCCTAAACTACAGAGGGAAAAAAAAAGTGATGCTTTTTGCTAACCCTCAGAATTGACATAAGGACCACTCCCTCTGTATCAACAACTCCAAGTCTCAACCTCTCGACCATGCTGTGTCCTTCAAGTACCTCAGAATCCACTTGGACCCTGCCCTTAATTTCCACACTCAGATTCATCACCTCTGCACTGCTGTAAATAACAGGATCAGCTTACTACACCAGGTCAAACACTACCTCACCCCCGAAGCCCTCCGTCTTGCTGTCTCCTCCTCCATCCTTGCCCTCATTGACTCTGGGGTCCTAATCTATGGTGCGGCTGATTCCACATCCCTCCAGAGAGTTAGAGTAACCCTCAACAAGGCCTGCTGCCTTATACTAAGCTGTGACTGCTACACTCACACATGTGCCCTTTACCAGCAGTCCAGCTGGCTCAACTTTGACAACAAACTCAAATAACACACCTGCCTCATGGCCAAACAGATTGCCACCGGGCTCCCCCCCCCCAGTCTTGCCTCCCTCCTGACGCCTGCTCCCCAAACAAAAATCACTCGCAACTCAGTTAAATTCCCATTTCTTATCCCTTGGCTCCATACGTCACTTGATCAGCGAACCTTTGCTTACCGAGCCAGGCTCTGGATGAACACCACTCCCCACCCCATTACGTCCGAGCCCAAACTCAGCCTTTTCAAAACCCTCCTCAAAGGCCATCTTGAGACCATCAATGCCTGCGACTGTCCTTAACCCCCTTGACCCATGACAATGGACTCTCCTCCTGCCACAGCTCTATTTTACTAATTAAGAAGCAGCCCTTGCTCTCAAAGTTCCTGTTGAGCTTGACACTGTCAGGTCTATGCCTGGGCTATGACAGACCCTTGCTCCCATGTTTATCTATGGCATAACTGAACTGTGTATACTGTAAAACATTTGTACCCAAACTGTATGTGTTGGCCTAACTGCTGTACTCGACTCTGTCAAGCCTGTACCCTTACTGTGACTGTAAGTTGTTCCAATGCTTGTCTTCTGTAAAATATTATGTACCCAAACTATGTATGTTCACCTAACTGTTGTATACTTGTCTACTAACGTGGTGCCTTCGGAAATGAGTCTCTGACTCAAAGGTTGTAAACCCAAAATGTTCAATAAATAAATAAGTAAATAAATAAATAAACGCACCACACACCTCCTTTTCTTTAGAGACTCCCATAACCCAGCTATCTAAAATAATAAACCAGAAGTTAGGTCTCTTATACCATCTCCGCTCCCTTTTATCCTACTCCGCCTGTCAAAAAATTGCTTAGACATCCCTTCTCCCTATACTGTTTTACAGTGCACCACTGTTGCTGTCCGCTCAACCCTCATCCCTTGTCCAGCTTCGTCAAATTTATTTTAGGATCAGATGATTTTGTCCTGGAGCTGATCCTAGAAAACACAATGGCATGAATAATAAAAGCTATGATCAGAGATCACTTGAACTGAATATGTATCCACTGGAATTAAGAAAAGTAAGGGGAGATATTTTACTTACGTATACAATTCATAAAGATACAAACCTAATGACAGACATGGACATGGCTTTTAACAACAGAAGCTATAACTTGAGAAGCCATATATACCAGCTCTAACTAACTTTTCCCAAAAGAGACCTTAGACATTTCTTTTATACACAAAGGATCATCCCTCAGTGGAATTCCTTACCAAATCATATTGTAAATGTTATAAATCTTGAATCCTATAAAAACAAGTTAGATTCTTACTTATTAGGCAAATGGGTTTAAATACCAGCATGCTGGAGATGTACTAACGTGGGCCATGCCTTCTGTATATCTGTTCATTCCAAGTACGAAATTGCTTCTGTACACTGGCCAGATTATGACTCAAGGCTACAGTACCTCACTTTATGCTTTGTATTCAAACTAGTTAATCTTTTCAATCCTCCTTGCCTAAGGAGAATCGTATATTGCAAAGCAGTTGCCTGCCCTCTCAGGCAGCATCTTTACCTATACTAGCGATCCCGAAACCACACTGTCTCTCGGGCAAGCGTTCTTTTGCCTACTCTGCTATCAATGCCTGGAATTCACTCCCATTTGTATTACTCTCCTGCCTACCCTGTCACTTTTCAATAAAGAACTTGCCTCATACATCCTTAAACCTCCTCCCTGCATTTCCTTTCGCTAATCCCTATTTTCACTGTACCATATTCTGCTAAAGGTATCTTACTCCTGAATCTACTAGAATGTGTAGTATATATGTCTGTAAATATGTATATTTTCATGGTTTTAATCTATATATTCACTGCAATTATGTATATTCTTTTTTTAACTCAGCTTTATTCAGAAAAATTGATGGCCACTTGAATACAAATGATAACAATATTAAAATATACATCATTTGAAAATCAGCTCTTATCAAATGAAAAGTACGTGCATCGAAATACAAGATCAATTGTGGCATGCAGTGTGTGCTTATCAGCAGGGCTGGCTGCTCCAAAAGGAAAGCCTAAGGCCCAGTCCTAAGATTAAGACTTTGAACATATAAACTGATATAAAACAACAGTAAAATAACTATGGCCCCAAATGGGCCATCAAAACATGCCCTGGCTGCATGAAACACTCTCCATGTGTCCCGAAGACTTTGTGACTAGGTACTTATTGGCATAGTCACAAGGGTACTTTCACTAACCCCTCCTAGAGTGACATGTAGCTAGGGAAAAGCAGTTCTGCAAACTGTCCACAGGTCAATCAGTGATCCCCAGTCCAATCTGGTCAGTGCAAAGGAGAGTATTCAGGGAGCACCAGATTCTTGCTGAACTTTTGTGCTGAATTGAAACCTCCAGATCTCCCGCTTCTGCCAGCAGAGGGTGTGGTGGTCCTGCTGAAGCCTCAGCCTGGCTGTAAGTGACTCTAGCAACACCACCTCCTTAACCCTCTGTATCCAATCTTATAGGGTGGGAGGGTCTTTACTGAGCCAACAGGCTGTGATACACTTTAAAGCTACTGCTAAGAATATAAGCAGCACCTTACGAGTGTCCCCATGTAGGTGGAACACCGTTGGGATCCCCAGGATCCAGTCTGCAAAGGAGTTTGGAATATCGATGTCCATCATCTCCCTTATGGTCCCCTTACGTTGTTCCCCAAAAATTCCCAACCTACGGCAATCCCAGAATAGATGCCAATGATTACCTCCCCCCACACACTCCCACCAGCATCCCCGTCTGTATAATGTTGTGTGATTGTAGGTACCCGGAAGCAGCAGGTGAGAATTTTCCAGTAAAACTCTTGCCACGCAGTAGAAGAAGTTACCTTCCAACCAAATTTCAGTCTACAATCCCAAACTGCCTCTCTAATCTCTATGCTCGCCTCCTTTTCCCAAGCCTGTCTGTGATAATCTAAAGAATCCCCCCAGCCTTGAAGAGTATTTTATGTAGGTTAGTCACCGATTTAACTGGAGCTGCTATCGTGACCACTCCATACAAAAAGTTCTCCCAGCTTGTGTAAGGTCTGGTTATTCTCACCAAATGACCTGGGGGTAGTATGAAGTGCCTCACCTTCATGTATCTGAGAAATTCTGCATTGACCCAACCAAATTTTTCTTTTGCCTGCAAGAAGGAAACACAGCTGCCACCCTCAATCAGTTGATCCCCTGTACCTCCCATCTCGCAAACCTTGCATCTAACATGGGAGGGAAAAAATTCACCTCATGTCAGGTTAGGGACAGGGGACCAACCCCTTCTGGCTAGTCTAGCAACATTTTGACTTGACAAAGTATATAAAGCCCCTGTCTAACCCACATGTTCTTGATAAGGTTAGAATATTCTCGAGTGGTGGGGCTAATGCAAGGGAGTATAGCGGTCTCCCCTCTGGTAACTGCTTTTCCAAGTTATACCACCTGGAGTCAATTTGTTTCTTTGCCCAGGTAAAAACTGGACCCATTTGTTATGCCAGGTAGTATAGTTGGAAATTGTGTAAGCCTAGCCCCCCTCCTGAGGAAGTGAGAGAAAATGGCGAGCCACCCTGGACCTTATGTTCTGCCAGACAAACTTCTGAGTTACCTTTACCAGCTTATTCCAGAAACAGAAATAAAAGTCTTGGTAGGATATTCATCTTAATCACTGAAATGTGCCCCATAAATGTGAGGGGTAACAATCGCCACCTCCCCAGATCCCTTTCAACTTCCTTCCACAGTTTTCCATAATTGAGGGAGAATAATTTGGACAAATCTACACAGATCTGCATGCCCAAATACCTGATTTGGCCCTTAGGGGCCCATTTATAGGGGAAATTATCTCTAAACCCTCGTGATGCTTTGCCACTCAAAATCAGGGCCTCAGATTTTGAGAAATTGATCTTGTAACCCGAGATCTCCCCAAAGGCATGAAGCATGTCGCACAGCACATGGGTAGACTTCTCTGGAGAAGAGAGAAAAAATATTGAATCGTCTGCATACAACAAGATTTTCAGTTCTAACCCCCCTCCCATGACCCCAGAAATCTGTAAGGTCTCTCTGACTTTGGTGGCAAGGCGTTCTAGACATAAAGCAAACAACAAGGGGGAGAGAGGGCAGCCCTGCAGGGTGCCCCTCGTTAATGGAAAGAAGGGAGAACTTATGCCATTTACTCTCACTAAAGCTCGAGGTTGGGAATATAGACTGGAAATGACATGTAAAAATTTGGGGCCGAATTTCATTTTTTCCATGGACGCTTTTAGAAAGTTCCAATTGACCCTATCAAAGGCTTTTGCAGCATCCATGGATATAGCAATCTGGAACTGGTCTTGCTTACTCTGAGAAGAGATCATGTTCAGTAGTCTCCTAACGTTGTCAAAGAGATAGCGGCCAGAAATGAAACCTGTCTGGTCCGCGTGTACCAGCATGGTTATCTGGGTTTGGAGTCTGCTGGCCAACAGGCCTGTAAATATTTTTAAATCAACATTTAGAAGAGAGATGGGTATGTAGGATCCACACTCCATGGGGTCCTTACTGGGTTTATGAATAACCAAAATATGTACCAGTTGCAAGGAACTGGAGGTCTCCCTCCCATTCATAATTACTTGAAAGACCTGTTGCAAAAATGGTAGGAAAAGGTCTGCAAATGTTTTAAAGAATTCTGAAGAAAAGTCATCGGGCCTCAGAGCTTTACCACTCTTCAGGTTAGTAATGTGGGTCAGAAGATCCCCATCCACAGTAATGGCCCTCTTTAATTGATCGCTTGCCGGTTTGAGCAGGGATCTCAACTCCAGACCCTTGAAGAAGGCCGAGAGTTTAGCCTCATAATCTGGAATCACTTCCTGGGTATATAAAGTCTTGTAAAAGTCTGCAAACCTTTTAGTGATTGCCTCAGGGTGACTGATTGTTCTATTGCCATCTGACTGATCCTGAAGTTGGGGTACCAACCTACTGATCTGCTGCTGTCTCAGATTAGCAGTCAATAATTTCCCTGTCCTAGTCCCATATTTGTAATAATTCTGATGTATTCTTCTGTAAGAGGCCTCTATCTAAGAGGTGAGAACCTTCTCCAGAGCTAAGCACTTCCCGCTACCATTTTCTGCGTCTGGCTATTCAAAGAAGTTTTGTGTTGAAACTACAAATCTACTAATTCTGTTTCTAACTCGACCCGCTTCTGTTCCCTGCATTTCTTATCTTTTGAGGTGTACCCTATGATGACTCTCCAAAGGACCGCCTTTAGGGCATCCCACCTGACTGCATGTGGTGATTCTCCCACCGGGTTCTCCCTGTCATATGCTTGAATCAAGGTGGTAATGAGGTCCTTAAATTCTTGGTTGTTTAAAAGGCCTACATTTAACCTCCAGTGGGAATTTCTAATTGAGGGGGTGAGTGTCTGTCCCATCCTAACAGGGGCATGATCTGAGAGTGTGCAGGTCATTATCTGACAGTCTGACACTGCATGCTTCCATTCTTCTGAAAGGAGTAGTAGAGCTATTCTTGTGTAACAATTATGCCTATCCAAAAAGTGTGAGAAGTCTCTAGAGGTGCCATTGACACTCCTCCAGACATCCACCAGACCCAAGGTTTGACTCCATTGGAGCAGAACTTGTCCTGCCATCCCCATTTTAGTTTTTGTGGATCCTCCTTTTATCTAAACTGGATGATAAGATGGTGTTGAAGTCCCCCAGAATGCGGCACGATCTGTGTTCAGGAGTATGTTTGTAAAAAACTTTTTTTCTGTTTGTGCATGTATTTCTTTTTTTTCAATTCAAAGTTTATTCACCACATTTTCACAATACAGGAGGCAATGTATTGAGCACTTGACATAAGTTCATAAAACAAATCAAATCAATACTGCACAACCCTTCCCCCCCTCCCAGCACAGCAGTTCATTCTAACACTGTTATCACCCGCTAACTACCTATACCAAGAGTAATTAAGATGGTAACCTCAGCTACACACTACTTCATAGCCACCTTAATTAAAGTATGAAGGGGATCCCAGATATACTTATACCTATGTAGCCTGTTTTGAAGGCTAGCAATAGCCTTCTCTGTACGTATATTTGCTAAGATCTCATGGAGCCACTCCTGATATGTTGGGTTGGACCTTTCCTTCCAACGCCTGAGAATGGCTTTTTTGACCGAGCACGCCACCATAGATATGTGAAATCTCTGGATTTTAACCTTTATGGAGGAGAGATCCCCCAACAGGCAAATATCCGGTGTAAAATAATCCTGTAGACCCAGTAAAGGGTCCAGATTGGTTTTTATTTGCTCCCATAATGATACTATCCGGGGGCATGACCAGAAAAAATTGAAAAGTGTTCCTGCATCCTGGGAACACTTATTACACCTGTTGGTATCAAGAAGGCCCTATTTCACCAGTTTAGTTGGAGTATAGTATAAATTATGCAAGATATGGAACTGCATGAGACGTAATCTATCTTGGAGTACATATTTATGACAGTACATCCAGTTAAAAGTATAGTGGGGAAAAAATGAAACCCAGAAGTTGGTGGGGCCACCACCGCATCCAAACCTTCATCGGAACAAGACTTGATAAATCTTAGAAATCACACCAGAAGAGACTAGTAAAGGGGAAAGTTCAGATACCAATGCAAAGGTCGGTGGACAGGGTGGAGTGGCCCCAAAGACCGTGGTTAACAAGTGTCTCAGTTGAAACACTTTAAAAGTCTGAGACTCAGGTGTTTTGAACTTGTGGATGAACTGAGAAAATGAGAGCCACTCTCCAACTTCATCCAGAAATGAAGTTACTATCCCCTCCTAAGTGACGGAACCATGAACGGGAAATTTTCTGTTTATTTACAGTGAAAGCCGGGGAATTCCAAACAGATTGAGCGAGATCATTACTTTGATTATAACGCAAGAAAGAGCACAATTGCGAATGTACTCTTAGTGAGGTCATGATAGTGGGGCATGTATTAATATCTTGCATCTGAGATATTTTTAGATAAAGTATTGTCAGGGGGGTCCATGTTCATAGATTGGAAAAAATCTAATTCAATCTTAAGCCAGCCCGGGTTCATGTTATCTGGACCCAGCCTTACCCATCTCAGGTATTTAGCCAAATGACTAGCCCAATAGTAAATGGGCAAGTAAGGAATCCGCAACCCCCCCTCATTCTTAGGTGCAGCTAACTTATGGTATGCCAACCTGGAGGTCTTGTTCAACCAAATAAACTTTGTAAAGAGTTTATGTGTTTTCTGAAACCAATTTAGGGGGACAAATGAATTAAGATGCGACAAAGGCTAAAATAAATGGGGAAACACATTCATCTTAATAATATTAATACGACCCCATAAAGATAACGGGAGTTTATCCCATCTCTCTAAATCTTGGGTAATCCCCTGCAAAAGGGGGTCCAGATTCTCCTTAAACCACAAAGAGGGATTACGCGTTAATTTTATGCCTAAATATTTAATAGCCCAGGGTGACCAGCATAGTCCCAGAGAAATAATGTCGGTCTTAAAGACTTTATGGTTGAGAGGGAAAAAGGATGTCTTATTGGGATTTAACTTATAATTTGAGAAACTACTAAATCTATCAACCTCCCTTAGCATATTCGGGACGATATTAACAGATTAGCCAAATGTAGGAAAAGGTCATCAGCGTACGCTGTTACTTTCACTACCTCATTCCTAATGGGAATACCTTGTATCCCTCCATTGTTGAGAATATGCTGAATAAGGGGTTCCAGGTAAAGATTAAAAAGTAATGGATAGAGAGGGCATCCTTGCCTCGTTCCTGACCTCAGTGTAAAGGACTTGGAGGAGGTTCCATTCCCTGAAATCCTCGCTGTAGGAGACAGGTTAATTGCCCTGATCCAATCTATGAACATGGAAGGGAATACAAATGCCTTGAGGGCTTGAAAAAGAAAAGTCCAGTTAACCCAATCAAATGCCTTCTCAGTGTCCAGGGAGATCAACCCTGCAGGATATGTGGCATCCCTGGACTCCTAGAAGACGAGGGAGAGAGTACGCTGGTGATCTGAAGATGCATGTCCTCTCATAAATCCCACTTGAGGCATACTCACAAGATCCGGAAGAACCAGGGTTAGTCTATCTGCCATTATCTTCGAGAGAATTTTGACATCTTGATTCAGCAAAGATATTGGCCTGTAGCTCTGAACCATTTCTGGGTCTTTGTCCGGTTTAGGTAACAAAACTATCAATGCCTCAAACAGATGTGCATCTGCCACCTCTCCAGACAGGATATGCAAATAGAGCCGATGCAACACGGGAAGTAGTTGCTCCGTAAAAGCTTTATAAAATAAGGCCGAAAACCCATCTGGACCCAGGACTTTACCCATAGGCAAGTCCTTTATAACAGTTGCTATTTCTTCCTGTGATAAAGGGGACGATATGAATTTCTTTTGAGAGTCAGATAATAACGGAAGATGAGCTTCCATGAGATACTCATCCAGTTTTTGAATGGGCGGAGGACTATCCATGTCCCTATATAATTGTTCGTAAAAGGTAGCAAATTTCTGGACTATCTCTGAGGGGGATACCGTCAGGGTCCCGTCAGACTGAGACCTTATTGGGGGTATAAATCTTGCTGATTCTTGTTGTTTTAAGCATAAAGCCAAAAGGCGCCCCACTTTTTCTCCTTGATCTGCAAAACTGGCCTTTGTATATTGTCAACTCAGCCTTTTCTCTTAACATTCCCAGGTATTTGTCTTTATACATAAATAACTTCTGTGACTCCTCTTGAAAATTATATCTGGGTGTGGTGTAACCCCCCTACAATTGGGGGTTCCTAGGCGCCTTCCCGGAGCTTGCTTGAGTGCTCACTGCTTGGCTGGTGTTCGGCGTAAGGCCGCTAAATGCAGGTGTGGTGAGTGCTCTTACAGCCTCCAGTACTGTCTCTTTAAGAGCTGCCTAAGTGCAGTCATAATTACTCCGAAGGGGGGGGTTTGAGTGTTTCTATGCTCGAGTCCCTCCTGGGATGCTGGAGATAGCTCTATTCTGCCATTGCTAAGTGTGCAGAGGGAGCTCTGCTGAAGGATGTAACTATTTGCTGGGAATAACTTAGAGTAATAATGATAATGTAGTTGTTCTAACCTGCCTTCTTTGCAACAAAGACTGTTTTGATTATCTCCTCCATTTTGGTCCTGAACTGCCGAATTGGACCAATCAGTACATTGGGACTCTAGATAGAGCCAGCTGACCAATAAGGACTTAGCTAGTAATCCTGGGAAGAGAAGTATGACCCCAAGGCACCTTTTTGCACCAATCGAGACAGGTCTCATAGCCTGGTGCCTGCAGTCCACCTATGGGAATGGGTGGCACACGATGAGAAGGTTGGCCCCAACTACCAGAAGGGCAGAGATGCAGTGGCTGAGAGTGGAGAAGGAGCCTCTTGCTCCAGCGGCGATAAGCATTCGTGCAGGAAGTGCGTGAAAGGCCTTAGGTGGTCATTTGCATAGCGGACAGCTTCCGACTAAATCCGTGGGGGAAGCGGTCAGAGGAGGCTGTGAGTCACACAGCTACCTGCCAGGCTCACCCTGTAGAGGACTGGAGAATCTGCTGAATCATGCTCGGTCTGTCAGGACAGTGAGGTTGCAGTGAGATGCCCGCATAGCTGTGAGTTCGGTCAGGTCCTGGAAGCAACTGCCTGGTATGGTACCCCTCTATTGTTTTTTCCATATAAATGTGTGAGGAGGCCGTCGAAGCTCAGGCTTAGCCCTGTAAGCGGTGGAAGAGTGGTTCTCTGTTGGAGTTGTGAGTACTAAATCAGGATAGCTCCCTGCTAAGGTTACCAACAAAGACAAAGTCGTTTTATTGTATTGCAGACTGTACTAATTGAGCTTCCTGGCTCCATCGAATCTTCATAGGAATTGAATGCTCTTTTGTGTCAGGGCCCAAACCAGCTGCATCGAGGAACTAGCCATTAGGGCTTGGGTACCCATAGATAGTAATTGATAGGTTTAGGGCTGTGCACAGAGCTCTAGGTAGGAAAAAATATACATATATATATATATATATATATATATATTAGTGGTAAGCCAATCACCCTGATTTTCCCCGGTCCTTGTTATTCCCCTTTAAATAAATCAGATTGTTTGTTTTGCAACCGTACCCTGGCTGGTTTGTGTCTTACTGGTGATATACTGCACAGTGAATATTTGATAACTGTACCTTACTTTCTAGGGGGTTCCCGGAGTGAGCTGAGTGGTTCGAGCCGGGGGGTAAGTGTTCAGGGGAGAGCATTGTAATTATTCTGTGTGAGCCACTAGTGGGAAGAAAGGGGGGTTGCAGCAACCCAGAGGGCTGTGACCAAGTCAACCTTGACTGTCCTAACCCTGACCTCTGGGTGGAGGCACCCGTCAACGAATCTGGGCCCCTTACCCTGTCACAGCTAAGACAGGCAGGGGTGGTAGCCCTTAGGATAGCGCCCCTGGGGGTTACAAATTGGAGGCACCGCTGGGATTAGCGTCCCCTAGTGGCCAAGTGAGTGAAGTGCATGAAAAATGGACAAACTGGAAGGGGATATTCTGGCAAAAATTAAGTTGGATCCTATTAAGACAATGGTACACAAACTGATGGGGTGGGGCGAAGCTGAAGAGCTGGACTCTCAGAGAATTGTGTTACTGTTAGATGTGCCCCTGGGAACCCCAACAGCTGACATTATTTCTACAGCAGAGCATGTTAAATGTTTGGGCAAAGTGGAGGTAAAGGGGCGTATGGCTGACCTGCTCGCCAGACGCTGCAGGTGCTACTTTGTGCAGTGCGGCCATCGACCCGAGAGGGTACCTCCAGTGATTTACCCGAGGGTGGACCTCACAGGGTGGGAGGCTTGTTCATATTCGGAGTGGGTCAGTCACTCCTGGGGGGTTCCCCCAGACTAATAGTTTTAAAGATAAACTGCTTAAATTGCTGGCTGTGGAGGGGAGGACTACCCAGGAATTGCTGCAAGCATTGGATCTGTCTAGTGACGCTACCCCCCAGGTCTCCCCGGGTACCTCCCCCTGTCCCCCCAAGAGTTCTATTCTGGCTCCACTGCCCTTAGTGGTCCCTCCTATACAGCTCGATTCTTACCGTAGGCTGAAACTTTTTTCTGGCACAGTGCCAGTGCCTACAGGGGAGGATGACTTGGAAGCGTGGATGGACTATGCCACCCCCTTAGTTCAGGAGTGGCAATGCTCTGAGGGAGAGAAAAGGAAACAATTGATGGAGAGTTTGTGGGGCCCCGCTTTTAGAAGCCATTAGGTTCTTGTGGGCTACCAACCCGGAAGCCACCGCAGCAGAGTACCTTTCTGCTTTGGAGGGGTTGTTTGGGAGTACAGAGACTGGGGAAGACTTATTATGGAAATTCAGGTCTGCCAAGCAGTGGAGAAATGAGAAGCTGTCCGCCTTTGTTACTAGGGTGGAGTGGGCTTTGCAGAAGGCCTATAGAAAAGCGGAGGTCACAGCCACGGCCCTGAACCAGGTCAGGTTGGAACATGTTTTGAAGTCTGCTAGATTTTCTAGTGTGATATTGTTAAAGCTTAAGTTGCATGATCGACAGGCTGCCCTGCCTGAATACTGTCAATTGATGAGGGAAATTAGAGAAGTGGAGACTGATGAGGAGGGGTGGGAACCCTATGTGGGGGCTGTGAACCCAAGCCGGACCCCTGAGTCTAGTGCCCCCGAAGAGACCCACCTTTCAGGAAGGCCTGATGAGTCCCTAGATTTTCCAGGTTATGTTTGGGTGCGAGCTATTTCCTCTGATCCCCAAGTAGAAAGTGAGTTGAGGGCTGAGGTCAGAAATTTACGAGAACTGGTGAGGGACTTGAAGCGATCCACCATCTACCCTGTTAGGTCTGGGGAGCCTGAGTTATCCAGAAACCAATGCCCTGGCCCAGGGAACCCCTCATCCCCCGCAGGGCCCCCAGCAGACAAGGTGCCCCCCTCCCAATAGAGACCCCCGAGACCCCAAGTTTTGTTACCATTGTGGGGAGGATGGACACTTTCAGCCTGAGTGCCAGATGCTGGAGAATTTAAGGAAAGTCAACAGCAAACTGATCACTTGGCATCGCAGGGCCCATATCCGACCCCCCAGGAAAAGCTTTGCGACCCGGGCTAATGCCCAAGCAACTGTCAATGCTGCACCCCCCCGAATGGTCTGATGTGGTAGGGCCTTCGACGGAGGCTCCAGTGCGAGTAAATGGGATTCCTACCTGAGCTGCATTAGACAGTGGCTCTCAGGTAACCATCATGTTTCAGGACTGGTATCAGACACACCTACCTGAGGTGCCCCTACAACCCTTGGATGGTCTATACGTGTGGGGATTGAGTGACAAGGCTTATCCATATTTGGGGTATATCCGGATCCGGTTGTCATACCCTACTTCTGTGGCTGGAGTGGATGAACAGGTGGGAAACCTTAGCTTTAATCTGCCCCCCCACCGGACTGTATGATGGGGTACCCCTGTTGATTGGGACAAATGCTCATATGTTTGGATGACTAGCCCAGTTGTGTTCAGAAAAGCAAGCATTCAGAACTGGGTGAACCCTAAGAATATCCACTGTGATCCAAAAGGCCGTTGAAACTCAGAAGAGGGTTAGCCAGGAGGAACCTGAAGACCCAGTGGGTGTAGTATGGAGAAAGGATCCGGCACCGGTGACACTTGTCCCGAATGCTCAATGTGTTCTGCATGGGGAAGTCCGACTGAGAACAGATGTTAAGAATAAGTTGTTGATGTTATGTGCACCTGGGGAGGGAAGATTACCTGAGGGACTGCTGGTTAAACCCAGTATCTTGCCGGCTAGAGCTCATGCTTACATTAGGAGGGTGATGGTTCAAGTGCATAATGTGTCCGACAAGGAGATTCGAATAAGAAGAGGGTGCACCTTAGCAAGTGTACATTGTGCAGATACTGCAGTGCTGCCCAATAGCAAGGGTTCCAGGAAAGATGACAGAGTTACTCCCGACCTGTTTGATTTCGGTGACTCCCCGTTGCCTGCTGAATGGAAAGTGAGGATCAGTGAGAAGCTTGCCAAAAGAGACCAGGTTTTTTCCCTGAAAGAATGGGATGTGGGATGTGTGCAAGGGGCTGAGCACCACATCTGGCTGCATGATGAAAGGCCTTTCCGAGAGAGATCCCGGTGCCTGGCCCCGGCTGACATAGATGATGTGAGACGGCATCTGCAAGAGATGCTTGCTGCTGGTGTGATACAAGAGTCCAGGAGCCCCTATGCCTCCCCCATTGTAGTAGTGAGAAAAAAGAATGGGGCGGTTTGGATGTGTGTAGACTACCGCACCTTGAATTGGTGGACCATCCCAGACCATTATACCATGCCACGCATACAGGATGCCTTGGATTGTTTAAATGGCAGTAAGTGGTTCTCTGTGTTGGACCTCCGTAGCGGGTACTACCAGATCCCGATGGCCCCAGAGGACCGAGAGAAGACTGCATTTATATGCCCCCTAGGTTTCTATGAGTTTATTCAGATGCCTCAAGGGATTTCAGGTGCCCCAGCCACCTTTCAGCACCTGATGGAATGTGCTGTGGGAGACATGAATTTGCTCGAGTGTTTGGTTTACTTAGATGATGTCATAGTGTTTGGCCGCTCGTTGGAAGAACATGAGCAACGATTGTTCAAGATCCTGGATCGGCTGGAGGATTTCGGCCTCAGGCTGTCTATAGACAAGTGTCAATTCTTCCAAACTTCTGTGAAATATGTGGGCCACATAGTATCCACTGAAGGCATAGAGACTGACCCTAGCAAAGTGGAGGCTTTGACCACTTGGCCTCAGCCCAGGAATTTGAAAGAGCTGCAACAGTTCCTGGGGTTTTGTGGATATTATAGGTGGTTTGCAAAGATTATTCTCGAGTGATTCGCCCCCTCCTCAACCTCACTCAGGGGTACCCTCCCACGCACAAAAAGTATAAGAAAGTTGTGCGCTGTGAGACGGAGAAGAAGTATTTTCAGCTGAATTATGTGTTTGGGGACCTCTGGACTGCTGAGTGTGAGAAAGCTTTCTATGACATCATATATCAACTCACCCATGCCCCAGTGCTGGCCTATGCTGACCCGGCCAAGCCATACGTTCTCCATACTGATGCCAGCCTACAAGGATTGGGGGCTGTGTTATATCAGGAGCACTCGAACGGTCTGAAACCTGTAACTTTTGCCAGCAGAGGTCTGACTCCTTCAGAAAAAAATTATCCAGTGCACAAACTAGAGTTCCTGGCTCTGAAGTGGGCCATTGTTGATCAGTTTCATGACTATTTGTATGGTGCCAAGATATTGGTAAAGACTGATAACAATCCTCTGACCTATGTACAGACCTCAGCCAAGTTGGATGCCACTGGCCATAGGCGGCTCTCTGCCTTGGCCACCTACGACTATGCTGTTGAGTACAGACAAGGCCCCTGGAATTCTGCGGTTCTGCAGTTGCGGAATTTGCTGCAGAATTTGTATCATGCCGCAGAATATATATAGTGCAGCAGAATTCATTGTTTTTGGTGAATTTTCATATAAATATACTGTTTTTCCATAGTGTCAGGCTTTCTTTCCCACCTCGTTTATCCTGAAGCCCCTCCTCTGTGCTCAGCATATGATGTTATTGATGACATCACATCATATTTAGCCAATGATAGGACTGCATTCTGCCAGAGAAATGAATAAATCATGCCACAGAAATCAGAAAATGCTGCCGCAGAAGTCAAGGAGCCCTGCCGCAGAAATCAGAAAATTCTGCCGCAGAACACCAGGGGCCCTGAGTACAGAGCAGGCCTAAACCATATAGATGCGGATGCTGTCTCTCGGAGACCTATGCCACAAACTGATTGGGTCAGGTTGTCAGAACCTGACATAAGAGCCCTTTGCCAGAAATTTGACAAGGAGGAACAGGTGTCTTCTGATGCTGTGGACTGTATGGTGGATTGCTTGGGGCCATCCGAAAACTGCATACCTGCTGCCTACTGTCATTTTTCTACATTAGACACTAGTTCACTGCCCCAATTCAACAATGATAGTCTCCAACGGGCTTAATCCTGTGACTCTATGATAAAAACGGCTGTGGAAGCCTTGCAGGCTGGGAGGGACGTGTTCAAGTTGCGTTCCACTGACCTGAGAACTGCCTTGTTATACAAAGAAGGGCCAAAATTAAAGCTGATTAACCAATTACTATACAGAGAGATTGTGGATAAGGAGGGCTGGGTAGACAAACAACTACTGGTGCTGCCCTCAGCTTTTGGAGAACTGGTCCTGAGGTCCTTGCATAATCATATGGGGCATCTTGGCATAGACCAAACTCTCGACCTGGTACGGACCCGATTCTACTGGACAAAAATGAGTACGGATGTAGAGCAGTATATCAAGACCTGTGGCCGCTGTTTGCAAAGAAAAGCCCTACCTCAGAGAGCTGCCCCCATGGTCAATATCACCACTAGTGGCCCTATGGAACTGGACTGCATTGATTTCCTGAGTTTAGAGCCAGATCTGAAAAATATCAGTAACATATTGGTAGTCACTGATCATTTTACCCGGTATGCACAGGCCTTTCCTACTAAAGATCAGAAAGCAACCACGGCGGCTAAAGTACTCGTGGAGAACTTCTTTGTCCACTATGGGGCCCCACAGAGGATCCACTCTGACCAGGGGAGGGACTTTGAGAGCTGGCTAATCAAAGAGATGTTATCTTTGTGGGGAGTACAAAAATCAAGAACCACCCCATACCATCCCCAAGGAGATCCCCAACCTGAAAGATTTAACCGCACTTTGCTTGATATGTTGGGCACACTGCAACCCAAGGACAAGCCTAGATGGAGCCAGCAGATTAGCACCTTGGTTCATGCTTATAACTGCACCAAAAGTGATGCCACTGGATTTTCCCCGTACAGGCTGATGTTTGGGAGAGAGGCTAGATTGCCAGTGGTTGTGTGTTTTGGGGTTTCCCCTGATGGGGTGCAAGCAGAAAATCATTTACAGTATGTACAGAAGTTGAAGACCCAGTTGAACCATGCCTACCAACTGGCCCAGACTATGGCTGCTAAACGAAACCTGGCCAACAAGGAGAGGTATGACAAGAAAGTGAAAACGATGAAACTCAGAGAAGGGGATAGAGTGTTATTGAGGAATCTGGGACTGCATGGCAAACATAAGATTGCTGACAGATGGCATCACCTCCCTCATATTGTTGTGGGAAAACTGGCAGATTTACCTGTATATAAAGTGCGGCCTGAAAACAATTCAAAAGATGTGAAAACTATACAAAGAAATCATCTGCTGCCAATCAGGCAAATCTTGATTGAAGCTGAACCTTTCAGTGCCCCCCCCCCCCCCCCCAGGCCTATGACTAGATCTGCTGCCAAGAAAAAACCCAGATCACTTGATTCTTCAGCAAGCCAAATAAGAGAGCCTTGTCTAAACTCCTCTGAAGAAGATGATTGTCAATCTTTGTCTGAAGACAATGAGTATAATATTGAATACTATCTCTCTTATGAACTGAGCCAACTGTTTCAGGGCAATCCCCTCGTTAACTCTGGAGATGAGGTTGGGTTTTCTGGACTGTCTGAGCCCCTAACTTTGTCACTGGAACCAATGCTCCCAGGAGATGCAGTGTGTGGCCCCCAAGCTAAAGGGATGGGGTCTTTGGGCCTGGCTGAACTATCTGACTTTTCAGAAGAAGGAAGTGATGTGTGGGGGAACAAGCCAGTGATATGCTGGAACCTGAAGAATATTTTGAGTGCCCTGATGGTTCCTTACTAGTGCCTGAACAGTCCCCAGCTGAGCCAAGTAATGTGGGTCCTGATATAGAGGGTCAGGCCCCCGAAAGTACTATGAGCACTGGGTCCCCTTCCCCTGTGGAGAGTCCTCCTACTAATCTCAATGAGGCCGAAACAGAATCGGGGCCTGTAGCAGGGTTTTCCGAGACCCCTAGATGCTCCAGCCGAGAAGTACGTCCCGTAGTAAAGTTGAGTTATGAGTCTCTGGGTCAGCCTGTGGATCTGCCCTTAAATGTGGTCCATAAAGGGGTGTATGTGTCCTCGAGCTCTTTGCCTAAGTTAGCCTTGGGGGATAACTCTAGTCTGTTAGTATTGACCTTTGAGTGTGGCACCCCTACCCCAGTTAGCCTGCCAGTAGCTGAAAGGGAAGGGCCCCCTCTTTCCAGGTGCCCTGGGCAGAGAGTAATGACCTGATTTAAAAAGGAAAAGGTTATGTGTGTGTGCAATGTTGCATCGACTGTAGTAAACTGTGAATACAGTACCCATGCATGTAATCTAAAGTGTGATATAATGTTAATTAAACTGTTTGCCTTAAAGTGATTTAAGGGTAACTACTTGACGTGGATGCCAAGTTTTTCCAGGCCAGGAAGGGTGTAACCCCCCTACAATTGGGGGTTCCTATGAGCCTTCCCAGAGCTTGCTTGAGTACTCACTGCTTGGCTGGTGTTCGGCATAAGGCCACTAAATGCGGGCGTGGTGAGTGCTCTTACAGCCTCCAGTACTGTCTCTTTAAGAGCTGCCTAAGTGCAGTCATAATCACTCTGAAGGGGGGGTTGAGTGTTTCTATGCTCAAGTCCCACCCGGGATGCTGGAGATAGCTCCATTCTGCCGTCGCTAAGCGTGCAGAGGGAGCTCTGCTGAAGGATGTAACTATTTGCTGGGAATAACTTAGAGTAATAAGGATAATGTAGTTGTTCTAACCTGCTTTCTTTGCAGCAAAGACTGTTCTGATTATCTCCTCCATTTTGGTCCTGAACTGCCAAATTGGACCAATCAGTACATTGGGACTCTAGATAGAGCTAGCTGACCAATAAGGACTTAGCTAGAAATCCTGGGAAGAGAAGTATGACCCCAAGGCACCTTTTTGCACCAATCGAGACAGGTCTCATAGCCTGGTACCTGCAGTCCACCTATGGGAATGGGTGGCACACGATGAGAAGGTTGGCTCCAACTGCCAGAAGGGCAGAGACGCAGTGGCTGAGAGTGGATAAGAAGCCTCTTGCTCCAGCGGTGATAAGTATTCTTGCGGGAAGCACGTGAAAGGCCTTAGGTGGCCGTTTGCATAGCGGACAGCTTCAGACTAAATCTGCGGGGCCAGCGGTCAGAGGAGGCTGTGAGTCACACAGCTACCTGCCAGGCTCACCCTGTAGAGGACTGGAGAATCTGCTGAATCATGCTCGGTCTGTCAGGACAGTGAGGCTGCAGTGAGATGCCCGCATAGCTGTGAGTTCGGTCGGGTCCTGGAAGCAGCTGCCTTGTATGGTACCCCTCTATTGTTTTTTCCATATAAATGTGTGAGGAGGCCGTCGAAGCTCAGGCTCAGCCCTGCAAGGGGTGGAAGAGTGGTTCTCTGTTGGAGTTGTGAGTACTAAATCAGGATAGCTCCCTGCTAAGGTTACCAACAAAGACAAAGTAGTTTTGTTGTATTGCAGACTGTACTAATTGAGCTTCCTGGCTCCATCGAATCTTCATAGGAATTGAATGCTCTTTTGTGTCAGGGCCCCAACCAGCTGCATCAAGGAACTAGCCATTAGTGCTTGGGTACCCATAGACAGTAACTGATAGGTTTAGGCCTGTGCACAGAGCCCTAGGTAGGAAAAATATACATATATATATTAGTGGTAAGCCAATCACCCTGATTTTCCCCGGTCCTTGTTATTCCCCCTTAAATAAATCAGATTGTTTGTTTTGCAACCGTACCCTGGCAGGTTTGTGTCTTACTGGTGATGTACTGCACAGTGAATATTTGATAACTGCACCTTACTTTCTAGGGGGTCCCCGAAGTGAGCTGAGTGGTTCGAGCCGGGGGGTAAGTGTTCAGGGGGAGAGCATTGTAATTATTCTGTGTGAGCCACTAGTGGGAAGATGAAGGGGTTGCAGCAACCCAGAGGGCTGTGACCGAGTCAATCTTGACTGTCCTAACCCTGACCTCTGGGTGGAGGCACCCATCAACAAATCTGGGCCCCTTACCCTGTCACAGCTGAGACAGGAAGGGGTGGTACCCCTTAGGATAGCGCCCCCTGGGGGGTTACAGTATACTTTTCTAGTACCCCTATCTGAGACAATAAAAAGAGTAACTCCGTTTCCTGTGCCCTCTTCCTCCTTGTAGCTAGACTTATGAGAATACCCCTTATATAAGCCTTAAAGGCTCCCCATAAAATATCTGGTCTTGCACTATCTATTGGGTTAGTGGAAAAGAAAATCTCTATCTGCTCTTTCACCTCTCTTCTATACTTTTCATCTTTTAGTAATTGTTCATTTAATTTCCATCTGGTCTCTGTTTTGGGAATATTAAGAAAAGCCAAATTGCACAAAACTATAGAATGATCCGATATTGGACCCGGTTGGATCAAGGTGGATAGAACCCCTGGCAAGAGCTCATGAGAAACTAATAGGTAGTCAATGCGAGATTGCGTGACATGAACTGGTGAGCAATAAGTATATTCCCTAATATCAGGATGTGTGACCCTCCAGACATCACATAATCCGCACTGATCCATCATCTCCTTAAAGGCCCTGTGTCCAAGTGTCGGTCCCCTCTATCCAGTGCTTGATCTATCCAGATTCGGATCCGAAACTAAATTAAAATCTCCCCCTAATATAATTGGAATAGGGAGTATAGGAAGAATCGTGGAAATCAATTTCATAAAAAAAGAGGAGTCGTCTGTGTTGGACCATATATGCTACCTAAAACCAATGGCATGGCCCAAATAGTGCCCTGCACGAAGACATATCTGCCTTCCGAATCCTTAAATACCTGAGAAGGGACAAATGGGATATTTCTATTAATCAGTATCATGACCCCACAACTATTGGTTTCCCCTGAAGCATGAAAAACCTGAGCTATCTGTTGTCTTCGAAGTTGTTTTACTTCAGAATCCACTAAATGAGATTCTTGCATGAATGTTATCTGGGCACCTAACAAACTCAGGTGTTTGAGTACCTGATATTGTTTCCGTTTTTTCCTGATCCCCTTCACATTCCACGTAGCAATATTAAGATTCTGAGCCATCTATTATATCAGATATAATCCAGATAAAATATCTAACATATCCTGCTGACATGTAACAGGTGATTCTATTCCCCTGAATCAGCTGTGCTGGTCTCCCACCCCCCCATTGAGCTCCTGTCCCCCCATTACCCCCGAACAATCCACGTCATCCATATCTCCAAGACATAATCCAAAACCATCCACCCAAACCCCCTCTTATTGCTAACAACGTTCAGCAATGCTCCGTTGCTACTCCTCCCCAGCCCCCCGAAAAGCCGTCCCCCAAACCCTGTATTCTTTATAATACATTCCCCTTTCCTGAAATGCCAGCAACAAATAAAAGAGAGAGAACACAACATCCCCACTATACAAGCCCTTGTATCTACCACCCGTCCCCTAATAAGGGCTATTAGAAGTAAGCCAATATCAATAAAACATCGCCCCCAGTAACATCACAGCTTACAAGTGCATATGGCTTGTTGAGCATGATAAGGCGCCTCGTGGCACAAAATCGGGAAGTCGGCCTCAGCCAAACATAACATGCATTAAACGGGCCTTCATCTCAGCAGGCTCTCCAGCCTTATAGGGACAAGCCCCTGATCCACTCCTCCCAGTTGCTGTGCCTTTGTCCCAGTAAATCCCAGCTTCTTTCCCACTTTAGGAGCCCTTGGCACTTCACACGCATGGAGCACAAGCTCCCTCCTGTGTTATGAGTGTGTAACAGCACCCTGATGTCTTACAGAGGAATGGACATCTCAGCCCTTATAATTGGGTTTCCCAAAAGGCTAAAGCCTTCCACCAAACCCTTCCTCGCTAAACTTCCACAGGAGAGGGGGAGACCAGATGTTGCTAAATAGGCATTATTTTCTGCCAGTATGAAAACTGGTGAGAAAGCGCTTGATTACTTGAGACCCCAGACCCAGACAGAATAAGCAGGAATATACTTTCATGATTGGAACACTTATAAAACCGGAGGGCCTGAAACCCCCGACCCAGACAAGACAAGTAAGAGTATGAATCCACAACTAGATCACTGTAAAAAGAAAAAGAAAGTCCTTTCTGCCCCAGGCTGAAATGAGAGTCCAAGAATGTGTAACCGTTGCTTTCCAGAAGATCCCTTTACATGAATACCCAGCCTTCTCAAAGCAGTTCTCATCTTGTCGAGAAAGCCCTTAGGCCTTTCATGTGTCCCTGAAGAGATCTGGCAGTGCTAATTTTAAACCAGCAAACGCTGCCTCTGGATCTTCATAGGTAGCCCAGGAACCAGCCATCAGTACCTGTAGCCTGGCCGGGTATCCCATACGAAATTTAAGTCCAGCCGCAATAATTTTTGAGACAACAGGATGAAAATCCACTCGCTTCAAATGGACTGAACCTGGGATATCTTGCGCTATTCTAAGCTTAACTTGCTCCCAGCGAACTTCTTGGAGTTCTCTCACTTTGTACAGGAAATGTTGTCGCTCTAAAAAATTTAAGAAACGACAGATTATAGGTCGAGGCGTTGCTCCGGGAGGGGGCTTCGGTCTTAATGACCTATGGGCTCTCTCAATAATATATTTAGCCCCAAATGAAGAAGGGCCTGCAATCTTCTCGACCAACTTCTGGATAAAAGCTATGGTATTCTGGCCCTCTTCTCCCTCAGGTAACCCGAGGATCACAACATTATTTCTCCGGCTACGACCTTCAAAGTCATCAATCTTGACCTCAAATCTAGACAGTTTCTGACGCATTGCTGCCATCTCAGGCTCGAACCTCTTGACTTGATTTCTAGAGAGAAGATCCTAGTTGTGTTGTCTGAGGTAGCGAGGGTTATTTCTTCAATTTTTCTTGTGAGCGATTTCATTTCTGATGCCATCTCTTTGATCTCATCTCGGAAAGGTTTAAATTCCTCCAAAAATCTGGACAATGTGAGCGGCTCTTGATCCGCCCCTAGATTCAGAACATCTCCCTTTTCTGTTCCACTCGAGGCCCGAGATTTTTTTGAGACCTTCTCTGGTGTAACTGGTGGGGAGTGTTTCTGCTGTTGTTTTTTCATGTAAACGTCCATTCTCTCTCAAAATCGCTCTGCAAGGGCACAAAGTTGTAGGGAACCAGAATAACTCGAAATTCGAGGTTTGGAGATTGAGAAAGTATACCAGAAAATGAAAATATAGAAATGGGAGGCTGGAGCTATAAAGAGGAGCGACTATCCAGTAGCTTGCATCACGTGGTCCCCTTGTGCATCGTAAAAAAAAATAAAAAAAAAGAAGCAGTGGGGGGGGCTGTGGAGCCCGAGCTTGCCAGTCATGGTACGCTTCGGCTCCATTGAAAATGAACTTCCAGCTAAATAATATAAAATGTTTAGTCTACTAATCAAGCAAAACTTTACCAACTCTGAAAGAAGAAAGATCGAAGAACAAGATGAGAAAGACACATAGGAATCCACAGCCAGGAGAGGGTTAAAAGAATGGAGGGAAAGGACCCCTGGCAGGTCCCAGTACCTGTTCTATGCAAAGCAGTGTGATCAAAGTGGATGAACCAGAAGCGACACTCTAATCTCTCCGATGGAAAATGCAGCAGCTCCTGGCTTCTTCAGCCTCTACAATTTCAAAACTAGATATCATGGCTGGAAGAACTGCCACTGTAGAAAAAGCAGTGGACATACTTCAGGGAGACGTGGAGAAAGTGAAACGGCACTCTATAGTGTGCCAAAGTACAACATTACAGCGAGTCAAAAGAGCAACAGCACATCAAAAACAGGCTGGAGACACTGGAAAACCAGATACGCAGTCAGAACTTGAGGCTCGTGGGCCTACCAGAAGGTTCTGAAGGAGACTCGGCCCATTTATTTGTTAAAGACTGGCTGGTTGATCAATTTCGCTCACAACTTACCAATGAGGGCTTTTCCATTGTTAAAGCCTACAGTCTGCCACGTCATTCTAAACCACCAGCAGAGCTACCTAGAGTATTAATGGTGGTACTTGATAGCATGGGCACCAGAGGTAGACTGCTTAACTTGGCTAAGAGATTTGGGCCTCTCTCATATGAAAGCGTTTCAGTTCATATCTTCCCAGATATTCCCTTCGTGACCCAACTCAGACAGAAGAAATTTGATGGGGTATGAGTGACACTTAGAGAGTCAAACATACCCCATACAATTCAATTCCCTGCTAAATTGAGAATCATTCAGGACAGTAAGGTTTTTATATTTACGGACCCGTTGGATACAGGGAAATGGGCAGAAAATTTGGCAGCCACCAGGAAAGACATGAAGAGCTCTATTTCGGAAGAAGAAGAAACGTGAGGAACTTGAATCCCCTTTATTGTCTATCTCCCAAGACAGCCACTTCGCTAGATGAATAGTTAAGGTATATAACCATGGCACTTGACTGGTTTGTTCTTTTTCTTTGTCTTTGCTTTAATAATAGATTTAAGTTTTGCTGGTTAAAAGTTTTAAAACACACTGCAAATGCATCAGGGGGGTAAGTAATCCTTCCCCGAAGAGGAGTTTTGGGGGGGGGTCTTTAGCATTTGCTAAATCCTTGATCTGACGCAAAATTGTTTTCAGATTAAAGAGTATTATTCTCGTTGGAGAGGTGGCTTTATGTAGGCAATGTTTAGCAATATTTTATAACATGCTATTTGGATCATAGGATCTGATATATAGTACCTAACAACTGTACAAATATATAATGTTATTTTTATACATATAGAGAATTACATGGCACCGATAACCCTTTGGGTACTGGATAACTAGTTTTGCATGTTACAATGGATTTATAGCGGTAATGGCCATGTGGTCCTGGGCTATAACAACACAGCATTTAGAAATTTACACTTAATGGTAAAAAACATCTAGTTAGCCTTCCTATTTAGGGATTAAGTGAGGGATACTAGCTCCTGTTTCTCTTAAAAGAATGTACAACATAAGTTGTTCCTTACATGTGACTTTTGTATCTGCATACAGTGTGTTCATATAAAAAAAAAAAAAGAAGCGGCTTCCCTGTCATCATTCGGGGCATGTAAGCAGGCTATAGTACAGGGTATGTCCCTCAGGCGGGCCTGAAGTACTACATAGCACCCCTCTGGGTCTATCTGGGTGGAAGAAACCTGTATTGGGCATGGCTTATGGACAAGAACCGCCATTCCTCTGAGTAAGAGGAGGCATAAACTTGTCCCACCCAGCGTCGACACATTTTCTGGTGTTCGCTGTCTGTAAGGTGAGTCTCCTGAAGTAGAGCTATCTGAGTACCCATCCTGCTCAGTTCCTGAAGGAACCTTGCCCTTTTAATTGGACTATTAAGCCCTCTGACATTATAAGTTGTCACAACTATGTCACCCATTAAGATATACAAAGTAAAAAAAAAAAAACGGTGTGGGATATCAATGGGACCCCCCCTCCCAGGTTAGGACCGGCCCTCGGGGGTGAGCAGGAAGAGATATGCAGCCAGGACATAACATTTATAATGCAGTAACAAACCCAACATTTTAACATTTGAAAATTGCGTTGGACAAAAACAGTCCAAGTATGAACTAACAGGAAAACTGCAACAATGAAAAGCTTCAATAGTGGCACGCATGGCCCCTCACTCTGGGAATGTAGAGTGGTGAGGGGAGGTTCTGGATTGACTCCTTACACCGTGTTGCTTGCCCACTCTCCTGGGGACACAGAGCAACTTGCGTGGGATCACAACTACCATGATGCAGGCATCGAGAGCATTCTACAGCCCAGAAAGAATAACAGCAGGA
Source organism: Neoceratodus forsteri (assembly GCA_016271365.2). Taxonomy (NCBI): domain Eukaryota; kingdom Metazoa; phylum Chordata; order Ceratodontiformes; family Ceratodontidae; genus Neoceratodus; species Neoceratodus forsteri. The sequence continues at coordinate 1,299,564,071 of CM057455.1, forward strand.
TAATGGTAACATTAATTAAGTGGAGCGAGGAAGATCCAGTCATTTAACCTTATAAACCTCACTCCACCCCTGCTTATAGCTTCCCACAACACACACAAAAAAAACTATCCCCAGTAACTCCAAGAAACAAACGAAGGGTAGAGTGGTATACTCCCTGTGGCCCTGTGAGGCAGAAAACTAAATCATAGATTCCAACCGTTCTGGCTTTGGGATAATGATCTGCCACCCCTCAAACCAGCGCAGGACATTAAAGGCTCACTGCCCTACCTTGAATGTAGGAGTCTGCATGTTAAAAAGGAAAGAGGGGACGGCAACAGATTGGGCAGACTTTTGTGGTGGAGGGCATGACCCAGAGTAGAGGGGTCATGATCCTTCTGCACAGGTCGGTTCCTTTCAAACCTCTCCAAGTTGTATCTGACCCTCTGGGCAGATTTCTGTTTGTAAAAGGTAGATTGCATACCCTGGATATTGTCTTGGGTACTGTTTACGGTCCTAATGTAGACTCCCCTAGCTTTTTTGTTCAGATAATTGAAGCCCTAACCCCGTTTTTGGATACCCCTATGGACATAGGGGGCGACATTAATCTTGTTTTTGATCAGGCTCTAGACAGATCAGGTCAATCCCATCAAGGTCTCTCCCCAGCACAAAGAGCTTTTAGGGATTTGATGGACTCTGTAGGTCTCTGTGATGTGTGGCGTGTGTTGCATCCCAATACAAGGCAGTACACTTTTGTTTCCCAGGTTCATGCAACCTCCTCGCAGATTGATTACATCCTAATTTCCTAAGCTCTTTTACCAGGGGTTATAGGTTCCAGTATTGTCTCAGGCCCCCCGTCAGATCACTCTGTGGTTACCTGCCTAGTATCCTTAGCTTCCTTGCCAAACAAAGGGAGCAGGTGGAAGCTGAATAATCAAATATTGAAGGAGCCGAAGACGGTTCAATATATAGTATCCCAATTAGAGCAGCTCACTGCTATTAATATTAACTCCATAGGGAAGCCTGACATGGTATGGGGTGCTTGTAAAGCATATTTAAGGGGGATTATAGTTGGCCTAACATCGAGAAGGAAAAGAGAGAGAGTGCATCTCGGGTTTCCGATCTCCTTTCTCGGATCAGGGGCATGGAGACCACGCTCACTCTTTCCTCCTCAGAGATTTTTAAACAAGACTTAACAAAATTGAGAGAAGCCTACCTGGCTATGCTGGCAGAGCAAGTTGAATTTGCAGTTTTGAAAACAAAAGCCGTACATACCGATCAGGGTGAGAAAGTGGGTTGAATGCTAGCGTTGAGCATTAAGCAGCAGGAATCCACCAGATTTATTCCTGAGGTCCATTCCCCTAAAGACAACTCCCTTAAAGTCCTACCCTCAGAGATAGTGGAGGAGTTTACAAGTTATTTCAGGGATTTATATGGCCCTATGGCTAACCCCCCATCTAAGGATAGGCTCTGTGAATATCTGAGGGATTTACAATTGCCATCTCTTACACAGTCCCAGCAGAAGGCTTTGGAGTCTCCCATCTCTGAGGGTGAGATAGAAAGGGTAATTAACTCCCTTCCATCGGACAAATCTCCGGGCCCAGATGGGTTCACCTCAAATTTTTATAAAGCCTTTTCTAAACAACTGACTCCCATTCTCCTACCTCTTTTTCAGTCTATCCTCTCTGGTCAGGTATCCGATCCTTCTCTTTTCGAGGCATTGACTGTTCTGCTGCCCAAGCCGGACAGGCCATCTGACCAGGTCTCAAGTTATAGGCCAATCTCCCTTCTGAACCATGATATTAACATTTTGGCAAGATTACTAGCCGATCGCTTGGAGGCAGTATTTCCCTTTCTAATTGGGGCCGAACAGGTAGGTTTTATGAAGGGGAGATCCTCGGTGGATCATCTGAGGACTCTGGCTCACGTCTTCTTGGCATCCAGGGATGCTCCTCATCCAATGGTCCTGATCTCGTTGGATGCCGAGAAGGCATTTGACAGAGTCCACTGGGACTATTTATTTGCAGCGATGGAGGTATTTGGTTTCTCCATGAAATTCTGGAACTGGGTTAGCTCCCTATATAAGTTCCCCTCTGCCAGAATCTCACGTAATGGGGTTGTCTCTAGTCCCTTCAAATTGCATGTGGGGTCCAGACAAGGATGCTCCCTATCTCCCCTCCTTTTCAATATATACTTAGAGCCCCTTATTAGGATGTTATCAGGTGCCCAGGCCATATCTGGCATCCCTCTAGGTGAGCAGGTGGTTAAAGTTGTGGCATACGTAGATGACCTCCTGTTGCAAATAACACATCCACTCACATCTATCCCCATTATTCTTAAGACAATAGACAACTTCAGTAAGGTCTCAAACTATAAACTTAATGTAGGAAAGACTGTAGTTTTTCCTCTCAACCATAGGGTATACAAACAAGAAATCATCGCATTTGGGCTTACTTGGAAGTCTGACTGTATTAAATATCTGGGGCTCCTTTTAACTCGGAATGTTACTCGGCTTAGACAACTAAATATTGACGCCCTGGTACACAAAATAGAGATAGACCTTCACAGATGGACCCTACTTTCCCTCTCTCTTTGGGGTAGAATTAATCTAATTAAAATGAATGTCTTTCCTTGTTTGTTTTACCCCCTCAATATGTTAAACATATGGCTCCTCCTGTCCTGGGTTAAAAAAGTGCACAGTATGATTTCTACCTTTATATGGGGGGATGAGAAGGCTAGGATGGCATTCCACAAATTAGCTTCTCCGAAAGTTAAAGGAGGATTAAGGCTTCCCCATATTGGGTTGTACTATTGGGGCAGCCAGGCCAACAAGTATCTCAGGTGGCTGACCGTGGATCAGTTGCCTACTTTGGCCACATACATCCCGATCTGGTTAGTCGTGGAGTCTGCCTCCATAAAAAAACATGGTTATTCCCCTGCTGCGCTGTTATACACCAAAGTTAGTTCCCTACCTGAATCTCTACGCAGATCCCCTATAGCAGTTTCAATTAGGGTTCATACTCAATTGTGCATATTTCTGAAATATGAGAATCTCAAGGATTTATCTCAACCCTTGAGAGGTAACCCCAATTTTTTACTAGATAACAAGACCCTTTCAGTCAGCTGGCTTCCTCAGATAGGAGATTGTCGCCTCGATGTGCTTATAACACCCAATAGACAATGGTGCTCTTCAGCAGATATTATGCACAAGTTTATGATACCCTGAATAAGTATTTTTAAGATTTTCCAGCTTCATCATCTCCTGATTAAGGTAATGGGTTCGACTCCCCCACCCCCGGCTACCCATATCAGCTTTCAAGCTACCTTAACGGAGCTGATGGGTTCGCCCCATGCTGTATCCAAAATATACAGTGCCTTATTTACCTGGGCCTACCCTGATAATTATGCTCCCATCACCTTCTGGGCTTTCCTTTTCCAGGGCAAAGACTTGGACTGGCCTCTTCTGTGGCAAAGCTGCCATAAGTTTCTCAAGCAGGACAGACTCAGGTTAATGCAGTTCAAAATTTTGCACAACATTTATTATTCTCCGCAGAGGCTGGCCAGACTGGGGTTGGTGTCCTCTCCTCTTTGCACAAGATGTCAGCTGCAAAGAGGAGAACTTCTTCATATTTTCTGGAGCTGTTCTAAAATAGTCCCACTTTGGACTAATATTAAACAGCATGTTGACCCTCTTCTAGGGCTCTCAGACTTGTTCACCCGCAAAATATGTCTTCTGGAGGATTTCTCCTCCATTTCAGTGGTGAACAGGAAGTATCATATAGCTTTAATTTCACTGTCTGTTAAAAAAGTGGTTCTAAGACATTGGAAAGATACAGAGGTACCAACGTATGTTGAATGGCTTCAGGAGTTACTTGCTAATCTCAGAACAGAGAGGACAATTGCCAGTCTTTACAATAAAATTAGGAGGTTTGACAAGATCTGGGGCCTGTTACAAACTCTCTATGCACTGCAAGTTTAAGCATTAGTAGGCCACATCCATAGGTACGGTGATGAGTGTAAAAGGTTGTGCTGGTTGTTCGGGGTGGGTGCTGGATAGGGTGGAGGGGAAGGGGAGAATGAATCATTGCACACTATGTACCTGATATGAGTGGATTATGTTTTATACTGTTATGATTCATTCTCTATATTGAAAACTTCAATAAAATTTGAATGACAAAAAAAAAAAAGGAAAGAGGGAGCCCAGTGTGTAACTTCTCGTGGGGACTCCCACTATAATGAGGCTGAACTCTCCACACATCGATGAACCCAAAAGAGTGCCCCCGGGACACCCTCCCTCACTCTGCTCAGAGTCCATCCAGCTCCCTGAAAGATGAAAAGGAGAAAGCCTTAAACAGTCAGACAAATGTCCCCATTAACCTTCCTTGTAATACTGTCAGTCTTTAGCAGAGTCAGTGAAGTTTCCACTCCAAAACACAGGCTGCAAATCCTCTCTGTTTCTGTTCCTTGTGGCAGCATTCACTTGTAACTTGGACCATGGGCCATTTCCTGCACTCAGGAGGGTCCATGTGGTTCTCCTAACCACTGGAATCCACTGGCAGTGTTCTATCTCCTTAAGCTGAATTGGGTTCAACAGGTCATCCACCATAATGCTTATGGAATTGAGGTATTTTTTAGCATCTGCCAAAGATTCAAAGATCTTCACTTCATCATTGAAAGTTACCCTTAACATCCCAGGAAAGTCCACTCAGGCTTTTAGGCCATTGGCGCATAGCTTCCACAGCACTGGGAATCACAGCTTACATTTGGCCATTATTGTGGGGACACAGTCTGGCTTGATGAACAGCCTAGTGTCCCTAAAAACTAACTCCTTCTGCGACCAAGCTTTCCTCAAAATCATTTCTTTAGTGCGGAAATCTAAGAATGCAGTGACCACAGATTGTGGTCTAGCCTTCAGATCCTTAGTGGGAGAAACGAGAGCGCGATGAGCTCGAATAATGTTCAAAGGTAGATCTTTGTCCAAATTAAGCAGCTCTTTTAATAGGCTTTCGATAAACTTGGTCATGCTCCCAGACTCTGTGTGCTCAGGCAGGCCGTGGATACATAAATTCACCCTCCTCAATCTGTTCTCCAGGTCTTCAGTTCTGTCGAGGAGGAGCTTGGATCTATCATGAAGCTGCAGGATGGACCCGTTGCACAGCTCGAGGGTGTCTGAATGTGAAGAAGCAGCTTCCTCTAGTAATTGGATTTTTTGCTCCTGCTGGACGAGTTTCTCTCTGTTTTCTGCCACCTCCCCTTGGAATGTGTACATGGAACAGGTCAAGCGGCATAGCTCCCTGCACAACTGCCGGGAGGTGATGGTGACGTCCTCCTTTTCTTCCTCCGAACTGCTGTCCAATTCAGGCTCCGCTGCTTCTGGTGGCCTGGTCTGAGCAGCAGCGTTACTTTGGGCCCGCGGATGTAGTCTGAGTTTCTGCTGCTTCATGCTGTTAGATGTGCCTGATTTTGCTTTCAGATGACTCGCCATACTTTCCAATAACATATATTGACAAAATAAAAGTTAGGTCTGTGCCATGGGAAGCAAATTAAATAAGTTTAAAGGTGTAGGGGCATGGAGCTCCATACTAGCACTGCTTCACAGATTGATGACATCACTGGAAGTCTAATTATGTATATTCTAATGGTGATTATAATGTTGTATATTTGTTCAATCTACTGTATAAATCTTTGTAATCCATGAAATCCTTGCATCTCATTTGTACATGGTAGTAATTTCTGTATTTACCAGTTTGTATTGTGTTGTATTGTATTTGTCTCCTGGGTTGCCCCTGAAAAAGGGACTGCATGGTCTCAGTGGGCTTATCTAGTTACCAAAATCCTTATAGGAGGCAGTATAGTGCAGTGGTTTAAGGCTCTGAGCTGCAAACCTGGAGACCTGGGTTTGAATTCCATAGCTCCACTTGCATGCTCTGTGACCCTGTGGAAGTCACTTAACCTCCTTGTTCTCCCAGGCCACACCTGTAAGCAAGCTTTCAGCTTAGTGTGTCTCTCCTGGTAAAAAAAAATTCTAATAAATAAATAAATGTGATGTAGCACCCATCGGGGGTACCATTTGCTGTGCCATACTGCCCATGGGATGGGATCACTTGGTGGGGTTCCATTGATGGACAGTGACATGGCCCCAGGTGGGCACAACCCTGGTGGCTGTCCCATAGATAGCCACCTCACATAATCCTGTTGGCCATAGATAGCCACCTCGCATAATCCTGTTGGCAGGAGGCAGCCTGCCAAAGCATGGGAGGGTGAGTATGAGGGGGCTGTGGTGGTGCCCAGAGAATGTTACCCTCACCACTTGCATCCATCAACCTGCACCTCCAGCCTACTGTTTACAGGCTTATGGGGGGTGACTTTCTGCCAGGGCTGTGCCCACCTGGGACCATGTCATTGTCTGTGCCTGGAACCCCCCCAAGCAGTCCCATCCAGTGGGCAGTATGGCTCAACAAATGCACTCCCACTGGGTGTCATATCATAACTTGCTATGACTGCAATCTCTCTGATGCCCCCATGGCACCCCCATGCCCTTCTGCCCCAGGCAGCCAAGTTTCAGACCCTGCCTCAATGCGCCACAGTGTGTGGCAGTGGTGCACGTTCCTTAGACCACCCTTGTCCTGTCCATAGCAGGAGTTCAAAAATTGGAAAGAAGGGGATGTTGCAGCTCTGCCATGCTGCAAGCCCCCTTGCAACCTTTCACACCCTGATTTCTGTTGCAAGGCTGCCACAGTGCCAGTTTGGTGCAGTGGCTCCCCTTTTAAATGCAAACTGCATTCAGAAATTGGGATTGCCACATCTTTTGATGCAAGATTCCACTTGTGTCAATTGTATTTGATGCAGGCATCTTGCATCATACTCAGGGCTTTGAAAATTGAGCCTCTGGCTATCTTAGTACTGGTGCTCAGGTAAATCTTGCAAGGCAAGAGGAAGGCAAGACAGCCTGGTGTAGTTATTAGATTATGCAGGTAGGGTTAGGATAGACTGAATGGGCCTTGGTGTCCTTTTCTACTGACAAAATCTGAGTTTCTGTGTGTCTGTGGAGCACAGAACTGTGAAACAGGTGTTCCCAGATTTGAATTTTTACTTTCTGTAAATGGTGATACCAGCACTCACAAGCTGTACTGTAAAACTGGGCAGAAACAGGATCCCACTGAAAACAAGATGTGTGTCTCAGCAGGGGTATCCTGGATGAATAACCTGTACAATACAAAAGGGATTTAGTCAATGGTATAGAAATGAGGTGAGTAAAATATTGTATAATTTTAATAAGCATAAGTGCCTGAAACTTGCAATAATACTGCTTCCCTAGAAAGTGTTGTTTCAGTTTACGTTATTTGACCATTTAAAAAAACAAAATTACAAAAGTATAGTTCCCAGTGGGCTTACCCAGTTACCAAAAATTAAATAAATAAATACATATCAATATTAACATTTCAAACATCTGCATAGTAAACAGTTGATAGAAATAAATCCTACATACACACATTTACAGACTGATTACATTCAGCTGATTCAGAAATGGTCATTAAAACAGTAGAAGGGAAGTAACTGTAAAAATCACTAAGAAATAGATTTCATTGATCGACAGTAAACTCTTCAGAAAAAGCAGGAGTTTATAAAGATGTTATTCAGATTCATTGGTGAATAACCAGTTAAGTGTTTTCAATGTTCTATACTGACATGCAAATATTATACCTATTGTGTGTTCTCTGATAACTGAAAATAGTGGTCACTGAAGGACTACGTGCTCCATTGAGCACTAATATAACAGTCAGAGTTTGAAGAGTTCATAAAATCTTTGATAACTATGTCTGCATTGACTGCTTGGATATACACCACATCTATGTCTTAATCAGCCTACAGTCCTCTGGGGACTTAAGCAAATGTAAATAACCTTCTATTTTGCCTATCTTTTTGTAGCTGTGGTCGGAGCCTACAGCCATTTCGCTTTAGCTTGAAAAGGGGTTTCTGTGGTACACTTTTTTTTAGTAGTTTTCAGTGTATCCTTCCATAACACTGCAAATCCCTATGGCAGTTTAAAAATTACTCCTTTCTTTCTGTTTAGAATGATGGACACGGAACTCAAAGCTGCTTTTCTCTGAGAGCAAATGTGCACACCTTCCAAACAAATCTAAATATCTTTAAAACTATTCAAGATGTGCAAAAACAACAGTGTGAAAGTTGTTCAGGTCAAAAAGATCTTTCACATGAGGGTAGTCACTAATCTGAATTATTTATATTTTGTAAAATATGGTCTTCCAGACAACCTCTTTTTTTTCTGTCTGAGTGAACACAGTAGGAGTCATGTCAAACAAATGTAAATATAACAAGCCATACAATCAAGCCATACAAAAGCAAGAGTATTAGACTTTAGGAGGGCTGACTTTGGGAAAATGAGAGTACCTCAGAAAAGCACTAGCAAACAGGCAAGAAGGAGGGGTGGAGGAACAATGCAGAGTAATCAAAACAGCCATCACAGAGACAACAAGCCTTTGTGTAAAGCAAATCAACAAAACACTACGAAGGAAACAACCACTATGGTTCTCAAAAGAGGTGGCAGGGAAGGTTAAGGAGAAAAAGATAGCATTCAGGAAATATAAGAAAACACAGAAGGAGAAGGACAGAGAACTTTATCAGTTAAAGCAGAAAGAGGCTGGGAAGGCAGTCAGAATAGCAAAGGCCCAAACCGAGGAAAGGATAGCCAACTCTGTTAAGAAGGGGGATAAGACCTTTTATAGGTACATTAGGGAGTGAAGAAAGACCAAAGGAGGGATACTGAGGCTTAATAAAGGGGAAGGAATGTGGGTAGAGCGTGACAGTGAAAAAGCAGGGATACTGAATGAATATTTCTGCTCAGTATTCACAAAGGAAGAGGAGGGGGAGGTACCTAAACCAAACAAGAGAAACACTCTGAAGATGGGGGTCGATACCAGTCCATTTACAGAAGAAAGGGTTCTGAAAAGAACTAATAAAATTGAAGGTGGACAACATAATGGGGCCTGATGGGATTCTCCCAAGAATTCTAAAAGAACTAAGGAGTAGAACTAATGACACCACTGACTACTCTCTTTAACAAATCATGGGAGGATGGGGTGGTACCTGAGGACTGGAGGAGGGCAGATGTGATTCCTCTTCACAAAAGTGGGAGTAGGACAGAGGCAGGAAACTACAGTCAGTTAGTTTTGACCTCAGTGGTAGGTAAAATGATGGAATCACTTCTGAAGGAAAGAATTGTTGAGTACCTAGAGGCCAGTGGGGCTAGGGACCCAAGGCAGCATGGATTCACGATGGGAAGGTTGTGTCAGATGAATCTAATAGATTTCTTTGACTGGGTGACCAAAGTAGTAGACCAGGGAGGGGCTGTGGACATGGCTTACCTAGATTTTAGCAAGGCATTTGATACAGTCCCACACAAAAGATTAATACACAAGTTAGCCAGCCTTGGAGTGGGTCCCAAGGTGGTAGCCTGGATAAAAAATTGGCTAGACAACAGGACGCAAAGGGTAGTAGTAAATGGAGTCCACAGTGAAGAAAGGAGGGTTACTAGTGGGGTACCACAGAGTTCAGTACTGGGACAGGTCCTTTTTAATGTCTTTGTAAGTGACACTGCAGAGGAACTGGAAGGAAAAGTATGTCTCTTTGCAGATGACACAAAGATCTGCAACTGGGGTTGATACACCAGATGGAGTGGAAAGGATGAGAAGGGACTTGGCAAGGTTGGAGGAATGGTCAAATGTATGGCAGCTCAGATTCAGTGCAAAGAAGTGCAAGGTAATGCACCTGGGAAACAAAAACCCAGGGAAGAGTACACAATGGGGGGTGAGATACTGACAACAGTAAAAATGGAAAGGGACCTGGGGTAATTATATCAGATGACCTAAAGGTGGGCAAGCAATGTGAGAAGGCAGTAAGGAATGCTGGGGGATACTGGGATGCATAGGAGAGGCATCAATAGTAGAAAACAGGAAGTTGTTATCCCTCTGTACAGACAGTTGGTGAGACCCCATCTGGAGTACTGTGTGCAGTTCTGGAGACCCCATCTCTGCAAAGACATAGACAGAGTGGAGGCTGTCCAGAGGAGGGCAACCAAATGGTACAGTCTGCACTAGAAGACATCTGAAAAGACTAAAGGAGCTTAAAATGTATACCTTGAGGAAAGGAGGGAGAGAGGGACATGATAGAAACTTTCAAGTACCTCAAGGAGATCAACAAAGTCCAAGAGGGTGGCATCTTTCAGAAAAAGAGAATTCAAGAACAAGGGGCACAATTTGAAGATAGAGGGGTCAGCTCAGAGGTAATGTGAGGAGTATTTTTCACAGAGAGTTGTGGATGCATGGAACAGCCTCTCTGAGGAGGTTGTGGAGTCAAGAACAGTGGGGGAATTCAAGAATGCATGGGACAGACATAAGGCAGTCCTAGTGGGGGGTAGGAGGAAGTAAGCTGTTGGTTAATTAGGATCTGCAGCTTATCTGTTAGGTAGGAAAATGGGCAGACTAGGTGGGCCAAGCTGTCCTTATCTGCCTTCAAATTCTATTCTATCTCAGAAAGTATACAAGTTACCAATGTACAACCAAAATGAAAGTTGTCCAGGACACAATAACCTTTCAAATGAGGATAGTCACTAATCTGAATTCATTAGAATATTTTAAATATAGCCATCTAAAAGGTGAAAATTGTGAAGAAAAATGAAAATTCAGGTAATCAGATGGCCATAGTTTAAAAGATATAATTAGTGCAGCTTAATGAATAAGCTCATTTGAAAGGTATTTTTGTCCTGAACAACTTTCACACTGATGGTTTATGCGTAATTTGTATACGTTTATAGATATTTACATTTGTTTGCAATAACTCCTATTAAACTTATAACAGCCTCATTTCCTAAAGCACTATGCTACTTTAAGTGAAATGAGACCAGACCATCTTGTCATGCCTAATTTAAAAGTAGATCATCACAACTTACTAGTACTTCAATGGAATTCTTTAGTGCTTACCAGCTTGAAACAAAATGATCTGCTTATTGGGGTCACATTACATCTTTTCAGGATGGAATCACGTTAACTCTTTTCAGAACAAAAGCAGCAGATTAATTTTAATAATTATTAGTCAGCAATATCTATATCTGAAGCTGGCACTGACCAGATAGGGGGAAGAAGAAAGACACAGAAGAAAACAATGCTCATACACATAAAGAAGAATTGGCTGTCTGTGAAACTTTTAGAAGCAAATGGTTTTATACCTTTTAGGCATCTTTGCTGCACTACTGATTTTTCTTTGGCAACTTCTACTATTAAAATGCATTAAATATATAGTTTACTAAATCCTGACCTTAGGATAACTCTTGAATGACTCCTAAATAAGTTTTAAGCCACTTCCTTTATAGGAGGTCAAGACCTGTGCAAAAGATCAAGAGTTTTTTCATATTTTTTTTACAAATTTCCAAAGTAAACATTTGGAGAAATAGAAAAGTATGTACAACTAATCCTGTATGCATTTTCAACTCAGAGAGAAGTTAATATTTGCACAAAATCAAACTCAAAGTGTATACAGTTTTGTTCTAAAGTAATTTTATTCTAAATCTTATTGGACAATTGATGAACTGAGCAAAGAAATGTTTAGATAAAACAAACTGATGACTCCAGGATTGGAAGGTCATTAAAATTACAAAGGTCAGATTATGAAACCTTAAATGCACTCATTAAGATCAAATGACTTCATATTTCTTTCTAACCCTGTAGTTAATTATCCACTGTGAGGCAATTTTGAAAATCCAATTGTAGAAAGGAAAGGAAAAGTGTGACTCCGACCTGGGTTCAAGCCCCGGTAGGAGTCACACTTTTCCTTTAATTTCTCATTAAGATCATTCTTCTTAGTGTGTAATTATTATGAATTAAATACATTTGAATATAGACCTACAGTTACACAACCATTGTGACACATATTTTTATGATCAGAGGAATGGTGCAAGGCTGCCAATATCGCGGTGTTCGCACTGCTTCAATGCTTCTGTGTGCATAGATCAAACCAAAAAGAGCCATAATAAAAGCTTCTATCTTCTCAAAAAAAAATTATATTTTATTATATTTGATTTGACCTGAAAATACAAAATAGCAATAAGGAAGTAAAACAATCAAGATGAGATTTCAGTGTTCTCCAACCATACATTGAAGCTGAGCCATAATAAAGGCTTCTATGTTCTTCAAAGCAATTATATTTTAATTTGACATATTTAATATTCTGTATCTAAGCAGATACTAGAAAAAAATGTTTATTGGGTGTTTGGAAACAGGCAAATGTAACCAGACATGGAAGGAAGTCAAAAGAGAGTATAGGTTGCGGGGCTAGTAGCAAGTCGAGGAGCTCGCTTGACAACTCCAGCGGGGGCCACTCACCGACACTACTGACCGCTGGTGGGCACTGGTAGCAGAGGAGGAGCTTGGAAAGTGCTGTAAGCAGTCAGTGTAGGAGGAAACAGATGGCAGGCTGCCAGCCATAGTCCAGCTCTTGTTTTAAATCCCTGGTGATGCCTGAGTGGCTGTATCAATCATCTGTGCAGCAGCCCTCCGTCTGTAGGGATTAAGGGGACTCAGTTTAGCTGTTGTGTTTGGGCAGACTTGAGCTCCATTACAGCAACAGGTCCGACTGCAGCCCCAGACCCCCAACTCTGCTACTTGTACAGGGCTGACTGCTTGAGAGTGAGGGATCCTCACTGCTTGCAAAGGAAATGGAAGGGGTAGCCGTTGGTGTTCATTTGTGTGCCAAGGCAGGCAGGGGGGCTAGCAGGGCTGTGAGGAGTGCCTTTAAGTGTAAGGATTGAATGTGTCTAAGCTGTTGTGGATACAAACATACGAACATACAAATGTGCCAGCAGAAACAGACTATCCGGTCTATCTAAGACTGCTCGAGTGTGCAGCTAGCACCCCTAGTTTGCAGCTGCTCCACCCCCTCCACTTTGTCATCCCACTGCTACCCCCCACCTTCCCCACCCTCACTCTCCCCTGTCCCATGCTCTTTTGAAGCTGTTCACAGACTTACATGATACCACTCATTCTGGTAGTGCATTCCATTTTGCTACCACCCTCTCTGTGAGATAGTGTCTCCTCATTTCCCTCCTAAATCTTCCCCCTCTATTCTTAGCCCATGCCCCCTGGTGTCCCTCCCCCTCCTTAGCTTAAAGACCCCGTCTGCCTCATCCTTATTGATTCCCCTCAGATACTTGAATGTCTCTATCATGTCCCCCCTGTCCCTTTCATCCTCCAGAATGTACATACTCAGGTCTCTCAGTCTGCTCTCATAGTCTGTCCCCTCCATTCCACATATCATCTTTGTTGCCCTCCTCTGCACCCCCCCCAGTAGCCTGATATCACGCTTTAGGTATGGCCTCCAAAACTGCACATAATACAAGTGTGGCCTTACCAGCAACCTGTAGAGGGGCAAGATCACATCTCTTTGCCTGGACAAAAACCCCCTCGCTATGCACCCTAGCATTTTGTTTGCTTTTGCAGCTGCTGTCCTGCACTGGGCAGTGTTGTTCATGGTCCCTGTTATCATTACCCCTAGGTCCTTCTCCTCTCAGTGATCCCCAGCTTAACCCCCCCAGCCAGTATTCTCTCCTTGGGTTTAAGCAGGGGGGTGCTCAGTTTGTTCACCCCCCCTCCGAAATTATCTCAGAAATTTTCAGATTCCTGTATTTTGTTTTCAGGTTGGCTCACGCTCAGCTGCGAAAACACTCAGTGTCTCAACAGTCTCTATAGTGGCTGAAGCTAGCTGCAACACAATGTGCATGCACTGGACCATTGATAGCTAGGCATACCTCTCAACTGTCCCTGATTTTCAGGGACGTCCCTGATTTTGCCTCAAAATTTTCCTGTCTTTCGTAAAATTTGTGTTTTTGTGACAGAATAGTGGGGATTAAAAACACAAAATAATGTCATACATTGAAGTAGCAGACTTGTTCTTCTTCAGAAAATGCATCTTAACACAAATACCCTTATTCTATCAGCTTTCTGACTGAATAGTACCAGTTTTTAAGATGTGTCCTTGATTTGGGGTCTTTGTCCCTGATTTTTTTAAGCCTTGTCCCTGATTCACAAGGCAAGAGGTTGAGAGGTATGTAACGAGGGGAGATAGAGACATCATCAACAGAGGAGCGGGAGAAGCCTGGTGAGACAGACTAGTGAGTATGCTGCTGTGCTGTGTCATCTGTACAGCACCAAGCAAGTTGTGGTGTCCTGTTGACTGTCGTGGTGGTAGAGTGGGACTCTGTGCTGCTCTTCTTTAGCCTCAGTTGAACTGTGGGAGAACTTGAAGTGTGGTCTACCACAGAAAGGGGTAGGAAAAGGGAACATTGTTTAACCAGGAGTAGCACACTAAGCCAAAGCTTGTTTCCAGATGCGACCTGGGAGCACAAGGAAGTTAAGTGACTTGCTCAGGATCACACAGTATGCACCTAGGCAGCTGTGGGATTCAAAACCCAGGTCTCCAGATCTGCAGCTCAGTGTCTTAGCCCACTGCGCTATACTGCCTCCTAGAACAGACCCATCCAGGGCTGAACGGCGAGTAACATGTGGTGCATCTTCTTGACTGTGCTGGATGCTGGCTGGACTGGTAGTGTGGTATGAAGAGAAGACAGGATAGGTCGATGAAAAATCTGCCCAGGCCTAGTGGCCTGTAGTCCTGTTTTGGGAGGGGAGCGACTGTTAAGGCAAGTCAACAGGAGGATAATCAGCAGAAAAATGGTGAGTGGAGAAAAGAATAAATATTGATTTGGGACAGTGGACTTCTCTCATTCAGAGAGGTGGTGAGGGGTATTGGCACCATCTCTCAGGGTAACCTACTCATTACATCTCAATCCCACTGATGTTCTGCCCAACTTGGAGCTTATCATGTGGAGTGGGAATAGATGTGGAAAGGCAGATGTCTGACTGACATCTTTGTCTCTGGCTGTTACAGAGTGCTCCCATGTGCAAAGGTGGAATGGGGTTAGAAGTAATCTCTATATGCAGAGCTGGGATGGTGGTAGAGAAGGAGTGATGCAAATGTGTGGAGGTGTCCCCATGTGGAGGAGTGGGATGGATGGGGAGCAATGCTTCCCATGTAGGGGCAGTGGGATGAAGGTGTGGATTGCTCCCCATGTACAGAACTGATGTGAAGTGGGAGGAAAGCTCCCCATGTGTGGAGGTTGAATGGAGGAGGAGGAGGAGGAGGAGTGCTCCCTATGTGCTGGAGGTGGGATGCCATGGGAGAAGTGCTCTCCATGTGGGGGAGGTGAAATGTAGTTAGAGAAGCACTGTGGGAGGTCAGGGGATCAGTGTGAACAATGTATGGAGGTGGGATGGAGGTGGAGCAATGATACCTATGTGTGGAGATGGAATGGAGGAAACTGTTCTCCATGTTCAAGTTTATTGTGAAGGGATAACATCCATTGAGCAAGCTAATTTGCAAGGAGGTCCCTTGCACAAGCAATGATAAAGACAATACATGGTGTGAGATACAAAAAGTAAGGACACATAATATAAATTAAAATAAAGCAATTTTCTTTACATTAGTATATACAATAGCTAGATAGATATTGATTTATAAAAGCGCCCATTTTGTGGGACTCTGGGTGCTGTACAATACAAATAGCAAACAACAATGTAAAATCATGTGAGAAAAATGTATGTAAAATTCAACTAGGAGCAGATTTAAAATGCATCTATCTATCCTAGGAACTTCAAACAATTAATCAATAAAAGCTTGCTGGAACTGGTATGTTTTTAGACCCTTCTTACAGGCCTCTACCAAGGGAGCCTCCTTTAAATAGACAGGAAAGGAGTTCCACATGGCAGGTGCGGCCACCTAGAACGCCCTGTCCCCAGAATGCCGCAGCTTAATTCTGGGAACTCCAAGGAGGCCTCCTTCAGCAGAATATGTACAGTGTTGAATTCAACAAGGATTGAGACCAAATATGATTACATAACACACTATGTCCACCATGTGGAAGAGTGCTGGAGAAGGAGAATTGCTCCCCATATGCAAAGAAGGCATGGAGGGGGAGGAGTGCTCTCTATGTGCAAATGTGTAATGGAGGAGGAGGAGTACTCCCTATGTGTGGAGGTGGGATGGAGGGGGGAGCAGCAACTTAGGGTCCACCATCCTAGACCCCACTTCAGCCTGTGTGTGAAACTGTTTGAAATGGGGACAGTGTATGATGGTGCAGATGTGCAACCCACATCTCTTCTCTGGCTGCTGTAAAGTATTGGGTTGATAGATGGGGGTGCAAGGGGGGCACCAGTCATGCAGGAGCACCAACTGTATCCTGCCCCTCCCCCACCCACCCAGCAGAGTGGGAACAGCTGTGGAGGGGCAGATACAGAATTCACATTTTTATATCTCAGTACCTCAGAGTGCACTCCATAGGCAGAGCACGTTAAGTGGGAGAGCCTCTGGCTGAAGCAGAGCGTTCTGCAAGTGCAGAGGTGTGGCATAAGGTGAGGAAATACCAGTCACCCAAAATCCTCTTCAACCTTCATGCTAGCCCTGGTGTAGGAGGGACTGATATGAAGGGGCAGATGTGCAACCTGCATCTCTATCCATGGCTGCTGCAGGGTGCAACCCTTGTGTGGAGGTGGGATGGGGCATCATTCTCCCACAGCCACCTGCCTAGAGCCCAGCCAATGCCAGTTCTAGCTTTCATGGAACTCAGATGGGTGAAGATGGACTGATGTGTGAACCACATCTGCCATTAGCTCCTGCGGAGTGCTTCTCACGTGCAGGAGCTTGAGTGGAAGGAGAAAATGCTTCACATGTGCAGAGATGCGGAATGGTGTGTTAGTTGTCAATGGCCTCGGGTCACCCAGTGGATCTGGACCGGAGCCCTATTTCCACCCACCTGGAGCCCACTAGGCTAGATAGAAACAGGTGTGGTGTGGCAAATGTGCAACTCACATTTCTGTCTCTGGCTGGGGCAGCCAATGTGGAATGGTGGGACGGTTGTGGAGGGGCACCAATCACCAACTTCTGCCAGGCCACAGTCCACTATTTGCCTTGGGCTGCCCTCCTGGAGGTCACCTTGTCACTGTGCTAACCTGTGTGGAGTGGGATGGGTGTGGAGGGGAAGATGAGTAACCTACATCAGTCTCTGGCTACTGCAGATTGTTCCACATGTGCTGATGTGAGCTGGAGGTGCCCATCCAGTGCCCACCCTACACTGTGCTAGTCAATGTGAAGGGGCAGATATGTGACCCACATATTTGTCTCTGTTTGGGTGCTGCTCTTGTGCAGTGGTGGAATAGATTCACCAAGTTTGTTTTACACTGTCTCTCCTGGTCTCTCTCTCTCTCTCTCTCTGACCTCCACTCCCCCACAGTGAAAAGAGAGGTCTGCAGCACTGCCTCTCTGTCCCAATCAAGACACTTTTGCTGCCACTTTCTCTGCCTCTCTGTATGTGCTGTCCGCGACCACTGGGCTTCAGAAAGACAAACTGAGAGTCAGCCCAACAGCAAGGTGTCAGAAGAGTGAGTGGCAATAAAATGGATGGCAACTGAGCTGGGGCGCACACTGTACTCCACTTCTCTGTTTAAGGGGGGTTGACACCGTCACTGACTGGAACGGATTGGACCTGCACATACACCTGCAAACTCTTTTCCCCAAAGATAGTAAGGATAAACGTGAATTAACAAGATCTGTGTATAGACACAGAATTTGCCCCATTAAAACTAATAATAAATATGGTAATTGTACTCTTTCATACCAGGCAGCCAAAGTCTGGAATATTCTACCCCCTCCAATAAGATCTTTGGATAATCATGTAACCTTTAAAACTGAAATTTTGAATCTTTATCAGATAAGATGCAGCTGTATGCGATTTTTGCTTAGCATGGTAAGATTTATGGATAAATATGTGATTTTTACCACAAAATCTTAATTCCTTGTTATTGGCTTAGATATAGCTGTACATAATTCATGTTTGGTAAGGGTGTCGCTGTAAACTGTTCTGCGACCTTTTTGTTTTCTAGAACTTGAGATTGTACTTATTGAAAGATGAAATGTACTTTGATATGTTTATAGTAGATAGAGCACAAAGATAAATAGGGTATTTCTTATTAGATAACTGAAAACTGCATTTAGTGTAATTTTTGTATTGTTTATGATGTGTTTTATGTTATATGTTTAAGAGTAACTTAAGTGCAATATAACAGGACTGTCTTGAGAACAGGACTTTATGATCCTAATGACTAGAATTCCTGTATAAAAATAAAGTTTTCATCTATCTATCTATCTATCTATCTATCTATCTATCTATCTATCTATCTATCTATCTATCTATCTATCTATCTATCATATATCCTGTACTGGAAGTGGCTCTTGCTGTAGCTGTGTCTGTCTGGGGTCCGTGTGTGGGGGTGGGCGGGAGGGAGTAGACACTTCTAGAGAAGGGCCACCCATTGAAATGAACGCTTGTTCAGTTGCAGGTCTGGGAGCCACCGCAATTGTGGTTATGGTCACTACAGTGCACTGCCCCAATTTCACACTGCCAAGGTGGTGCTGCAATAGTGACAGCCTGTCACCTGGTGATCACTCTCATTCCGCTAAGTCGTCACATCTCAGCATGTTGCTGTCACTGTCTGGGGACTCTTTCTCCGCTGTGTCCCTGACAATGGTGCCACTCACCACCTCTTTCGATCCTGCGCTCTCTTTTGGGGGGACACTGCTGCCGCTCCTTCTCAGTGTTTGTCCCTGCAGCTCATGTCTCTCTCTCCCTGCAGTACAGGGTTAATCTACAGCTCTGTAGGCAATGTTGCCTCACTTCTCAGCACTCTTGCTCCGATCCACAGGGCGAATCAGTGGGTACCATCACAAAGAGCAATGCTCAGGCTGGGCATTGTGGAACAGATGAAACACAGGAGAGAGGGGAGCTCAGGGACAAGAACACACACTCTCATTCACACAGGGACACAAACAAGGTCAACGTAGATGTCTGTCAGGGGAAGGATAAATTATATTTATTTGTTCTTTACTGCTAGAACTGTTTCCTGCTTATGACACAGAGAGTGGGGGATGCAGTGTATGACTGGGTGCCCGGGCATCTGCAGGGTGGGTGGAGAGACAAACGGTAAGATCAGTAAGGGGATGAATGAATGAAAGGAATGAAGCACTCTCATTGGAGTGCTTCTTTTCTTTCAACTAGAGAATGGCTTCCAGCTGTAAAACTGTGACTAGTGTCACAGTCTGGTTGCATGCTCATTGGTCTGTCAGGGACAAGCCCACTGTAGATTGCTGTACATTGGATTCATCCCTGACACACCTCTGAAATGTTGTTCTACCACAAGATGTTTCTTGCGCATGTGCAAGGAAACATAAAAAACTATAAAGAATTTAGATGTGTGGCTACCCTCATTTGAAAGGCCTTTTTGTCCTAAACACAAAAATTTAAAATGCTGCACTTGGAACACAGAAATCCAGGGGCACAGTACAAATGGGTGGAGTGGTATTGACAACATTAAGAAAGCACACATTAAAAAAAAAAAGCTTTTACATACAGTTGATTACTATTTAATAATATTATGCATCTATGGCTGCCACTGTACATCTGATGCAAACCCATAATCACGTTCCTCACTTGAAGCGAAAAGGGGTGGTGGTGGTGGTGGTGTGGGGAGGGTAGAGGCCATAACTGACTCCTTCTTTTTGTGTTAAAAAGGTCAGTTTCTTTACAGCAAAAACAAGGAAAGGCATCATTTCTAAAATGTGCAGACGAACATGGGGACCACTTTTTTCCAAAGCATGCCACCACCGGCAGCTACCACTTTAAGGCTGCTACTATTCCCACCTAATACAATCAGGGGAAAACCAGAAGTAGTCTACCAACACTGAGATCAATATGGTTTAGGCACATTTCCCAGAAATTACTGCTTAGAAAAGAATGAGAAAGGTTATGCGATGGCAGTCTGAAGATTGGCAATGAACTCCTGCAGCTCCGTGCCTTTCCTGCTAAAACCGACTGCTAAATTATGATTTTCCACCTCAGACTAACTCAGCAGTAGCAGCAATCTGTACCGGATATCTCCTAGATTCTAACAAGCCATAAAGAATGGAGGTTTACATGAAGAAAGCGCCTCTGTGGCACTCTCCTCCTCCAACGCCAGAGAAAGACAAGGCCGTGAATTGGCCCAAACAACAAACTGCAGGCTCCTCAAAAACTACAGTGGCATTATCTGCTCTCTCTGAGGAGAGATTTCTTGAAATCATGCAGCCCTTGCAGGCCAGAATTGCAAGCATGTTGGATAACCTACATGAAATTAAATTGACTGTTGAGTCACTTACCTTACGAGTGGGTGACTCAGAAGCCAGGTTGGTTTCCTTGGAAAGAAAACAGAGCAAGGCCGAACTGGATGCTGTGACAACTGGCTGAAGAACTGAAAAACTTGAAGAGAAGCTAGAAGACTTGGAAGGGAGGAGTAGGAGGAACAACCTCCTGATTATCGGAGTACCAGAAAAGGGGGAGGGTACTGCCCCCATATTGTTCCTTCAGAAGTTCTGTGAGAAAATTGCAGGCCCATCTCCGAATGGTATGACGTATGTCATAGAGAGAGCACATTGGGCCCTCCACCCCCCCACCAGGTTCTCCGGCCATGCCTTTGATTTTCAATCTTCTTAATTTTCTTGAAAAACAACATATATTGGTTAAAGTTAAGGAGCTCCGAGAAGTGCAATGGGAGGGACGCAGAATCTGTATCACGCAAGACCTTCCCCAGTCCATCTGGTTGAAATGGCAAAAACTGTACCCGACAGTAGTGAAGTTGATTGCCGATGGGAAGCCATTTTAGATGAAATACCCAGCGGTGCTTCAGGTCAAGCAGGGAGATCAGTGGCTGTCATTTGAATCTAAAGAACAAGCAGTTCAAGAGCTCAAGACTTTACTTCTGGATTTGTTTAAATGAGACTGTCCTGAATGGTTGGAGGTAATCATCCTGATTTTGTGTATTGCAAGCAAATGAGGTGTTTCGTCTGCTCTGCCATTAGGAAAGAGACTTTTCTCGTTGGGCTTAATTTACTCTGAGCCGGTGAATTGTACACTTGCTGGATTCAGTAAGCCAAGTAGATGCCTTAGAACCTTATTGAGCGGCTCCACTTAGTACTTTAAAATTTTGGTTGGAGAACAATTGATCATCTTTTCATTAGATGGACTTGGGTCTGCTGGAGAAGGTATGGCAAAAGATTAGAGACCCTGCTTTGTTGTTGATACTTATCCGACTGAACTGTGTCGAATTCTGGGTCTCCTGCTGCAACCCCAGTTATAGACAGATGTTGTCATGGCGGCTGCAAATAGGCAGAGACTATACTTGAAAGGCATGCACTTTTAGTGACCCTGAGGTTATATCACGAGTTGCGTGTCTATGACTGTCCTGTGTTTGTTTCCCATTTTTTTTCTCCATTTATTTCTTTATTTGTTTACCTTTTCACCGCAGGATGGACTTTTCATTTTCACATCAGCCTTTAATATCTGAAAATACTGAGCTGAATTTCCCGTTTAAATGCTGTGCTTGAGGAGAAACTTCAATTACTTTGCCCACCCTTCCCTAGTCAAATACCTGGTGTTCAGGGTATGCACCTTGGGGAATTTCCAGGGTGTAATTAAGTTTTCTTCTATTCTCTGCTCAGCAGGAGAAGACGGGCAACTGTGGGACCTAGTATCTCTCCGGGTCTCCAGCAGGTAGCCGTGTAGAAAGACTATATACTACATGTTCACAATTTTGTTTAGTGATCCTGTTTACTGGACTTTAGATTTCTCATGCTACTGTTCTTGTTCATAGTTTACTTTGTTATAGGGTTATTGGGATAGTGGGGAGGAGTGGGGATAAGGGGTTTACTGGTCTCAGACTAGCACAAAGACATCACCTGACGGTGTGTTTGAGAGGGTGCGGTTGATCAGAACCGGGGTTTCTCTTCCTTTTGGAGGAAAGGGATACTTTATTTTGTTTGGTATGATATTTTGGGTGGGTCTCGGGGGGAGGGTTTTAGGGGGTAAGGGAGATACTTCTCAATGCTACAGTATCACAGCTTTGTTTCAGAGGGAGGGAATGCCAAGTGTGTTATATAGAAGCACCGGAGAAAAGACCACACTTCTAAATAGGAACACAAGTACTGCAGACTGTAAGCTGCACAGATTGCAGAGAGGGCTTCAAGATGTTTTGTCAGTAAGTACTCAATTCGCTGGCAACAGACCACTGATTTTCCCCTTACAAACCTTCTCATGGGTGGTCCTTGTATAGTAGTGAGTTGGAATGTGAGTGGGGCCCAGGGTAGATAGAAGAGAGAAGTAATATTTCAGCACCTTTCACATTTAAAAGTGGGGATCGCCTCTCTACAGGAGATTCATCTTCGGAGAGACGATGTCCCACTGTTGTGTCGGTACTAGGTGGGGCAAGCCTTTGGTTTGGGGATTTCTATGAGCCGAGGGGGAGTAGCTATATTGATAACTAAGAGAGTACCCTTTAAACTGGAGCAGAAAATCTGAGATCCCAATGGTCGCTACATTCTCCTTCATGGCATGTTGGAATTGCAACCTGTTCTCTTGGGGGCGATTATGGCCCGAATGTTGACTCTCCCGATTTCTTTACCCATCTCCTAAGTATTGTGGTTACCAACCCACCTAAATTAACCATTTTAGCAGGGATTGGAATATTACCCCACAGACTATTTTAGATAGGTCAGATCTCAAAAGATGTGGCCTGTCGCCGGCACAAAGAGCCCTGAAAGATCTTATGCTGGGAGCAGACCTAATTAATGTTTGGAGGGTGTTGCACCCTGACGAACACCAGTACACCTTTTTCTCCCCTCCCGATAAGTTCTACTCTAGAATTGATTATATTCTAGTAAGCTCCTTTATTATGCCGGGTATAATAGACTCAGGCATACATGCAAAGGTCATATCTGACCACTCGCCTATTTTCATTACCTATATTTTAGGGCCGGAAATCAGGAGAGATGCCTTATGGCATTTGAATACCCAGTTACTCCAGAAACTAGACTCCCTCTCCCAAGTCAAAGACTTTGTTTCCCATTTCTTGGAGACTAATCAAGGGTCAGTGTCAAGAGTTGACATTGTATAGGTGGTTCCGAAATGTGCCTTATGGGGAGAATGCCTTCAGTTGTCTGCTACAAGACATCGACAATCTAAAAGGCAGGCAGAATCATTATTCAGCTCAATTTGAGAGTTGGAGTGTACCTTCAGCTGAAAGTCTCCGGAAGGGAACTGGGTTAAGTTACATAACTTACAAGCCCAATACTCTGCTCTGATGTTTCAAAAGGCTGAGCTTGCCCTGAAACATACCAAGCTTAAATATCTGGATACAGGGGAGAAGGCCAAGAAGTTACTTGCTATTCGGATTAGGCAAGCTGAAGCCTCCCGATTTATTCCGGGTCTTCGATTTGATGCAAATGGTCCAGTGGTCACTGATCCTAGAGATATAGCCATCAGCTTGGGGTGATACTATCAAGCCCTTTACTCCACAGAGTGCTCTGGGTGCCCCTCTGGGAGGGACATCACGGAGTATCTCGAGCTAGTTGACCTCCCCAAATTTTCCCCTGGTGCAGCCATGACCCTAGGATGGCACATCCAAGTCTGGGAAGTGAAAAAGGCCATTGAACAACTTTCCTTTGATAAGTCACCTGGGCCTGATAGCTTTGCTAATAACCTGTACAAGACATGTCTCCCTGAACTAGCCCCTTCTTGATGGAGGTGTATAACTTCTGGTTTAAGGATGGACTGTCATAGTCCCATTTTCTGAAGGCGCTCATTACCTTTATCCCTAAACAGGGCAAGGATCCTCAATACCTGGAGAATTACAGACCCGTCTCATTGCTTAATTTAGATGTGAAAATCCTTGCAAAAATTCTTGCCAACAGGCTAGGGCCCCTCATGGGTAGCCTAATTAGTATGGAGCAAGTGGGATTGATGGCCAAATGATCCTCGGGAGATCATATGCATAAATTATTACATCTCTTCTCGGCATCGAGGGACTCAGACTTCCCCGCTGTCCTTATGTTCCTCAATGCCGAGAAGGTTTTTGATTGAGTCTCCTGGGACCTCCTTTTTGCTGTCATGGCTCGTTTTGGTTTCCCTGAGGACTTCCTAAAGTGGGTCCGAATACTGTACTCCTCCCTATCCGCTCAGATTTAGTGCAATGGCTTCCTCTTTGACCCTTTCCCCCTTTGTCATGGCACCAGACAAGGTTGCCTGCTATCCCCCTTCCTCTTTAACTTATACTTAGAGCCCCTGATTAGAAAGTTAGTTTCCTCTCTGGGGTTGAAGGGAATTAGGATGGGAAAACATCATTATGCCCTCTCAGATTATGCTGATGATTTACTTTTACATCTTGAGGAACAACTGATGTCCATCCCCCTGCTCTTGGAGGAAATAAATGCCTTTTCCAAGGTATCCTATTATAAACTTAATCTTTCTAAAATAAAAATATTTCCAATAAACAACATAATCTCTCAGGCAGACTTAGCTGAGTATAATCTCACCTGGGAAGCAAAGTCTCTGACATATTTAGGTATTAAAGTGGCCAGAGATATCCCCACAATGGTTAGGGTAAACTTTTCAGACGTACTGAGCATGCTCAGAGCAGATTTGGATAGATGGACTGCTCTTCCCCTGTCGTTATGGGGGAAGAGTTAATATTGTAAAGATGAATATACTTCCAAGGCTTCTGTACCCAATGCGCATGCTGGGTTTTTACTTTCCTAAAACCTGGTTCTCCAAATTTCAGAAAATGCTTAATGTCTTTATGTGGAAGGGTAAGGGGGTCAGACATGCCTATTTTAACCTCATGGCTCCAAAGTCTTAGGGTGGGCTTGCGACTCCCTCCTTTTTCACATATTATTGTGCACATCATATTAGCAGGCTAGCTCACAGGGTACATGAAGTATGAGTGGTGGATCCACAAGTTTATACACCACTTTGGATAGAAAGAGAGGTTCCTGGCGGCCCGCCTCCACTGTCTTCTTCCATCTTTGCTATACACGACCCTTAAAATGCTTCCCCTTTCTTTGAGAAGTACTCCCATTGGTTGGTCCCTCAGGGCATTGTACCAGCTACAAATGTATTTCTCCCTTAATCGGTATGCATCTTTGAACTAACCGATTTTGAACAATCCCCACTTTAAAATTGGGCATAAGCCCATTTCGGCCTTGTACTGGTCCCCCTTGGAAGGGAATAAACTCTCTGATTTCAGTCCTGGTGGTGAAATAATCTCCTTCTCTAGTTTTCAGTCCCAATTTCAAGTGCAGGACATATTTGTTTTTAAATATATGCAACTCAAAGAGCAATAATTGCCTTTACAGGGATGGGATTTTTAGCACCTGTTCCCATAACTGAATTGTCCTTGCTTTTACAGGTAGCGGAGCAGCCCCATGCAGTTTCTAAGGTATATAAAGAATTGCAATCTTTGGATCCCCACCTGCCTCAGAGTGTCTGTTACTATTGGACACAGGAGCTGCATCTGGTAACAGAGGTAGACTTCTGGACGAAGCTATGGCAGAACACTTACAAGTTTGCTAAGCAGGATAGGCTACGCCTAATTCGATTTAACATCATGCATAATTTCTATTTTACCCCAGTGAAGCTCCACACAATGGGTAGGCTTCCCTCCCCTAACTACCCACGATGCATTGGTTCACCTGGGACTTTATACCACATGTTGTGGATGTGTCCTAAAGCACAGATTTTTTGGCAAGCCATCAGGTGGACATTAGATCCTATCCTTTGGCTTGACCACCTATTCATTCTGGAAGTCTGCTTGCTGAACAGTTTTCCTCATGGAACTCTCCAAATCAGGGAAGCACATATGGCCCTGATTTCAGCCATGGCCAAACTAGTTATAATGAGACACTAGAAGGAGGACTCTCTCTCCTCAGTAATACAGTGGCATAAAGAGATACTGTTGGCCCTGCAATTGGAGAGGCATATCGCCTCTATGCGTAATAGGCTTACTGCTTACCAGAGTGGATGGGGGCCCTTAGATGCCTTGCTTGCTATATGGAAACCATAGGCTCCCTCAGGTAAACTGTTAAATATCTAGATAAATCCAAGAATTGAAGTTGGCACTTGGCATGGGGTGGGATAAGAGAATATGGGAGGGGAGGGAGGGTAGTTTTGCTGTATCTTAGTATAGTACCCTATGATTTGTATTAGAATAGGATACTTTGTTTTGTTTTGTTTTGAGGGGTGAAACCTTTTGGCCACCTACTTGTTCATCTGTACACCCGTGGTTTTCACTTAAAAGAAAATGGCAATAAAGTATACTGAATTACAAAAAAAAAAGAAAAGAATGAGAAAGTGATTGTGATGACGAGCAAGTCCCAGACCAGATCTCTAGTTTGTTAATAGACTTCTGAGTCTGACTTGTACGGCTGCATATGTCGCATTCCACAAATGTTATGCCATCATCAGATTTGTATAAGAGCTCTGTGGAAGCACGTAACTGGACCACTGCCTGATGTGCTGCCACAATGCTCTGACATAGATTCCAGTGATTCTGTTTATGCAGCCCTCCCCCTCCACTGGCTGCATAAACTTACCCACTTCCTGACACACTATGTTTCCATTCTGTAACTGCAGCAGTGACGGCCACCATGTGCAACATGGTAACATAGACTTAAACTGCGCATGCATGACTATCGTGCATACATAGTTATGTCAGCACTGCCATGTAGAGAAGGGCTGACTACAAGGCAAACTGCACATGTACGAGTATCATGCATATGCAGTACTGTAATCGCTGCAGTATTACTTACGGCTTCAGCAAAATCACTGCATATTCTTTTCCATACTTTTGCAACTCCTAAGAGCTCTCCACAGCCATATTGGCTCTGACCAGAGTTTGTTGTTATGGCTGTTCCATTCCAATGTTTTGTGGCTACTTTGGTCTTCTAAATCCTCTTGTTTGTGATGGTACCAGTTATTCTTTGTGTAAGTTGTAATTTGGTTTGCTTGGGAGACAGTGGCCAGGATATAGATAGATCCAGATTAGGGCCCATTAAACATTTGATCCAGGAGCTACTTAGTGCCTTGAGCAAACCACTAGTATATTGGAACATGCTATGGCACTTTGCAATCACTAAAGGCATGTTCCAGTATACCATTCAGGCATTAACCAGGCTGCAATGGCAAACCTCTGCCCCCACATATCACGGAGGTATGTGGCCAGTAGGGTGCTATGGA
Organism: Neoceratodus forsteri; assembly: GCA_016271365.2. NCBI lineage: Eukaryota > Metazoa > Chordata > Ceratodontiformes > Ceratodontidae > Neoceratodus > Neoceratodus forsteri. The sequence goes on from CM057455.1 coordinate 1,299,591,264, forward strand.
GACTGTAGTCACATTCGGGCAGATGGGGACTACTAGTGGCAATTGCTCCACTGGAGAAAACTGTCATATACATATTTTAAGATGCAAATTACTCCACAGCCCTAGAAAGGAGCTATGGGGCCATTTGCATCTCATTAGGGCCTCATTACAGGCCAGGGGCAAAATATGTTTGTGACCCTCCCCTCTGCATCTGTCAGGGCTGCTTCACTGGTGGTCCAGTGGTCTGCCCTGCCCCCAACACCCCTGACTATCATATTGTCATAATCCCTGCTGTCTAGTGTTCCCTTCCATCCACTAAACACCTTTGACTGTAATACTTACCTTATCCCTAATGTCCAGTGATCCCAAGTTCTGCCCCAGAAACACCCCTGATTGTAATACTTACTTTATTCCTGATGTCTATTGGTTCCTGTCCCCTGAACACACGTGACTGTACTACTTACATTATCCCTAGTGTCTAGTGGTCCTTCAGGACCCCAGAACACTCCAGCTGCAGTATGTACAGTATCCCTGGTGTCTAGTGGTCCTTCAGGACCCCAGAACACCCCAGCTGCAGTATGTACAGTTTCCCTGGTGTATAGTGGTCCTTTAGGACCCCAGAACACCCCAGCTGCAGTATGTACAGTATCCCTGGTGTCTAGTGGTCCCTCAGGACCCCAGAACACCCCAACTGCAGTATGTACAGTATTCCTGGTGTCCAGTAGTCCTTTCTGCCCCTCAGCTTTGAATCCTCCCCCTCCTGAACCTGGTCTCTGCTGGTCTGAGTCCCTCCACAGTGACTAGTACAGATCCTCTGCTCACCTCCATGGTGGCCTGCTGACGGACAGTTCCCAGTCATGTGCCTAATGTAATCAACTGTGATTACAGTAAACGGGGGATCGGGAACTGTCAGCCAGTTGCTAGCTGTGGAGGTGAGTGAAGGGTCTGTGCTAGTTGCTGTGGAGGGACTCTGTTGTAGGGAGGGCTGGGTTTGGGAGAGGGGAATTCAAATCTGAGGAGTGGGATGGACCACAGGACACCAGGGATCATGTAAATATTACAGTAAGGGGTGTTCATGGGCAGGAGGGACCACTAAAAGCCAGAAATAATATAAATGTTAGTCAGAGGTGTTCTGGGAGCGGTAGGAACCCATAGACAGCAGCAATAATGTAAGTATCACCCTTGGGGGGGGTGAGGGACCACTAGACACCAGGGATAATGCTCATCCAAAGGGAAGCACACAAAAAAAAAACGCGTTACAAGGGTCTGTTTTAGGATAACTTTCAAAATCATGTGACTTTTTCTTACAACTTATATGATCACTTATGGGTGTGTATTGATATGACATTCCTACATACACAAATGCCACATATATTAGGGTTATAGGCACTTGATGTTTTTCTTAGTAGCAGTACCTATACCCATGCACCGCCACCATTTTTTCTATTGGTGGCAGTGGACTTCATACTTTCACATAATTGTTTTGCACTTAACAAAAAATACAAAAGTGTGGGTCAGCTATGGGGCCCATTGTCGCTCCCAGGTACGCCAGTCTCTGTCTGGGTTTGTGAGAAGACATCTGTATCTTTACGGAACAGAATCAGTACCAGAACAGTTAATAGCATGGCATAGCTACACTGATGATCTGCTCATCATTTGGCAGGGTACTGAGATGAGGGCCAGAACATTTGTTGATGAAACAAACAGCAACCTCAGTCTTAAATTTATATCCTGTATGGACAAACATACATGTGTTTCCTAATTAATAGCATCTCTCAAATGTAGCCCCTGGGACTATGTCTCCAAACTCATAGGCACACCCCCCCCCGTTGATCCTTCCCCCTCCCTCTATTCTACCACCTCATCTCCATTGCCAACACTTTCTTATCATCTACCTGCTGCCCTGCTCCTCCCCTCTGCTATCCCTGCTTCCTCATCATCCAGCTCTCTCCGCTCCTCTCCCTGCCTCCCTTTAATCAAAACCTTGACAATGCCTCAGGCTGCTACACTCCCACCTGCTGTTTCCACAACTACCCCACCTCTCTCCTTATTTGCCACTGCCTCTACTTTACTCATGTGTTTACATCTAGCACTGTAATATAAAACTGTTATATATATTTTTATTTTTTTACTTTTTTAGTATTCCCACTGTTAGTTCTACCCCTTGTATGTCTATAACCCCCCTCTGACGTGGAACCTTTGTAATTGAGCTGTCTGGTGCTCAAAGGTAGTTGTAATCCAAGATTGAATAAATAAAATAAATAAACAAATACACATACAGTCAGTTTTCTGGACCTCTGTCTCTCAGCATGTGAGGATGGAACTGTTCAGACAAACTGTTCTTTGAAAAGAAACTGCCGGTAATGCAGTATTATGTGCCTCAAGTGCCCACCCTCTATCTCTGATATCATCAATACCTTCTGGACAGTTTCTGAGGTTATGAAGAAATTGCTTTACAGAACAGAAATTCTAATTCAAAGCATCTGAAATGCACAAAAGTTTCAGTGGCATGGGGGTGTGGCAAAGACACTCCTGACTTGGCCCTTAATAGAACCAGCAACCAGAATATAGACAACTTACTCATACCAAAACAAAAACACAATTAGACAATATACTCTCAGCCTTTGCATTAGGATACAACCAGGTGTCATCAAAAATTAGAACTATACTACAAAAGAATTGGCAAATGCTAGAACAATATACCATACCTGCCCTTTCTTCACAGCGACCACACATAACATACAGTAGATCTAAGAATATCAGAGATTTTCTTTGCCACAGCCGCTACACACAGAATGGGCCTTATTCATTATTGCAAAAGGCAGCTCTGCACCAGTAGTAGATCTGTGCGGAGACCACATTCATGAACACCGGCCCCCGCCTGGGTCCCTTATGCAGCCTGCCTCCCCCCCCGATGTGCAGGTTCACAGGGGCGGGCAGGCATGGAGCTGTGGACCCAGGCAGGCAGCCAATCAGCTGGCCATCCCAGGACCCTCGCTGAAGCCCTTGTGCCCATTGGGCACCATGATGTTTATCGGCACGAATGTGCCCACAGCACCCGAGGGGTTGGGGACCCCCAGATAATAGTCCCCAACCCTCCTAATGTGCCCCAACCTCAGAGGCAGCCACAGTGAGGGGTCTGTTGACCCCTGCCATCCTCACCGCAAGTAGCGGTGGCATCCCGGGGGGCATGTACCACTTACAGCTGCCTTCCAGAAGACATAGCTGTCATCTCCCCATGCAAGGCACCCGTGCCTTCATGAATGTCGTGGAGTGCGAACAAGTCCCCCGCACTGGTCCCCGCCCATCCCCTGGTGGAGCTGCACATTCAGCCAGTGTGCCGGCTGTGTAAGGGGGGGTGTAGCAGGGACATGAATAACGCGAAGGGGGCACAGTGTGCGTGGCCAGATGCGGGTTGGCTATGCGCTGGGGTTATGCAGAGCTTATCCCATCTGCAACATTTTATGAACAGGAACCCCACATGGCTGCCATCCAGGGCATTTGGTTTCCACAGCTGTGGACATTGCTTTGTTTGTAGACACACTTTACCTGCCACTGCATTTCAACATCCAACCAATAACAAATGGGTTGACATTTGTAAGTTTATTAATTGTTCCACTAGGTTTGTCATTTATTTTAGTTTAATTTTTTTAAAATTTTAGACTTTGGTAACCAGGTAAGGCCCACTAGGCACAAGTGCCTGTTTTCAGGAGCAACCTGGGAGCACTGGGGGGGGGGGGTTAAGTGACTTGCTCAGAGTCACACAATGTGCAAGAGGAGGTTATGAGAATCAAACCAAGGTCTGCTGGATGCATCAAGCTCATTCACAGCCCATTACACTAACCTCTATTGCTATACTGCCAGCCCAAAGCTGGCATAGCATTTATGCTATACAGTACATCTGTCCACTGGTATATGTGTGGGTAGACCTATTAGACAAGTGAAAGAACGAATACAAGAGCACTTAATAGATATCAGGAATGCCACTCTAGAATCGGTATTGGGCACATATTTTAGAGACCACTACTGCAGAGATCCCTTTTGCCTAAAATTTTGTGGCTTGGAACATATCAAACCACCTGAAAGAGGAGGAGACAAAACAAGTCTCTATTTCAGCGTCAATCAAGGTGGATTTATGTCCTTATCATGTTAGAACCAAATAGATGAAACAAAAAAACAGACATGTCTATAGTCCTTTAAATAGGTGTTTTCTATCAGCTGCACGATATGATTTTTCCTGTCTTCAGGCACAAAGACATAATTGTATGCATGTTATATAATATAGTATATTCATTCCAGCTGTACTAACTGTGGTTTCTGTTTTGCTGCTGAAGTGGTTTTTCTTCTGGGTCCATGAATTTTCACAGACCATACCACAGTCTCCATGTGTTCCATTGGTCCTGTGTTATTGGTCCCTCTTCTATACTGTCTTGTCTTTTTTTATCCTCCTCCATACCTGGCGATTCTCTCTCTGTTAGCTATCTTGTTCTATTTTTTTCACATCCCCCTACACTTTACCAGGTACTACTTCCCCTTAGCCCCTCCCATCTTATTGTTCCACTTACTATATCTTCACAATTTTGTACATTTCAGTTCAGCTGGGTGACTTTCTTGGAGTTGGGAAATGTAGTACTTTTTGCTTTGCCATACCTCTGCTTCCGTACAATCTCTTTGATATTTTAATAAAATTTGGATGATCATCATTCGGTGGATCCCCAGTCATGGTACACTGGTGCTTGTAATTTTGTAATACTCTTTATTCTTTATTCATTACAAATATGGTTTACGACCTTTGAGTCAGAGACTCATTTACAAAGGCACCTCATCACAGGGAGGGCAGACATCAAGACAGTTATTACAGTGCAGATTAAAACAGATTACAGGTACAGTAAAAGGAACATTTAATATAGATACACTTAGGTTACATAATATAGTAGTTTGTATGTTACTTAGATTACATAATGTTACAAAACTGTGAGTTACAATAATGGATATAGTAGGTCCTCAGAGAAGACAGCGGGTTACATCCCTATTTGGACCTAGTAGGGAAGGAGTGGGTCTGGCGGAGGGAGAGGCTGTCCAGTGGACATTGTTGAGCCAGGGGGAAAGGCGGGTGGGTACCACAGGTTACAACAGGGGGTCAGTTGCACCTACAACAGTGGGTATTAAAGATATGGTTCCGAAGGGCTGTTTTGAAGGAGCCAATTTTTGGCAAGTTGGAGATGCAGCTAGGGAGGGAGTTGAACCAGGTTGGGAGCTCGGTAGAGGAAGGATCTCTGGGCAAGAGAGGGCTTGGTTCTGGGCACCTGGAAGGTGGCCTTAACAGAGCTATGGGTGGTGACAGATGACGATGACTGCTGTAAGGAGGTGGAGACCCCCGGGGGGAGAGTCCTAGCAGTGAGTTCTTAGTGAGAAGGCAGGTCTGGTAGAGCAGTCACTCCTCAAAGTTGAGCAGATTGGTAGTAGTATAGAGAAGGCAGGTGTGAGTGCGGCTGGGGGCACCAGTGAGGAGCCTACAGGCCTTACTGATGGAGAGTTGGATTCTGGAGAGGGCAGTGTTGTCAGCTGCGGTGTAGATGGGCAAGCCATAGTCCACAAGGGACAAGACAGAGGAGGTGATGGCCAGCCTGAGGGCAACCTGAGGAAGACAGCCCCTGTGCCATTATAGCAGGCCAATCCAAGAGTTTATGGTGACTGACAGGGCATTAGTGCGGGCTTGGAAGGAGAGGGCAATATCAAACGTGATGCCTAGGTACTTGTATGTGGTCACTTGTTTTAGTGGTTGTTGGGGATAATCAAGAGGGGGTATTTTTAGCTTTATTTTGGTGGTGGGAGAAGAGCATTGATTTGATTTTCTTTAGGTTAATGACCAGTCTGCGGTCATTGAACCACCTTTCGGCTTGGTTGTAAGCTTGCTGGAGGGATAATTTTAGGGAGGTGGGATTGGGATGTGAGGCAACGAGGACTGTATCATCGGCACAGAGGAGCATTTTACCAGTACATAAGCTGGGAAGGTGGTTGAGGTAGAGATTAAAAAGTACTGGAACCAGGATGGAGGTCTGAGGGACCCCGGAGTGAACAGGAAGAGTGCTGGAGAGGGAGCCACTGATCTTGACATGCTGGGATCTAGCAGAGAGGTAGCTAGAGAACCAGGAAATGGTATTGCCAGAGAAGCCAAGTTGGTGGAGAGAGTCAAGTAGAAGGGGATGACAGACACTGTCAAAGGCCTTGGAGTGGTCAATGAACACTGCTCCTGCAAGGCTGCCAGAGTTGACAGCAGCATTCAGGTGTTGGGAGAATTCCAGGAGAGCTGTGGTTGTACTATTCGTGGGTGGAAACCGTGCTGTTCTGGACACATAATGTTGTGCTTGGTTAGGTATTCAGAGAGCAGGGTCGACACCACTTTTTCAAGGGCTTTAGAGAGTGGGGGGAGGATGGAGATAAGCCAGTAATTGTTGGGGGTGGACCGGTCCCCACTCTTATGTATGGATGTGATTTCAGCAGTTTTTCAAGCACTTGGGAACTGATGCAGGCATAGAGACCGGTTTAGAAGATCAGTCAGGGGGACTAGGACTTCGTCCAAGACCATACGGAGGATCCTGGAGTCAAGGGGGTCACTGCTGGGGTTATTGCTGCCTAAGGCTTTTAGCAGATGTGGCCTGGCTTCTTGGGGGGATAGGGTGTACAGGAAGAATGATGGATGATGCAAGACCAGAGGGAGAGAGGCAGGGATTGGGTCAAAGAAGCTGCTGGGGAGGACTGAGCTTAGGTCAGAGAAGGCAGTGTTAAGGCAGTCAGCTATAAGGACCGGATCTGTGGTGGGGATGCCATTGATGTAGAGCTGGGATGGTGGGGGAGAGCAGGACTTCCCATTTAGCTCTTTCATGTTATCCCAGAAGGTCCGGGCTGAACCCCAAGTGGAAGTGAGGGTGGTCTGGTAGTGCTCTGCCTTGGCCCGCCTAATGGCCCAAGTGCACTAATTGTGTTCTGCATTGTAGGCCTGTCTATCAGATGCCTTTCCAGATTCTACAGCAATGTGCCAGAGATTATCTCTGTTTTTGAGTCTCTGGAGGAGGGGTGGGGTGATCCATGGGGCATTGCATATTTTGGAATGGATCCTGGTGAGGGGGTGAAAAGGTCACAAGCCTTACAGAAGGCATTTATGAAGTGGTCAAGAGCTGAGTCAATGTCAGGGGCACGCTGGATAGGGGAGCAGTCTAGCTTGGCTAGGTATTGTTTTAATTTTCTGAGGCTGCCAGGGTGTAAACAGTGGCATAGGGTGGCCTGGGACACTGGCTTCAGAGTGGAGGATGACCGGAGACAGAGGACTGGGGAGTGATCACTAAGAGAGTTGGGGAGGACAGTGACATCCTGGATTTTGTAAGGGTGGTTAGATATAACAACATCTAGGAGAGTGCTGGTGCCACTAGAGTGGTTGAATCTGGTGGGCTGGGTGACTATCTGGGATATATCTAGGGCAGCAAAGGAGTCCCTTATATGGGAGGCAGTGGAGGCAAGCCAGTTAACATTGAGATCACTTAGGATGACTTGCTCCACTTTGTGAGGGATAGATGTGAGGTAGTCGGTGAGGGACTGGACTGCTTGGTTTTGATTCCTTGGGGGTACGTAGGAAACTGTGAGGAAGAGAGGGCCACGGGCAGGGTCAGGTGTGATTTTTAAGATGAGGGCTTGGGCTCCATAATCAAGTTTGGGAGCTGGGAGTGCCTGATCTATAAGGGAGTCCTGTACGAGTAGTGCACAACCACCACCACGTTTACCTACTCAATCTTCCCTGTAGATGGTATATCCAGGGAGGGTGATAGTGGAGTTGGGTGGATTTGGAGCGCCAAGCCTCTACCAGTGCAATTATGTCAGGTTGATGTTGAACGACCCAGCAGTGGAGGGCAGCGGATTTCTTTAGGAGACTGCAAATGTTTAAGTATGCAAAGCAGAGGCCAGTTGCAGTACAGGGTTTGGAAGAGCTGGAAGCCATAGGTCCTGGGTATGGGTGAACATTACCAGATAATAATAATAGCAGTGTGATTATTCTGGTTAGTGGCCAGTGGTGATGGAGACCCTTGGGTTGACACCCAGCTGAGGACTTTACAATCATGGTGCATGGGATAGATAAAGTGTGAAGGATGGGAATAATAGGGAGAGCTGGATCCAGGTCGGCCTTGGAGGCTGGAGGGAGTAGGGGTGTTGGCAGGGTGGGGGTGTTGGGGGTCATGGGTGTGTTGAGGGTGGGGAGGGCCGAGTCACTGTAGGGTAGTCTGGGGATGAGGTGCCTAGTGTGGAGGACAGGTGATCTGGTTGGTGCGAGGTCTGTTCCAAGAGGGTGAAGGAGAGTAGTCTTAGTAATGGAGTGTAGGTACCCATAGTTTTATTCCTATAGTAGACAATAAGGGTGCAGGCTGACCTTCAGTGAAGGTGACTGCCACTGTGGAGTAGCGGTAGTGCTGCCGACTTTGGTGCAGAAGGTACCAGCTTTGAATACCCCAGGGGGGTGTCTTGGAGTCTAGCGGGGAAGTTGTCTGGGGTTGCCAAGAAGGCTGGGGAGTGCTAGAGTAGTGGTGAAAAAAGAGGTGGAAATAGTGACTCCTGGTGGTCACAAAGGGAGCAGGTCAGGGGGTAGGTGTGGGTCTGTGGTCATCTAGGGATTGGGTAGGGAGGTTAAAGAATTGAGCAGAGTAGGGTGGGGGGAGGTGCAGTGAGGTTTTCCAGGCAGGGGGACAGAGCAGCTGAGTAGTAGAGGAAGAGTGTCCAGGAAGTAGTAGAGAGTAAGGAGATGTTGACCAGCTTTGGCACGGTTGGGGGAAAACCCTTCTAGTGGGCAAAGAGTATAAGTTGCAAAGGGAAAAATCTGTATCAATCAGTAGAAGAGGAAGGGGGCCAAAACTGATGAACAGTGATAGACTGACCACTCAATAAGAGAAATGAGACAGGAACTGTATTGTGTTGGATTGGGTAAGTGTGCTTATAACTGGGCCCTCTAGTGGCTAGAAGATATCATCTGCTAATGGAAAAGTCAGCACGAAAAACAAAAAACAGGCAGGGAGGTTCTGAAGCAAGTTTATTTGTTGGGGGGGCACTGCAGCAGCCTCAATGGGACACAGAGGTCAAGGGTTAGCCCACAGACTTACAGCTCTAAGAGAAGGGGCACAGAGCTCAGGGCAGATAGCAAAATCACACTATCTTAAAACCTCTCGCAAAATTAAATCAACTCTCAAGAAATCTCTACATCAAACTAAACATTACTTAAAGTGAGAAATCAAGAACATGGGCAAAGAGTATAAGTTGCAAAGGGAAAAATCGGTATCAATCAGTAGAAGAGGGAGGGGGCAAAGACTGATGAATAGTGATAGACTAACCACTCAATAAGAGAAATGAGACAAGAACTGTATTGTGTTGGATTGGATAAGTGTGCTTATAACTGGGCCCTCTAGTGGCTAGAATATATAATTTGCTAATGGGAAAGTCAGCACTTAAAAAAAAAAAGGCAGGGACGTTCTGAAGCAAGTTTTGTTTTGGGTGGGGGGCACTGCAGCAGCCTCAATGGGACACCGAGGTCAAGGGTGCAGCCCACAGACTTACAGCTCTAAGAGAAGGGGCTCAGGGCAGATGGCAAAATCACACTACCTTAAAACCTCTCTCAAAACTTAAATCAACTCTTAAGAAATCTCTACATCAGACTAAACATTACTTAAAGTGAGAAATCAAGAACATGTCAAGCAGAGGTCAGTCCTAGCATTAATTTATTGGCAGCAGTTCCTACAAGACTTCTGGATTGCTGTACATAGTGTGAGAAACACTGGCAAACAGTGACAATTGAGATTCCTCCCGTGGTAGATGCCAAAATTCAGAGTTCCAGCCCATACCTTGCTTGGAGGGTGAGATTCGGGCAGCTTCTCCTTAGTCTGCTTATCAAAATGCAAAATGCAGTTTGCTTGAGAGGAAGCAGCCCGAAAGGGCACAGTAGTCCCCTTGCTTGGAGGGTGAGCTTTGGGCAGCTTCTCCTTAGTCTGCTTATCAAACTGCAAAGTGCAGTTTGCTTGAGAGGAAACAGCCCAGAAGGGCACAGTAGTCCCCTTGATTGGAGGGTGAGCTTCGGGCAGCTTCTCCTTAGTCTGCTTATCAAACTGCAAAATAGAATTTGCCTGAGAGGAAATAGCCCGAAAGGGCACAGTAGTCCCCTTGCTTGGAGGGTGAGCTTCGGGCAGCTTCTCCTTAGTCTGCTAATACTATCTATTCATTCCCATTCATCAGTCCATGTTTGCATTTGTATGTAATAGGCATTTGCCGAAGTTTTAATTTTTGTATGAAGGTTTTTGAATGCCTTTTTTATATAGCTTGTATTTATGCCACATAAATTTTTTGACTGTCACTTTAAATAAATTATTGTGTGAAAGGGGAGTGCTTTTGCTTCTGATTCCATCCCCTGATGAAGAGTTAGAGTCTCCTCGAAGAGCCAGGGATATGATTGCTGATGACCTTTTATACTAATAAAGTGTTACGTTTTGCATAAGCTTAGTGTGTACTGTACTTTTTTTGTTTTCTTATTTCTCAGCCAGGTCACTGCACATGATCATACCCTTATGAACATTTGAGTTTCATGTTATTGTGGGGTAGACAGATATTTCAGGATTCTCTTGTCTCTAACTCCTGAACACACTGTTACTAAATCCAATGGTTATATTGAAAATGTGTAGGTGGCAAAACTCTCACATCTAGTTTTCTAAGTGGTGGAACTGTCATTTCAAGGTGGTGGAACTGTCTTTTAGTACAGTAGTCAATGGAGAAGACAGACAGAGGTGAAGGAACTCCTCATTCAGTTTTTCAAGGGATAATGGAACTCCGTTCCTGTGGGCTCCTGTCCAATCTAATCACTAACTAAATCTGATCCTCAAATAGCCTGTAACTATTCTATCATGGATACAGTGATGGCCATGGACTACACCAGGATAACACTAAAACTCTGTCATGAACTACCCCAGACTAAAATACTGCAGGCATACTGATACTGTCCCAGAACTTGTGAGGAGTAGCTTGACTAAGGCTGTAGTATGATTATGTAGTTTGGTTCACTGACCCTCAGTTATGGTCTGTATGAGTTCTAGAATATACATGAATTATTTTTTCCTATTTCCCTTACCCTTGAGTAAAGAGCTGCACATTTGAAATATCTTTCTGGTGTCTAATATATTCTGTGACTGTCATTGTGAACTGTTTCTGAACAGAAAGGAGACAGGAGCATCTGCTATGCTACTGTGTTATTTTTTGCAAGGGGACTCCCAGTGAGTCTTAACATCAGTCTACCACTAGACATGGGATCTACCTTGAGCCATGCCCACCCCTATTAGGGCAATAAGGCAATCAGCAATACAGGCCGGGTGAGGGGTTGCATCTAGATATATTACTGGAAATTCCATTATGCCACATAGGATTTCCTGTGATATATTAAAATATATCTAGATGTATCTGGATACACTGCAACTTGCCAATGGCTGCAACTGCACTGTTATTCTGATTACCTGGAGCATTTGCTCCATTCATTCATTTATTTAGAAGTTGTTGACTGGGAAGGCACATTAATCCAAGGCTCATTTCCAAGTGGGAACTTGGGGAGGGTATTACAGTAAGGCAAGAGCTAAAGCAAATAAATCATATGGCAGTAAGATTAGAATCCCAAACAATTAATTACAAACAGTACAAAAGTTGTAAAGGAAGAACTGTGTAATATAAATTGTATCAGTACTACAATATAATATACAGCGTAGAATGAGGACACTCAGGATACATTTACAATAAAATACAACTGTTGCTCAGGGTGTAAAGGACTAGGCCCAAGATGGAATCCTGGGGAAAACTGAGCAGTTAGGGAGGACGGTGGAGATAGGGCATCACCAGGTTGGACTGGTTGGTGTCTATCTAGCAGGTAGGAGGGAACCAACTGACTGAAAGTTCAGAGAGGCCAGCCCCTACAGTTATGTCTAGTAGGATTGGGAGGGCCATGGTGTCAAAGCCTTGGCACGGTTCTCAATGATGGCAGAGAAAAGCAAGCCTTGAGCCATCCCCTTAAGGAGAGAATCAGTAGGCTGTAGTAGTAATAGGATTCAGTTCACCAGTGGTGCACGCTGTTATTATAAACTAGACTTTGTGTGTCCTAGCACAGAAACCACATGAGTTTACTAAACAGAAAATGAGAAATGCAAGATGAAAAAAAGGACCAGAGGCCAGCATGTAAGTTTGCTTGCATGTTGAACTTGGATGATTCATACTAAGATTCATACTAAGATACTGTCAGAGGCACAAAAGCAAGAATTGCCAATATAGGCCTCACAACTACAGTTAACTTTTTGAGAAATTATTCTCATTCCTCAAAGCATCAAGTCTACTTTTGAAAGTTAGTTTATTATCACTAATTACAACTTTAGTTGGTAATTTATTCCATGATGACATCACCCTTTGGGAAAAAAAGTTAGCTCTTTTATTAGTATGACATTTATTGCTAGATAATTGAAGCGGATGGCCTCTAGTTTCAATCTTGATTTGTTTATGATCAAGACCGTTATGCATAAATAGATATTCATCATTATGTAAATCCCATAAGAACAATAAATCACTTCTCACTCTTCTTTCCTCAAGAGACATTAAATTAAATTTTGTTAATCTATCCTCATATGAAATTGTTTTACATGATACTAAATGTTTACTGATCCTTCTCTGTACTCTCTCCAGTCTGGCCACATCCTTCTTTTTATATGGACTCCACAACTGAGAACCAAAATCTAGATGAGGTCTAACATATGCACAGTATAAAGGTAAAAGTATCCCTGGATTTTTTAAGAACATGTTATGATGAATGGCCCACCAAATCTTATTTGCTTTTTTAATCATGTTGGTAATATGAGAATCAAAGGTCAGCTCAACATCAATAGTTATTCCAAGATCCCTTTCACTATCTTTACAAGTTAATAACTCGTCATATAAATAATATTGATATCTCAGATTCTTTTTGCCAAAGTGTAAAACACTACACTTTGATGTATTAAAGATAAGGTTCCACTGTTTTGACCAAATTTCAAGTGTTTTTAAATCTTTCTGAATAACTGCCCTATCAACTTCATTTTCATAAATATTGCAGATTTTACAATCATCTGCATATTTGATAATGGCACTATTAATATTGATAGATAAATCCGATACAAAGACTTGAAAAATTAAAGGAGCCAAAACGGATCCCTGAGGAACACCACTTTTTACATCTTTCCAGTCACTAAAATGACCATCTATCATAACTTTCTGTTTTCTGTCTGATAATCAATTTGAAATCCATCTAACATAAATTGGATTAATATTAAACATCTGTAACTTTTTTATCAAGGCCCAGTATGGAACAGAATCAAAAGCCTTTTTAAAATCCAAAAAGATGACATCACATGAAATACCATTATCCAAATTCTGACTAACATTATCGTAGAAACAAAGCAAATTGGTTACACATGACCTGCCTTTAACAAATCCATGCTGAGGTTTATCCAAACTAGAGATTACTTAAAGCAAATCATCCTTAATGATACGTTCCAAAAGTTTACAATAAACTGATGTCAAACTAATCGGTCGACAATTGTCTGGATTACTTCTTATTCCTTTTTTAAATAAAGGGATCACATTAGCCATTTTCCAACCATCTGGAACCAATCCAGTATTTAAACTGGTATCGAAGATGATTTTTAATGGGATACAGAGATGATCTTTCAATAAGTGAATTAGATCCCCAGAAATTCTATCTGGGCCAGCTGATGATCCTCTCTTAACTTCATCCAATTTAGACTTAATGGTTTGTAATGAAATATCAACTAAATGAGAAGGATGGACACATTTTAAAATACTTGCCAAAGAAGTGATGTAGGATTTGTTGGAGAAATCAAAGTGTACAAAGTAATCAAATGCTCATAAACTCTAGCCCCAAAGGTTTTCCTTATGCCATATAGGCAGTCACAGAATTCATAAGCAAGCAAGATTTTGTAGACAATGAATGTGAAGTGTTACTGATTTATTTTTTCCTGTGGACCTTAGCAGTGAAGAAGGGAAACCCCCACTAGTGGTAGGAAGTTGTAGGAATCTGAGGTCAAATGATCTGTCTGTTCTTCGCAGCAATGCTGATTATGCCATGGAGTTTGTCCTTCGTTCTGACCTTTTCTTCCCCAGTGAATTAGAAATGGTACCCAGCAAGGATGTTTACCATAAGAAACTGATTCAGCTACTTCCCTTGGGATCTTGCTCCATCATTTTCCATTCTGTGGGTGACAAAATGCTTATCTTATTACCTTAAAGTTAATATACAGATAAGTTGTTACACAATGATACAAATCCATTTTATTAAGGGCATGTCATAAAAATTAGAAAAAGTTTCTGTTTATATATTTCAATAGGAAAACACTAGGCATAGTTAGGCTATAGTATATATGAAATCCCCAGATGTGTGAACCATATCCATTTTAACTGACGTGGCTGTTACGCAAATAATTTCATGAAATTTCCATTGTTTTGAATTTTTTGAGTCATCGTTTCTTTTTTTCTATCTATACTTTGTTCTCCGCCTCTGTGAAGCTGGCATGTGGCTCCAGCCCTCCCTAGGAGGGCTCATCCTCCAAGTGTGGCCATTCCCGCTCAGCCATACCCCATAGTTCTCCCATGGATTGCTCACCGTGGCATGGCCAGGGTGAGGAGCATTGACTTTCTTCCCTTCCCCACAGCATAGTCCAGAAGTCTGGGCAGCTCATTGTTGAGGCACGTTCAGGCTGTCATGGAGCCTGCCAGCTCTTGAATTTCCACCTTACTTTACTCCCGGGGCCTACAAATGTGCAGTGGGTGGAGCAGCTGGGCTCCACTTCTGTGGAGTCAGCCTACACCTTGGACCTGGGATCCCTCTTCATTCTGGCAGCATTCATGTGCTGACACCCAGCCACCACTGGGTGTCAGGCAAACAGCACACTGCACTGTCCCCCCTCCCTGAGGAATGAGAGCTGTCTATGGACGCTCAATATTTCCTCTCCCCATTAGCCCCTGAGCAACCCGAGTCCATTCCCGACCCTGGGTCGCTGGCGTGGTGTGAGGTGTGGCATCCTGCGCCTCAACCCTCAGCAGCACTGGGCCAGCCAAATCACCATTTCTTTTTACTTTTCAAATTTGAGAATTTCACATTCCTTTGTATTACACAATTAAATAACTATAATTCAGTTCATCCTACTTTAACGTGGTACACAACATTTCATGGAGACCTTTTCATGGAATGATTGAATTATCAATGAAAAGACCCTTTCAGTTGATATGAAAATATATTTTTCAACAGTCTGATGTGATGTAAAAGTATTAAAATTATTATTTTAAAGTACAGCTGAAGAAGCTGTGGCTGACACTACTAATGACCAATAAGTTTTACATATTAAAATACTGGAAAATAACATAAGAAAAGAAAAAGCGTTAGGGTAACATTTCTCAAGCAATTTCTATGCTTGACAATTTGACATTCAGTCTGCATTCCACATTGACTGTGCTGCAAAACAGGCATTAATTTGCTTAGAAAATGGTCTAACTTCCATGGGTTAACCAAAACTTGTTCATACTAAGGACCATACTAAGGAGGGTCAAGGAGCCAGAAGGCAACTTGCCCATCAGAGTTCCTAAGATACCTCATTGTGGGTAATAACTAGCCTTTCCTCCCGATAAGATGTACTTATCAAGTTTATTTTTGAATTCATGCCTTGATTTACTAATAATTATAAAGATAACTGATTTCAAGGATTTGCAATTCTTATTGTAAAAAAGTATTTCCATTTTAATGATTTGATAGTTTTTCCTACAATTTGTAATGGGTGGCCTCTGGTTTCTATATTGTTTTTCTTAAGTCAATACCAAACTCAGCTAAAAGATAAGGGAAGTGCATAATATCAAACATTAATAGAAGGTCACCTCTTAGTCTTCTGGTTTCCAGTGTCATGAGGTTTAACTCTTGTAATCAATCTTCAAATGTTCTACCTTCATTTCATGAATTTTTTTTTGTGAAATTTTTCTGTACTCTTTCTAAATTACTTTGGTCACTCTTATTTGATGGACAGCAAAGTTGAGAGGTGTATTCAAGATGTGGTTCTGCATAGACCCTAAACAGGGGCATTAGTACCTCAGCATCCCTAGATATACTATTTCTCTTTATAGCCCACATTACTTTATTGGTTTTAGTAATAGTTGTTTTAACTTGGTTATAGCTACCAAAGTCTTCAGAGACATTAATACCTAGGTCTCATTCATTTTCAGTGTTACATAGTTTACTCATGCACAGCATATAGGAAAATGTTTGATTACTCCTGCAGAAATGCATAACCTTACATTTTTCCATATTTAATTTCATCCCCCAGTAGTCAAGACACCTAGAAATTTGATCCAGGTCTTTTTGCGTGTCCTCAATTTGAGAAGGAATTTTACAAGGGCCTCCCAATTTTGCATCATCTGCATATTTTGCTGACTGACTTAATGTACCTTTTGTTAAATCAGAAATAAAAACCTGAAATTAAAGTAGACCCAGAACAGATCCCTGAGGGACTCCACTTGTAACCCTCCTCACCAACGACGGGTATCCATTAATCATCACTCTCAGTGATCTCTCACCAACCATTCAGTAATCCAGTTTATGATAAAGTTATTAAGGTTAATGTTTTTAATTTTCTCAATGAGAACCCAATGCGGCTTCAGATAAAAAGCCTTACTAAAATCTAGATTCACCACATCACAAGGTATTTCACTATCCAATAATTCACTAATGTTTTTGTAGAAACAAATTAAGTTTGTCATACTACTTCTACCCTTCTTAAAACCATGCTGTTCATGGTCTAAATTCTTGTTATTTTAGTGATAATATATTTAATTAAACTTTCTAAGATTTTACAAATGGGGGAAGTGAGACTTATTGGTCTGTAGTGGTTTGGATCTTGTTTTGAGCCCTTTTAAATATGGGCACCACATTTGCTGATTTCCAGTCCTTGGGAACAATGCATGTATTAACTGACTGTTCAAATACAATTTTTAATGGATATAACAAATAATCTGACATAATATTTAACATGTAACCTGAGATTTTTTCTGGCCCAAGTGTCTAGTGCACTTACCAGGTAAACAAAAACTAAATAAAATAAATAAATAAATGAATGAATTAATTAATTAATAAAATAACGTTTTTCCTTTTAAAGAGTGTCTTATATAGTAGTCCAAACAGTGACTTCTTGCAATCAGTTAATAAAATAATGTACCGCAAAGATTGTGTGCATTTGTGATTTTTGTCACAGGTGCTCCCATTTTTCCATATTTTCATCTGTTTTGCAGCCACAGTTTAGCCCTTCTGCTCTTGCCTTGGCTGTTCAGCTGCCTGACTGCTAGCTCTCACTGACATCACTATAAGGAGCAGTGCTGAGTCACAGCATGTGTTAAAGTGAAAGAGCAGGGGTTTTGCAAGGGAAAAAATGCCACATATACATCATTATAAAATTATCTTCATTGTTCCCCTTTCCCCTCACAAGACATCCTGTAATCAATAAAATATACTAACTTCAGTGGCTAAGTCATGTCTTCTCTGTATGTAATTTTTTCAAATGGATTGTCTGCTGTGACACTGAATGACAGTGTGCATTGATACTGAACACTGTCCACTTTGCCATCAGTGTTAGTGCCCTTTTAAGCTTTAATTAGTAATGGCCTCCTTTCAGTATGAGCTGCATCTGTGTGCCTTATTAAATATACTGACAGAATTAGAATGTATAGGAATTCTGGACTAGTACATCAGTCTGATAATGTGGCACCGCACAACAAGGGTTAAACTGTTACAAACAGAACACAGATTGTGGTTGTAAAACACTGACAGTACAAAGGGAGACACTACTCCCCAAGCTCTAGTCATTCAACAGCCACTGACTTGCAGGGTCTGTTTTGACTCTGTGCTGACACACATACACACACACACACATGCTGCAATCTGAAGCAGCAGTATTAGGCAGCATGAATCAGAATCTTGAGGACCCCCTTTTACAGCTCCAATGTGGTCAATCTGCTATGAGAAAGTGACTATAATTGCATTTAAGCAGGTCAGTCAATTATTATTTCATGTCACCTGCCATGCTGAATAAAATATGTTGTCCCTGATTTTGATCATTTGTCCCTGATTTTTGGGGGGAGTGTCCCTGATTTTGAGAGGTATGAAGGGCACTGACACTGATGGCAAAGCTGACAGTGTCCAGTATCAATTCACACAGTCATTCAGTGTCATGGCAGACAACCCATTTGAAAAAAAAAATTACATATGGAGAAGAGATGACTTAGCCACTGGAGTTGGTGTACTTTATTGATAACAGGGTGTCCTGTGAGGGGAAGGGGAACAATGACGATCATTTTATAACAATGTATATGTGGCATTTCCCCTTGCAAAACCCCTGCTGTTTCACTGTATCACACAGTGTGACTCAGCCCTGCTCCTTATAGTGATGTTAGCAGCAGAGCTGTGGGTTTACAGCAACACCAGGCTCAGTGCAGAAGTGCAGGTACAACATGCAATTTTCAGCAGATCAGATTGCAAAACCAAACTGCTGAGAGCATTAAATAAATGCCAAACAAGAATCTATGCAAGAAAAGGGAACTCATGCATCGATGTCAAAAGAAAAGGGAAAGGTGCTCTTTAAAGGCAGTATCTTGTTTCCGTCCTCTAGCCTATACCCTACTGGATCACCGGATCACCTACTCTTGGGTTGTTGCAATGTATGTTATATCTACGTATAGTATGGCTTTGTTCACCTTGGGCTGATGGTCTGAGTTGTCCTGTATGGTAATGGTTGCCCTACACTGTTATGTAATAGTATTTTGTACTTGTGTTGCACTTTTATTGTTATGTGTTTGCTTGCTCTCCCAACTCTTGTAACCCCCCCTCCCTGGATGCTTCTGGAAACAAGCTGTTTTCCAAATAAAGTAAACAAATAAATGTTATGTCTTCTGTGGAAATTATTTTTTTCACAGGATGAAGAGTTTAAATGGAAACTTAGAAACATAGAAGTTGATGGCAGACAAGGACCACAAGGCCCATCCAGTCTGCCCATTTTTTTTCCACCTTATGAATGTGCCGTAGATCTTTACTCTGTCAATGGCCTAGCTGTTCATACTCATCTGTATTGCTCCCTTATGCCTATCCCATGCCTGTTTGAAGCCCTGCAGTGTATTCATATCCACCACTTCCTGAGGTAGGCTGTTCCATGCATCCACCACCCTTTCTATGAAAAAGAACTTCCTCACATTACCCCTTAATCGTCCTTCCTCTAATTTCATGCTGTGTCCTCTTGTCCTGCTCTTTTTCTTATACTGAAACATGTTAGACTCTTTCAGCTTGTTAATGCCCTGAAGGTGTTTGAATGTTTCAATCATATCGACTCTCTCCCTCCTTTGCTCTAGGGTATACATATTGAGCTCCGTTAATCTGTCTTCATATGTTTTCTGATGCAGTTCCTGTACCATTTTGGTTGCCCTTCTCTGGACTGCCACCATTTTGTTAATGTCATTGTGAAGGTGTGACCTCCAGTACTGCACACAGTACTCCAGATAGTGCCTAACCAGTGTCTTGTAAAGAGGGATTATTACCTCCCTCTTACAACTTGATGTATCTGGCATGTTGAAGTCTCCCATTAGCAGAACCTCCCCTTTAGCTGTCATGTTTTGTATATCTTCTAACAGTAATGTGTCTGTGTCCTCCCCCTGGTCTGGAGGCCTGTAGACAATTCCAGTTCATATGGCTGTTCCATTTCCTGTTTACAGGGTGACCCACAGTTCTTCTGGCTCCTTATTTGCATTCTGAATTTCTGCTGTTTTGATATTTTCATTGACATAAAGGGGCACTCTCCCACCCCCTTTTTTCACCTTGGTCTCTTCTGAATAGTACATAGCTGGGTACGATAGTCTCCCAAGAGTGGTTACTGGTGAACCATGTCTCGCTAATGGCTACTATGTCTAGTTTTACCTCTGTCATTGTTGCCTCCAAGTCTGGGATCTTGTTTCCCAGACTGTGGGCATTTGTGTACATGATTTACCATTGGCCAGATTTCAGTGCGTTAGTTGTGGGGCGAGGTCCGGCTTTTCCCCTGCGCATCGTATGGGGAGCCAGATCTTTTTCCTCACCTGGTGATGCAAATGAACTACAAACATTCTGAACTCCTGTTTCATTACTAACTGAGGGGGGAAGGGTGCTCTTTTTGTTCAATGTATTGGGTGCTGCACCCCTCTTCCCATTTGCTAGTTTAAATATTTGCAAAGACATCAGACTTCTGCCTCAATGCACTGACTCCCTCCTTAGTCAGATGCAGTTCATCGAATCTAAAGAAATTTCGCTCCCAAAACTGTTGCCAGTTACCTACAAATCTGTGTCCTTTTTCCTGGCACCAGCCCTTGAGCCACATGTTTAGCTCCCCTATCTCCCCTTCTCTGACCTTCCACCTGTCTGCCACCCCTCCCAGACTGGCAGGACCTCAGAGAAGGAGATGCCAGATGAAATGGATGACAGTTTGTCTCCCAGCCTTCTCAGGTGTTCCTTGGTCTTCACAACTGACCAGCTGGCGAGATTGTTAGTTCCTGTGTGTATCAGGGCATCAATGTTTTCTCCTGCTTCCTGCACAATTTTAGCAATGTGGTCAGTGTCTCTCCACGCTGATGTGCCTGGGAGACATCTCACCATTACCCTTGGCCGGAGGTAGGTATCAATTCCCTGAATCATGGAGTCTCCTATGATCAGAAGTGTTTTGGATTTCCTTTTTGCTTTTTTTGTTTTGGTCCCTGTTTTGGGGGAGTTTTGTAGCACTAGCTCCTGTGCTGCAGTATCCTGCTCTGCAGTTTCCTCTGCCCCTTTGTTTGATTTCAGAGATAGAGGCAGATACCTGTTTGCAGTTTTTATATGGTTTGTGGAGGTGATATGCTGGTGTGCACTGAGTGATGGGGTACCCGATTTGCCCTCCTAACAACCTACCAACCTCCCAGACCATCTACCCTCTGCGTTTGAGGTTTTGAGGTGCTTCAGTTGGATGTTGGGGAAATGACGGGTAGTTCTTGTAATACATTTCCTCCTGAATATGAGATTTGAGTTGCGCTATCTCTGCCCATGCTGCCCGGAGCTGAACCCTTAGATCTCCGATGGTCCAGCATGTAGGACAGTGTCCAAGATCCTGTATAACTGCCTACTGAAAAGTTCCTGCAGTACCTGCAGCTAATAATATTCATTCCAGTTGAGTTGCTGAGTTTATAACCTGGTCCGAGTAATTAGAATGAAAATGAAAGCAAAACGTGTTATTTTTTGTTTTGTTTTTGTATAACTTTATATAACAAGTTGAAGTGAAGGATTGGTTTAACATTGGGACTAAAGACCTCACAAAACATGTCATTTAGAATTTCTTGTTTTTTTTTTGTTACTTATGTTTTTATTGATGCACAGTAACATTACATCAAATCAAATCGGCATAGCCATATCCGACCACTATCACAATTGTCACAATTTTAACGGAGTACAGTTAATCATACAGTATCATCACGGCTAGAGGAATCTATATTACAACAGATACACTGTATTTTATGGGTAAAAAACCAAGGTGGCCAAATGAACTGTCCGCATCAAGAAGGTGTCCAGGCATTCCGTAGTTCTTTCTTCTCTGTTCTCATATAGTTGATTCTGTTATTTAGTACTTATTTGTTTCAGGCCCCCCTTTTTTTCTCTCCCCTTCCCTTCCTTGGTTTTTGATTCCAACTTTCGAATATAGAATAATCCTTAACTTCCAAAATTTCCAAATGGCTATGCAAACTTAATAACTTTCACCATTTCAAAATACATCAGACTATACTAAACAAAAGGAAAAGGAAAACCAATAATTAAACTAACTGGCTGGTGGTGTGTGCGTAACAAGCCCATTTATCTATCACCTCCCATGTGGGTCAGAGCCTCTGCTTCAACCGACTCCTTCCCTTAAGGTTTGTACACCAAAGAAAACGAATTCTGGGCCCTTGCCCTCTAAGTATCTGCAAAGCGATTTCACATACCAAACACTCCATGTTAGATTAAATCTCTCCATAGTTAGCCTTAAGGCTGCTGTAATTCTTTCCATTTGTTCTAACTCATTTACTTTATCTCTCCAGGTTTGGATAGTAGGCGATTTTGTAGATTGCCAACAAAGTGTGATACACTTTAAAGCTGCCAACCTGAAGATGTGATATAGTCTCCTCCGAGGTCGAGGGAGTCTCAGAAACTCATTACTCGAGAAACCCAAGCAGAGGGCTTCAAAGTCATTTAGAATTTTTGCCATGTTTTTATTGTCATATATATCGAGGGTGCTATTGTTTAAAATAGGTCCTACATTACTTTGAGGCTTTTTTAAAGTGTTTCTGGGGGCATAGAAGGATTTATTATTATCTTTTTAGCATTTGTAGCCAGATTTTGATCCATTATCCTTTTAGTTCTTCTTATTTCCCTTTTACACTTTTGTATGGCAATTAAAGATTCCCAAGAGTCTGAATTTTTAATACAATGGTGTGCCCTGTATAGGTTATTCTTTTTATTTATTAATTTTTGAACCACCTTGGTCTCTGTTTATTATTATGATATTTTTGTGTCTTGGGAATATATTTTATTATATAGATGTAAAATTTTGGTTTTAATAGTTTTCCAAATGTCTTCAGTGGATTTATTTTCCAATTCTCTGTTCCAATCTATTTCACTGAGTTCATCTCTTATTTTAACTGTATCTGCCCTCTAATAAAGACACATAGAGGTTTTCCCATTATAATTGGTGTATTCTCAATTTGGTTCGAGATAAACCACATTGTAGTCACTATTACCCAAGGGTGGTCTGCTTTTGCATTTATTGACACTGAGATGATTAGAGCAGAGAACTATGTCCAAAATATTTTCCGCTCTCATTGGTTCCTTGCCATATTGCTGTAACTGTGTACATTCACATATGGAGAGCAATTTTTTCCCCATGCATTTGGGTAGCTGATTTGCTACTCCCAGTTTATATTCCCCAGGCTGAAGTCACCCATTATAACTAAATCACTCACTTCACCTGGCGCCTTAATTTCAGAAATTAAATTATTATAAATATCCACTTAACAGTCGGATGGATGGTAACAGACACCTAGAATTAAAGGAGTTGGTTATTATTCAACTGAACCCAGATGGATTCACTAGTAATGGGGTTATTTTTTATTTTATGTGGAACCTCAATAGAGCGATGCCATTCTTGACAAAAAGTGCTATTCCACCACCTTTGTTTTTTTACTCTATTAAATATATAAAGAATGTATCGATCTATTTTAATTTTCCAAGCAAATCTTTTGTTCCACCAAGTTTCAGTTATAACTATAATATCGGTATGAAGGCTAGTGATGATTGCACTGAATTCATCTAACTTGTTTTGCATGCTTCTGGTATTTAACTGAAGGAAGGTCAGGTGATAATTTGTCTTTTTTTCATAATGGGGCTTTGTTTTACAGTGTGATGTAATACAGTAGAATGGATACTAAGGGCTCAGGGAATACTCCTGTTGCAGATCTCGGTGTCATCTGCAAACAGACAAGTCTTACCCTCTAGCCCATCTGCAGTGTCACTAATGATGATATTGAGAAGAGGACTGGCCCCAGAACTGATCCCTGAGGTGCCTCACTTGTGACTTGCATCTCTTCTGACAGTATACCATTCACCACCACTCTGTTTTCTGCCCATCAACCAGTTTGCCACCTAGTTGACCAACTTCTCACCCACCCCAAGCCTACCCAGCTTTTTATCAATCTTCTGTGTGGAACAGTGTTGAAAGCATTGCTGAAGTCAAGGTAGGTGACATCAACTGCTCCCCCTTGGTTCACCACTCTGGTTACCCAGTCAAAGAAATCTATGAGATTAGTTTGACAGGACCTTCCTGTTGTAAACCCATGCTGTCTTGGATCCTGTGCCCCTATGGATTCCAGGTGT
The DNA here is from genome assembly GCA_016271365.2 of Neoceratodus forsteri. Lineage (NCBI taxonomy): Eukaryota > Metazoa > Chordata > Ceratodontiformes > Ceratodontidae > Neoceratodus > Neoceratodus forsteri. The sequence goes on from CM057455.1 coordinate 1,299,615,277, forward strand.
TGCACTATCCTCTTCTTAAGGAGTGCCTCCATAATCTTGCCCACTACTGAGGTAAGACTGACTGGTCTGTAGTTCTCTGCCTCCTTCCTGCTACCACTCTTGTGGAGTGGGATCACATGAGCCCTTCTCCAGTCTTCTGGGACCTCTCCTGTGCTCAGAGACTCACTAAATAGTTCTGCTTATGGCTCTGCTAGTTCCACCCTTAGCTTCTTAAGTACCTTGGGATGTATGCCATCAAGTCCCATTGCCTTGTCACCCTGAGCTTAGCGAGCTCTTGTAGGACCTTTTCTTTAGTGAAGGGAGTAGTGCTCACCTCCCTCCCCCCTGTGTCCATGGTGCTGAGCTGTGGGCCCTGCCCTACCTTCTCTTCAGTTAATACTGAGCAAAAGTATCTATTTAGGATAGATGCTTTTACAGGGTCCTCCTCCTCACATGCCCTCTTTTCTCCTTTGAGCTTAGCAATACCCCCTCTGGACTTTCTCCTTTCACTAATGTATCTATAGAAAGTCTTATCATCTTCTTTTACTGTTCGTGCTAGTGTTTCCTCAGTTTGGGACTTTGCCTATCTTACTGCCTTCCCTGCTTCCCTTAGGGCAGTTTAGTATGCCTTCCTAGCTTCATCCCGCTGTGTTCCCTTATATTTCATGAAGGCCAGCCTTTTGGCTCTGACCTTTTCTGCTACTGTATTTGAGAACCAACATGGTTTCCTTCTTCTTTTGCACTTTCTTTTCTGTCTAACACAATGGATGTTACTTCAAGTATTGCATCCTTAATGCTTGCCCACTTTGCCTGTATCCCCTCACCTGTGTTTCTTTTTGTCAGGGCTAGCTTAACTCTGTTGGCCATCTTATCAAAGTCAGCTCCTCTGAAGTCCCATATTTTTGCCTTGGAATGGGATGATTTAGATGTAGTGGCCAAACTGAACCATACCATGTGATGGTCACTGGCCCCAGGTGACCTTCTACCTGGAGATCTGTGATCCCTTCCCTGTTAGTCAGTACTAGAGCTAGGATAGCCCTGTCTCTTGTGGGTTGTTGTACCAGTTGTTTGTGGCCCTCCCCCTGCAGGGAATCCACCATGTGTCTAGTTCTGACAGATGTTCCTGCTGGTATTGACCAATCTGTATCCAGCATGTTGAAGTCAAGGATGTCCTTAAACAGATTTTCAATAAAGGCTGTTATCGGGGCCATAACTGCCCCCTCCACTAAACCATACAACCTCAGATCATCTTGGTGGGACCTTCCCTCTAGGTCCAGACATTTAGCATGTAGTAGGAGAGTCTGCTGGAAAAGGGCATCTATAGTGCCACCCTACTGAACAGAGTTGTCTTCCATTGCGGAGATCCTCTCCTCTGCCTGTGAGAGCCTGCCCTCCATTTTTGCAAGTTGTTGACTCAAGTTTTTAAATTCCATTTTATTTTCTTGATGGGAGCTTCTAATTTCCTTCAGGATAGTCTCAAACTGAGACTGGGAGAGCAGATTGATTTTGCCTTCGGTATCGTAGTCAGTGTCTCTGGCACTGCTTGGCATGGGGCTTCTACTGTGGGCCTGGAGCTCTTTAGACAGTCCACCCACATCTGTTGTTTTTGGGGTATTTTTTGTCTTCAGATGGCCACCTCTGTATGCTTTGCATCCTCTACCAGACATTTTTATGTATTTCAGTGGCAAATGAAAGGACGTAGGAGGTTTTCATAGCCCAAGGAAGCTGGAGCTCTGTGATCAAGCTGCTAGCTGCTCTGTGGTGCCACCGGAAGTCTGCATGCTTACTTTTAGTTATGCTGCTGAAGGTAGATCTTGAAACAACAAAACATGCATTAAGAATTATAACAAGGCCAACTACCAGGAGATTAAAAAGATTTTAAACTCATTTGAATGGGATGAGATCCTAAAAATAACTCAGTTGAAGACTATTGGTTAATTAGTTGCAATATATTAAAAAATGTAGAAAAATGGTTTGTACCTAGTAAACTTAGAATCATGGAATCATGTTGGCAGAAAAGAACTTTATGGCCCATTGAGTCTGCCTGATAGCCCCCCCTCACCCTTTTATCTCCCACTTATTCACAATAATAAATGCAAAGTGCCCCAATATGTCTAACAAGCTAAGGAAGTAAATAAAAAAGAAAGCAAAAGCCTACTCAGAACACACAAAAAAAAAAATGGAGATTTCCTTTGTAAATTGTAAGATGGAATTAAAAAAGACAAAGCGACTTATAAGAACTGAAAGATGGAATCACAAATTCAAAATTGCAATGACTAAAGGAAATCAAAAATCATTCTTTTCTTACATAAACAACATTAAAAATACATCAAGCTCTGTTGGCCCACTGCTCAACAATGGAACAACTACAACCTGCCCACTTGAAATAGCCAATGCTTTTAATGCATACTTTGTATCAGTATTTACCAAAAAAGATAACTTTGTCAAGTCAAGTCAAGTCAGACTTTATTTTTAAAAAGCGCTTTTCAAATACCAAAGTGCTTGTACATAATAAAAACATAAAACTCACGATTAAAACAGGCAGTATAATAACTTATCATTTAGACAGTATCTGCAGAAGCCAAGTCAAATAAATAAGTTTTCGGTGCGGACTTAAAAGTCTCAGTGTATTACATTGGCGGCAAGAAGATCATGAAATTAAGGGTTTTTTCACTTGAGGATGTGCTTGAGGTCATTTGCTCACTCAGACCCAACTCCTCAGAGTGCTTGGGTGGGCTGCACCCTTGTTTTAAAAAAAAATCTTGCATACAGTATCTGTTAACCCCTGTGGATTTTATTTAACAAGTCCATAATGTCAGGCCTAGTCCCAACAGCATGGAAAAAAGCTGCTGTCACTCCCATATGCAAAAAAGGCAGCAAAACTTCCCCAAATAATTATAGACCAATAAGTCTAACACAAGTGCCTGGGAAACTGATGGAAAAATTAATTAAGAAAAGGTTTGAAAATTAATCTGCTTCATTGGGTCTGTTGGATAGCACATAGCATGGGTTTGAAAAAAGCAAGTTGTGTACAACAAATCTTATCATTTTCTATGACTCCTTTAGTGCTGGTCTAGATACTGGAATACCATCAGACATCATTTTTCTTGACTTTAAAAAGGCGCTCGACACTGTCCCCCACAAAGAACTACTCAACAAACTTATAAATATGGGATTCAGCACATACAGTACTTAGTCAAGTGGGTTTACTCCTGATTACACAATAGAACACATCAGATAAGAATATTAAGGTAGTTATCCACCAAGAAAATGTAACCATTGGGGTCCCCCAGGTATCGGTCCTGGGCCCATTTTTTTACCTGTTTTATACATGATCTACATATTGGGCTTACCAACAAAGTCATAAAATTTGCAGATGACACAAAAATATCATCAGAAGTGGATACTGAGGCAAAACAATTTATCACTAGTAAAAGACCTAGAACTAGCTGAACATTAGGTAACAGAAATTAAAATGGAATTCAATTTAGAAAAGTGTTCAGTACTTCACCTCAGATGTAACAACCCCAAGAGGCCATATTCAATTATGTTACATCGATTAGCAGTGGTAAGCAGTGGAAGGGACCTGGGCATCATCATAGATAATTCTCTCACATTACGTACACACATTAGGAAAACTATACAAACTGCTATTAAATTTATTAATACAATCAGGAAGTCCTTCATCACAAGAGATGCACATAGTATTATGAGTTTGTTCAAGATGTATGCTAGACCCCGCATTGATTGTGCCTCTCCATTCTGGGCACCATACCAAAGGCAGGCTATAGTTTTACTGGAGACCGTTCAGAGAAGGACAACAAAGCTCATCACTAGAATGAAACGTAAGTCATACAAACTTCCTTTACATGAATTACACCTAATGGCCATTGAACAAAGGAGAGTGAGAGGGGGCTAGCTCCAATTCTTTAATATAATAAATAACCCTGAACTGTCCTCTGCACGTGGTTTTAGATCACATCCATGCCCTACAGACCTCTGGTCTCATAATAGGCAGATGGAGATACCGAGAGCAAAAACAGAGAAAAGAGGGAACTACTTTACAAATAGGGCCCCCAGACTATGGAACTCAAACAATACCTTATTATTATCCAAGACTTCAAAAGTTTTAAAAAACAGCTAGTTAAATACATGGGGTACTAATTTGTTCCATGTGGGACAAAACAATTTCCACACAGCATGGGAGACAGTCTTGATGGGCTAACGCTTCCTTCTGTCTTTAAAAACCAAGTAAACAAGTAATCACTGCTCTCCACATGCAGGATAACTGAAGAGTTTATTGGGATGGACAGTTTTTCTACACCCCTATCAACATTGGCAATTATTGCCCCGGGTAGATGCCTGACAGTACTAACTTGTTAAAGGTATGCTAAATCCCACTTTTTATACAGTACACTATATAAAAAGTACAGTAACAACACAAAATTGATTATCTGAAAAGGGGATAAAACATTCTTAACCAGATTGTTATCTGTAAGGATCCTGTTCCATCTTGCTTCCTTCTTTGTGGACATAGAGATAGATACTGTATATCTTATACCCAATATTTGCAAGGGAGCAATGGAGAAAATGGAACAGCCAAGAGAAGGTAAATATCAGATTCAAATTGAAAACTGTGTAATAACAGATACAGTTACTCATTAATGAAAGCAATTTTTTTTTTTTTGCCCCCAATTTTCGTCACAAGCTGCCAGGTCCTACTTTCATCTGCCCAAGCCCTTCTGCCTGCCATAGGAGTCCTCTGATAACCCAGCCTGCCTTCTGCCTTAGCTTGATATCCTGTCTGGAATCCTGATCCTAAATAAGAGCTTGTTCCCTGCAGGTGATACCCCCTCTGATTTCCTAAGCTGGAAAGAGCATAGCTGCCATGATTGTCAAGATCTGGGAGGAGAAGAGGGATGAGAGGAGTTGGTAGGGCCCTACTGGACAGTGGGAGGCAGGGAAGTTTTATCTGCCTGGGACTACAAGGTTATTGTTCCAAGGAAGCCCTCACTTATCCCTTCCCAGGGCATGATCCTGAGGAATGACCTGGCAGAATACCTACAAGGACTGTCAGAAAGGTGGATGAGCCCTACCTTACCTTTAGAACTCCCCTGCCAGACCCACTCTTGATGCCTTCATCTCATTCCTCAGGTGAGTGGGAGCATTGCAACATAAGACCACTCCAGAGGGGCCATGTAGTCATTTCCACACAATAGGCCTCCTCAGGACCACCAGAAGGCGGTTCTGAAGTGAAAGGAAGCACCCTTCCTCCATGATCCAAGACAGCTGTCAACCTCCCACCTCACTGATCAATATCAGACTTCCCAGGCTCAGGGCACAAACCCACATCATCTGGATGGCAAGCAGTAGGGCTACTGTTGTGCTAGCCAGACGGCCTAGTGAGAGCAGCTTTGTCTTGTAAGAGCATCTGTTTTTGCATCCTAACTAAAATACAGTACATTTAGAAATTTCTGATTACGTATATACATTCAGAATAAGTCGTTCACAGTGAGACAGAAGTACAAGGGTCATGTGTGCTCATTCAATGAGATTCTGCAATGCAGTGCCCTTTCAAAGCACAGGCAAAGAAAAGTGTTTGATTAATTTACTGAAAAATTGTTTAACCATGTAAGCATACAGAGATAGTGAGTAATCTCATTTACATTTGTGACCTGGGGAACAGGGTGTGGAAGCTTTTAGCACTGACCAAAACTCAAACAGTATCTTTTCGAGCAAAGCAGATTGTGTATTTCCATTATTTTAAACTTTTAATAGCCAGACTAAGTAGGCTGGTCATTTAATTTATATGCCAAGTGGAATATATGTTGGAGTTGAGTTAGAATTTGTGTCAAAGATTGGTTTTTTGACAGCTCATATCACAAAAAGTGTAACACCTAGGACTGAAACATTTGGAGCCCGATATTCAATACTTTACGCAGGTGCTAACCCATGTTTTCCCGTGCAAACCAGGTTTTGTGCTGGAGCTCAATATTCAAAAAGCTTGGTTGCACTGGCAAACAGGTAGCACCCATGCAAACCAAAAAGGGGTATATAAATGGTGGGGCAGGGACAGGAATATTGGTGCAAGACAGGGATTGACAAATTTCAAAATGGCATCCTAGTCCAGGACAAATGGCCTTGACAAAAATGATAGTCCCTGTGTTCTAAGTGGTAGTCCAGTGCATTTCAATGGAAATTTTCAACCAACTTAATAGAAATAAATTAAATGGTGTGGAAGGGCCTGTATTATACTGTTGTTTCAAAGGATGGCTGTAGAGATGTGGAAGAACTTTGTAAATCAGGAAAAATAATATTTTCCTGTATTTTTCTGTTAATGCAGGGCTAAGTACAGGCAGAAGTCTGTATTAGAAGAGATTGGAGAAATGTTACTGCTAGTTTACTACTACTGTTTACTGTCTGCCAGGTTGCAGGTTTGACTGTTAGTGTTTATGCAGTCAGTGTCAGTGCACTCTTACTAGGTAGGCAGGTAGAGGAGGTAGGGAGACAGTTATAATTCAATTGCCCCCAATGCCCTATACGTTCTGGCCAAAAACTGTTTTAGCCTTCTTTTATAGCCCCTCGCTTTCTTCCTTCTCAGTGCTGATATTATTTTAGGCAGCTGATTACATTTGTCTTCTGTAGTTTAGGCAACAGAAAGACCAGCTGTAGTGTCTTCACTGTCTTGCTTTCCTCTGTTAATTAATGCTCCTTTTCAGAGATCCTGATCCACCCACCCTTTCATTAGTATTTAGTTTGGTACTACTACTGCCCACTCCTCAGTCCCCAGCAGCAGTGGTGCAAGTGGTAGACAAGAAGTGGAGGCAGTATAGCGCAGTGGTTTAAGCCTCTGGGCTGCAAATCTGGTGACATCCAGCAGACCAGACCTGGGTTTGAATCCCACAGCTTCCACTTGCACACTGTGTGACCCTGAGCAAGTCACTCAACTTCCCTGTGCTCCCAGGTCACTCCTGTCAAAAAGCTTTCAGCTTAGTGTGCTACTCCTGGTTAAACAATTAAAAAAAAATAAAGTACAGGAACTCACGCACTGGCAGTTGTGAAATGCAGAATGATGATCCTCAATCTAAAGGACAGCGGTGTCAAGACCCGTATATCTAATTCGACACTAGTAGATTCAGTTAGAAATATTGAAATATTTCTAGGAAAATAGCATTGTTGTAGAAGTCAAATGTTGTTATGGAAACCCTGATTGCAGCTCACAGGTCCAGAAACTGTCACTATGTTGCTGATTTAAGAATTTCAGTTTCAGTGTCAGTGGGAAGAAGTACAGGAACTCAGTTCCTGCTGCAAAGAAAGGTACAGGAACTAAGTTCCTGTGCATTCCTGTTCACTTTCATCACTGCCCAGCAGATACAAATCCCTTTTTAGTTTTATTATTTTTGCTTTAGTCATTCAGGCTGTTTTTTTTTGTTTTTTGTATCTGTTCTTTCACAGTCTTGACGTTTTTTAATACTCAAGACTTGTTTTTTTAGCCCTCGTTACCTCGTCTGTTAGGGAGTATGCCACAAGATCAAACACTGGCTTCTTCTGTGCTTCTGCTACCCTCTCTTAAGTAGCATTAGTAGTACGCCTTTTTATCTTATTTTTTTGCCAAACTGGCAGCAGTGGCAGGGAGATTTGACAAAAGGGAGCAACAATTTTAGCAAAGTAAACCACTGCAGCTCAGCTTCCGCTTTCTTCCCCTCCCCCACCACTCACCACACAGTCACAGCACTCCCTCGCTAACTGTGCTTTTTTTATCTTTTTTTTGTGTGAAATGGCAGTAGTGGCAGGGAGTTTAAATATAGGCAGCAGCAGTTTCAACAAAAAAAACATTGCAACTCTGCTCACACTCCTCGGCGGCTCCTGCTGTCTTCCCCATCTCTACCACTCACCATGCTCCCTCACTAGCCTAAGGGTCATCTCCCCTCTACAATTGCACCTTAATTTCCCAAGTAACGTTTTTAAAAAACTTAAGGCAGGCACAGAGTCCCTTTGTAGGACTAAAATACATGTGAGTCTGCCCAGTCCTCACACTTAACACAATCTAGAGCTCCACCAAGCAGCATTCACGACCTTCCTCTTGAAAAGCTATAGAGAAAGTGAGCAAGTTTTCCTGTGATTGGTTCCACCAAGTCACCACCACGGCCAGTGGACGCGCTTTACCTGGAGTGCCTGATATCTGATTCAATGCCACACATGCCAGTCTGATGACTGGCTCCTTCTCCAGAGTTCCACCGCGACCACCTCTCACTCACTCCCGTCCTGTATCTGCTTGCTCCCTGAACCAAGGTCACATGAGTGCCGCTCCAGTTGGTCAGATGACTATGGGAATGGCTGGACTGAAACACACCCTGCTGGAAGAAGCTGGCACTGCGGGCATTTTTGGCAAATTAATATTTTAAAGAGGTCCTTGCCCGCGGACAAGTAGCACTTCTAAAAATGCTTATCCCTGACTGAAAACTAGTAGCCAGGGATGCCGGGTTATAGGATTTGTCGAACCGTGGTGCAAGGTGATATTCAGAATATTTGTGCAAAAGGGCTTTGTGCAGTTCTTTTGAACTGCACAAATACTGCCAAAGAAAACTGCCTCTTACTCCATTCAACTCTTGTGGCTGCCAGAGATAATGCAGTCAACTAGCTGCTTGGCCGCTGGGGGAGCACACCCACCCCTGTGGTCTGTGGCACCCCCTGAATGCCAGCCCATAATGGAAAACAAAATCCCTGGTACTAGTGGCCCCCCCGTGATCTCCAGCTAATAAGTTATAACAACATCCTTGTGCTAGTTGTACCCCCTCCAGCTTTATCATGACCCATAATGTAGACATAAATCCCTGGTGCTAGTTGCCCCCCAATCATCAGTCCATAAGATATAACAACATCCCTGGTGCCAGTGGTCCCCCCCATCACCAGCCTGTAATGGAAAAAAAACCTCCCTAGCATCCAGTGACTCCCCCTCAGCATTTATCCATGGTACTGCTCCTTGAAAGTCTCTAATCCCTGGCATTTAGCAGCCCCCCCACCATTGCACCGAGCACTCTGCCCATCACCTTACCAGTATCCTCTGTGCTGCGGGTGCATACATCGACCAGCACAGCCCTCCTCACACCTCCTTGGCTAGCTGCTGTATGTTCAGGCAGGGAGCGTGCCCTTTATTTATTGAACAAGGCACCTGTCCTATAAATAAGGGATGCACCCCTGCCTGAACATATGGCAGGGAGTGTAAGAGAGGCTGCCTGTCGCGCAGATGCATCCGCAGCACCGGTGATAACAGTAAGGTGATTGGCGGCGCAGTGACGTGGTGGGGGACATAGACATCAGGGATTGTGGACTTTCAAGTGGTGATAACGTGGATTGGTGCTGGAAGGGACCACTGGATGCCAGTGAGTTTTTTTTTCCATTACAGGCTGGCAATCATTGGGGGGGACCACTAGTACCAGGGATGTTGTTATAACTCTCAGGCTGGCAACCGCGGGGCCACTAGCACCAAGGATTTATGTCTACATTACTGGCTGGTGGTTGGAGGGAAGGGGGACCATTAACAGCAGGGATTAATATATTACATCATGTGCCACAGAGGTGAGTGGTGGGCTGAGCCAGTCACCGGCTTGGTTACGGGTTGGGGGGAGTGAGGTGGAAGGCACTGTGGGGTGGGGGTCCACTAGACCACCAGGTATTCGGAACATGCAATGTACGTGGGATCAGAGCTTTAGCGGTCCACTGGACCACCAGGGAAACATGATGTATTCCTGTGGGGGATCGGGGCTGGGTGGGAGTGGACTAAATTTCCATTTGTGGGGATGTACTACCTAAATGCATGGGTGATTGGGGATTGGTGTTGAGGGGAACACTTGACTACCTGGGACAGGGCATGAGTCGGGGATCGTGGCTGGGGGGACCACTAGACTACCAGGGAAAGGGTCTGATAACATTACTTGAGTTGGGAATTGTGGCTGGGGGAGGACCCTAGACTACCAGGGAAAGAGTATGATATTAACATTACACAAGCTGGGGATCATGGCTGGGTGGTGGGGACCACTACAGCACCAGGGACAGTGTATGGTGTTTTATTTGTCTCAGGGACTGGGAAGTGTCACTGGACCATGTTTGCCCTGAGTTACCACTTGCTTTTCCTTGGCGGTATTTAGCATGTGCTATAGGCTGTGCTAATGACTGTAGTGTGATGCTATTGTTTTCAATATCCCGGTGCACCTCTAGTCATGTCCCTGCCCCCCACTCGGTCCCTTGCGTGCATTAGTTTTTAGTGCTGGTACTATCACGTTGCACTGGCGCTAATTGCACTTTTGAATATTGCAGCTAGGTGCAAACATTTTGCACCTGGTGCAAGCCTTTGAATAGCTGGCCCTAGATGTTCCTGATTGCATCAGAAAGTGGAGTCTGACATTAATTAATCGGTGTGTGCATAACAGATAGCACTTGTGCTACATAACACACAAAAAAAAAAACCCACTGAAATAAAAACACGAACGTGACTGAAAAATAGAAAAACACATCCATTTCTCTTCAGTTTGTGAGTTACTTTGGGGATTCTAAACACTGTCTTGAAAAATGAACTAAGTCCTACACAAATAAAATGTTTCGAGTCTCAAAACATGAACACACAAGCCAGCCCGCTGGTGCAGCGTTATCGCTACCACTTGCAGTGCTGACAGCCTGTGTTCGGTAGCAAGCACGGTGCATCAGAGGGTTGGCAGGGGGGGAGGTTGGTTGAGCATCCCAGGGACAGCTTCCCACCTCCAGAATGGAGGGTTGTGGCTTTCCAGCACATTAGTGACACCCAGGGGAGACTGGGTGTCCAGCAGCCAAGACCACCAGGCTCTGCAGAGCGTCGGCAGATGTCTGTGAAACAGGTGCGGGAGCGCTCCCATCCTGCACTGACATCATTGCACATCCATGCTCCTAGGGGGTAACCATAGAAATGCCCCTGTGCACAGAGCTCCATGAAGCCCCCAGACCACCTCCCCAATGTTGCTCCAGGCATAAGCCTTGGCTAGGGCCTCTAGTTGATCTCCATCTCTCCCTTCAGCCGCCAGGGGAGCCCTGCCATAGGGGGCCAGCCACAGGCCACCCGGCCAGGCAGCCTGGTGGAAGATGCTGGGAGAGCAGTCTGGGGGACAAATGGGGGGGGTCCATCCCCTGTTCAAGCCAAGAAAAGAAATGGAATTGAAAAAAAAAACATGAAAACACAGTTGAGAACACACACACACACACACACAAAAAACCATATGCAGGATATAAAGTTTTGGGGGAAAAAAATTACCTGCCCAGTGGGACACCCAAGTTTGACAAATACATGCCCATAAATTGATTTACATATCACTCCATACTTTTTGACACAGTGCTTTTTTTTTGTCATCAGCATTGGCGACATCAGTAATAGCCCTCCCAGTAGTCCCATTTCCTTTTCTAGAGCCACAAGACTTTGTATTGGGCCTTCTTACGCCATAGTCCTATTTTTGGTGGAGATAGGAATGTGATGGTTAAAACACTGGGCAAATAATCAGAAGTTTTATATTTAAAGGGACACTGTCCATCCTTTACTTATGTCTTAGTCCATATTCAGAAAAGTGCTCGGAGTCCCTCTAGCAGTTTGTATTGTAATTATTTATACACTGTAGCAATTGATGATTTTGATCAAGATTCAGTTTTACAAATTTTATGTAAAACTCTAACCCTGTTAGTCCACGCTTATTTTTGGCCACCCGATGCCAAAGTGTGTTCACTGTTCTAGATTGTGCCGAGGCACTGGTTGGCTCATTCATGGACAAGTTCAGTCCATTTTAACTGGGTTCAGCTAAACACTGCTTGTGATAGCAGGATGCAAGTTAAAGTAGGCAAAGTATTTCATTTAAAAAAAATAGCACCTTAATTTATGTAAATCCATGTCTGAAAGTTTAGTTGTGATACCAGGCATGCTTTATCAGCTGTGCATGCCTGATATCATGGCTCAACTTTCAGACAAGGGTTTACATAAGTTAGGGTGCTCATTTTTAAAAATGAAATACTTTGCCAAGTTCAGCTTGTTTACTATAGTATCACAAGCAGTATTTAGCTGAACTTAACTAAAACAGACAGAACTCATTCATGGATGAGCCTACCAGTACTTTGGCACCATTCAGAACAGTGAATGCGTTTTGACATCAGGTGGCTGCAAATAAGAGCGGACCAATGGGTTTAGAGTTTTGCATAAAATGTATTCATATGAATCTTGATTGAAGGCATCAATTGCTGCAGTGTATAAGAGATTACAATACAGACTGCTAGAAGGACTGCAGGCACTTTTCTGAACATGGAAAAAACTGATTCCATGAAGCCATGGCAACAACAAATTTGTTGACTGGCATTACAGTGACGGAACAATGCCGACAGCTGGCATTATGCCATCACTCAAACTATGCGTTTTTATGGTATTAAATTGTTAGTAAAACACACATCTGAACAATTGCATGTGGTATGGTCATTTATTTCAGTGAAGTAGTTGGCAGCTTAGTCTTTAGTGTTAAACTGCCCTTCCCTTGTCCCCCCCCCCGCAGTCACTCTCCCCTCCTTATCCCTTAAAATGATTTGGGGATGTTTTCATTTGTTGTACCGCTATCCCATCAAGTCTTTAAAAGGACTTGCAGATCTGCCCCTGCCATGCCTCAGCCAAGTTCACTCTCCACGTCTCCCAACAAAGAGGATTTAAATTAATAGTTCGACCGGGGCCCCCATGATGATCACTTGGGAGAGGCTGGAGGGATGGTCACAATTCACCTCAGACATGAAGGGAGGAGGAGGACTACAGCCTGCTGAAAAAACAAACAAAACAAAGCAAGCAAGCAAACAAAAGAGCAGCCTGACTGCCTGAGCTGATTAAAAAAGGTCAGCCAGTAACGTTAACAATAGTAGAAGGGGCAATTTTTCCTGGAGGGCAGGAAGAAATTAAGCATCTGCCAAAAGAGATTGTAGAGGTTGATAGCTCAAACATCTTCAGGAACCATCTAGATAATTACATTCTTGACCAGGAAAGGATAAGATGGCCCCATTGATTGGGGAAGAGGAATTATGGGCATATATGCCTTCTGTCTTGTCCAATCTGTGTTTGTTTCTTTATTTACTTATCTATTTATCTGTCTGTCTCTTGGTCTGTCTGTCTTTCTACCTATTTAGTTTTTATTTCTGAAGTAGGGTGCACTAGACAAACATACGCCTATTTTCAGGCACAATCGGGGAGGGTACAACCCAACAGACAATACAATGCATGGCAATCGCTTTAGTAATATAATTCAAGACGCTCAATATAGAACAATATAATACATGAGAATAACCGAGACAATACAGAGCATGACAATCAGTGCAGGAGACATAACAGTATATTCAGTAGTAGGGGAATTTTAGTGTCATACAGCTGGAGCACAATCAACACATCAGGATTTCAACGTGACAAGTGTAAGGAACATGCTTGTACGTAGGCAAGGGTTTACAAGGAAATCAGGGGCTAGGAACAGGAGCAGCCAGCCAGCTGTTGTAAATGGGAGCAGAACTGATTCTGGAAAGCATGGGCAATGGAACAACATCTGAAGTTAGCGAGTATTGTTGTTCCATTTGTAGCATATAGAACACAGGGCAGACAGGTAGCAAAGGTGGTATCACCTATCAAAAATGCCTACCATGGGGCACCTAAAGAATAGGAATTTTGCACCTTGATTACTTGCATTTTGTACTACAAATAAAGTCATACAGTGGAAAAATGGGTCCGTACTAAATCCCGACTGATGGAATCCTGACAAGCAAATGCCTGACACCAAAATCCCAAGTAGTTTTTAATCCCAACCTTTAAAATCCCATCGCTTAAAATCCTGTCACTTATAATCCTGACAGGCTGCCAAGAAACAACAGTATCTGCTTCGGTCCAGCCAGATCATCACTCCACCTCCTAATGACTCATAAGGTACTGAAATGTAATTATCTAACTCATGAACTGTCAGTACTAATGTCAATTACAATAACTGTTTGATCTGGTGCCGCATGTACTTGATGCCTGTCCTCCATGTGTAGTTGCTTTTGGTGGGTTTAGCAGCTAACAAAATAAGGGCTACTCACTGTGTAATCCGGCACTTCAAGGCATCATCTAAAGTACAGGGCATGGCTTTAGTCCCCCAGAAGCACCTTGGGGATACAGCCTTTCCTTTGGTTCTCTGAGGGTCCAAGATTGAAAGTGGCTGCTCCTGAGGTTTGGCAATTAATGTAAAGGGGGAAGATGTTGCCTCTTTAATGGCTCTTTAAGACTTATGTAGTTAGTATTTTTTTTCCGAACAGTCTCCATCTTGCTTGCAGGTAATTAATGGCCCAACGCATATGGCAAGATAAAGTGGCCATGATATGTCTAAGTCATAGTGTGGCTGGCACCTTAAACCTAAAGGCAATCGGAAGTTGTGACCGAATTCAAGATCGAAGTTCTAAAAAAAAAAGATTGAGCCCTATTCTTCCCCTGCTTTGGTCAGAGATGCTGAGTCCCTTGATCACAGTATTCACACATTAATTGTCAGGATTTCGTGAGTAGGTTTTCATGTGTGTCGGTGTTTTGGATGTCGATATTAGGGAGTCAGGCTAATGTGTGTCAGGAATGTGATTGTCAGGAAAACCTACTTAACCCTGGAAAAATAGTAAGATAGTTACAGTTTGCCTCATGTCTTGCTTTGCACAGGGCCCTGTGCAAATCTGTGCAAAGAAAGTTAGGACTCACCTTATGCTTCATGCAGGGCCCATAGGATGCTGTGCGAACTAGATTAGAATTCATCTGCTGCTTGCCCTGCAAAAACCATGTTGCGACTCTTTCTCAAAAAATAAGGAAAGTCATTGCAAAAAACTACACCAATGCCTTTATTAGGATTACAAAGCCTCAAAAGTAGGGAAATCTGGCATCAGTCTTTTGTGAGCCCTGATGAAGCCCTTCTTCCCCGGCACCTCCCATCATGACCCAAGGCTGAGATACACATCTCGAACAGTGCCCTGTGGGTCTACTGCTTTAAGCTGCAGGTGGGACCCTGTGCAAAGAAAGTTATGATGCATCTTCTGTTCGGGGAAGATAGTTATGAATAATCTCTTGCTTTGCTCAAGGCCCAGCCTTGCATTGAGAAAGTATGACTTATCTTCTGCTTCGCACAGGAGAGGCAAGTGGGTGGGCTGGTGGCTGCTGGGGGAGGATTGGGTGGAGGGTGAGCTAGAAGACATTGATGGATAGTTTTCTACTTTTTGGTGTAAAGAAAACCAGACAGTTTTCTTATTTACTGGTTCCAATACTGGGGACTGGGCACCCCAATGTCAATAGATTGTTAAGTGTCACCAGTAGTGGAATACAGTGACAGAAGGGGAGTTAGCCAGCAGTAGAGGTTGGGCACCCCAGTGTCAGAATTGTGTAATTGGAGGGGTGTTAGTTGCGTGTGTGGGGGTTGTTGTTTACCTGTTTTGTACTACAGCTGGTTGGGGCAGGGGGATGGAGTACCCACTGCTGGTTTTGTATTAGACCTGTGTTGGTGGGAAGAGGATACCTGCGGCGGGTTTGAGAACCCACTACAGACATGGCAGCCACAGATTGGAAGTGATGTGGCCTTTGTGCAACATCTCTGCTGTCCCTAGGAAAGCAGAGACACAAATACGTGGACAACACTAGTAAAGAGGAACAAACTGCACAGGAATTGCTGGCATGATTTACAAACTGCAGAAGCAAAACTCACTTTGACTTTACATTCTCCAGTGTTGTAATTGGCCAAGCACTTTAAAGGAAAAAGGAGAAGAGTGGACAGAGAAAGCCAGGGATTGGATTGCAGAGGAGAATGGGTATTCTAAGACTGTGATAAGTGGAACAGAGGCATGCCCCCAAAAGCTCCCTTGTAGCTCAGACTGATATCAATCTGTTTGTATGCTTTGCAAGTAAACATAAAAAGGTGATGCTTTTTTATGTAGTTTTCTGGTTCTGCATGCTTTGCGGTCTAAAACCTGCTATAACTTTTTAACTTGGCCCTTTTTCATCATCAAACAAGCAAAAGGCTCTAATTTGGGCCAAAATCTAATGAAACTAGACTAGAGGGCATGGGATGAAGTTGGAGGGAGGACGATTCAGAGGAAACGTGAGGAAGAATTTCTTCACAGAACAGGTGGTGGACAAGTGGAACACCCTGCCAGAGGAAGTGGTGGGGGCAGAAACAATCACAGCATTTAAGAATGCATGGGATAGACATAAAGGAATTCTGGAGGTCAGGGGTAAGGGGCAACAGACTTCTAGGAAAACATAAACTGAACTTACAAGCTCAAATGGGCAGACTGGGGGGGGGGCATAGGCCCTTATCTGCCAGCACTGTCTATGTATCTATGTAACTGAAAGTTTCAGGTTTTTGAATTTTTGTTATCCATGTGCAAAAAAAATAAGTCTTTAGTTTGAGTGAATTTTCCTTAGTTCAACACTTCACAGTGAGGAAACTGTTGAACCAATTATTTTGAAAATTGGCAGGCTCATAGCCTCTAGGACTGAGGGGGTGCTTGACAATTTTCCAAATCCTAGCTCCTAAGATAGCCTAGTTATAAGTTGTCAAAATAGGAGTTTAACACAAACAACATTAACTCAGCCCTAAAATTCTGAAAGAATTTGCTGACATGTAAAAGAAAGACCTGTTGTATCAAGAACAGAAGTTGGGCATGCTCAGTATAAAAAAGAATGAATATTCCAATATAGTCTGAAAAGCTAGGATACCTGCAGCAACTTCTGACTAAATTTGATTCTGAATGGGTAGTTCTACCTCTAGTAACCTGCAACCCCAAAGTGATTCAAGAAGTATGACAGTTCTACTTCTGAATTTGGGGTTTGCATGCAGTTTACTTTCAGGAATCTATCGGCATGTAAACATAACAAAAAATGTTTTCTCTCTTGTAGTCAGCTTTCTTTTTTTTCCACAGGATGCATCGATGAAACATTAGAAAATACAACACTGTCATTATAATATAAAAAAATGTAAAACCGTATGCTTACAAAAAGCAGTACATTCATAAACATGATATTTTTACTAAGGAATCAGGCATTCCAACTTCAGTTATAAAATTGACTAAAGGTCTACATATTTCAAGTGTGCAGGAATTGTTTCTAAAGTTATTTCTAAGCTATTATTCTCAGAGCTTCTCTGTCCATGGACAATAACCCGCACAGATTTCTTGAAATTCTGTCTTATTTCTGCATGTTGTTTTAACTCCAGTGAAGTGCTTTCCTGGGCTGCAGACTGATGAGAGCTCATGTTTTCTTGGAAGCATGTGGGGTAGTTTTTAAAACATTCAAATGTGTCATTGCACTTTTCACAGGTGAAGATTTTAGCAGTCGGCACTGAGTTACAGCTAGACTCATTTCTCTTTTTCAAAGATTTAATGCGCGCATCCGCTACTGACCGGTAGCTGCATTTCTCCAGGACCTTTACGCAGAAACAAGCCCGGATTCAAAACCGCTGGACCAGGATGAAGTCTTTGGTGACCATGTTGCGAAAGTTGGGCTTCAGTAGAAGGTAGATGAGTGGGTTATACAGAGTAGAGGACTTGGCAAAAGCAGCTGGTATGGCGAAGGCTATTGGAAGGATCCTCTCCATTGATCCAAATGCTGCCCACATGGCTATTACAGCGTAGGGACTCCAGGCAGCAAAGAATCCAATGCAGATAGCAACGCTTAGCTTTAAAGAGAAAAGACAGAGAAAGAAGGCCTGTTATCATAAGAGGAGACACTAATGATTTTAATAGCTCTGCAACGTACAATGGAGTACTTACTGAACGATTTGAAGCTCAACAACATGATATTCTGAACACATGTATTATTATTTTGACATCATAACTGCTTCACGTAGAACCAGTCTACATTCTTTCATAGTGATTTGCATATACTTCCCAAGATGCTTTTCATTATTGTGGTATGCATAATCTTGTACTTCTTTAAAACCTGACTTTGCTAATGTCCTTCTCATGTAGGCCTTACCTCAATGCTTTTTTCTGAGGTTCTTTGTCTTATATATTAACATTTTGAGTTTAAAAGGAATTTCCCTATATGATTATGTCAACAGTTATCATACTTGTGCAGAAACTTATTGAAAGGGATACATTTAGGAAAGGACTTTAATGAAACAGTGAAAAATACTTTTTAAATAGGAATGTGAAGGCATCCATTTTGTGGACAGGATGGGTGTTGTGATGATGTCACTGCCTCATCAGTGTTAACAGTGTACAGTGCAGCAAGTAAGAACACTTCAGCTGTGCTGCTATGGATTCTCTTATATTCTGAAGAACACTCTGGATTTTATGTTTGGCAGAGTGTAATAAAAAATCTAGTGCTTTTCTTCATGATTTAACAGGATCACTGTCTGTAGGAGCAGCTTGTTTTAACCTGCTTCATAGCACACTGTTAGACAGCTGGTAAGGCAGTGACATCATCACAATACCCTTCCTGTCCACAAAATTGATTTTTCCACATCCCAATTTAAAAGTATGTTTTCTATGTAATTAAAGACATTTTCTAAATATAACCCAACAGTTCACACACTGGATCCTCATAGTAACCTTTACAATAATTATACAGGGAATTGTAAAGAGTCCCTTTAAGGATAACAATATGCATTCTTAGAGTCCTAACCTCAAATTGAAGTTCAGAGCAGCTATAGTCAATTATTTCAATTACAAGGAACATACAAACATAATATTGTAATGTAACCAGTATCTACAAGGGTCGGCTAAGCCGCAGCATAATGAACACTTTATGGGACCTAGAAGGTCTGTCCTTTGGGCTGATGACCCTGGACTTTTTATTGTAAAATGCATTTCCAAATGATGGTGGGTTTCTTCTGAGGAGACTCCTTTCTAGGCATACCTAGAAGTACTGTCTCCTCTAGAAATGCACTGTACTATTGGTACAGTGGCACTTGGCTCATCATAGCCCCAGGAGGGTATCTGTCATAAATTTGCGACCATTCTGTACAGGCCAGTGGTGACTGGCACAAAACTTCTTTGAGCAGTTTCTCTGTTTACCTTTTAAGTTTTAGGTCATCCCTTAGCACCACCTAGTTACTACTGTCTGCATTAGGCAGATATATGTAAGTTACACAGTCATCAAGCTGCTTTAAAACATTATATACACAGGCCTTGGATGTAATCACTCATCAGATGGAGGAGACTATCAAAACATGTGTTTTTAAGGTACTCTTTTGCCATTCATGAGCTAAGTAAGGAAGTAGACTGTGGAGAATCATTACTAATTGTTGTGGGCTATGACTCACAGCTTCTATGATGAACATCAGAAGTCCGGGGTGGGATTCTGGAGAAGAGACATTTGATGAACATCCTACTACCTCAGATCTTAGAATGTGGATGAAATTATAGAAACACAGAAGCAATTAGTGAAAAGTGATTCTGGTTACGATCTAGGCACTCAATAATCCCTCATGCCAGACACTGGTCTTAAAGCTCTGCACACACCTTCCCACACAGGCAGGACTGAATGTGAACCATTCTCCTACACAGAGTACCATTGCCTGGCACTACCAACACCTAGTGTCTCCTTCCATTCTTGGTTCATGCTTCATTACCCACTTGGTCATAACTTCTTGACCACAGTCTTGCATTGCAGCTTACCAGGTAGGCTAACCTATGGATGGGGTACAAATAGCCTTTGATGAAGATGCTGTTCCCAGTTCCCTGCTTTAACCTTGGCCCACCATTTACATTCAGAATCCAAACTCATTGACAAGGGGAGAACATCTGTACCTCATTCTGTACCAGGCCCCAATAACTAATGGAACTGCTGCTCCCAGTTGGCATAGTATCAGGATGGAGACATGATGTAGTCATCTGGATAAACCCTGTGAAGAGGAACCTTTAAATAAGCTCCTCGGCACAACTTGGGTCTCCTGTTATCTTCTTGAGAAGGCTAGCATACCGGGGACCAGACCCAGTGGGAGACAGTGTCGCACTCAGACACAGGGCTCGTGTTACCACCCCTAAGTTTGGCAAGTCTCCCCAGCCTCTTGCATCCAGAGCTGTGAGCAGTGTCAAATCCCACTCAACTTTGTACTGGAACTGGGATTGGGATTCAAACTTGGACCTA
Source organism: Neoceratodus forsteri (assembly GCA_016271365.2). Taxonomy (NCBI): domain Eukaryota; kingdom Metazoa; phylum Chordata; order Ceratodontiformes; family Ceratodontidae; genus Neoceratodus; species Neoceratodus forsteri. Next base: position 1,299,635,381 of record CM057455.1, read on the forward strand.
GATGCCCCCCCACCCATAACATTCCTGCCAAGGCTGTATATACCCCTAGGAATGTACCAAGACAAGGCCAGGCTCTGTCACAGGGAGATTTTTGGTGATATACCAGGACTGTTTTCTGACCCCCTGGTGCAGCGGTCTGAGCCAGACTCATGTACAAGGTTTTCACCTTGACTGTCAGAGACTGACAACCCTTCCAAATCTTCATTGAGTTTGGATAAGTTAGGATACAGCCTGATCAGCTTGGCAACACATAGCATAGGCACATTAGGCTCTGTTTCATGATATATTACTCCCCTTGCCACTATTACACTGTTATCCACTTGACTGACTAGGACTAACTGGTTTTGATGGACAAACACAGTAAGGTCATTGTAGTCTAAGTTACTGTTATGTCTATGAGTGGCCATCATAGGACAATGGGCCTGTCCTAATTGTTCAAATATTCTTACTTGTATGCCAAAGTCCCCCAGGTCTTTATGTCTCAGGCAATTCATTATTCTACAATTATGTTTCTGACTGGGGTCTATGTGAAACCATCCCAAGAACTTGTGTATAAATTCTGGACAGCCTAAATCTGTACAATTAAGTATAGGAATATATCCTGGAATGGTGATTTTTATTGTACCCATGTGGTCTATAAAGCAGTAGACAAATTCAGGTTTGGTTTTTAGTTTTGCATGCTCTAAATCAAAGGCCCTTAATTTAATTAAATTTAGATGAGAAACACCATCAAGACATGCAGAATTCATATTTTCAAGCAGTATTTTTACTTAATATGTTTTTCAAAATTCATAAAATAATCTGAACAGCAGTACAAGCAAAAACGTATTAATTTTCCCATCTAAATCAATGTAACTACAATAACAGAATAAAAAACAGGAATCAAAATTATGCCAAGCATTAAAATTCCTCTCTCTTCCAATAAATGCCAGAGTTGATAGGTAAATCTCACCACACCATCACCAAGATGTCAAGATGAGGTCCTAGAGCAAGGAATGGTCTCTGCCTTCATTCTCTCTCCTGCTCTTACCTTGACCGGGATATTTGCAGGCTTATATAGTCTGTCAAGACAACTGGCTGGGTTGATAGTTCTGCAGTTTCAGCTTTGGGCAAGGTTTAAGACAGTAGCCTTCTGCATTAGTAAGTAACTTTACGTATTAGAAGACAATCAGTAATTTGAAGCATCTGATTAAAAAGGGATTTTTTAAAAGTGAATATATGGGCTGCTACTAACAGTTTGACGTCACGGTACACTGTCTAGTATGACCAGAGAATTTTAGCTAACTACAAAAATAAATTTACATTTACAGTCAGCATCCATCACCTAAGATAGTGGAGCTTTTTTTTTCGTAGTAGGCCAAGGAGTGCAAGGAGCACGGTAACCCATGAAGCATCTGGTTGCCTTGTGGTTAAACCTTTTACAAGAACGACATTTAAAAATACCTAACATGTGATCTACAAGAAAAGCATTTAAGATATCTTGGGATATAATTCTTACTGTAGATGTTTAAAGCATTTAATACTAGTCAAGAAAAAGAATCCACACTTAACACAAATTAATAAGTAGCTCAGTAAGTATTGAATATAAGCTTGATCTATAAATGAGTATAACTAAAAGTGAAAAACATATACCCAAATGCCCAGTTAAAGGATATTAATGTTTGAGTCTGATTGTTAATACAAAATGATATTTGACATCTGGCAGCTTCATGGTTAAGCCTTGCACATTTCGTGGTTAAGCCTTTTACAAGAAAGATATTTAAAAATATCTAATGTGTGATTTACAAGAAAAGTATTTAGGATATGTTAGCATACAATCTTTTTTACTGTAAAGGTTTAACACATTTAATATTCGTTGAGCACAAATACAAATCAATAATCATGTCAATAAGCATTAGATTATAATTAAATATAATTGTGAGTAGTTAGCTATTGAAACATACTTAAGTATCAAGCATGACTATAATTATATGTTTAGACAGGAAGGGCTGAAGCCCAAGCTACAAGGTATTAATGCTTAAATCTGCTTGTTAGTTTATTGCAGTGAAGAGTACTATTTTAAACACACCAAACAAAGAATCATTTTATTTGACATTGCTTAGAATTAATTTATGATGTCTAGCAGAGGGTCCCTGGGTTGGATATCTGGTAAAGACCATCTGGCCATTATTTCTTCGAGCTCCTGGTTAATTTCTTCGTTGGTTAGGAGTGATGGGGTGAGCAGACCCATTGGGGGCTGCATTGGGTCACAGAATGAGCAATTGTTGCTACTAACAGTTTCGCATCAATGTTAATGGAAGGATCTTGAGTTTCATTCTGTCCTTCACTCCAGTTGTACAGCAGTAAATATAACCAGTCTGAGTGTGGGCATATATTGAAACTTATCAGCCAGAATGCTACCCCTACTAATGCAGTGTAATACTTAATATTATTCTCGCTCAATGATCTTTCTGGTCCTTCTTTAAAAGACAGGAAAGTAGTAGCTTGCAGAGTTTCACCAGGTAGGCTATTCTATGTGTTAACCATCCTCTCTGTGTAGAGTAATGTTTTTTAATGTTTCCCTTTAGCCTTCCCCTCCTCCTATTTGAGTGCATGTCCTCTAGATCTGCTTGCACTCTCCAGCGTAAACATCTGTGTAAACTCCATCCTGGTATTCCCAACATTGTGATAATGCCCCTACTCATCCTTATCTTAATCTATGCTAATCTGAGTGCTACATATCCAGCTCTGTTCATATCTGTCTTGCCACAATAAAAAAACACAAACACCTTGTTAGTATGGCAGCCCCTGACGAAGGCTATCTTCCAAAGCGCTGAGGTTTGGGCGATAACCCAATTCTTTAATAAATGTATATTGCTTACATTTCAGGACTTTGCTGGTAATTTTCCATGTTGCCTGAGTGCTGTGTATTTGGAACTTGTCTTAGTATGGCAGTGGCAGGCCTGAGGAGTTGGGCAGGTGATTTTAGTGGAGAACCCTGTCCAACACCTGGGCTTCCATTTAAAAGTCTGTGCAGAGGTCAAACAGGCCAGCAACAATATGGAACATATTTCCTAAAGTCTTTTTTTTATTTATGTACTGTATGTATGTATTCGGAATTTTGTAAACAAGGATATTAATAATTTAGGTAAAGCATCTATTTCTCAGAATGGTCCCACAATGAGGACAATAACAACTGCAGAGTTTTTACAGACTAAAGACAGTGATTAGAACATTAGCTTCTACATTAAAGTTCCAGTATTTTGAAACATGCACCATGGTATAAAATCCCAGATATACTGTAGAATAGATATTATCAACTAGAAATTAAAACAAGAGTTAGAAAATAGTCTAAAGTAGGGTAAGTGTAACACTCCTTCCTTTTTAATTAGGAAGTCTGTTGTTGCTAGCCTCCCGGGAGGTTGTTGGGGAGGATTGAGTGAGATGTGTCAGGGGTTACAGCCCTGGGTTTCATGTGGAAGGAGTCAAACGATATATAAAAGGTCACTTAAGTGACAAGTAGCAGGGAGGCCAGGGATATGAGAAGAGGCCTTGCTGCAGTGGGTTGAGGCCTAAATTTCCCTGGGAGGCCCCACTCGAGTGGGAGTCTCCCCAGTGGCTTCAGGGCCTGGGATAGGGTCTCAAAAGAATGAGATTCCATACCAGCAGAGTGAGCCTGAGTGCAAAAGTCAAAGAACCCTTTGAAACACAGTCTCATGAAGAGGTAGGCAGCTACCTGTGTGCCTGATCATCCAGAGTTTAAAAGTCATCCCTCAAGACACACTTATTTCAGTTAGCTTTCCCCCGACAGTCCCAGCTGATAACATTTTAATTATTATTACTGCTGATCTATAGATTGGAATGTTTGATTTTATTTATTGATTTTATGTAATAATTTGTATATGTTGTTTTATTTATATGTTTTATTGAAATTTGTTCAGCGCTTTGATCCTGGGAAAGGCATTTTATAAATAAAGTTTATTATTATTACCACACCAGTGACATTGGAGTAGGGCCAAGCAGGGCACTGTAGTCCCATGGGCATTTGGGATGGGACCCTACTGCAGCCTCAATCATGAGTGGGAGCTGAATGGAGATACAAAAGGGTGGACCAGCAGCGAGGGCCCATGGTAGTGGAAGAAACATGGGGTAACCTTAAAAAGAATAACCTAAGTCATTGTAAACAAAGGAAACATAAGACTTAGGAGCTTCTAAAGGAGATTTGTCTATTTACAAATGTTTAGAAATAAGTTGTTAAACCACTTGTCACGAATGTCCGTATGTAACTGTTTTATTGATTTCACACTACAGATATGTGTTTCCTAATTGTTTGTATGAATGGCAAAAATACTAAAACGTATCATTTGTAATTTAATATTATTAACCCCACAAGTTTAAATGTAATTGAAAGATATGTTTCTTCTGTATGATCCTGTATGTGTAGTAATGTATACTATTTTATGTAAGGAATGATTAGTTGTGTTTTATGAAAACACCCGGGTCATGCCTGTAAACAGACCACATGGTCTAGTGTACTTACCTGATAAACAAATACAACTGAATTGATTGATTGAAATTGAATAGGACCCCTTGAAAGGTTTAGCTAGAGCTATCAGTCAAGAGAGCAATGGCGATTCAGAGCTGGAACTTGTGCTGCCATTGCTAAGGGCTGGTATGGGAGAGCCACCTGTGCCTGGAAATATCATGCACCTCTAATGAATTTGCAGTAACGTTACATTGTACCTTCTGCATGTCTGAAGATTTTCTTCAATGAGTATGAAAAGAGTGACTGATGCAGCTATTAGGCTGCTGATAAGGCCCTTGCAGTACACCCTTAAATTTCCCACAGTCATATTTCCTGGGGTTATGTACTGTGTGTAATCACTGCATGACAAGGGACTGCCCTTCGTTAATGCACAGTGTCAAGAAGCAGTCTTGGAGCAGTTTTCATACCAAGAACCCAGGCTGGCCCTCTTGGAGTGGAATACCTGCTGCCTGAGAGCCCCAGCATGGCACTGCAGCAAGCAAGTCAGCCAGCTGTTCAATGAGGTTGCTATTAGAACAAGGAATACATCCAATCAGACTGGCTCAGTGCAATATTAGGAAAGGTTATTGGCAAGTACATGGACTATGTATAGTGAAGAAAATTACATTTTTAACATTTTTTAGATCTCTAGTGTCATTTGTTTTCTGGTAATTATGTTCAGCAGACAGGAGCCAAATGGAAAAAAAAGGCCTTCTTGCTGATTGTATGTTTTGGGTACATGAAGGATATCCTTGACTTGTCATCATAAGGGGCATTTGTGGGGAGCCTTTTTAGAGCTTATTTCTTCAGTAGTGCTTTTAAATGTCTGATGCTCCATCACATAACATTGATACAAGTGGCCACCTTGGCAATAAATTTCTTAGGAAGTGTAAAGTTCATGAACAAATTTGTTGAGTAATGAGTTACTCATGAGTTCATGTCTTATGTGTGGAGAAGCATTCCTAGTCTACTACAGTGCATTAAGCAGAGATCAGTCATTCTGTCACAGCTTAGTACAGTACTTATTATTAATGCTATTGGGAGCCTGCAGATATAAAAACTTTACTTACATTCTCCAGTGCCTGCAAGAGGGATTTCCTAAGAAAAATGTTCTGCTGTAAACATCATTTATTCAGGAATTTAAAAAGCAAATGCTGCTGCAGTTAGTTTGTGCCTAAAAGTTATACATTTCTTTGGGCACTTGTAATTTCCACACAGTTGATTGGCCTTCACCTTCACAGTCCTGTCTGGCTTTTGAAAATAGACAGCTACAAACATCGGCATTTGTTTACACAAGAGGTAAAACTACATACAGGTATATAGGAGAGTTAAATGTCTTTCATTGTCCTTCTGTGAAGTTCTGAAAGGCAGCCACTTAGTAATCAAGATTTATGGTATATTGACTGAATATATATATATATATATATATATATGTATACAGTATATACTTCATACTCCTCTGCCCCAGCTGCACCCTTCTGACCAACCTCCCCAGCTCAGTTACCCTGGTTTCACCGGGACTTACCCCTGCCTGGTCACCGGAAGCAAAGCCTGTGAAAGGGCAGTCGTCATCTGTAGTCGGAGGTGTTTTTGCTCCATTTTCTCCCTTCCCATTGCTGGGGCACACACACAGGATGTATGCATGTAGAGGCATGCATGCGTCCGCAGAAATCCTGCAACACCCTCCCTTCTTCTGGCCCCTCCGACCCACACTACCCTCTGGCCTCTCCTATTCTCCCTACATGCAACTTCAGCCTGTGGGGGGGCAGTTTCTGCCTCCATGGTTCCTTCTGCCACCCCATTGGCTAGTCTAAATGTTCATCAAAATAGTATTTAAACTGTCTACTGAGGACTGTGGTTCTTTTTCTGGATGGATGCAGGTCATCACCCCTGCATAGGCCCTTATCCCTTCAGGTGGGCCTCCAGTCTCCATTGTAGTTCATACTACTAAAGGATTCATACTAAAAGGATAGATGCATAAAAGGCTAAGGCACATAATTACGCATCTCCAGCCAAGCTGGTTCATTGTCCTGTGGTCAGTAAGTATTAGTCCAAATTATATTTGAAGTTTGCGTGATCAGTACAAGCTATTATTGACTTAGGTAACCCTTCTTCTCTGCACCATTCCTTCAACCGTGAGTTGAAGCTCCTGGTGCAGAGATCACTCTCCTCCCTCTTGTCATACACAGGCAGCACCTTAGCAAAAGCCATTGAGCACATTACCTGTCTAAGACTACTGCCCAGCTCCCTGCCTGCCTCCCCTGCACTATCCCAGCCCCATCACTAGCCAGGTCTTTAGTCCCTAGGTTGATATCAACATCCAGCTGTCCCTTCCTTCTGTCCCAGTGATCCTTATGATCCACTTCCCATCCCTTTGAGCCATGGTGCTGCATAGGCACCTAACATCCCTCCCCCATTTCTATTCCCAAATTCATCTCCCTCACAACTGAGTCCCCCACCAGCAGTTGCTTCCTCTGTGGTCCTCTACAAACCTTCCTTTGGGTTTTCACTACAGAGGACCCTCACATCCTCCCTGGTCACTATAATGGGTGTCTCCTCCCGGCAGTCCCATCCCACCATAGTGGCATTTGAATTACATAGTGGTACTGGTTGACAAGTGTGCCTCTGACCCACCACATTCACCCTTCCAGAGCCCACCATAGTCCATCTGTTCCTCCTTCATGGCCTCCTCTAAGGTAACAGAGGCAGACTAGATGGCCCTTGGTTGGGAAAGAGGTCACTTGAATCCTAGCCAACTTGGCCTGGACTATAGCAACCTTCTTCCTCAACCCAGAGAGGTGCATACAGATGGGCCAGCACCACAGCGTCCAGAAGGTCTCTCTGAAAACTGCCACCCCACAGCCACTGTGCTGCACCACTCCAAGCATTCTCAATTCCTATTCTCCCTGTGTTACCTAGAAATACATGTAACCTGGATGCCATGTCCCAATGGGTTACTACCCCTGCCTGCTGCCCACAGTGCTGGGTTCTGGTTCGGATGACAAAAGGCACTTAGTACCAACAGTAAAACTATTTGCAGAGTGCCTCCACTCAGAGTATACTTCAAGTGGGTCTGATAACAAGCTAGTATAATCCTCTGGGAAGCTGTACCTAACCACTGCCCCAACCAGTGGTTCCAGACATGGATTAGCATACAACACTTTACCTTGTATTCAGTAGTGTGATTATTGGCAAGAGCTAATAGTACGCTCACAGTAGCCACACTTATCCACAGGGTTCAGACTTCTGGGAGACACCCTGTATGCTTGCAAGGAATGGTCATCAACAGTAACAGTGTATTTTTCAGCTAAACACAGTAAACTGGCACATGGTAATAATATGCTCATGGACCATGTTAACATTTAACAGCAACCCTTATTTATTTGGGGATTAACAATGTGATAAGAGGTGTAAATTAAAATGTGGTTAAATGGCATTTTGGTCTGGCACAACATTCAAATAACACATTTAGTCCCCCTGGATAATCCCAGTTAAATTCACTGGGTACCCAGAATTTAGCAGTTGCAGGCCTGGTGGATTGCAATTGGTTGGCCGGCGTTGGAGTCCTTAAATTGGCAGTGTCAGTGGCTCAGTAGGTAGTACACTCACCTCTGAGGCCGGGCGATCAGAGGGCTGTGGGTTCAGTTCCCACATCTGGCACTTGGGTTAATATCCCAGTACAGACACTGTAGTGCAGCATGAGAGGGGTGCTGCACTTCTGAGGTGCCATCTTTCGGATGAGATGTTAAACCAAGGTCCCATCTGCCTGGATTGGTGGTAGTTCAGGTGGATGTTAAAGATCCCATGGCACTTATTGAAAAGAGTAGGAGAATTTTTTTTATTCATATCATAGAAATCTTATAAACAATACAATACAATTTCCCTTCATACAAAGGATCAAAAATAAATCCTAAAACAAGAGATTTCTTCATATCTTAAAACCATAAACATAAGGAAAAAAAAACAAGACAAATAAATAATAATTTTACATAAAAGGAAATTATAACATAACAAACAATAATTAATTCTCTCCCCTTTTCTCCCCCCTCTTCCCTCCCTTTTCGTTATGCAATCCACCAGGTTTTATTTTTTCCCTTTTTTTTTAATTTAAAGGAGACATAAAATAACTTTTCATATTTCCCTAATGTCCTCTACAGGAGGAGATTCATTCAACCCTCACATCTCACTCTAATTTCCATACACATTAATTAATACAATCAAAAGAGTGCCATAAATTCTCCCAATAATCATATGGAAGCCTAGATTTCTCCAAAGATTTCAATCTACCTATCTCCTTTTCCAATATATAAAATAGATTAATTGGCTGAATTTCTTGTTGTTGCAATAATAACCTGCATCTACTAATCCATATCCAATAAAGAAAAAAATTATGTATAACTTGTAGGGTACTATAAGTGCCTTGAGACACATCCGTATCAAAGGAACCATAATATAAATTTTCACATGAAGGAGGGATTGTCAAGCAATTTTTCCAAAGACGTTTTACAATATCCCAAAATTCCATAGCATAATAACAATTAAAATAGAAATGATCCATAGTCTCCAGAACTAATATACATTCCTCTCTCGGGCAGTAATGATCTTGTACAGATTTATGTTTTTGATTGCTTCATACATTTATTTTCCCATGGATCCCCAACCATGCAATGTCCCACATATGTAGCGGAATATGAGGATAAATGATATATTTGGAATTGTCCAAGCATATTGACTTAGAAAGTTTGAAAGGGGGGTTTCATGGAAAAATTGCACCAAAATATTCTTGTACAATTCTTTTCTAGAAATACCCTTAATTACTTCCCAACTAATATTCCAACTTTTTATTTTATCAAAAACCTCACTCTGTCTCTCCACCAAACATGGACACCTTTTGTTTTTATGCATAAATTTTGCACTTTTCCATTCTAGCATTACTCCCTGTAAATATGTATTAATTAATGAACCCCAAATCTTACAATTATCTCTGACTACTGGTATCAAGTTTGAGGATAGAAAAATCGAGAAGAAAAAAGGAATCGGTTTAATAATTCCCAAACCTCCTGCTTTACTCTCTAAATACAAAATATTACACTTAATCGGGTTTAATCGGCTTCCCCATACACTGTAAAAAAACCCCATCTCATTTATGAAGTCTCCAAGCTTTTAGGTATAAGGAAAATGTTACTTAAAAATAAAAAAACAGGTATTAAATAAGTTTAGATTAAATAAACTCTTCTTTTTTTGAAAGTTTATTTCGATTCCAATTAGTTATTTTAAAATGACCTTCTTGTAAAGCCAATTTCCAATTATCAGTTGTGCTATCCTGACCTCCAAAATATATTTCTAAGATTTTACAAGGTTATTTGATCCAAAAACTTCCCATCATGGTCGGGGTATCTGGAAAACCTGTAGTACTTATACACTTGGGCCCAGATATTCAAACTGCGCCCAAAAAGTGCGCAATAGCAGGAGTAAGTGCAAGTCCATTGCGACCATGCGCAAGAGGTGCGATATTCAAAAAGTGAGCTGGCCAAACTGCGCCTACAGCCGACGACTGAATATCACACCACCTGCGCCATAGTGCAACTAGGGAAGGGAAACTGAGCAGATCTGATGCACCATAGCGCAACAAGGGATGTGCAGCTGAGCAGTCCAGAGGCGCCATAACGCAACCAGGGACACCCCCAGCAGCAGAGCAATGCAACCGCACAACCAGGGAGGTAGGGGCCCACCACCCATGCCACAGATGGGCACAGGAACACACAGCAGAACAGACATCGTCCCCCCACACCCCATGCACTGCACAACTGGGGGAGGGCTGGAATAACCACCAGCCCATGGAGACAAGCAAACAACCCACAGCTGACCCATGGTGCTCCATCACAACCCCCAGCAAGCTGTGACTGGCACACAAGGAGGGCTGGCCACCCCATGCCACCCCATCCCCCCAATGCAGAGCACACCCTGCACCGTGACCCCTAGACACCCTGCCCAGGAGCAGCGACCACCACTGCAGGAAACCCCAGGCATACCACCACCCCCACTGTGACACTGCAACCCTGTGCACCACAGAACCATGCAAGGCAGCCCCACCATGAGCACCCATCAATGGGTGGCAGCACACAGCGATGCAACAACGGCATACACAGTGCCACCATGCACAGTCCCCCTGAGGTACTGCTGAGAGACCAACCATGTGTCGGCACATGAGGTACCCCACACGGGACAGGGCTTGCTCCAGATACCACCACCAGTGGTACAGCACCCTGCGCAGTATCCCAATGACACACCCTGACCCAGCACTGGCCACAATAGCCAGCACAGACACCCACAGTGGTGCGTGGAAGCATGCACCACACCGGATGCCACACAGCGCATGGACAGACACCCACCCATACCCAAGAGTGCAACAACACAGGGACGCAGTGGCAGGGCAACCAAGCCCCCAGTGTGGGCCCATGTAAACTGTGTACACACAACCCGCAGTCCTCCATGGCACTGGAGTGCCAGCCACCCTGTGCAGGCACTGTAGACCTGTACGCCACCAGCATTTCCTGGAGCAGAAGTCACAGACAGTGGTGCACATCCCCTGCAACACACAAGGCACAGCATGGAGGTGGGACAACAACTGTGGAGGCCACAGGGTCACCCGAGGCAGACATGCACCACACCAGTGACAGGAGGCAACCCAGCAGTGTGACGGGTACAGTGGCTGCCCTGCAGGGACTGCCACCACTGACATGCCAGTGGACCGTTCAGGTCACAGACATGCATGTGTGTCAGCTGCACAGGCCATAGACGGGCTGATAGGGGCACCATGGATACAGAACATGAACCATGGACCACTGCACACAGTCATCCAGTGCACAGGGAACAACACACACACCACAGACACTGACTGATAGCTACCTCCACACCATAGTCACCTCCACACGGACACACACACATACCCATGACCGCACTACCCCTGACACCATGCACACCACTGCAGCTGAGCACCTATAGACCTCTGCAAATCAGAGACCACCACAGTATTCATATCAAAATAACTATATTAAAAAAACATATAAAAGTTAACTATTTACAAAATTATTTACAAAATATATACAAGGTGGGGGTGAGGGCCACAAACAAGGTGGGGGTGGGTAAGGGGCAGGGGTGGACAAATGGGACAGGAAAGGAGGGGTGTGAGGGTGGGTCCAGGGGGGTAGGGGAATTCAGGGGCAGAGGGACTCCTAGCGGGAGCGCCGCTCCCCACTCTGGCTCTGTCTCTGTCGGTGCCTCCGCAGGACCCCGGTGTTATCAATCCTTCGGAGGATGTCCAGTGACACCCTTGCCACCTGCAGGACCTCCTGAAGTGCCTCCCTGATCTCTTGGAGATGGCGTGTACCTAGGACAAGGGAGCACAGTCAATAGGTGTGAATGCACAGCCCCATACAGCCCGCACACTGTGCATGGCATATGGCCGTGGGACATACCTCTGTGATGGTGTGTGACCACCCACAGTGATCACGTCCACATGACCTGCCCACCCAGGCACATACAGCCATGCAGAACTCTGCACACACCCACTGGCCAAGTCACGCACAGCACCACCGTGGCTGTTTAGTGACATAGCTATGTGGTGCAAAGGTAGTGGCACAGCCATGTACCTGGTGCATGCATGGACCACCATCAATGCACTCCCAGACATGCATTGCCACTGGACAGTGTTGACTGTAACAAGTCGCATGCATGGCAGTGGTGTCGATGGATGGTGGCCATGCCCCGCTGCCCACCCTGTTACGCAGCATGCAATACCAATCATGGAGTTATGGCACTCACCATCATCGTGCCTGTCCATTGGGTGGTGTGGGCCCTCACCCCGCCTGGCTTCCCTCCGTTCTTCCTGCTGCTGCAGCTCATGGGCAAGGCTACATTTCTCCGGGCCTGTGGTGCAAACATGGAGAGAGGAACCTCACTACAATCCTGTAGCAAAGCCCCCCTGCCCCAGGTGTGTCCCCTCCCACCCAGTCAGACCCACCCACCCCACACCCTGATAACACCACCACAGCCAACCCCGGACGGTCCCTCCCCATGTGCTGGACACATACAACTGTGATACCCATATGAAAGATAAAAGTGTGTTGATGTAACACCTACCTGGCCATGGCACTGTGCCCCTCCTGGCACATGCCTGCAGGTGGGCTAGCAGCTCCAGCTCCCTCTGCCACAGGTCCCCATACCTATGGTGGCACTGCTTTGCACTTCTTCCCCATCCTGTGGCCTCCTCAAGTGCAGTGGCCACCTCCTCCCACAGCTGGCTCCTGGACCTGTCCAGGGGTGCCTCCCCAAACAGTGGCCCATGGTGTGGCTCCACAATGGCCACTAGGTTGGCCAGCTCTATTTGTGACCACTGAGCAGCCCTCCTGCAACCATGCTGTCTGCTTGATCTGCAAATATGGTGCTCTGCAGCCCAGCTCCCCATGTGCAGATGCTGTGTGGCATAGCGCTGCCATTCCCTATCACGCTGTCACAGAACAGCGCGATACAGGTGCACCCATGCCTGATGCATGGCACCTAGGGGGCAAAGATCAGGCACAGGGTTAAGGGTCTCTGGCACACAGACATGCACAGCACCATTGGAACCCAATGCATGTAGTGCAATTGGCTGCCTGTGTGCTACTGCCAGTAGCGGCCTACTGCGCAGTTGCCCCAGTGCGCCTATGATGGCCCAGTGCCACAGCGCCATGTAGGTGACCATCGCTATAGCACCACTGGCACAATGGTGGCCATGTCCTGCATTGCTTCCCATGCACAGCATATCAGCAGCGTGGCAGACACCTGCATCAGAAACCCGGGCTTGCGCAGTGAGGTGTGTACTACGCATGTCACAGAACTGCGCCATTGGCTCAGCATGTTCAACACAATTGCGCAAAGTGCAAAAGCGCGATATTCAGCCATCATATGCAAATCATCTAATCAGCCATTCAATGGCGCAGCACTGCAATTTGCATCCACTTAAAGCTGCACCTCACCTCATTTGCATGGGTTGCGCTATAAAAGTGTGACATTGGGCTGCAGTGGCCATAGTCAGTTACTGCAATCTATTGGTGAGTTGCATGCTGTTTGGGAGAGTGGACTGTGGATTTAGGAACATGCATGGGACTGCACAGTCACAGGTAACAACTGCCATTCTTACAGGCTAAATAATGACCGAGCAAGTTGTGGGAGAGGAGGAACACAGTGGTGGGAGGAGGAGGAGGCCTAATTTTACCAAGGCCGTGACCGAAGCCCTGTTTGACGCCTACCTGGATCAGGAGCCGCTTCTCAGCGGATGGCAGGGAACACCTCAAGCCCATGCTGCTGCATGGGAGGAGGTGGCACATGCTGTGAACCTGCATGGCAGCCACCAGTGCTCCATGCAGGAGTGCAAGAAAAAGATGGGCACGGACAGGAGGAGGATAAAGGAGAAGGTGGCTGCCATCAGGGCAGCATGAGCTGCAACAGGTGGGGGACAGCCGGAGGTGGTACACCTGACCCCACAGGAGGAGAAGATTGCTGGAAGCATGCAGCATAGTGCCATTGAGGGTGTTCCAGGTGGTGGCTTCCAGACAGGTGGTGGCCCATCACTGCATGGTAAGTCATGGTCTGTCTATGGGGAGGCAGGGTAGGTCACATGCAGTAACATGACTTTGCTTTCCCTTACAGATCCTGAGCATCTGCATGGGTCACCAGTGGAGGGCCTGTCCACTGAGGACAGTCAGCTGGAGATGGAGGAGGACCCATCCACTTCCACATGTATACATGGCTCAGTGCAACAGTGGGGCTGCCTGGCTGTCCACACTGATGTTGTTGTAACAGGTGCAAAGGAAGCCCTACCTGTGTCCCAGCATACCGGCATCCATGGATGCCAGCATGCTGTGCCTGGGCCCAGTGCTGAGTCCGTCACCGATGATGATGTCGCTAATGTCATGAGCAGTGACACGTGTGTGCCATGGGATGGCCACACAGCAGGAGACATCATGGCCATGGCTGTGGGTGGTGCTGCCATGGAGGCCTTCGTGTCAGCACAGTCCCAGCCTATGCCTGTCAGCACCAGTGGGGCAGCACTGGTGTTTTTTCAGGACAGTGGGACTGTTGCGGCCACTGCAGCAGCACCACTGAGCCCTGGAGAGCAGCAGCCAGAGGGGCAGCATCAGCAGTCGGCCAATGAGCTTGGGGGTACAGGGTCCAGCAGCAGCATCTGTGCACCCCCTGTGGACATGCCCAGACCTGGTCGTGGTGCACAGCACCCACCCTCAAGGGGTGCTGAGCATCAGGGCCGCACACACCCTGAGGGACAGGATGCCGAGGAGGCAGATGACCTCTTGGATGAGCACACCCGCCTACTGCAAGCATCAGTCCAGCAGCAGATGCAGCTTGCAACGTCGGTGGATGTACTGTGTGTGGCTCTGGAGTGGGCAGAGGAGCATTGCAGCAGGGACACGGCTTTGATCCTGGCAGGGATGGACCGGTTGTGGGAGGATGTGACCGCTGCCATTGACAGGCATGCACAGTCATTCAGTGTTGTCATGGCCACAATGGGCACACAGTCATGTGCCCATGCGTCGCAGACACCGAACAGTGCACTGTCCACCCCATGTTCCTGGCGTCATGTAACACCCTCCCTGTCAACACCGGGTTCAGCTGTGGGCATCCCAAGCATGCCTGGTGAAGGCATGTTCGGTGTGCTGCAGACCCCTGCGTGAGCAGTCACGTTCACGCAGTGGAACCCCTGGGGGACCATCGGTGCCACCCTATGAGGCCAGTGGTAAGCCTGTCAGTGCTGGCGGTTCTTGGTGGGGCCACCCACACATCCGTGGCAGCCGGGGCACTGTGTCGCATGACTGACCTGTCTCCCAATGCAACTACTCTCTGGTGCTGCCCTGTGTGCATTGTGTCTTTCAGTGGGCAGTGCATGGGTGGGTACCCAGCCCTGCACGTGGACCCACAGTCCATCTGCACACCCTTCCGGCTGCTGTCCGCAGTTGCATGTGCATGATGATGCCTGCATTGTGCTGTACACCAATGTGCAATGGTGCTCAGCATCTGACACACGCACATGGACAGGCAGTGGGCGTGATGGTCTGTGGACATGTGTGTGGCTAGAATTGACATTCTGGGTCGGTGTGCCTCCTGCCCCTTGTGCAAGCTTGGTGTGTTGTGTGTGTGTGTGTGTGTGTGTGTGTGTGTGTCCGACCATGTGGCATGTTAGTCCTCACCCATCCCTGGTTGTGTGTGTGGTTCCATGCCCTGCCACTTCCCTTGATGGCATGCACCCCTGGTGTGTGTTCATGCGTGTTTGTGGGTTGTGCCTTAGCCACTGTTGGCTGCACATGGCCCCATGACTTACCTGGGTTGGCTGAAGTGCTCCTCTGTGATGGTGTCCCGGTGCAGCTGTGCCAACCGAATCAGTCGGGGGTCCCATCGGCCAAGGGGGGCTGCCCATCACCATCATCACCGGTGTCCTCATCGTCCTCATTGCTGTCCCCCTCTTCGACCTGTACGGCTATCCCACATTCATTGGCCATGTTGTGCAGGATGCAACAGGCCAGGAATAGCCCGCAGGTCTTTGAGGGGCTGTACTGTAGGGTACCGCTGGAGGTGTCCAGGCAACAGAAACATGCCTTCAGCATCCCGAACACCCGCTTGATGACATTATGTGTGGTGGCGTGTGCCTCATTGTAGTGTTGCTACGATGGGGTTGCGGGCCGCCGGTAGGGTGTGAGCAGCCAGGGACAGAGTGGGTATCCACTGTCACCTGTGTGTAGAGGGTGGAGGTTAGTAAGGCGTGCCAAAGAGACAAATATTCCTAATTTTTTGTTTTTGCTCTCAATCTGCCTTGTGCCTGAAAATATCCAGTCAAACATAATTTAAAAGCTTCCCACCAACCAACCATGCTTTCATGCAAATCTATAGTTGTAATTTGATCTTTAATAATTATTTCCAAATCCTTTAGAACACATATATTTTTTAAAATTGAAACATTCAATTTCCGAAACCCAGGTCCTTTTATCCTGCATGGAGGAATATCTGTATTTATACCAATTAGGATATGGTCCGAAGACTCTATTTGTATGTAAATTAAACTAGAAATTAAACAACAATTTCTTTACAAAAATAAAATCAATTCAGGATGATAAACCTCCTTTAAAAAAGTAGGTTTAACTTTATTCCGACCCATTTGATGAGAATCACCCAGACCTGCTAGGGAAAGGATAGACTTTAAGCATGTTATATCACAATACTGTTTCCCTTCATCGTTCTTTTGCTGAAAATTTATATTGAAATCCCAACATAGAAATAATTGCCTACTTGTATATAAGTAAGGTTGAATCTTTTTAAGTAATTCAATTCTAAGAGCTTTCATCTGTGGGCCATAAATTGAGATTAACCTACACTGTAAGCCTTTAATTGTAACATCCAACAAAAGCGCCCTTCCTGGTTCAATTTCAACCAACCTATATAGCTTAACATCAGAGGCTGAAAAGCAAATTCCCATGCCACTACACCTTTCTTCCCCAAAAAACCAAAAGGATATACCCCAATGCCAGCCTCTGGTGGCTCTAGAAGTCTCAAAAACTGTATGTAACTGTGTATCTTGCAATAACAATATATCATACTTCAAATGTGAAAGTATCCCAAATGTCATCTGATGTTTCTGGTGAGATTTTAAACTGTTCACATTTAATGAAACTATTGATAGTGCAAAAAGTTTCAAGGCAGGGGTTTAGGTGTTTTTATGCTAGATCTAGTTACCCGTTTTCTAGTTTCTGGCTGTCTGCTCACTAATAAACGTTCCGGATTAGGTAATGTTACTGCTGAAATACCCACTTCATTTGTAGATTCCAACATGTGGTGGGCCTGATCTACCTGTTCCCCCCATGATGAAAGGACTGAAAATATGTTCCCTAAAGGTAAAGGAGAAATGGGCACATTGCAGCTATCACTCCCCTCTCCAACCAAAGGAGATGTTCCGTCTTTAGAACCTTGCAAATCCCCTTGTTCCCATTTATTAATGGGTTCTGCAGTGCTTGAAAAAATACAGGAATCACTGCCCATCAATTTAGAAGGCCTTTGTGGAGATTCTTGTGGGGTCACAAACAAAGTTTCTCATTCCTCCCTACTTGTCCCCTGATGAGGATCTAAAGCTAGTGCCACCATCTGCCCAGATTGAAAAAAATCAGTGAAGGACTCGTTAGGCCTTAACGTGCTGTGAGGGACAGGGGATTTAGCTTGTCTGCTATCTTCATTTAATCCCCCCCGACCTCTACCCCTACGTCTACCTCTAAATACATTTTCAGTGTGTCTCCTCTCCTGTTCTTGATATTGCTTTTTTGCCTGTGCCAAAAAATATTCCTGATCGGAAGAGCCATCCATATTCGTAGTTCTCCATGGGCAATCTGAAAAAAGAATGATTAATTTCATTACATAAATTGCATACCGGGGGGCTACACACTGTGCTGCTGAATGCCCTAGCATACCACACTGGAAGCATTTTATCTGATCACATGAGGTATTCAAATGCATTAATGAACTGCACTTAAAACAACTTTTAGGCTGGCCAGCATAAAACATAATACCCTTGTCCCTCCCCCAAAAAAAGAACTAGGTAAATGTTGTATGCCATCGTCGTCCTGGTTCAGTTGTACTTGTACTGTCCAACCTCCTGTCCAAAAGCCGTTTCCATCCATAATAGGCTTTGGTTTATCCTCTATTAAACATTGTTTTTCCAGCCAAAAAAGAATATTAGCAATGTTTACCCCTTCATTTCGGAAAAGAATGGTAACTGTTTTAATTGTGGGCTTAGTAATTGGGATAGCCTGGAAATCCCTCGATTCTTCTTGATCTTTAATGTCATAATAAAGTCTCCAAAATTTATCTAATGAAATGATGGAACAAAAACTGATATCATAGTTATGTTCACCAGGTGGGTGTATAAAGGCGTACACCTCAGCAGGAGAAAATCCCATCGAATCAATTAATAGTGTCTTCCCCACCCATAGTCGGTCTGGTACTATTGGAGCTTTGCCTCAGTTCTTCAACCGCACCAGAAATCTGCATTTAGCTGCCTCTGCTGGCTTTTTAAACAAGCCTGCATATGATTTAGGACTCATTCCTTCTGGTTGCTCGGCAATCAAGTTCCTATGCAAATCTTTATTCACATCCAAATCTATTATTTGACTTACATTCCCTTTTCCTTCAGTAGTTGACGCAATTATGGAGTAGTCCATAGAAAGAACTTGTTCTAGCAAGGGAGATAATGGTTCCAGGTTGCCACCGGTGTCTTACGTATCAAAAAATTCAGTAGCCTTTCCCTGATTTTGCGCACTCACATTAAGGCCAT
The DNA here is from genome assembly GCA_016271365.2 of Neoceratodus forsteri. Lineage (NCBI taxonomy): Eukaryota > Metazoa > Chordata > Ceratodontiformes > Ceratodontidae > Neoceratodus > Neoceratodus forsteri. Next base: position 1,299,654,253 of record CM057455.1, read on the forward strand.
CAGAGGACTTAGAATTTTGACTAGCCACAGTTAACCTAGATAAAGCATTAGGTGTAGCTTTTCCAGCTTGATCTGAAATTGTCCCACCAGGTATAGGAATCAGGGGGTCAGGAATCCATTTATCTATTACCCACAGCCATCCAGCTTGTCTTAACACATCTCCTGGGGACCATGCAGACAATATGCACATTTGTAAAGATGAATTATCCTGTACAACTCCTCCATTCATTTGTACAGTATTTTGTAAAGCATTGCCATTTATTACATCCTGCTGCTCAAACCGTTTCCCTCTGTTTTAAAATGGGTTAGTTGGAGAATGTTTCTGTTTATTAAGTTCTGCTTCTAGCTTCTACTGGCAGGTATGAAAGTCTCTCTCAGCTGCATTTATCAAGTCCAACAATTGGGCTTTTTTCCTATCCAATTCCTCCTGTAGTTGCACTTCTGCAGACATCTCTGTTTCCATTAGGAATGCAGAGACAGGTGAATCTGAAACCACTACTTGGTCACCACTTGCAAGCTGACCTTCTCTTTCCAACATAGTAGGTACTGCAATGAGCTCCTGAGCTCCAGGTCCACATCCATCCTCCTCCACTGCCTCCTTCAGACTGAGCTCCTCCATCTCTGCAGACAGACGGACAGCGCCACCCCGCCTACAGAGTAGGGGAATTTCCCCGGTGTACTGGCCAAATTTCCCTCATTCACTAAAAATACCGCCAACAGATTAATCTGGTTCAAGGTCAGTTGGCATTCATCTGTATCCCCCTCCCCCGGGTTGTGCCTGAAAATAGGCAGGATTTGTCTAGTGCACTTACCCGGTCAACAAAAACTAAATAAATACATTGATTTATTTCTTTAACCTTTTCCATAGAACAAATAGTAGAAACCTTAGCCAACAGGCATTTTGTAATTCCCAGACCCAATGGCCTGCACGACAGTCTAAACAGCAACTTGCAATCAAAGCAAACAACTAGGTGGCAAAAAACAACTTTAACTTGGTTGCAGGAACAGGCCATGAGGTTACCGTGGTTCATTTGACTGGAAACTGAAGTCAGGCTGCTTTGTCCTAGAACAGGATTCGATCCACTGTCACTTGGCTGCAGGCAAAAACTTCTGTCCTTCTGGAACAAGCCCAGCATACAGGGACCAGGGCTGGCACAACTCACCCCCGTGTCAGTTCTTATCCCCCGAGGTGGCTACAAACCAACACTGCACATTGCGGTGGTATCTGACTCTCTGATTTGGTCTGAAGACAGCGGCAGCTCAAATTTAAAATGCAGCAGCAGTCTTGGGAGCCTCTTAGGATGTGGGCTTTGCACAAACAGTCCTGTCTCTGATGCAGTTTCAATTAGGCTACACAGCTTACTCAATTAGCCAGTTGTAGTCTCTGGCAGTAAGCTGGAAAACGTATCTTCAAATCTCCTCCTAAGGCAATTAGGCAGGAGACAAATTCTGCAGCCACAAGCTTAAACTTTAAGCAGCAGTCTCTGAGGCAGGATTCTTACTTTACAGCAGTTCGGCTTAATGAACAGCACACAGCCTCTGACACAGCTCAGACAGGAAAGCAGTTTGGGCAGAAACCACACTCCCTTTCAGCTTGGGAGCTTGAAGGATTTGTCTGCAGCTTCAGCAGTTCAGACAACCCAGAACAGACGGTTATGCTGCAGAGTTAAGCAGGCCTCTCCACTTTTCCTCAGAACTGAAAATGGAGCTTCGTCCCTCTCTGGAAGCTCCCGCTGGACTACACCGTTCAAATGTCCCTCCTTAACTGAAGAAAACAGAATCCTGTAATCTGGTTGGAGGCTGAGGCTGTCCATCACAGTTCTAGTGTTCCAATTGGTTAAAATGGGCACAAAGCACACAGTTCACTGTTTCTTCCAGAAGCTGTAGCAGAAGGACCCCTTTAGGACTCTTAGAGTTCTGACTGGCCAGAAGGTAAGGTCAAAGTAACACACATGGCTGCTGGATGGCAGAAATTGAACAGTCCAACTTCAAAGTCCATTTTTAAATATAATCATTTAGTTTTAGGCTTAAACATTTACGGCATTCAAGAGAGCTCCCTCTACACTACCAAGTGACTGCCATTTATTTGTCATTGAATATTTGCTGTTGTTATATCTGTATTTATTTTCTCTTCTCCAGGTTTTCTTGTGGCTTCCATCATTTTTTCTCTCCAGTTGGGCATCTGTGAAGGAACCCCGGAGTTGGTATTTAAATGTAACTGATGGCACCACTGCTTGTTGTTTAATATGATTGTTATATTATTATGGCCTGAAAGTCCCCTTTAGGTACAATACTATGTGATTAAGGCAATGGTTAGCCAAAGGGCATTGGCTGGGAAGCCAAGTTTCAAATAAATACAAAACCACACATGCCCCCATAATGCAAAGCATCATGGGCTGCATATGCAAATCACCACAGAATATTATGCTGGTACAACTTTAAGCAGAAATGCATGGTGCCGAAAGGCCTCTCATGCAGTCTGCAAAGGGTGCCAACAGAAGACACAGACACGTGTTTCATCCTACCGGGATTCATTAGTGTGCCTCATCTGTATGACACCCCAGTGGAATGAAGCAGCTACCCTAAGATGGTCCATCTGGGTTGTGTTGTGGTAAACCCAATAAAAACCCAAAAATAAGCTAAATGACAAAGAACCTCAGCACGCAATTACTGAGACAATGGTTACCCCAAAGAGCACTGGCCAGGAAGCCATGGTTGTAGTTTTAGGTATTTGCAATAGAGATATTTATAAGGATAGCACAGTTATGTATTTTTTTCATTTTGACAATATTAAGCACTTTCAAGCTTTATGCACTGATGTTTAAAACTGCACTGTCACTTTAAGAGAGTTCTTTAAAAGCCTGTTACATTTCCAGTATCTCATCCTCTTGATGATGTACTAGAGTGTATGCACCCATTCAAGGTTTCCAGCATCTGAGCCTACTTTTAGCCTGGTCTTCTAAGAATGGTGTTTTTTACTGAATAAATGAATTTCTTCACTTTCCTGGCTGAGGTAGTGCATTTTTTTGCAGTTTTTGTATGACATTTTTTGAACTCGCACCCTCATTGCTGTTGAGCTGTAATTGCTTTTGCTTTGTTCACTACTATGCGACTGCAGAGTGGAGTCTGAAGGATTGCTACCCGGCTGGTTGAGAGCTCCAATTCATTTAGACCCAGCACAGGCTGTGCACAGTACACACAAGGGCTGAGGTTCTTAAAGCTACAGCGTGATGGCAGCATCTTGCACGTTTGCACAGGAACTATAGATACAACATTGTTGTTCATGGATTTATACTCCTTGCTGGATATTAGCCAAGTTTAAAAGGTAGAATACAAGGCCGGAACATGGCCAGGTGGAGAACAAGAGCAGTGCCTGGGCAGAGAACTTTAAGGTAAACCCCACTACTTTGGGAGGTGGGGTTTACATACTTTTGTACCCTTACCTTTGATAGGGGTTTCTAGTTTTTCCCCTTTTTTGTTTGCTATGCACATTTGTACCTTTATCCTAGATAGGGTTTTTCTCTTCTACTCTGCTCAACAAATAGTTACTTCTTGTCTGAAGAGTTTTCCTCCTTCCTTTAGCCCCTTACCTTTCTCTGCTTTTTCCTAGTGTGGTAGCAGCACTTTCACCTTCCCCTAACCCGTTGCTACCTGACCATCGATAGGTTGCTATTAGTGTTCCCTACTCCTTGTTTAAATCCCTTTATACTCCTACCCTAGATAGGGTATTTGCTGCTATTCCCATCATTGGCCTACCTTTAACCTTTCACCGTTCCCAGCTGTGAATGTTACACAGTAGTGGACAGGTACCGTATTTTAGTCAACAGGCAGAGTCCCCTGCTTCCTTTTTTGCCTCTTGTGGATGCCTGAGGGTACCTAAGATGCTAAAATTGCACTTATTCCACTCCATGCTGTTCTACTCACATGTTGCCACATGAACATGTGTGGGGACATGTTAGGAGTGGCTGCCTTTTATCCTTTATGTGGAGCCCTCTTAAGGTGATACTTCCTGTTGGACTACCGATTCCCCGATCAGTTCTCTGGTTGCCATGTCACCCTACTAGAACAAACCTGCAATCAAAAATCTGAGTCAGTCCCCCCTCTAGTTGTCAAATACCTGAGACCACAGGCTAGACAGTTTTCACCCCTTCCCCAAACTAAAGGGCTAGGCACTTCCTATAATATGGTCCTAAATGTGCGCTACTCTGACTGGTCTCAGACTTATCCTTCACTCAGTAATAAATAGATCGGTTGAAACAAATTTCACCACAACTTACCTCATTTATGTTGTCTCCAAAAAACACAAGACTTTTTGTGTTCACTCCTTTAGCAAATGCAGGCATTACTGAACTAAAGCAGCACTTGCAGGAGAATGGGTCTTTTATAACAAGCACAACCAACCAGTAATCAGAAATCTGACTCAGTCCCACCTATAATTATGAACTAGCTGAGGTCCCAAGCCAGACAATGATCACCCCTCCCCCAAACTACAGGGCTATACACAGTTCTTATAATATGGCCCTTAAGTGTGGACTACTCTAGCTGGTCTCAAATTGGCCCTTCACTCAATAACAAATAAAGTTGCCATGAAAACTGGTACATAAAAGCAACTTGATAAATGAAGAACATGAATGACATTTCTAAACATTGTGGTTAACATGAATTCTAGACTCATTATTGATGATACCGGGAATTGACTTCTCTTCCCATTAACTTAGTAACCCTTTGTCTGTAGGGATAGAATTGATCTACCCTCTGTCTCCTCAATGAAGGTTATAAAAGGTAGCCAAACCTCCATCAGTTTGTCTGCCTAGAAAAACAGACCCACTTTAATCTTCCCTATCTGACAAGTAGATTTTACAGTGGCGATCCAGTCTTCCAACTAGAGGGGCATTTGTGATGCTAATCGCCTTTTAGTTATAGCCTAACTAGCTACTGCCAGAAGAATACCTATGAATGAATTATGTTGGGTCACTCTCTTTTTAGGTGCTATTTTCCCTTAGATCAAGTGTTAGATGGTGGACAGAGATATGGATCCATTCTTCAATCTCCCTGTATTTGGACCTAAATTCCCAGAAGGGTTGAATAACCAGACAGCTCCAAAACACATGATATGGCGTACCTTCATTTCATACCCTCACCAACATCTGTCATTGCTCCCTGTTGTATAAAGTTTTTTTTTAACTTTATGTTTATTGTTATGCATATAACAAACATACAGTTATAATCACTAGATCTTTGTATTACAGTAAGAGATTTTAAAACCAACAGGGCACCACTTCTCTTAATACTTTTCTAATTGCTCACCAGAATCTACAAGATACATCACCTGTGGGTAACACTTAGTGTAAATCCAAGGAAAATAAAAAGAATATTAATCTGTGGCTGTAGAATGAGCCCATGAGCTGCATGGTATTGTCCCATTAATTCTCTTCCTTAAGTCTTTGCTCTACAAAGGGCACTGAAAAAGTCCACCATGCTTTACCAAGAGTAAATGCATAAAAATGTGCTACTACATACGACAAGATAGAAGACTGAGCATGCTCCCCAGAGTGCCACTGATTTCAAAATGGGACCCTTAAGATATCAATAGGTTCATATCTTGGCAAATCAGCTAAATAAAATATGGCTTTCTTTTAAACATTAAACCAGGAGCATATATACATGTTAAACCCATCTTAACTGGTTATAAAAACAGAGCAAACATCCAATAAGTATTATTGATAACAGGTCTTGGAGTTCAGGGATTAATTAACAACTTGGCCCATATGTAAAGTGTAGAAACAAACTACATGAACTAGTTGAGAAACATTAGTTTTAGAGCCTTAGAGAAAAAACCCTTTACCCCACAGCAAATAAGAAGAAACCTGTTTGGCGGTCCATGGTAATCAAAACTTCATGTGCCTTCCTCTTCGGATGACGAATCCTCCCTGGGATTTTTCCTCTGCCTGGCCATGGTCTTTTGACACCACTTCTGAGCACCAGTGGGGTTGGAAAACAAGAAGACCTTTCCTCGATGCACTATTCAAAGCCTCACTGGGAAGACCTTGCCATGGGGAATACCAGCTTCACGGAGTATTGCCCGGGCTACATCAGACTTTTTATGCTTCTCCCTGATAGCATAACTGATGTCTGGAAACATCAGGCTTTACTCTCCATCACATAGGAAAACATGCTTTTGCCTCCCCAGTGCCATAAAGTGGTCCTGGGACCCTGCTCCTTCTGTAACAATAACAACTGTCCATGAAGCATTTGGGTTGTCCAGACGGCCTCTGGAGGTAACCCGATAGACTTTTTGAAATTTTTCAGTTATGGGTAATGCCTCCTCTCTGAGTTGTTCTCTATGCCATTCCTGAAGGAATAACAGCAGATGATCCTCTTCACAGGGCCCTGGTAATCCCAGAAATCTTATATTTGGGGCCCGAACTTCGTTTTCTAAGGTCTCCCTCCAGTCTTGATTTGAAGTGCTTGTTTTCTTTTATTATGGAGGATATTGCGTCCATTGCTGCATCTGCTCTTTTACTCACATCTGAAGTTGCCAGGGTGACAAACTCTGTGTTTGACTCAATACTGGCTACCCTGTCCGTCAGGCTATTGAATTTACTGGAGAGTCCTGCTACTCTGGAGAGTAGTCTATTAATCTTCATTCCTAGCGTTTGTAAGGTTTCTTCTCCCACAGGTTCAGCTGCCTCTTGGTCACGGCGTTGGGTCGACCTCATGGTCGGGCCCCCTGGAGGTATTCTGGATTTTGTTCCTTCTCCCATTGCCTTATCTTTTTTAAGGTTTTTCCATATTAACCAGCAAGATTTAGGGAAACTCTCAATGCAGATTTGCCTGGTTTAGCTTCCAAATAAACAGCTATAAATATGATATAAAAACCCATAAAACTGCAGAGCTCTATCTTCATGTGGCCATTTTGCTTAGGTTCCACAGAACCCCCCCCCCACTGTATAGAGTTTTGTCCTAGATGGTGTTAAAAAGTATCTACTGACCACCTTCCATAAACAGCAAAGCAAAGGGCTAGTACCAGCACACAGCTGTGGTGCTCCATACTAATGGAGACAACAGAGAAGAGAAAGCAAAAAGCACCTGTAACCACCCAGTCCCCTGGGGTTACTAGAATCCCATCAGTGTCAGTACTAGGTAGGGAAGACAGCTGGTGAATAAGTAGTTAAATTGGTTTTTCACATACTCACTCTCTTGTTTACTTGATCTCAGCTGAGATGAGAGAGATGAGGTCATTTAGCACACTTGCAGCAGCATAAGCCACAGCAGCTGGCTGTGAATGAGGAGTTTTAGAAACCTGGGTCAGCCGGTAGTCAGCAGTGGTCAGTAGTTGAAGTGTGAGGAGTGAGAGCTGCTGTGGGCTCTGTGAGGAGAACCTAAATTCTCACCCTAGAGCTGAAAGTCATCAGCCTGCCAGCAGAAGTGGTGGAAACCATTGTCTACAGCAGGAGCTCCTGATTTTCATCCCTGGAGGGATGAGAAGGACTGCTTGAGAATGGATCCTAGGGGCAATCCCTTATTTTATCCAGAACACTTGGAATCTGCCTGTATGTTCTAACTGTGAGTAGATCTGACTTTGTGCTTCCTGAGGAAATTACCTGTGCATTGGTGTTTCCCTGACTAAAAGGGAAAAGGTACACCATTTTTGTTTTAAGTTTGAGACTTTTCTCATGTTTAAAGCTGATTGACAATTGTGGGGTCCAGAGGCAGACTAATGCACATTGTTTAGGACTTTAATGTCTACACTTCAGGAGTGGTGTTTCTTATATGCAGGATGTGAAAGTCATTCCAAGATGCATTTCCTAAGTGTTTTTCCAGAGGTTTTAAAGAGCAGCTAACACCATCTGGCCAAAAGTGCTACATTGCAGAATTAGAGTAAGCATATCCCCAGTAAACCGCATACCAAAAAGTAGATTTCTGTGTTACTTCATTTTAAAGTAATTAGCCATTTTGTAACCCTGATTTCACTACCTGTTCAAAAAAAAGCCTGTTTCAGTGAAGAGCTGCTGCTGATGTCATCTAGGGACCCTACAGTCTAGTATTTTCTGTCAGCAAGCTTACAGGACCTGTTTCTCTAAAGTTGTATAGATCATGTGCAATGGTTTTCATAAGTAAAATAGGCAGCACAAGTTAGTAAACATTGCTTTAAAAACTTTGTAACTTTGTAACTTGTTACAAAGCCTGAAACTTTGTGTTTCAGGCTTTGTAACAAAACTGACAATATTTTGTCTGGGTGCCTTTTTATTGAGGTCTTTTTTTCCTGGGTTGCTGAATGCTGGGTCATAGCACACTGTTGAGAGCTTTGCAGACTGAGTAAGTTTCTAATGTGGTGAAAGAAAGGCTGAGCTCATTCACACCTGTCACTCAATTGAGGCAACTTCTAAGAATGACAGTTTAAAACAATCACCCCATCTGCTTGTCAATGGGGTGGGCAGACTCATCTATGTTCTACTCTAAATTACAATGATCATTTTACCAGAGCTAAGACTTCCACCCATAGTAGGAATTAACATATGTAAGGCCACTATTAAAACATATTGTAAAGCAGACAGTGACAAAACAGCAGTGAAATTACTGTATCAACATTACAATACTAGCAGCAAATACAATTTCCTAACCGGCACATTAGAGTAGCACTCTAACTGGCTTCAGCAGCCTGGAGGCATGCTGACTTAGCATCCAGCAACCCTGGAGAAATAGACCACACAAAACATAATTAAATAATACAATTTTATCACAAAACCTGAAACATATATAGTTTTTATAGCAATATTTACTGACTGGTGCTGCCTGTTTTACTCGTGAAAACCATTGCACATGACCGTTACAACTTTGGAGAAATGGGTCCTATAAGTTTGCTGACAGGGATTACTAGACTTTGAGGTCCCTACATGACGATATCAGCAGCTCTTTATTGACACCTGCTTTTATTGCACAGGTAGTGCAATCAAAGTTACAAAATGGCTAATAACTTTAAAACAAAATAACGTAAAAATCTAGTTTTTGGTATGAGATTTACTGGGAGTATGCTTATTTGGATTCTGCAATGTAACACTTGTGGAGTCAGTGGCTCTATAAGGTGTAATTCTGAAAGAATGGCTGGGTATGGACATGGATGTGAAAGGTGGCAGCCCCCCATCTGGAGTAACCAGTTCAGCACTACAGGTTCCGTAAAGGTGCCTGGTTATTCAAGACATGGTGGCCAATGTCTGAAGAGACGTTTAACCCCTGGTGTGGGTTGTGCTAATAAAGAGCTCAGTGTGCTCTTTTGTGGCCAGTTGCCACTTGAAGAAGTTTTAAAGTCCTATGCCATATGGGAAAATGTGTACTCAGTTGTGACCAGTGCCAGTAAAAGAAAGGTTCATGTTGTAGCCAGTGCCACTAGAGGAAATGTTCAGTTAAGGCCATTGCCACTGAAGAGAATTCAATGTCCTATGAAATATGGGAATACATAGAGTTTCTGTCAGATACAGTGATTTTGTCATTCTGCAATTGCCTTGTGCCACGATGTGTAAACCTTGGAATTCCACCCTTGCTTTAGAGAATATCTTTTGGAATAAAGTCACACTCTAGAACCCCAACTCTGGTTTGGACATTCATGTTTTTGCTTCCTGTGTGTGGAGTTACTGGGTACCCCTCCAGAAGTATAGGTCTAGCATTGCCCTAGCAAAAAGTTCTCTTCTTAGGACATGGGTTTTGGTCATAAATATTGCTTTTGTACTGCCCCATCCCTTTTCTGACCTCTAGAAATAATGAACTTGGTATACATTCTGTAACAGGGAGACCCCAATGGGATCTCCGAGGAGGGGCTGGCTCCCTCTCTTGATACTCTCTATTAGACCACCCTGATGTATACTTACAGACCACACAGAGAACGGAGGAGATTTTATGAAGCTTTACTTGGTCAGGATACAAAATTTAAGCTGGTATAAAGGTTGTAGTTTCAGTTACCAAAATAAAAAGCTGTTCTGTTTTTAGGCAGAACTTACAAAGCTTATATACAATTGAACAAGTGCAGGATGTATATTTTGTCTCCAAACAAGGCAATGTTGGTATATTAGCTCTGTAATTGGAGAATTTACCTCTGCATTTCCTGTGGTATGTGGGCCAGCTCAATTTGCAAATTTTGGTGGCTGAATAAATGTAATAAATGTCAATCCCCACAAGATGGCAGCATTGTATAACTAATGACAGTTTGCTTTTAGCAAATTCTCCATTGACATACATGCACGTAGGCTTAACACATACAATAGCTGGTTTTGTTCTACTATTATACTTTGCACACACTTAACTGTGCCCTTTTTCTACTATACGTAAAACATAAAAATTGCATTGCAGTTTAAACTATAGCATTAACAGGATATATGGTTCAAATTCTATTAATATCTTAGCAGACAGTTACAAAGAAATGCAATATACTTTTATATTCTCTTCTCCTTAGCAAGCTGCTGTCACATTCTGATAGGTCACTGTGTAACTATGACAAATAGGAGCTATGACAAATATGACGCATGGCATTTATAAGAAATGCGTACATCATGTTGGGGAAATGCAGCACATAAGTTTTGTTTTGTCCACCATTTCGCACACATAAGTTTTGTTTTTAACTACCATTTTGTAGTATGTCAGTGTTGTAACTGCGTTGTGTATACATACCTTTTTATACTGTCTTTCTGTGTATTTGCTCATGTACCCACTTACTGGCTTTATCAGATTGTACTTGGGGTTTTGTAGCCTGTCCCCCTGCCAACTATTAAAATTTGTGCAAAGGCACACATTACAGTAAAATTACTCACTACAATCCCTTCTTTGGGGCTTTGCCACAAATTTTGTTATTATTTATTTGCACGTCATGCCTCATGTATATTTATGCCATTGCTGACCAAGGGTAAACAAAATATTACTCTCCCACCCTACACTAATAATAGGGTTTGGGACAGAGACTCCAAACCTAGTTGGCAGCCCCTGTACTGGTATTTGTTTCCCTTGTGTATATTCCTGCTCAGGACTTATACACCACAGGCACACTGATCACAGTCGCATGACGGGGAATTGGTACCATAATCTATTTAAGAACTTTACAGGTACTGGGCCTAATTTAAGCATAGGCATACAATTGACAAAGCCACCAAATGTAGTGCATTAAAATTTTAAGAATGAAAAACGTATCCAAGGTATCAGTACCAGTAACACTACTTGTATTAAATGGATAGCAAATATAGCAGCACTTTTGATTATATTGTGGTGTGTAAAACAATCTGTTGCAATAGCAGAGCTGACATTGTATTCTGGTATCATTATTTTACTTAGATTAGCGCTTGACCTTCCCTTCTTTGAACAATTTTGGTTATTATTCTTTGTCTAGTTTGCAGTTCATCTATCTCATGGGTTAGCTTAATTAGTCTTTTCATCAGATAACACTGCCATAAGAGTAGTATAGTTAGGCCTAGTGAACTGCTCCCACTACCACCAGGTTTGGGCTGATTCCAAATACATTAATTGTTCAATTTGTCAGGAAGTCCCACAATGATAAATAGGGGAGGTATTTGGCCTTTTTTATTACCTTTTCATTTGCTTCTTTATTTGCCGCAGTAATACTTGACCTCTCCTAGCTTTAGTTTTAAGACTCTCCATCTCGAAGGGGGTAAATTTTGGTATTGTTATTTCTGGTAGGTCAAAGATGGTAGTGAGTCCCTCTAGCCACTGGTCTGTTACGTTAAAATAGGTAGTATTTCTGGGCGCCCTGGGGGAGCTCTGCTGATAATAGGTCCGATTATTTACTGTCCAGGTTTTTGAGTTACATCCCCATGTTTTGGTTTCAGTATCTAGGAGGCACCAGGAACCATTCCACCTACCTGCCCTATGGATAGGGTCTTCGCTTTCAAAAATTAGCTGGAGGTTTTCTGGTGGCCAATGTTTAGGGACTATATTTTCCCCACATGTTTGTAGTGTGGGGGAATTATGACAGAGTGTGTCATCAAATAGGTGCTATGTGCTTGGACCATTTATATTAGGGATCTCTAATATGGTGTTGCCCTCCACCTTGGCATACGCTGTGGTGGAGTTTGGCAATAATATCCCTATATTTGTAAAGCTCCATGTGTTATAGGGTCTTTCATTCATACACACTGGAACCGCGAACATTGCGGGACTATATATGTTTTCAGAGGTGGCGGTGTGGGGATAGAGTTGAACCTTGACTAGGTTAGCCATTGGTAATATCCCCTATTCACCTGCCTTAGATAGTATATTATTAAATCCCTCTTTGGAGATATCAAAAGGCAGCTGCCCCCCCCTCGAGTTAGTGCAGTTCAGTCCTGAGGGTGGTGAGGGCATGTGCTACCAGGGTTAAACAGGTGCTATATGTGATGGTGGTTTTTATTTGCTCACCTGTACTGACAACCTGTTTTCCTATCTTATCCAGGATAGCGAAATTTCTTTCTGTTTCAAAAAGAGCCCAACAGGTATCTTGATTGTCCCATTGGATATGTTTTAGGGCCTGTCCTACCTCGTTACCTATTAGAGTTTCTACTGAGTCTTGTAAAATACTGATCTGATTCCTCTGGGTTATGGTGTCTAATGAGTTAGCCAGACCTAATCCTGTCCCCATCCATTCTCCCAAACCTAGTAAGGACCACATTTTATATGTTTTTAGTAGGCTATTTCTGTCTAGAATTTGTACTAGGAGCTCTTAGTATTGGAGTTTACACTTTATAAGCTGTTGACATTGGGAGCAGTTTGAGGGCAGTTTGGGGGCACAGAGATTTAGCACTACTGGAAAATATTGTGTCTGGCTTGGGTAGTAGGTCTGGACTCCCTCTTGCTCCATTAAAAGTCCCCCAGATGGGGGTGGCATCTCCACTCGAGTTTCTCCCCTAGGGTCAAAAGATATTGGTATTGCCCTGGTCAGAAGCCATGGTGGTGCATTTAAGTGTCCATACCAGTAAGACATACTAACCCTATGTAGGCACTCACATGGTTTTCCTGGGTACCACTTGGGGTCCTCTATCCAGAATTTATATGGTATATTTTCTGGGCGTTCTTTGAGGCCTGGAGGGAAATAAACTGATATTTTTTGTATTATTAAGTTATATTTACTGCTTCTAGGAAGAAAAACCAGTATTGACTTTCTTAGTACAACTATGGTAATTTCTCTGTCAACATCATTACTACAATTTAAAAACCTCTCCAGTCCTTGGAAGTTTTTATAAGTTAGACTTCTAGGTCTGTCTGTATGAATTCCTCTGTTCTGTGTGTACCAACCGTCACGTAGTTTTGCTTTCACAGCTTTTTGTACTTCTGGAGTTTGGGAGTTTACTCTGTGCACTCTTCTGATTAGTATCCAACTAACATAAACTCCATACGTATTTGCTCTTTTGGCATTCTGATGCCATTTAAATTCATACCTCTAGTCATTTTTAAAGGGTGGCGTGTGTGTTGGCTCATTGGTTTCTGGGCACTCCGATGGCAAGTTTGAGTTCTCTAGATACCATTCCAGAAAGTCAGGTTGTTCTGTGTCCCACGGCCCCTTTGATGTATCGAAGGGAATGGTACATAATGTGGTACGCTGTTCTTTAAAACCTCAAGTATTGAAAAGCCATAATAGTCTACACATCGGTCTATTGGCCCCTATCTCCCCATATGTATACTATACAAATCAATGTCCAGTAGCGCACTGTGAGTTCCATTATTTCTTGCCTACCAGAAGTGTGATATGGTGATATCATTTTTATTATCACACTTGCTTGTTGTACTCCAAATGGGCTACACAAGGCAGTATAGTATACAGATGCTAGCGATGGTCTTCTTTTTTGGGCTTTGATGGTATACCTGGAAAGAAAATCAAATGCAGTATTTATTCTTTTGATATTTTGTCTGATACCTTTTTACATTGGTCCACATGGACCCAGTTGTGTTTACCTTTTCCTTTTCCCATTATTTCCACGTATGCTGCTGTATTGTCTAGGACCTCTGTAACTTTATATGGCCCTTGCCAATTGGCATCTTTCCAAGGTATTTTCTGATCCCAATTTTTAATCATCGCCATGTCTCCGACTTGCAGTGACTCTTCCCACCCTATTTTGGGTTCCCTTTGTTTTAGATTTCTTTGGTATGCTTGGGACATGTGCCAACAAACATGTGGTAGGTGCTTTCTTAACTGTTCTTGCACTTGATGTAAAAAACACTGTGCTTGACGCTGTCATTTAACACACTGGGAGGTTCTGGTAATTCCGATGGGTAGTTCAGTCTCATCCTCCTCCCTGTCATGAGCTTGTAGGGGGACAGACCAGTGCTAGCCTGAACCGTTCCCCTTACGGCCATGAGAACTCCTGGCAAGTGAGTGACCCAGTCTTTCCCTGAGTCCATCACCGCTTTTTTCAGGGAATTTTTTTAGTGTCCTGTTCATCGTTTCTACCATCCCCGATGATTGTGGGTGGTATGGTAAGATGGAATCTTTGTTGTACTCCAATAATTTCACAGAGGTATTTCATTGTCTCATTAACAAAATGGGTACCTCTGTCAGATTCAATTATGTTGGAGAATCCCCATCTACTACAAACTTGGTCAAACAAGATTTTTGCAGTTGTTTGGGCAGTACTGTTTGTAGTAGGGAATGCCTCCAACCACTTTGAAAACATACCCACTATAACTAATAGATATTTATACCCTCCTTTTGCAGTTGGTAGTGGCCCCACATAGTCGATTTGTAATGCATCCCAGGGGCCATCTGCCAATGGCAACCTATTCAATTTAGGTTTTTCCTCTTTTTGGGTCTTGCTGGAGACATACAAGACAATGAGTCATTTACGGTGGCCTCCATTTTTGGCCACTAATACTTAATTTTGATGATTTGCAGGGTTTTGTCTTTACTACAATGGACTGCCCATCTGTGGTTCTCTAGAACAATTTGTTGTTTCATACTATCTGGGGGAACCCATTTGGCCTTTTTAGTATTTGGGTCCCTCCACCATAAAACCTCTGCTTTTCTAAACAGGTGGTCTTTGTTATTAGTTCCCCTTTCCTTTATTTCTTGAATTTTCTATTGAATCCATTGGTCTGTACTTTGTAGTTTACCTATATCTATCTCCTGGACCTCTTTTGGGATGGCACTACTAACAGTGGCATGTCTTATGCCTGGCCATAATCATGACCCCCTTGTCCCCTCCTTTGCTGCTTGGTCAGCCAATTGGTTTGCCAGTTCATGTATGTTTGGGTTTTTGGTCACGTGTGCCTTAACCTTTTGTATTTCTACTGTGTGTGGGTGTGTTTCTACTAGGTCCCAAATAGCATTAAGTAACTATTTGTGTTGGGCATCTTGTCCGTCTGCCTACACCATTCCTCTTTTTCTCCACAAATGTGTCCATTCGTTTAGTGAGGATTCTCCAAATTTTGAGTCAGTGTGTATGGTCATTTTTTGTCCTTCATGTCTAATGATGGCCTCATATATTGCTACTAGTTCTGCATACTGTGCTGATTTGTCTCCACCCAAAGAGAATTGCAAAGCTTTGTCTCCACTTCCATGGTGTGTTGGGGAATACACTGCTGCTCCAGTATATGGCACACCATCTACATAGTACCTTGACCCATTCACATATAGGTGTAGTGTTTGGGTAGTGTCACTTGGTAGGTGACCCATGGGGGTGCTCTCGAGGATTTCTGTTTTGACCTTTCCACATTCGTGGGGTACACCCTCATAGTCTGCATATTGTATAAACAAAGGATGTTGTACTGACTCAAAACTGACATTGTTTTGTTGAATGGTTAGTACTCATTTTGTGGCTCTCTGATTTGATATGCCACTTAGGTCTCCTGTCAGTATGTATTTTGGGGCACTGTGTATAGACTGCACTATAAGTTCTGCAAATTGGGTAATTGTTTGTGCCTGTTGTATAGCCCACACAATTGCCACCATGGTTCTGTCACATTTACTAAATCCCTTTTCCACATTAGTCAGTTGCCTGTTTAAATACCACACAGACCTGAGTTTTTCATTTTTCTTTTGTAAAATAGCCACTAATATTGAGTTTTCGGTTGCTATTGCTTGTAGAAAAAATGGCTTATCTGTGTCTGGTGCTATTAGAGCAGGGGCTTGTGGAAGTGCTTGTTTTAACTTGGTTAGTGCCTATAGTTCTTGGTCTGACCATTCCAATGTTTGTGTTTTTCCTGGGTTTCCCTTTAGTAACCCATACAATGGTTTAGTTATTTCGGAGTATTCTTCTATATAATCTTGACAAAAATTTGTCATCCCCAGTAACTGTCGCAGGGCTGTGACTGTGGTTGGGATAGGTAAGGTTTGGATTAATTATTTCCTATCTTTATGTATTGATCTCCCTTCCCTTGATATTTTGGTTCCTAGGTATGTCACGTCTGGTTTTGCTATTTGTGCTTTATCTGGATTCAACTTTAATCCACTACCTTGTATTGCCTTTAACACTTGATCTAATACTACCCTGTGTTCCTCCTGAGTTTCTGTGGCCACCAGTATGTCGTCTACGTACTGGTGGACCCCTTGTTGGTGCCCTAGCCCTGCATCGTCCAGGACTTCTTTGAGTCCTGCATGAAACATTGCTGGTGAACAGTTTAATCCCTGTGTTACCCTTGTAAATGTGTACTGTGTTCCCTCACACGTGAATGCCAGTTTATGTTGATGTGGCTCAAATACTGAGATAGAACAAAATCCATTGCTTACATCAAGCACTGAAAATGTCCTTGCCTTTAGATTTAGCTTTGAAAAAATGTCTGAGCATGATGTGGTAACCTGTCTTCCTGCTGGCGTGCATTGATTTAATTGATTTAATTTTCTGTAATCAATAGTTAGCCTGTATGATTTATCTGGTTTTTGGACCAGCCAAACAGGACTGTTGCATGTTGACTGAGTTTTTCTGACTATACACCTCTTCTCTAAATCAAGTATATTGTCTTTTAGGGGCTCAACTGCCTCCTTTGGTATTGGGTACTGTTTTTGGTATCTAGGAGTGGCACCATTGACTTTGGCCTCGACTCCCTTCATGTGTCCTGTATCTGTACCTGATGTAGCCCATATGGCTGAATATTTTTCTATGAGATCTTTTATCTGGGGGTCTTTTGTGTCTGCATATAACTTTTTCCAGTCCTTAGATTTTATTGTCTTACATGTCCAGATAGTATGGGAAACTGGTATAGTAAGTGGATGTAATTTAATGGGGTAATTTGGGTGTGTCCCTTTGGATTCCTTTATTACTCGTAATAACCAACCATTTGCTAGATCCACTATCATATCTTGTGACCCTATTACATCTGTTCCTAAAATAAATCTTTCACTAATGGCCCCCTCTGGCACCATAATAATAGGGTAGTTTCCTAAGTTTGTGCTTCCCACTGTAATGTTAAATGGTTCTGTGACCGGCCCTTCTGTTGTATTTCCTGTGCATCCCTCCAGGTCTATTTTTATAATGCTCTTAATGTCTGGTATCCCTAAATCCTGGGCACATGTTGCGGCCACTCCGGTATCTACCAGGCCCCACAAGGTTTTTCCTTTGATGTTTAACTGAAAAAGTGGCCTCCCTTGATCATCTCTTTTTAGGGGTCCCAGTATTTGTGCCCTAGGGGTGGAGCTGCCTACCTTTCATAACTGTGTTTGTGCTAGCCTGCCTAGCAATTCCTGTAACTGCTTTTGTTTTTTTCTCTGCCTCTGTTTCTTCTTTGGGTTTCTCTAATTTGTTTAACAGCTTTAAGAGCACATCTGTGAGATTCTCATCTCCCTTGGTTTGTTTAGGTTGCTGGGGGTTGGTGGACTCACCATGCCCCCCCCCCGAGTTCTACATCTATTTTTGGTGTGTCCAGGTTTGTTACAATTGTAGCATATGAAGGGTTGCTTAGTCCTTCCAGTTGACCCTTCATTCTTTAGTGTGACTATATCAGTTTTTGCTTTGGGTTTAGATTTTGCTGCTTCTTCTTTTGCTTGCATGTGGTCTTCCAGTAACTCTATCAATTTTTCTTTATCTTGTGTACCTCTTACCATCAGTTTAACTGCAGGGTCCATCTCCTTTTCATATGCTTGTATGAGCAAATCTCTCATAACCTCGTCATCTAGATTGGGGTCTCCACTCCTCCATATTTTTTGTATACTTCATATAACCTTGAGAGGAACACCCTGGGGCTTTCAGGGGTGTTGTCCCCAAGATTTTACCCCAATTAGTTTTTGTTGGTTCCTTTTTACCTATTAGTTTTTGTATTTCCTGAAGCATGTCTTTAGGTTCTGCCCATTTGTTTGGGTCTTTTGCCTTAGTAAAATCACTTGTGCAAGTTCTTAGTAGTTTATCCACTATGTCTCCTGGGGCTGCTGCCATTAAGATCCTACACATGTCTTTGTTGGTTAATTGGTATACCTTTTCCCATTTTATTATGGTTTTTAGGACTTGATCCCATTCTGTGTCCCTCTTTAGGTCCCCCAAATCCTTACTGAACTTCTGTACAGTATGTCCTTTGTTTCTAAATTTGTGGCAGTTTCTCCCTCTCCATCCAGCGCTGCGTCTACCTGCCTCAGTAATACTCTTCTACCTCCTCATGTTATAGGTGATCCCCCTTTACCACCTCCTTATCCCATTCATTACTTTCTTTGTCACTTGTGTTTAAGGGTGATGGTTGTAGTCCTTTATTTAAGTCCCAGTATTGCATGGTTAATTTATCTCTTTTGGCTTCTAACCTTTCCTTTTCCTTCTATTGCCTTTTTTCTTCTGCTTTGTCTATCTTCCTAGACAAGAAATGTATCATGTCACTTAGGTCATTCATCTGATCTGTGGTTTTGTCAACCCTTTTATCCATTTTTCCTTTTCCATTTTTGACTGTATGTGGGGGTCATTGGTATTTGGAGTTTCTTTTTTTTGTTTTGATTTTGATTGCCTCTTCTTTATCAGCTGCGACCCTTGGTAATTCAGGATAGATTTTAACTATCCCTGCCACTTGGGTTGCTATGGCTATTGTCTCATCTCTCTCTTCCTCCACCATTTGTAGTTTTGTCTTTAAATAATTTTTCTCTTCTGTATTATTATATTGGTCTTGCAGCTCTTTTGTTTTCCTGAGGTCTTCCTGTTGCTTATAAATTTGATTTTCTAATCTTAATTTTTCTGCCTCTTTTTCTAGTTCTTGGTTTTTTTATTGTCATAAATCTAACATCCTGATCCCATCTATCTTGTAAAGCCTTTAATTGATCCTTTTTTTCTAGTACCAATATTTTATTCCCCTCTTTTGAGGAAGCCAGTAATTCTTGTACCTCCTCATGTGTTTTATAAAGATGTTCTAAATATTGTACTGCTGCCTGTAATGCATTGGCACACTTTTCTTTCTTATTTTTGTAGCCTGCGTTTCTTTCTAAGACACATTGGTTAAAATATGGTCTTAATTGTTGGTCCCTTGTAGGTGTTTCATATGGACCTAACTTACCATGTTTTTCTACATATTTATTGATTAGTTCTTCCATCTTGTTTATAGTCTTCCCTGGTCTCACACACCCAAGATGAGACTCTACTCCCTCTCCCTGGGAAGGCTTTGTGCACACTTAATAAGGCCTTCACTGTTACACTTACTGTCTAAGTGTCTCTATTAGGTCTCTGGGCGTCCCCTTTGACCTTTCATGTATCTTGCTAGTTTATTAGTTTAATTACTGCTAGTCGCACAGGCAAAGTGCCTTCGTCTAGTAGGTTTAAGACCTATGCCCTTACACAGTTATCTTGGTATAATTAATCACACTAGTATTCTGAGACTGTTCATGTAAATTAATAATCCACCAAATAATAACTAAACAAATGACAAGCAAAATCACTAAAATTAAACAATCCCTTTCCCTATTACGAGTCTTCATTTAGATAGTATACTAATACCTGGTCTCTTGCATTTTTCTTTGCCTTATGTTCATTACAGTCTGTCACTCAGTGAGTTGATCAGTCTCTCCCTGGACAGATTGCTTCAATAAGGAAAAAAAAAGAGTTTTGCTAGCGACAAAAAATTTTTTTCGAATGGTCATAAGTTCTACGTGGTTTTTACCTTCGGTTCAGTCCTTTGCTTGCCAGTGGCTTTAGTAATCCAAGTCACAGCCCCAAATGTAACAAGGAGACCCCAACAGGATCTCTGAGGAGGGGCTGGCTCCCTCTCTCGATACTCTCTATTAGACCACCTAGATGTATACTTACAGACCACATGGAGAACGGAGGAGATTTTATGAAGCTTTACTTGGTCAGGATACAAAATTTAAGCTAGTACAAAGGTTGTAGCTTCAGTTACCAAAATAAAAAGCCATTCTGTTTTTAGGCAGAACTTACAAAGCTTATATACAATTGAACAAGTGCAGGATGTATATCCTGTCTCCAAACAAGGTAATGTTGGTATATTAGCTCTGTAATTGGAGAATTTACCTCTACATTTCCTGTGGTATGTGGGTAAGCTCAATTTGCAAATTTTGGTGGCTGAATAAATGCAATAAATGTCAATCCCCACAAGATGTCAGCATTGTATAACTAATGACAGTTTGCTTTTAGCAAATTCTCCATTGACATACATGCACGTAGGCTTAACACATACAATAGCTGGTTTTGTTCTACTATTATACTTTGCACACACTTAACTGTGCCCTTTTTCTACTATACGTAAAACATGAAAATTGCATTGCAGTTTAAACTATAGCATTAACAGGATATATGGTCCAAATTATATTAATATCTTAGCAGACAGTTACAAAGAAATGCAATATACTTTCATATACTCTTCTACTTAGCAAGCTGCTGTCACATTCTGATAGGTCACTCTGTAACTGTGATAAATAGGAGCTATGACAAATATGACACATAGCATTTATAAGAAATGCGTACATCATTTTGGGGAAATGCAGCACATAAGTTTTGTTTTGTCCACCATTTCGCACACATAAGTTTTGTTTTTAACTACCATTTTGTAGTATGTCAGTGTTGTAACTGCATTGTGTATACATGCCTTTTTGTACTCTGTCTTTCTGTGTATTTGCTCATGTACCCACTTACTGCTTTATCAGATTGTACTTGGGGTTTTGTAGCCTGTCCCCTGCCAACTATTAAAATTTGTGCAAAGGCACACATTATAGTAAAATTACTCACTATACATTCCTGAAGCTAGAGATGGTACCAATTTGCTGAAGTAGTTTGTGCCCAGTCAAGGGTACCAGTGGTAATTAACTGTGTAAAGTAGCGGGGGGGGTGGTTACACACCCACAGCAAAAACTGCACACAACAGTGGTGTTAACATATTGCAGGTACCACCTCTCCTCTAAAGTTTTGTTGGTTAAGATGTCATATGTCTGATTTAATTTGCTATGTTATTATGTGTATGTAACTGACATGCTCTGTAATGCACCCTATACCCTATCCAATGTATGCTTAATCTACTGTGTACTCCTGCCAATGTATGTAATCATTGTCTGTAACTAATCTTGGTCGCTCCTGAAAAAGGGACCTCTGGTCTCAGTGAGCTTACCCCGGTTATCAAAATCTAACTAAATAAATAAAAAAAAAATCTTACTACTTTATTTTCAAACATGCAGCATACATTCCATGACCAACAGTGTGCTGAAATAACCTGATGGAGGTGACTGAATGATGCCATGGCTGTGTCGCTGACTGATGTTTCACTTTGCTGGTCCCAAGCTTCCTCAGAGTGACCCCTTCACAATAATAGTGCCTCTTATATATGTACATGACCATATGCAAATTACCAACAAAGTGCAATACTTGTTCAAAAATCATGATTCAAACAAAGCACAGTATGTCAAGCAACAATATATATCCAGACCCCAAAAGACAACATAAAACTGTTTGGTGCACCAAAGCATGAAAATGAGAGTACAAAAAAGGAGCTCATTGAAATTATATTCTAGTATGCATATATAAAAGTTAGTTTAGTAACACATCATTACCAATAATATAATACTGGCTACAGCAAGGCTATGTATAACTTTCTCCATATGCTAATGTTAAGGTGCAGACTCCGTTCCATAGAAAAACACTGTCATATAAACAGGCAGTATTCTGTTTTTTTAAGACTCCACTGCATATTACAGAGAAGCATGAAGATCTGCAAATGAAACAAGGACCTCAGTAAATTTATACATAGATTCATAGATACATACAGTGATCGCTATATCAACATTGCGCGGTGGTGCGGCATGACGGTCAGCATAGAGTCGACACCTCGCTGTGCTGCTCGTCACTGATGTGGTGCAGCACAGTGCACTGGTAATATTCCTTTTGCACTAGCTAGCAAAATGCAATACAATATTTCTCCACAGGATGGCGATCACCAACTGTTGATGAGTGGTCGCTATCCTGGAGTTTGATCTGGTTGGCTTTTTTATTTCTGTGCTTCATTAACCATTAGATGGTGCTGTTTCAAACTGCCTTAGTGATACAAAGTACTGCATTACATTCAGCTGTGGTTACCGTGGTTAGTGACCGATTAATACAGTAAGTGCTGTAATAACAACAGTATCTGCAGTTTATCAATACACCACAGAAGCTGCTGAACAATGAGAATTTGCTATTTGCTGATTTTAACTGAAAGCTGCAAATTCTCCTTATTATTGTTCTGTGGGATCCAGGCTCTGCCACCGTATTACACTGCAGTGTCACCCACCATGGGCAGGGTGAGAACAGGCTAGCCAGAATACTAAAACTAAGCCTGCACATTTCTGCAGTGGAGGCAGTTCTGAAGTTCAGCTGCAGAATAATAATGAGAAATATTGGAATAATGGGCTAATGGTAGGGCAGGCCGGCCACAATCATTAATTAATATTTTTGCTAATATTTCCCCCTGCCTGTCCCTCCTTCTTCAGCTTCAGTCTTATTTAAATGGCAATTGCCACCCATAGTAGATGCATGTCATGAGTGGAATAATGGGCTAATGGGAGGGCAGCTACTGTTTTTCTGAGCAGGGGGCAAGATATGAAATGTAAAGGCTTCTGTATGACAGTGATTACTATTACCAGTGAGATCACACTGTCTGCCTTTGTTCATTCCCTCACTCTGGGTTTGGGAGATGATGTCAATGTCTGCAGGGGCAAGACTGACCTATAAGGAGGAGAGTGGAATCCTCACGCTCTGCATGTACAGTATATAGATTACAACCACTCAGATAGCTAGATGCATACAACAAGGAAATCAAGTGGCTGGCTGTCAGTGAAATTTCACCGAGCGCGAGTTTACCAGTTTGTAAATTACAGCCACGATTATGCACAATCAAGCAAAGCTGCTCAAAATAAAGTGCTGTTGGTTCCATTGTACCTATAGGGCTTGTGTTTATGATACTTGTGTTAGTCAACCATGCCAATTGTCAATCATTCAGCAAAAATCACCATATTGTCATGAAACCTGAAATGTTTAAATGGCATTGTTTTATCTCCATGTAGCTATACTGATTAATTTCCAAAAATGGAAACATACTGTATGGATAATCAATGATCGCTATACCCTGCTGGATTTGGTAGGTCTGCTGCTGTTAGGATGCATCTCAGGCATGTCCACTCATCAACTTGAATTTTGTTACATGTCCAGCCTATCGTTTTGTATTTTTTCTGTGCATTTGCATGTTTTATTAGGTCTTGAGGCATCACTTAAAAATACTGTGGGGGGCAGCCTGCCCAGCGTATGCAAACCCAAATAGGTGCATATAAACCCAATACAGCAGTTTTCAATTTAAGCAAATGAATTGTTTCACTCCTGCAGATTATCAAAGCCATCATTGAGGGACTGACAACAGAGGTGTCCTAAGCAGAAGAGATTTAGAACCAATTCCTGGTAATGTTTTCAACTAACATTAAGCCCCTACTAACTCCGAATCAGGGTCAGAGTCACAAAGACTCAAGAGGAAACATGGTCCTGCTGCTACATATCTCTGTATTAAACATGCCTAACATACACATTACTCTGGCAAACCCCGGTGCAAGAAAAAGCCGTCAAGCAGTTATAGTACAGTATGTGTGTGCACACATCTGCAACTGAAGGAGGGGCAAGGGACAAGCAGACTGGGATCATGTAGGCTTTAGGTCTGCTTGCCTAAATACAGAAAAAAAATAATATTTGCTGGTGCAAGAAAGTACTTTCCTAATTTGCTAACAGACAGAACTGCATGTTTTGCCATCTAGAAATAACAGATGAGAACCACGCACTGCACACAGATGGAACTTAACTCCCCCAACAGTGAATGCAAGTGTCATTTGTTTCCCCTATGCAAAAAAATGGTACACACGTATCCCGATTCAGTCACTTGGTGAGATGATATTCCCTTGTTTCCCAGTGTGTGAAAGTGATGGATGCCAGTTTTTCAGAGGTCACACCCTCCATTTCTGCAGTGGAGGCAGTTTTGTAGTTCAGCTGTGGAATAATATTGGAAAATATTGAAATAATGGGCTAATGGTAGGGCAGGCTGGCTGCAACATTAATTAATATTTTTGATAACATTTCCCCTGCCTGTCCCTCCTTCTCTGGCTTTGGTCTTATTTAAATGGCAAGCAGCCAAATTCTCCTCATTATTCTGCAGCAGAATGCAGCCTCTGCCACCCACAGTAGATGCGTGCCATGAGCGGAATAATGGGCTAATGGGAGGGCATGCTGGCTGCAGCGTTCATTCATATTTTTTACAATATTATTTACTATGGCTAGCCCTCATTCTCCCACTTTGAACTTGGGGATACTGTTTTTCTGAACAGGGGGCAAGAAAGGCTAGCTGGAACATTAACTCAGCCTGCACAGAAAGATATTGTGCACTAAAGTGGCCACAGATTCTCCTTGCTATTCTGCAGGAGGTTGGAAAAGTTTTATTATGTACTGTGATCCTTGACGTGTCTTGACTGCAGTACTTAATGAATTATTTAAGTACAAAATGTATAATTTAAGTAACTATAATATATAAATATATAATTTAAGATAGCAGATAATTGTAAAAGTTCTCCTGGAGCGGTCCACTTTGCCAAACTCCCACAAGCACACTCTCCTAGATTGCTGTGTATTTGGAAGACTAAAATAGTTTATTAAATTTAATTAAATGGATTCATACAAACACACCTTGTGGCCTCCAGTGCCTGCAGAATAAATCTGTCCCACCCATCCACACTATGGTCCCACCCCACCCTCCTACATTGTTTTCACAATGTGCTTTTGCATCTCCCTGCAATTTCTTGCTCTGAATTGAAGTGTAAAGCGTTAACTGGTAAGCACATGACACCTCTCTCCTAGTTAAGACCTCCCCAGCTTAAGTCGTTTACCCATTGTGGCACATGGAAGCGTGTAGTTCTTTTAGGAGGCTTTCTACATTTAGGTGATGTAATTCCATTGACACCTTCTCCACATACAGTGAGATTTGCAATTATTGCTTAATTGGCCAACAGCAATGAATCAAGTGTGGGTGAAGGAACAAATGGCAGCAGGAAATTAGGCGATGTGAACTTCTGAGTGTCAGACCTTTCAGTCATCAATGTATTACTGCTGTAAGCTAAAACAAAGCCCAGCATAATCTATACCAGTAATTTATTTCATTTTAATTATTTCTTTTTTATATCGTGGTTTGCAGCCCTCTCCATGTAGCACTGGCACATAGCAAACATCCAGTCCTTCACAATTAACTGCTCATAATTTGGAACTGCACTGAGCCAGTAATTACCTTGTGCAGTACCTTATTGGGACACCCCCACATGAAGATGCTGTTGGCTGCCATGCAGGTGCCATCCCTTGCATAACAGAAGTACATTGATCAATATTGTACTTGTGTTAGTGCAGTATAGACAAACTTACTTCTATAATGCAAGCAAGTGTACTTGCAAGTGATGGCAGCTGGTAGTGAAAGTGAATTTAGAGTAAGTGTCTTCTCCCATCCCAGAGAGGAGTGGGGTTATGTGCTTATATGAACATATGAAAATTGCCAGCAGAAAAAAGCTTTTATGGTCTACCAAGTCTGCTCAATGGTGCAGGTAGCAGCCCTTATTCTGCAGCTTTGTCTCCCTGCCTTGCCCACTCTATCTTGACCCTCCCTCTTGCCTTCTCTCATCCTCTTTTGAAGCCACCCAATGTTCTACTGGATACCACCTCTGGCGGTAACGCATTCCACCCTGCCACCACCATCTCCATAAAAAAGTGTCTCCTCATCTCCCTCCTGAATCTTCCCCCTCCAATCTCATATCATGGCCTCAGGTGCCCATTCCCTCACAGTTTAAAAAGCGCCCTCCATACAAGATGTGTTTATTACTTTCATGTACTTGAAAGTTTCAATCATATCTCCCCTCTCCCTCCTCTCCTCCAGTGAGTACATATTCAATTCCCTTGGCCTACTCTCATAAGGTAAGTCCCCCAGACCATTGATTATCTTTGTCACCATGCGCTGCACCCCCTCCAGTAACTTAATGTCCCTGTTCAGGTATGGGCACCAGTACTGCATGCAGTGCTCCATGTGTGGTCTAACCAGCAATCTATACAATGGCAGAAACACCTCCCCCCTCCTTGAGGATATACCCCTAGCAATACAGCTCAGCATTCTGTTGGTCTTTGCAGCTGCCTTTCTACACTGTGCTGAGTTGTTTATAGCTCCCATAATGAGCACCCCCAGATTCTTCTCCTCTTCAGTCACAGCTAACTGCTCACCCCCAAGTCGGTAGCTCCTCTTAGGGGTTTTAGCTCCAAAAGGCAGCACCTTGCATTTTTTTGGCATTGAACTCCATTTGCCAGGTGTCCAACTTTGACAGATCCTCCTGCAACCATTGCTAACTGCCTAGGTCATCCACCACTGCTCCCATCTTGGTGTCATCAGCAAATGGACTGATTATAATAGTACACAACAGTTTTTTGAACTATTGCCCATTGTCTTAAACTACTGTCCACTGCTAAAGAAAAGCTGGAAAATAGTAGACAAACACTGATTGGAGGTGATGAATATAGTGGGAAAATATTGACCTTGAGGGATGAACTAATGACTGACACTAGTTAGAGTATATTACCTGAAGCCGAAGGCTGAGGGCAATGTGATGACTAAAAGCCAAAAAGTTCAAAAAAGCTAAAAGTTCATTCTGAGGGGACTGGACTACTAGG
Organism: Neoceratodus forsteri; assembly: GCA_016271365.2. Lineage (NCBI taxonomy): Eukaryota > Metazoa > Chordata > Ceratodontiformes > Ceratodontidae > Neoceratodus > Neoceratodus forsteri. The sequence continues at coordinate 1,299,681,333 of CM057455.1, forward strand.
GAAAATTTTCTTTAAACAACAAATTTAGGAGCAGTAAAATGGAGGGTGTGGAGACAGCACCTGGTTGCACTTATCACTGGGGACCAGCGCCATTTTTTAAGTGATTGTGTTCATGTGCCAGTGCAGTGGGCAATAATTTATGAGACTAACACCCATTGCTAGGAGAATTTCCCATTGGTATGGATTTTGAGGGCAAAATGACTAGCTGTTTCTAGCCATATGACCAGTTTTTTGGCCAATCACAGGGCATAATCTAGAGCAAAAGTTAAATAATACTTATTATTGGGACACTGTCAACCTGTTTTTCATCATATTATTTCTAGTAAAAAACCTACATTTTATGATCACTTACCTTCTCTAACCTTCATTGTAGTTGCTGTTTGTTTTGTCTGCCTCCTTGTTTAGTAGAACTGAAATGCATGCTAAAGTATATTTACAAACAACTGTGTTTTGTTTGCAATCCTGGATCTGTTTTTACTGCATACTTACTGAGTATTACAAACACACCCAAACAGTGCAACCACTCATGAGGCAGTAGCCTCCTAAACTCCCATTGCATCATGAGGGGACAGACTGTTTTGTAGGTGTTCCCAAGTCCAGGAAAGTTGCAGTTGGAGCTGATCAAGGAATGTAAACAAACTCATGCTTGTGTTGTAACACCAGTATGTTGGGTAGTCTGGTTTTCACTTTTGTAAAGAAAAAAAATCAGAATCAAACTATCAGCTACATCAACAATCTTTACAGAATGTTGGCAATCATAAAATGTGTTTTTTTAAACTAGGGACACTCTAAAACCTAATGGGGTTGACAATGTCCCTTTAATCACTGGTCCAAAATCTTCTTTTCAGCAGGAGTGAGGGGGGACTTGAATTAGACTTTCAGTTACTCAAGGTGGCCAGCAAAGTTCAGTATGGTACCATTTATCAGAAAAATAGATGAACTGAATGGTGCCCCCGACCGAGGAGTTGTCGGCAGTTCTAACCCCCTACTACAGTATTTGGTACTCTCCTCTGTTGCTTTGTACAGATACAGTACTGTGGAGATACAGTACAGCATTTGCTTCCCAATACCTTTGTTTGAAAATGTACTGTGGCTTTATAATGGTGGCCCTAAGATATGCCGACACTAACAAGAAATAAAAAAAGTTGTGAATTTCACAATCGAGTAATGCACCACACTATTTATTTTGAACAAACCACAGACACCATACTGTTAAGTGGTTTACTGTAGGAAGACACATGGCACACCCGAAAAAATCCATGAGTTTTGCAAAGGTACAGTACATTTCATTGTCAAGCACTTTTTAATAATTTTTTAAGGGCTGCAAGACCTGTCTTTCGTGGGGTATGTAGCTACTCATTGATTCGGTTTTTGATCTCCCGCCTCTCTAAATGACCCAGATTTAGGAAGCACAGCACAGTGTGTTGAAGTATGTGATGTTTTAGGTTGTCTAGCATGGCTGTCTTTCTAAATGATCTATTGAAATTTACCCTGTTTGTCCATTCTTCATTCCATTCATCTGTGATTGAGTGGTGAAACAACAGCGCAGCATACTGGTCACTGGGCCTGCTGCACTTCCAATAAATGTTTGTCTCAGTCTGTGGGCTGATCGGTATGATTGCGCAATTTTGAAGTTTTGAATTTCTTCTTGGTGTTGAGGTCTGAGGAGCCTGACACTCCAGTTGGGCTGGTTCAGCATGCTCGGTCGGTTGTGACATTTGCAGTGATATGTTCTCTGCTGGTAATCAACAGTGACATTATTGGTATAGTTCTTAATGTCCTTTAGTGGTTCCTGTTCCTGTATTTCTATGATTGAGCTATATTGTTCGATGTTTACAATGGCTGTTAATAACTGGATTGTGTCTGTGTGATCAATTTGTGTTTCCAGCCTCTCTTTGACAGCAAGTCTCTCCTTAGTTTTGTCACGCCGATGACTGAGCAGTGCCCACTGTTTTGCTTGGGCATTCATAATTGTTACAATCATGTCCTTCATCTCATGGTAATCATGTTCATGTTGACATGTTGTGGGCCCTTGCTGCCTTGCATTTTCTTGGCCTTTCAAAATAGCTTGTAGCAATACCTTTTTTTTCAATTTCTATTTATCCCTCCTGCGTCCCTGCCAGAGCCACCCCATCAGGAGTCGCCAATGAAGCCTGTCCCTGCTAATGTCCTACCTGTCAGCCTGGGATCCTCCATCTAGCCATGGATTGCCCACTGGGCAGGGTCAGGGTGGGGCAGACCACCCCAAATCTTGTAATTTCATCAGGTCCCCTTGGACTGTAGGCAGACATCGGCACATTGGGACCAGGCTCGGCGCTCTGTCTTCCCGGCTCTGGAGGGGTTTTTCCCTGTTCTATGAGGATGATGTGTGCCCTGACATCAAGGCATGAGTGCCAACATCCGCAGCATCTTCCGCCTCGATGGTGCAGCCTCTGGAGGTGATTGGTCCACAGGCCTCTGCCTGTGACCAACCAAACCACTGAGGTGCTGATGGGCTGTCATCCCCCCAGTCTCCACCAGTGGTCACCGCTCACTGATTGAAATTTCCACCCTCACCCCGAGAAGGTGAGTTGTCATCGGACGCTCAGCCATTCTCCCCTGGCCGACCCACGGTGGTCCGAATCCGCTCCTGAACTCAGGTTGCCGGCATGGCGTGAGGTGTGGCATCCAGCGCCTCAACCCTCAGCACCACCGGGCCGGCCCAGCAATACTTTTATGTCTGCTAAATCTATTTCCTTCAAAGTTGGCTGTCTGGTATGCTGGTTCCCATTTTCTGTCTACTCCTTCATCTCTGGCTCCTCTATCTCACTGTTTGGTGCTGGAGCTGCAGTGATAACAGTTGCCTGTTGAAAATGCAGATTATGTAGATTGGTTAGGGCATGTAACAAGACCAGCCAGTAGCATGCAGTGCAATAATAAATGCACACAAGTGAATCTATTGTTCATGCCAATAAACTCTCAGTTTAAACATTGCAGTGCCAGGAGCTGGTATTGGAGATATTAGAAATCTATGTACTAGACTTCAAGAACATATTAAAAATCCACTTACTCTATTACATGTGGGAATAAACGACTTGGGCAAATGATTCATTATTGATATTCAGAGAGATTTTGAATGGGTAGGAAACTCATTAAAAAAATCAAGGAGGAGACCTAATTATATCAGGATTACTACCTGTCCCTTGTGCAAACCCTGTTTTAAGGCAAAATATAATATTTTTAAATGGATGGTTTAAACGTTGGTGTCATAGAGAAGATTTTGTGTTCCTTGACAACTGGGAAGGCTTTTTAAACCCGAGATTATTTTCAAGGGATGGTTTACATTTAAATAAGCATGGCAAAATGATTTTCGCAGATAGGCTTAGGAAACATATTGATAATTGTTTAAACTAATCTCGGGGGGGTGATGTCCATTCAACTCATGCCTAATAGTAGTAAGTTGGGTTTATGTATCCCCAACTGGAATTGTTTACTTATCAACGCTAGAAGTTTAAATAACAAGTTTGACAAATTATCGCTTACTCTGGAGCAATTAAATATTCATATATGTGCAATTACAGAGACATGGTGGCAAGGCACAGATACTTGGGATAAAGATATTTGTGGTTATACCTTACTACATAAGGATAGATCCCACTCTAAGGGTGGGGGTAGCCTTCTATATATCTAATATCGAGAAATTGGTAATATGGAAATGAGTCATTGGTCGATATTGAAGCCCTATGGATTAAAGTCCTACCAAAACTGGTGAGCACATACATTTTGGTGTAGTATATAGGCCCCCCGTCTATTTCTCATAGTGACAATATTCAATTACTTGAGTTTATAAACAAGTTCTCATCATCAACAAATGCTGTTTTGATGGGGGACTTTAACTTACCTGGTATTAATTGGCATACACTTTACACAAATACTACTATAGAAAATAATTATCTGGAAATCCTTTTGGAGCATAATATGGATCAGATGGTACTTGACAACACTTGTGGTTCAAATATATTCGATTTAGTTCTGACTAATGTGGGTCCGAGTTTAACAAATGATAAAGTTATTCCACCTCTCGGATCTAGTGACCACTTAATGGTATCTTTTAAATACAAAGTAAACTCTGAATTTGATCCTAGTATTATTTCAGTATATAATTTTAGTAAGGCTAACTTTGCAGATTTTCATACTGAAATGACCCAATGGGATTGGAAAGCGGAATCTGACCAAAAATCTTTGATAGAAATTTTGCAATCCATTAATACTAAATTGACTTCTACCTCAAAAGAATATATCCCCCAAATTAGGAAAATTATTAATAACAAACCTAAAACTCCATGGAGGAACAGAATAGTTAAGAAACATATCAAAAATAAAAATAGGGCATTTATCAAAGCTAGATTAGGTAATTCTCCGAAAAACTGGCATGAATATAAGCATCACTTAAAAATATCTAAAAATAGCATTAAAAAAGCAAAAAGTGTTTATGAATATAGGCTAGCGGCGAAAGTAAATGATAATTATAAAGCCTTCTATACCTATATAAACAACAAAAGGGGTGGTGCACCTGTTATAGGTCCATTAGAAAACCAAAATGGTGATCTTGAAACTGATAAAACAAATATGGCTGCTGTTTGTAATAACTATTTTACGTCAGTCTTTAATAGTAAATCCTCCCCTACTATAAATCACAATTTTCATCCTACAAATATATAATTTAAGATAGAGGATGAGGAAATAGAGAAGCACTTAAGGGACTCGACCCTAACAAATCAGCAGGACCCGATGGTATACACCCCCGTATCTTGAAAGAACTGGCACTCCCCTTATCTGGCGCATTGGCTGCCCTCTTTACTAAATCTTTTATGGAGGGAGTGGTATTGGATGAATGGAGACAGGCTACTGTTATTCCCATATATAAAAATAAAGGATCAAAACAGAATGTTGAAAATTACAGATCAATTAGTCTGACATCTGTCCTAAGTAAAATTATGGAGGGTATAATAAAAAAATATTATAGAGACCACTTTACAACCAGATCCATCACAGCATGGATTTGTTAAGTCTCGATCTTGTATGACCAACCTGCTTGACTTCTATGGTGGAGTAAGTTTAGCTTTGGATGAGGGTGCAGCAGTGGATGTGATCTTGCTGGACTTTTCAAAGGCTTTTGATAAGGTGCCACATGGAGAACTTATTGACACTATGATAAATATGGGACTTGAAGGGAACATTACCAGATGGATTGAGTCCTGGCTGTTTGAAAGGACACAACGTGTTTGTATTAAAGGTTACTATTCAGAATGCAAACCTGTGACTAGCGGGGTTCCACAGGGTTCTGTATTGGGACCCAGTTTATTTAACATCTATATATCTTCCCTGACAGCCCCCTCTAATGTATGGTTGACTAAATTTGCTGATGATACTCGTATAGGCTTTACTATTAATAAACCCGAGGATGTAATCACTTTACAAACCACACTAAGTGAATTTGAAAATTGGGCATTAACTAAAAAACTCATGTTCAATGTTGAGAAATGCGTTGTGATGCATTTTGGGAAAAACAACCCTTTAGCTGATTATTATATGGGCAACAAATGTCTTAAGGTCATTGAGAACAAGCGTGACCTGGGTATTAGGGTCAAAAATGATTTAAAACTTGGCTTACATTGCCAACATGTAATTAACAAAGCTGGGGGTATACTCCATTGTATCAATAAACATATTAAAAGTACTAATACTAAGGTCTTATTGCCACTGTATACTTCATTGGTCAGACCTCACGTTGAGTACTGTGCTCAGTTTTGGTCCCAAAGTGACAGGGGTTCAATTAATGCCCTGGAGCGTATACAGAAAAGGGCTACCAAAAGAATTAACGAAGCTCAGGGTTTGGACTATGAAAATAGACTAGTAAAACTTGGATTATTTAGTCTTGAGTACCGCAGACTGAGAGGTGATATGTGTTTGGTGTTTAAAGCATTACATGATGATACCTTATTAGGATTAGTTTTTAGAGAAGCCGTTTATGATACTAGGGCTCACCCACTGCAATTGGTGGTAGAACGATGTCGAACAAAACAGAGAAGTACTTGGTTCTCTGATAGAATATCCAAAATTTGGAATGGACTACCAATTTCTGTGGTGAGTAGTGATAATATGAATATTTTTAAAACTCGTTTGGATACTTTTTTAAGACAGAAGTCAATTAAGGGTTATTATTAATATATTCGGTGAGCAAAATGGACTACGGTCTTCTCAGCTCTGATCAACCTATGAAACCTATGAAATCTACAGTACTGTTTCAACATTGAAGCATACTGTATAAACATGCTTATCCAAAATCTACCAAATTAAAACAGTGAATCATGGAAAGTGTGCCAGTGGAATGGACAAGAATGCAGCACAAGCACAGATTGTCATAGCCAGCACATTTGGTGAATCCAACACTTGAACCCACTCACAGGATGTCTAACTTGTTAATTAATCTTTTGTGTGGGACTGTGTCAAATGCCTTGCCAAAGTCTAGGTAGGTCATATCCACAGCCCCTCCATGGTCTACTGCTTTGGTCACCCAGTCAAAGTAATCTATTATATTCATTGAACATGACAGTCCCGCTGTTAAACCATGCTGCCTTGGGTCCCTGCCCCCCCCCCACTTATTTGTTGAAAACTGAGAAAAACGAATTGTTCATTTTCTCTGCCTTTTCACCGTATCACACTACGCACCTCCACACTCCTTTATTAAGCCTCACTATCCCTCCCTTGGTGCTTAGTCACTCCCTAATGTACTGTACCTATAAAAGGTTTTATACCCCCTCCAAACTGATTTGGCCATCTTTTCCTCAGATTTTGCCTTTGCTATTCCGACTGCCTTCCCCGCATCCTTCTATATTTACTGGTACAGTTTCCTGTTCTGCTCCTTCCGTGATTGTTTATGGTGTAAGGTGGTAAGCATTTCTCATTACCTTCTTTTTTTTTCCATTTCTTTTTTGGGTGCACATTCTCCTTTTATACTGTTACCACTGTCACTTCCGCCATAGTCTGCCATGCAGGCCTGCCTTTCTGGGCAACTTGGGTTTCTTTCAAAACTCTGTCAGTGGCCAGATTCTCCATTTTTCATTCTAACTTGGTCTGCTTCAATCCAAGCTCAGCCTTGCTGCCTGAAAAACCAGTAAGGTTGAAATACCCAACATTAGTTTAATGTACAGTACAGTATATCAAAGGTTGTACCTCACATGTATCCTCTCAGCTTCCTGCAGTTGTTATTGTGATCTTGAGACACCCCCTCCCCATTCAAAGAATGACCATAGCACTACTATGCATAAGAATGGGAGAGCAGACTGTAATGCTTTGTATAACAACCTGGAAGTACTGTTTCACTGCCAAGAAATGAAAGGCATGCACATGGTGGAGTACAGGTGGCAGTCTAACAGTAGAAAAAGGACCATGGCATGATGGGCTGAGCAGACATGAATGTGAGCAGAGGCTGATTCATGAGGGAAATGAGTAGGCACTGTTTCACTGGCAGGGGTGAATGCGCTGCCGGACTACAGTATGTGATATCATACTGTATCACTGTGGACAATGGACAGCTTTTAAAGGACATGGCACAGGTTCAGTATGGCTGCCTTCAGATGTCTACCCACTGTCCCTAAAGTACCCAGCCTATATCCCACCATGCCAGGGCCTCTGTGATAGCTGTCGATCACACCTGTTACAATTGCCGTGACATTGCTATGTTCAAGGATGCCACATACTGTGGCACCTCTGTCCCCCTACCAGATCCCCTGCACATCAGTTGCCTTACTGCCTGACCTTTACATGTCTATACTGTGGGTCTGGGATATAATTTATCAGTCTTATACACTATGATCTCATACAACAATCTTTACAAGTACTGTGACATTTAACATGAGAAAGCTCACCAGCTTTTTGCCTGAATGACAGCACATAATGAAGTGCCGAGTGTAACGTTTAAAACATTGGATCATATACTGTACAAAGAGTGCTGAATAATATGAATCCTGCTGCAAAATCTACAATCAAACAGACAGGTGAACAGTACTAACCATGCAGATGTGCTATCTTGACCTTGAATTTCGTTTTGCGGCTCTCAGGGTAGGTCTTGGCCAGAGTGCAGTATTCCCCTTCTTTTATCTTTCTGGTCAGAAGAGATGATGCCTCAACAATATCCATTTCAGTCGTGCCATCTTCATCAAAAATAACTAAAGCATATTTAGGCAGGTTGTAGAATTTTTAGCTTCCATCTTCACAGGTAAAAAGGAACAGAAGTTCAGCAGTAAATACAAGGCAGAGTCAGGAATGAATTGCAGTGTATAAATCTTGTGTTTCAGCCCTGCAATTTATGTTGTGCTTCTGAACCATCAGTGGATGACATATGTGTCAGTGATTGGTTGTTAAGAGATGCTATTTAGCATGTCCAATAAAAGCAGTGTAATGTGAGTGTACGGTATGTGAATGGAGGACCTCATTAAGTTGCTGTTGTCACTGTATGAGCCAATTAAATTGACTTCATTGTTAAGGAACACTATAAAAATGTGACAGTGTTTCACACTGACAAAATCATTTTGTTGGAGAATTTAGCAAGAGTAATACTTTGATAAAACCATCATGACTAAGATTAGCAAGGAAGTCAAGGAAATTCTGTTGCAGTATCGCAGTTCTGGCAAGACCTATGAAGAATGTGCATTGTTGCTTCAAGCTGCAGGAATAAAAGTGACAAGACAAGGTGTAACAAAATGCCTAAAGAGTGTGGGAAAACATGACAAAAGAAGCAACCAAAATTTAGAAGTCCAGTGCTGGATAGCTGTGTAACAATAATGGAAAATAATCAAGAAATCTGTCTGCCTCATCACCTCTGGTCAAGGATGTAAACATGCAGACTTGTCTATTCCTCCTTTCACTGTGAACAGCTGAAATAAAACATTTCAAAATTGTGTTGGTCTATATGCTTCATTTTTATGCATTAGAGTATGGTTTTATGGTGTACATTTAAGCAATAAGGCATGACCAGGGGTTAGATTAGCAGTCTTTTATAACATGGGCACCTACGTTTGTGAAACATGATTGGAGGAAATGACTCACGTGACCGTTGATTAATTACTGATAATCTTACAGTAAGTGGATGTGCTGAGAAGTCACAGAGGACAAATACTAAACAAGTGACTGAACTTAATGTGTTGGAGTTTGAAGACTGTGAAACGCAGCCATGTTTTTTTCCTGCTAAGCGACTCTGCCCACCCACCCAATGGACCTTGAAGATCCTAGCATATCCTCATTCACAGCAAGAAAGAGAAATTGTACTTTCCACAAGAAAATCTGGCTCACAATGCAAGTACATATACATTGCGAAGCAGCTTAATGGTACAATGCTAGTGAAACACATGCAGAAATGCATAGAAAAGTAAGTGCACGTCCCGATTCCATTGGCTGCAGCAATCTGTAGTTGCAGACTAACACAAAACAGCTCACCCACAACATCCATGTCCCTGTTTCTGAAACACGCCTAGCTGTGCACCCAAAACTCACCATTTGCCTCCTGTCCTGTCCCTGGTTGTGTTGCCTGCAGGAATCCATTCTGCAGACCGATACACACATGCTGAGGTGAAACATGCACATTGTGCTGTATGCAAGCTAGTTGCCTGTCTGTTCTGTGGAAGGCGATATCGCCGTGAAGGTGATCACCCATACCACGGACCCACTCTGCCGCATTGTAGGTGCAATAAGTAGGAACCTGAGACCTACGAGTGGATGTCACAAGAGCTTTTTATGCACCTTTCAGTCTGTTGATTACCCTTGCAGGTGACCGCATAATCAGAGGCAAAGACAGAAGGAGGTAATAGTGCAACACAGAAATGTGTGTCTCTCTCTGCAGAACTAGAATTTTGTGTGAGTGATGTGCATTCCTGCAGGAGTTGAGCCACATTGGGCATACAGTACATAGCCGACACCCATTCTGGACTCTAATCAGACCGCAGTATGTGTTCCTGCTATGTCAGAATGGCACAGAACCTCATCAAGGAATAGAACATTCAATAAAGTAAGTACCCGCAGGCAGCAACAAAGTACTGAAACCAGCACCCTATGGTACACTATATTGAAAAAAAGAGACAGTGCATAGTACACCTCTGTATATCTCTGTCTGTTGCCCTCCCTCTGTAGTAGTAAGTGGTGTATCTGCAAAATATGTAAGAAATGACAATCAATCAATCAATCAATACTTTATTTATTAAGCACCTTTCAAGATCAAGGCTCTGCACAATCATATAAAACATCAAAGTATAAATATATAAAATCAGTCTGGATAAGCCTGAGAGAATAAATACGTTTTTAACATAGTTTTGAAACTATTGACGGTCAGGCATTCTCTTAACTGACAAGGTAGAGGATTCCACAGGGTTGGTGCTGCAAATGAAAAAGCACGAGCCCCAGAAGTTTTTAGACAAACCCTGGGAACATCTAGCAATCCCTCATCGGCAGATCGGAGAGGACAACTTGGGGAGTAGGGAGTCAGTAGATCTTTCTGGTAGTCAGGTCCCTGTTCGTGTAGGGCCTTAAAGGTAAGCAAGCCTTCCTTATAAGTAATCTGCCACTGAACTGGCAGCCAGTGCAGCTCGCGCAGCACAGGCGTCATATGACTGGCACTGGCAGTGCCAGTCAACAGCCTGACCACAGTGTTCTGCACTAGCTGCAGGCAGCAGATATCAACCCCAGGTAGCCCCAAGTAGAGGGCTTTGCAATAGTCAAGACAGGTAATAATGAAGGCATGGCCCAATGTTGGAAGGTCACCCGGAGAAACCAGGTGTTTCAACAGGGCGATATTCCTCAGATGGTAAAATGGGGATTTAACCACAGCCGACACCTGAAATTTCAGGGTCAGACCATTGTCAAACATAATGCCCAGGTTGCACAACCAGTCTGAGCTAGTCATCTGGACACCATCAAGGCATAGGCCTGACATGTGCACAGCTCCATAATGTGCCCCCAGGTGACCTGGGTCCACAACTAACACCTCAGTCTTATCTGGATTCAATCTCAGCCAGCTCAAATTCATCCAGTCTTTGATCTCAGAGAGGCAACTATTTAGCATAGAAACCACATCAACCTGTCCGGGCACAAAGGACATATACAGCTGAGTATCATTTGCATAGCAGTGAAAACTCAAGTCGTATCATCTGATGATATCTCCTAATGGCAGCATATACACTGCAAACAACATGGGCACCAATGTGGAGCCCTGCAGCACCCCGCAGGATAGGGGGAGGGCATCGGAGGAATAAATTCCAGTGACTACTCTCTGAGACCTACCTACAAGGAAAGATCAAAACCATTCGAGGACTGTACCTGACAGTCCACAAAGGAACCGCAGGGTCTTCAAAAGCACCCCATGGTCCACAGTGTCAAAAGCTGCTGAGAGATCGAGAAGGACCAAGATGGTACAAGCCTTTTGATCTCTCGCGATTAGGAGATCATTAAGTACCCGAACGAGGGCTGTTTCAGTGCTATGCCTCTTCCTAAAACCAGACTGGAGAACTTCATAGACATTGTGAGTCACAACGTGATCGCCCAGCTGCAATGCAACCACCTTCTCAATAACCTTCCCCACAAAAGGAAGGTTAGAGACAGATCGGTAGTTAGCTGGATCATCGGGATCCAAGAAGGGCTTTTTAAGGAGTGGTCGAAAGACCACCTCCTTAAGGGGGTCAGGAAAGACTCCCCTCTCCAAGAATCTTCATACAATTTCAGCTAGGATTAGGCAGATAGCATCTACACAACCCACTAATAGGTGAGTAGGGCCCAGATCCAAACTACAACAGGTTGGGCGCAAAGTCTGGAGAATCTTCACAATGTCCATGAATTCCGGTAGGCTGAAATTGGTCCAGACAGACCGCGTGCTCACCACTTCATATCGACCTTCACAACCCCTCATAGAGGGAGCCGGGTTGATTCCGGCCCTGATGCTGGCAACCTTATCTGTGAAAAACCGAGCTAGCTCATCACACTTATTTTGTGAAAATGCTCTTCCGGACTGAAGACAGATTGGATTGCACTATCTGTCGATGGCTCAAAAGAGTTGAGCCAGTCAATTTTGCACAGCAGAAATCTCCCTGGACAGGAACTCTGCCTTCTTATGGGAGATTTCTGATTGATAACCCTCATAATGTTCCATCAATCTAAGCCTGTCAGCATCAAGGCCAGATTTCCGCCATGCTCTCTCCAGCCTTCAACCAACTCGCCTCAACTCCTTCAAGGACCCATCATTCCAAGGGTTCTTTGGGTGAAGAGTAAGTGGTCAAACCCAAACAGGAGCAATCAAGTCCAAGGTGTCTCCCACTACCTTATTATAGGCTAGTACTAGATCCCCAGACACGTGCTTTCACTCAGCAATCCCGATAGGTCAAGTACTACTGACAGATGATCTGGGGTATCTGCCCTTAAAGGGCGGTACTGGACCATCTCCAAAGGGGTAGGTCTACTTGGTGGGGCCCCAAAACTGAACCCTATGGTATGATGGTCAGACCAACTGACTGGTTCCACCCCCAAGTCAGAAATCTCCATCCCCAGGAGGAACAGTAGATCCAGTGAGTGACTTCTTACATGGGTGGAGGAGGTAACAACCTGTGTGAGGCTCAGCATTGTCATTAGCTGGAGGAGATTTTGACCAAACTGCCAGAGTTCATCATCGACCCAGGCTTTAAAGTCCCCCAGAATAATCCATCTGGGAGACTTCAATACCGCGTAGATGATGAAGTCCACAAACTCCTGCAGGAATAAACCCCCATCACCTGGTGGACGATAAATGAGGAGTATACTGCAACCTACACCCTCTCCCATGATACGCTCAAAGGATCTAGTAATTCCTACCAGAACCTCCACAAGGCTCAGTTTGGTCTTAAAAAAGATGGCTACACCCCCACCCCTACGATCCAACCTCGGGTTGGTGAATCACCGAGAACCCAGCTGGAACTGCAGAAGCCAAACTTGGGCCAGCATTTTTGTCCAGCCAGGTCTCAGTGATGCATGCCAGATCCACCGTTTCAACAAGATCAGCTATAATAGCTGTCTTGTTTTTGATGGACCTGGCATTACATAACACTACCTGAGTTGGATGAGATGCTGAGGAAGACCTTGACTCCTGACTAGCATTAACTGCTGGGCCCTTGCATATGGGAACAAGACAGGGACTACCCCTGTCCTGGCACCAGTTCGCCCCAGGGCGTCGCCTGGTTCCCACCACCCTCATTCGTCCCCCCTTTCCGTTCCCCTACCAGGCCCGGTTCCCTGCCCCTTCCTACTCCTCCTAATAATCCCAAGAGATTGACAATACTGCACTTATAAACCTGTACTGGAAAATAGGGGCAATCAAAAGGGTGCAGTTCCCTGAGCCTGGTGGATGAAATACTGCCTGACTGGAATTTGGCTACTCCACCACATTATAAAAACAATAATAATCCCACACTATACAACTTAATCCCTGCCAAATCAACTAATATGATTACCAATCAAAATAAATAAATACGCTATAATATAACTAAGACAAATCAACAACTATATAAAATTACAAATCATATACCACCCACCACTTATAACAACAATAAAATAAAAACACAGCCAAACAATAGTAATATGAGTCAGTGTTAGATATATGGAGAAATTCAGCTGTTTTGAGGTACTCTCACTGCCTCAACAGTCAAATAATAAACAAATGAGCTGCCAGAACAATTCCCAGGTAATTCAGGCTGTCTTGAGGTACTCTCACTACCTCAACAGTCAAATAATAGAATTCTTGTAAACGAATGAGCCACCAGAACAGTTCCCAAGTAGACAGGTCCAATTTCCTTTTCCACTCTCCTCCTGTCAGTGTCACTCCAGGACTTTAGACCCCAAATACCATTCCCAAAGGCTAAATCCTGCAAGCCGTAGCCAGCAAATACAGGCCCCTGACGAGAGAACCACTGGCTTCCCCCATAGAAAGCCCTAGGAATCCCCGGGGACACACATACACCAATCTGTACCCCACCGAGTTCCTTTCTGGTCACAGGCCAGCCAGGGTAGTCACCCTTAGTTCAGTACTGCAGCCCAAAAGATAAAATGCCACTTTCCCCTTTCTCAAAGCAACAAACCAACAGTACTCTTAAAGGCTGGGTAAGGGCCCAATCGGGGGGGGGGGTGTTAAGGGACTCAGCGACCTACTGGCTGCAAAAATTCCCTCACCTAACAACAGCAGCTGAGACTAGATCCTCCAGTCCAGACCCCTGCAACCTTCCTCCTTGGACACCCAACGCAACCCAGAACCTGCTAGGTGTCCCTCCCAGGGCAACAAAGGAGCAAATACCTAAAGACCATCGGGGTTAAAACAGACACTGGATATGCAATCACCACACCACCTGTAGAGGAGTAGACACAGTCACTGGATCTGTTCTCACCACACCCTATTCCAAGGAGCTGGATACTCCTTGAAGCTGCACTCAAATATTCCCTGGTTACTGAATGTGCTCTCATCACGCCAGGAAACAGATCTCCAAAAATTCAGACTGCAGATTCCAGCTCAGCCTGATTTTCCCAAATCACACAGCCTGCACTTTATCACTTTATCGCTTTATCGCTCAGTTTTCCCTACAACAAGCGGTAGGAGCAGGTCAGAGCAAGGAACTTCATACAGCCACACTTAGATATAATCAACTCGCAATGTGCAAATGCACTCTCACTGCACCAACACTTGCTCCAGAGTAGTTCTCATGGCCATTCAGCAGTAAATTTAAAATCAGTGTGGCAGATCTTCCAGACTCACAGCAGATCTTTCCGAATCACTACACCAAAGCAATAGCTCCGGGCAGTACTCTACGATTCTCCACAAAATTGTTTTTAAATCTGTTATGGCATATAAAAACAACAGCCATAACAGAAACAATTAAAAACTGAGACTCACATATAGTAAAAGTGAGCCGCCATAACAAAAACGGTTGAAACAGCCAAAAACTAACTACTGACCTGTAGTTTGCAAAGGAACACTAATTTGACTCACTGAGGACCCTAAGTAAGCTAAAAACTAACTAAAAACAAATAAAGACAAAAACATAAAATGTAATTAATCGAATTAAAAAATAAACTCTGGTCCCGAAGCTCAAAGCCCAAAGCTCAAACCTCAGGCAAGTAGGAACGACAAAGCAGTGTGCCCCTTAATACTACTATGTTAGCCTGTGTACCATAAATCTCTGTAATCACTATTTTCCTGTGGCAGAACACACATGGATGTGGTACACTGGCCAAAAGTAGTGTTAGAGCACCAAGTAGTCCCCACAGTTTTTCTTCTATTAATCCACAAGTTTTCATCCATTTCTCTCGATACCTGGCCCATGTTATAAGCACAATAACCCACTCCAGGGTGTGCATTTATTGGGATTAATTAACAACCCCCGCACTGTGAGGACACTCAACCTGTAGCCTTGACAACGCATCCGGGGTGTTGATTAATCCCCCAATAAATGCACACCCTGTCATGGGTTATTGCTTACTTATACAATCTGGTGTCCAATGATTCCAAGGGGGCATGAGAGAGTTGGACTTAAATTTAGTGGAGCACTGCACATCTGAAAATGACATCTACTGATCCTGGAAACACAGCGCCTGAATGCCGAATTTGTGTGTTAACTTGAAATTGGTTCTGGGTCGTGCTTTATCCGTAACAACGGGAGTAATTAAAAAACAAATCAAAGTAACCTACAGTGTACTGTGCAGTATGCCTGTCAAAACCAGCAGGAGTTTCCTTATTTCAATCAGCAATGACGTTTTTTAGTTGCATGGAGAAGGTTTATTTAAATCAAATTCAGCTGTGATAATTTTTAAAAATTAACTTTCTTCATTTTCAGCTCAGCAGTCATAATCATATTGTATGCTTGTGGCACCTTTAAATGGCCTCAGGTTGTGATGTCATAAACAGTGGATTCAGATTATGACATCATTGCTGGAATAAGCAGATTCTTCTGCCTTGAACCTCATTCACCTCCCCCGACCCCATTCTGATCTGTTGGATGGCACATTTTCTTATTCATACTGCACACAGGTGTGACCAGGTTGAAATGGAAAATGGCCAGTGCAATGCAGTAACTGTTTAGAATTTAACAATGGTATACTGATAATGTTGGTATCCTGTAAAAATAGTGAGGAAATAATAGCGACTAAATAATCGCAAAGAAAGAATAGCGAAGTCATTTATAGCGACTGACATTAAATAGCGCACGCCATTAATGGCGACTTTGACCACGTCAAATTAACGCCAATGAAATGGATCCATAAATATATGAGAGTGAGACCTTCAGTCATTAATTATGGCAGTCAATGCAGGCTTGGTGGAAAGTGCATCGGTTTACTGCCAAATTATTCATTGTTTTGGCCATACTTTTGGGCAGCATGCTAAGTTGGATCGGGTTCGGTACGATACTGTAAAAATGTTACATCTGGTAAGCAGGGGAGCTAATGCAGTACTGAAAGTATTATTGAGGACAGGCTTAGCCCACTACAAAGGTACAGCTGCAATGGTAGAAATCAGCAGTAAACCGATGCACTTTACACCAAGCCTGCATTGACTGCCATAAAAGAACATTTGCTTCTGTTTGTTCCTGTTGCCAGTATCATCAGCTGTCTGACCCTCCAGCCAGCCATGATGTCAGGTCCACTAGTTGTTGTATGTTCCCACCTAGCCCTAATAAGCAGGGAGGCAGAGGTTGTACCAGAGGCATCTTTTGGGGGCGGGCTTGGGCCACTACAAAGATGCAGCTGCACAAGCGGCTGCCTGTGGAGCAGCTGTACATGTACAGTACAACAAAAATAGGTTTGAATTGCTCAAGTTAGTTAGACTACATTTTTGAACTGAGGGCTGGCACTATGCATGGCTTTTTTGATAATGTATACTATATGTTACAAGATTACATAGAAAATGTTAGTTTTTGAATGTTGGAAAGGGAATTGAGGTATCCTGTGATAATGAGGGGAGGATACAGCAGCAGACAGACAGTTCGCTATAATTGCTCTTTAGGTATTTTTGCATTCGCTAAACATGCAATTGCAATATTGAGTTTTGCTATTGTGCACTCGCTATTTTTGAAACCGCGATTTTTTTTTTCGCGATTTTGACATAGAACCAATAATGTTCATTGAAAAATATGGTGCAAGCAAGTACAGTTAAGCCAGTTGTAATAAATTCAGTAATAAATGTGTTTGTCGATGATTTGGTGACACAGTATGGAGGAGAACAGCAGGGCTAAACGATGTGCGCCCCCGATATACACAAAGAAAGAGTAGCAGACAGTTCAGCAGAATTGCAGACACAGCCTACACAGGATGCTACACTGGGCACATAGAATAATAAGGACATGTGGGTGTTTGTTTATTATTACTGCAAACACCAAGGTTCTCCTTATTCTTCTTCTGTGGCATCCAGTGTCAGACATGTAGTGCGGATTTTTGCAATATTTACACAGCCTACAAATGATGCAGCACTGGGCTCGGAAAATAAGGAGATTTTGGTGTTTGCTTATTCGTACTTCAAACACCCAACTTCTCCTTATTATTCTCCAGAACAAGCCAATATCAGACACCTTGATGTTCAGATTGATTTCCTGTTCCTTTTTCAAACTGCAGCTTTGCTCTTGTGGCACTCGGTGTGTCCCTCATAAGATACTGTATCTTGCATTCTCCAATCCAGAATAATGAGATTTGTTTTTATGAGTAAATAGAATCAGATTCTGCGGGGTTCTATTAGCCTTAGTTGTGACTTATTGTACTGTATTTTCGAGGGGCTATGACTTAGTCAGCCTGTAAGAAAATTCCACAGATTCAGTCACCCTTTCCTAAAAAAATCCACCGATAGCTGTGGTTCTACAGAATCTCCATTACTCTCATCAATTACCTTGCTGTTTGAAAGGGGAAAATGGAGCTTTGCACTTGAGGCGATGTGTGTGTCAGCAGGGGCAAGACACCCTATCCTCAGCATTACCACAGCCCACCCATGATGGTGCACCTGGCACAGATTGGTGCAACCAGTGGTGATCGTTGCAGTCCAGGACCACACACCTCTCCATTGCACAGACCAGTTGCTGTCTGGAATCCCTGTGGAATTCTATACTTGGCGCATCTGCCCCTTATAAGATAGCTGGCATTCCCTAATCACAAGTAATAAGGAGATGTGGGTGCTTACTTATTCTTACTTCAAACACTCAAATTCTTATTATACATCAGTCACATCAAGTGTCAGCCACTTTGACTTGGGCAATATTTTCCACCACCTGTCCATACCTGCAGCTTTGAATTTGGGTCAGTCTGTGTGTCAGCAGGGGCGAAGACAGTCACACACAATGGTGCACCAGGCACATAGAATAATAAGTAGATTTGGATGTTTGCTTATTCTTACTGCAAACACCAACATTGTCCTTATTATTCTTCTTCTGTGGCATCCAGTGTCAGACACCTTGATTTGATTAAAGACACACTAGCCACATCTTGATCACAGCTTACACAAGGGGAAAAAAAGTTAAATACAGTACTTCACAAATTCATATGTGCCTGTGCCAAAAGTAGTTCATAAATTCTATTGTTATTTTTATTTGGTCTCCCTTTTTAATCTGTGGCTCTTACATACTACCACATGCAACTTAGTTTTTACTGTGAACAGCTGATGTTGTGTGCTTTAACGCCTTTAAGTCCAAAGGTTTAAATTGGTGACAAAGATGTTATCTGTATAAAAAAAAATACTCTCATGCACTGACCATGTTTTGGAATGAGTTGCAGCAAGATTTGGAAACTTTTAGTCTTCTTGACGCCAACATCTTTCTACTAAACAACTCCATATGTGGCATAATAAATTGGGTCCAGGTAATATATTTATTTATTTTAGTTTTTGTTTACTGGGTGAGTGCACTAGCCAGAAAATGACTATTTTCAGGCATGACCCGGCCAATAAATGAATAATTATTAAACGTGATGTCCCTCCCATGGATCAAACCCACAACCTTTACCACCCAAGACAAACATCTAATCCAAGTTGACTGGTAATAATTGACTCTGTATTATTCAAGAGAAAAAGGAAAAAGTTCAGTTAAACATACAGTATTATAGCATACTCAATATAGAGTTGTTTAGTAGTAGGATCGTGGAGATAAAAACACTAAAAGTTTGTGAGTCCCCATCAAACTCATTCCAAAATAAATTACACTGATGGAGAGTTTTTTTCTTTAAACTAGAGATCATATTTCTCACACAATTACAAGTTTGTGCTTACTTGAGAACAGCATACAACATCAGTTATACAAGAGATAATCAATTATGAGTTTCAGTATGCCCTTCCCATGATGCACCCACAAGAAACAGTCCCTTACACAGTCGGGTACAGTATGTTACATCAGTACCTGTCACATTACTGTGGTATGGTGGACCCTGCATGGATATTAGGTAAAAGCACATAGTATGCCAACATTGCAGCACCTTTTTTGCACCTCACAGCAGCGCAAAATTTTTTTTTAGGGAGCTCCATGTCTTAATCTTTTTAAAAAATGGTCTTGGAGCAGGGGCTTATGCCAGTTTATCTGGCAAAGAGAGCTCATCTCAGGCCAACACTGTTTGGTCCACATTCACCCAGTGTAGGATTGTATTGCATACTATAAAGGCTTCAAATTGGGTATGTTCTCTGCGTCCACTGATGTCCTGTCTCTAATAGTACTGTATAGTGGTAATTGCAATGCTCAAAACTCCTTTCAAGGCTTAACCCTCCCCAAATGAGCACATGACTGCAATGAATAATAGAATCTGTAGACATTGCTTTCCTTCCTCTCTTCTGAACCCTCTTATTGCAGTGTGCCCAGTATATTGTTATAATGACTGCAGTTCCTGAATAACAGAAGTGCATTGAGGGAGCCCTGAAATGTTGCATTATGTACTGCACTATTATTGTTGATGTGTCTTGACTATAGTACAAAATAAATTATTTAAGTGACTGCCAAGCTGGCAGATAAAAATTGTCAAAATTCACCTAGACAGGTGCAGTGTACCAAGCTGCGAATGTTCCACCAGGATGCATGGAGTTAATTCAAAACATTTACTGAACTTTCATAAAAAATGCCCAGTAAGACACACTTAACCAATGACCTGTAGGACTGGTTATGCTGTGGGCTACAGTGAAAGTATTTTTTGGGTCATTATATTTTTTAAGCAATCACTGACATCCCTGCCCCCCACCACCACCAGCACTGCACTTCCAGATTGCTCTGTATTTGAAAGACTGAAATAGCTTGGTATTCAGAAAACAAAACGTGTTCATACAAATACAGCTTGAGGCTTACTACATGGAGGTGAAACAATTCCATCAACACTTCCTATATGTACAATGCTCCATTGAGATATGCTATTATCTCATTAATACTGTGGCCAACAGCAATTAATCATATTTTTTAATTTTATTTATTTATTGAAATGTTTCACCAGGAAGGCACACTAAACAACAAGTTGCTTGTGTCTCCCAGTGCAACTGGGGTGGGGGGCGGGGGTTACACTAGGAAGAGATTAGCATTTAAAATTACATATACATTTTACATTTTTAGGGTGGCTTACAGAATTAATATTTAACATGACTGAGAATTATATACAGTAATATGCTCTACCCAGACATGACAGGAAGTGCAATTGTTCAAATACAAGTGGACTAATACCTGTTTAAGTGCTGACAGTAAGGAGTCAAGGGAGGGGGTGGGGGGAAAGAGGGAGGGAGGGAGGAAGATAGAGAGAGTGGCAGGGGAAAGAAACAGGGAAATGGTTTTGGTAGGGAAACTGTAGAATAGAAGGAATGGGTGGTAGTGTTAGAGGGAGGAAGGAAAGAAGCTTGTCTAATACTGGCCTCTCTAGGATGCTGAGAACCCTACCAGAGGGCAGATTAAGGGAGGGAAAAAACTGGATAGGGAGCAGAGTGGGGATGGAGGGAGGAGGGGAAGAGGTAGTAGCCCAGTATTGGACCCCTCCGGGATGCTGAGAATCCTGTCAGGGGGCAAGACAAGCACAGGCAAGCTGGAATGGGGGAAGAAAGGCAGAGGTACTGTAGAAACAAGGGGGAGGAGAGAGGAGCGAGGGTGAGGGGAGAAATGACATCAGGGAATGAGGCAATGTGAACTTTAGGTGGCACAGCTCCTTGAATCAATGTATTGCTGCTGTAAGCTACCAACAGAAGCTGTTTCTTAAACAGCTACTGATGCCTCAAAGAAAACTTTAAAAAGCATAATAATTTGCTACAGTCTGCCTGCATTCCATTTATATTTTGTATATTTCTCCTCCCTATTATTTATTACTATGGACATTTGCATGAATATATGACCTTTATCCCTAAGAGTTCCATTAGGGTCCATCTGCCTCTATAGCTTGCTCTCTACTTCAAGTCATAATCCTCAGTTGTGACATCACAATATGTTGCTATGGGAGTACAGTAGTAGCCACAGACATTGCCAGCTATTTCCAGATATTTCGTGAACTTTTTAATGAGTTTCTCTCTGCTGCCCCTACTGTGGAAGTGGAGAATGCATGAGATATTTCTGGAAATATCACAGAAATTTTGGGAAATAGCTGGCAGTGTCTGTGGCTGCTACTGTAACTGTGACATCACAAACAGTGCTCTATGACTTCAGGTAGGGAGAAAGTAGCAGGAATAGATACACTCCTCAGGAACAAAGCTCCTGTTCTCCTACAGATGACCTCAGTAATAAATAATGGGGAGGAAGACTACAGCACTAATGGGAAATACAGGATGGACTGTATCTTAATATTAGGTTTTGTTAAAGCTCTCTCTTTTAATTACTGGTTCGAATTCTATTACTTTTCACCATTGTCTTTAGCTTTTTCTTCATATCTCTATTATTTCTTTGTCCCCCTGAGTGTAACTGAGGGGTTGGGGGGGGGGAGAGCATATGGATAACACTTACAAAAAGGACTACCCTAAGTTAGGTCACTGACTACACTTGTGTTTAAGACACACTGTGGTCACCAGATTCAAGACTGTCCCTGCTTAGTGCCCTACCCCAGGAACATCTGTATTGGTAATCATGCACAGTCATACTGCATTGAATTGTTTCTATCTGTGTAGGACCAGTAACTGATTAAAAAACATAATTTTGAGCTGCTGCCATGTTTCCCACCCCCTCACTAATAGATGTACAAGACATTTAATCCCAGCTCATGAATAGTTCTAGGTGCATGGGTTCGATATTGCAATGTGCAAGCAGGAAAGTGTCAAGTGGAAAAATACAGGAGCCCATCCACAGAGACACTTTCTCTGGGCAGCAACACTAAGGGGAAATAAAACACATTCACTAAAGTTGCTATAGCTGTAATCTTCAGTCTAAGCGGTAAAGTATGAATGGTGAGGAACAATCTGAATTTGACAGCTGTGGGTGAGTGGAGAGGTGGGGGAAATCTAAGCAGAGCTAACTCAATTTCTGTCATAGGTAGTGCAGGAGGACTGCTGGTAGCATGTGGTGGCCCAAACTGAAATCAAGCAGTTGAGCAGCACAGGGGTTCTGTTTATTGATCAAGGGAGGAATGTGACCTGATCTGGGATAGAACAAGGACATTGGAGTGAGAGTGTTGTTTTGGGCTAGAACAATAAAATGTTTTCATTAACCAGTCACCCTCTGCTGCTCACTGGCTCAATTTCACTCATACCTTTCACCCACTGCTGGCAGTCCTCATGTAGCACCCACTGTATGACAGAAACTTAGATAGCTGCAAGGGGATCTCACCCACCATCACTCACAAACAGCTGTCTCTCATGTCATACTTGGCAAGCTTGACAGGAAAAGACACAATGCAGCACCTTCTGTGCATTTTTAAATAATGTAACTCACTGGTCCTGACATAAATTTATGTCCTGACAGATGCTGCATCTCTTCTGATAAGCTCTCATTTAAATATGAGCCTCAGGCATACAAGTATATTCATAATTTCAACCAAGAAAGAGGAGTATAAATCTTTAGGGGTGGGGGGAGAAACATGTCAACTATGCGATCTGCTTTAGGATACTGTGTGCATCTGGGACTTTGAGAAACACTGACACAACAATTTAAGATGTTTTATGCAGTTGGGATGTTCTAATTTACACCATAAAACCATACTCTAATGCATATAAATGAAGTTTAAAGACCAACAAAATGTGTTAAATGTTTTATTTCAGTTGTTCGCAGTGAAAGGAGGACTAGACAAGTTTGCCTGTTTTCATCCTCATCCAGGGAAGGGTAGGGGTCAGTTGAATTTCTTTTGGTGCTATTTCTACCCCCTTGTTACTACTGGAAACATAATCTGTATTTCAAAGCTATAACTCAGACATAGGGCTTCAATAAGGACAAAGTTGGCTTGATTAAGAATGAAAAAGAAATGTAAAGAGTTTGCTCATTACACTGAGAACTTAAGTACCAAGACATATCACATGCCACCACAGCAAAATGTGTGACCAGTTAGACTAGTAAATGGTGTGCCTTTGGGTGGAAGCCTAATTACAGTAGTTAGCATGATAATAGTCAGCCGCATAGGTAACCTGGCACTAAACTGGGTACGGTTTGCTTTATTGTGTCTTTAGTCTCAATGTTAGGAACACATTTTTCTGTCATGTGGGAGGGGTGATTACTTGCAATCTGTGATGTGTGTGGGTCCATGACTAGCTGTATCCTATTGTAAAACATATGTGGGTGTCAATTAATCCATATAAAGGAAGACAACTTATTTCTCACAGACCGACAGTATTCACCTAGAAATGGGTACTGTGTACTTTCATAAGACAGCCTTCATGTCTTCCAAGGCAATAGTTTCCTAACCCCATCCTATTATTTTTGTCTTTTTTTTTTTTATCAATTTTGTCTCGCAGGCAGGGGCATCATTTCCGGGTAGCCATTGGTTGCAGCTGAGAACCATGTAATTATTTTGCAATACCAACAGTATGATGTGCAGTGAAACCCCACAGAACATGAATATGATTCGGCTGCTACTGTAGCTGTCAACACCATAGATTCTGTGAAAATGAGGCAGGGTCTGTAAAGCAAAAAATCCAACTGAATGACCACTGACCCACTTCTAAAAAACAAATATGTATTATTTATTACATAAATTACAGTGTTTACAGTGTTACAAATAAAAAGGACTCTAAAAAGAGACTCAGGCAGGCTGTCCCCCTCACATCACCTCTCATTTGTGTTTATAAAATGTAAAGCACCATAAGTATACGGGTACATTAGTACAACAATATACTGTAAGCAACACTGGTGCAGCAATGGAAAAACAAATCTGCACAGTTCCAAACACCTTTTTTGGTAATAAGAAACTACAATACAGTGTTGTATGTACAGTATTACTTATTTGTATCATTATTCAACTTGAAAGCGGTACATCATAACTGTTAAAACATTGAAGATGTTTATTACACAGTACACTGCTACAATGACACAAAAAAGTAATGTTCCTAGCAGTGCATTGTTTCTTTTGATTGCCCAGGCTAGAAATTGAAGCTGTGCAGGTTTCATGGTACTATCCTAATTTATAATTGTGGTATTAACCAAATTTAAAATAATATCTGATTTGATTCGCTCTGTACAGTATGGTCACAAACTCAGAGTATAAAACACACTCCTAATTATCTGCCCAACCGAGTACTTGATCAGTATTAATTATTGTGTCTGTGAAACTGTTTAGCATGCAGTTACTAGGATATCATATCTGCATACTATAAACCCTATCTACTGATGAAGAACTGATGAACAGCTGATGAAAAACCGCAAAATATTAATGCGATGAGTCACCATGACATGGGCATGAAATGATGGCGGGTTCCAAAATGAAGGCAAAATGCACAGGGTGTATCAAAGGGCTAAGAAGGGCTGAGTAAGGTTTGTAACCACAACACACACTGCTAAAATGAAGGTGGCTGGCAGTGGATGCCACTGAAGAATGACAAGGAGATTTTGTTGTTGGCTGTAAGAATAAGCGTACTCCAAACTCTCCTTATTATTCTTTGTACCCTATACATCATCAAGTGTGAGCTGTGTTAATGTTGAGGCTAGCCAGTCTTACTCCCTGGTGACACACAGACTGCACCAACTGCAAAGCTGGATTTATAGACAGGCACTGGAAATTATTTCTAAAGTCAAGGTGGCTGACACTCAATGCCACTGAAGAGTAATTAGGAGAATTTACATGTTTGAAGTAAGAGTAAGAATAAACCAAAATCTTATTAATCTCTGTGCCCGGTGCACCGTCATGTGTGGGGTGTGCTACTAGGATGTTGCGGCTAACATGACTTTATCACTGCTGACACACAGACTGCCCAGAGTGCAAAGTGGGAGTTAGAGACAGGCACTGGAAATTATTGCTTTTGCTCTAGCTAGTCTGGTTGCTTTGTGGAGAATTTAAGGGACTCAAGTCACTGGGGAGGAAATAAAGATTATAACAATAAGGGGGTGGGGGCAAAATAGAAGTAAGTGAAGCTGGAGATACTATGATTACTTTAAATTAAAAAAACATATGGAATACTTAGCATTCTTGAAAAATCCTGGGTAATTATTGCTGCAAGATGACACACAGACTGACACAAATGCAACACCACAGTTAGACAAGCTCTGGAAATTATTCTAAAAAAAGGTGGCTGACAGGGGATGCCACTAAAGAATAATAAGAAGCATTTGTTATGTGCTTGCCTGTAAGAATAAACATACTCCAAAATCTCTGTATTATTCTCTGTGCAGTGTGCATCACCATGCATGGGTTGTGTTAATGTTGTGGTCAGCAGACTGTACCAACTGCAAAGCTGGATTTATAGAGAGGCACTGGAAATTATTTCTAAAGTCAAGGTGGCTGACACACGATGCTACTGAAGAATAATTAGGAGAATTTGCGTGTTTGCAGTAAGAGTAAGCATACACCAACATCTCCTTATTAATCTGTGTGCCTGGTGCACCATCATGTGTGGGCTGCAGAAAATGTTGTGTCTTCTATTGTATAATTTGCCTCAAACTATTATGGCTGCTTTGTGTACAAATAGAACCCACAGAGTCCAACTCCCTTGACCCAGATTTTCATTCTTGATTTGTGAATGCAAGATATTTTATGAGGGACACACAGACTGCCCCTAGTGAAAAGCTGCAGTAAGCAACAGATCTGTGCAGTGGGGAGCTGTGTGGGCTTCTGCTGTAATGGTCACAGCCAATTGCACCATTTTGTGCCTGGTGCACCATCATGTGTTAACAACAAAGCAGCTCACCAATATTCTTGTGCAGTTGCCCACTTCAAACATGCAGAAGCAGCCATTGTCTGCCAACGTTAGGACATACCTACTGTGCTGTATTGCTCCTGCACACCACATAGACACTGTCCAAAAGCTCCAGCTCCGTCCATGCAGTCTGGCAGCATTTCAATGTCATTTCAAGGAAAATAAGTGACCATAAGCACTGGCCCGCTACACATACTGTACAGCATGAGCATCATCTAACTTTTAACAATCTGGGGTATAATTACCCTCTAACTATTCTGGTTGCTTTGTATACAAGTGAGCAAAGAGGAAATACAGTAAATATTATAACAATAAGGGGGTAGGGGGATCAAAGTCAGTGAATCCAGAGATACTGCACTGAAATTAATAGCAAGGAGCGGGTGCTAGTTTGCCATTGATCCCAGCTGCTACTGCACATTAAACATTTATTTTAAAGCAGCATTTCTGCAGTTTCAAACATCAACTGCTGTGTCTATACTAGTGAATGACAGAAAATGCAAGTCCTTTCTTTTTCTTATTAGCCATGTTTATTTTGCAAACAGCGGATGTGGACTGTGGGGACACCTGCTGGAATCTTGAGAATTAACACTCTAAACTTAGATTAAACAGTGCCACCTGGCGCATGCCTCTGATAATAACTGACAGGAACTAAATTAAAAAACTAAGTATATGCTGATGCAGTGATTCGGCATTTGTCAGTACCGCTCAGCATGCAGCATGTCGCATACTGCATGCCACTAGGCAATGCAAGGCACCGCACTCCTGCCAAGGTATAACCAGGCGCTGCACAACTTTTCTCTAGTGACCACTATAGATGCTGTCTGCAGATAAGGGCCTTTGGCTCACCCAGTCTGCCCTTGAACGCTAGTAACTGTGCTTCTTCAAGCTTCCTTGGAAAGTGGTCTCCTCCTCCTCCCCTGATTTCCAGGATCCTCCTATGCCTATCCCACACATTATTAAATCCTGTAATTGTTTCCCCCCACCTCCTCTGGCAACCTGTTCCATTTTTCCACGACCCTTTCCATGAAGAAGTACTTCACATTCCCTCTGAACCTTCCTCCCACCAGTTTCATTCTGTGTCCCTTTGTCCTGGAGCATCTTTTTCTTTAAAAAAAATTGTATTTCCTTGCACCTTGTTCTTCCCTGTGAGGTACTTAAATGTCTCAATCATATCACTGCTCACTCTCCTCTCCTCTCCTCTCCTCTCCTCCAGGGAGTATATATTTAGGTCCTTCAGCCTAACCTCATAGGGTTGTGATGTAATCCCTGCACCATCTTGGTTACCCTCTTCTGGACTACCTCCACCCTATCTATATCCTTACATAGGTAAGACCTCCAGAACTGGACAATGTACTTGATGTGTGGCCTCACCTATGTCCTGTATATTGGAATTATGACCTCCTTTTTCCTGCTGATAATACCCCTGCTTATGTATCCCAACATCCTGTTTGCTTTACCCACTGCGTTGTTGCACTGGCTTCCTACCTTGAGGTCATTCGAGATGATAACCTCTAGGTCTCTTTCCTGCTTAGATCATTCTGTATCCCCCCCAGCTGATAAGTTGTTCCTGGGTTTTTGTGCCCTAGGTGCATTATCTTACACTTTTTTGCATTAAATCTCAGCTGCTAATCCCTTTATCAGCACTCAAGCTTCTGCAGATCTCTCATCATTCTATCCACATCCTCTGCCATGTCCACCCTGTTGCAGAGTTTTGTGTCATCAGTGAACAGGCAGATGTTCCATTCTGGGCCCTCTGTGATGTCACTGATAAAGATATTGAAGAGAACTGGAACCAGCACTGATCCCTGTGATACTCCGCTGGTTACTTTTCCCTCTGTGAAGTGGATGCCATTTACCACCACCCTCTGTGTCCTGTTATCCGACCAATTTTCCACCCACTTTACCACCATCTTGCCCACTCCCATGTTCTCCAGCTTGATTAACAGCACTCTATGTGGCATCGTGTCAGAGGCCTTGCTGAAGTCTAGGTAGGCGACATCCACTCCACCCCCCGTTTCACCTCCCTAGTCACCCAGTCAAAGAACCCGATGAGGTTCATCTAGCATGATGTCCCTCCAGTAAAACCATGTTGCCTTGGGTCTTCTAGACTGTTGGCAACCAGGTGTTCCACTGTTCTTTCCTTCAGTAGTATTTCCATGATCTTACCCCCTACTGAGGTCAGGCTGACTGGACTGTAGTTCCCCGCTTCCTCTCTGTTTCCACTTTTGTATAGCGGGACTATATCAGCTCTCCTCTAGTCCTTGGGTACCTCTCCTGTTTCCAATGACAGGCTGAACATGGTTGCCAAAGGTTCTGCCACCATCTCCCTTAACTCCCTCAGTACCCTGAGGTGTACCTCATCTGGCCCCATTGCCTTATTGACTCTTATTGAGTCCAGTTCCCACAAGACCCTTTCCCTTGGAAAAGGACTTGTATCCATTTCTGAGCACATCCTACCTTATGTACTAACATGTGTGATTAAAGGCTGATTAGATGAAACATCAATACCAGTCATATGGTTATATGATGTTAAAGAGTGGAATGAAACATTAATACCATTTATCTAATGCTGGCACCAGCAAAACTAATTGTTGCTCTCCCATTAAGATAATGTAGAAGTGGAAAATCTGCTCTACAATCTACCATAAAAATTGCAACATTGCTCCTATTTCCAATAGAACT
Source organism: Neoceratodus forsteri (assembly GCA_016271365.2). Classification (NCBI taxonomy): domain Eukaryota; kingdom Metazoa; phylum Chordata; order Ceratodontiformes; family Ceratodontidae; genus Neoceratodus; species Neoceratodus forsteri. The sequence goes on from CM057455.1 coordinate 1,299,710,305, forward strand.
CCACTACTTTTCCAAAAAATTACTGAGGTCTGAATGGTGAAGATTTGCTTGACAGAACATAGAGCACACATAACAACTTGAGTTAAACTAGGCACAAATACATATAAAAATTAAAAATATACAGGAATACATAGACACCCAGGAAAAAACATAAACCCCACCATGCACAATCACATCATTATGTTATGTAATGACTCATATTAAAAAAGGGCTAAACATTGGTATATAGTACAGTCAGGCATATTACACAGAAAAGTACACATACTTTCAAAGGGCATTTTCTATCCAGCATAAATCCTATAACAGATGGAAGAATAAGGCATTACAGGAAAGCAGGCAGATCTATGTTATCATTTAACCCCATACTCCCTGTGCCCCTAATTCACAAATCCAGTAAAACTCCCTACACCCATTCAACATTTCTTGATCTCCTCCTCTAGGCCCCAATGTCACTTTCTCAGGACTAATGAAGTGGATGTCATGAGTAACATTAGGGTGACTCCTCACATGTTCTACAATAGTGTAGCTGTCATCCCCACATTGTAAGGCCCTCGCATGTTCATCCATACATGTCTTAAACTGGTACCACAACTACACTTAAGGAGATAAACCACCCCACATGTGTTGCAGTTGCTAAAGTGCTTAAGGTTGATCTTGGGTCCAGTAACAGGATGAACAAAATCTTTGGTTTGCTTGATGTAATTGCAGAAAGTATATCTGACACATTTAAAGGTACCAACTGGGGGGAGGGGAGGGGAGTAACCAATTACTTCTACTATTGTCAGGAGATGGAAGTTAACTGGGGACCACAATGTCACACATTGTATTAGGCCTATGAAAGACTATTTGTTGCCCTAGGCTAATTCCCTATGTTTAGGTTCAGTGTACAAACTATGCCATTTTTTATTTAGAATCTCTTTAGACTAAACCAGACTGTGAGGAGAATGTAGTAACTAGAGGACAAGTACTGGGGTCTTACTACTAACAGCCACCTTGAGTATCAAAGTATCGGCCCTGTCCATGTTGTCCACTGCTTTGACAGCATCCAGAATACAACAATTATTATAACTACGCTGTTTAAACCTTTGAATATGCTCAGCCTTTTTTGCCTCATATTCATTCCTATCAGAGCAGTTGCATAGGGTTCAAACTAATTGCCCCTTGGGAATATTACGAGTCACATGAGGAGGGTGACAGCTATCAAACGGCAACAAACTGTTATGATCAGTGGGTTTCTGAAACATGGTAGAACACGCATCACCATTCCCATTTTTATATATCTTGAGACCCAAGTATGTAATCTCCTGTGCATACTTAAAATGTAGACAGTTATCAGTACTTTCCAACCAAGCCACAAAACACTCAAATTGTTCCAGTGTCCCCTTCCACACAACCAGCACATCATCAATAGATTTGTGGCAGCTCATACAGTACTTTAGACTCCCACTTTGAAACAAAGAGGCTGGCATAACAGGGGCTATAGTAGCCCCCATTGTCATGCCTCCGACTTGTCTAAAGTATTTGTTCTGAAAAATAAACATATTCTTAACCAAACCCAGTTTGGCTAAATCTAGTAAATACCAAGTGGATAGAGTAGCCCAAGAATATTCATCCCACTGATCTAGGAAAAACATAAAGCCTGTAATCTGTGTGTACGAGGTACCATATTACTGTGTGAAAGGACTCTACATCCAAGGTAGTAAAACCACCCTTGTCTCATATCTAGATTCTCGACAATATTTATTATATTTGTAGAGTTCCTTATATATGAATGTAAACCCACTAAAAAAAGGCTGAAGCTGGTTACCCAAAAAGCTAGAGAGCCATTCTGTTATCCATCCCTTGCTAGAGATTATGGATCTACCTAGTGGGTGTCTTAAATTCTTTTGTATTTTGGAAATAATGTAGAGTGTTGGAATTCTTGGATGTGAAACAGTGAGTGCCCTATAGGCAGGGATTGACAATTTCAAAATGGCATGCTAGTTCAGGACAAATGGCCTTGACAAAAATGGTAGTCCCTGAGTTCTGAGTGGAAGTCCAGTGCATTTCAATTGAAATTTTTAACCAACTTAATAGAAATAAATTAAATGGTGTGGAAGGGCCTGTGTTACACTATTGTTTCAGAGGATGGATGTAGAGATGTGGAAGAACTTCATAAATCAGGAAAAACAATATTTGCCTCTATTTTTCTGTTAATGCAGGGCTAAGTACAGGCAGAAGTCTGTATTAGAAGAGACTGGAGAAATGTTACTGCTAGTATACTACTGCCCTTTACTGTCTGCCAGGTTGCAAGTTTGGCTGTTGGTGTTTATGCAGTCAGTGTCAGTGCACTCTTACAAGGTAGGCGGGTAGAGGAGGTAGGTAGACATTTATAATTCAATTGCTGCAATGCCCTATACTTTCTGGGCAAAAACTGTTTTAGCCTTCTTTTATAGCCCCTTGCTTTCTTCCTCCTCGGTGCTGATATTATTTTTATGCAGCTGGTTACACTTGTCTTCTGTAGTTTAGGCAACAGAAAGACCAACTGTAGTGCCTTCACTGTCTTGCTCTCCTCTGTTAATTAATGCTCCTTTTCCAAGATCCTGGTCCACCCACTACTAGTGCTATCCTCCCTTAAGTAGCACCAGTAGTACACCTTTTTATCTTTTTTATGTTGTTGAACTGGCAGCGGTGGCAGGGAGATTTGACAAAAGGGAGCAACAATTTTAGCAAAGTAAACCACTGCAGCTCGGCTCCCGCTCTCTTTCCCTCCCTACCGCTCACCACACAGTCACAGCACTCCCTCGCTAGCTATGCTTTTTTATCTTTTTTTTTTCTGAAATGGCAGTAGTGCCAGGGAGTTTAAACATCGACAGCAGCAGTTTCAACTAAAAAAACACTGCGATTCTGCTCACACTCCTCGGTGGTTCCCGCTGTCTTCCCCTCCTCCACTACTCACCACACTCCCCCACTAGCCTAAGTGTCATCTCCCCTCTGTAACTGCACCTTAATTTCCCAAGTAATGTTTTTAAAAAACATAAGGCAGGCAGTGGTTTTATACAGTCCCTTTGTAGGACTAAAATACATGTCAGTCTGCCCAGTCCTCACACTTAACACAATCTACAGCTCCACCAAGCAGCACACACGTCCTTTCTCTTGAAAAGCTGTAGAGAAAGTGAGCACGTGTTCCTGCGAACGGTCCTACCAAGTCACCACCATGGCCAATGAATGTGCTTTACCTGGGGTGCCTGATACCTGATTTGATGCCACGTATGACAGTCTGATGGCTGGCTCCTCCTCCAGAGTTCCAGCGATCGCCGCTCACTCACTCCTGTACTGTATCTGCTCGCTCCCTGAACCAGGATTACATGAGTGCCACTCCGGTGGGTCAGATGACTAAGGGAATGGCTGGACTCAAATGCACCCTGCTGGAAGAAACTGGCACTGCAGGCATTTCTGGCAAATTAATGTTTTAAAAAGGTACTTGCCCGTGGACAAGTAGCACTTCTAAAAATGCTTGTCCCTGACTGAAAACTAGTAGCCAGGGACGCAGGGTTATAGGATTTGTTGAACCCTGCCTATAAGTATCATCAGACAAATATCCCCTAAGAAATCCATCACTTGGACACTCATCAATTTGAGCCTTACAAACTGCCACCTAGTTATCACTTAACCCCTCATAGAACCTGGTGTCTCATAGCTGTCAGCCTATCTCAGCAATATAGCTGGTCATGTTCATAAGCACGACTGCACCATAGTAGTAATATATAGAAAGATTTGTCCAGTACAGCCAAGTTCCTCAAACAAGTGTTAGTCACTTATCTTGGGGAGAGACCTCTTAACACCAGTATAAAAGCTGACGCTAGATAACTAAAAACTAATACTGGGTAATAAGGCCCACTCACCCTACAAAAATGAATCTCAAAAATCTTTATATTTCAGTCGAAGATTTAATGATGTAGCTTCCAGTTTAAACAATAACAATCAACGTTTCGGGTAAACCCTTCATCAGGAAACTGGTTTACTTTATAAAATCAATAAAATATAAAAGAAATTCCTTTTCATTTTCTCTAACTCATAGTATAATACTATAAATGAATAATTAAATCTATAAAAGAAACTGTCCTTACATTTTGATATTCAGATCATTAATTATATCTTCTTACAATAAGCTAAGTTTCAGGTTTGACTCCTGCTTACAGCCACTGGTGACAAAAACCAAGAAAAATTATTTTTTCATTTCTACTGATCTTCTACGTTGACTATCTATATAAACAGTAAAATATTGCAATACATAAGTTCTTTTTTATATTCCTTCAACAATTGTACATCAACTTTTCATTCAAATCAAAATCACATTTTAATTCATTATGTTCACTAAGACACTAAGACACACCAACTGAATATATATGCTAGCCCATAAGTTAAAACATATAGTCTCTTTTTGTTTCACTACTCACTTAGTTTGCATATTAAGATGTTTTACAATAATGTAATGCTCATTTTGCATGATTAGACTGTTGCACTTTCAACATTTACTTCCTCCGTATATCGCTATGTTCCCAAGTCATTATGAATTTAAAAGCCGCATAAATACTGAATGAGCATTCTCATTTACAATAATAAAGATCAAATACAGAGAGTAAAAGAAAACACTGACCTGTTCTAAGATCAAAGGCGGATCCGCAGAGTGCTCCGCAATGTGAAGCGGAGTACTTCACATTATAATGAGGAACGTGAAGTCCATTAGAAACAATTGCTTTGCATTACTCCGCCTCCCCAGGCCACTACTCTGCCAATTTTAAGGTGAAGTGCATTGCAGGCAGTGCACTTCACCTCACTTTGGCTTGTTTTTGAGCTCCAAAGGTGAATTTCGCATTGATTCATGGGATTTCAGGTCACATGGGCTCTATATTGATCTGCACAGCCTCAGTTCGGGATAGTATGAGTGGGAAGGAGTAGGGAGACAGTGTGCTCTGATAGCTGTCTGTGATAGGAATCTTGTAAAAGCTGTTCAAAAAGCATTTTTGCTTTTTTTGGGAGGAATCCAACTTTAGTTCATCGGTTTTAGGAAACCCTCCTGTGTTCATATCATCAAGCGTTTTTGTTTCTGTGTGGATTTTAAATGTTAATTTACAACATTGAATGTGTGTGGTGAAAGACAGTGAAAGTGTGATTTGGGGGAGGGGCGTATCCGTGGTGTAGGTAGATTTAAGTTGGAGAAACAGTGATTTCTTTGTTTTTTGGTTATATTTTTGTTATATAACTGACTGTTTTATTGTACACATAGCAATATTGTCAGTAATAGTAAAAAATTTCTTGCTGTTTGTTGTGTGGATGTGGTGCAGCAGTTCATAAGTTCAGGTTGTTTAAATTACAAATTTACAATATGTAACGTGGCATAGTACTGAACTTTTGCATTTGTGGCGCATTCCTCGTTCAGCATTCTACACAAACTATTCTGTGTGTGTGTGTGTGTGTGTATGTGCAGCGTTGCATGCATCAAATAATACACCTTTTATTGTGCCACAGACTAGCATAATTGCAAGCGCAGCAGTGTGAACCTGCTATCCACTGCAGCTGCCTGATTTTGTACTGCGATCATGGTATCTGTTCTTAGTTTTGCTGCTTTTAGTGCCATAAAAATCAGCACTGTCTGCATTCAGTGCTTCCCCTCACCCCAACGTTCAAAAGGTATTTTTTACCAGATTGGGTTGTTTTTGTGACCTCATCAGCACCACTGGTTACTGAAGTTGTTTTAATTCCATGACAATCTCAGAGTAGTCTCTTATCTGTTGCTGAAGCCACGGTTGTTTATTTGGCTTCACATCCAGCCAGCGTCCCTCCAATCAGAGAGTGAATGTATCAAAATCTGAATTTGGTTATAATATTTATAGTTGATCCCACAAAATGCCTGCAAAGCTGTTTCTCACCATGGCAATGTTGGCAGTAAGATGGTCTGTCGTTGTGGTAGTAGTACGCAGACACAGAAGTGCATTGCAGATGTGAGGAAAGGTATTTCTCCTGCAATGTTTTTTACAGCCCAATCAGTAGCTTCACTCATAGTTGGAGGAGATGATGTTTTCCCAGCTGGTGGTGTTAGTGTTACTGGTGTTAGTGGTGGTGGAGGTAGTATTAGTATTGTTGCATCAAGTTCTAATTCCAACCAGTGTACTGTTTTCAGAAATATTGAGTGTGAAGCAGTGCAAGTGAGTGGCAGCGTAGATGATGTCATACTTCCCAGTAACATCCCAGTAACTGAACCTGAGGATTCTGGTGATCATGTCAATGATAGCATACAGTGTGATATTCCGTCCACCGTGGCACTTAACATCACACATTTTCCATGCAGTGATTCACAGTGTGGTGAAAAAATATCAAGTGATGATGGTGTAGATGCTGATGATGAATGTGATGATGATGATGATGTTGCTGTTGTTGCAACATGCAGTCCACATGCTAGCATCCAAGCAGAAGATGTGGATGTGGGTGATGTTGATGAATATGATGATGATGATGTAATTGACCCCATTTGGGAACCGGAGAAAAAGAAATTAAAAGTGGCTGTGTCTGAGTCTGTTTGCAGGAATACCACCCCCCCCCTTACAAACTTGTGATCTACCAGTTTTAGTTGATGATGATGACCTAGTAATCAATATGATAGGTAGTCGTGGTGGTCAGTTGCAGTCCAGGTGTGCAGTGCCTGAAACATCACGTGCCCCCTCCCCACTTCAGTGCTTAAAATAACAGACTTAAATAAGCCACATCATCATGGACATGTTAAAAGCAGAGCATCATAGTCCCTTGTTTGGGATTTTTTTTGTTCAAGATGCAAATGATGATTCAATTGCAATCTGCCAGGTTTGCGGTGTGCATGTGAGTTGAGGTAAAAAGGGGAGCCATCTGGGCACAGGAGGACAGCATACACATCTTAAGAATAGGCACTTGGCACTGTGGACCCAGCACAAGCTGGCAGCTAATACCACAGTTGAGCATTCACCCTTGTCATCGGCAACCACAGCCAGCATGTTATCTCCTTCCATGACTGTTAAGCCCAGTAGGAAATGAAACGTGTGCAGCAGTGCGGTAATAAGAGCAGAGGATTACTACAGGCATGATGAGGTGGAGGACCATAATGACTTTGAAATTTTGTCCAGTGCTGGTGAGAATAGCAGTTTTTGTGGTGGTGGTGGTGGTGGTGAATGCAGTATGTCTAGTGCAAGTGGTACATCAACCCTGGTTGGCAAATCTGGCAAAATAACATCATTTCTGGGTTTGTCATCATCACCTGTGCAACTGCTTCATCAAATGGCCACCTCCACACCCTGCCAATGCCATTCATCACAGAGCACAACCATTTGTGATCAACACACCACGTGTAAAACGTTTAAGTCAGCCTACGTTACAGAGTGTTTTTACGCATAAGCTGAAGTACCTCCCTGAATCATGCAGTGTCACATGAACTCAATGCTGCTGTAGCGGAAATGCTGGCAATTGATCTTTTGCCCTTCTCCTTTGTGGAGAATTCTGGGTTACGGCGGTTTGCTGCATGTGCCGGTCCAAAATGGAAAGTCTCATCCAGGACATACTTTTCTACCCGTGCTGTCCCCGAATTGATCTGCACTGTGTCCGACTCAGTAAGACATGCCCTTCAACATTCCTCCTCTCCATTCATCCATTTAAGTATGGATATGTGGACAAGTGGCAAAACAGCGGGGAGTTCATATCTGTGTATAACTGCACACTGGGCACAGGTGCTTGGGGTTGTTTGTGATGTTGGTAGTGTGAATAATCAGTGCAGTAAGGTGGATTGTCGTGGTAACAATCTTCCTGGAATTCGACAGCATGCAACGATTGCTATGCACGGTGTGACCTGTTCACACACTGGTGAGAACATGTTGGACATGGTACTGACTGAAATTGACAGATGGCTAAACCCTCTGTCCCTGAGCGCTGGGTTCATAGCAAATTACAATGGATCAAATGTGGTGAAATGCATCACAAATGGTGTGTTTTTTTTCCGTGTTACATGCATGGCCCACTGTTAAAATCTTGTGGTTCAGGAGTTTCTGCAGCACCCTTATATAAAGGAAATGCTGACCATTGCACAACGTATCTGCTCTCACTTTTCAAGATCTGGAAAGGCCTGTGACCAACTGCGGCAGTTGCAGATACAAAACAGCCTGCCTCAGCACCGCTTAACCTTGATTTAAATATCCCCTCTGATGTTATTCTATTAGACTTTAGCAAGGCCTTTGATAAAGTGTCTCATAATACACTTATTTCTAAACTATTCAAATTAGTTTTTTTCAACAAATATTGTATTATGGATAAAAAAACTGGCTGACTGGCAGATCGCAGAGGGTGCGGGTTAATGGCTATCTGTCTGATTGTGGCTATGTGACAAGTGGGGTGCCGCAGGGGTCGGTTTTGGGTCCAACTTTGTTTAATATTTTTATCAGCGATATGGTAATCCAGTCGACAAATCTACTGATTAAATTTGCTGATGATACTAAACTCGGTGGAGCAGTAAATAATGTTAAGAACAGACAAACTTTAATCAATGACCTTTCAAAAATTGAGCAATGGGCGCGTACAAATAAAATGGAGTTTAATACATCCAAATGTGCCGTTTTGCACTTTGGTAGAAATAACCCTCAACAAGAATATTCATTGAATAACTCTATCATCAAAACCTCTTGTTTTGAAAAGACTTGGGGATCTTAGTAAATAACAAGTTGTCTCAAGTTTCTCACTGTAATAAAATTGCAAATCAGGCAAACTCACTTTTCATAGAATAAAAATATTTTCATTTCTAGAACTGAGCAATGTATCATCCCACTTTATAGATCACACATTAGACCATATATGGATTATGGTTCTCCATTTTGGAGCCCATATCTTCGTGGGATGTAGTGAGGTTAGAAAGATTCAAAGAAAAGTCACAAAATCTATTCCACCTAGCTCACGAAGATTATGATACGAGGCTTCATAAAACAGGGCTGCACTCACTTAAATTAAGAAGAACACGGGCGATCTACTTCAACTTCAAGATTATCAAAACCCTACTTTTATGAAACAATGTGGTATTTCGTTTACGACTAGGAAAACTGGGCTAACTTAACAATAGACAGCTTAATATTGCAAAATGCAAAACCAGTAATAGACAAATTTTTTTCAATAAGAGCTCCGAGACTATGGAATACTCTCCCCCAGGACATTGTAGTGTCTCCCTCTTTTTTGATTTTCAAATCTAAACTGGATAATTGGCTGATCGAACAGGGTCATCTTCATTGATCCACTTATGTGGAGGACAATACTTATAGGCAACTGCCTTCTTTTGTCCAACTAACCAAGTAAACCAAGTAAACCCAATAGAACTCCACGTAATACATGGCAGAGAGGTTGTATGAACAATACAAAGCCATCTCAGAATATCTTGTTATGCACACTAGCCGTGACAGTTCTGGGGCCTCCAAGTCTATGATGACTGAACAGTGGTGCCTCATGGACTCTGTAATAACAATTTTGAGGCCTTTTAAACATGCCACACAGGCAGGGAGTGGCGAGTCTGCCTCCATTTGCCAATCAATTCCACTGCTGCAGGTGCTGAGGCAGACATTGGTGAATGTACAGCATAGCCTTGATGTTGCCGGAGATGCTGGTAGCAGTATATTGCTGCAACACATGCTGACAGTATTTGACCAGAATCCTCACGTTGTGAGCATTCAGCACAGTGACAACTTTGCCATAGCAACAATGCTGGACCCACAATACAAACATGGAATTGCATCAGTACTGGAGGGAGGGCCTGAACAGGTAAAAAATATCAGTGGTCAACTGATGCATTGCTAGGGGGATCACCTCCAGAAGGAGGGAAGTGATACTCCCTCTGTATAACTGCTTGGTGAGGCCACACCTTGAGTACTGCATGCAGTTTTGGAGGCCACACTTAAAGAGGGACATTAAACTCCTGGAGAGGGTCCAGAGGAGGGCAACCAAAATGATTTTGGGCTTGGGGGACAGGACCTATGAGGAGAGGCTCGAAGAGCTAAATATGTACACATTGGAAGAGAGAAGGGACCGGGGGGACATGATAGAGGTCTTCAGGTACATGAAGAGGGTAACTAGGGGAGGAACAGTCAGGGTGCTTCGAAGGAAGGAGAAGGGGGCCACTAGAGGGCATGCTTGGAAGCTGGAGGGGGGAAGATTCAGGGGAGAAAGGAGGAGGTGCTACTTCTCTGATTTGGGTGGTGGAGCCATGTAATGCACTGCCTAGGGGGCTGGTGGAGGCAGAGACGGTGGAGGGGTTCAAGAGGGGCTGGGACAGGTACAGGGGAAGGATTCTGGAAGCATAATCTAATGCAGCAAGAATATCCAGAACTGGGAAGGGAGAAGCCAGAGAAGGCAAGGGGGGCAGCAAAGTCAGCACCCAGGGTGGGGGCTGACCAATCGAGCAGACTCGAAAGACTGTTAGGCCTATTCTGCTGGCATTTTAGTATGTTAGTATGTTAGTAACTGGTGCACTTGGTTCATGGGGCACAGAAGTCACGTGCCAAGGTCAGCAAACCTCAGCAGCATAATCTGGCTGAAGGTGTATCTGGAGAACCATCAAGCATATCCTGCACAGGGAAGGGGACTGTAGTTCCAGGTGGTCTATCATCTAAAGTGGCTGGCATCAACCTGCTTTGGGAGGCTTTGTCCCAAGTGGGTATTTGTGAGATAAATGATTTGGGAGAACAGGATGATGCATCAACAATTAGACTTAATGTGGCACAGAGAATGGTTGAGTCATATTTCTCTGAAAACAGGCAGCTGACAATAACTGAAGATCCTCTTTTGTACTGGAGTGGAAAGGTCAGTGAATGGCCAGAGCTGATTGCAGTGGCACTGAAGTACCTCACATGCCCACTCTCCAGTGTAAGTGTTGAGAGGGTATTCAGCTCAGCAGGTGCAATAGTCAGGGATCATCAGAAAAACCTGTCTCCTGCAAGTTTTAGTTTGCTAACATTCATTAAAACGAATGAGAGGCACATACCAGCACAGACTGCAACCTCGGTATTCATACCCCAGCCTAGTCATGGTGGTCTTGCTGATGTGGAAATGGAGCATCCTGGTGGCACTGGCAGTGGCTGCCTGAAACAGCCCACCACTGATGTAGATGATGACACAATGGAGAAAGAATTTCCCAGTGGTCAGACTTCAGACATCGATGACTGTGAGGGCAGTTTTCTTTATGAGGATGATGATGTGGTTAATGTTGGCAGGTTTTAACTGAAGTTTTTAAAAGGCAGTGTGCCCCCCCGGGACCATCACCACCAGGACTGATGTTATCCACTGCCACCATGAGTCTGTCTGCCCACCAGACCACCACCTCCGGAACTGATGTTGTTATCCACTGCCCCCTGAACCACCACCACTGGGACTGATGTTATCCACTGCCACCATGAGTCTGTCTGGCCCCTGGACCACCACCACCAGAACTGATGTTATCCACTGCGACCATGAGTTTGTCTGCCCCCCCGGACCACCACCACCACCGGGACTGATGTTATCCAAGTCTGCCACCATAAGTCTGTCTGCGCCGGACCACAACCACTGGGACTGATGTTATCCACTGCCACCATGAGTCTGTCTGTCCCCCTGGACCACCACCACCGAGACTGATGTTATCCAAGTCTGCCACCATGAGTCTGTCTGCCCTCTGGACCACCATCACTGGGACGGATGTTATCCACTGCCACCACTGCCACCATGAGTCTGACTGACCCCCGGACCACCATCACTGGGACTGATGTTATCCACTGCCACCATGAATCTGTCTGTCCCCCGGACCACCACCACCGGGACTGATGTTATCCACTGCCACCATGAGTCTGCCCCCCGGACCACCACCACCAGGACTGATGTTATCCAAGTCTGCCACCATGAGTCTGTCTGCCCACCAGACCACCACCTCTGGAACTGATGTTGTTATCCACTGCCCCCTTGACCACCACCACTGGGACTGATGTTATCCACTGCCACCATGAGTCTGACTGCCCCCTTGGACCACCACCACTGGGACTTATGTTATCCACTGCCACTATGAGTCTCTCTGCCCCCCCGGACCACCACCACTGGAACTGATGCTATCCAAGTCTGCCACCATGAGTCTGTCTGCTCCCCAGACCACCACCACCAGGACTGATGTTATCCACTGCCACCATGAGTCTGTCTGCCCCCCCCGGATCACCACCACCGGGACTGATCTTATCTAAGTCTGCCACCATGAGTCTGTCTGCTCCCCCGAACCACCACCACCGGGACTGATGTTATCCAAGTCTACCACCATGAGTCTGTCTGCCCCCCCCGGACCACCACCACCGGAACTGATGTTATCCACTGCTACCACTGCCACCATGAGTCTGTCCAGACCACTACATCCATCAACCAGAGACAGAAAGCTTCTTAATATTTAAACCATTAAGTGAGTATGTGTACTCATGTTTGTTATGCTGCTTCACTTCCTTTAGTTGTATGTTTTGTTTTCTGTAGTTTTTTTAGAGCCGCAATGGTAAAACACATACAGTACACTTCTTTTGTTTCTTTTGCTGGTTAACAAAAAAGGGCTCCATCGCTAAAACTTATTGGGAATGGTACTGTAGCTGTACCATACAGAGAGGAAGCAATGTAATATCCATGTGAAATCCATTCTGGTAAGTATGAAGATTTTATTTAATCCATTTCATTGTTTTATAAAGACTGCAGCAAATATTGCACACAGGTTGTGTTAGTTGACAAGATGTGGCTTTGAAATGTAACTTGACTTTAAGGATTGAGATTTGAGAACCAGGGAGGGATACATAACAATTAAGTTGTAAGAAGTCATTCATTTCTTTTTTTAGGAAACTTCAGATGCTTTGTTGTTCTGACAAAGTGACCTTATCCAAACAAGTAGTTCAACATCAGGCACCTCCCCCCAGGCTGGGGCACACATGCAACACGCAGAAGTAATTTCATTAGATGACCATGACCATCACTAACAACCAGACTCGAGAAGGATGCAGATGAAATCTGTGAAGAAGTAAGAAAATAAGAAACCGTTACAGACAAATCTGCAAATATGTTTCCCCCACCCAAAAAAAAAAATACTTACCTTCACGTGCTTAACAGTTATCCATTGCAAATGTCGATGCAAAAAGTTCTAGTCGAGCACTGGAATGTGCACACCAACAGTATCTGTGACCTGTGAATGATACAGAACAATATCATGAGTACATGTCCATATCAACCCCCCTCACCTACAAAATACAGAAATATATCTATATATATATATATATATATATATATATATATCAACTCACCAAGGCTACTATTAGTGTACAGACAAAGGGCACCCTTCCATCCAGTTGAAATTATCACATTGCATTTGCTCAAATCGCAACACACATTGGATCAGCAACAGTTCGCTCACGGTCATCATTTTATTCTGGGGCACTGCGTGCATGAGTGACTGCGCAATAAATTCTGGGGGACTTTGTATGAGCTGAAACAATCCCATTTCACTTTGTTACCACTTGTCAATTTTCTGCACACAAGAAGGTTGCATTTTGGGCCTGCGGAGAAAATCTGGGGACTCTGTTCCACCACTGCGTGCATGACTAAGTGCGTCATTACTTCTGGGGGACTTTGTATGTGCTAAACAATCCCATTTCTCTTCGTTACCACTCATCAATTTTCTGCACACAAGGAGGATGCATTTTGGGCCTACAGAAAAAAATCTGGGGACTCTGTGCCACCATTGTGTGCATGACTGAGTGCGCCATTAATTCTGGGGGACTTTATATGTGCTGAAACAATCTCATTTCACTTCGTTACTGCTGGTCAATTTTCTGCACCCAAGGAGGATGCATTTTGGGCCTGCAGAAAAATTTGGGGACTCTGTGCCACTTTTGTGTGCATGACTGAATGTGCCATTAATTCTGGGGGACTTTGTATGTGCTCAAACAATCCTATTTCACTTTGTTACCACTTGTCAATTTTCTGTACACAAGGAGGATGCATTCTGGGCCTACAGAAAAAATATGGGGACTCTATGCCACCACTACGTGCATGACTGAGTGTGTCATTAATTCTTGGAGACTTTGTATGTGCTGAAACTATCCCATTTCACTTTGTTACCACTAGTCAATTTTCTACACAGAAGGAGGATGCATTTTGGGCCTGCAGAAAAAATCTGGGGACTCTGTGTGACTTTTGAGCGCATGATTGAGTGCACCATTAATTCTGGGGGACTTTGTATGTGCTAAACAATCCCATTTTACTTTGTTACCACTTGTCAATTTTCTGCACACAAGGAAGATGCATTTTGGGCCTGCAGAAAAAATCTGGGGACTCTGTGCCACCACTGCACAAATGACTGAGTGCACCATTAATTCTGGGGGACTTTGTATGTACTGAAACAATCCCATTTCACTTTGTTACCACTTGTCAATTTTCTGCACACAAGGAAGATGCATTTTGGGCCTGCAGAAAAAATCTGGAGACTCTGTGCTACTTTTATGTGTTCTGTGATTGTAGCTGTGAGCTCATGATGTCATACTGACATTTTTACAGTTAAAGCAGCATTGCAAGAATGTCCTCACAGTTCTGAACTGTACTTTTTTAAGCTACTTTACATTTCCACAGCCACCATTTCTTACCTCCGAGTTTTAACTTGAATGATATGATTCTTTTCACAATTTATGTCTGCTTTACTTACTTGACTACTTTTTTTCATGTATGAAAAAAAATGAGCATGTCTTCCAATATTGTTCGGACCAGGTTTGTATTTATTTGCAGCTGCTTTTTAATAACTATTGTTCCATGGTGTCATAAGACACTGCATGATGCATGACTGTTAATTAACAACAGAAGTGATATATAACAACTACTTGATGTGATGGAGAAATGCAGAGGAAATCAATGACAAAGACCTGGCCAGCACCAATTTAAAAGGAATGCTCCTTTCATTATTTCACACATGAAAAAAGGTAGTACAGCAGACTCAGCTACTGTAAATTCTTGTAACATTCCAGTCAGTCAGGATGTAAGTAAAGGATTGATTGCGCTGCTGCTTTACAGACATTCACCACATTACATAGTTATGGTGATGCACATAAACTAATATGTGGGGGCATTACTACCACTGGAATATTTCTTGCTCCACAGAGTGCAATATATTTCTGTGAAAACTACCCATAATTTCATTGCAGTGAGTCACGTGACTGAGGAATTACCAATCAGAAAAGTCACCCATATTCAGCCACCCTTTCTCAGCAAAGTTAGGACGTGATGCCAGAGGGAGCGCAGGTGCATGCTCCACTATAGTGAATGTCCACCATCTATTCCAATGTTTCCTTATGTTAGTAGGTTCACTTTGTGGTGAAATGTGGGATGTTTCCACTAATAAGGCTCTTCTTACTGGAAACATGGCCACACATTTCACCACAAACTGACCATTATAACATAAAGAAATATTTGGAAACCGACCGGACAATCAGATATTCACTGTAAGGAGCATGCACACACGCTCTCCCTGCCATCACATCCTAACGTTGCTGAGAAGGGAGGCAGAATATAGGCAGATTTTCAGAACGGGAATTCCTCCGCCATGTGACACACTGTAATGAAATTCCGGGTGGTTTTCACAAAAATATATCACACTGTGTGGTGCAAGAAAGATTCCCCTGGAAGGGAAAATGTGTATGATTCAACAATAACAAACAAAAAAACACAAAAAAAGTACAACTCAGTAGTGGGGTGGGGGTTGGGGAGCAGAAAACAATCCCCTCATTTACTATGGCCATGGGATGCCATGGTGGTCCAGCAGCAGGCGCAGCATTGAAATTATTTGCTGCTGCTGTGATTCCACTCTGTTCACCTGCTGCTTCAAAGCACTGAATCTCGCATTGTTTTCCTCGAGCGCTGCCCACACCAGGCCAATGTCAGCCTGGGTTGCAGGGACTGTGGTGGGGTCCACTGCTGTGGGGAATCCAGGTAGTGGGGCTGGTATTGGACAGGGTGGTGCTGGTGGCTGTGGTGGCGGTGGTAGTGGTGGAGCAGCTGCTGTAGTAGCCCTCCTCCTGCTGCTGCAGCAGTGACTGTGAGACACATCTCCCACCCAAGCAGCACCCTCGGCCACTGCCATGGAAGGGCCAGCAGGTGGACACCTTGCCCCTTCTGTGGCAGCATGACACTCTGCCCTGTGGTGATTCAGCATGTGGATGCACTGGCTACTGGTCCCCAAATGTGTCCCAGGGGGGCCACGGCACACCAGCACACCACACACGCACTCCACCACTTTGCTGTCTCCCCTCACACAATTAAAAAACTCCCACACTGGGGAGATGCGGGGGGACCAGACACTGTCCTCACATGTCGGGCATGAGTCCCACCACCACCTACAACTTCTGGGGACACCTTCTGTGGCTGTGGAGGTGGTGGAGGGGGTGCTGCTGGAGCCCCAACAGCTGCTGTTAATGGTGGTGGTGGTAGTGGCAGAGAAGGTGGATGTGCAGCAGCCACCGGTGGCACTGGTGCTGCTGCTCCTGTTGCTTCAACGGGGGAAGCAACACCGGCCAAGAGTCAGGAGTGGTCCAACATCACATGACCACCCCACCCCCCACAGGTCCGCACTCCTCCCCTCCTACTGTGCCCACAGGCCAGCGACTCACCTTCTCCTACGTGACCATCCATCCTCCTTAAGTCCACGGGCCAACACACACATAGACAGTGGACACACACACACACACACACAACATCAGTCACACACACAAAACAAAACCAAACTTATACAAAACAATTCACTAACAAAAAAACACAAATACAATACAAAAACTAAATAAAATAGCTTTTAAAAAAGCTGTTTGTTTTGTTCTGGCACTGAAAAGCAATGAAAGGCAAGCAGTAACTCCTCTCCTCTCACAAATGCTTTCTCCCGCTACAAATGGAAAGGAGAAAGTGAAACTGCTTCTGTGACTCACTTCCTTCTTGCCTGGCTAAAGCTTGTGACTTACAGTACTGCAAGTCATGTGATGTGCCTATTCTCTTCTCACTTTGCCTTACTTCAAGTTAAGGCATAATGGCAATGTGAAGTGGTAATAATAATAACACGAAGTAAGCACTTTACAGGGTCCCTTCACATTGTGCTCCATGGACGCGAAGTGCCCACTTCTTGGGTGGATTAATAATTTACTGCATCTCTACCTATGGCATTTCCTGGGTATCCAGTGTTGAAATGCTGCAGGCTCGTAGAAGTTGTTGAAGATTGGCTGATATTAGTGCATACAAAACTGAAACACAACTTTTAATTTCCCCATACCCCACTGGCCATTCAATTGATTTAAAAGGGAATGCCCAGCTTCCCAAAGAAAAGTGGCAGGACCTATAGGTCCCAATTTACAAATTCACAAAGAAAGTACAATTTTTAAACAACTTACTCGCCTATGATATTCCTTTTTATCTGGTTAATCCTGTGCCACCCCCCCCCCGGCCATTACTAGTAGCTGTCACCCAGAGTCCCCTACGGCAAACCCACTGATGACTTGCCCAATGGGCTAAGCCACAGGGGACACCTATATGCCTTAATGTATATAGTAACCTTTAACTACTTATTCAGTGCATAATTGCACTTATTGCACCAGTACCAATCCATCAAGAAACATGCTTTCCTCACTGATCTGTACCACTGCTATAATCACAATTATGCACTGAATAAGTAGTTCAGAGTTACTGTATGAATTAAGGCATATAGGTTTTCCCCACAGATTAGTCTCTCAGGGGCATCATCAGAGGGCTTACCATGGGGGGGCTCTGAAGAAGTAGGGGGGTGGCACAGGATCAACCAGATAAAAAGAAATACTGAAGTAAGTTGCTGACTCTGAGCTGCTGCTGCTCACTCTCCAAAGTCCCTCCCTGCCCTGGTACCTGTTCTCATACCAGCTCCCTAGAGTAGAGAGGACTCGAGGAGAAGTCACATGGCCATGTCCCATTATACTCCCATCATCTCACTGACTCATTAAGCACACTGATTGACATTGCATACCTGCTACTGTCTTCTTGTTCTTCCTCCCTCTTGGTTGTCTGATGACACTGGTGCTGTTGCCTGTGCCCTCCCTCATCCTCCTCACATGTCTCCTCATCTCAGCTCAAGCTCAGTCAGCTGCTCTGTCTCCTCCTCTGTCTGGACTGTCTGAGACTGTGACCGGGGTCTCAGCTGCCCACCTGCCTGATCGATTGACAACCCCCCCATGAGTCTGATGCTGGCTGACCCCTCAACTCATGGTGTGTAGCCCCTTGACTCCCATCTGAGACTCCGACCGTCTGAATGTCCATTTCATTTTCACCATTTCCCCAACAAACTTTCCCACCTCTGGCAACCCTGCCTGCTTGCACTTAACAGGCAATCTTCTCCTGCTTACAAGTGACATTGGTCCACATCACAACTAGTCCTGCCCCTGGCCTTCCTAGCCAGTCGCAGTGCCCAAGTTTTGCCTCCGCGCATGCGCACTGAGGTGCAGCTAGCGCTATGCACATTGGGACTTAGAGTTTTGGAAGGACACGACTGTGTGTTGTTACTTGCTGCGTGCCTATTGTGGGGTGCCAACTCGAGTCAGGTACAGGCAGGCAAGGTAGCACTTTTATTAAAAAAAAAGATGAGTTCACTGGCTGGAGACACTGGCTGCTGCAGGCTGCAAGCTGGAGGGGAAGCAGTAAAAAACACAGAGTAGGGGCAGCAGAAAAAAAACCACACTACCCTGGCTGCAATGCGGAGGGGGGGGCAACTGCCCCCAGCACCCCCTAAATGGCGCCTCTGCTGGTTTGATGCCTATGAGTTTCAGCATTGTTACACATCCGACTGCCTGAAGTTCCAATATGAATTAACCAGTATCCAGTCCAATGTGAGCCCTTGTTGTCAGATCACAGTATGGCCTTTCATTATACAATTGAGGTGAGTGGAGCCAGTCTTCTTGGACCTTGCAGAAAAAAATCTGTTAAAGATATGACTGAGACTCATAACAAAAATGATACTTATGTATTATCAGCCGAGTAGGATTTCTATAATAATAATTGTAACAATAATACAAAAGTTTATTTATTGACTTTATTCAATTAACCACAGCTTTTAAATACCTAATTGCTAAGCAATAAGTGTGATTTTTGTCACTATTACTTCAGATAAAGATACATTCCACCAACTGAAAAGGCTAATTTATATATCTGCATGATGCTTACTGGGAAACAATTTTTTGTTTGTTTGTTTGAACTGGAATTTCCTATTTCTAAACTGCTGCAAGCAAATAAGTTATATACACAGCCACTATAAAAACTCAGTTGGTAAGATAAGCCCTTTACCAATTTGAAATTCTTTCACCACTTCTGAAAAGCTGCAGGCAGGGCCTGTATACTGACTGACTCCTTTTAACAGTCTGGTTGTGAGGGTGATTTGGCTGAGACATCTCTGCTCCCTATCGATGACTAGCTTGGTCTTAGCTGATCTAGCTAGGCAGGTGTCCCCCTTCTCTTTCGACACTCCATGTGTGTCACTCCCAAAGTTCTGTGCCTGGTTGAAGAGATATCCTTCGCCAGCATTCCTCTCACCTGTCCCTAATTTTGGTTAGAAATGTTCTTCCGTACTTTGTAAAATTTCTGTTTTTGTGTTTGAACAGTGGGGATTGTAAGCACAACATAATGCCAGACATTAAAGTTACAGACTTGTTTTTTCTTCAGAAAAGACATCTTATACGAATACCCTCATTCTGTCAGCTTTCTGAGTGAATATTAATTTTTAAGGTGCATCTCTGATTCTGGGTCTTTGTCCCTGTTTTTTGTAAGCCATGTCCCTGATTTATGAGGCAAGAGGTTGAGAGTTATGTTCCCCAGTAAAACAGTGTGAATCTTCAGTCAGGGGAATAGCAACAGTTTCGCTCCCCTGCTAGAACCTCCAAAACAGTTAATTTCTGGAAAGTTTAGAGAAGCCAGTGCTCCAAGACTATCACTCACGTACAAGTGAGATAGTCTGCCTTCATTTTGACTGTTTATCCTTGAAGTGTCAATACTTTATCAGTTTCATGTGTAATGGTTTCTTACTGTTGTTAAAATCCTTCAACATGTTGTATGCACTTTATTTAGCACTGTAACCACCTGTATCATTGCTATATAATAATCCTTTATTCCAGTGAGCCAATTCAGTGAACAAATCAACCAATAAATAATAAAATGGGTTTCTTATCAGTTACTGTTACAGATATGATGTTTTATAACAGCAATATCAAACAGAACTATAAGGCCCCCCACCTCAGCCCAGAAAGAGTGCAGATGTGAGGAAGTTTGTCTGCTTGCCTAATCATTGCAGACACTTTACTGTGTTGGTTCCATTGTAGTAGTCAGGGTTCCTAAATGGGGTTGGACCTGACACCTCTTGCTATACTTTGCAGGCCACCATTTTTGGAAAAGAAGAGACCCCTTGGCACCATAATCAAGGGACCTGTTCTGTCACAACTCTTGTACAAGTTGTGAAATTTACTGAAATAAGTACAATGTGAATGAAAAATATAAGAAAAATCTGGAAAAACGGAAGTTTACCAAATGTGATCTAGCACCTTCAATATTGCTTAGATTAGCCTACAATATGTATTAATTATGCACATTGAGGCTATTCACATAAAACAAGTCTGATTGTTTTCATGTCCTTACAGTACGGACCAGCATATGCAATTATTGTAGGAAAATATTTCCAAAACTGCTGATTTTTCAAATAAATTTTTGAATAGACTTCATGGTATTTCCTCTGACAAAGTCATCATTGCATTTATATTACATTATACCATATTTCTATCTTCTACAATGTTTCTGCTTTCATTTAAAATAATCTTGACTCAAATATGATGATTTATGACTTAGATATTCCATTTTGTGTATCAATACCTCCAAATGGACCGGTCAAAATTTGTAGACATATGGATAAATAAAACATTTATTTATGCACAAAAAAGTTTTTATTTTGTTTCATTGATGTAAAAAAAGAATCAAAACAAGAGTGCACCACACTAAACAGTGTCAAAATTGCAAATTCAATACAAAAAACATAGTTTAGAATTAAGGAAATAATTATGATTAATTAGGATTTGGTTAGCTGCATATATAAAACTTGTTAGGCAATGCTCTAAGGCTGTAGAATTTCCTGTTTAGTATTACATTGATCATGGCTACTTAATCAATTACATGAGATCATCTCTATACTAATCATCAAGTTCATGACTTTCACCATTCTTATACAAATGTGACATCCAATGTTACTTAATCCACTTCACCTGTTCAGAGCACCGGTGTTAGTGCGCTCATCATTACAGCACCAAAACCCAAAATTCAGCACCCCCTTCCTGAGATCTGCCCCCCAGAGTTGGAATCCTTAGTTACAAGGGGTGGGGTACAGACCTCGACATGGAGTGCTGTAGCACAGCCTCCCACATAATGTAGGTAATTGCAAAATTAATGACTAGCTCCCTAATGACAGATGCACTACCACTGGTGCATTCCAAGGGTGGAACCTACTTAATCACTGTCACTGTCTTCCAAAGTCAGACTCATTTGAACTCCATTACATTTCATGTGGTCAGCCTTACACATACATGCAATAACACATTTGACATTTTTCCTAGCACAATTGCAGCCTCATTGGCATTTGTTTCTTTTACATTTGCAGTCTTTGGTTTGCATGGCCACTTTTGGCTATGGTTCCTTGTCGCCATATGTGTGACTAGCCCAAACAATGTAGGATCGGGAAGCACTGGATTTGACTCAGCTCTTTTACTGACCACTGTCTGGTGTAAAAGGAATGTGTGTGATTCTTGGGAAAAATCAGGAAGCTTAATTGTCAGAGGTTCCTATAGCTCAGTTAGTTAAGAGCAAGACATGGAATGCCAAGGTCCAGTGCCTGAGTCCCAGTGGGCGTCACACTTTTCCTTTCACTTGTACAATTGTTGCTCATTATGCAACACCCTGAAAGGAATGTGTGTGATTCATGGGAAAACTCGGGAAGCTTAATTGTCTGAGGCTCCTATAGCTCATGTGGATAAGAGCAATACACGGAATACCAAGGTCCTGGATTTGAGTCCCAGTGGGAGTCACACTTTTCCTTTCACTTGTACAACTGGATTTTCAAAATTGCCTAGCAGTGGCTTAACTGCATTGAGAGGAAGAAAGAGGGAGTTATTTGAGCCTTTGAGACTGCTTACATTGCTCAGTTCACAACACCCTGAAAGGAATGTGTGTGATTCATGGAAAAACTCAGGAAACTTAATTGTCTGAGGCTGCTATAGCTCATGTGGTTAAGAGCAAGGCATGAAATGCCAAGGTCATGGGTTCAAGTCCCTGTGGGAGTCACACATTTTCTTTCACTTGTACAATTGGATTTTCAAAATTACCTTGCAGTGGCTAAACTGCATTGAGAGAAAGAAACAGGAAGTTATTTGAGTCTTTGAGACTGACTACGTTGCTCATTACACAATACCCTGAAAGGAATGTGTGTGATTCTTCGGAAAACTCGGGAAATTTAATTGTCTGAGGCTCCTATATCTCATGTGGTTAATAGCAGGGCACGGACTGCCAAGGTCCTGGGTTCCAGTCCCTGGGGGTGGCACACTTTTCCTTTCATTTGTACAATTGGATTTTCAAAATTGCCTTGTAGTGGTTAAACTGCATTAAGAGAAAGAAAGAAGGAGTTTATTTTTTAAAATAAATTTACCGCCAACTCCAGGTTGAGGTGAACAGTCCAGTGCCAAGGAGTGGCAGCCATGCATGCTCAGTACAAGGAAAGTGTAGTGCGTGTTGACCATTATAACCAGCTGGTTATAACTGTGAATTATAACCTGGTTTCCCTTAGGGAAAAAAACAATAACCAGTAATTGTATGAGTATTACCAGCAAGATTGTATAATGCTTCCTTCTTTAATCTGGTGCAAGTCTGATATGTGTTGGTAATGGGGTATTTCTAAGCATCTCATGATCACATTCACACTTTTTAACTAACATAATGACAGAGAAATTATACACTGGACAAAAAGCTGACTGTGGTCAAAAGTTCAAGTGTGTGTTTGTGTGTTCCAACTGATAGCTGTCAGTAATCTTCCCTGTAGTGTCAGAGTTGGAATACAAAGACTTCAGTGTGAGATTCCTTTCAAATCAATGTAAGTCCACCAAAGTGGGGAAGACATTTATGTCCACTGAGGGAGCTAAAAGACAAGACTTTACTCAGAATACTTTCCTCATAAAGTGTTAATCCATAATCAGAAATATTAATCATAGGTGTTAATTCCATCGGGGGGGCTTAGTAGCATCCAAATGTTGCTTCAGTGGAACCCTCTACTTTTTCCTTTTCATTGCCAAGCCCCCCTCCTTGTCTTCCTCCTGTTTGCTGCTAAGGTTGCTGAAAGCGTGTTCTGCGCTCACTCCATCTGAGGAGCTGGGGTTGTGATTGTGCTTATATCTCCTCCTCCTCTAATGAACTTACAGCTCCAACCTTTCAGTGACTGAAGGGCCAACGATGTAATTCATAACTGTCTTGATAGATGCAGGAATGTCACCCTAAGTGATCTTTAAGATCGATTTAGGAGTGGCTGGGTCTTCTTCTGTTTCTTGTCATGTCAATCAAATACCTGATTATTTTTATAATCATTTTTGCCCCAATAAACTTCTTTTGCGTAGCGCTTTTTAATCATACATCCTACCTAGACACTTTTTCCTGTAGTATTTTGCTATGCTTGGCAAATTCTTCCAGAGGCATTTTTTGTTTCAAAATTGCTTTGTTTTAGCAATGACCTGGGAAATGTGTTCCCTAATTGGACCTTCCCTTCTCCCTGTTGAAAATCAACTGAATTGATTTCAGATTTGCTTCCTCCATGAGGTCATGCCACAATTTCATAAACTCAGTGTCCTCTGTACCATAGGATATTTTTTCATAACTCTTAAACCCCGAGGTACTCATTTAGCCTCCAAATAAGCTTCTAAAGTGACCTTATGCCAGTACATCCTTCTGCCCTGTAATACATACTTTCCCAATTATCTGTACACAGATTTAGCCTCTTGTTCCACAGGGATATCCCCTTTATTATTGTACAATGCTAAAATGGTATTAGTCTGTTCCCAGGGGCCCAATAGTCAAAACTTTGTCCAGTGGGCAAACAGGTTGTGCATGCTGTTTGCATGCTTCGACTATAATCAAAAGCCCGATTAGTGCAGGCAACATGGAATAGCACCAGGCAAATATATAATATAAGATCTGGGCAAAGAGAGGGGTGTGAACATGAATACAAGCGCTATGCTATATTCAGTGCATTAGCATTGCACAAAGCGAGTTTGGGCAACATGTTTGAATGGCACAAATACCACCTATAAAAAGGCTGACTTACTCCAGGCAAACCCTAAAGGTGGGCAGTGATACTGCAGTCAGAGCAGCAATTGTTGTGTTCAACAGTCACATGCTATTCCTAATGGAACAGGCCTTGGGGGAGGAGGACAGGGCGGAGAGCCATTCTTGTATGCAACAGGTGGGAAAGGGCCAGGGGTTGTGGAGATGCCTGTGAAAACAAAACCAGGACATGGGAAGGGGGTAGGGGATGAGTGGGACTGGCAGGGGTGGGCTCCAAACCCAAGCTTCTGTCCATCAAGGGTGTGCAGGAACTGGCATCCGTGACCCCTGTCTTTAGGGGTCATGGGTCGTGAGGAGGGGAGGGTGATGTCTGTGGGGATAGGATCACCCTGGCCTTTTCACACCTCTGGCTGGATAATGGAATGTCCAGGTCACTGCCAAGGGTTTGGGGAGTGCCCATGGATGACGGTGTTGCTGGTGTGCTGCTTGACCCCAACCTACCTCTCCATTGCGTTGTTGTATGCCATGGGTTGCTGCCACTCATGTTGTGCAGCTGATTGCAACTCTATGGCAGACTGCACCAGCTGCAGTGAGTCAGAAGGAGCCTACCTCTGGGTACACTGTCCTGTGGTACAGTATGTGCTGCTTGGTGTGGATGCTAAGTGGGGAGTGCATGCACCACGTCTTGAGTGAGTAGCAGAGGTAGCAGGGCCATGGCAGATGTGGTGGCATGCACAGGGCAGGTGTGGGATGGTGGGGTATCCTGATGGCTGCCCACATCCACCTGTTGTGCAGGATGACTGGCATGTGAGGTGAAGGATGTGGAGGCCACCCCAGTAGTGGTGGTGGTGGTGGAGGAGGTGGTGGTTGTCCCCAGCAACATAATCTCACTCTCAGAGATGTGGCTGTCAGCAGGTGTGTCTGTACTGTTGCACACCACTACCTGGACAGGAAGGAGGGGGGTTCAGTGTTGGTGAGACCCCCCAGGGCAGCTATGGCCTTCAGATATTGATGTGTTGGCACATACAAGTCTGCATCACTGTCCTCCATTTCCTCCACAAACAAGTTCAGTGGGTCTTCCTCCTCCTCCTTTGGCATCGTCTCTGGGTGGTGCACCTTGGTGGTTGGCCCAGCCTTCTCCTCCTCCCCAAATTATGTATCCTGCACTGTCAGTGTGTAACTCATTACACATTAGTCAAGTCCCAGTGATGTCATATACATGCCCCAGTGATCCAGTTTCTGTTGCCCATGGTCATCATGTAACTGGTGACTAAGGCACAAACTACACTGCACCAGTACTGGCCACCAAGTTACCCATGGATGTCGGCTCTTGCATGCATAACCGTACCCACTAACAATGTATCCAAAAGTTACCACACATGTGCACACCACCACCCACGGTGAATGCCAAAACCCCACACAGTAGCACACACAGCACAAGTGGTAGCATGTACCAACAGACTTGGCAATCACCTTGGCAGATGTGACATACACCCTATGTGCATGTGCAAATGCCAGTGTATCTCTGTGCAGAGAAGTACCCATCAAGTTGTCTGTGGCAGACACTTCATTGCTGGACACCGGGTAAACACAGCAGATGCTCATGTCACAGAGCACATCAGGCCAAAAGAAGCACACAACATGAGTGCTATGGCCATGACTGTTGTGTGCCTCAACACCTGCGGGATCTACACATGTACCCATGCACACACTGATGTGTCCCAGCAGTGCACTTACGTGTCTGGAAGGACACAACCTGGTACTCAAAGGCACCACCAGGGACCCCTGCCACCTCCTCCAGCAGCAGCATGGAAGCCACCACCTCCTCTGCAGGGTAAACTGGTCTTGCAACTGCTGATGACCAGTGTCCACCACTGGTTGCATGTTGTGTATGGCACCATGTAGCCATATTTTCTTTGACATGGTAACGAAGGTCTCTGAAGTGCTTGTGCACCATGTCCAGTGGTTGTCCGTGGCCACCAATGGCATTGACTGCTGCAGTGATCTCCTCCCACATTTGCCTGACAGTGGCATCTGTGGCATGGCTTCATGTCAGCAGGGACTCCCTGGCTTTGTATGCCTTGGCCAGGGCTTTAAGCTCATTGCAGGAGAATTTGTGTTCCCGCAGTCTCTCTCCTTGACCAGAGGCACCTGTTGGAGAAGGTTACAAGACAGTTGTCAGTGCCTGGTGTGTGAGTAGGATATATGTGTGTGTGTGTGTGTGTGTGTGTGTGTGTGTGTGTGTGTGTACGTGCACACGTGCTTTCCCAGTCTCAACCACCATTGCAGCATTGTTATGTGAGTAGGATGTGTGTGTGTGCTTCCCTGATCTGAACCACAGTTGCAGCAGTTTTGTGTACCATGTACCTGTGTTGATGGGATCAGACAACACCCACTGTCAGCCTGTCATAGGCCACTATTATTCCATGCATGGCCAATGTGGAGCACACACAAGTGTTGGTGTGTATGTGACACATACAACCCAACCAACATCATGCATTGGACAGGCAGCAACATGCCAGGAGCACAAAAGCTACCCCCAGAGACATGGGGGCAACATGTATGTCATACAGGTCTGTGGTTTTGCTGTTCCTTTGTATCCCACTGCCATGGATGATGTCCTGCATTGCAGGTGTAAGACTGACAAAAAGACCAATGCAGGGACAGTACCAGACACCATGGTACCTAAGAGTGCTGGTTGTGCCATGCAAGTGCATGTGGCATTAACATGGTTCCCCTACCAAACATGGTAGCATACTTGCACAGGGACCTTGTCATCCATGCCCTTCAATGTGTCTGTTGTCAGCTGAACTCTGTGCCACTGGCACATGGCTTTATGTGGACAGATGGTGTGAGAGTGATGCACACTGTTGGGACACACCTGACAGCTGGGGTGGGATATTCTTTGACAGCAGCATCCTAGGTTAGGTAACACACATTTTTGCAATATATTTTCTGCCGTACGACTGGCAACCCATGTTCCTGCACTGTGATGTACTCCCCGTCAATAGGTTTTATTATGTGTATGGCCTGCAGAGCACTTATCTGTACCTGTGGATGTTGTTTTCTGTGAAGAAATTTTTCTCTTGCAGCATCCCGGTTGCAGTTCCAGTATGCTGTGTAGGGGGGCTCTGATCCACTTTAAATAGCTTGGGCAATTTCAACATGTAAATGTATGCACATCCAGCTATAATGACATGCTAATGTATTGTTTTGCCCACTGACTGCCCAGTGATGCTTATTTGCATAGCCTGATATGCTAATGAGTTATTTTGCCCGGTGACTGCCCAATTAGGCTTATTTGCATAGCCTGGTGGAATATAGCAAATTTGCCCACTTTGCTAAATGGTTTTGCACTTGCTCATCATGCAATGCACCATGCAAAACATGCAAATTCAGTGATGTTATGATGTACCTATAATATGGATCTGACAACGGTAAAATAGTTTTGCCGTTCCTGTTACTGTAGTTTTTTTGTTGTCATGTACTTGTGTTGCCAGCTCGTCCTTGTTGTTATTGTATAACTATGCATAATTTGTTGTTCTTGTCTGCACACCTGCTGTAATGTGCATCAATTGAATGTTATATTTCTTGTGATTTTATGTATAACTGCTGTTTTCAACTCTGAATCCTTTAAAAATAGGCACATGCCTAAAGGATTCATTGTGATGGAAATAAATAACTAAATAAATGTAGCTGTTTGCACTGCTCATTTGCTATATTCAGAGCTGTCTTCAGTGCTGGGCAATCTTTGCACTGCATTCTGGGCTATGTTTTGCACACCTTCATTGGCCCACTATATTCAGCAGTGTTTGTCCACAGGCCGATCCTTTAAATATTGTGTACAATTGGATGTGGGCTAATTTTGCCCGCAGGCAAAGTTTTGAATATTGGGCCCCAGGTCTCAAAAATCATTTTGGCAAGACTACTAGTCATTGTGCCAGTACTCGGTCCCTCTCCACTATTAGCATTGGTCATGGCTGTCCCGACAACCCCACACAAAGAACTGGGAGAAAAAAAACAAAATAGAGTGAACTCATAATATAGTTCACAAAGCACGCTGATCAGGACCTGCACTCATGAGGAAAACAGTGAGGCTACACTAAATTCCGGTACAACTCAAAGTGTGGAATCCTTTAAACCCTACAAGGAAAACATGTGCTGCCAATCAAACACCACCTTCAATCTGGACTCTTCTCAGTTATTGAAAGCTGGTGTATGAAAAAACGCTTCCCAAATGTTCTACCATTCCCATTCCTCCAGGTGAATACCTGCTTCTGTTTCACATGTTGCCTGACAAGTTGCTGGGCCACTGAGCTGGTTCTGCACTAGGTTTGATATACTGTATACTTTTTGGTCCCGCACTTTCTATAAATGTGACAATTGGGAGCGGTTCTCTCTGAATTTCCTGCAGTCTGGAACCTTCCCTACTCAATGACATAACCTGCAAGTAATGACAATTTTTGTTCTCTTGGGTGGGTTTTCTTCCTGCATTTGTATGAAAGATTGAATTTTCTGTTCTGTATAAACAGAGAAAATCTATTGATTCCTAACCCCTTCCATCTCTGGAATGCAGCTTCTGTCTTAGGGGTAGAAAGCTCAGACAACTATCAATCTGTCCGTGCCTTTTCTTTCATGGCACCAACCCTGTGGAATTCATTTCCTCGTCGTATGAGAGAGATTCCCACATTGGCAGTGTGACAGGGTAGAATAGGACCCTGTCCCATTTGCTTTGGAGAAAGTATTTAAATGCAAGAATCTGTATTCTTTCCTTTTCTCTCTTCTCTGTCTGGCTGAGCAACCAAATTTTCCTGTGAGGCTTCAGACTTGATCAACCTGAACAGTCTCACAGTTCTTTGCATCTCACTGTCTCTGTTTTCTCTTGCCATCTGATTTTCCTCCCTTGCATATCTAGATCTGGTAATATAAGAATATGTGCAAATCAATATATGGAAATGAAACTGATAATGAGATCACTTTTGTTTGGAAAATATAGTGTTACTGTTGAAATGTATATATATTTATAATTTGAGATAACTGTAAAATGCTAGAGGTTACTAAAGTGCAAATGCTTGAGCCTTTTGCAAAGGCTGGCAGGACCTCAGGAAGCTCTCGATGTTCTAGCAGCTCCTGAAATTTACAAAGAACAGGACGATTGCAAAGGATGGTGTTGAAAAGCCTTATAAAACAGCTGAACTGAACTGCAACTAGAGGAGATTACAAGAGATTTTATTTTGCTTCTGTACATAGTTATTTTGAACAGGTTTATTTTATGTTACTGCAACTACAAATAAACACTTTTGTGGAATTTTACAACTCCTCCTGGGTTTTCTATATGCTTCCTGACCTGTGCCTCAATGACAGGCAGCCTTTAAACGGAAGTTGAAACATTCTTATTTAAACAGGCTTTTCCGTCTAATTAGATTAGCTGACCTAATTAGTAAATAATCTAGAGCCATTTTATTGTCATGTCATGCATTTTAATTGCTTTTAGAAATGTTTCTGTACGTAAAGCGCCTTGAGTACAAATGATAAAGTGCACTGTATCAAATGAAATATGAATGAATGCGTTTGGGTGAAGCTTGTCATTAATTGATCCATTTGTATTTAAATAATTTCTGACCTTTCCCCAGTTGGAGCAGAGCTGTTTAATTCATGGATCTATAATGTTGTTGCTATGTAAACTCCAGTTTGAAGAGTCAGATAATTTGAAGGAATGTTTGCCTCTGTTACTGGTCTGTTCCATTGTTACTGAAACGTTCTCTGGATCATTATGTCTACAGTCAATCCAGGGTAATAACTGTGCCATATGATATGAACATATGAACATATGAAGAATGCCAGCAGATACAGGCCTGATGGTCTATCTAGTCGGCTGGAGTGTGCAGCTAGCAGTCTGTTACATTGGAACTGCTCCCCCCTCTCCAACTGCATATCCAATTTCATGCCCATACTAGCTGTTTCCCCTTCCCCCAACACTTCATTGGCAACCTTCCTCCTGACTTTGTCCCATCCCCCTCCTAAAACTGCCCACCATCTTCACCACTCTCTCTGTGAAATAGTGCTTTCTCATTTCCCTTCTGAATAGTCCACCCTTCAACTTTAGATTGTGCCCCCTAGTGTTCCTTCCTCTCCTTAATCTTAAGATTCTTTCTATACTATCTTTATTTATGTCTTTCATATATTTAAAGGTTTCTATCATGCCCCCTCTATCCCTCTGTTCCTCCAAGGAGTACATGTTGCACTCCCTCAATCTTGCCTCGTAGGGTTTGTCTTCCATACCGAGGAATCGAGGATCATCCTGGTTGCTCTGCATTGAACCCCCTCCAGCAATTTAACATCTTTCTTTAAGAAAAGATGCCAGAACTGCATGCAGTACTCCAGGTGCGGCCTCATCAGTGACCTGTACAGTGGCAGGATGACCTCCCCTCTCCTGGATGCATTTCCTCTGACAATACACCCTTGCATCTTATTAGCCTGAGCTGCCACTTTTCTGCACTACACTAAATGGTTCATTTACCATGTTATTATCATACCAAGATCTTTCTCCTCCTCTGTAAGGGATAACTGTACCCCCAAGTCAGTAATGATTATTAGGGTTTCTTGCTCCCAAGTGCATGACTTTGCGCTTCTTTGCATTGAATCCCAGCTGCAATGTTTCTGACCAGTGCTCGAGCCTAGCCAGATCATCCTGTAGCCCCTGCCACCCCCTCTGTGTCATCTACCACTGCACCTAACATTGTGTCATCCACAAAAAGACTGATCTTATTCTTAGTCCCATGCGAGATGCCGATGATAAATAATGATAAATCTTCATCTTAAGTAACCATACCCCACCCTCTCACTGTGGTTTCTCTAGGTCCTGAAATGTAATCACCCCTCCCATATGAAATGGTGCATGGCCTTTTTTTAACTTAGCTCAGTCTGCCCTTAGAATATTAAGTGGCAAAGTCTGAAAAAGAAATACAAATGTGGGTATAATGTTCATTTGTAAGGATTTTTCTTTACACAGGAGGGATAAGAGTGGGATAATCTCCCATCTTTTAAGGTTTTTTTAGTACCACTTTTATTAATCTCCCATAGTTGGCTTCAGATTCGATAGATTAGCTGGGATGTGTATACCTAGATACCCGATCTGAGATGAGACCCATTTGAATGGAACAAGCTGTTAGCTGGTGTCATTAGACCATTCACCAGGACTGCCGCTGTCCTTCTGATATTTATTTTAAAACCTGAAGCCTGGCCATAATCCTTTGAAATCTGCTTCAGAATGGGAAAGTCCATACTGGGTTTCTAAGATAGAGCATGGTATTGTCTGCAGAAAGTGAGATTTGATTCCCCCCAACAATAATGCCCTCCAGCTTTGGATGACTGCTTACCATAGTAGCCAGTGGTTCAATACTGAGGGTCAATCGAATTGTGATAGGAGCAACCTTGTCAGGTAACCCTTTTTATCAAAATTAAATCTGAAGCTGTCCTATTCACTTTAACCCTGGCTGCAGGCTTAGCATAAATTTCTCTTAGCCAGAAGCAAAATTTGTCTCCAAAGCTGAGTTAATGTAGGGTAGCAAAAGGGAAGTCGCAGCTCAACCTATTGAATACTTTTTCTGCATCGAAGGTGATAACTGTCTGTTGTTCCTTAGCTCTATTCCCTTCATGCAAGATGTTTTAAGCATATCCAAATGTTATCTGAGAAATGGCTGTCTAGAATGAATCCATCTTGATCCGGCAGGTGCACCAGTTGTTGTAAGACTGTGTTAATCCAGTTCTCAAGCACTTTTGTAAGTATTTTCAAGTCAGTATTGAGGTGTGAAATCAGATGGTAAGATTCACATTGCTTACATTAATAATAATAATATATAATAGTAATCTTTATTTGTTAAGCGCAATTCATAACATACCAAAGCGCTGTACAAAGATAAAGTAACCAATTTAAAAACCAAAACAAATCTAACAGATAAGAACTCTCCAACTTCTTTACCATATCTTAAAAACAATATTTAAAATATAAAGCTCTTACTCTTCATGCCTTAAGGGTTTACAGTGAAGGCAAGTCCAAAAAGATGTGTTTTCAAAGCAGTTTTGAAACTCTCCACTGTCAGGCACTCTAGTATCCAACAAGGTAGAGAATTCCACAGGGTGGGGGCAACAAATGCAAATGCCCAAGCTCCAGAAGTTTTCAGTCATACCCTGGGAATCTCAAGCAATCCCTCATTGGCTGAGCGGAGTGGTTAGAGGGGACAATAGGGATTCAGAGGATCTTGCAGGCAACTCGGATCCTGTCCATGTAGGGATTTATAGGTCAGCAAGCCGAGCTTGAAGGTGATCCACCACTGAACTGGCAGCCAGTGCAGTTCACGTAGCACAGGTGTAATATGACTGGATCAAGTTGATACAAGCAACAACCTGGCTGCAGCATTCTGCACCTGCTGCAAGCAGCAGATATCAACCCCCGGAACCCCTAGGTACAGGGAGTTACAGTAGTCAAGGCGTGAGGTCACAAAGGTGTGGACCAGTGTTGAAAGGTCACTGGATGGAACAAGGTGCTTAATCTAAGTGATGTTCCTCAGATGGTAAAAAGAGGACTTGACTGCTGCTGACACCAGTGAATGAAGTGTCAGCCCATCATCAAGTAACACCCCCAGATTCCGTGCCCATTCAGAGGCCAGCAACTGGGAACCCCAAAGCCAAAGCCCTGAAGGTCATCCCGCTGCCGACCCTTCTATCTGGTAAGCCGGTTCCATGACCAACACCTCGGCCTTGTCATAACTGAGTTTTAACCAGCTGGTATTCATCCATTCTTGGATTTCTACGAGACAGTTGTTAAACACTGAGAGTGCACTATCCTGGTCAGGCACAAAGGATAGGCAGAGCTGAGTACCATCTGCATAGCAGTGAAAACTCAGCCCATACTGCCTCACAATGTCTCCCAATGGCAGCATATACACTGTGAACAACATGGGGGACAGCACTGAACCCTGCGGAACCCCACATTGCAGAGAGAATGAATCAGAGGAACGAGTCCCCGATACCACTCTCTTCGATCTGCAAGTGAGAAAAGAATGGAACCATCTGAGAACTGTACCAGACAGGCCACAGATGACCCACAGACACTCCAGCAGCACCCCATGGTCCACAGTGTCAAAAGCTGATGAGAGATCAAGAAGCACCAATACGGAGCAGTACTTCTGATCTCTTGAAATCAGGCGATCATTGAGCACCCGAACCAGAGCAGTCTGTGTGCTGTTTCTCTTATGAAATCCAGACTGGGGAAGATCATAAATATCATGGATGGTAAGATGGTTCTCCAGCTGCAACGCAACAACTTTCTCAATAACCTTCCCTACAAAGGAAAGGTTAGAGACTGGCCTGTAGTTTGCAGGATAATCCAGATTAAGAGAATATTTCTTGAGAAGGGGTGTTACCACCACCTCCTTCAGGGAGTTAGAAAACTCACCCATCTCAAGTGAGCACCAGATTAGTTCAGCTAGAACCAGGCCGATGACATCCACACACCCTATTAAAAGGCAAGTAGGGCCCGAATCTAAACTACAGCTGATTGGCCACATGCTCTGGAGAATCCACATGATATCCATGAATGCCAGCCAGTCACACTCCATCCAACAGAACCAAGGGGTAGTGACCTTGCACCAACCACCCCCACCTCCCATAGAGTGCGCCAGACAAACCTTCAATCTGATGTCAGTAATCTTATCAGCAAAGAAGCGAGCAAACTCCTTACATTTAGCTTGACAAAAACGCTCTCCAAACTTACAGACAGGCTGAATTGCACAGTCTGTCTACAGTTTGGAAAAGCTGAGTTGGTTGGTTCTGAGCTGCAGCAATCTCCCTGGTCAGGAACTCTGCCTTCTTACGGGAGATTGTTGACTGATAGTCTCTATAATGCTCCATCAGTCTTCTCCCCAGGTTTACTCAATTTTGGTGTCACTGTTCTAAAAGCCATTTGCCAAGATTCTGGAAAGCCCCAAAAACTCTCACCTGAGTTGGAACAGTTTAACCAGTAAACATGAAAGTTGTTGCTTAAGGTCTTAAAAAAATGGAGACGAAGAGAGGATCACAGATGTAGAAGTGGGTAGCCATCTGGGAACTAGCGACCATCGAACAGTATGGTTCACAATAAACACAGCAATAGAGTCAAGCCATACAAAGACAAAGGTACTGGATTTTAGGAGGGCTGACTTTGTCAAAATGGGTGAGTGCCTAAGGAATGCACTAGCAAATGGGCAGAAAGGAGGGGTGGAAGAACAATGGGAATATTAAAACTGCCATCACAGAGGTATCAAGCCTTGTGTAAAGCAAATAAACAAAACGAAACGAGGTAAGAAACCACTATGGTTCTCAAAGGAAGTGGCAGTGAAGGTTCAAGAGAAAAAGAAAGCATTCAGGAAGTACAAGGAATCACAGAAGGAACAGGACAGAGAACTGTATCAGTTAAAGCAAAAGGAAGCCAGGAAAGCAGTCAGAACAGCAAAGGCCCAAACCGAGGAAAAGATAGCCAACTCAGTTAAGAAGAGGGATAAAACCTTTATAGGTACATCAGGGAGCGAAGGAAGACCAAGGAGGCATAGTGAGGCTTAATAAAGGGAGGAGGGTGGGCAGAGGGTGACTGTGAAAAGGCAGAGATACTAAACAAATATTTTTGCTCAGTATTTACAAAGGAAGAGGGGAGGTACCTAAAACAAACAGTAGAAATACTCTGGATACAGAAGTTGATACCAGCCCATCTATAGAAGAAAGGGTTCTGAAAGAACTCTTAAAACTGAAGGAGGACAAAGCAATGGGGCCTGATGGGATTCATCCCAGAATTCTAAAAGAACTAAGGGTAGAACTATTGACAACACTGACTACCCTCTTTAACAAATCATGGGAGGATAGGGTGGTACCCGAGGACTGGAGGAGGGCAGATGTGATTCCCCTTCAGAAAAGTGGGAGCAAGGCAGAAGCAGGAAACTACAGACCTGTTAGTTTAACCTCAGTGGTAGGGAAAATGATGAAATCACTTCTGAAGGAAAGAATTGTTAAATATCTAGAGGCCAGAGGCACAGGACCCAAGGCAGCATGGATTCACAGCAGGAAGGTCATGCCAGACAAATCTGATAGATTTCTTTGACTGGGTGACCAAAGTAGTTGATCAGGGAGGGGCTGTGGACATGGCCTACCTAGACTTTAGCAAGGCATTTGACACAGTCCCACACAAAAGATTAATATACATGTTAGCCAGCCTGGGAGCGGGTCCCAAGATGACAGCCTGGGTAAAGAATTGGCTGGAGAATAGGACACAGAGAGTAATAGTAAATGGAGTCCACTCTGAAAAAGGGGGTTAGTAGTGGGCACCGCAGGGTCTTAGTATTATACCAGTCCTCTTCAATGTCTTTATAAGTGACATTGCAGAGGGACTGGAAGGAAAAGTATGTCTCTTTGCAGATGACACAAAGATCTGCAACAGAGTTGATGCACAAGGTGGGGTGGAAAGGATGAGAAGGGACTTGGCAAGGTTAGAGGAATGGTCAAATGTATGGCAGCTTAGATTCAATGCTAAGAAGTGCAAGGTAATGCACCTGGGAAACAAAAACCCAGGGGAAGAGTACACAATGGGGGGTGAGATATTAACAACAACAAAAATGGAAAGGGACCTGGGGGTAGTCATATCAGATGACCTAAAGGTGGGCAAGCAATGTGAGAGGGCAGCAAGGAGGGCTGGGGATACTGGGATGCATAGGGAGAGGCATCACCAGTAAAACAAGAAGTTATTATCCTCTGTACAGACAGCTAGTGAGACCCATCTGGAGTACTCGCGCAGTCTGGAGACCCAATCTCCGCAAAGACATAGACAGGATGGAAGCTGTCCAGAGGAGGGCACTAAAATGGTGCAGGGTCTGCACCGGAAGACATATGAAAGAGAAACTTAAGGAGCTTAATATGTATAGCCTCGAGGAAAGGAGGAGAGGGGGACATGATAGAAACTTTCAAGTACCTCGAGGGAATCAACAAAGTCCAAGAGGGTAGCATCTTTCAAAAAAGAGGTGTGCAAGAACAAGGGCACAATTTGAAGATAGAAGGGGCGGCTCAGAGGTAATTTAAGGAAGTATTTTTTCACAGAGAGGGTGGTGGATGTATGGAACTGCCTTCCAGAGGAGGTTGTGGAGTCACAAACAGTGGTGGAATTCAAGCATGCATGGGACAGTCATAAGGCAATTCAAGGGGGTTGGGGTAGGAAGAAGTAGGCTGCTGGTTAACTAGAATCTGCAGCTTATCCATCAGGTAGGGAAATGGGCAGACTGGGTGGGCCAAGCGGTCCTTATCTGCCATCAAATTCTATGTTTCTATGTTTCTGTATTGAACCCACCAGATCATGGGACTTCTCTGATTTCAAATCAGTTATTACTGTAGCCACCTCTCCCACAATAATTGGACTATCTGTCATGTGCTGGGCTTCCTCAGTTAGTAATGGCAATTCTACTCCATTCAAAAATCCCTGTATTTCATCCTGGCCAACCTGCTCTATTCCTGGTGACTAATGCAATTGTTTGTAATGTGCCCTAAAGTGTTTTTCCACCTCTTTAGTGGTGTACCCAACCTTTCCACCCCACCAGTGCATATACTTTCTTAACATATCAATTTGCCTGTGCCTTAAGAAGGTGGAATACCAGAAGGTAACTTGCCCTGTTCCCATGTTTGAAATGCAGCTGGTTGAAATATTTTAGTTTCCCCTGTCTTTTGATTTAACAAGTTCTGTAGCTCCTGCCTGATAGTTTTCATTTGGATGTCTAACTCTGGCAAAGCTGGTTTTTTTCATGTTGTCCCTCCAACACCTTAAGCTTTGCTTCTAGCTGAAGTTGCTTTCTTGTTTTTTCTTTTTTTTTATTTAGAGGCAAAGGAAATAATGATGTCCTGGAGTTTTGCCTTTAGTGCATCCCAAATCCATTTTTGTTTTACCTCTGTCACTATATGATCTCCTGAGTACTCCTTATAGTGTCCTGTATAGGCCTTTTAAACTTCTTTTCTTTAGAGGAATGTATTTATCCTCCGGAAAATTGACTGTGTCTAATTTCCCAATTTAATTTCCACTGGGAGCGCCACCCGTGGTCTGTATTCCACATGGGCGATCTAGTACATTTAGAGTACATGTGGAGCTCTCTCTTGCTCCCAGGGAATAAATCTATCCCGGAGCAGCATTTGTACATGTTGTAATAAAAATGAAGTCCATCAGGCCCAGGTGAAGTTCCCTCCATATACAGTCCCTGTACTGAACCCTGCAGCACCTTGCTGGTCACTCTCCCCTCATTAGAATGAGTGGCGTTTACCACCACCTTCTGTTGCCTATCCATTAACCATTTTTTTACCTAGTTTTCCACTTTAAATCTCACCCCTAGACTGCCTAATTTCTTTAGCAGTCTCCTTTGTGGCACAGTGTCGAAGGTCTTGCTGAAGTCCAAGTAGGCCATGTCCACCTATTTCTCTGGTCACACAATCAAAGACATCAATCAGATTCAACTGGCACCCCCCCCCCTGAATCCATGCTGCTTTTAGTCTTGTAAACCACTGGAGTCAAGATACTTCACTAGCCTTTCCTTTAGCAGGGTTTCCACTAATTTCCCCACCAATGATGTGAGACTTACTGGCCTGTACTTGCTAGCCTCCTCTCTGCTGCTGCTGTTATAGAGTGAGACTACATCTGCTCTCCTCCAGTCCTCTGGAACCACGCTTATTTCCAGTGAGTTGCTGAATAAGGCCATCAGTTGTGTAGCAAACACTTCCATGAGTTCCTTTAGCACCCTTGGGTGCATCCTGCCCATCCCATGGCCATGTCAAGTTACAGATTAGCAAGTCCCTTCAGGACCTTTTCCTCTGCAAATGGACTTTTTTCCACCTCCTCTCCAGTGTTCCTGTTGCTTCTTGGTGGTCCGTTACCCTATCCCTCCATTATGAAGACTGAGGAGAAGTACCTATTCAGGATGCCTACTTTTCCTGATTCTCTTCTGTGCAGTCTATCTCTGCCTTCCTCCTTATCCTCACTATCCCTGCCCATACATTCCTCTTCTTACTTATGTACC
Source organism: Neoceratodus forsteri (assembly GCA_016271365.2). Classification (NCBI taxonomy): domain Eukaryota; kingdom Metazoa; phylum Chordata; order Ceratodontiformes; family Ceratodontidae; genus Neoceratodus; species Neoceratodus forsteri. Next base: position 1,299,748,749 of record CM057455.1, read on the forward strand.
TGAAGAAAGTCTTGTCCCATTTTGCTACCCCTTTGGCTATCCTTTTCTCTGTCTGTGCCTTTGCTCCCCTCACTGCCTTACCTGTTTCCTTCTGTTTTACCTGGTACACTTCCATATCCTCCTCACTGTGCATTTCTTTGTACCTCCTGAATGCCACTCTTTTTTCTTTCTCTTTTGTGGCCACTTCCCTAGAGTACCATAACGCTATTTTTACGTTGGCTGCGTTTGCACACCCAACATTTTGTGGCAAGGATAGGGGATTTTGTAACTGCTCCCTCCCACCCAACCTTCCCTCTGAGCACCCCCCCAACAAACATTACTCTAACACTGCCTGTGCCCAATCCTCTGGTGTCGTCCCTCATAGTTTTTTTCTGTTTTAGTTTTATTTATATTGATTGCCTGTAACAAAGAAAACCATCCCTCAATGTCTGTTGCAGGTGTTTTGTAACTGCTCCCCCCCCACTCGACCCTCCCTGTCAGCTATCACCCCCCCATAAATGAAACACTGAGACTGGGGGTGCCCGATCCCCCAGTGTCATCACCTGAAATATAGAAAACCATCCCTTGTCATTTTATTATTGTTGTTTTTTTTAATCCTATAAAATAGAAAACTGTCCATCGTTGTCTGTTGTACCGTTAATCCCCCCACCTGACCATCCCATACTTACCCAGCGGGGGTCTGTTGCTGTGATCTTCTCCAGACTGCAGAGATGTCTTTACTATTCAAAGTCAGACCATGAATTGAAACCATGTGTACGGTTCAATGTATTTCAATGGGGTTTTGAATTTAGTGGCATAATTTGGCCATTTTTGAATGTTTTTGCTCCAGATTGCCAACATTACAGTTTTGGGACCCCACCTCATGAACAATTACAGTGACGAAAGTTGATTTTGTGATTGTTGTGCGAAATCACCATTCGGGCAGGAATTGAAAATGTTCTCTGCCCTTGTTCATGACATGGAGTCATAAGAAGGCTACGTTGAAAATGTGGGGCAAAAATATTAAAAAACAACAAAGTTATGAGCCTTTGTTGAATTTGCAAACGCAGGCTTGTAACTCTTGTAATTTTCAATATTTTCACCCCAAATTGTCAACATAGCCAATTCTTGATAGCACCTCATGAATGTGACAGCTGTCATTTTTCAAATCCTGGCCGAAATGTGTTTTCACGTCCCAAAAGGTGAGTTTGTAGTTGCTGTGCAAAATCACCTTTTGGGCAGGAGTTGAACATTTTCTCTGCACTTGTTCATGAGGTGGGATAATAAGAAGGCTGTGTTGAAAATTTGGGGCAAAAATATTACAAAACAGCCAAATTATTTCCCTATGTTGAAATTTACCAACACAGCCTTGTAACTTTGGTAACTTTCAATATTTTGACCCCACATTTTCAACATAGTCATTTCTTCACAGAATCTCATGAATGTGACAGCTGTCATTATTCAAATCCTGGCCAAAATGTGTTTTTGTACCTGTGGCATGAAATGACTTTTTGTTGGGGATTTGAAACTTTTCACCTACCATGTTCATTAGGTGGGCTAATAAGAAGGCTATGCTGAACATGTGGGCCCAGATGTTCAAAGGGGTTGCACCTGGCGCAACTGAGTTGTGCCAGCACAACCCCAGAAATGCACCCCAGGGCAGTATTCAAAAGAGGGACTTGTGCAGTGCAGGTCCTGATGAGCCAGGGCGCAAAGATAATGTATGCGGCACATCTCCAGGGGGTGTGCCCATGCATATGCGACACATTCCAGTATTCAGCCTGGGATGTGTGGTGCTGTGCTGGCACAACCCTGAGATGCACCGCATACTGGGGCACACAGCTGAGCCCCAAAAAAAGGCTCAAATGGGAGCCACCCACAGGCGGGCCACTGTAGTGCAGTGTGCAACACAGCGGCCACCAGTCATGGGTGGTTCCCCCAAAGAACACCATCCACAAGCATCCACATACCTCCCTGGTAGTCAAGTGGCACCCCCCTCTCCCTCTCTGCAGCCACAATCACCAGAAAATACACTTTTTCCATTCTCTGGTAGTCTAGTGGTACTCCCCTCCCTCCCTGTAGTGGTGATCACCAAGTGTCACTGAATTACAATCCCTGGCAGTCCAATGGTACCCCCCTCAATCCTGATTCTCATATTGTCAGTACATACATATTTGAACCCTCCCTGGTAGTCTAGTGGAACCACACTCCCCATCCGTAGCTGCGCAGCCCATAAAATAATATTCACTAGTCCCTGGTAGTCTAGAGTAGCCCCACCTTGCCGTGATGTCCGATCGCCAGTATGAGACATTGAAATGTGTCCCTGGTGTCCAGTGGCACCCCCACCCAGCCCCCATCATCAGCGGCAACTGCAATCCCACCCGCTTACCACCCAGCTGCCCTCAAATGACAGCTTAGCAGTAGTATCTGTAAGCCAATTGGTCCACACTGTGGACCAATGGGCTTACAGCTGCTACAGTAAGCTGTGCAGCTGGGCAGTAAGTGGGCAGGATTGCAGCTGCCCGCCAATGACGGAGGTGGTTCTGGGTGGGTGGGGGTCCTGTGTGAGTGGGTGGGTGGTGCCACTGGACCACCAGGGACATAGTTCAATGTCTCATACCTGTGATCAGGGATACGGGTGGGGTAGGGGTTACTACTAGACTACCAGTGAGTAGTGAATTTTATTTTATGGGTGGCACAGCTACAGCCGGGGTGGAGGGTTCCACTAGACTACCAGGAAGGGTTTAAATATGCATGTACTGGTGATCGGAGCATTGGGGGGGGTACAACTGAACTGCTGGGAATTGTAATTCAGTGACATTTGATGAAAGCTGCTACGGTACCTCTAGACTACCATGGAATGGGGAAAGTGTATCTTCTGGTGTTCGCAGCTACAGCAAGGAAGGGGGTACCACTGGACTGCCAGGGATTGTAATTCATGTATGTTTGGTGATCGCAGCTGCAGGGAGGGGGAATTACCACTGGACGTCCTCTGGGGGCACCGCATGCTTTTACAGGGTGCCAGCCGCATGTTGCTGGCCTGTCCTGCTCAACGCTTGCAAATTGGGCCACAATGACATGCAAATGGCCCCATTTGCAACTTGCATACATTATGGCCCCATTTACATACTGCTGGCTGAATATCGGGAATTTGCACACAGCGTAACTCTGTTGCGCTGGCGCAGTTCCCATTCCTAGTATTCAGCCCTGTCTGGGGGGATGCGCTAACACACTGTATTTGCGCAGTGCGCATCACCTGATGTATTCAGAGGAGATGCACCATTACTCATCTCTTCTGAATATATCTCTGAGTTGCACCAGAGCAACTCAGTTGTGCTGCGCCCCCACTTGTGCCATTGTCAGGCACAGTTCTGAGTATTGGGGCCCTGGTGTACAAATATGTTAAAATGCCTAGGTTATGATTGAACGTTACACCATTTCAACGTTCACTCATAACTTCACTCATTTTCAATATGTTGACTCCAACCTTTCATCATAGCCATTTTTCCACACCACCTTATAAACATGACATGTCATTTTTAAAATGCTGGATGAAATGTGTTTTCGCACCTCTAGTGTGAAATGACTTTTTGGCCAATATACTATATAAATGGCACATGTCATGTCTATAAGGTGAATTCTAAAACAAGTATCTTCAAAATTTGGGTTCAGAATTGCAAAAAACAAATAGTATAACAAGCAATCAACATTTGGCATTGGCAAATGCTCGTTTCCTCCTACTTTTGCTCACTTCCTTCATGCAGAAGCTGGTTGCCTTCTCTATGCCTTCCCTTAGTTTACTCCACTGTTTCTCTACCCCTTCCCGGCAATCCTCTTCTGCTAGACTGTTTTTAAGGCAGTCTTCCATTTTTTTTATAATCTGTTCTCCTATTTCTAAATCTTCTGGACTTTCAAAAGAAGTTAAAAGATCTGATCCCAGAGATTTTACAGGATAATGGGGGACCAGAGGTTGAGAAGGGGACTCTCTGGGACACCTTAAAAGTAGTCCTCAGGAGGAAGGTTATCAAGTATGACTCTCATTAAAAAAAATCACAGCAAGCCACTCTGGAGTCTTTGCAATCCCAGCTGAAAACACTGCAGGAACAACATGCCGGGGGGAGGGGGGGCGGTGTAGCAGCCTGGCTCTTACTGGAGGCCACAAAGCAGAGGATACAGCATATATTAGACATTAAAATGGACCAGGCTCTTCAGTACTTTAAAACAAAGGTTCTATGAATCTAGCCCAAGAGCCACTAGAATTTTAGCACATCGGCCATGACATAAGGTAGCCCAGTCAACTATCACCCAGATCCACTCTCTGGCATTCAGTAAGCATACTAACGTACCCTCAGAAATCAGGAAAGCATTTCAAGATTTTTATAAACATTTGTACACCCCAGAAACGGGATTTGATTCCCAGTTAACTCAGTCCTTCATGTCCTCTCTCCACCTACCTAAATTATCAGAAACTCAAAATAAATAGATTAACGGGCCCGATCTCAGAGATGGAATTGTTGACTGTCATTCAGAGCTTAAAGTCAGGAAAGAGTCCAGGGCCTGACGGGTACACCAGTGAATTTTATAATACTTTTAAAGCTCAGTTAAAACCAACACTTTTGAGAGCCTGTATGGCTGTAATGGAGGAGGAAGTGGTTCCACCTATCTGGAGATATGCCATCATCTCCAGTGTGCCTAAACCGGGGGAAAGACCTGATATACTGTTCCTCATTATGACCTATTTCAGTCCTCAATATAGACTATAAGATTTTTGCTAAAATTCTGATATCTTGTCTGGAGGAAGTTTTGCTGCAGCTGGTTAATGCAGATCAATGTGGATTCATTCCCTCCAGGCAGACGTAAGATAACATAAAAAGAACCCTTCACATTTTGCACCACGCTGCCTGTTCAGGGGACCCATTCTTGCTCATGAGTTTGCATGTGGAGAGGGCCTCCGACCAGGTGGTATGGCCATTCTTGATGGCCACATTGGGGGCACTGGATTTTTCCAGGAACTTTCAAAAAATCATAATGAGTCTGTATGAGAAACCAATGGTGTATGTCAAAATGAATGAGTCAATTTTGAACCTTATTCCTTTAATGAGGGGGACGAAGCATGAGTGCTCCTTGTCACCCCTGCTTTTTGCCTTATATCTGGGGCCATTAGCTCAAGAAATCTGACAGGAACACCAGATTACAGGAGTGAAAGTGGGGGTGGAGGGGGACACACATAAGGTAGTTCCCTATGCTGACGATCTGCTGGTGTACCTGTCAGCCCCAGGGGACTCATTGCCCTCTCTGTGGAAGCTTTTGGACAACTTTGGTTCTATGGCAGGATATAAAGTGAATTTATCTAAAACGGAAGTCCTGCACCTACATTATACACCATCAGGGCCTACACAGAGGTGTTATACCTTTAAATGGAACCTACCCTCCCACAAGTATTTAGGGGTCCACTTATCCCCGGACCCCTTCCAATTAGTTAAATATAATTAAGAGCCTCTTATTCAGAGGCTGGGCTCGGATTTGGAGAAGTGGAGAACTCTCCCTCTTCCCCTCACTCAACATGTGGATGCAGTAAGAAATAATTTGTTTCCAAAGGTGCTTTACCTTTCACAGACTCTATCAGTTAACCTACACACATGGTCATTCAGTGAGCTAAATAAAAAAATATTGCATTATAGTTGGGATGGGCAACCTCCAAGGATTAGATTTGCTTCCTTGCAGTTCCCTAAGCAGTTGGGGGGATTGGCCTTGCCTGATTTAGCTTGCGATCACACTGTGGCACAGCTGTGGGTTATATTTCTTTGGCTGCACTCATCTCTTTATGCTAAATGGAGAGGGTAGAAATCTGAAAGGAAGATCTCACAAATCTTCCCCATATTTTATTGAAGCTCCCGGGGATCCTTGCTGAGGCCATCACAGATAACCTATAGACACGTAACACATTGAGATGTTGGCATGCCCTATTTGCCTCCAGTTTCAGCCATTGAGGTCTCTGCTGCTCTCCCTCCCTCGCCACCAGTCATTTCTCCTGGCTAGTATAGACACTGGCTTTAAGAGGTGGGAGAGACATGGTATATTCACTTTATGGCACATGCTTAAAGATGGTGCTCCTCAACCTTTTGAAGAACTCCAGCGGCTCTATGACCTGCAACCCCAAGACAGGTTTCGTTATTTACAAGTGATAAACTTTGTTATGACATTCCCTAGAGATCAACTTACACAAGGATATCACACCACTATCATTGATCTTATTAGCAAAGCACTGAAGGGACAAGCTCCTCTCCAGCATGTGATTATCTTATCTTTCTCAAGCATTGCTTGAAGTGAAGGGGGAGGACTCGATACGATATATTAGGCATAGATGGGAGACAGATTTACTGTAGGAGTTGTCTTATCAGATTCAGTTTGGGACAGGCATATTTAAATTCATACAATCCTGCACAGCATCCCATAAATGGAAAAAATTTGCCTGGAAGATCATAACTAGATTCTTTAGAACTCCTGCAATTCAGACTAAATACCACCCACACATATAAGCAACCAGCTGGGGGGGGCTGTGGTGTTTCCCCTTCTACCCATGGACATATTTTCTTGGGTTGCAGGAAGTTGGTGCATTTTTTTGAAGCACTACAACAGATCCTAATGGAGATATTTGGGTCCCAGGTCCAGATCACAGTAGAGGTTTTCCTCTTCTCACATTTCCCTTAGGAAGTAGAGGATTCAGCATCAAAGAACCTGCTTCAGACCCTCTTGCTAGTGGTGAAAAATGCCATCACTAGATGCTGGCTTTCAGCGGTAATTTCCACAATAAAAGAGTGGCATGATTTAACAATTGAGCTTTATAACATGGAGTGTATCACAGCTTTAATTAGACACAGAAAGGATAAGTTTGAAATATATTGGAGGAGGTGGTTCTATACATCATGAATCACCATAATGAATTTGTCCCTTGAAGGAGAAGGGCTTAGGGATGAGTAATTTAAGTGGACACCCTGGTTCTGCATTGCTGGGTGAAGAAAGGGAGACTATCTAAGGAGAAAGAAGATTCAAATCCCCTATATTTGTACAGAACATCCGAATGAAATTATCTGTGCACATTCTGTATGTACTTAGAAATTGTGTTAATAACGCATTGTCTATTTTTCACCTATTTATGTTATAAGTAAGCATTGACCTGCTGGTTTGATGTTTTTCCCCTTTCCCCTCACTGTCTGTTTTTATCTTCCTTGTTTCCTGTTGTATACTGTATGGAATCTGGAGTGGTTGATGTACTATGTGAAGCTGGAAAAAATCTGATAAAGAGTTTGAAAACAAAAACCTGTTCTCGTCTTTGTGCAGTTTGCCTCTGCACCCATCTTAACACTTAGTATGTGCAAAGATGGCCATTTCTGCAGACCTTTGAGCGATGCTTCCTGTTTGTGGCACACAAGCAGTACTGCTTAAAGGGACACTAGCAACCATTTTTGCATCACATTATTTCTAGTTAAAACCCACATTTTATCATTGCTTACTTTCTCTAAAATCCATAGATGTTGCTGGTTGTTTTAACTGCCTCCTTGCTTAGTAGAACTACAATACATGCTAATGTATACTTCTACCCAACCTTGTTTTGTTTCCGTTTTTGATCTACTCCTGTTGCATACTTCCTGAACATTAGGAACACCCCCAAACAGTGCATCTTCTCATGATGCAAAAGTCTCCTCTCTTCCCCCTGTACAATTAGTGGCTAGACTGTGTTGGGGGTGTTCCAGAGTGCAGGAAAGATGCAGGAGGAGTTGATCAAGGAATGTAAATAAACATGTTTTTGTATGGTAAACACCCATATGGTAGGTAGTCTGTTTTTCACTTTCTAAAAGAAAAAATAATAATCAGAATTAGACTACCATCTCTATCAGCAATCTACAGAATGTGAATAATCATAACATGTGTTTTTATGGCTGCATGAGCAGAGTCATGCAGACATATTGCTATAAGAGGGGGTCTGAATTCCTCAGCATAGCTTTTGCTGTTAAATCTCTCTGCCTTTCCCATTGAATACAATGGGTTTTCTTCTATCCCTCTCCCAGCACTATTCCTAATGCAGCACAGCTTTTGTTCTTATAAAGGAAGTGGAACAAATTCCTCTGCCTCTCCCATTAACTACTATGTGTTTTTTTCTCCCCCTCCCCTGGCACTGTTTGTTAAGCAGTTTACCTCACTGCTTCACTGGCTCTCACACAGCAGGGTTTCATACATTACATCAATTACTGCAAGTATGTTTTCAGCATTTTTTTTTTGCATTTCAGATGCTCATTAAACTGCAGTTGCTGACTGGAAATACAAAGAGAAGGAATAAATATGACATGGGAGGAGTGAGATAAGCAAATACAGAGCACTGCAAACACCAAGACTTCTCTTTTCTGCCTCTAGGTATCATTCTTTACTGATTCATAAGTACATTACTACTGTGCAAAACACATGATATGTGTAGCCACAAACTGCAATTAATAGCCCTCCTCAGTCCATATAGTAACCCCCGCCACACAAAGGGATCTGATTTTCAACTCCTGCTAACTCCATGCTGCAGAACATCTATGGGTCAAAGCTTGTTTGCCTTCAGAGCACCAAACTGGTTAAATAATCTCAACAATGAAATCTCCTCCATCACCATGCTTGGCACTTTCAAATCCAAGCTCCGCCGCTCACTCTCTGCATTCAGTACTTGTGACTGCCACACCTAACCAGCAACCCGTGCTACTTTCTCAATACTGCCTAACCGCCCAACCTAGCACTTTACCTCCCCTGTCCCTGACTTCCTTCTCCCCTCGTTCCCCCCACCCCCACCTCCCCCTTACCACACCCCCTCTGCACTTCTCCATGTTTCCTTGACAATGCCCCTGGCAGCTCATATTCCCCCTGTGTCCTATCCTTGTCTTGTAATGTTGTAGCATCCCCCCCTTTTTTTTTTGCCCTAGACCTGTGTTTACCGATGACTCTATCTTGTGTCCACCTCGCTCTACTTGTGTATCTGCTGTTTTACCTTGCATAACCATATATGATGTAGCAGCCCTGCCCACTTTCCTCCCTTGACCAATGTATACCAATATTGTTTTCCTCTTCCTCTATACGTTGATGTACCAACATTATCCTGTGTATTCTAACTTCAGATTGGTGTACCTCTGTATTATCTTGTACTGCCTCAATTTGCTGTACTGTTTTCAAACTGACGTGGAACCTTTGTAAAAGAGCCTTTGGCTCAAAGGTATTTGTAATCCTAGAACAAAATTAAAAAAAAAAAACGTCATCATCATAGTACATACTCCAAGACTAGCATAACGCAGTGGCAGTGTAATATGTGCATACCTGGCTATACACTGTTGCAAATGGATAGAACCATATTATGTGCTTACCAGGGTATGCAGTGAGGCATGAGGCAGGGCCAAGTGTTTTCTTTTCTTTTTTTGTTCATCCACACTTTATGACCCGATTTTTTTCTATGGAGCTGGCAGTCGGGCTCCGACTTGAACCTGTTCTCGACCAGTGTCCCCATCACCAGGAATGCCGCTGAAATCATCATGGAGCCTGCCAGCTCTGTTTTTCTTCTCACCCTACTGTGGCAACTCATGCATATGTGGAGGTACACACACACTGCAGTCCCACAGTGCCCTCCCCCTTTGCATTGCTCTTTGTCCTATGATGCCTCCAGGCTTCCACCTGGGGGCAGCTGTGCCACGGGAGCGGCATGGTCCCTCCCCAGAAGAGGAGAACTGCCTTGCAGACATTCAATCCAGCTCCTTCCCTCCCCCGGCCAACCCCCAATGACCCAGTCTCATTTCCAAGTTGCTGGCGTAGCGCAAGGTGTGGCATCTAGTACCTCAACCCTCAGCGCCACTGGGCTGGTGTCAGAGCCAAGTGTGTTAACGTAACAAAGGTGAGCATATATCAGGTCAATCACACAAAAGTACACAAGGCTTGCAAAATAACTGCACTCAAAATTGTACATAGTGATCAAGCTCAGGTATGCAGTTACCTGGGTAGACACTGAGGCACAACACAGAGCCCAGTGTGTTCCTGTAACCAAAGTGAGTGTATATCAGAGGCAGATCACACCAAGTGACACAAGGTTTGCAGAATAATTCCACACTGTACATGGTGAGGGAGCCATGGTATGCACTTAGAAGGGAATGCAGTGGGACACAAGGCAGAGCAAAGTGAGTTCACGTAACCCAGGCGAGAGTATATCAGAGGTCGACCACACAGAGTGACTGAATGTTTTTCAAAATAAGTGCACTCACAATGGTACATAATGATCAAGCAATGGTATGCAGTTACCTGGGTAGACACTGAGGCATGAGGCAGAGCCAAGTGTGCTCATTTAACACAGGGTAGCATATATCATAGAAATATAGAAATTGTTAACAGATAAGGACTGCCAGGCCCATCCAGTCTGCCCAAAAGCCCTACTCTGGTTTGTGGCCTCTGACACTAATTGGTCAATGACTTTTCACTCCTTCTTCCCACCTCTAATGCACCCTTATGCCTGTCCCATGCATGTTTAAAACTCTCCACTGTGCTCACCCCCACCACCTCCTGTGACATTTTATTCCATGTGTCCACCACCCTCTCCATGAAAAAAACTTCCTCACATTTTCCCTCAGTCTGCCGTTTTCTAATTTCATATCATGCCTCCTCATTCTTGTACATCTCTTATATTGGAAGATGTCTCCCACCTGCACCTTGTTTATGCCCTTAAGGTACTTGAATGTTTCTACCATGTCCCCCTGATCCCACTTCTCCTCCAGCGAGTACACATTGAGGTCCTTTAGTCTCTCCTCATATGTTTTCCCAGTACCATTTTATTCACCCTTCTTTGGACGCCTCCACCCTGTCAATGTCCTTATGAACGTGGGGCCTCCAGAATTGCACAGAGTACTCTTGGTGAGGCCTCACTAGTGTTTTGTACAATGGCATCACTACCTCCCACCTTCTAGTAGTGATACCTCTGCCTATGCATCCCAGCATGCCACTGACCCTCCCTGCAGCCTTTGTACTCTGCTTAGACACCTTTAGGGCATCAGAAATTATAACACCCAGGTCCTTTTCTTCTTTGGTGATCGTCAGCAACCCCCCATCATGTAGCTCTCTCCAGGGTTCTCTCTCCCAGGTGCATGATTTTGCACTTCTTGGAACTGAACCTCAGTTGCCACACCTCAGACCATTTTTCAGGCTTCCTTAGGTCCTCCTCATTCTCTCCACCCTGTCTTGGTGTCATCTGCAAACAAGCAGACCTTTCCCTTCTGTCCTACCACAATGTCACTAATGAAGAGATTAAACAGGACTGGCCCAAAGACTGATCCCTGTGGTACCCCGCTGATCACCCCCTCTCCCCAACTGGATTCCATTTACCACCACCCTCTGTTTCCTATCTGTTAGCCAATTTCTATCCCAGTTTACCACCTTCTGCCGCTTGCCCAGACTACTCACTTTGTTGAGCAGCCTGTTATGTGGGATGGTGTCAAAGGCTTTGACAAAATCGAGGTAGGCAACATCTACTGCTCCTCCACCCAATTTACCTCCCTTGTCACCCAGTCAAAAAAAATCTATCGATTTGTCTGACATGGCCTTCCTGCTGTGAATCCATGTTGCCTCAGATCCTGGGCACTGCTAGATTCCAAGTGTACCACTATTCTTTCTTTAAGCAGTGCCTCCATGATCTTACCCAGTACTGAGGCTGACCAGCCTGTAGTTTTCTGCCTTCTCCCTAGTACCACTTTCGTGTAGAGGGAATACATGTGCCCTCTTCCAGTCCTCTGGAACCACTCTTGTGTTGAGTGACTTGGTGAACAATGCTGCCAGATGCGTGGCTACCTGTCTTCGCAGCTCCCTCAGTATCCTTGGGTGTATGCCCTCTGTCCCCATTGCTTTGTCCACCTTCAGTTTTGTGAGCTCCTCAAGGACTCTCTCCACTGTGAATGGACTTGTGTTTACCTATCCACCCCCCAAGTCTGTTACCCAGCTGTGGTCTCTGACCCTCACCCTCTTTAAAGAATACTGAACAGAAGTATTCGTTCAGCATTTCTGCTTTTCCATGTCTCCCTCCTTATACTCTCCTGTGTCCCCCTTGAGCCTTACAATCCCCCGTCTTTCTTGTTTCACTAATGTACCTATAGAATGCCTTGTCCCCTTTCTTCACTGTCTTCGCCAATCTTTCTTCAGTCTGCACCTTTGCTCTCCTAATAGCCTTCCCTGCTTCCCTTAGATTCCTTAGGTACATCTCCCTGTCCTCCTCCCTTTGAGTCTCCTTATATTTCCTGAAACCTGCCCTTTTGGCCCTTACCTTGTCTGCCACCTCTCTCGAGAACCACAGTGGTTTCCTCCTTCTCTTGCCCTTATCTACCAACCTGATGCATTGGCTCGTCACCTCCTCTATGACTCCCTTCAGTTTTCCCACTGATCCTCAACTCCCCCTCCTGTCTCCCTTCTCTCCAATGCTTCTTTGATACAACTTCCCATTTTAGCAAACTCCACCCTCCTAAAATCTAAGACCTTTGTCTTCATATGACTAGAATGTGTCTCTTTCCCTATGCTAAACCACACTATGTGATGGTCCTGGAACCCAGTTGACCTTCCACCTGGACGTCTGTGATTCTGTCCCCATTGGTCAGTACTGGGTCCAGAATCGACCTGTCTCTGGTGGGATCAATCAGTAGCTGTCTTAGGCCTGCCCCTGTAGGGAATCTAGGATGTCTCGGTTCCAGGTTGAAGCAGCTACTGGGATGGCCCAGTCCACGTCTGCGATATTGAAATCACCCAGCAGTAATACCTCACCTTTTACTACCATCGCATGAATTTGATCCCCTAGATCTCTATCCAACTCCTCCCCCTAGGCTGGAGGCCTGTAGATCACCCCTGCTTGGATTGCTGTGCCATTGCCTGGCTCAAGGGTGACCCATAGTTTGCCAGCCTCCCCCTGTCTACCCAATACCTCTGTTGCCTTTATGCCTTCTGTAACGTACATGGTCACCCCTCACCCTTTTGTACACCCCTGTCCCTCCTGAATAGAGCATAATCTGGTACATTAACATCCCAGTTATGATTTGTGGCATACCACTTCTCTGTTATTGATGCTATGTCCAGGTCTGCCTCTTCTAACAATGCTTCCAGGTCTAGGTTTTTGTTTTCCCAGGCTGCAAGCATTTATAACCATGGCCTTCCATGTTTTGCTGCCTATCTGCTCTCTACTCATGTCTTTGCTCTGCTGTTTCCTTCCCTCCCCCAGTTTACCTTTTTATGCTGCCTTTCTACCTCTGCCTTTCTCACTTTGTCTAATTTAGGTGATACTGTCTGCATCTTGCCTCCCTGTTCTTCTTTTCTGACTTCTCTATCTATCTTCTCTATCTCTATCAAAAGCCGATTACACAAAGTGAGACAAGGTTTGCAGAATAAGTGCAGTCACATTTGTACATAGTGAATGAATCATGGTATGCTCTTTTCCAGGTATGCACTGAGGCATGAAGCAGAGCCAAGCGTCTTCATGTATCTGAGGTGAGTATATAACATCAGCCAATCACACAAAAGTGACACAAGGTTTGCAGAATAACTGCACTTACAATTTTACACTGTGATGGAGCCATGGTATGTACTTAAAAGTGTATTCAGTGAGGCACGAGGCAGAGCCAAGTGAGTTCATGTAACCCAGGAGGCCTTAAATCAGAGGTCGATCACAGAAAGTGATGAAAGGCTTTCAGAAAAACTGCAGACACAGCTATACACTGTGATGGAGAAAAGGTACCTTGGTAGACACTGAGGCACAAGGTAGAACCAAGTGTGATCAATGAATGCAGGGTAGTATATGTCAGAGACTGACCACAAAAAGTGACAGAAGTTTTCAGACTAAGTGCACTCACAATTGTACATAGTGATCAAGCAATGGGATGCAGTTACCTGGGTAGACACAGGCACGAGGCAGAGCTGAGTGTGTTCATTTAACACAGGGTAACGTATATCAGAGGATGATTATACACAGTGAGATAAGGTTTACAGAATAAATTCAGTCACATTTATTCATAGTGATGGAGCCATAGTATGCACTTTCCTGGGTATGCATTGAGGCACGAGGCAGAGCCAAATATGTTCATACGACCTAGGTGAGAGTATATCTGAGGCCATTTACAGAAAGTGAGACAAGATTTGCAAAATAAGTGCAGTCACATTTGTACATAGTGATGGAATCATGGTATGCTCTTTCCCAGGTATGCACAAAGGCATGAAGCAGAGCCAAGTGTCTTCATGTAGTGGAGGTGAGCATATAGTATAGGCCGATCACAATAAAGTGACACAAGGTTTTCAGAATAACCACACTCACAGTTGTACACTGGTGGTGGAGCCATGGCATGCAATTACCAGTGTATCCAATGAGGCACAAGGCAGAGACAAGTGAGTTCATGTAACCCAGGTGGGCATATGTCAGATGCCAATCAAAGAAAGGGAGAGAAGGTTTTCAGAAGAACTGCAAACACAGTTGTACACTGTGATGGAGAAAAGGTACATTGGTAGACACTGAGGCACAAGGTAGAGCCAAGTGTGTTCAATGAACACAGGGTAGCATACGTCAGAGGCTGATCATACAAAGTGAGACAAGGTTTGCAAAATAAGTGCAGTCACATTTGTACATAGTGATGGAACCATGGTATGTGCAGTCCTGCATATGCACTGAGGCATGAGGCAGAGCAAAGTGTGTTCATGTACCCTAGGTGAGCATATAGCATAGGCCAATCACAGAAAAGTGACACAAGGTTTGCAGAATAACATGCACTCACAATGGTATGCAGTGAGGCATAAAGCAGAGCCAAGTGTCTTTATGTAACCCAGGTGGGCATAGATCAGAGGTTGATCACATAAAGTGATGGAAGATTTTCAGAATAACTACACTCACAATTGTAGATAGTGATCAAGCAAAGGTATGCAGTTATCTGGGTAGACACTGAGGCACAAGGCAGAGCTGAATGTGTTCATTAACACAGTTAGTGTAGTTCAGAGGCTGATCAAACAAAGTGACACTCAAGTTTGCAAAATAAGTTCAGTCTCATTTGTACATACTGAACAAGAGTTCATGAAGTGCATGCAAATATTTAACGTGCCTGCTTGGAGCATGGCTGACCTTAGAAAGGGCTGTATTATTTTTTTTTTATACCTACTCTTAGCAGATCCAAGTTGCTAACCCCAAAAGGGCTAATTCACATTAATAAGCCTCCTCATGAGCACTGGGGGAATGAGTCCAGGAGTTTTTTTTTTTTTTTATGTGCTCACTCTGAGTGTGACAGAGCCCAGGAAGGGCATACAGAAATTAAACATGTCTGGTTGGTGCAGGGCTGAGCATGGGGGGGGGAGGCTGTGTAATTTCTTTTACATATTCACTTCTAGTGGGTCCATGGTGCAAGCCCAGAAAGAGCTGATTTAGTTTTTTTTTTGTTGCATTATATTTTTATTAGGTTTTCACAAGTCTACTTACAAAAAGCATAGAAACAGAAGTGAGACTGATATACAAGTTACAGCGAAGTTACATAAACAAGATTAACAGATAACACTTCCTTATTTATCCACATGAGGGAATTCACTTCTATATCAAACAAGTAATATTTCCATTGGTCTACAGCACAAAGAGAATCCCCTAGGGAATCGCCAGCCAGTCCCCAAGTAGGAACCAACTAGAGAGTGGGAAATCCCACAACTCCCAATTATGAAACAAAAAATATCATGTATCAGCCCCATTTAACCTCATTAAATAATCCTTTTAAATTAACTATAGTCCCTTCCTCATCCTCCTCCATATCACATACTACATGCTGAAAACAGTACATGTTAATTTAATCTCAGGGCTTCTCCTAAATCAAGAGCAACAGTAATAATATATTCCTGTAAAGGCTTACAATAAAAAAGACAGCAAATGGACAAAAAACAAAAAAAAACAAGCTAAGTCCCAAGATCATTGTGTACATTACTGCCAATCAAATTAGTCATGGTGCAGTTCCCATAAAAGTCCCTTAGAGTACAAATGAAAAAACCCATTTATAACTCTAGACTGAAAGCCTTCAGCAGCATGTCCCAGTGATATTATAATATCTGCCCTTCCCCCTAGGAATCCCAATATAAATTAATTTCAGGATTAAACTTAGCTTTTCTTAAGAAAGTGTCCAGATGGGAAGAGGCAGTTGCTACAATACTAGGCCTGCTGTAGGTATTAAATATAGGCATTCTCTGTCAGCCTCTGCTTCGTCAGACTCCTGGGTCGTCTCCTGCTCCACAATACTCAGTACTTTTTCAGCCTCCTTTGAGTCATTAAATAAGCATGTTTTCCCTTGCCACTCCACCTGCAATCTGGCAGGCATCAGAAGTTGATGTTGAACTTTTAGCTGTCTCAGTAGGGCCCGGATAGTATCATACGATTTACACTTTTGTCTAGTTCCATAGGAGAGGTCGGGGAAAATATGCAGTTCTGCTTTCCCGTATCTTAATCATCTTCTTCATCGAGCTGCAGCCAAGACACGATCTCTGTCCCCTACACCCGTGTACACCACAATTAATGTGCAAGGGCCTGTGGCTCTGGCTGTTACTCTGCAGGGGGTTAGCCTATAGGCTTTTTCTAAGGATATTACTGGCTCCTCCTCAGTCCATCCTAGAATTTCAGGGAGAAATGTGCGGATGAAGTCTAGTGGGTCCTCCCCTTCAGCAAGCTCTGATAGACCTAATATTCTGATATTTCTTTTTCACACTTGATTCTCCAGAGCCTCCATTCACGGGTAGAACCAGTTATTGTCCCCAATCAGTTTTGTAGAAACTGCCATCATTTTACTGAGGTTGTCTTCCAGCTTAGTGATCGTCTGTTGAGTTACCCCCATTTGTACTTCTAGAACTGTGACCCTGGGTGTGAGCTGGTCAAATTTGCAGTCCAGATCCTGGACTGAATGCACCAACTGCATCAGCGTGTCATTCACCATGGCTAAGAATACTTCTGATTCCCCTGACATTGAAGCCCCGGCTGCACCACTGTGTGGAGGCCCGCCTTCGCTCTTGCCGTGCGGGTGAAAGAAATCCACCGAAGCGGGCACTGAGTCCTTTGTCTTCCCCATATTGCTTGTCAGGAATTTGGCAAAGAATGTTCAATAGTAGGAGGTCAGGGAGAAAAGTAGTAAATGCAAGTTATTTTAACTTAATTTTAGAATCAAGACGGAGCTTCCAAAAATGGCTGCTTTCCTCGTGGCTGCTCAACAGCGCCCCTGATTTAGATCAATAAGTTTTCTCCAAGCCGTGAGGTGCTTTAACAAATTAATTTCCTCTCCTCTTGGAGAGGGGCTGCATCCTGGATTGGAGGGGCATTAACTGAAATTTCCCCACTCCATAGGACCATGTGTCAGTGCTTGTTTTTTGGGGGGAGGGTAGCAGCTCAGAATGGATGCTGATACTGACACTCAACTGTAGGTCAGGAGGGAATAAGGAACTGTTAAAGGACTGAGGACAAAGGGATTCCTAACTCTAGAGATGCAAAGAATTCGCTAGCTGTAGGCTTCAGACTGGGGTGGTGAATCTCTAAGTTGTATTTTTATTGTCATTAAGGAAGTCATATCTGGGATTACAGAGACAAGAAGAAATATTTTGCACTGGTGTAGTCAAAACACCACACATGCACAGATATAAACTTGGCTCTTCTGATCTGGTGATGTTTGGATGTCAGTGTAATCATTAAGTCTAACTTTGACCGCGATTCAAGAACACAGTTGGGTTGATGAAACCCCGCCTACAATATGTAGCTTACCTCTTTCCCAATAATTGTCAAGATCTCAGTTAAAAATAAAACACAAAACATAATAAGAGACCACACAACAATATTGTATGTTTTCATGTTTTTATATAATACAAGTTATATGCTAGTGGAGTGTATGGCATAAGAGACCATACAACAACATCATACGTTTTTATATGAGTCATATGCTTCTGGAATGTATGCTAGTTAGTAATGGTGTACAATGTACACTAAGGCTGCTCATAAATACACCCTTGTGTAAAAAGAGGGATGTGCATTATTGGTTGCAAAAACATGCAATATCGTATGATAACCCCACAGTAACCTACATTCTCTGATAAGAGGGTGATGGAAGAACTAATCTGTGGACATCCTAGCATGCTCTCCCCCCCCCACCAACAAAGAAAATCCTAGTTCAGCCCCTAGAGGCTACATGTAATATGCTTTTAAGATCACTATTGTTTGTTTGCTTAATTTGTTTGTTTAATTAGTATTTCAGAAAGACCTTTGAGCATCAGCTCTTTTACAAAGCTTCCGCATCAGGGTTGTGGTTGTGAAGGGGGCTATTCACTAAATCCAAACACACTCAAGACTCCCAATACATCATCAGTTAACATATAGCACTATAGTAGTAGTTATAGCCCCAAGCTGTGGACCTCAAAACCTATTAGACCTGGGTTTAAATCCTACAATCACCACTTGCATACTTTGAGACCCTATGCAAGTCACTTAACCGCCTCGCATCTGGACAAAAACTTCAAAATGAACTTCAGCACTGTGTGCCTTTTCTTGGCCAAAAAAATCTAAAATAAAGAGCCTCTGACACCATAGGGGCAACTTTTTCAAATGCAGTATGTTCACACAGTACAGCCTTTATGTCATATACTGGTACTTATCTTCCTCTCCTACTTTATTATCTTTGAAATTGTTGTTGAAACAGGATCTCTGTCACTTGCTCTTCATCTGCTCTGGCATGACATCACAACTGGTTGGTGTAGAAATTATTATAAGGCCACAGCAGATGGTTATTAAGTCACTTGTGGAAAAGCAGCCAGTGCAAATGAAGACCAAGTGACAGAGATTTTGCTTGTATTGAAATTAAATAAGGAATAAGTAAAATGGGGAGATAAATACAGGCACTATCTGAATAATAGTTGGATTCTGTGGAATTAGTTTTTAAGTTTTCTCAGTGATGTCAAGTGCTGCTTCACTGTTTGGTTGTTTGGTTGTTTATTTCTTTTTATCAGCTTTTTCATCCTCTGGGCGCATCATAGGTGGCTTCTCTGCCCCCACCCTGTCTGCCTTGCCCAGTGGGAGTAAGAATCGGAGGGGTGAGAGGAAAGACCTGTGACAAAGGAGAAAAGGAAACTAACAAAAAACTCATGACCCGTGCTATACACAGACCTATCTCTACTATACTACACCTGTCTGGCACAGACTGTTTCTGTAGCTTTCCAAAGGTCCTTACTTAATGCTTTCACCTGGTGCCTCAGCAAAATCTGATATGTACGTTCAGAAAGACAGACATGAGAAAGGGAACTGCATAGCATGATATTGCAGAAAACTAGACTGTGAGAACTGACAGTAATGCAAGTCACCCACCCCTTTAATAGAAGATGTGATATTTCTTTACATATTTTGATCCCAAATTTTCAACATGGCCTTTTTGGGACCCCCCATCTCATGACCAATGGCAGTGGAATTATGCAAAGCTGGCCTGAAATTTAATTGTGTGGTCACTTTTCAGAATCACCTTTCAGGCAGGATTTGAACATCTTCACCACACTTGTTCATGAGGTGAGGTCATAAGAAGGCTATGCTGAAAATCGGGTGTACAACTATGGTAAAATACCTAGGTTATGACTGAATGTTGCAGTATTTCAATGTACACTCATAACTTCGCTAATTTTCAATATTTAAACTACACACTTTCAACATAGCCATTTTTCCAAAGTACCCAGCCCCTACCCTCTAAAATGTAAAGGCATGTTTGTGTATCAGGACAAACTAAGCTTGGAGAATGTGCATGCACATTGCATCAATATCATTGATATAGCAACCGTTGTGGCTCTGATCAGAGTTTGTTTAAACTAGGGACTCTTTGAGGCCTAAGGGGTTTGAAATTCCAAGTTTTATTAATTTGACTTAATAGCACATATGTAGTACAGATACCAGTACAGAACAGGATAAAACCCATTAGTACAGAGATATTTCAGAAGCATGAATCTAAGTATACAAACCCCCCTACCCACCTCTAGAAGGCGTCACCACCAAATCAGGTTAAACCTGAAGTATATTTAATCAGTACCTTGAAGCAGTACCTGGTAGGAATCAAAAGCCACATAAAGACATCTCGAAAGGAAACCGTCAGAGGGTTATAATTAGAAAATTCAATGAAGGTACAAAGCGTATAATTTGCCCCATTTTTTATGGAAAGTAGGCATAGCATGTCTGGAGCTTGCTATTAGTCTCTCCATTTTGAAACATAGGGAGATTTCCTCCAGCCACTCCTGATAAGAGATAGCCACCTGATCCAGCCAGTGTCGGAGGACTAGCCTTTTCACTGCCATTGAAATTATGGCCATGTGAAATCTCCGGGCTTTCTTAATCCTGATGGTCGAATACAGGCCAATTATACAAATTTCGACTGTGAATAGTTCCTCCAGACCCAGAATCGGATCTAGGCTGTCACAAATTTTTTTCCATAATGGGGCAACCTTAACGCATGACCAAAATATATGCAATAGATTGCCCGGTCCCTTACCACACCTTATGCAGCTAGCAGATTTAGACTTATCAAATTTGACCAGCTTCATCGGCATGTAATACATATTGTTTAATATGTAGAACTGTATAAGACTATTCCTGTCCAAAGTAAGGTATTTATATACATCCCGCCAGACCTGGTTCCAAGACATGGAGGGCACAGGAATCAGAGGTGACCATACATTGGAGCCAGTTAGATTCCGGAATTTTGTGTAAAGGTACTTGTATAGGCTAGCTATACTATGGGGATTGGTGACACAGGTCCTGAGTTGCTCCAGGAAAGGCTTAACACTAGAGGTTAAGCTTACCAGTCCAAATTCTTTCCCTATAAGGTGTCTCAGTTGATACAACTTGAAAATATTCTGAGGAGAAATACTCAGCTTTGTCAGTAATTCACTAGAAGAGCCAAGGGAACCCTGAACATAAAGATCCTCTACCTAACAATCCTGAATTTGTGGGAGCCATGCCAGAGTCAGCTTTTGACCACCAATTTTGATATTAGGGTTAAGTACTAATGATTGACCTAAATCTTTGGTATGCGGGATTTTAACAAAATTCCAGAATAGATTTAGAATTTTAATGGACAGCCCCAAAACTGAATCACGGATATCTTCCGGTAGCGCGGAATAGCCATAATAAAAAATCTGTTGAGGGTCAATACTGTGTTCCTCTAGCAGTTTAAGCTCTAGTTCTAACCACTTGGGCATGTAGTGCACATTAGGAGGGCAAATCCATCTGCCCATTTTAGATAAATGACTGGCCCAGTAATAAAATCTAAAATTAGGCAAACAGAGGCCACCTTTTTCTTTAGGCAAGCAAAGCTTGAGGAAAGATCTCCTAGGTTGCTTACCCCTCCAAATAAATTTGGATATCATTGAATGAATTTTCTGGAAAAAGGATTTGGGAAGCCATATGTTGAGAAGATTCAGAGGGTAAAAAATGCGTTGAAGTACGTTCATTTTGATTATACTGATACGCCCTCCAATAGCAATGGGGAGGTTGTCCCATCTGCTAAGATCCTTTTGGATTTTATCTACCAAATCCTCCAGGTTGAGCTTCTTGATCGTATCCTCATCACGGGCCAGATGGATACCCAAATATTTAAAGTGGCTCGGAGCCCACTTCATGCCAAAATGAGATATATTTGTTTGGAGCAAGAGTGAGTTAAGTGGGAATATTACTGATTTGGCTAAGTTTAACCTATAATTGGCAACCTTACCAAACTGACTCACTATTTGTAATACCTCCTGTAAGGACGTTTCCGGGTTTGCAAGGTGTAAAAGAATATCATCTGCAAAAACAGAAAGGGTCAATGTCTGTTGAGCGATAACACACCCTGAGATTTTGGGTGAAGTTTTGATATGCATCAGCAGGGGCTCTAGATATAAGTTAAATAAGTAAGGTGACAGTGGGCAACCTTGGTGAGTTCAAGTACAGGGAGAAGCGGGTGAAGAACACCCCATTACAATAAACCTTAGCAGAAGGCGAACCATATATCGCCTTGATCCATTGTATAAACTTCTCTGAAACCCATTTTATTTAGGTGGACTACAGGAACTCCCAGCTGACCCGATCAAAGGCCTTCTCTGCGTCCAAGGCAACTAAAGCCATGGGGAGCTGGGACTCCTGGGCTGCACGGAAAATATGGGTAAGTGTACGCATGTGGTCCATTGCAGACCTCCTCTGGACAAATCCTACCTGTTCCGAACTCAGCAGAGTTTGCCAGACCTGTTTAATTCGCAAGGAGAGAATTTTAGTCAGAATTTTTATGTCATAATTAAGTAGCGAAATTGGTCTATAACTGGCTGGGTCCAAGATCGGCTTGTCTGGTTTAGAAATCAAAATTATAGTAGCCTCCAGCAAGGAAGGGTCCAGTGGTTCAGAAGCTAGAATATAATTAAATAAATTAAGGAGGGCAAGCGCAATTTCTTTACAGAAAGTTTTGTAGAAATTAGGGGGAAGGCCGTAAGGTCCAGGGGATTTGTCCAGGGGTAAGTTTTTAATAACTTCCTCCACTTCTCTTGGAGATATGGGAGATGAAAGTGAGTCGCACTGATGCGCTTGCAGTCTTGGAAATGGGACACTCTCCAGAAAAGCATCTACCTCTGAAATTGGCGGTGAGAAGGCGTTGCTACCATGCAAATCTTGGTAGAAGACTTCAAAGACCTTAGCTATGTCCCTTGGGGCAGTTTTGATTGAGCCATCTTTCGCCTTTAAGGCAGGAATTAATCTGGAACTGTCTAACTCTCTTAACCTGAGAGCGAGTAGTCTCCCGGGTTTCTCCCCTTGGTCAAGATATTTTGTTTTAGATTTTAAGACAGCATATTCTGTTTTCTCCTTAATCAGGTCTTCATATTCATTTCTAAATTTACATAAACTCTCTAGATCAGTTTGAGAATTGGTGGAGAAAGAGCACTTTCTGCCTTTTTAATCTGGTTAGCCAAAGAGATGATTTTTCCTCCTCAACCTCTTCCTTCTAGAAGCCACTTTTATAAATTCTCCCTGAGAAAACATTTTAGCGAGCACCAAATTAAATCCACTCTAGGAATAGAACCTGGTTAATTTCCGAAAAGACGAGATCAAAGACCTGAAGTGAGATTGTGTGTCTGCCCTTCAGGAGCTGTGTATTGAGCTTCCACGAGGTATCCCTTTGACCAGGAGGATTAGGTGATAACTTGATCCATACCATTGAATGGTCCGAGATAACAATAGGCTCAATACCAGTAAGGGAGATGTTGGCTAAAAGTACAGTTCTCACCAAAATATAATCTAATCTTGACCAGGATCTATGAATAGGAGAATAGTAAGTGTAGCTACGATTGGAAGTATTCAATAGTCTCCAAGGGTCACCCAGACCCAATAGGTTGCAAAAATCGTTAAGTGCCAATTGGGCGGATGTGGGGGATTTCAGGGGTCTATAAGTTCTATCTAGGTCCTGTGAAGGAGCAATGTTCCAATCCCCCCAATATAAATGCCGTTGGCAAAAATTCACTTAGTCTAGTAGTTAGCCGCATAAGGAAGTTGGGATCACCCCCAACTGGACCGTATATGGCTCCAAGAACCACATCTGTGTTATTGAGTAACCCTCTCACTAATACAAATCGACCTTCTGGATCGTTAATACAATTCTCCAGCACAAAAGACACATTTCGCTTTATCATGATAGCCACTCCCTTACTAACTGTAGACCCCCCGGAAACAAAAACCTGGGAAAACCCGTGACCCAGTAGTATTTTAGTTTCAGAGACAAGAATGTGTGTTTCCTGCAAAAAGAGAATGTCCACACCAACCAGAGAACAATTTAATAAAATTTGTCTTTTCTTGATTACCTCTCTAATACTCCTGACGTTCCAAGAGGCAATTCTAATGTGGCCTAATGCCATTTAACAACAGTAGGAAAAAATAACTGCTCAAATTGTATCCCCTGGCACTGCATTCTAACCCCTTAAGTGGTGACACCTTCCTCCCACCCCCAATACCCCACCCCATATACAATACACCCTTGAACAAACCAAACAATGTAACAATAAATGACCCTCCACCTAACTAAGACTGAGCAGCTTTTGGATAGACCCAGAGTCCAAGGTGGAATTACATTGAGATATCCATCAGACACATTATAACCTGATAACTCTCCTCGCCTCCCCCATTACACCTGTAACATGACTAATAATATCAAGGCTAATCATAGTCCCTCCCAACCCCCACCCTGAAAATGTCCAACCCTCTATCCAACTATCCCAAAAACTATTTACATATGGTCCCAGATCTAACCCCATCCAATAGAGCATCCAAATATATCCTAGAAACAGGATCCCCTTCAGGGGGTACCTTAACCCCACCCAAGCCCCTTGTTGTCTAAGTCCTCGTACATTCCTGTAGAACCAGCCTGACTTACTATTGGGCCTTAGAAACAGTAAAGTGGTCGTTCCCCTATGATTGGGACCAGGTACCCCTAACCCCCTACTAAGACCGCAACACAGGTCCCTAGCGCCTCACTCCCCCCCGAGCCCCCTTCCCCAACCCAACATTTACCCTTTGTTATGGTGCCCTTTAAGAAGTCAGGCCTTATGGTTTAAAATAACCTCCATTGAACCAGCTGTTGTCCACTTAAAACGGCCTTACCCACTGAGTTCCAGCTCCTCTTAGTGCTGTTTCGAGGGCAGCAAGGTCGACTCCTCTCGCTAGACGAAATCCTTCCTGAAATTAAAACTGAAATTAGAACTGGCCCCGGGCTCCGACTAAATTAACGATAAGGACTGCACGCCGACTCAACAAGGAAGTCAAACCCGGAAATGTTAGCCGGAGGATATACGGACGGACCAAGCCTGTCCTGCTACTAAATACGTCCCCGGAAACCTTCCCCCTTAATGTTGGTCCCACTTGCTACAGCAGTGGCGCGGCAGAACTCCGAGGGCAGATTAGGCCGCACAGGCCCCGAGGCCTTCTCATCATCAATCCCACCCCGCCGCCCTCACTCCAGCCCCAATGAGATCAGGTAAGCCCATCTTGAGTATGGACAACGAGATAGACTAGACACAGAAGATCAAGTATATATATAAAAAAAAGAAAAAGACATAACTTGACATAATGTTGTCTATTTATAGTCAGATTTAAAGCATTTATGCATCAGTCTCCATTAAAGAGATTCGGGAGCTTCCTGGTGAGCTCGGGTAGCGCTTGATCTGGCGAATCGTAGGCCAGCCATGTCCCCTCCAAGGATACAAACAGCTTCGCTGGGTAACTCATTCTGAACTTGATGCCAGCAGCAATTAATTTTTTAACTATGGGGTGGAAGGCTGTTCTCCTCTGGCAAACCTCATACGGGAGATCTTGTGTGATTCGTATGTTGTTATGCTCCCATTGGATTGCCTCTAGCTCCTTGACTTTAAACATGATGTGCTGTTTTTCAACGAAACTGAGGAACCTGATGATGATCGGTCAAGGGGGGGCACCTGGCGGGGGCTTTGGCTTTAAGGATCGATGTGCCCTCTCTATGTGGTACTGCTGATTTAGGGGGGAGGGACCCACTATTTTGTTAAGAAACTGCTGAGTGAATCTAATAGCGTCTCCCCCTTCCTCAGACTCGGGTAGCCCCAGTATAAGAATGTTGTTCCTCCTACTTCTACCCTCGAGGTCTTTGGTTTTCAATTGTAATTTTTTAAGTTGTTGCCTTAGTTTGGGTATTTCTGGGTCTGTCTTGTCTTTCCAGTTTTCTAAAGATGAGGTTCTTACTTCCGTGTCTCCAACCCTCCGTGATAGAGCTGCGAGATCGTTCCTTACAGATTTAATTTCACAAGAAATCTCCTGAAGCGTTTATCTAAAGGGGAGAAGTTCCTGGAGGAATCTATCCTCTGTAAGTTGGCTATTTGAAGCAGCAGAAGGCGTTTGTTTCGTCGATTGCCCAGAGTTGGTATTTCTGGCCTTCTTGGTGCTTTTCTCAGGCGACGTTGGTGGAGTGTGTCTCACACCAGGCGCTTTCATTTCTGTATCCATGCCTGGATTCCTTTAATATTGAGATCGCTTTCTCTTAAAATTATGTCACCAGGAACCACAGATGTTTAGGCTTACCCCAGCAATATAAAACCGTTGGTTTGGCAAGATAGGGCAAGAAAAGAAAATGAAATTTGGGTTGTAGGCTGGGAACTCAGGAGAAAAGCAGCTACCAGCCACACTGCATCATGTGACCTCGAGGCCTAAGGGGTTTGAACGTGTCCCTTTAAAGGAGAAGTCCTGCATTTGCAATGCTGTGTATTTGCTTATTTCACTTCTCCCATGTCATGGTTATTCTCTCTCTTGGTGTTTCCAGTCAGCAGTTGTTGTTTAAGGAGCATTTGAAATGTAAAAAATACCACTTTTTAAAATAAGTGATCTAGTTCTCCATTTTTCCAGCTGCTGAAAGGATGGTGTGTGTCATCTGTGTAAAGGAAACATTCTGTCTACTCCTCCCCCACAACATGTTACAATTGTCTTACAGTGAGAGGTGAACAGCAGAAGAAATATATTTTTTCCTGCGAATGAAGTAATTTTAGGTGTATTATTTGCTATGCACAAATAAAGTCTGCTAGTACTACAAACTATGTGAGTGGTATGACAGGACTGTCTTAAGCCATTGCAAACTTAAAATACAAGATGGATGGGAAGCATTGAAAACATTATGATTTCTTCTGAGCTGCTGCTCTGGTGACACCAAAGAATGGAAGAGATTGTATTACAAGTGCCTCATTTGCATGTAAATGGTGAATTGCTTGAAACTTTACAAGCTTGTAACAGAACCTCAGAATCTATATAAGTGTCACAGCAAAAAACAAGCATTTTTCAATACTGAATGTTCGTCGCTTGCATTGCTGTTGTACCAAGTCTTGCTTGTACACATTTCTGCTATATTTTTACCCAGGATAGAGCAAATGAGATGCAATATCTCATTTTCAGTTGTGTTCTGTTTTACACAGTGATAGACTGCAATTACCCAGGATAGGGCAGCTGAGAAACAATATATAATTTTCAGTGGGCCCCCACATTTTGACTCCAAATTTCCAACTGTCTTTTTATGACCTGACATTATGATCAAGACAGGTGGGATTTTTTAAATCCCTTCCGAAAGGTGATTTTGCAGTATGACTGTGAAAACAAGTATTGCAAAGGATTTGAAAAATTACACCTGATATGTTCAGGAGGTTGGGTAACATAAGGGATACGCTGAACATTAGGGGCCAAAATCCGCAAACTTAAAGCTATGAGTAAACATTGGAACAAATCAATGTTTCCTCATGGCTTAGTTGCTTTTACACATTTTACCCCAAATTTTCAACCTAGTCTTTTTATGACCACTCCTTCTAACATGACAGGTGACATTTATAAAACAGTGGCTGAAATGCCATTTTGCACCACAAGTGTGAAAACACATTTAGGCTAGGATTTGAGAAATGGCAGCTGTCACATTCATGAGGTGGTATGAAAAAATAAATAAGCTGAAAATCTGGGCCAAAATACTGAAAATTACCAAAGTTACAAGTGTGCATTGAAAAAGTTCAAAGTATAATCATAACTTTGTTGTTTTTCAATATTTTTATCCCAAATGTTCAACATAGCCTTCTTATGATCCCCCATAGCCTTCGTATGACCCTACCTCATGAACAAGGGTGGCAAACATTTTCAAATTCTGCCCAAAAGGTGATTTCATGCCACAAGTATGAAAACACATTTTGGTCAGGATTTGAAAAATGACAGTTGTCACATTCATGAGGTGGCGTGAAAAATGGCTATGTTAAAAATTTTGGGTAAAATTATTAAAAATGACCAAAGTTACAAGTGTGCATTATTAAATTTCATCTGAGGCTCATAACTTTATTGTTATTTTAATATTTTTACCCCAAATGTTCAACATAAGTCTCCTTATGATCCCACCTCATGATCAAGGGGTAGAGAAACTGTTCAAATATTGCCTGAAAGGTGAGTTCATTCTGTGGCCACAAAATCACCTTTCAGAACAGATTTGCATAATTCCACTGCCATTGTTCATGTAGTGGGATCCCAAAAAAGCCATGTAGAAAATTTGGGGAAAAAAGGTTCAAAATTACCAAGTTATGAGGACAAGTTCAAAACTCATTGAAATACATTGAACCACATGCCTGATTTCCTCAGTTTGCAGTCCAGCATCATAGACTGAAGACGTGTTTCCAGTCCAGAGAGGATTATGGTGTTGGACCCCTGGTAGGTAAATAAAGGGTTGGGGCGGTGTGGGGTGGTGAGTGCTGAGTGGGATGGTTTGTGGGTGGAGGGTAACAGCATTAGAGGCAACAGACATCAATAGACAGTTTTCTTTTTTACAGGGTGTATAAACAAAAACAATTACAAGGGGGGGCTTTTCTTTATTTCAGATACCGATGCTGGGATCAGGCACCCTTGTGAGAGTGTTATGTGTGGCAGCACCGTGGGTGGGCACCCCAGTGTCACACAGTGAAAATGGGCAGGGTGGGGGGTTAGTAGCTGGCACTGGGGACTGGGCATCCTGATGTCAGAAATGTAACAAGAAAATGGTCTGAGGGATTGAGGGACAGCTTTGTTATGTTTGGCAGCACTGGGGGGTGGACTCCCTGTGGAAAACAATGAAAATGGGTGGAAGGTAGTAGCTGGAAATGGGGATTGGGCACCCTGGTGTAGGACAATTAAGAAGGGAGAGATGGGGGGATAAAGGGATGATTTTCTATATTTCAGGTTACATTGGGGGTGGGACCACTGCTGGCTGGTCATGGCATGATCAGCTCTGCTTGCTGGGAGGCTTTATGTGGATCAAAGGAAAGGGCTGATTTTCTCCTTTGAACTACACAAAGTTTCTGCCCAGCAAGCCAGAACAGTGTCATGATTAGCCTGGTTAATGATTGGTGTGACACTGACAAGACGAGACCCTTGCAGACTGCCTTGCGCCGCACCTGTCAAAACCCACTCTTATAACAAAATGTTTGCTTGTGCAAGTGCATGGTGAACATAAAAATGACTGATTTCTTATTGACGTACTTGCAGTAATTGATGTAATGTATGTAAAATATATCAGAAAAATCCATTTAATAAATAAGCAGCAGTCTCTTCTTTAATTCAGGCTGATGATGTATCAGTATGTAGTCCTCCAGTTGTGCCCCTCCCCCAACACACACCTTCAGTACAGGTTGTCCAGACAGTTTAGCAGTCATGTGAATAGTGCTCCAGTCCACCCAGCTGCAGAAATGTGTAGAAGTAAACCCCGCTATGCAAGTCTATTTTACTGGTTGCAGTTTTGGTTTCAACCAGCAATGAGTAGAATATCCTGGAAACCTGGTTGATTTTACAGTTCATTTATCCAGGATGGTCCAACTGAAATGCAGTATCTCATTTCCAATGGGGTTCTGAGACTACCCATTTCCACAGCTGGATGGACTGGAGCACTGGGAGGTTAAGTGGCATGCTCAAGGTCACACGGCAATTGTTTGGCTTTAGTGGGGTTTGAACCTGTGATTCTCATTACCAAACCAGTGCTCTAACCACTACACCGCACCTCACAATTAGTGCTTCAGAAATGATAGTTTTTTAAAAGTGAAACTGGCCAGATGAAGTTAGCTGAGGCCGAAGAGAGAGCGACAGTTCCCATTTTCAAACATTGTCTTATTCTGTGCTATAGAGGAAATCAGCTTAATTAACTCTTTAGCTATATATATTTGTATGTGTGTAGTGGGGGGATGGGATTGCAGGACTACCTACTGATACATCATTATCCTGATTCATGCAGCACTGATTGAAAGCCATAGACTGGAAATCGGCTCAAAGGTTTGGAGAAATGACTGCCTTTGCACTCACTATGCAAACTGCAATTTTAAGGTTTGATACATGACAAACGGAAATGCTAATGTGATGACACATGCTGGCACCTATTAGAAACAGGTATATCCTACAAAGTCACTAAATCCCATTTTTACCTTCCTGTCCTTTTTAAGGTCTGAAGCATTTCATCTTAACCTTATATACAGGAAACATATTCTTTGCAGTAATTCCTATATTTGTCAAGGCAGAAGTGATGTTTCCATTGATGGTTTGCTGAAAGGACCCCAGCTACCCACACTATGTTTCTTTTTTCAAATGTTTGTGAAGTGCAGCTTTTACCAGTTTGACAGAACAGAAAGAGTGCACAGGATCCCAGTATTTCATGGCCTGAGATTCCCAAAAGTAAAGTTGCCCTTAAACTATACATGCCACACATGACCATAAATGTCAGTCTGCAAGGATTTAGTGTCTGATCCATAAAAAAGGTTGAGGAGGCCTTGTGCACTTGCATAGGAGTACATAGCATGGCCTGTGGTGTGCAGAGATTTCACCCACACATGCAAAGGCCTCCATGTGTGCACATTCCTAGATGCACTCCTCATTCCCATCCTACACCAAGCCACATACACGGGGGAGGGGACGTTCACCCATGTGATGCAGAACCTCATTTGGGCATTTTGGGGGGCACACAGGGACTGACAACATTATTCCTGGCAGACGATTCATGGCCATGAATAGTTCACTAGACACTACAAACAAGCCAGTCAAAATTGTGCGACCAAAGTCACCAGTGATTTTAGTATCAGCTGGGGTGCCAAAACAAATGTGGCCCACAGGGACCTTGTAGTCAGCCTGTTCCTTACTCAGGTAGTCACTGATTGCACTAGGGCCAACTACAAAACAGGGGACAAAATCTCTAATTGACTGGATCCTGGCTACCCCCCTGGATAGGCTGATCAATGTCTCTGTTCTACCAGACTCTATCGGTGACTACTCCCAAATACAATGTGCATGGACTGGTAAAGCTCCCTCCCTGTACAATCACCAGCAGTATTCTATGCGAAGACAGGCTAGAAGAAGTCAAAGAGCATGTGGCATTGATAGGCTGGAGCTATCTAGACATCGCCGCTGATATTGACACTGCCCTTGATTACTTCATAAACCAATTCAAGGTAATCTGCGCAGATATGCCCTCCTAATAAAAGCGTGTTATTCAAGGCACTGCAACAGAGTGGATCACCTCTGACCTGTTAGCTCAAATGCATGACAGATAATCTGTGGCACTGGACAAGAGCAGCTGGTTTACTGGTTGACACTCATAGGTACTGTACAAGGAAACTTGCAACAGGTGTACCAGAGGGATAAGGCAGACCACTGTGGGTAATAAGGAAAATGGGGGGACAATATAATGGAACTCCTGGGTAAAAGTGAAAAAGCACCCCCAAAAATGCTCAGTATTGATGGAGTTGTTACTCTGGACTCAACTAAATAGCCAACAAATTCAACTCGGCCTTCACTGACCTCAACATGGTCCTCTCTCCCAGTACTCTACCAGTGACAAGTGACTGTATCTGCTCTGGTCTAGCTTCTAGCCCTGATGAAGACCTGGGCTTCCCCAAATAATATTTCAAGCCCATCTCAGTAGTAGATACTCTCAAATATGTTAAAAGAGTCCTTGGAAAAAGGGGAGGGCAACGTGATAGACATGGAGCGCTGGCCCAGGCCCTTGGGGAACTTGCCCTCCCCATCTCTAAGATATTTATCCTTTCTCTATGGTTTTCCCAGTTCCCTGCAATCTGGAAAACAGCACTAGTCACACCTGTCTTTAAAGGTGGAGACCACTCCAACCTGGCCAACTACAGACCTGTATCAATCCTTCCCCCCTTCCATCCAAGGTCCTCAAACTTATTGCATCTGACCAACTTGTCACCTATTTTATGAAGTATAATATTCAGTGCACCCAACAACACAGTTTTAGGAAGTTCCACAGCACTAGCACTGCCTGTCTAGAGTAAATCAACTTCTTGCATGGGGCCCTTGATGATGGTCACTTTACCTGGTGGGAGCCACCTACATTGACTTGACTACAGTTTTTTTTTTCTTTCCCCCCACTCCATATAGTCTTGGCAGGCTGGGTGGCTGCATCAACCCTATCCCTTATAGCTCACGGCTGTCCTGACTCTCCATCCATCCCATGAAACCAGGTGGGCCACCAGTGCTAGCGAGGAGGGCTTCACTAAACCCATCCTCCATTTTTCCTACTGATTTTCTGCCTGGGGCATGGCAGTGCATGCATTGAGCATGCAAGCACACTTGACCTCCAAGGAGGCGCTCCAGCGCTCTGTATGCTGGCCCTTTCCCCTAATGGTGAGACTCGTATGCTACCACCAGGTGGCAGTCAAGCGATGAGTCATGGGATTCCCCCTCCTCAAGGGAAGAGAGCTGTCCTACAGATGCTCAATCTTCCCTCTCCGGCCAAGCCCTGGAGCGATCTGTGTCTGTTCCCAAACACAGGCTGCCAGCATGGCAGCAGAGAGGCATGGATGCCTCAACCCGTCATGCCACTGGGCCAGCTTTTGACAAAAGCTTTTGATCTTGTCAACCATAAGGAGCTACTGGCAAGCTTCTCTTGCTTGGCCTCTCTCAAGACATGGTAGCCTGCTTTCACAGCTACCTCTCTAACCGCATACAGTGGGTAAAGATAGATGGCCATATCTCAGATGTTAAAAGCATTTCAGTAGGGGTGCCACAAGGCTCAATACTTGTCTCCCTCCTTTTTGGTCTGTTCATAAACAGCCTATCAGATGTCTGCCAGACTTCCAAGGTGCTCTTGTATTCTGTCAGTGCTGTTATATACACCAATTGTGAACACCAAGCAAAACTATGCACTGTCCTCCAAAACAACTTTGAGTCCCTTGAGAAATGGTTCGCATTACAAAAACTGGTCTTCATCCACAAAAAAAACAAAGACCATGCTGTTCTCAGGCCCACAGTTGAAACAAAAAGTTCCCCCTTGCCATCCTCAATGAAAAAGGAGTTAAATTGGAACAGCCTATTTCAAATACGTAGTTGTTACTCTGGATGACACTTTATCATTCACCCTGCATGTGAATAACATTGTTAGTCTCACAAACTGAAAGTTTGGAGCACTGTTCAGGAATCGCCTGAACCTTACCACCAAAGCCAGGCATCTTGTTGTATCCCACTTGGTCCTACCTATCCTAGACTATGGCCTCCCAGTTTATGCAGCAGCAAGTGGCTCTCTACTCAACAGAGTTAAACTGGTGTTCAGTAAGTCCTGTCGCTTTGCACTAGGGGCAGACAAGCTTGCACATAGCTGCTCCCTTTACACCCTAACCAATTGTCCTCCCCTCCAGGACAAAATAAGTTACCAGGCCTGCATGCTTAAAAAAAGGACTATTTGGCTCACTCCCCGGCTAGTCATAACCTGTTCTGCCCAGTTAACAACCAATATACCACCAAGGGTATGGCTAGGAATGCCCTAGAAATACCTTCTGTAAAACAAGTCTGGGCAAGCATTCCTTTACAGTAATGGCATCTCAATAACTGAATGAATTATCTGAAACCCTGGTAGGCCTCCCAAATATTGCCCATTTCAAGAAGGCACTGAGAAAAGAACTCGCTGCTATCTCTAAATGTTCCTGTTGCAACAAATCAGACACCTAGTCAATTCTGATCTCATTGTTCTGAAACTCACACTGTTCCATGCCTGTATCTAAGGCTTTCATTTCATACCATAGACTAGGCTCCTTGGAGCCCCAATTACTAGTTTATGATTGTACCTATATCTTCACATTGTGTATGCTGACTATGCTCCACTGGAGTGGATGGTTTTGTATTGTCTATAGTTTATAGTCTGTCTTAATCCCTTTTCTTAACCCTGACAGGGAACCTTTGTAAATGAGCAGTTGAGCTCAAAGGTGCTTTTTGAATGACTAAATAAACAAATAAAATTCCCCTTGAGGATGTATCATAATGCTGACTAGCCAAATGTGAAAGCATACTGTGGTACAGTGAAGCCATTCTGAGGCTCACTGAATTTGTCCCCAGTCCTCTTTGCGGGCATGGAGGATGTGAGCAATTTATTTTATTAATTGTTACTATTTTAATGAAAACTAACTCTGAGATAGCATTCCTTGGAGGACTTGGGTAGCCCATGGTCCAGGCATGAACATGGCAGGTCACTGGTGCATTGGGGCCACATGAATCAACGCTACTGCAAACACAAAACTGGGCTTGCTTACCTCAACCCAAACCGAAAACATTCACCAAATAATTTGGGTGCACACATCATTTTATTTTATCACAAAATGTAACTAATTAATTTTAACAGACTGCACTATGGGATAAAGAATCTTATTCTGCTGCGTGATGTCACGAAATCTGCATAAGTATGGAAAATCCTGCACCTTCTGACTTCCGGTGGTGCCATGGAGCAGTGGACAACACAGGTCTGGGCTCTCCCCCTGCGATCTACAAAAATAAAGTTCAAACTAAAATCAGAATTCAGCATTCAAGACCAGACATCTCCTAACTGCTCTATTAAACCAATACTTTGGTCTATGAAGTTCTGTGGGTCCAATCAGACCTGCTTTTGGATCTTCACCTCCCAAAATGATCAGGGAGACAGCAACCCTATGGATGATGAGGATGGGAGAGAGAGAGAGATGGCAACATTGGAGGACACTAAGCATACCCGCTAGAGTAAAAATCCTTCTAGCAAGACCCCCTCTGAATCGATTTTACTGGCGATCCAAGAATTTCACACAGAAGTAAAACAGATCCTACTCGACCTCCGAACAGATCTCGGAGTTCTACAAGGCCGACTGGATAAGGCCAATAAACAGATCTCCTCAAATACGAAACGTCTGGAAGCCCTCAAGATATCAGTTAAAGACTTGGCCCTAATACAGCTGCAAATGGCCCAAAGGCAGGAGGATGTGGAGAACAGGTTGAGGATGAAAAACCTGCGGTTCTGCGGTATTCCGGAGAGGGAGGAAGGCTCAGATATGCAGGCCTTCCTCGACCACTTCCTCCAGTCCACGCTTGACCTCAGCCCTGATTTTTCGATAGACATTGAGCAGGCCCATTGAGCTTTAGGCCCCAGACCTCTTCCTGGGGCTCAGCCGAGGTTGGTTATAGCCCAATTCTTAAATTACTCTGTCAAAGAAACCTTACTGCAAAAAGCACGGGCCCAGAAGACAATACATTATGAGAACAAGAGAGTATTTGTAGATAACGACTACGCGCCTCTCACCCAATGCCTTAGATGTGAATACACTTCTCTCTTCCCTGTCTCTGTGCTAGTAAGCTAAAGTTCAAAACTCCCTACCCCACAAAGTTGGTAGTGTTCTTTCCCTCTGGCTCCAGATCTTACTCATCAGCGGAGGAGGCGAGGAGTGACTTGATATCCAGAGGCTTTTTTAAAGACCATGAGGCTAAGGGCTCAGCAAGAGGAAACTGGACTGCCGAGAAGGCTCTTAAAGATGCACCAACCCAAGAAGATGGACAATCGTTGGAAGTGATTAAGTCCATCCAGCAATTTTGCAAGGGTACTGCTGCTAACTGATTCAACATTAAGACTAAACTAAGCAATCTATGAACTCTATGAAACCGAACAGGTAGGGGTTCTGGCGGGGCCTGCATCTCTGGGGAGGGAGATGCGGGGGTTGGGGGATGGGGCTACCATGCCCAATGGCCACATTTGGAACCCCAGGTCACTGTATAGTAATAAAGGGGGACAAATAAGTAAGCACTGGTCATTAGCAACTCGAAATACTCTTGCAAGCATCCCCTCAGTAATTTGACTATGAGGCTTCCCAGTGGCAGACTAACATCAGGCTGAGAACCTCTCCAAAATTTTCTATCTCTCTATCTCTTTCTTTTACTGTATGGGGTTCCATGGTTTGGGCTCGGGCAGTCCCTCTCTCTGCTCTCATGCCCTCTCCCTCCGTGGTGGACCCTGCCTTCGGACTCCTTGAGGAGGAATGAACCGCACGTATCTCTTTGAAAGGAGAGGGACCTAGCGGGAGGACTTGGAGGAAGAATCTGAATGACTACTTGAACTCCTCAAAGTTAGACATTTTTTAATTACCCCGAATTCCTTGGTTGATCCATGGTTCACTTCAACAGCAGGCTGTCCCAAGTAGGATTATTCCACAAGACATCATAGGCCTAAAGGATAGGCCAGTTTTTTTCTGATTGCCAATCCCTGATATCAGTGTGTGGGGGGGGGGGGGGGCATATGCTGTAGAATCTACATGAGTAACACCCTGGATCAGATAGAGGATAAGGGACAAAGGTCTTGGTTTGCAAACACCAGAGCCCAGATAGAGGCTATACAGTGCCATCAACCCATTAATAGGAGACATTGAGTTACCTTAACAAGGCAATCCCTTGAAAAGTAAAACATGGGAAAATTACTTCCCAGGGACACCCTCCCCCGTGGTATACCTAGGTTCTGACAAAGGGAGAGTGAACTTCACTACACCGCTAAACCTCTTAGGCAAAACCTATACATCCTCTTCCCCCTTCCACTTTGTTCCTCCCTCTGAGCCTCCCTGAATCCCTCATGGCGAATGTTTTGGAGCTGACAAAAGGGGGGAGAGCTCGACACCGAGTTCCCCATAGGATGTCACCATACCCAATTTTCCTTGCCATTTTCACAAAGTTTCTGTTTTTGAGGAACAACCCAGTTCTCCAGAGGGCACCTCTAGCCAAGATTGTGGCTTTTGCCCTCTATTCCTAGAGTACTCCCCTGAAACCCCTCGGAGGTGGTTGAATAATCCTACATCCATATTGGAAGTCAACCTTTACAAAGTTTTTTTTTTCAATTCCAACTTTATCAACAGATTTTCCACAATACAGGGGACAGAGAATTACAACGTACACTGCATATGTACAGAATGATACATGATCTGCCCCATCACCCCCCTTCCCCCCGCCCCATACAGCAGTAAGAATCCATGTTGTAGTGTAGAAAGCATTACAGTGTGCTAGAATAAATTAAAGTTCACTATTACAATGACTCATTTATCCATACTAATCATGATTAGGGTGCGAAGGGGATCCCAAATGCTCTTGTATCTCTGCAACTTATTATGGAGGCTCGCTATAGCTTTCTCTGTGTGAAGGTTAGTCAGAATTTCATTAATCCATTCCTGATATGTTGGACTTACTGCATCCTACCAATGCCTAAGTACAATTATTTTAACGAATAATACAATCATGGAAATGTGAAATCTCCGGATTTTAACTTTGATAGAGGACAAATCTCCCAACAAACAGATGTCTGGGGTGAAGCAATCCTGCAAACCCAGAATAGGATCTAAGTTAGTCTGGTTAGCTACCCACAATTGCCTTATCTTGGGGCACGACCAAAAAATGTGAAGAAGTGTACCATCTTCCTGACATCCTCTAGTACAAGTCCCCGACCCTATAAGGTCCCATTTCATCAACTTTACTGGGGTGTAATACATATTGTGCATAATATGATATTGCATAAGCCGTAATCTATTCTGAGATACATATCTATGACAAAACTTCCACAGAACTGGCCAGTTGGGAGTGTATTGGGGAAAAAAGGAAACCCAGAGCTTGGTGGGACTTTTGGGTCTCCTGTCCTTCCAGTGGAATAAAGTTCGGTATATTTTAGAGATAACACTTGAAGAACCCATTAGGGAGGAAAGCTCAGATACCAATGAAAAGGCAGGCGGGCGAGGAGGGGTATTACCAAACACTGTGGAGAGCAGGTGCTTTAATTGGACCACTCTGAAATGGTGAGCTACCGGGATATCAAATTTATGAATTATATTAGAAACTGAGAGCCATGCCCCCTCATCATCCAGAAAAGTAGAAACTATCCCATCCCCAATTTGGGGCAACCACATACGAGAGATCCTCCGTTTATTTATGGTGAAGGACGGGGAGTTCCAAACAGACTGGGACAGATCCAAGTGTGGGGTGTACCGCAAAAATGAACAGAGCTGTACATGAACTTTTAATGATGTCCAAAGGGTGGGGCGTCTGCGTGTGTCTTGAAGGGACGCAATTTTGACATGAAGCATAGTCAAGGGGTCCATATTCACAGA
Source organism: Neoceratodus forsteri (assembly GCA_016271365.2). Taxonomy (NCBI): domain Eukaryota; kingdom Metazoa; phylum Chordata; order Ceratodontiformes; family Ceratodontidae; genus Neoceratodus; species Neoceratodus forsteri. The sequence continues at coordinate 1,299,786,681 of CM057455.1, forward strand.
CTGGATAAAATCTAACTCAATTTTGAGCCAGCCCAGTCTTAGGTGCTCAGGACCCGGACTCACCCACCGCATGTATTTTGCTATGTGACTAGCCCAGTAATAGATTGCCAGATGTGGGATTCGCAACCTTCCATCCGTTTACGGAGCAGCCAGTTTATAATATGCCAACCTGGATTGCTTATTGGACCAGATAAAGTTGATAAAAGTTCTGTGCATTCTTTGAAACCAGGACAAAGGAATGAAGGAGTTAAGGAGCAAGAGGGGATAAAACAAATGAGGGAAAACATTCATTTTAATTATATTAATGTGACCCCAAATGGAAACAGGAAGCTTAGACCATCTATTGAGGTCCTGGACAATCGCTTGGGAAAGGGGCTCCAAGTTCTCTTTGAACCATGAAGAGGGGTTACGTGTTAAATTGATACCCAGGTATCTAAGAACGTGGGGTGACCAACAAAGACCAAAAGGGGTAATATCACTCTTAAAAACCTTGTGGTTAAGAGGGAAAATGGACAATTTGTTGGCATTCAATTTATAATTTGAGAAAGCACTGAACTTGGCTATTTCCCCTAACATAGCAGGGATAGATGCTGTTGGGTGAGACAGATGGAGGAGAAGATCATCAGCATGAGCCGTGATCTTCACCACATTGCTCCCTAATGGTATGCCTCGTATCTCCAGGTTATTAAGAATATTTCGGATAAGGGGCTCTAAGTATAAATTAAATAAAAGAGGAGAAAGGTGGCAACCCTGCCTGGTGCTGGAAAATAAATAAAAAGGGTTTGGAAAATGCTCCATTGCCAGAAACTCTGGCTGAGGGGGTCCGATATAGAGCCCGAATCCAATCCATGAACATGGTAGAAAACTCGAATACCTTCAAAACCTGGAACAAGAAGTTCCAGTTGACATGATCAAATGCCTTCTCGGCATCCAGTGAAACCAATCCCGCAGGAAAGGTAGCGTCCCTGGCCACCGAGAAGACATATGAAAGAGTGCGTAAATGGTCTGACGATGACCGTCCCTTCATGAATCCCACCTGAGACATACTAATCAGGTCCGAGAGGACCCGGGTTATCCTGTCGGCCAATATCTTCGAGAGAATTTTAGCATCCTGATTCAAAAGGGAGATGGGCCTATAACTTTGAACTAACTCAGGGTCTTTGTCAGGTTTGGGAAGAAGAACAATCAGGGCTTCAAACAAATGTACATCTACCCTCACCCCAGAAAGAATATGATGGTACTACCGGTGAAGTACCGGTAATAATTGTGTTCGAAAAGTTTTATAAAATAATGCAGAAAAAACGTCCGGCTCCGGAACTTTGTCCGAGGGCAGAGCCCTGATGACCTCTGATATTTCCTCAAGAGATATTGGGGAGGACAACAACTTCCTCTGTGAATCTGACAGGGAAGGGAGAGAAGAATCCCTCAGGTATGCCTCGAGCGCCTCCAAAGAAGGAGGACTATCCATGTCCTTATATACAGTAATTGCTTGTAGTATGAGGCAAATTCCTGTACAATCTCTGAAGGGGATACCTTCAAGGATCCATCTGCCTGGGCCCTGATTGGAGGAATAAATCTAGCAGATTCCTGCTGTTTTAATCTTAGAGCAAGCAAGCGAGCTGCTTTTCCCCCCTGATCTGTGTAGCTCACTTTAGTGCAGATAATGGATATCTCTGCCTTTTCCCTCAACAAATCTAAATATTTATCTTTAGCCACCAAGAGCCTCCTCATGTCCTCATCCGAGGTGCTGGAGGATAAATTGGCTTCCAGAGACCTTACTAGTGATAGTGAGGATAATAATTCAGCCTCTCGAGCCCTTTTCCTCTTTGTAGTTAGGCTAATAATAATCCCTCTCATATAGGCCTTAAAGGTGCCCCATAAAATATCAGGTGCCATACCCTCTGAAAAGTTGGTGGAAAAAAAGAAATCAATCTGTTCTTTTATTAAGCTACAATATTTAACATCTTTCAATAATTGTTCGTTTAATTTCCATCAGGTTTCTTTTTTGGGAATATTAAGGAAAGCCAGATTGAAAACCACCAAAGAGTGATCGGACACTGGACCTGGCTGAATCGAGGCTGCTATGACCCCGGGTAAGAGGGCCTGGGAAATTAAGAGATAGTCAATGCGAGACTGGGTTCTGTGCACAGGCGAGTTAAAAGTATACTCCCTGTCCTTGGGATGTAATAAGCACCACACATCACACAGTCTGCACTGATCCAGTAAATCCCTGAATGCTCTCTGCCCAGGAGACAAACTCCTCGACCCACTGCCTGACCTGTCCACATCAGGGTCCAAAACCAGGTTAAAGTCTCTGCCCATAATTATAGCAATGGGAAGCATAGGAAGAATGATGGAAATAAGCTTCATAAAGAAGCCCGGGTCATCTACATTAGGCCCATATATACTGCAAAGTAAAACTGGCATGGTCCAAAGATTACCCTGAACCAGGACGTATCTACCACCTGGGTCCCTAAGGACTTGCTTAGAGACAAAGGGAATGCCTCTATTAACCAGAACCATAACCCCGCAACTGTTGGTGGACCCCGAGGCATTGAACACCTGTCCAGTCTGTTGTCTCCTAAGTTGCAGAGTTTCACACTCTAGTAAATGAGATTCTTGCAAAAACGTAATCTGAGAACACAGTAAATTTAGATGTTTTAACGCTTGATATTGTTTAACTTTTTTTCCTTGTCCCCTTCACATTCCAAGTAGCCAGAGTAATACTACTAGCCATCTAAGTAGGAAAAAATAAGTCCCTCATATAACATTCAGAAATTACTACAACAATAATTACATGTCCAGAACCCCTGGTTACTGCTGTATCCCCTTCCCAACTCTGCACTCTTCTCCCCCGCTCTAATCCCCCACAAACTCCCAGACTAAGATGCCCCCCAACAGCCCATAGATTGAGTAAACCAAAAGTCTTGAATTTAACCTTAACGCTACCACCCCAACTATCATGAGCAAAGTTCAGCAAAATACCGTTTTTCTTCCTCCCCCTCCAGCCTCCCCAGTGTACACCCCCAAATCCTGCCTAATTATGCAACACCTTCCTAGAAAAACTGATAACTGTTAATATCTATGAAAAGGAAATAATGTTGTAAGTGACATCACTCAAACATTAAGCTCCTGATAGCCAGAGGGGAGCGTTCTCTGATTGGAAACTAACTAATGAACCAGATTACTGGTATAGGAAAGCGGTAACATACCATGTGATAGCTGAGCTCGCTATCGTTAACTGCTGCTACCAGCGACAATAAAGCCATTTTAAAGCTGTTCCGAGCCAGCAGCAGGTCTAAATGATCCTAACTAAAGAATCTCAATATATTCCCAGGCCCCCACCAGAAAGCTCTATCAGGAAAAAAATAGACTCCTGAATTATCTGGTGGAGCTGAAAATCCAAAGTAATAACTAGGGTGCCCTCTGGCGATACAAGCACGAAAATGCATGGCCATTCAAAATTATACAAAGGGGTCACTCTCCTGAATATTGCCATAGCAAAATGAAGCATCGAGTCATGAGGCTTCGTTCTGACATTTAAATAAAAAGAAACACTCTGGTGCCCCTGTAAATAATTGTCAAACGCAATCCATGCAGGGAGAGAACCCTCTCCCCAGACAAAATATACCCCTATTGAACAGTTTCTTGTCATATGCAATTGCCCCGTAGTACTAAGCAATAGAATATGCAATGAAAATAACATGATCCCAATGAAAGTAGTCCCTTCGGTCGTAACTCCCAGGAACACACAGGATCAGACGAAAATTCTTTTCTCATTTCTGATAGTAACTCGAGAAGGACTTCTCCCTTCCAACGCTGATTTGAGTAACACCGAGAAAGCAGATCATGTGTCCTGAAACAGCTCAGGCAAGGCAGACTTTAGCCCCATAAGAGCAGCTTCAGGGTCCTCGTAGGCTGACCAGGTACCAGCCACCTGTACCTGCAATCTAGCTGGGTAGTCTATTTTAAACCGAAGGCCTGCTGCTATGATCTTTGAGACGATGGGATGGAACGCTGTACGTTTTAATCTAACCGACCCTGGTAAATCTTGTGAAATTCTGAGCCTGGCACACTCCCACTTAACTTCTTGCAGTTCTTTCACTTTTGCCAGGAAATGTTGCTGCTCCAAGTAATTCAAAAAGCGGCATATAATGGGACATGGCATTGCTCCTGGGGAAGGTTTGGGTCGCAAGGACCTATGTGCCCTCTTTATAATATACTTGGCCCTGAAGGGAGAGGGGCCGGCGATCTTTTCCACCAATTTCTGCACAAAGGTAATTGTATTCTGGCCCTCTTCTCCTTCGGGGAGCCCCAGAATAACTATATTATTCCTTTGGCTGCAGCCCTCTAAATCTTCTAATTTAGCTTCCAGTCGAGAGAATTTCTGCCGCATAGCCATAAGACTGGAGTCCATTTGTTTCTCAAGGGAGGAGATTCGAGCTGCGTTGTCTGAGGTTGCCATTGACACCTCTTCGAGCTTTTTGGAAAGGGATTTGAGTTCAGCTGAGATTTATTTTACTTCTTCACGGAAGGGTTTAAACTCCTCCAAGAATCTGCTCAATGTTAGCGGTTCTTGCTCAGCGATCAGGTTCAAAGGCTCTGGCTTATCCGCTGCACTCGAGGCCCATGATTTCTTTGGAGTCTTCTCGGGGGTGACCGGCGGGGTGTGCTTCTGTGGAACTTTTTTCATGTACACCTCCATTGCAGCTGAAATCAAGCCAGCAGGAGCACAGGATTCTAGGAAGGTGATATTAAGCAACTTTTCTGGGTTTAAGGCAAATATAGTCACCCAAAATTCAAAGTTTTTTGGTTGAGAGGCTGGAGCTGTACAGAGGAGCTTCTAGCCGGTACCCTGCATTACGTGATCCCCAACTTTTACAAGGTTTTTTTATAATAAATGTTCCTTTTTACAGCTAGTTTTGGGCTGTCTTTTTAATTGTTTTTGCTCTAGCTCCTCAGGTTGTAGAGGAGCTCATTGGGGTGGGGAGATTTTTTCTCACTTTCCGGGTTTCTGCCCCACTAGTGGAGCCTTTTGGGATAAAATAGACATTAGCCACTCAGTTAACTTTATTAATGTGGCCATAGAATGGCCTAAGTAGTAACTATTACTGTTGACAAAAAAGAGACACACACGCCAAGGTTTTGGAAAATGTTTTATTACAGTTCGACCCTGTTCAACTTTACCTATCTGTATCTCAATAGGATGGTGGTTAACCCGGTTAAGATACTTTCAATAAATATAAATGGGCTACACAACCCAATAAAGAGAGCCCGCCTCATGCAACATTTAAACAAGCAGGCAGCGTGCCTCTTCTTCCTACAAGAAACCCACCTATCAGACTTAGAACACCAGAAACTAAAGTGGGGACATTGCTATGTAGTATATGTAACTTCTCACTCTAGTGCCCGGAGACGTGGGACTGCTATCTTAGTGCCCTCCTCTGCTCCTTTGGAGGTGCAGAATGTTATTGCAGATACTCAAAGAAGGTATGTCATACAAATAGGCACATTATACTCGCAGGAGGTTACCCTGGTGAACACCTACCTACCTCCCCAATCTTCTCTCAGAGTGATAAAAGCTTTTCTCCGGAAAATCCTGACTGTTCACCAGGGTATCTTAACAATGGGGGAGACTTTAATGTCACCCTCTTACCTCAACATGATACCTCCATACCACAGATTCATAGATCTTCCACAGCCCTTAAATACCTCAGGAACACACTTTCCTACCTGGGCATAAAAGACATATGGAGGAAACTCTTTCCTACAGACACCAGATTTTCCTACTACTCAGCCCATTTTCAAACTTATTCTTGTCTAGACTACTTCTTTATTTCATGTGAATATTTCTCCTTAATCCAAGATTTAACTCTGGAACCTCAATTTTTATCTGACCACCACCCATTGACATTGAAAATAAATCTGGGTAAACCCCCAAAATTGAAACTATGGTGATTTAATCCTGCTCTACTGAAGGACCCAGAGTACATAGAATATATCACATCTAGAATCCCGCAGTTCCTTAACGACAACAGTGGAGAGGAGACCTCTGACCCTGTAGTGTGGGATGCCTTAAAAGCCACCATAAGAGGTGAAACAATAGCTTTCTCATCCCATAAAAAATGGAAGTTAGAGGCCCAATATAAGTATTATACAGAACAACTACTGTCTTACCAATTACTTTATAGGGAGGGTGACAAAGTACTACAACAGAGAATCAGGGAAGTTAAAAAAGAAATTCAAAATATTATTGACTCCAAGATGCTCCAAACTCTGACCTACTTAAAACAGGTCAATTATGAAGGGGGTGTTTGGGCTACCCGCCTTCTTGTGTGTAAGTTAAGAAATAGGAAACGTACTGCAACTATCCTTAAAATTAAGCATCCAGTAACAAAACAAATATCTCATTCAGATGAACATATTAGATCATCCTTCCATGAATTCTACCAATCTTTATACACACACCCTCATGACTCTTCAGACTTAGAAACTAGATCAGAGTTTCTCACTAAATTATCTTTCCCTAAACTTTTGAACACACATCAAACAGCCCTGGAATCCCCCATTGGACTGAACGAAATTCTTACCCACATTAATGCCCTTAAACCTTACAAATGCCCAGGCCCTGATAGTTTCACGGTGGAGTGGTATAAAAAATTTGCTGGCATCCTTCTCCCTACACTCCTCTCTTCCTACTGGGTGGTGGTTGAGGGGAAAGCTCCTCCCCTTCTTGGCACTATGCTGTTATCACCCCTATTCCTAAACCTAATAAGGACGTAACAGATCCAGCTTCGTTCTGACCTATTTCTGTTCTTAATGTTGATTACAAGATCTACATGGCTATTTGAGCTTCTAGACTCAAGATTCTTCTCCCCTCACTTATCCACCCTGACCAATCTGGATTCATTAAACATCGCAGCACTACCGACAACATCTGGCATACTATGCTACTTTTAGAACATATACACTCATGAAATTTTCTCTGGGATACTCTAAAACTCTTCTCCTTCCCTTCCCAGTTCATTCTCTGACTTAAAAACATATATTCTCAACCTAGGGCCTATATCCATCTAAATGGAGCTGTGTCCTCCCCTATACACCTGCAGCAGTGAACTCATCAGGGATGCCCACTTTGCCCCTACTTCTTTGCCCTCTACATGGAACCTTTAGCTATGACCATAGGACAAGACCCCCAGATAGAGGGTGTCTCCTTGGGCCAAAAAATCTACAAGATATCACTATTTGAGGATGATATCTTGTTAATTGTTTTATCCCTTGACACTTCAATTCCAGCAGTTTTGGGAGATCCTTAGATACTATGAAAGGGTAGCGAATTTCAAATTAAACATTGCTAAAACAGAGGCTATAATGTTATATTACAAACCAACACAAAATTTAAAAAGCTCACGTCCCTTAAAATGGAGATGCACCAAATTCAGATACTTAGGTATTCAAATCCCTTTAAATTTAGAACACATCGAACTAATTAACTATGAGCCAGTCTTTCGCCTTATTCAAGATGATCTATCTAGATGGGGCAACCTAAAACTAACTTTCTCTCAATGTATAGAAACCATATGAATGAATATACTTCACAGACTACTATACCTTTTCCAAAACATCCCAATCATCCCGGCACCCTTTTGTTTTAAATCCTGGAATAGGCCACTCTCTTCCTTTATCTGGGATAGCCAGAGACCTCGAATCCACCTTTCCTTACTGTCCCTCCCTACAGACCAGGGTGGAGTAAACCTCCCCGATCAGAAAATGTATGCAATGGCAGCCTTTCTAAAAATTCTTTTTCTCTGGCTCTCTCCAACTTATGGGTCGGCATGAAAAGAAATAGAATTCCTTATAAATGACCTCCATGATACTGAGAGAATTGTCGTCTCCTCTTCTGGTCTGGCTCCTCCACGCCGCAACCTCTCTAAATATACGGCTCAAGTTCTAAAGATATGGTATCAAATTAAACATAAAAAATCTTTCAGACAAATAATCTTCTTTTTCACACTAATATCAAGAGATGAGAATTTCCATCTTGCCCATCTCGATACTTCGTTTGACTCCTGGCGGAGAGTACGTCTTAGCTACTATTATTAAGTGGTTCAAAATTCTGGTGTCCTACCCTGTATGGACTTACAACAAAAATCTGCCCTTCCTGATCGGGATGTGTACCGATATGTCCAGGTGAGAAACTACATTTTAAGACAAAAATATTTTCCCACTTGTTGTCCTTTTCCCTTACCTACTCTCTGGACCCTTCTTAGGGACACTCTGGATGGAGGACCTTGGGGGAACCTCATAGGTCACCTACACAGAATAATATGAGATAACCTGGGAGACTCAAATCACTCGATACTTGAAGCATGGAATAAGGACTTAGATTTAGAAATTCCCACTCCACTCTGGAAAGAAACAATGTTGAAAGCAATTAAAATTACCTCTTCGGGACTGTGGAGGGAGTTTGCATGGAAATCCCATTCCAGATATCTTCATTCCCCACTACTCCTAGTGAAATACCTCCCAGCCTTATATGGAAATTGCTGAAAGAAACTGTAACTGCAAACTGGCAGACTTGGAGCATGTCTCTTGGCACTGTCCAAGATTGATGTCCTTTTGGTTTACCTTACAGGTGGAGCTGAAGAAGGCTCTGGGTGGGACAATTGTGCTGATGGCAGAGATGGTTCTCCTGTCCATCTTCCCCCCCTCATAGACCAAGGTGGACTAATACCTTACTTCCCCTATTCCAACTAGCCGCAAAAAAGGCCATCACTTGTAAGTGGATGACTGTTGTGATCCCAACAGTATCAGATTGACATCAGATAGTCAATGAAATATATGGACTTGAAAACCTAACAGCCAAATTTCATAATAAACATGATACCTTTTTCAGGAAATGGCAGCGATGGATCCTTTACTTTTCCTTAGTTGACACAGACTTTGTCCCCTAATCTGGGTTATTGCTTAGGGAACTTCCAGCTCTGGAAGGGGGCTTATCTCTCCGCCCCTCTATCTCCCTAGCTGTCAATGGGGGTTGATGGTGGGGATCCCCTTTCAAACTCTTAGAAACATACTCAGGTCATTAGGAGGTCTGGCCACCTGCTTTAGGGAATCCAGAGTCAAGTTATGGCCACTTGGGCCACCAAAGAAGAATTGGTGTGTGATTAACTTAATTAGCCTTTGTTCTGAAAATCATAAACTGGACAATATGCAATACTTTCATTGAACTGTGCAGATGTATTATGATTGGAGAAAACAATGTAATGTAAGTATGATGTCTCTGCTAATAAAAAATGATTTTTTTTTAATTTATCACTTTTTGCCCGTACCTGCCATCGGAGCTGTGCCCTGGTCATGGCGCCCCCAAGACTTCCACCTCCTACTTAGCCCCTGCTCTCCTGGTTACCCCGGGCTTAACCCCTAGGGGGCGGAGTCATGGCACAGTAGAGGGCACCAGTACCATGAGACTGGTAACTGGTTGGGAGAGCTTGGCCAGGAGGCTAATCAAAGCCCAAGGGCAGGGCTTCATTGAGATGGCAGGCATGGAGGTTTTGTCCCCTATAGGCTGGGGTGGAGATGTGCAATGATGTCCAGTGCCTGTCCTGCACCAGAGATTCTCGACCTGCATCAGTGCAGGGCAACAAACCCGGCCTCCACCAGGTGTCACTCCTACACCGAGCACTCAACCCAACTCCCCCTGGAAAGGAGAGCAGTCCTAGGGACGCTTGATCCTTCTCCCCCCAGTCAGCCGGCCCTCCAATGACCTAGATCCATTCCCAAACCTGGGTCACCAGCATTGCAAGCAGAAATCCAACCACTGCGCCTGTGAGCTGGCTATAAAAATGATATTAAAAAAAAGGAAAATAAATCCTGCATCTTCTTATGAAGAACAGAATAAGAAGCACACAGACAGAAATTTAAAATAGTTCTTGTGCATTGAAAATTCAACAGGATGTCTTTTTTTATTGTAAAAGAGTGTTAGGCTATAGCATTAATTACATTCATTATGCTTGCACCTTACTATGATTAGCTTAGCTGGAGTTAACTAATAGATGCAATATAGCTTTTTAAACATGCATTGTTTTTGTATGGCATTGCACTATAACACTTTTTTCACTGTCACTTTAAATGTAAGACTGATTAGTGATTACCCATGTCCCACCTTTTCAGAAGCACTAGCACTTTTCCTTGCAAGTGACCAGTCATAATCAAGCACCTTGGGGCGTGAAACATTAACTGTGTCTCTCCATTGCTGCCCTCTTTGTAAACACTTCCTTTATAATTGTGTGACAAAATAAAACAAACTGAAATTAGTTAGGGGTTTGGGGTGAGGTATCCCATGGTCCCCTGCTCCATGCACAGCAAGAGATTTACTCTAGTGGCAGGCTGGGTATCAGACTGGATTCCCACTGTCTATCCCTGCTGTGCCTTGACATACCCCAGGCCCCTCTGTGCTAGTGCAAAAACAACAAAAGAGACCAAAGCACTCTGAAAGCAGGGGCTAGGCAAGATAGTTCGCTGCATAAAAATATTTTATTCAGTCAAATAGAGTAAAGTGGTGCAAATACACATACCAGGACTCAAGCTAGAACCCCAGTGCTTTGATCAAGGTTTTTCCTCAGGGGGTTCATTGCATTAGTATCTTAGGGGGAGGGACTGAGTACAGGTGGCTGGAGACTGCAGATCATGCCTCTGGAACAACCATCTGTGAACACAGAGCACTGTGGCCCAAATAAATGCCTTTGGAACAAATTTGGACCACCTTTGTGGGCCAGGACATAAGGAAGCAATTTTTCCCAGTGGTTGGAGCACAGGTCTGTGAATCAGGAGATCCCAAGTTCAAATCCCACGAGGGACACATTTTCAGTTTGTGATACTGAGTCAGCATCTTGACCTGCCTATGCTTTAGTCAGCCCAGTTGTAAAATGGGTACAAGTAGAACCTCACTGAAAATCAGATGATGCTTCATCTCAGTGGAGATGGGCTGTGTGGGTAACTCTTTCTTTTTATTATTTAGTATACTTTATTCATTTTACAATAACACCAGACAGAAAATAACAAGAACAACAACAACCAGCTAATGAAAATAACAAACGACAATGACATTCTCAAACAAGCCCACCCTCCCCACCTGAAGCACTAAACCCAAAATAGCACTTGTGAAAAATCAGTCAAGTACCCATGTAATATAACAGGGAGTAGCCATCCAAAAACCTGGTGATAACTAAACACTACTGAGTAATAGATAACAAGGTATATAAGGGTTCTCATCTAGTCCTGAATAAGTTGTATCTACACCAGAGAGAGGCATTCTGTCTCTCTATTTGCAAAGCCTGCAAAATACCCTAATGCCATTCCTGAAAACAGAAAACATGATCATCCAACCAATGCCCCAAAATAATCACCTTAGCTGTGAGAGCTATCAAAGCCATGTATCTCCTTCTCATCATAATGTCCCACCAAACAGACAGAGGGAGTCTACAAGTCTTCGAGACACAGAAGGGGATCCAGGAACATCTGAATAGAAGTCCAGAATGGTCGCACCTTAACAAAGTCCCACAAGATGTGCTGGGAGGTTCCTACTGCCCTACCACATCTATGACAAGTGGAGGTAGGCAAGCGACCCATCTGGGCTAAACGATAAGATGTAAAATAAAGATGATGTAAAATTTTAAACTGAAAGAAACAATATCGGTCCTGCTTGATATACTTATACAGTGACAACCAGACATATTGCCACTCTGCTGTGGTCCATTTCACCCCAGATGCCTGTGGGACCTCTGGGATGTAAGGACTGAAACTGTTTAGAAAAATTAGATACTGGATGAGGTCCAGATGCAATTGCGTAGAAATCCTCCTACTCCTCTCCCACCCCTGGGAACCAGGGCCCAGTGCCCAAAAATCCTATAATAGCACATTTAAGCTGGAAATATTTAAAAACTGAGTACCTGGGCAACTGGTACTATTCCTGAAGCACAGCAAAGGAGAGAAAACACCTATCTGAAATCAGGGAGTCCACAGAGAAAGAAGCAAACTGGGACCAGGGTGAGTAACTTGTAGTTTATGTCACACAGCTGGTGTCTTGCAGCAGAAGGCGGGACATGGCTTGAAGCACAGGGGTGGTAAATTTATGGGTAATGTTAAGAGGCAGTATTTTTTTTCTTAGCGGGTGATAAACCTATGACAGACCTACCACTGGAGAGTGTGAACATGAAGACAGTACAGGCTTTTAATACTGTGAGCCTTGACAAAGTTCTGCCTACCAAGAGAATCACTGTGTACCCTGGTTAGTAGAGTGGGATGGAATCGGCATAAATTTTACGAGTTTGCACAGCATACCTTTTTTACGCCTTGCCCCATATTGTTTATTCACTAGGTATGTTGAACATTTATCTTCCCCTTCAATGGTTTAAATAATTAAATAGAATACTTACTGATTTTTTATGGTTAGGAAAAGTTGCTAGGCAGGCGTACTTGAAAATATCACTTCCCAAGGCAGTAGAAGTCCTTAGACTTCCTAATTTTTGGCTATATTATTTAGCATTACATGGCACTACACACTTCAGGTGGGGGTCCTGCTTTAATGGGGCAGAGGCCACAGGTTATGAACCACATTGTCATACTTTGGAGCAGGAGGTTTGTCGATGGTGGGGACTTTCAGTATCAAGCCTGCTGTATACTGCTCCCATGAAAATCCCTCAAGCCCTATGGCCAACCCCAATCTATTGGTCTGTGAGAACACATAGACAACTGAGAACATACATAGGACATGATTTCACTCATTCTCTTCCAACCTGTTAAGCTTCCTTATCAGCTCTCGTCCCCTTTCAGATGGTCAGTGGTGGGAGGTCCTAGATTTTGTAGAACTCCATCTAGTCCCATGTGATAGGGTCTGTTCCTTTTCTTCCTTTCAGACCAACTATCAAGTTCTGAAGAACAGATGCTTTTATTTTTATCAAACTGTCTATGCCTTTAAAATGCATATGGGGCCATAGCCCTGGCTGGACGATGCACAGGACATCATAGAACTGTTTGTTCACATAGCCTCTCAACCTTATGGTATAGCTCAAATATACAAGACATTGCAACATTTAAATCCTATTGGGTTGAAGGGAATAGGTTATTACTGGGAAGAGAAATTATAGCTGGTCTGGTCTCCAGTGGAATGACAAACAGTGTGGGGCAATTTATATAAATGCATGAAGTATGATATATATAGATTAATGGAATGTAGGATATTACATAATTTATACTTCATGCCAACTATTTTATGCAGGATGGGAAAGATGGAATCCAGTGTATTCAGTGTGGGAAGGCAGAAAGGACATTATTTTATATGCTATGGCCATGTGAGATGGTTATACTTTCTGGGATGCCATCAAGCATGGTTTGGATCCCTTTTGGGAATTAACTGAGGCCTTTACTCCAGAGATCTGTTTTTAATTGGGAAATATCCAGATGAGTTAATTGGCCTCAAAAAGTATACAAGGCATTGATAGCTGCTGCAGCTAAAGCAGTAATTTTACAACATTGGCTGATTAACCAACCTCCCACCAGAACTGAATGGTACAAAGAAATTTTAATGACCTTAAATGTTGAAAAGAAGCTTGTTTATATACATAACAAGTTAGAACTTTACTGTAAGGGATGGGAATGTTTTTATACTCTGCTTCTTATTGAATAATATTGTCCACTGAGTCATCTCTGTAAACTGGCCAGTTCTTATATTGTGTTGTATCACATTATATTTACATTTGATACCCCTATAGTTTTGCATTTTCCAGACTGGAGGGGGAGGGAGGGGTGTTATTTCTTCTGTTTTTCCTCTTCTCTTTGGTGTTTGTTGAATTTTTTCTGTATTGTTTAATAGAAATTTTCAGTGAAGCTTATTTAATGCAAAAAAAAAAGGTGTGGTCTTGCTGTGTAGAAACTTCATGTAGTTTAAAGAAAAGAAGCACCCCAAATTACAGGACAACTCTTCCCTTTGATCTACATAATGCCACCCAGTAAGCAGAGCTGATCAGTACTATGATTCTTCAAATGAAGATGTGTTAAAGCAGGACCCCACTGAAAATAAGATACTGCATTTCACCTGCGTTATCCTGGGTAAATATATTACAAAACTGTGTAAAAACAGAACCCTGCTGAAAAGGAGATGTTGCATCTAAAAAGATCTGTCATAGAAAAATATGTTCTAAAAGCAGTACCACACTAAAAACAGGATAACGCATCTCACCTCTATTATGTGGGGTAAATGCAGTTTACAACTGTGTAAAATCAGAACCCCATTGTAAATAACATATTACATCTTATCTGGTCTATCTTGGGTAAATATGTAATAAAAATTTGTACAAACAAGACACAGTACAATAGCACTGCAAGTGGCAAACATTCAGCATTGACAAATGCTTGTTAAACAAGAGTATCGCTATGGCCTGCCTTCAGCCCACAGGTGCTTCCCCTGCCTCTATGGACATTATACTATAAATAAGTCAGTTAATGGTTCTGCATATTCTTCTGACAGTTCCTTTAGTATCCTTGGATGAATGACATCAGACCCAACAGATTTATCCACCTTTATGCACAAGCATTTGCCCCACACTTTCCTGCTTGTGAATATACCCCTTTTCTTAGCATTCTCCCCCTTTTGTTTTTGCTCTCCAGTGCCATCTTCTACTTTGTCCATAGCTCCATAAACCAAACTGAAGAACACATTAAACAGATTTGCCTCCTACTTCTGATTTTTGATTATTTCTCCAAACAATTTTAGAGGTTCTACTGCGTTGTTAGCTTTCTTTTCATTTACAAACCTGTAGAATTCCTTTATGTTTCTGTTTGTAGCTAAGCACTTTTCTAGTATTTCCTTCTTCTATTCCTTAGAAGCTTCTTGCACATTTTTACTTTCTCTCTGTACCCATCTCTGGCTTTCACTGACCCTTCTTTTTCAGCCTGCCTACAGGTATTCCTTTTTGCCCTTATTTCTTTCTGTAGTTTATCTATTAGCCACACTGATTTTTATTCACTTCCTGTTATACTTCACCTTTTTTTGCATAGGCTTTTCTCCATTTTCTAAGTTTCTTTTTATAATAAAGTTTTTTATTAAAAAAATACAATCAATAACAATAACTTTAAATCCAAATGTGCAATACAGTAGAAAGTAAGTAGTAATCTATGATGCCAAATTTTCCCAACTTGTCCATGACTTAGAAGGCATATAATAAAAGAGAAAAAAGGAAAAATCAATCTGGCAAGGTGTTAACAAAAACAAACAGGCAGTTGCACAGATATTATAGAGATCAAATATCCATGTAATGCAAAAAGTATAACTACATAATCTTAAGGCACATTAAATGATGGGAAGCTTAACAGGGTGTTAAAACAAAAGGAGGAAACAACAGAGAGTGTCCAATAAACGTATTGCACAAAAGTTACATATTAAATTCTAATGTGGCACTAATCAGTTGCAATAATATTGAAGATGAGCATATGTTAACCATATTAAGGAATAAAGCTGGAATCGGAGGGAAGCTTATAGTATAAAACTAACAAAAAAAATTGTCTCCAGATCTCCTCAAAGGTTGTCAAATGATTTAAATACATATAATTACAATTTTTGAAATGATAAATCAAGTTGACAGAAGCAATCCAATGAGCAGTTTGAGGAGGATGCTGTTTAAGCCACAAGTTAGTAATATTTTTTTGACAGACCAAAAGAAATAATAACAATTTAAATTGCTGCCCATGAATGGACAGATTGGCTGGGGGAATGTGCAGTAAAACGAATAGTGGTGAAAATGGGAGTGAGATATCAAATAATTGAGCAATCACTTGTGAGACAGACATCCAAAACAACTATAAAATAGGACAGGTCCAAAAAACGTGAACATGATCAGCCATAGGCTCAACACAAGCCCACCAGCAGGTGTCTGCTTGAGAGCATGTGCATGAAGCATTATGTGCCAGGGACTTAAAGCAACATATCCTACATTTCCATGTGAATTCCCTGAAATATGGCATCATCAAGATTTTATAAGTAACTGTGGAATATTTCTCCCAGTCAATTGGGTTACATTGTATTCGTAAATCTATCATAGTAAATGTCTCAGCAGAAAAGGACCATCCTGGTCCATCTAGTCTGCCCATTTCCCACCCATCCCTACTTGTCTCCACTTCCCAAAGATATTTTCCTCTGCCCACCAGCCAACCCTTGTGTCTGTCCCAAGCCCTCTTGAATTCCTCCTCTGTTTCTGCACACACCACCTCATTAGGTAATCTGTCCTAGGGTTCCACCACCCTCTCACTGAAATAACATCACCTTACATTGCTCTTAAATCTTCCCCCTTCCAATCTTAAATTATGACCCCTTGTTTTAACTCCTACTTTCTTTTTGAATGATCTACCTTCATTCACTTTATTTATTCCCTTCATATACTTAAAAGTCTCTATCATGTCACCTCTGTCTCTTCTACCCTCCAGAGGGTATAGATTTAATTCTCTCCATCTAGTCTCATATGGCTTCTCTTGTATACCTTGCACATTTATTATCCATTGTGTTAAAATGGAAGAAATTTACTTCGTTGACTGAGAGCGAAGGATAGAATAAATGGTACTTATTAAATGGTCTTGGGAGCTGCCTTTTTGATGAGTCATTATTAAAGTAGTAAAAGGAAAAGGTGTGGCCAGAAGATGCCTGTCCTGAGGAGGTAAAATTAATTATAGGGACGTGGATACGATGTACTATCCACACTTCTGGCAGTGTTCCTTTTCCTTTAAGGCTTGCCAGAACATCTTTAAGCTGGCTCCTCCCACCCACTTAGCAGGTATCTCCCTCGGCACCACCCTGAGCCATCAGATCTTCCTTTCTGCTGAAAGAAGAAGATTCCCGCCTTACTGCTGTCAGCACTGAATAGACCCTTTGCTTCAAAATTTTGCAAAACTTTACGAATCCACTTGTGTCTTCAGGCAGTTTTTGAATCTTCATCATGGATGACTCAAAGTCGGCGCCCGGTTTTAAAAAATGCAAGCACAGGCAGAAGATGTCCTGGACAGACCCTCACACCTCGTGTGTCTACTGCCTAGGCCATGAACATGATCTCCAGGTGTGTGGCCTCTGTCATACCTTGCATCCTTGTACTTTAGAAGACTGGCACACTCAATTACTTTTAGGGCACCCAGTTGAATGGTCGAAAGCACCCATCGGATGATCTCTGCGGCTGCGGGGTCTGTTGAACAGCTTGCAGCTTTTAAAGAGGCTGCAGTTCTGGCCGCAAAGCATGCCTCTTCAGCTTCATCCTCTGTGCCACTTTCTTTTGGTTCTACCTTCCCAGGGGCATTCAGTGATTTGTGCCAGTCCCTTCCCACCTTTGGGCAGGGCCCCTCTATGTGTACAAAATCCAAATCTTCAGAGAAGTAGATTGAACAGAAGTCTTGATGTCAATCATGAGATTGCAAGCACTCTCAGACCACAGATTCCCGTGCTTCTCTGGAGGTTTCGACTATGGTTGATCTTTCAGCTCAGGCCACTGGCTCCACAGTCTCCCCTTCAGGCTAGTCATTCAAGACACCCATCAACCACTCTGCTGAGATTTTTCTCGAGCCAGTCAACGTGTTGTAGCAAAGTGAGGCTGATACTTCCCTCTCTAGGACTCTGGTCCTACCTGTCACCTCTCAGGGTGGGTCAACCAGCCCACTGATCCAGTCCATAATCCTTGGGATCCGATTACCCAGGAGGATCCTCTGCTTTTGCTGGTTCCCTCCCCGGCCCACTTTTGGTGTCCTTAATGGTCAAGGTCTTGATCCCCAAGCTGGGAGTTGAGCAGCCCATGTTGTCGTTGGCATTCCTGCTGTCGACATTCAGGCAAGTAGTGGTTCGGCTACTATTCTTCTTTTTCCTCCTCGGATGAGGAGAGGCTCCACTGCAAAATGCACCAGGGCTACAAATAACTCATGTGGCATCAGCTCATGCTGGCCAGGGTTAAACCAGTTCTGGCCCCCATCACAGCTCTTCCGTGGCTCCCACCACCCAGTCCCCAGCTTACTCCAGCTCGGCCGGTTCTGGCTTAGCCTGATACAGCCTCTCTGCACATCCAAGTGGAGCTGCTGCCTAAGCAGCCACTGGTGGGTCCCCCTCAAGGATGCCCATACCGCTTCCTTGTCAGCTGTTGGTCGTCATGACTCCTGACAGACCCCACAGGGTCAGCGGGGACTCTGGCAGTTGACTGCTTTCCGACGAATCCTCTGAGTCTTTGGGCTCCACCCTGCACTCCTATCTGCTGGATGTCAAGTCAGGAGAGGATTTGTCCGTGGAGCATGGGCCCACCTCTTTCGCGGGCCTGCTCCATTTGATCTTGGAATCTGTGGGTCTCCACATTGAGACCGTCCAACAATGGGCTAACTACACTTTGACCGAGATTCTCGATCGGGGTGACTCTCCTGGAGTGGCCTTCCTGGTCACCGAGGCCATTCTTGGCCCCGCTCTGGAGCTTCAGCAGCACCCTTCCTCTTGCCCTGCACCGTTGGCATGGATGCCCTACTAGTACGTGGTCCCTACTGGTTCCCTATGGATCCATGACAGTTGGTTGTCAAATTAATTGTCGATTGATGTTACAGTGACACCTTTATGTTGACCGCAAATGCAATCAGCATAAGGCTGGTCACTTCAGACTGTGTTTACTTCAGAGGGCTTTGCCCCCTGAAACCCTCTTGTGGGGGGCTCTGCCCCCTGCACTCCCCCATAACTAAAATAATCAACTCAAAGCTGGAGTTGAATTGGGGAGGTGGTGCAAGACCTCCAGAAAGCGGTGACATGGTCCTATGCCGACACTACACCGACCTGTTGCTGTTGTCGCTGTACTGTTGGTCACGGTAAAATTGTCACTGTAGTGATGGCATAATATTCCCTGTCAGGTTTCACCGAGCATCCCCCAGCCGAGAGTCTTGTGGCTGACTCAGTCTTTCATCGTACCAGAAATGTCTGGGAAATGGATAAGCCTCCCGACAAGGAATCCAAGAAATTGGATCGCATGGCCAAAAAGGTTGATGCGGTCTCTTCTCTTGGCCTTCGGCAGGTGAGTTTGGCCCTTTTGATGGCCCACTTCACTCATGTCCTCTTAGGCACTCTTGATGATGTGTTTCCCCAGCTCCCAGCTAACTTACAGACCACAGTCAAGCAAGTCTGGGTCCAGGGCCAAGTGTAGGCTAAGCAGCAGCTCCAGACAGCAATGGACCGTGATGACTCCTGCACCCAGTTTGTGGCTGCTGTGGTGGCCATGCACTGCTAGGCTTGGCTAAGGATCTTGACCTTTTCAGCAGATATGCAGCACAAGTTGGCAGTTGTCCCCTTCATGGGCACCAACTTATTTGGACTGAGGGTGGAAGGACACCTTACTCGCATTGAGAAGTCTAATGCCACCCTGGACTCTGTTACATCTGCCCAGAGGGATACCAAGGGCTGTAAGCTCCAAAGAAAGAAGCCCTCTTGGCCCCTCTCTGCCCCTGCTGCCAAGCCATCCCAACCCACAGCTGGGCAACAGGCCTAGGCTTGGCGCCCCTGACCGAGGTCAGTTGCTTTAGTCATCTGAAACCCAGGTGGTTGAGGCCCCACTGCTTCCTCAGGCAGTCCCTCCTCTGCCTCCAAGCCTCCCCAGTGAAGATATGGGGGGTGCATCCCCATGCCCCTCCTGACTCCCATTGGTCCTCCCGTGGGGGACCGGCTCTGCCACTTCCTTTCTGCCTGGTCCTCTGTCACCACAGACAGGTGGGTTCTCATTATGGTCAGTCAGCGTCTGCCTCTAGAGTTTAAGGCTTACTCACCTTGCCGAGCCCGTACCCCACAGGAGGACATGGTGTCCACTGACATGCCTACAGCCCTTTGGAAAGACATAGCCTAGCTTCTCCAGAAGGAGCCAGTGGCTCCAGTCCCAGACCCTCCAGTAAACACAGGGTTTGTCTCCCGGTACTTCCTGGTGCCAAAGCAGATGGGGTGCTGGCACCCATCTTAGATCTGCATGACCTGAACAAATTCCTTTGGTTGTGCACTTTCAGGATGGTCACTCTGTCTCAAATCATTCCATCCCAGGAGCAGGACATGTGGTTCTGCTCCCTGGATCTTTGAGATGCATTCTTCCATGTCCCCATCCATCTATCCCACTGCTGGTTCCTGCGGTTCCATGCAGAGGGGGTTCTCTATGAGTTCCAGACCATGCAGTTTGGCCTCTCCTCAGCTCCCAGGGTTTTCACCAAGTACAATGCAGTAGTGGCAGCCTAACTGCGGCACTGAGGGGTCTGGGTGTACCCCTACCTGGATAACTGGCTTATAGCGGGTCCCTCCAGGGATGAGGTGGAGTGGTCCAGGGACCTGGCCCTCCAGACCTGCTTTCCCTCGGTCTCCTTGTCAGTGAAGCCAAGTTGGAGCTCGTACTTTCACAGCTGATACACTTCAGTGGGATGAGCTTGACTCTTTTAGAGTCAGGGCTCAGCTTCTGGTGGACCGGCCGGAGGCTATTTCCTACTTTGCCCAATCATTTCATGTTGGGCAGTTGTGCCCTGCTTGGGACTTTCTGCATCACCTGGGATACATGGCAGCATGCACCAGTGTGGTCCATTGGGCCCGGTGGAGAATGCACTCTCTGCAATGGGAGCTTGCTGGCCAATGGTCTCGGCACCAGGACCACTTCGATCAACCAGTCACTGTGACTCAGCTGATGTGGGATGCCCTCCAGTGGTGGTTAGTCTGGGAACATCTGCAGGAAGGGATCCCATTTGTCTGCCTGGAGTCAAGCTCTGGACCTCTGAGGAGTCACAATGCCATATCAACCTGTGGGAGCTTCAGGCAGTTTGACTGGCACTGAAAGCCTTTGCTCTGTACATTTGGGTCATGTCATTCAGGTCCAGATGGACAACACCATGACCACGTACTACCTCAACAAACAGGGCAGTATGCACTCCATTCCTCTGTGCAGGGAGGCTCTCCACATCTGGATACTCCTACTTAGGCTGGATGCCGATCTTCTGTCCATCCATGTGTCTGGCATCTCCAGCCAGCTGGCAGACACCCTCATCCATGTGGGTGACGCATCTCACAAGTGGCCTCTCCAGCCAGAGGTAGTACACAGCCTGTTCTCCCACTGGAGCACCCCTCTGGTGGACCTGTTCACCTCCGGGGAGAACGCAAAGCCGAGGCTGTATTGTGCCCGCCTCCCTCAACAGGGAACGCTTCAGGGGATGCCTTCTTGAGGTCCTGGACCCCAGCCTTCCTCTGTGCCTTCCTTCCTTCCATTTCCTATGATCCACAAAGTGCTGATCAAAGCCAGGAGGGACAAGACATGGATGATCCTAGTTGCTCTGGACTGGCGCCACCAGTTCTGGTACCCCAAACTCTTCAGCCTCAGCAGCAGGCTCCCATGGCATCTTCCTTTCCACCCAGACCTGCTCTCTTGCAATTGGGGAAGGTACTCCATCTGATCCATCAGTACCTGCACCTAACAGCCTGGTTCCTGAATGGCTAGAGTCTCTCTGAAGATGTTCTCACCATGGTCGAGTCTTCTCAGAAGGAGTCGACCTGAAAATGCTATGCCTTCAAATGGAATAGGTTCTCCATTTGGTGTCAGGGGAAGGGGCTTGACCCTTTATTTTGTCTGGTTGCTAGCACTCTTGACTACCTTTCATCACTCTCTCATCCAGGCCTTTGGTCAACATCCTTAAGATGCACCTGGCAGCCATCTCTGCATATAGGGTATGGGCTGGTATGCCATCATTGGAGCAGGTGAAGGGGGTCTGGGGCTTTTTCAAAGGCCATGACCATATTTCCTCATCCAGTGAGTGAACTACCACCACATTGTTGCTGGTGTTGGCAAAGCTCATGGCCAAGCCATTCAAACTGATGCACAGGTGTGATATCTCTCACCTGTCATGGAAGACCATCTTCCTGGTGGCTATCACATCAACCAGAAAAATCAGTGAGCTCTAGGCACTCTTGGTGGAGTTTCCTTACCTGATCTTCCACAAGAACAAAGTTGTCCTTTACCCCAACCCTAAGTTCCTCCTGAAGGTTGTGTCTGAGTTTCACCTTAACCAGATGATAAGTCTTCCAGTGTATGTCACCAACCACACCTTGGAGGCTGAGCACAGGCACTATACTTTAGACCTGCGGCAAGCGCTCACCTACTATAAGGATCACACCGCTAGAGTTCAGGGAGAGGTTCCCCAGGTGATCAATCTCCCAGTGTACTTCACCAACCACACCTCGGAGGCTGAGCACAGGCTCCATACTTTGGACCTGTGGCAAGCAATCTCATACTATAAGGAGCACATGGCTGGAGTTCAGGGAGAGGTTCACCAGCTATTTGTCACCTACTCTGAAGCCGCACCTGGCAGACTGGTAGCTAAGTGGATGATTGGTGGGTGGATTGTATCCAGCATTGACCTCTGCTATAGGTTGGCAGGTAGGGAGCCTCCCGTGGGGCTAAGGGCTCATTCCACCCATCATACCGTTGCCTTGGTGGCTGCTTCCAGGGATGTCCCGATCCAAGAAATCTGCAGGGCTGCTGCCTGGAAGTCAGCATACACCTTTATTTCCCATTACCACATTGGCCTTGAGTCATGCCAGGATGCTGGTTTTGGGCCCATAGTTCTCCAATCTCTATTCCCAAAACAGGAATGTGCAGCTTGCCTCCTCCTTCCAGAGACCTGCTAGGAGTCTTCCAAAAGTGTGGCTTGTACATCATATCCACCTCCCTAGAAAAATAGGTTACTCACCTGTAACAGTAGTTCTAGGAGTGATGTATAATGTACATCCACTCTGACCCACCCGACCTTCCCTGGCAAGTGGTACACCTGTCTTGCTTCCAGCAGGTAAGATATGACATCAAGGGGCAGTGCTGAGGGAGTTACCACCCTGGGTGGGTAGGTGGGAGGAGCCAGCTTGAAGAAGTTCCCAGAGGAGTAATTTTTGGTGTCAAGGTTGGGGAGAGGGGGGTATAACCTCAATCTCAACCAGCCTCGGATTGTGAATGCTGTGCTAGCAACCAAAAAGTAAATCATCTATGAAAAATACCATTATGTCTATCAAAATACCTTTTAAAGCTAATACATACTTGGAAAACACTGAAGACAATATTTATACAGACCAAGTCTTTATTTCAAGTATATTCTGTTTTTATTTTCTAATCATTATCTCTAACAAACTCAAAGGGTATATATGTGAAAGAATATGATGTGCTTGAACACTTTTCCATATTTTTGGTGCATCAACCCTTAGCAGCGTTTTCATTGCAAAAGTCCAAATACAGTACGGTGCCTTTCATGAACATGAGCAAAATTGTGTACAATAGTGTCCTGACATAGTCCATCAAGTCTGTTGTGGTGAACATGGCATACAGCAACTGCGTTCAGGTGAGACTGAGCCATTGTTGACCACAGCCATGTTTTTAGGTGCCTAAGTGCACAGAAACTGTGCCCTGCTTCACAACTGCTTACTGGTATTACCAATAAGAGGTGCAGAAACTTTTCTAACTCAGTAAAAAGCCCACAAACATCTGAGGACAGTGCTGTAAATAGGTTTACAGCCTCACTCAGAAAGGCATATGTGTTACTCTGCGCAAATATTTCATGCTGAACTTTCTGCATTCTGGCATTCAGCTCTGGATGTTTTTGAATTTTCTCTAGCTCACAGTCACTCTCATCACCCTTCTTTACAGCAGCAAGAAGCAACTGTTCTAAAGTTGAATATTCAGTCAGTCCTAGTTGATGGAACCTGTCTTCCAGCTGGGGAACTCAGATGTCTACCATCTTAAAGAATTCCATCCTGAAATAGTCTACACCGTGGCAGAATTGTGCTGCTCCCCCTTGCCTGCAAAGCGGGCTGGAAGCTTTCATTGCTGTGGGGGTGCAGTAGGATCCATGTCCAGCTTCTGGACAAGTTCATCAGCTTGTTTGACACCATCCAGGACAGTATTTTTACTCCTTAGCCTTTGTAGCTGATCTTTTGTGAGGCTTACTTGTGTAAGCATGCTACCTACTGTGCAGTTCAGATTTTGTAGACTCTTATTCAGACAAGTCAGTGGTTCCATAACTACTGTATCTTGACCAGCAGCAGACTTAGTAATGTGTTCCCCTTGCTAAGCTGCTCTAAGTGATCACGTGCTCTTGTTGCAGCATCCCCATTTTCCAACTCCATTTGTGTCAGACTCTCCAGGATTTGCTCATGTTGCTGTGTCACTGCTTCAACTGCTGCTAGTCTTACAGTCCTTCTAGTTGGGCATAAGGGTTGCAGTTTTTTGAAGGAGGTAGATGCATAATCAGATGTGGAAATTTCAGAAAACATTGATCTGTACTTCAGTGATTCACTGAACAGTTTGCCTAGTTCATTGACATGGTGCAAGGAATTTCTCAGTACTGGGCTTGCTTCACAGCTCTCTTTCACCACAAGATTGACACGGTGAGCATCACAATGCATGAATGTGGCAAGTGGCTGACTTTCCCTGATGATAGCCTGTACACCTCAATAGCATCCTGGCATGTTTATAGTACCATCGAATGCCATACTGCG
Source organism: Neoceratodus forsteri (assembly GCA_016271365.2). NCBI lineage: Eukaryota > Metazoa > Chordata > Ceratodontiformes > Ceratodontidae > Neoceratodus > Neoceratodus forsteri. The sequence goes on from CM057455.1 coordinate 1,299,811,231, forward strand.
GAGGAGTTCCATGGGCAGAGGAAGTCTGGCGAGGACATCTGTTATGACTTTTCCTATTGAGGCTCCTATTGATCACATTAGATATCGTGCTCTGCGCAACGCTTGCGTTAGGCTAATCCATCATGCAAAAGCCAAATACTTCCATACTGCTTTCCACACAAACATTAACCAACCTACCAAGTTCTGGAAGGTCATTAAATGGCTGTTCTCTCCCCCCTCCCAGCCTCCAATGCCTACCCTAAACATAAGAGGGTTCATAGTTACCGACTCCCCTACTGTAGCCGCAGCATTCAACTCCTTTTTCACTAGCTGCACCGCTTCACTCCTATCCTCCCTCCCATCACCTTCACCTCCACCCTCCACTCCTCTCCCTGCTGACCAGGCCCCTCCTACCCCCTCTTCCTTCTCCTTCTGCCTTATTACTCCACTTGAGATGTACAATGCTCTACTCACTCTCAACCCAAGCAAAGGCAAATGCCCCACTAGACTGGACACCAAAATGTTGTACCTGTCGGCGCTTGCCATCGCCGCCCCACTAGCAGCAATTTTCAACCTATCCTACTCTCTTGCAGCAGTCCCATCTGAATGGAAGCACACCATGGTCATCCCACTCCCCAAATGTGATGACCCCTCATCCCCTGGAAACTGCTGTCCCATCTCCCTCCTTCCCATTCTGGCTAAACTACAAGAAACCCTTGTCCTCTCTCAACTTTCCTCCTTCCTCAACCCTAAAGTCTAGGTAGAGCTGTGGATATGGCCTACCTAGACGTTAGTAAGGTATTTGACACAGTCCGACACAAAAGATTAAGAATCAAGTTAGCCAGCCTGGGAGTGGGTCCCAGGGTGGTAGCCTGGGTAACAAATTGGCTGCACAACAGGACACAGAGGGTAATAGTAAATGGAACTCACTCTGAAGAAAGGGGGGTTACTAGTGGGGTACCGCAGGGTTCAGTACTGGGTCCAGTCCTCTCTAACGACTTTATAGGAGACATTGCACGGGGTCTGGAAGGAAAGCTATGCCTCTTTGCAGATGACACAAAGATCTGCAACTGAATTGATACACAAGGGGGGGTGGAAAGGATGAGAAGGGACTTGGCAAAGTTGGAGGAATGGTCAGACGTATAGCAGCTTAGATTCAATGCAAAGAAGTGAAAAGTAATGCACCTGGGAAACAAAAACCCAGAGGGAAAGTACTCAATGGGGAGGAGGTACTAACAACATCAAAAATGGAAAAGGACCTGGGGGTAATCATATTGGATGACCTTAAGGTAGGCAAGCAATGTAAGAAGGCAGTAAGGAGAGCTGGGGGGATACTGGGATGCATCGGGAGAGGCATCACAAGTAGAAAACAGGAAGTTGTTGTCCTTCTTTACAGCCGATTGGTGAGACCCCATCTGGAGGACTACATGCAGTTTTGGAGACCCCATCTCTGCAAGGACATAGGCAGGATGGAGGCAGTCCAGAGGAGGTCAACTAAAATGGTGCAGGGTCTGCATCAGAAGCCATATGAAGAGAGACTAAGAGAGCTTAATATGTATACCCTTGAGGAAAGGAGGGAGAGGGGGACATGATAGAAACTTTCAAGTACCTCAAGGGACTCAGGTCCAAGAAGGTAGCATCTTTCAGAAAAAGAGATGTGCAAGAATAAGGGGCCATGGTTCAAAGATAGAGGGGGGATGGCTATGGGCAGGGTCCCAATTTTTCTGCGGCACATCAGAGCAAAGTTCTGCGGCAGGGTTCTCGTTTGCCACAGAACTTCTGCGGCACTCAACACCAAATTCTGCGGCACATTTTTAGCCTTGATTCTTTTCCTTTTTTTTTTTTTTTTTTTTGCCATATCTGACACAATGCACGCTCATAACACAGTCATTTTATGGACGTTTGTCACCAAATTTTAAACATAGCCAGTTTAAGACCTCTGCTCATGAACAATATCACTATGATTTTCTTAATCTGTCCCGGACATTGATTTCGCACACTGAACGCGCCATTGTGCGCTACATGTGCAAAAACACATTTTGGGTGAGATGAGAAAAATGACAGTAGTACTGTTCATAAAGAGGTGTAGTAAAATGGTAATACTGGAAATCTGGAGTGAAAATATTAAAAATGCTCGAAGTTACGAGCATGCGTAAGAACTGCGCAACACACACTCGTAAAACAGTAATTTTTTGGAATATTTTCACCAGATTTTCAACATAGGGTTTTTGGGAGCCTACCTCATGAACTGTGACACTGTCATTTCATTAATCTTTCTGGAAAGATGGTTCTGTGCAGTGACTGCGGAACCACCTTTTGGGACCAATTAACGAAATAAGAGTGTCACAGTTCATGAGGTGGGGCGCCAAAAACCCCATGTTAAAAATTTGGTGAAAAAATTCCCAGAAATGGCTGAGATATGCACTAAAGTTGAAAAAAACCCATTTATGCCATTATACAGCTTACCGGCATTTCTTCAGTTCGCGATTGGATTTGAAGAGTGCAGACATGTTCCCGGTCCACCGAAGATTGTCGCGATGGGCTCTGGAGGTAAGTATGGGTTGAGGTTGGGGTGAGGTGAGGGTGTGGGGAGGTGGGTACACAAAGGGTGGGTGCAGATTGGAGGAGGGGGGCAAAAGAATCAATGAGGGAAGGTTTTTTTTTATTTCAGTTTTTTTTTTAGATACAAGAAGGGACTTTTGCCACGCTGGGGTGGGCTCCCAGCATGGCAGCAGGCAGCGGGGGGCAGTGAAGCCAATAGGGGATTGGGCACCCTTGTCAGCAACGGAAGCTTTTACCACGCTGGGGTGGGCTCCCAGCATGGCAGCTTGAGGGGGGACAGTGAAGCCGACGGGGGATTGGGCACTCCCATCAGCAATGGAAGCTTTTGCCACGCTGAGTGGGCTCCCAACATGGCAGCAGGCGGCTTTAGGGGGACAGTGAAGCCGGCGGGGATTAGGCACCCCGTTGGCAATGGAAGCTTGCCACGCTGAGGTGGGCTCCCAGCATGGCACCAGGCAACAGAGGACAGTAAACCGGCAGAGTTGGGCACCCCGTCAGCAATGGAAGCTTTGCCACACTGGGTGGGCTCCCAGCATGGCAGCAGGCAGCTTAGGGGAGGACAGTGAAACCGACGGGGGACTGGGCACCCCTGTCGGCAAAGGACGTTGTTCCATGGGTGACCAGGAATTCCGCGGGTGACAGCAAATTCCGTGGATATTTCTGCTGTTTGCCACACCCGCGGAATCATGGAAAACTCGGGGCCCTGGCTATGGGGCAACGTGAGGAAATATTTTTTCATGGACAGAGTGGTGGATGCATGGAACCGCTTTCCTGAGGAGGTTGTGGGGTCAAAAACAGTGGGGGAATTCAAGTATGCATGGGACAGCCATAAGGCAATTATAGTGGGGGTAGGTGGAAGTAGGCTGTTGGTAAACTAGAATCTGCAGCTTATCCAATAGGTAGGGAAATGGGCAGACTGGGTGGGCCAAGCAGTCCTTATCTGCCGTAAAAGTCTATGTTTCTATGTTTCCTCATCCTTCTTCACCCCCTTCTAGTCTGGGTTCAGGCAGTCCCATTCCACCACCACCTCCCTGCTGAGGCTTACTGACTCCATTCTTTCAGCCATGAATAATGGACACATCACCTCAGCTATCTTTGTTGACCTTGCCAAAGCATTCGACACAGTTTCCCACTCTCCTCTCCTGGTAAAGCTCTCCAGCGCAGGGTTCTCAAGTGTGGCTACCAATTGATTCCACTCCTACCTGGTAGGCCAGATGCAATCTGTCAGGATTTGTAACTCCACCTCTGTCCCCCTCCCAGTCACTTCAGGAGTGCCACAGGGCTCCGTCCTGGGGCCTCTCCTGTTCTCCATCTTCCTCAATGACCTGTCCTCTGCCTGCCCACACACATCTACCACATATATGCAGCTGACACGGTGCTGTATACATCCAGCCCCTCCACTACTAATGTTGTGACCAGATTTCAGCAGGATTTCTACAGTGTCCAGCACTGATTTTGCACCAATCAGCTTCACCTCAACACCAAGAAAACCATCTCCATGACCTTCAGCACAAGGCAGAGACTTTCACGGCTCCCCTCCCCCAACCTTCCAGACCCTGGATGGGACTTCCCTGGAGGCCTGCCCCTCCTTCAGATACCTCGGGGTCTGGCTCGACCAGCACCTTGACTTCTCTGTACACGTAGATGACATCCACAAAAAACTCCACCCCAGGCTGGATGCGCTATACCACAATTGTGGGGGTCATCCCATTGCCGGCTCGCACAGCAATCGTACAGAAAATGATTCTGCCAATCTATGACTGTGGTGACATGATCTACAGTGCCACCCCAAGTCCATCCTGTTCAGACTGGATTCTCTCTTCCACTCCTTCTGTCATTTTGCACTTGACTGTCCCTGCTACACCCATCACTGCACCCTCTATCGGGCCCTCAGCCTTCCTTCCACACAGGACTGCAGATCTGCTCTTGGTGCATGATTCACTGCCAAGTTTTGGACCCAATCCCTGCCCATCAACCTCTCTTCGGTGCTGTCTGCTCCCTCTCCCCCCACCTACACCCTCAGGAACAATGACACTAGACTCTTACAAATCCCCCATAAGTCCACCTCAGCAGGCCAGGCAGCTTTCAGATATTGCATGCCCAAACTATGGAACTCCCTCCCTACTGAAATTCGTCAGTAATCTACCTTCCAGCACCTCAGCACTCTCCTCTCAGCCCACTTCTCCTCCACCTGCCAGTGTGCTTAATTTCAATCTCAGGGCAGGGCCTGATATCCCAATCTCTCCTCTTGTATCTGCATTGTTCTACTTTGTAATGTACCAACAATTAGTAAAGTACCTGACTTGTGCCTCACCGTTTCTGTAAATATGTATCATTATTTTGTTTGCTAATTTCTGGTACCTCTCCATTTCTGTATATATGTGTCACTGTTTTGATTGCTTAATCAGTGCATACAGTACATGTTTCCAAACCTTGTCTTTGTCCTGATTGCCCTGCTGTACATGTACCGACTTGCTGATCTTGACCATTGCTGTATTATCTTTGTTGTACTACCATTTTATTGTACTGTACCCAGGACGCATCTGGAATTGAGCAGTACTCTGCTCAGTATGCACCCCTGGTTAAACTCTTAAATAAATAAATAAATAAAAATTGTATCCTGTGGCTCATAAAACCCGGTATACCGTGATGTGCACGACTGCAATTGAGTGACCCCTGAAAGGGCGACTCAATTGCGGCGCATGGCACAGCGGCTACCGGGCAGCTACAGCAACCAGATGAGGTGGGTTGATGACCGTAGCTACAGGAAGTCACTACAGGTACGTGTGCAGGGGGGTGGGAGCGAGCATGCTATAGGTACACATGCGGGGGGGAGCGAGCATGCTCGGTGAGGGGTGGAAGGGGATTTGAGGGGTGATGCTGTTGTAGGCTGCCGAGCTGGCCCCATTGTGTAGCAGGTCAGCTTGCGGCTTTGGTGGCTAGGGTACTGGATTCAGGTCCGGGCGCAGGTTTGTTTTTGTTGTGCCTGGCCCTAATTTTTATTTTTTTATGTTTTACCACCCCCTGACATGTACCCCCCTGGAGTTGAGAATCCTTAAGTGGGGGGGGTGCAGCCCCCTGCATAAATGTAAAAAATGCAAGTCCCCAGCACAGTTTTGTTGTGCACTGGGGAGTCAGAGTGCTGAAATTGATTTTCGGTGGTCTGACTTTGCCATAAGGGTGATCGCCCTTTGGCAGTCACCATTATCACATAGAATCATAAAATCCAATTAACTCCTCCTGGGGCTGCATGTTTCCATCAACATATCCAAGGCAAATTCTTTCTTATTCTTTTCCTTGGCAGTCTTGTGTTCCATCAACGATGACTGAGTAGTATGATGACTTATTAATATCCTTCATGACAGAACGGATGATTTTATGACTCGTAAGACCAAATAGCTCATGTTGAATTGCTGGGCTTATGTAGTTTTGCTTTCATTTCAGCCAGGTTCCTACGGTCTCGTTTTCATCACTGAGCAGTTTTGGAAGTTCAACAAAGTTTCCCTCATCAAGCTGATGACCTCTAATTGCCAAGCTCTGTCTGACCAAGAAACATAAAGAAAGGATTAACTTTAACAAGCACTTGCGAGGCACATCTTGTGAAATCTTTTTCTGTTCCAGTGGAGCAGAATCAATGCTTTGCCCACAGGATATATGAGCCATCTTCCACAGAGTATGCTGATGTGTTTCCGAGCTCTGGTGAGCAATAAATTCAGTCCATGCCTTCCTCCAGTTGGTGAAGCCTGTTGTTGTGAATACTGGTTTTCGCCTCTTTGACTGCTTAAGGATCTCAATTTTTTCGCACTTTGTGCAGGTAAAGCAGAGCATAGCATTCAACTCGAGGCTGTAGTGCAACCATGAAAATTCCTTGTACCATGATTCCTGGAATCTGAGTTTTTTGTCTCCACAGTCCTGCTTTGGTATTTCCTCAGATGGTGGTTGGTACAACCAGTCCATATCCAGTTTTCATCTCCATTCTAGGCACTGTTTCTTCAATAGATGGTGGTTGGGGTCAGGGAGGCTTAACAAGATGCACTGTTTGGATCTGCAGTCTAGGCACTGTGTTGTCGATGGTAGCAAGGGCTGACTTGTACTTGGCTGCTGTTCTCCTGTGTTGTTACTGTTGAGGCCCTGATGTATCTTCTCCTCATAACCTGCAGGACACATGTTCTGCCTTTCTTCAGTTGGGACCTTCTTTGTGGTTGTAGGCTCAGAATCTATATGAGGTTTCTTCTTGAAGAAAGTGTCAGTTGAAGGTTGGTCTCTCTGACGTTTCATGTTACGAGATTTGCTGTCAGCCCTGGACTGTAAAATTTGCAGTTGTTACAGATTCTTTATTAAAACTCAATGTCAAAAGACACCCATACACAAAAAATGCATGCTGGACAAACTTCCACAAAGCCATTAAACTGCTACACAATAACCAAGGCCAATGAAAATATGATCACAAAACACAAAGACATAGAGGATAATGTATGGTCATCGATGGTTAACTGGTTTGTTAACCATTGAGAGGTTGCCAGGGCAACCATGTAAACCTCGAGAGCAAAGCTCAAGAGGTTTACATTGCCATGGCAACCTCGAAATGGGTTAAAAAAATGGTTACCCATCGATGTACCTACATACATTATATTTTATAGTGTATGGAACCATTTAGGTTTTTTAGAAAAGAAAGCAGTTCCTTACTGCAGTTTCTTTTATGTCGCCTCTGCTCTGCCCACACTACAGTGGCCGTTTCAAGGTCGTCTGATCCAGTTGCACACATGCCCAGACTTTCTCGGTTGTTGACCCATCGATGTGACATACCATCAATGGGTTAACAACATCGTGACATCACATCGATGGTAAAACATTGTTATAAAAAGGTAGATTTCTACCTATATCAACGTTCTACCATACACTATAACTTGATATTCAGACATGATACATTACAAATGTGGATTAGAAACTCACAAACATAACCCACAATATCAGGTGGAAAACAAAATCACTATGACTCATTAAAAGCGATTCAAATAATCAATGTCACAACGCAACAAAATACAACACAGACAGCACATACTTCTAGAGTGAACTGCAGAAACCAATGATTATACACAGACACACTAGTCATTCACTGGCCCCTGCAGCACAGCAATTATTGATCTGCCCCCACAGTACAACACAGGCAGAAGACCGAGAGGCTACACACCACTAGTGGACAGACAAGACAGCACAAATCACTGAAACATTTCATTGCATGTTACCTGATTTGACCAAGGTTAGAGATGTACCCTCATTTGCAGAAAATGACAAAGGATGATGCTAGCAGCAGGTCACCCCAGATAAGTTTTCCTATATGTTTTCCACAGCGATGTGTGTTATAATGACACCCATAGTTGCTGAAAATAGCAAGGAGCCAGTTGGCTTCTTAAGGGTCAATCCCATTTTCCCATCTGCATCTGGAAGGCAAACACGTAAACACCAATTTTGAACCATGTTCTGTTCTTGTTCTATTTATAACACAACCTTCAAGGTTTCTATGGATTTTTTTTAACCTGTATGTAATTGTTCTGCCTTCCATGCTTTGAGCTGGACTCGACTGCATTTCCTCTGGAACTATTTATTGTTCTTCATTTGTAATATTTTTTGTGACTCTGTATTTGATGTGGAACCTTTGCAAACAAGAACTTGTGCTCAAAGGCAATCTCCGAAGTCTTCAATATATAAATAAATAAATAAAAAGTAGAACATTAATATTGTCTTGTTTCAGAGATTTTTTTGGGGAGGGAAATTAAGTTTACAGTTTATATAGCATGTTAATGTCTTATACAAAGTTTGAAACTATCTACCATTACCTGTATTTCTTGTCTTGCTAAAAAAAATGTGAACTTTGTGGAACTGCATTGTCTTGAATTGCATTTCTCTGAATGTTACTGCCTGTCACTATTGCAAGTCCCCCCCAAAACAAAAAAGTCAGTATACTCAAAACAGGACACACTATACATATACTGCAAGTAAAAACTACAGCTACGTCACACTCAAATGCAGTAATTGTTCTCGTTTAAGGACTAGGCAGGTCATGGTCAAGGTGCAGTGTCAGTGGCTCAGCAGATTGCACACTCACCTCTGAGGCAGGAAGATCAGAAGGCTCTTGGTTCTATCCCCACACCAAGCACTTGGGTTAAATCCCAGTACTGATACTGTAATGCAGCATGAGGGGGGGTGTTGCACTCCTGTGGTGCTGTCTTTTGGATGAGATGTTAAACTGAGATCTCATCTGCCTGTTCTGGTGGTAGTTCAGGTGGATGTTATAAGATCCCATGGCATTTCTCGAAAAGAGTAGGGGAATTTTTTTTATTAACAAATCGTATACATGTTATATTCATATAACAGAAAATAATGTACAAATCATAGTTCAAAGCTCATAAATTTGCAAATCAAAGAAGTATTAATGCATACTAACTAAAGTAGGTAGGAAAGGAGTAAAGGGCAGACAGGATGGACCTTGCGGTCCTTATCTGCCATCAAATTAAAGGGACCTTTTGGGCCCAGTGGACTTAGCTGGTTAACAAAATGAAATAAATATAAAAAATAAATGTTTCTATGTTTCTAAACCAACCCAAACCTATTACCTATATTTCTGAAAAAAATAATAACCTCGCCACCAAAACCTCATTTTGGATTTAGGATGATATTTACAGTCAGTCACATAAACCTCTTGTAAAGCATTTTCACATATTGTACATAACATACAAAAAGACATACACTGTTGTTGAAAAACATATTGACTCCTGGCCTGCCATAAATAGTATTTGAGACAAGTACAAACTACTTCCAGTGTACCAGTGTCATACTGCTGTGCTAACTGCTGAAAATCGTCCAGAACTAATTGCTCATATGTCAGTATTTTCAACCACAACATTTTCCATCTTTTTGCTGCATAATCCCAGAATTGGGAAGCATAAGTACAAGAGAACAAAAAATGTTTCATTGTTTCTGTTTGTGCTATGCACTATGAGTATGGACACATTCTTTACTCTGTGGCCTTATGCTTATTATTCCCTTTCAATTTACCATAGGAACTTAGCCATTGAGCATCCCACATTTTCTGTGGGATTCTCTTGCTCTGAAGCTGTCTACACATTAAATATCCTTTGTCCAGCACCATAGAATAGAGTTGTTTCCTGGGATGTTTAAGGAGGTCTTGTTTATGTATATTCCATTTTAATAATTTTTACCAAGTAGGCTTAAAATACACCAGTATATCCATTTTTTTAACGTTTTTCGGGTACATCTTCCCATTTAAAGGACAGCAAAACATGCTTTTTGCACATTTTGGGACTTTTTTTTAAATGATTCCATAGGCTTATAAAGGATAGGCAGTTGTTTGCATTTTTACTGAAACTGCATTTATTAAAGTTAAGAGAAATGCAGTTTCATAGCATTTGAAAATTTTAAGCACAGCCTCTCCTGATTTAAAAATCCTGCTCTGAGAATCCTAAAATGGCTGCCTTGATGATATCATACAAGTGAGAGATGCCAGCTGTGTAGATGTATTCTAGCTCCCCTAACTGTATTCAAATGATTTAAAATGAAAAATGATAGCATGGTACTTTGAGCACGAAAGTTGTTCAGCACAAAAATATCTGCAAACTGAGTGGCATTTCATTTATAGATACCTTCTAATATTTTTTAAATTAGCAAAAAAAAAAACAGCAGAATATTCATTTTTTTGTCACTTTGGCAACAAACAGATACAAATAACTTTAAAACAAAAATTACAGCATGGTACTGTGAACATGAATGTTGTTCAGCACAAAAATATCTACAAAATGACTGGTGTTTTATTTATAGGTACATTTTAGTTTTTTTTATAATCATCAAAAACCAGCAGGAAAATTAATTTTGTTGTCAGTATGGCAACAAACAAATGTAAATAACTTTAAAATAAAACATGATAGTGTGATACTGTAAGGACGTTTGTTCAGCATAAAAATATATACAAAATGAGTGGTGTTTTATTTATACATACCTTTTAGTTTTTTTAATTAGTAAAAAAAGCAGATAATTAAATTTTGTTGTCACTTTTTCAACAAACAAATGCAAACAGCTTTAAAATAAAAAATGATAGCAAAGTACTGTGAGAACGAAAGTTGTTCAGCACAAACATATCTACTAAATGAGTGATATTTCATATACATATATATATATATATATACATACATATATATATATATATATATATATATATATATTATATTTTTTTATAATAAGCAAAAACCAGCAGAAAATGTCATTTTCTTTTTCACTTTTTCAACAAACAAATTCAAATAACTTTAAAACAAAAAAAAAGACAGCATGGCACTGTGAGTGCAAAAGTTTTTGGGTTTTTTTATTTAAAATTTATTGAAAGTTTAACAAATACACTGGACAGGGCCAAGACATGCAGTACATTTAAACATATAACAGAGCAGGTTACTTGACCCCATCCCCCGGCCCTGCCACCCCGACACAATCCCACCCACCCACACAGTCCTGAGGCAAAATAATACATAATAGCTGGTAGTCTAAAAATTAAATAAAATATTAAATAGTATATAACATATGTAGCGCAGCCCAAATCCGTTCATATTTGGATTTACTATTATTAATACTTGAAATAGTCTTCTCCACTCTGAGATTAAATAAAAGCTCATTTAGCCATTCAGAATAAGAGATAAGCTCAGTACTCTTCCAATAGTTAAGGACCAGTTTTTTAACTGACACAGAAATCAATGCAATATGAAACGTATGCTTATTGACAGAAATCTGAGAATAATCCCTGAAGATGCAAACCTCTGGGGTGAACAGGTCCCTCAGCCCAAGGAGTGGATCAACCTTGTCCTTTATAGCCTTCCAGAGAGGTAATATCTTGGCACAATCCCAAAAAAGTGAATTAGGGAACCCTCTGCTTGGGCACACTTAGTGCATATATTGGAGGGGACTATTCCCCATTTGACCAATTTCTGAGGATAATGATAAAGGTTGTGTAGAATATAAAACTGCATTAGGTGTAGCCTATCTTGTGTTACAAAATGATGGAAGTTATTCCAAATAACCGTCCAGTCTGTATCCCAGTGTGGAAAAAGATCAGACCAGAACTGTGTAGGACCAAAAAGATCCAGAAAATGCCAATCGTACAAAATATTGTGTATTTTAGAAATTCTCTGGGGTGGTATTAGCAAGCGGGCCCAAAATCAACAAGAAAGCAAATTTATAAGATTGAGGGATGGCCTCTACAAACTTTTTATTGAGGAGGTGCCTAAGCTGAAGTACCCTAAAATGATCACTTCCCTTAAGGCTGAATTTCACCACTATATCTTCAGTAGATAACCAGGTACCATCCTCCTTAAGAAATGAAGACAGGCTTCCATCCCCCAATCTAGGTAACCATCTAGGTGATAACATTTTATTATCTATTTTAAAGGCAGGAGAATTCCAAATCGATTGCTCTGCATCCAACCAGTTTTTATATTTTAGAAATCTACACAACTGCACATGAATCTTAATAGAGGTTCCAATTATGGTATCTTTTAGTTCCTTTGGAATAGAAGCAGTATTAAGGAATAATAATGCTGAGGGGGATATATTTGCCAAGCGAATCCTTTCCAGCTCTATTTTTAGCCAAGTGGGAAGATAAGCAGAGGGATTCGGGTCCAACCACCTTAGATATTTGGCCACACAACAGGCCCAGTAGTACAAACATATATATGGAAGCCGAAAACTGCCTTTAGACTTGGGCACTACTAGCTTATAAAAGGCTAGCCTCGGCTTCTTTTTGGACCATATAAAATTACCTAACAAACTCTGGGCTTTTTTAAACCATCCATTTGGCAAACAAATATCGAGTAGCTGAAGAGGATATAATAAGCATGGAAGAACGTTCATTTTAACCAAATTAACTCTTCCTCAGAGAGAGATAGGCAAAGCCGACCATCTGGCCAAGTCTAAGGTCACAGTGGACACCAACACCTCCAGATTGTACTTAATTGTACTCTGCAGGTCCCTCGCTAACACAATGCCGAAATATCTCAAGGAATCTTTGGGCCAGGCTAAGCCTAGGATAGTAATATTGTTCTTAAAAACTTTGTGGTTTAAAGGAAAAACAATCAATTTCCCTACATTTAATTTATAATTCGATAGTTGACTGAATTGCTTAATAATGTCCAACATGGCCGGGATAGATGACTCTGGATAAGAAAGGTGTAAAAGCAAGTCATCCGCATAGGCAGCAACTTTAAGCTCAATCCCAAGAATAGTAATCCCCTGCATCTTCGGAGATAAAATAATCTTACGGATTAACGGTTCCAGGTAGAGATTAAAAAGTGAAGGAGAGAGAGGACAACCCTGCCTGGTTCCGGAGTGTAAGGCAAAGGACTTGGAAATTACCCCATTCCCTGAAATCCTGGGAGCCGGATTCTGATAAAGGGTCCTTATCCAAGATTGGAATTGATGGGGAAATCCAAAGGAGTGTAATGTTTGAAGTAAAAAACTCCCATTGACTCTGTTGAAAGCCTTCTCAGCGTCTAGAGAGACCAGTGCTACTGGAAAAGCAGCATCCCTGGACACTGAGATGACATGCGAGAGAGTGCGGAGATGATCTGCAGAAAATCTACCTTTCATAAAGCCCACCTGGTGTGATCCAATTAGGTCAGGGAGGACCAGACTGAGCCTCTGCACCAATATTTTTGTTAAAATTTTTATATCCTGGTTCAACAGTGAAATGGGTCTATAACTCTCAACATATTCCAAATCTTTACCCGCTTTTGGAAAAGTACAATGAGTGCCTCGAATAGAGAAGGGTCAGTTTGTACACCTGATAATATATAATGAAAAAGAGAAAGGAGATGGGGGGTAATTTGTTCTTTAAAACACTTGTAAAAAATTGGCAGTAAAACCATCTAATCCAGGTGATTTATCTAAAGGCAGACCCTTTATCACTTCCAGGACCTCCAGTTCCATGATAGGAGCTACCAGTGCCCTATACTGAGACTCCATAAGACAGGGTAAATGGGCTTCCGCAAGATAAGAGGAGAGAGTAGAGGCAGAAGGAGGGTCAGGCATTTCGCCATAAAGATATTCATAATAACTGACAAACTCCGAAACAATCTCATGAGGGTTGGATTTAAGAGCTCCATCAGATCTAGAGTGGATTGGGGGAATGAAGCGGGCAGACTCTAATTGTTTAATTCTCTGAGCCATGAGTTTACCCGTTTTTTCCCCGTGTCCTATATAAGAGGCTTTGGTACATAGGATAACAAATTCTGCTCTCTCATTAAGCATGGTTAAATAGGAGTCCCACAGCTTTGCCAGTTCTTGTTTAATCTCATCAGATGGATTGGATTGTAAATTAACCAAAATAATCTAATCTGGGTTAACACCTCCCTCTGCTTCGCCTCCTACCTCCTTTTCCCTGCTACAGCCATCCCAATTAGAATGCCCCATAGATATGCATTAAAGGCACACCATAACACATCCGGTCTGGTATCCTGTGTAGCATTCAGGTCAAAAAATTGTGTGATATGTTCCCTAATTCCCGTCTCTGCTCTTGGGGTCCTTGAGCAGTTGGCCATTCAATTTCCACCTAGTCTGATGCTTAGGCAAGGAAGTAAGGGACAACTTGCAGAGCACAACAGAGTGATCAGAAGGCAGGCCTGACTGGATGGTAGAGCTTGTCACACCCAGAAACAAAGCCTGAGATAATAGGAGGTAACCAATGCAAGATGAGGACCTGTGAACAGGAGACACAAAAGTGTATTCCCTGTTCACGGGGTGTAAAACCCTCCATATATCACATAGTCCCAGCCTGTCCATCAGCTCATGTATCGCCCATTGTGCCACGGAAAGGGGAGCCGAGAGAAAGCTAGTGCGGTCTTTACCAGAATCCATCACTAAGTTCCATTCCCCCCCTAAAATTATTGTGGAGGGTAACAATGAGAGAATATTATTGAGAAGTCTCATAAAAAAAAAGGGTCATCTTTATTAGGGCCATAAATGCTTTCTAAAACAACATCTACGGAATATAACGTGCCCTTAACCAGGATAAATCTACCGTAGGGGTCTTTAATTTCCTGGGCAACCTGAAAGAGAATTCCCCTGTTAATAAGAATTAAAACCCCAGAGCTATTAGAAGTTCCTTGGGCTGAGAAGACCTGTCCAGTCTGCATCTGTCTCATCTGAATGGCTTCAGAGTCAAGTAAATGAGATTCTTGAATAAAAACAATATTGGCACATAGAATATCTAAGTGCTTCAGTACCTTATATTGTTTAGTTTTTTTACGGGCCCCTTTGACATTCCATGTTGAAAACAAAGCTCCTTAGCCATTATACCATTTCAATGAATAAGAACAACACCTAAAATCACAGACTACCATAGCAACAAATCTCAACCAGCCTACAGTGGACTGTGCCCCCCAAAACATTCCTAAAAGCCCCAGCCCCTCCAGCTCCCCCAAAACCCCCCTTAAACTAAGCAACAAACACAGAACCCCAAAAAACCCAACCCTAACACTCCCAACCCTCCCATCCCCCCATTATTCCTACGCATCGCTAAGCAGCACTCTCCAAGAACCACTCCTCCCACCCACCCCCATCCAGAACTGCCTCATAAACCCACCAACAAGGGGGTCACGTGATGGCAGCCTAAACGGAGACAGTCTCCTCTCGGAGCTCCGCTCTCACTCTCCCGATTTCGCTTTTATAGCAGCATTTGCGCATTGAAACCCATCCTAGCTAGGTGAAGTGTGTGTGGACTTTTCTCCGGTTCTAGCGTCTGGCGAATCGATGGAAGTTTATATGAAGAAAGCGCCTCCGAGGCACTCCCCTCCTCGGACACCGGAGAAAGAGAAGGCCGCAAAGCGGGCCAAGCAGCAGGCAGCTAGCGTTCTTAAGATGGCCACACAAGATGCTGCCTTGTCGGAAGCCAGGTTTCTGGAGATCATGCAACCTCTCCAGTCGGCTATTTCGTCAATCTCTGAGGATCTGCAGGATATTAAGGGCGCAGTGGATGCACTATCCAGAAGGGTTGGGGATTCGGAGGCCAAGATTACATCAATGGAGAGGAAACAAGAAAGGAGTGAGACAGAGTTAATTAACATAAAGCGTAGAATGAAAAAATTAGAAGACAAGCTGGAGGATTTGGAGGGCCGCAGTAGAAGGAACAATCTGATAATTATCGGGTTGCCAGAAAAGGAAGAAGCGAGTGTCATAATTTTGTTCTTACAGAAATTTTGTTGTAAAATAGCTGGCGCTCCTCCTGGGGGGTAGGGAAGTATGTTATTGAGAGAGCCCACCGAGCACTGTGCCCGCCGCCCACCCAGGGCCAGCAACCCAGGCCAATAATATTGAAATTCTTGAATTATCTGGACAAGCAGCATGTCTTTTCCAAAGTGAGGGAAGCAAAAGAGCTGACATGGGAGGGCAAGAAGATACGCATTGCTCAAGATGTGCCCCACTCGGTGAGAGTTCGAAGACGGGAGCTGCACCCAATTGTATCTAAATTAGTGGCAGCCTCCAAACCATTCAGGGTCAAGTACCCCACCATATTGATGATAAAGCATGAGGACAAATGGTTAACATTTGAATCCCCTGTGCAAGCTACACAAGAGCTGAAGGTCATTTTCCCAGATCTCTACAAATGACCAGTGCTAGAGGATCCCTCGACTGGAGGACTGCAAGTGGTGATATAATTGTTTGAATCGAGGGTCCAGAAGGCAATTTGTGATACGTGGGCAGACCTATCTGTGAGAAATAATAGGGGAATATTGACTTAGAAACCTGGAGGTGTTTAGTAATCCGGCGACAATCGACCCCTGCTGACGGTCTTAGAGTATGTAGAATAGAGCAGGGTTGTCTACAATTGAATTTTCCAGAAGTGGATGGAGTTGATCCAAGTTGTTTATCCTTAGATGGACATTGATTGGCACGGCTTCTGGCACTCCGATGTATACAAGCCCCCATGTCCTGGGTCACCCGGATCTATTTCGAGGAGGTGAATTGGATTCGTATCACCTCAGGATTTGAGTCTGCCCGCTTTCTGAGGATGGACTTTCTGTTGATGTTGCAATGTGTAGCAGCCACTGTGCCCTTGGGGAGAGTGCATCTTGGATGGTCTGGTATCGGCAGTCAAAAGAGCGATGGCCCTATGATTTTGATTAACTGACACTCTGGTGACTGAATGGAGAACTGCGGGGCTCTTTGTTGTTCTCTCCTAGTAGAGCCTGAGTATCGAGTTATCCAATGCGCATCAGACTTGTTTACAAGAACTGAATACGAAGGATTTCTTTCCCCTTTCCCCCCTTCCCTTTTTTTTTTTTTTTCACATATAGGAACCAGTGGTTATTTGGGGGGTTATTAATTTTAGCGCTGGTTTATTAATACTGCCTAGGTGAGGGCAGCTGATGACTCAAATTGCTTTTTTGGTAATGGTTAGTTCAAGCCTATCGGGGCGAGCATTTACATAGTTAAGACTAAAATCCTTCAATAAGGTTTGTCTGTTGTTATAGGGTAGTTTTTGCAGGATCATGGGGGGCTCCGTGGGGGTGGGGTTGAGTAGTTTGGGCCGCTTAGGATTGAATCACGTGGTGTCAAATACTTAGGAGGGCAGTTTTTTGGAACTGGGGTTTGTGTATGGTATTGGGGCAGGGAGGTTTTAGTTGGGTGATATTGGTATTTGGGGGTGGAAGGGTTGTGGGTCAGAAGGAGCCGGCTGGACTCCAGGGAGTGAGGGTGGGGTCCCAAGGTTACACATTGTCAGGATTTGTTAAGGATTCTCTAAATCAGGGGGTTTGTATATACCTAAAGAGTGCTGTAGCACAATCTACGGAAATATTTTGTCCGCATTTGTGTCTGAGTTTAAGGGTTGGGCATAATGAGCAACTCATATAAGTTTATTAGTTGGAATGTCAAAGGAGCCAAGGATAGGGTCAAGAGACAAATTATATTAAGGCACCTACGTCAACTGGGTGCACAAATTGTCTTTCTTCAGGAGACACATCTAAAGAGAAGTGACATACATTACTTCAGAAGGGCATGGGTAGGGCAAGTTTTCTGGGCAGGGACATCCACGAATAGGGGAGGGGTTGCTATCCTCATAGCAAGGAATACTCCTTTTAAATTAGTGGAAGAGTTTTGGGACCCGGAAGGTCGATACATCATTACGCATGGCCTGCTAGAGTCACACCTGATATTATTGGGCTCAATATATGGCCCCAACTGTGATTCCCCAGCCTTTTTCATGAGCTTACTAAACATGGTAGTATCCAACCCGGAGAAGCTTACGGTATTGGGGGACTGGAATTTAGTTCTTCAAAATGATCTGGATAGATCATGTAAAGAGAGGTGAGGCCTATCGCCAGCACAAAGGGCGCTGAAGGATCTCATTAGTAAGGCCGCCCTGGTTGATGTTTGGCACGTAATTAACCCTAAAACACGGCAATACACCTTTTTTCTCCGACGTACACAAGACATATTCACGAATAGACTATATCTTAGTTAGTTCATTTGCAATGCCCGGGGTAACACAGGCCGACATATCTGCCAGAGTTATATCTGATCATGCACCGGTCAGTCTGGAATATCGGCTAGCCGTTGGGGGTAGGCGGTCTCCGCAATGGAGATTAAATTGTCAGATGCTGAAGGAGGAATCCTCGCTGAGGCACATTGTAGAATTCATCAAGGGCTTCCTAGAAAGTAATCAAGGCTCGGTGATTCAAAAGGACCTAATCTGGGCTGCTTTAAAATGCTCCTTGAGGGGTGAATTGATCAAAATGGCCTCTAATAAGAAAAGTATGCAGATGGCACAATTAGATTCTCTACTCGCTTCGATTAGGATTGTAGAAAGTAATCTATCCCATGCCTCGACTGAGGCAAATTGGGCACGACTTCATCAGTTGCAGGCCCAATATTCGGGTCTAATATCACAGAAAGCGGAGCTGGCCCTTCTAAGGACTAAGCTTCAATACCTAGACATAGGGGAGAGAGCAGAGAAATTACTCGCCATGCGCATCCGCCACTTAGATTCAACCCATTTTATAGTGGGAATTCGCAAGGGGCATGGGGAGCAGGTTTGTACGGACCCAGGGGAAATGGCGAATGCCTTTGGGTCATATTTCCAGGCGTTATATGCGGTAGACCCTGAGTCCAGACCTTCTGTGGATGACATTAATCTGTTTCTTAGGCCAGTGGTGCTGCCAAAAGTATCCGAGGGAGAAGCAGTCTCTCTGAGTGCCCCAATCTCGGTTCTAGAAATCCAGCAGGCCATTCAACAAATGCCTTTAGACAGGTCCCCTGGCCCAGACGGGTTCCCCAGTAATTTTTACAAGGCATGCCATCCGCTAGTATCCCCAATTTTAGAGGAGGTTTTTCAGTATTGGTTTGATAATGGGTTGTCAGATACCAGCTTCCTAGAGGCGACTATTTCTTTAATTCTCAAACAGGGGAAGGACCCTCTCAGTATGGATAGTTATCGTCCGATCTCCCTTCTGAACACGGACATTAAAATCCTAGCAAAAATTTTAGCTAACAGGTTGTCCAAAGTTATGGACAAGCTGGTTAGTAGGGAACAAGTGGGCTTTATGATGGGGAGATCGCCCCAAGATCATATGAGGAAATGATTACACCTTATCACTATTGCTAAGGAAGCCAAGGCCCCAGCAATACTTATCTCATTAGATGCCAAAAAGGCATTTGATAGGGTATCCTGGGATTACCTATTTGCTACCCTATCCGCCTTTGGTTTGCCTGACGTGTTCCTGAGATGGGTTCAAATTTTATACTCCCTTCCTTCGGCCAGAGTAAAGTGCAACGGGATACTGTCACCAGTAGTAAAGCTAGAGCGAGGCACGAGGCAAGGGTGTCCCTGTCCCCGCTACTATTCAACTTGTACTTAGAGCCATTATTGCATAGATTGGCAGGAAACCCATTGATTAAGGGTATACAGGTGGGGGATGCCAGATATATATATTCGGTATATGCAGATGATGTGCTATTACATATTGAAAACCAAGACCTCGGTTCCAGCTATTTTAGCGGAAATTGATTCCTTTTCTAAAGTATCTTACTAAAAGTTAAATCGCACGAAGATGAAGATTCTCCCCTTAAATAATAATGTTATGAAGGCTGACTTGTCGTTTGCCCTCTGTTGGGAGGCAAAGTCGCTTACGTACCTAGGAATAAATATTAGCACAGGACTGAATCACATGATCAAAAGTAATCTGAGCAGCCTAGTTAAAACCATCATGGGGGATATGGATAGGTGGCGAGTGCTTTCTCTGTCACTTTGGAGTAGGTTGAATATCATAAAAATGAATATCTTGCCTAGACTATTATACCCCCTGGGCATGTTGGGCGTACACACTCCAGGCGTGGTTCTCCAACTTACAGAAGGCGTTGCTAGTCTTTATATGGAATGGGAAAGAGTTCGCGGGTCCTATATTAAATTGACAGCCCCGAGTTAAAGGAGGATTAGCTGCTCCCTCTCTTTTCTATACTATACCACGCAGCACGTAAGTAAGTTGGGCTATTGGAGTGAAAGGAGGGCAAAGGACTTACTTACCCTTATGGGTTGACATAGAGCAAGGATTGGCGAAGAGGGTGAACTGCTCTCTGCGGCCCTGCTATATGTTTCTCCAGCTGCTCCTAAACCCTTGAAAACAACCCTATGGGATGGTCATTAAAGGCCTTTCGGCAGTTGCAGAATTACCTTGCAGTTAAATGGCACCTATCTGCCAACCAGCCCACTTTTGAAAATCCTCGCATTAGGGTTGGGGGTACGACTTTGTCCACTGCATTTTGGCCCCAGATAAGTCACCTTAGAGTCTCGGATTTTTGGGTGAATGGGAGACCACTGCCCTTCGATCAGTTGGTGAGGTCTTTCGGAGTTGCGAGTCAGGACCTGTTTAAAATGGCTACAAGTCAGTAAGGCCCTAACTTCTATTTTTTCCCAGATGACTCCAGTTGACCATGGGGACAGAGACGTTGACACACTTTTTGCTATAGCCTCTCAACCGAGACCAGTCTCTAAGGTATACAAAATACTTCAAGAATGGGACTCTAGGCTTCCCTCAGGGGTATGTTTTTACTGGACGAGGGAGTTAGGACTACCTGATGTACCCAGTCTCTGGAAGAAGCTGTGGCTCACTATGTATAAATACATAAAACAAGACAGACTAAGGATGGTACATTTTAATATAATGCATCATTTATACCTAACCCCATCCGATTACGTATATAGGGCAAAGATACGTCCTTTGTGGGAAGTGCAGGAAGGACGATGGTACTTTGTACCACATGGTTTGGTCATGCCCTTCAATGCAGGCCCTCTGCATGGCTATCAATAATCTCTTAGACCCTATCCTTGGCTTATCAAATATGTTCACCCTGAGGTATGTCTGATGAGCCTTTTCCAGTAGGCACTTCTAAGATTAAAAGGCCCAAATGTCGCTTGTCTCAGCTGTTGCGAAACTGACAATTTTAAGGCATTGGTCGAGCGATAAACCCCCCTCCTTGATGGAATGGTACCGAGAGTGTATCTTGGCGTTACAGCTAGAAAAGCATATTGCTTATATGCAAGGTAGATTGAAAACATATACGTCGCTTTGGAGTTCTTTAGAAACGCTCCTTATGGCGTGGAAGCCTGGTGCTCAGAATACCTCAGGACTGATAAATTAGGGTTGGTGTATGTGTGTAGCCTTGGTTGGGGTGTGGGGAAGGAAGAAGTTTAATTTCTCAATTGAAAGGGCGAGTTAACTGTTGGTTGTTCTATGTTGCTCCATTTCGCGCTCTCAACTCTGTTTACCAGCTTATGTATGTAGAGTGGTGTTGTTGTTGAAAACAATAAAGATGATTAATTATAAAAAAAAAACACCAACAAGAGCATAAAGGGACAAGAGAAGTTCGGTACATTTATGTACCATGCTAACAACCAAACTATCTGTGAAAAACCCTTGTTAGCAATGGCGGGTGACACTCAAATGCCTATCATAAGTCCTGTCCCATATTCTACACCTTTCGGTAGTAGATAACTTTCCTTGAACAGTATATCATCGTACAGGAAACCGCCCCTCCATTACCTCCCCTCAAGATTCCAAAGCCAGAAAAAACAAATTTCACCACCCCCATATACAATCAACAATAGGTTTCTTCATCTAGAACAAACAAGAAAGGGAGTGAGAGAAAAAAAAGAAAAAGGGGGGGAACAGTACTAACAAAGCTAGGGAGTACTAAAAGTCAAGAAGCTCCCGGTGGCGAACTGGAATTTCCACAATCCTGAAAAGCGATACTACACCTGTCCAACCTTAGTAGAAATGTGTTAGGGAAAGGCCTGCTCACTCCTAAGGCAATCACTGTGCAACCGACCTCGATAAGTATCCCAGCTACCACTAACTCTGCCTTACAAAAACATCCCTCCTAGTAAAAATTCCAACAGTCCAGCAACCAGTTGGAAGAATACCAGGGTGATGTTCCCCTCTAGCGGCCATCAATCGCCAGTGCCACAACTCCGTTTTCCCCTAACACTAACCCTGTATCTCCTCATAAAGCTATAAAAAGCCAGAAAAGTCCAATATGACATTTATAATCCTTGAAATACCCCCAAATATCTCAGCAACCATCACAAGCCGGCCACCTGACCTCCCCTCACCAGGACCTTTGACCGAAAAAGAGCTCCTGCTCACCGATCACAGAGAGCGAAGGGAGAGACAAAGCAGTGCTCCCGTCTCACCAGAGCAAAATACAAGCACCAGCTCATCCTATGACATGGTTCCCACACAACGGACCTCTATTACAGGAAGCTCACCCGGACCATGCCCCATTGAACCAAAAGAACCTCCATGATTCCCAAAGTAGTGCCCCTGAACAATCCTAGGCACCCCCTAATATCTCTAACTGCAGGTATCCCAACTGCACCGCTTACCGGTCTCCCCATAAATACGAAATGTGCCTAATTATCTGAAACTATAAGGTACAGCTACATTCCCCTCGCAAACCCAAAATAGAAAAATAAACAATAAATGTCAGTTCTGGACCAGTAAGCAATATAAACAATATGTCCATGTAGTCCAATACATCTCGAACTTCCCGAATAGTCCCCACGGGTAACCCCCGTGGTGTTTAGGAATCTTTAAAGAGATCTGGCATTTCTTTTTTTAGTCCATCCGATGTTGAGTCAGGATCCTCATATGAATGCCACTGCCCAGATATCTGCACCTGCAACTTGGAGGGATACAGCATTCTCAATTTAAGACCAGCTGCCAAGAGCTTCTTAACCACCGGATGATAAGCCGCTCTACGCTGTCTAACTGACAACGGTAAGTCCTGAGTGACTCTAATTCTCGCTCCTTCCCACTGAAGATCTTGAATGGTCTTCAATTTAGCAAAGAAATGCTGTTTCTCGAGATAATTGAGAAAGCGAAAGATCAACAGCCTAGGAGGGGCCCCCGTCAGAGGCTTAGCTCAGAGAGCTCTGTGGGCTCGCTCTATAATATAATGGGGGCCATAAGGAGAGGACCCTATGATCTTCTCAATGAATTTTCGAACAAACAAGACAGCATCTTGTCCTTCCTCCATCTCAGGTAACCCAATAATAACAGCGTTATTTCTATGGCTTCGACCTTCAAGGTCCTCAAGCTTTTGCTCCATCTTGGTAATTTTTTGCCTAAGTATAGCCACTTCAGGATTCTGCTTGTCTACCTTCCATTCCAATGAGGTAATTCTAGCCTCTGCATCTGATGTTCTCAGTGCTATGTCTTCGATAGCCTGTGAAAGGGCTTTAAATTCCAAGGTGAGGTTTCTAAGCTCCTCTTTGAATGGCCGAAATTCGCCCAGGAAACCAGCCAGCGTTCATGGCTCTTGCTCCGGGCAGGAGTGTGCTGTTGCCTGCGCTGTACCTGTGATACCAGCTCGTGGCTTTTTAGAGGCCTTCTCAAGGGTGACCGGGGGTGTGTGTTTGGGCTGGGGCTTCTTCATTTCAGCCTCCATTCTTCACCGATCACACCAAGATCACTTCTCAGGCACTTCCCACACCAGATAAAGACTTCAGACAGGCTCTCGATGTTATTAAACTCAGAAAATTATGTAAAAAAGACGGCGGTGGGCAGGAGAGAATGAGGAAGCGTCTTCTCAGACCTACTGCATCACGTGATCCCTCGTGAGTGCAAAAGTTGTTCAGCACAAAAATATCTACAAAATGAGTGGTGTTTCATTTATAGATACCTTTTAGTTTTTTTTTTATAATTAGCAAAAAACAGCAGAAAATACCATTTGCTTTTTCACTATTTGCAGCAAACAAATGCAAATAGCTTTAAAATGAAATATGATAGCATGGTACTTTGAGTGCAAAAGTTGTTCAGCACAAAAAATATCTGCCACATAAGTGGTGTTTCATACTGTATATAGATACCTTTTAGATTTTCTATAATGATCAAAAAATAGCTGAAAAATTCATTTTTCTAAGGATGTTGATATGTTGTTCTGTTCAACACTTGTTGGCACATCCTTTCCCTTTAGGAATCTTGCCAGAAGGTCTAAAAGTTGGCTCCTCCCACCAACCTGGGTGGTATATGCCTCTGCTTCACCCCTTGTTGCCAGATCTTCCTTTCTGCTGGAAGATTCAGGTTCCCTTCTTATCACTTCTGCGTTGAGTAGGCCCTGTCACATAATCATTCGAGTTTCACCGCATCTTTTTGCAATTGTGACTGCAATGGAGGACAAGTCCTCACCCAGGTTCCGCTGATGCCCTTGCGGGCAGAAAATGTCTCATACCGACCTGCACACCTCATGTGTCTACTGCCTGTACCACGATCACAACACCCAGGCTTGTGATTTCTGTTGCACGTTCCAGCCTAACGTGATGGATGATTGTTTTGCATTGCTGCAGCTTGGCCGACCGGAGAAACTGAACCCACCAGTCAAATCGAAAGAGGCCCGTTGGGCAGTCTCTATGGCTGCGGGGTCCGCTGAACAACTTGAGCAAATGAAGGCTTTCGAGGAGGAGGCGGCTCGGGCTGCTGATCAGTCCTCTTCCACTTCAGTCTTTGTACCATTTAAATTGAGCTCTTACTTTTCAGGCTCCTTCAGGGAGTTGTGCCAGTTTCTCCCGACCAAAGGGGAGGGCCCACTGGGCTCTCACTTCTCCTTCTTCCATAAAAAGGATAAGGAGTCGAGAGTGGAAACCTCTCGTTGATGTCATTTTTGGGATCGAGAGAGGTCTTGGTCCCAGGGATCTCCAGTTTCAACTTCAGTTGAAATTGAGGCCTCGGCCACTGGCTTCACGGTGCCCCCATCAGGCCAGCTGGCTAAGATGCAGGATAATGATTAGGTTGAAATTATTATCGACCCCGTCGACACGTTGTCACTTGATGAGGCCGACAATTCCTTGTTCAGGACTCCGGTCCTGACTGGGCCTACTGAGGAGGTGACCTGGCCTACTGGGAACCTCTTCACGGTCCCTGTCCCTGATCTGGAGGAGCCACGGTTCTCCCCAGCTCCTTCTGAGCACCCCCGTCAGTCCCTCCCTGGTGGTCCAGGTCTAGGTCTTGGACACCTTCAACTGACAGGCCAAAGAAATCTCACAAATGCTATTCAGAGCATTCTAAAAAGCGGTACCGCCACCATTCATCCTCATCCTCCTCAGGAGAGGAGAGGCTTTGGCTCAAGTTGTGTCAATGCTATGAGGATCTGATGTGGCAACAGTTGATGTTGGCTGGTCCGAAGTTAACCCCAGCTTCCACTATGGCCATCACATGGCTGTTGCTCTCTAGGCTGATGCCAACTCCTCCGGAGTCGGATGACATCGTACCTCCACCCGTGGAACCGGTGAAGACCCTCCCAGCTCTGCCAAAACTGGCCTCTCCACCGATCGTGATGGAGCCACCACCTAAACAATATCCCCCTGGGGCTCCTCCCAAGGAGTCTTGGCCTGCAAAGGGCCTCCTGCACTGGCAGTCAGTCACCCTCACTCCCGACCATCCATGGCAGGTCGAAAGTGAATCTTGTGGTCGGACGATTTATCTGGACTCCTCAGAGTCCAAGGACTCCGACTTGCATTCTCGTCCATTTGATGACAATTTGATTTGGGGTCTTTCGACGGAGGAAGATCCTATGTCCTTCATGGTCATTCTACATCTCATCTCCAAATCCACGGGGATTCCTTAGGAGCCTGTTCAGAAACAGGCTCAATATCCCCTAACAGACATTCTGACAAAAGAGGATTCTCTGACAGAGGCCTTCCCAGTGGCTGAAGCCATTGTTGGCCCAGTCCTGGAGCTTTGGCAGCACTCTGCCTCCTGCCCTGCACCATCAGCCTGGATGGCCCGCAAGTATGTGGTTCCCATCGACTCCCTTTCTGGGTTCACAGAGCACCTCTCAGCTGAGGGACTGGTGACCAAATCTGTGTTTTGGCACTCGGGCAATTCAGGAGACATAGCTAGACCTCCAGACAAAGAGTACAAAAAATTGGACCACTCAGCCAGAATGGTCTATGCTGCTTCCTCGCTTGGTCTCTGTCAGGTGAGCTCGGCTGTTGTCATGGCACATTTCTCCCATGCCCTCCTGGGCTCTCTACATGAGGTCCTTCCTCATCTCACCACAGACCTTCAGACCACAGTCTAGCAGGTCCGGAACCAGGGTCAGGTGGTTGCTAAGCAGCAACTCCAGATGGCTCTGAACATTGTGGATTCTTGTGCCCATTCAGTGGTGGCCACAGTCACCATGTGCTGCAGGGCCTGGCTGGGGGTCTCGACCTTCATGGCAGACACCCAGTATAAATTGGCAGATGTTCTTTTCCTGGGCACCAACTTGTTCAGTCCTGGGGTTGATGGTCACCTTCAATGTATTGAGAAGTCTTATGCCACCTTGTGCTCCATTACTTCCACCCAGAAGGAATCTCAATGTTCCAAAAAGCAGAAGTATAAGCCCTTTCAGCCTTCTGCCCTGTGGCCAAGCAGCCCCAGTACCAAGGGCAGCAGCAGCAGGCTCAGCCTTGGCACCCTAGGCCCAAGTCAGGGGCTTCAGCGGCCCATAAGCCCAGAGGAAAAGGTCCCAGCGGTTCCCAGGCTGGATCCTCTTCCTCCAATCCTGCACATTAACAGGATAGGGGTTGCCACCCCCATACCCTTCACACCCAGTCTGTGTCCTCCCGTGGGGGCCCAGCTCCACCACTTCCTTTCCACCTGGTCTGCTGTCACAATGGACAGGTGGGTCTTGGAAGTGGTTGGTCAGGGGCTGCCTCTGAAATTCAAGCAGTATCCCCAAGCTGAGCCTGTGCCCCACAGGAGGAAAAGTTATCTGTGCACATTCAGTTGGCTCTCTGAGATGACATCGCCCAACTCCTCCACAAGGAGGTAGTGATCAGAGTCGTGGATTGCCCTTGTCAACCCAGGGTTCATTTCCAGGCACTTCCTGGTCCCAAAATGGATGGGAACTGGCA
The DNA here is from genome assembly GCA_016271365.2 of Neoceratodus forsteri. Taxonomy (NCBI): domain Eukaryota; kingdom Metazoa; phylum Chordata; order Ceratodontiformes; family Ceratodontidae; genus Neoceratodus; species Neoceratodus forsteri. The sequence goes on from CM057455.1 coordinate 1,299,838,217, forward strand.
CCCCATTCTAGATCTGCATGACCTGAACCAGTTCCTCAGGTCTCGCACCTTTAGAATGGTAACTCTGTCTCAGATCATACCATCTCTCGAGCATAACGTGGTTTTGCTCCCTCGATCTACAGGACGCGTTCTTCCATGTCCTGACCTGTCCATCACACTGAATATTCCTCCACTTCAGGGCAGAGGGAACCCAATATAAGTTCCAAGACATGCCACTCAGCTTGTTATCAGCCCCCAGGGTCTTCACCAAATGCATTGCAGTGGTGGCAGTCCATCTTCAGTGTCGAGGGGTCAGAGTGTACCCCTGTCTGGATAAATGGCTTCTAGCAGGTCCCTCCAAGTTGGAGGTGGAGAGGTCCAGGGATCTCCTCAGCCTCAGCAACAGGCTCCTGAGGCATCTTCCAGTATGCCCGGACCTGTTCTCAGTCAATCAGGAGAAGGTCCTCCACCCGTACCTTCAATCTCTGCACCTGACAGCCTGGTTCCTGAGTGGCTAGAGTTCCAGGGTTTGGGTCTCTCTGAAGTTGTCTTCACTGTAGTTAAGGCATCTAGGAAGGAATCAACCAGAACGTGCTATGCCTTCAAGTGGAAGGGATTCTCCATTTGGTGTCAGAGCAAGGGTCTGGACCCTTTGTCCTGTCTGGTGGCTATCATTCTCGACTATCTTTGGTCCCTCTTTAAAGGGGGTCTTTGGTCTACAACCCTTAAGGTGCACCTGGCAGCCATCTCTGCTTACTGGGCACTGGCCAGTCAGCAGACTGTGGCACAGGAGAAGGTGGTTTGGTGTTTCTTCAAAGACCTCGACCATATATGCCCTCCAGTGCATGAACCACCACCACCATGGGATCTACCGCTGGTAGTGGCAAAGCTCATGGGTGAGTCATTCGTACCAATGCACAGGAGTGAGATGTCACAGCTGTCATGGAAGATGGCCTACCTGGTGGCTATCATGTCAGCCCTAAGGATTGGGAAGCTCCAGGCACTTTCTGTTGAGTCTCCCTATATGGTCTTCCACAGGGACAAGGTTGTCCTGCACCCCAACCTGAAGTTCTTTCTGAAGGTTGTGTCAGAGTTTCACCTGAACCAGGTGATGACTCTGCCAGTGTATCACTCCAGCTACACCTCAGATGCCAAATACAGGCTGCATATTTTGGGCCTAAGACCAGGGCTCTCTTATTATAAAGAGCATACAACTGAAGTTCGGGGAGAGTTTCACCAGCTGTTTGTCACCTATGCTGAAGCCACACCTGGCAGACCTGCAGCCAAGCAGATGATTGGCAGATGGATTACATCATGCCTTGATCTCTGCTATAGGTTGAGAGGTGGGGAGCCTACCGTAGGGCTTAGGGCTTATTCCACTCACCATACCGCTGCATCGGTGGCTGCTTCTAGGGACGTCCCCATCCAGGAAATCTGCAGGGCTGCTACCTGGAAGTCAGCAAACACTTTCCTTTCCCATTACTACATTGACCTCGAGTCACACCGGGATGCTGGTTTGGGGGCCTCAGTTCTCCAATCTCTGTTCCCTAAGTAGGGGGTGTGTTGCCTCCCTCCTCCTGGAGAACTGCTAGGAGCCTGCCAACAAGTGTGGATAAGAACAACATATCCACATCCCTAGAAACACAGGTTACTCACCTGTAACAGTAGTTCTAGAAGTGGTATATGTTATTCATTCTCACTGACCTACCCGACCTCTCCAGCTTCAATGCAAAACCACTGCTTCCAGTGGGCAAGATCTGGCATCAAGGGGCAGAGCTGAGGCATATACCACCCGGGTGAGTGGGAGGAGCCAGCTATTAGACCTTCCAGCCAGATTCTTGAAGGGAAAAGACATGCCAACAAGTGTGGATGAACAACATATACCACTCCTAGAACTATTGCTACAGGTGAGTAACCTGTGTTTTTTTCACATTTTTGGCATAAATGGAATATGCTACCTCCATACCCAAAATATTGCTGAAAATCTGGCCTATTAAATGTACAGCAGTTTTGCCGCCCCCACCCCCACCCCATCCGGAAGGCAGGAGATGGGAGCTGTTTGAAAAACATATTGCAGTTTAGTTAATTGGGAAGCACAGCAGAACAAAAAATATCAGCAGTATTTCCAGTAGGGAGGTAGCATATTCCATTCATGCCATACAGTACTTTCAAAAAAGGGAAAAAGGGATTTTCCTGCCATTTTTTGCTGATGATAAAAAAAATCTAAAATGTATCTATAAATGAAACACCACTCATTTGACAGATATCTTTGTGCTAAACAACTATTGTACTCAAAGTACCATGCTATCATATTTCATTTTAAAGCTATTTGTATTTGTTTGAGGCAAAAAGTGAAAAATAAAATCGAATTTTCTGCTGGTTTTTGCTAATTATAAAAAAACTAAAAAGTATATATAAATCAAACACCACTCATTTCATAGCTATGTTTGTGCTGAACAACTTTCGTGCTCACAGTACAATGCTATCATTTTTTGTTTTAAAGTTATTTGTAATTGTTTGTTGAAAAAGTGAAAAAGAAAACTGAATTTTCTGCTGGTTTTTGCTAATTATAAAAAAACATAGAAGGTATATATAAATGAAACATCACTCATTTCATAGATATGATTATGCTGAACATCTTTTGTGCTCACTGTACCATGGTATCATTTTTTTATTTTAAAGTTATTTGCATTTGTTTGCTTCCAAAGTGACAAAAAAATAGAATTTTCTGCGGCTGTTTTGCTAATTATTAAAGAATTAAAAGTAAGTAAGTAAAATGTTGTTTATGTAAGGTGCCCTTCCAATGCTCAGGGGGCCTTAACATTATTTATTACAAAAGTTTCACAACAGTTCACATAAAATCAGATAAAAACCTTACAGTCATTCAATGTGTCCCAGTAAATGCTGGATTGAATAGGTAAGTTTTTAAGGATCTTTTAAAATCTTTCCATGGTCAGGCTTTCTTATATCTGGTGAGGTAGAGAATTCCACAGGGTAGGTGCCATAAAGGCAAAAGACCTTCCACCCGATGTTTTCAGGGATACCCTGGGAATCTCCAGCAATCCCTCGCAAGAGGATTGGAGTGGATGAGTGGAACAGTAAGCACACAGGAGTTCTTTCAGGTGGTGGGGTCCTTGCTCATGTAAGGCCTTATAGGTCAGCAATGCGACCTTGAAGGTGATTTGCCACTGTATTGGCAGCCAGTGCAGTTCATGTGGCACAGGTGTTATATGACTGGATCTAGGGATTCCAGTCAACAACCTAGCCATCGCGTTTTGCACTAGCTGCAAATGGCAAATATCCACCTCTGGTAGCCTTAGATAGAGGGCGTTGCAGTAATCAAAATGACTGGCGACAAAGGCGTGGACCTAGGTAGGAAGATCTTTGGGCGGGACCAGGCGTTTCACCCGGGCTATGTTCCTTAGATGGTAAAAGAAAGATTTGACTACAGCCAAAACCTGCACCCTCAGGGTCAGGCCTTCATCAAATATCACACCCAGGTTATGTACCTGGCCCGTGGCAATAATCAGCAACTGCCCGAGATGTAAACCTGAGGGTTTCCCCTCCCATGCCCCTATCATCCTATAATCAGGGTCCACCACCAATACCTCTGTTTTACCCGAGTTTAACCAAAGCCAGCTAATACTCATCCAGTTCTGTATCTCCAGCAGGCAGTTATTAAATTCCGTGACAGAATCTAACTCTTGTTCAGGCACAAGAGACATAGAGTTGATAGTCATCAGCATAGCAATGAAAACCCAACCCATACCATTTTATAATGTCCCTAATGGAAGCATGTACAACACAAATAACATGGAGGACAGCACAGAGCCCTGCAGAGCAGCCAGTGAGGGGCTGAGGAATAAATCCCTGACACAAAACTCTGGAATCTGCCCTCGAGGAAAGATTGAAACCAACTGAGGACCGCCCCCCTCGGTCCACAGAAGAACCGCAGGCACTCGAGCAGCACTCCATGATCCACAGTGTCAAATGCCACTGAGAGATCAAGGAGAAATAAGATGGAATGGGCTCTCCGATCCCTCGCCATTAGGAGATCATTTAGTACTCACACCAAGGATGTCTCGGTACTATGCCTTTTCTTGAAGCCAGACTGGAGAGGGTCATAGATATCGTGGTTGATTAAATAATCCTCCAGCTGCAATGCGACCACCTTCTCAACAACCTTCCCTATAAAGGGTTGGTTAAAGACTGGTCTGTAGTTGGCTGGGCAGTCGGGGTCAAAGGAATTTTTTTTTAAAAAGGGGCGTACTACCGCCTCCTTTAAAGGATCTGGGAAGGTCCTTCTCTCCAATGAAACTGCCACTATCCCAGTAAGGACTGGGCCGATAACCTCTACACACCCCACTAGTAGGTGTGTAGGGCCCGGATGCAAACTACAGTTGGTTGGCCACAAAGTCTGGATAATTCTTACTATATCCAGGACTGCCGGTTGGCTAAAGGTAAACCAGGTCAATTGGACATTAGTACCATACAATTGATTAATGCAAGGTCCAATGGGAAGGTACTGGCTGAGCTCATCCCTGATGGCAGACGCCTTATCAGTGAAAAACTGCACAAACTCCTCACACTGAACTTGTGACAGTGCACAACTGGGCTGAAGACAGGCTGGATTGCATAGTCTGTCCACAGTTCGGAAGAGCTGGGCTGGCCTATTCTTCACTGCAGCAATTTTCCTGGATATGGACTCTGCCTTCTTATGGGAAATTGCTGATTGGTAGATCTTATAGTGATCCAACAATCTAAGTTTATCCACCTCAATGTGAGTTTTCTGCCAGTGCCTCTCCAACCTTCACCCTTGCCTCTTCAGCTCATGGATTTCACCATTAAACCAGGGAGTACCCAGGCGGAGGATAAGAGGGTGAACACGAGTTGGAGCAATGACATCTGAGGCACCAGTAACAGCCCTATTATAGGCTAACACAAGGGGCCCTCGTCAGTGCTATCCTTTGGAAATCCTGAGAGGTCCAGCACCATCATTAGGCCTTCTGAGGTAACGCCTCTTAAAGGATGATACTGTACTGTACCAACTTCTTTGGGACAGACCTATTTTGGGGGGGGGGCTTCAAAACTGAATCTCAAAGTGTGATGGTCAGACCAACCGACTGTCTACACCTCCACATCAGAGATCTCCAAGTTCAATGCATTCTCCTTCTCATGGGTTGCAGTGATAATAACCCTTGTCAGGCCCAATAAATTCATTAACTGGAGGAGGTTTTGTCTAAATTGCAAGAGTTCATCATTGACCCAGGCATTGAAGTCCCCCAGAATCAACCATCTGGAGGACTCCAATACCACCTCAGCAATGAAGTCTGCAACCTCCTTCAGGAACTCCCTCTCATCACCTGGTGGACTGTAAATGAGAAGGGTCCTGTAGCCTGGACCTGCACCCACTATACACTCAAAGGAATTGGTGACTCCAACTGGCATCTCCCTGAGACCCAGTTCCTGTCTAAAATAGTCAGCAACCCCCCACCCCTACAGTATCTATTAATGAAAAACCATTAATTTTGTACATATTTTTGTGCTGAATAACTTTCATGCTCAAAATACCATACAATCATTTTTCATTTTAAAGTTATTCACATTTGAATACAGATAGTGGTGCTACAATACATCTACACAGTTGGCATCTCTCTCACCTCTATGACATCATCAAGGCATCCATTTTAGGATTCTTGGAGCAGGATTTTTGAATCAGGGGAGGCTATATTTAAAATGTTTGAATGCTATGAAATTGCATTTCTCCTACTTTAATAAATGCAATTTCAGTATAAATGTAAATGACAGCTTCTCTTTTACAAGCCCATGGAGTAAGTTTTTTAAAAAACAAAACATGTAAAAAGCTAGTTTAGTTGTCCTTAAATAAAATAATCATCTGATAGATTTCTAATCCATATCGGAGCTGGAGTTACCACAGTATTAAAAGCAATCTTTAGGGACCCTGTCCAAAGTAACATACAAAAAAAAAATATGGAATTTACCATATCTAACCCCCCTTTTGATCTGGATAAATACATATAAACTCTCTCTTTATTGGACTGAGTCTACTGCCCCATAATATCTGGGAAAAAAATACTCAAGATTGCTGTTTCTTACTTCAAGGGTAATGGAAACACCATCCCTACATACAGTAAAGCTGGTATTAAAAATTGTTTTATAATATGTACCCTTTTTAATTTGGATAATTTTGATCTGTCTTTCGGATGTGACGTTAAACCGAGGTCCCATCTGCCTGTTCTGGTGGTAGTTCAGGTGGATGTTAACGATCCCATGGCACTTCTCGAAAAGAGCAGGGGAATTTCCCCGGTGCCCTGACCAAATTTCCCTCATTCATGAAAAATAACACCAACAGCTTAACCTGGTTCAAGATCAGTTGGCATTCATCTGTATCCCCCTTCCTCGGGTCGTGCCTGAAAATAGGCAGGATTTGTCTAGTGCACTTACCCGGTCAACAAAAACTAAATATAAAAAAAAAAATAAATAAAAACCTCCAAAATTTCCACCTTTGAACTTTTGAATCACAAATATTTAGACTCTCTTTCCAATTTAACTGTGCTGCCTCCCCATGGCCATAACGAATCCCTAAAATTTTATAAGGACCTTTCTCAAGTTGTGTACCAGCAACCTGCTGAGGCTGTGGGTCTTGAGGACCTAGTGCAAGCCCTTTACTTTTGTCCATGTTCAACAAGGCACCTGACACCACAGCAGATCTGTCCATATCCTGTACTACTCTTATATGCGCAGGACTCATCCTGTACAAAGATACACAAATCATCAGCATATGCCACAAATTTAATTTCTTCCTCTGAATATCTGCATTCTATACCTTTGAGAGATGTATTTTTTAAAATTGTCTTAATAAAGGGATCTAAGGCAAATATGCAGTATATAACAGCAGGCTTGGGGGCACCCTTGTCTCACTCCTGCTCTTACTTGTATGCTATTTCCTTCTAATCCTTGAACTAAAGGAGTAATTTCTGCAGTACCACAGAACATACATAACTAGTTCACAAATTTAGAAAGAATGCCATAATGTTTCATCATGTGGAATAAATACTTATGACTTACTCTGTCAAATACCTTACTTTGGTGTTATGACAGGAGAAACCCATCAGTATTTGTCTGCTTAAAATATTCCATTACATCCCTAATACTAGCCAGGTTTTCCTGAATCTTCCTACCCGGTAATGTACATGTTTGAACAGGATGAATTAAATCCTGAGCCACTGTTCTTAAACGTTTTTGCAGATTAGTAAAGATTTTAATATCTGAATTGAAGAGACTAATTGATCTCCAGTTAGTAATGTATCATTTGTCTCGAGACTTGTGCAAAAGACTAATTAGTCCTCTTGAAAAAGAAGGCACTCCTACTTGTGTCAGTAAAAAGTAATTATATAATTTCACTAAACAAAAAATCATGATGTCTTTATATTCCTTATAATTACTGGTGACCATAAATATCAACCAGATTACTGTTTTGTTAAAAATGCATATCAACTGGATTTCGAGTTATTATTCTCCAAAGGCACTAATAACCTGAAATCCGGTTGATATGACACTTCATAATAACCAGAAATCCAGTTGATATAACATTCCCCAAAGAAACTGTTGCATTCCATTGTTTCACAAAAAGTATTTCAGATGTAGTATTTTCAGTTGTGTTTTATTCATGTACAGTTCAATTTCTTCAAAAATGAAACTGTACTCTACAGTAGCTAAAAATGTCTTTTTCATTCAAGCCGCTAGAAATACAGTCTAAACCTCCACAACAGCAATTATAAAAAATAAAGGATAGGTAAGTTTGATGTTATGGATGTTTTTCAGACACCCTCAGTGTGTGATGACCACATAAACCTCTCAAGCTTCACTCTCGAGGTTTATGAGTCATCACACACCTTGGGTGTATGAAAAAAAAATCTGTAACACACGCTTACCTATCCATTATTCCCTGTATAAAACTTATTAGGTATGCCATCGCTACCCAGAGACACCCCATTTTTTAAAATGTCAATAACCTCTGAGACTTACTGTTTGGTGATGGGGTCTGTCAAAGTATGTTTCATATGAAGAGTTAAGGGTTGTGGATGTATATCACGTAAAAATGTGTCTATATCATTCAAAGGTACTGTATGTTCTGTACTAAAGCTAGTTAAGTGATCCTCCAAGGCCCTCTATATTTCGACAGTAGTTGTGAGGAGGTTACCATCTGGCATTATCAAACTAGTAATTTGGGCTGGCCTGTCAGTGCAGGAGTTGAATTTCCACTTCTGATGCTGGCGACCCAGGTTCGGGAATGGACCCAGGTCGCTGGAAGGCTTGCTGGGAGGAGAAGGCTTGAGCGTCTGATGACTGCTCACCTTCTTCCAGGGGAGGGAGGGAGGGAGGGATGCAGCTCACTGTGTGCCACCTCCTGGCGGAGGCTGGGAGCACAACAGTTCAATGAGCCCTGCTGAATGCAAGAGGCATGGTGGATGTCGGCATATGCCTTTACATCTGTGGCACACCATGCCAATGGGAGCAAAACAGGAAAAACTGCTTCTCAGATAGCTGGATGATGGCCACTGGCTCCTGCCACCGCGAGTGCCCTGAGCCCCCAAAACCACCTCAGCAGCACTCAGGGACCAAACAGTTAGTGCGCTGGTTGTCCAACCCTGGTGCCTTCCCCCTCGGAGGAGAGGGACCCATCCGGTGAAGGGATACACCGGGCTACACCTGGGATGGCTGCAAATATAAGATTGGTAGAGGGAAACGGGGCGAGTGTGTTGGTAGGCTCCTTGACTGGCTGGAAGGAGAGGTGGGATGGGAAACCTAAGAGGGAGGAGCAAAAAAACCAAAAACTAGTAATTTGGGAATTCTGATGTCTTTCTTTACAAGCTTCACAGGGATCTACATATATTTTTTTTTGTGTACCTAATGACATTGCCGCCTGTAGAGAGATCAATCTGTCATACTGAAATTTTCTCATTTTAGTCTTTATGGTAGTAATTTGGTCTGATAAATCCTTGCTGATTTGATACATACTGTAGCTGAGTGTAGTCGATAAAGTTGGGCCCTTAATTTCAGTCACATATACAAGTTCCTGTGAACTTTTTGTTTCCCAAAATCTGTCATCCAGTCTACTGTATTATGTCTTTTTTTGTTTCTGTCCACCATAAACCTATATTCTCATATAGACTTAGCACTGAAACCCAGGCTATAAGAACTGTTAATATATTGAGTTCTACCTCTGGCTCCTTTAAAATACTTATATTAATTTTCCATCTGGTGTGCGGTTTAGTGTAGTGCATTTTAAAACTAAGTACAGTTTTTACCACTAAGTGGTTCAAAAATTCAATAGGAATTGCTGATGTATGTTGTATCACCAATTGTTTTGATACAAAAGTACAATCTATTTTGGTAGTTAAAGGAGAACACCATTCATTGTGCATGTTTCATGCTGTAACTGTAGCCTCTCCGACTAGTTCTATAGATATCTGTGAAAATGGTTCAATTTATAGTAGTATTTAGCCTACCTCTATTTGTAAGCTGATTCTCAGTGCTGTTCCTCATCAACAACTGCACCATGTTCCCTTACTTTTCTGAAGATGGTGCATTGCAGTGGATGGCGTGTGCACTCACATGCTGCATGTACTTTTGGGTATGCCACATGTTGTTGTGGGACAGAATTGTGTCTGCAGCCATGCACTTTCAGTCAGTAGCGCGCCAATATATGGACCGCAGCTGTCAATAATTTTAATGCACTGCTGTTCCAACCACAAAAAAATGTACAGTATACCATGAATGGAAATCCCTTTGTTTTTTAGTTGTGTACAGCACTGCACCTGTAATATACAGCAAAGTATTCAAAAACTTTCATTTCTGGCTTTGTTTTGAGATGTGTAACCCACACACAGCAAGGTAGTGTGGTGCCTGAGGCATGTTATGTGCGTTGATGTCGTGGTGTTGGTGAAAAACAGAATAAATTCAATTTCAGATGTAAAGAGGGCACACATATTGCTTATTATCATGACTGGTGGCAATCATTTGCAGCTTTCTTTCCTTCCTAGCTTGTACATCCCCCTCTCCTCCATCAAGGCTTATACTTCATACAAGGCTTCCTTCACCTCACTCATGTTATGAATAAAAATTGTGCAATGTGAACATCATTAGGTTGTTTAGCAAGTGTTGCATACTTTTTTTCATGCTCTGACTCAAATACAACTGTGGCTTGATCTCTATTAGCATATATGGTGCTGCAATGTGTGCTCAGTATGTTCCCCCCAACACAGTACATTCCTTACAGTCCGGTAGTCCAACCTGGGCAGTGTTGGCATCAGAGCTGATGTCATTCACTCTAAATTGTTGTCCATATACTCTCAATAGAGTACTATATCATTGATAGTAGTGCTTATTTTTGACAGGCTGTCATTTCTCCTGCTATTTGTCACGCCATTTTCCTGCTTCAAAGTAATGTTTCTATCTACGTTAATGTGAGCAACCAATAAAACAGCTTATTGATTTTGCTTCACTGCTATCATGTGTCTGTGTACAGTCCAATTCAGTGACATGTCAGTGTTGTATGTCTAGCTGTCCATCTGTGTTATTTTAATTGCTACAGTATAAAATATCTACATGCATGTCTGTCGGGTGTAGTAACACCACTGATAAAAGAAATCATGGTGTGAAAGTATCATTTCACAGGCTACCAAATGATGCTAAGTTGCAGCATGACTGGCTCAAGACTTTGGGCAAGAGTTCTGAGATAATGAAATTTACTCGTACTGGACGTGAGGTTGTTTGTTCTGTACTCTTCAAGCCTGAAGACTTTTGTGTTTCATTATCCTGTATTCCACATAGTAAGTACTGTGCCTTTCCACTTTACATTTTTTTACATGTTTTTGGTTTACAGTTTGTCATGTAATACTGCTGAGTATCCACTGCACCCTCATTTTAACACCCCACACATCCTCCATGCATGATCCTAGTGTTATGGTGTGCATTGTTCACCAACCAAGATGTCATCATTTACACCTACCATTACATAAATGTGTGCACGCCAATGCTGTTTCTTTCCAGTGACATTACATGCATCACTGCAGTCAGTAAACTTTATGTAACTGACATACAGTTCCACTCAGAACCAATTTGTGTTTGATGGAGGTGACATGTGTATATATATATATATATATATGTGTGTGTGTGTGTGTTTGTGATTCTGCCTGTGGGTCATAATGAATTACTGTGTGCGGAGGTAGCACGTGGTGTTTGTGGTTGTGGTGTGTAATGCTTTGTGGTGGCTGTGTGTGTGTGTGGTTGTGATTCTGTCTGTGGGTCATAGTGAGGTACCGTATGTGTTGGCTGCACGTGGTGTGTGTGGTGGTGGGGTGCAATGCTGTCCGGTGGTGTGTGTGTGTGTGTCATAGTGAGGTAAACAAATCAGCACATACAACATTTAGATTTTAAGCATCACTGTACGTGCTTCAAACTATTTTATCAGTAAATTGCCTCTTGAACTCAATTGTTTTATGTAGTATTAATGTGTGCATTTGGTCCTGTATCTAACAGGGAACCTCAAAGCAATATATAGATGTCATTAGTGTTCATGACTGAATGTTCAATATATAGATGTTCATGAATCATTGATAATCGGTATCTTGGAAGCTATGGATTTGGAAATTATTAGCGAATCAAGTATTTACTAGCAGTATGGGCTGGCAGTATAGCCTAGAGGTTTTTTTTTTTTAGTTGTTTAACCAGGAATAGCACACTAAGCCAAATGCTTTCTTACAGGAGTGACCTGGGAGCACAAGGAAGTTAAGTGACTTGCTCAGGGTCACACAGTATGCACGTGAACGAGCTTGATACATCCAGCAGACTAGACCTGAGTTTGATTCTCACAACCTCCACTTGCATACTGTGTGACTCTGAGCAAGTCACTTAACTGCTCAGTGCTCCCAGGTTGCCCCTGCAAATAGGCACTTGTGCCTATTGGGTCTTACCTGGTTACCAAAGACTAAAATAAAAAATAAAAAATATGGTGGCCATATTGGATTTTGGCAGCCATTTTGGATTTTCTAAGTTGTTCCATCCAACTTGGCATGGCAATAAATGTAGAAAATGACACCTTGGAATTGTAAATCGGGCATTTCTAGGCTGAACTATGGGGTCTGAAGGGCCCACAACATCCAAAATCAGAAATAGGACCCTTGAGGGGCCATCCACCAATTTTCTCAGGGGTAACAAGCAAATTCTGAAAGGTGAGGTCTATCTAGTAAAGTAAGTAAGTAAAAATGTATTTAAAAAATGCTTTTCCAGAGATCAAAACACTTTACAAGTAACAATAAACAGACAAATATAATATTAACAATATAAAATCATAAACCATAAGCTTTTACAAATAAAAAAGTTTTCAACTCTGTTTTAAAACTCTCGATGGTCAGGCAGCTATGTATCCGACGAGGTAGAGAATTCCACAGGGCAGGAGCTGCACAAGAAAACGCATGCGCTCCAGATGTTTTCAAACAAACCCTGGGAATCTTTAGCAATCCCTCGTCGGTGGATCGGAGTGAGCGAGAGGGGCAGTAGGGAGTAAGGAGATCTTTCAGATACTGCAGTCCCTGTTCATGTAGGGCTTTATAGGTCAGTAAGCCGACCTTGAAGGTGATTCACCATTGTACTGGCAGCCAGTGCAGCTCATGCAGAACAGGCGTAATATACCTATACCTAGATATTCCAGTCAAAAGCCTGGCAGCTGCGTTCTGCACTAGCTTCAGGTGGCGAATTTCAACCCCCGGTAGCTCCAGGTAAAGGGAATTGCAGTAGTCAAGGCGAGTGGACACAAAGGCGTGGACCAGAGTAGGAAGGTCAGCCAGAGGAACCAGGTGTTTCACCTGGGCGATATTCCTCAGATGGAAAAAAAGAGAACTTAACAATGGTTGACACCTGTGATTTCAGAGTCAAACCGCTGTCAACAATAACATCCAGGTTACGCACCTGGCCTGAGGTCAAGAGCTGGGCACCACCAAGCCAAAGGCCTGATGGTACTTCAGCCCTATGACCCACCTCAAGGCAACCTGGGTCCACAACCAACACCTCGGTCTTATCCAGGTTTAACCTCAGCCAGCTGGTGCTCATCTAGTCATTGATTTTGGCTTGACAGCTGTTAAGCAGAGGGACTGCATCATCCTGACTGGGAGTAAAGGGCAAATACAGCTGGGTATCATCTGCATAGCAATGAAAACCCAGACTGTAGCACCTAATGATATCTCCTAATGGCAGCATATAGACTGCGAACAACATGGGCACCAAGATGGAGCCCTGCGGTACCCCACAGGACAGAGAGATGATATCAGAGGAATAAATCCCCATAGTAATCCTCTGAGTCTGCCCCATGAGGAAAGATTGAAATCAATGTAGAGCTGTACCAGACAGTCCACAAAGAAAATGCAGGCACTCCAACAGCACACCATGATACACAGTATCAAATGCTGCAGAGAGATCAAGAAGGACTAGAATAGTATGAGCCTTTTGATCTCTCACAATTGGGAGATCATTTAAGACCCGGACAAGGGCAGTCTCTGTGCTATATCTTTTCCTAAATGCCGACTGGAGAGCTTCATAGATGTTGTGATTCATAAGATGGTCATCCAACTGTATCACAACCACCTTTTCAATGACCTTACCCACAAAGGGCAGGCTAGAGATAGGTCTGTAGTTAGCTGGGACGTCTGGATTCAATGAAGGTTTTTTAAGGAGTGTTAGAAAGGCTGCCTCCTTTAAGGGGGCGGGGAAAACCCCTTGCTCCAAAGATTTCCAGACAATTTCAGCAAGGATTGGGCAGATAACATCTACACAACTTAATAACAGTGGTGTAGGGCCCGGATCCAAACTACAGCTGGTTGGTCGTACAGTCTGGATAATCCTCACAACATCCGTGAATGCCAGCCTACTAAAATCAGACCAGGAGACACAAGGGATTGCTTCCTCTCGCCAACCACCACAGCTCCCTAAAGAGAGAGCAGGATGGATGCCCGATCTGATGCTGGCAATTTTATCTGTGAAGAATCGAGCAAGCTCATCACACTTCATCTATGAAAAATCTCTTCCAGACTGCAGACAGAGTGGATTGCACAATCTGTCGACAGTCTGAAAGAGTTTGGCTGGTCGATTCCACACAGCAGCAATCTCCCTGGACAGGAATTCTGCCTTCTTATGGGTGATTGCTGATTGATACACTCTAAAATGGTCCATCAATCTAAGTCTGTCAGCATCCAGGCTGGACTTTCGCCAAGCTCTCTAGTCTTTGTCCAGCTCTACTCGGCTCCTTCAAAGAACCATCAAACCATGAAGATCTTGGGCACTGAGTGAGTGGGTGAACACGAACAGGTGCAACTTGATCCAGGGCATCACCCACAGCCTTATTATAGGCAAGTACGAGATCCCCTGGATCCATGCACTCACTCAAAATACCCGATTGGTCCAAAATCACTGAGAGGCCTTCTGGGGTAACTCCCCATAAAGGGCGATATTGTACCATCTCCATAGGAGCAGGCCTATTTAGGGGTGCCCCGAAGCTAAATCTTATGGTATGATGGTCAGTCCACACATTTGGTTCCACCCCCAAATGTGCAACCTCCAACTCCAATAGGAACACTAGATCCAATGAGTGACCCCCTACATGGGTTGCAGAGGTAACCACCTGTGTAAGGTCCAACATTGTCATAAGTTGGAGGAGATTTTTCCCAAAAGGCAAGAGTTCGTCGACCCAAGCATTGAAGTCGCCCAGTATTAACCATCTGGGCAACTCCAGTGCTACGTCAATGATGAAGTCCGCAAACTCCTTCAGGAATTCTCCACTATCACTGGGTGGTCGGTAGATGAGGAGAATCCTGAGCCCTGCACCTGCTCCCAGGATACACTCAAAGGATCTAGTGACTCCCACTGGTACATCCACAAGACCCAGCTCCATTCTAAAAAAGATGGCTACACCCCCGCCCCTATGATCCAACCTCGGGTGGTGTATCACCTAGAACCCTGATGGAGCAGCAGAAGCCAGAATAGGGCCTGCATTCTCATCCAACCAGGTCTCGGTGATGCATGCCAGATCAGATGTTTTAACAAGATCTGCTATAATAGCAGTCTTGTTTTTAATTGACCTGACATTACATAACACTGCCCAGGTTGGATGGGCTTTCGAGGAGGAGGAGTGCAGTACTGGTCCACAATTTGCGGAACCCTTAGGTATGGGAATTAGGCAGGGAGAACCCCTCTCCTGAACCCATTTTGCCCCAGGGCATCTCCTAGTCCCCACTATCTCAATCGATCGACCCCTTTCCATTCTCCCACTTTGCTCGAACCATACACCCCTCAAACGCCTTCTCACTATCCCCAATGAATGACATTTCTTATACACTTCAGGCAGCAAAGGGGAACAGTGAAAAGAGCAGAGGTCACGGAGCAAAGTGGGAGAATAGCTCCTGACCGTCTTAATGCCCTCCCAGCACATTTCAATAAACAATAATTTAACTAAGAATATCCCAACAACTCAACAATCTCTATATACAATTTTAACTCAATAAATTATAAAATACAAATCGTATCCCATAAAATCCTGAAATGGCGATAACACTCAAATTTCGATGTTAAAAGTCTTAAGAAGGATTAAGGCCTCTCACTTCCCCAATCCAATAATTAAATTTAGATTTTACTCTCACTAAAATCTATAAAATCTAATAAACAAGACAGTTTGATAAGTTTATAACCAAATCAGGCATTCATGACAAAGTACAACAAGGGTTCACAGGGAAAATAGCTGCCAAACTAATGGGGAAAACTTTTACCCCCACCGGGAACAGGACTGCGGCCCCAGAAAAGGACTGCTCTCCAGTGGACCCCACTAGCAGTCCTAAGAGGCACTGCTTCTCTGTGCCCACCCTCTGTTAGACTGGAATCAATACCACCCATCCCAGGCCTAGAAAGGATAACAAACAGACAAAAACTTAATCCCCACTACTAACAGAACTATGGCTCCTCAGAAGGGACCACTCACCAGTGGACCCCACTAGCAGGCCTGGGAGGCACTGTTTCTCCGTGCCTACCCGCCGATAGGCTGGGACCAACGCCACCCGTCCTAAACCCAGCAAGGACAATAAACAAACAGCAATACCCCAGCAGCTCACCCTGCAATAAACCCCACAATTTCTTTAAAATGCTCTCAATCGAGTAATTTGTAAACAAATCCAGTTCAACAAGTTGACAGTTTGAACACTAGTCCCACTCAGATCTTCATTTCAATATAAATCCAACTTGAATTCATGTATTACTCACGGACCAAAGACTCCTTTGTAAGTCAAATTAAAATCAGCAATTCCAGTAATATAACCAAGGATAATCAAGCAGCAGGACCAAAACTATTGCAGAGCCAAACGTCTGCTCCAACTTTGATTCCGGCAGTCACTTAATTCAAATTGAAAGTCCAGATCATACACAATGGCATGTATCCCCTCTCTGGATCAGCTGGGCTGGCTAAACCTCTTCTCCTCCTCCACTGAAGCTCCACAATATGAAAGTAGTTCAACAGACCTCAAGCAGCAAGTCAACCCAGGCACTCGGTTTCTCAGTTGTGCCAGCTCGTTCCTGCAGTCCACCAAATCCAAAGAGGAGAGCAAACAGAGCAAACAGAAAACAAGCAGGAATAAACGGCAGCAGTAACACTCTAGGCAACTTTCTGCAAATTGCAAAAATCCTCTCTGCTACTCCCTGACTCCACAGTCTGCAGCGCTGCATCCAGGTAACCGGTTGGGTAAACGCCGAAACTCCATAGAAGAGGAGAGAGAAGTAGCATCAACTAATCAAATTAGAAATGGAGACCTCTCACATAACTTGGAGGTACTCCCAACAGTTGTTGCTCCAAGGCTCCAGTACAAACAGCTCCTCCTCACCACAACTCTCCGACATCACAGCCTCTCACACCATGGTCTGAGAAGCGCAGTATACGCTACACACTTTGGAGAGTCTAAGCCTGTATTCGGTACTCCAATATTCGGCCAAAACGCCCTAATCTAACTTACTGCTTCAGCCCTAAACTAATCTAACAAAAAGAATAAATAAAGAAATAAAATAGTAAACACAATAAAATAAATTAAACAAACAAACAGCAAAAGCTAATGCTCTGGCTGACTTAGCTCAGCCGCCATCTTGCTTGTTACTAGAAGAAGTGAAGATTAACCCCCAGATCTGTAGAGATACCAACCTCTGCATCGTAAATCGAAAGATTAGGACAGTACACCCATCTATACTTGTTGGTAAAACTGTTGGTGCTGAACAGTATTGGTGGTGGTATTGTGGGTGGTGGTGTGTGGTTGTTGGTGGGTGTGTGGTGGTGTATTAGTGTTACCTTTATGGGCTATAGTGACCTGAATTGTATGGATGATTGCATGCATGAATGGTGGTGTGATTGGACCTCTGGGAGGCTTGGCTACCTTGACGTGATAAAGAGGCTTATCACAATGTTTATTAAACATTGTAACTAAAAGCCAGCCAATTTATTGTTCTCTGGGTTCTGATAGATTACTTTTGCTGTGGGAGACATGCTGTGTTAGGGTGGTAGTGTAATTGCTGTAGTGTTTTTTTTTTTTGTGTGTGTGTGTGTGTGTGTCTGTCTGTCTTTCTGTTGGTCAGAGTGAGGTACTGTGTGAGTACGCAGCAATGTGCATGGTGGTGTGAACCACTGATGTCGTGTTTTGTGTTTTCTTGGGAGGTACAGTGTCTGTGGGTCTCAGGTACTGCGTGTGGATGAGTACCGGTGTGAATGCACCTCTGTGATTCTTGGCTACCTTGACATGCTTCCGAGGCTTAGGATAATTTAGCAATAGAGCACATCAGGGTGTGGGTTGTGCTGGGATAACCTCATGCCTGGGTGGTTGGGCATGAGGCCACAGTTCGAGTGCATCTAATGTTCCTGAAGTGAGGTTATCCCATCACAGCCCTCACCCTGACATGCATTATTGCTATTATACAATGGATCATTGCTATACAAAACAAAAAAAAACATTTAAAAATTGTTTGTAGTAGATTTCTAGTGTGGCAATATATTTTTGTTTCTGAAGGGGGAGATGGAGGAAAAGCTACAAAAAATCATTACAATGAGGTTGTGCTCGAATAACCTCACTGTGCCAGTGACACACTGACCAGTCAGAGTCCAGGAAATTTTCTTGCCATTGTATAATGTGTATTAAACATTGTTTGTAAAATCTAGCCAATTTCTGTTTCTGTGTGTTCATATACTATGCAATGTCTGTCTGACCCAGTGCCGTCCTTGTGGTTTGTGTATTTATGTCTGGTGGTGTGTGTGGGAATGGTTGTGCCCGTTGGTCGCACTGAGGGTTTGTGTGTTGATGCAGCGAGGCTTGTGTGTATGTGTGTGTCTGTGTTGGTGTCCCCAGTGGTGTCTTGTGGTGGAGGGTTGAATAGGTATTGGGTGGTGTGTGGGTGTATGTGTCTGTGTCTATGTGTGTCAGATGGGTTGTGTGTACTGTGTGCGAACTTAGGTTGGTGTCTGACAGGAGGCACAGTCGTGTGTATGTGTGTATACATATATGTGTGTGTGTGTTTGTGTGTGTGTGAGGTGTTATGATTGTGGGTTTGAGTAACGTAACTCTTTCAAAGACAGCATGGTGTGTGGGTGCAGTGGGGGTGCAGAGCTGTCTGGTTTGTTTGCTGTGAGTGTGTGTGTGTGGGAGTGTGTTTGTATGTGTTGATAATACTGTTGCTGTTGATGGTGTTTAACTGTTTTTGTGTGTGTGTTGTTACTAGAGGGTGACCTTTATGGGTCAGAGTGACCATAATGTTCATCTCTCACAGTTAGCAAACAAATTTAGGCTCCATGTGCGGTTGTACAAAGGTGTGTGCATGGTTAAACCACACTCTACCACCCTGTCCCACCTGCCCACCATACACATCTGGTCTATTCGCTTCTTATGCAGTATGGTGTATTGATTGACAGTAGAGTGGTGAAGGTTTCAGGGAAACACTAAGCAGTATAACTGCATGTGGATAGTGGTCACACCCTGTAATGTCCTTCCATTGTAGTTGGTGAGGGCCAGTACAGTGGATGTTTGCAAGAAGACCTGTGACAAACACAAGGGGTTTATGGATAATGTTATGTAAATTGAATGGCATACATGTCAGAGTGCTCTGGGAGTCGAGGTAGTAAGGTATGCCACAGTTGGCATGGCTTTTAAGCTTTTCTCTAAACTAGAGGCCAGTGTATATGGATTTGAGTGCAGACGTAGTGCAGATGTAGTGCAGCTCCATAATGGCTGCAACATGTAAGAGGTGGGGAACTATCATTCTGTAAGCCAGTGTCCCTCCCAGCTGCCTTAGTATTGTGCTTTGATACTTTTATGTTGTTGGAAATAATAACCCCCTGGTCCTTTTCCTCCTTTGTGATTGTCATCAACTCCCCCACCTCCCTCTTCCATTAGCTTCCCCCCCTCCCCATATTGCACACCATTGAACACCACCATCTGCCTCCTGTCAGTTACACAGTTTCTAACCCAGTTTACCACCTTGTCCCTGGATAGCCTACATGATAGGTTGATCACGGAGTTGAGTTGCGAAGGGGCACAGCAGTTGGATTTGTTTCTCAGCTTGCAGATGTCATGGTCATTTACACCATAAGTTCCTTGCTAGATCTAGACCATAAAGAACTACAGCACAGTTTCATCATCCTGCAACACAACCTTCTAAACTTAAAGCTTCATCTTAATGCTAAGGAGACAAAGGTTATGAAGACAAAGCCTATGATTATCTCTCCACACACCTCCTCTGTCCAAAATCCTCCATGTAGTCTCCTGGTCCATACACTGCTTGGTGAGGCACTGGAAAGTGTGGACAATTTCAAATATCTGGGTTTTTGGCTGGATAACAAACTCAACTATATGGGTCACCTGAATGAACTATCCAAAAAGTTAAGACAACGCTTAGGTGTCTTCTTCTGCATTAGGAATCTCCTTACCCAAGAAGCCAGAGTGAGGCTTGTCCAAACTACCTTTCTTCCACTGCTTGACTATGCTGACTTTTTGTACAACCACTATCCTAACTTGGCACTAAGCAAGCTTGACACCTTATATCACCATGCTTTGAGGTTTCTCCTGGACCTACCCTCACGCATCCACCACTGTCTTGTCTATGAGACACTGGCTTGGTCTTCCTTGGCCAAGAGGAGGCAAAGGAATGTGCTTCTCTGGTTCTAAAGGGTTTCGACTGATAAACTGCCAGTCTACATTGCTGGGATGTTTGAGCATTCAAACAAGCTAAATGAGCTGAGACGCTTTGCGCTAATCCCCTACATTGTCCCTAGAATAAAGACACATCATAGCTCAGCCGCAATTAACTTCTTTCTACCTTCCATGTGGAATACCATGCAAAAAACTCTAAGGCTTGCCATCATCCTGGGTCTCTGCACCTTTAAAGCTTTAGTTGCAGGTTATCTAAAGGAAGCCTGCAAATGCTACGGGTGACTCATGCTTGTACTAATACTTGCACAGCCTTAGTGTCCCCTAACTCTAATTGCTCTTCTGTCTACTTGTATTCCCTCCTTTCTGTACTCCTCCTTCTTATAGGGGCCCCTGTACTGTTCTCCCTTACAGTGGCTCTACTTGCTATCCTCTATTTCTACACCACCGTTAAATACTCCTCCTGAATAAGGGGAGTATGAACTTTTTGTTGTGGACTGATGTTGACCTACCTAGGGAAGACTAACCAATGACCACTCAGATTTAATTTCCATGTATGCTTCTGTACCAGTTATGGCTTTGTTTTCACATTATTGTATAAGAATGAGCTTACAGCTTGATGTACCGAAACAATGTAACTGATTGTTTGGACTACCCCTAGTGGCACTATGTATTTGTATAAGAATGTCCTTACAGCTTGATGCACTTAATCTAGTTATCTGATTGTGTGTATTACCCCCTATTTTACTATGTATTTGTCCTTTCTGTCCAGGACCATTTTGAAAATGAGCTTGCTCAATGGTGTTATGCCTGGTTAAATAATGTTTTGATTGATGGAACTTGTCCCTGAACTCCAGGCAGGTGCCTAGGGGTTTGAAAGAGGGGTCATGTAGTGACACCACCTAAAAACTGTGGCATTGAAGAGGTGGTGAACTACAGTACAGCAAGACACTGACTCTCCAAGCTGCCTTACTACTATGCTTTGATATTTTGAGGTTGTCAGAAATAATAACCCCCTGGTCCCTTTCCTAATGGCATCTTTTTCTCTCATCAACACTCATTGATTGTATGATTATTGGTTGAAATTTCAAGTGGTTAACATGTTTTCCCTATCAAACACCTCCTGGTGAGTCTGAAAAGTTCACTTCTGTTATCAGCGTGCATGGCATTAGTGAAATGTCAACTGATATGAAACACCTGAAAAATGTTTCTGTGTGTTTTCTTTCATGTGTCATGTATGTGTTACATTGGATTTTTTTGGTCACTTACAGCTGCCGAGAAATTGAAACGTAACTGTTTGCGTGAAGGTGCTGTTCCATCTATTTCTCACCACATTGAGGCACAAAGTCTACTTTCTCCAGTGATGACATTGCAGGTAATGTGAAGACTGATGCAAAGTATTTATTCAGGACCTCAGACTTATTGTTATCTTCCTTCACCATATCACCACCACTCACCCTAAGCTTTGTGAACCATCTGGTCCCTCTCCTCCTGTCACTCACGTATCTGGAGAACCTCTTGTCCCCCCTTTTTGACTTCCGTGCTGTTTGCTCCTCCATTTCTGCCTTTGTCCTCTTAATCACACTTTCCGCTTCTCTGTGTTTCACCTTGCATGCCTCCCTGTCCATCTCTTTCTGCAATGATTTGTATATGTTAAACACACTCTGTTCTTCTCTGACTGAATTCCTCACTTCTGGTCTGAACCATAGTGTTTTGCTTACCCTCTTTCTTTTGCTCACCCTCTTGATGCATCGTCCCGTCGCCTTTAATATTCATCACCTAATTCTCTCCCATAGTTCCTCCACGCCCGCCAGGTCTTTCCTCCCCTCCAGTTCCTCCTGGACCAGTGACCTCATCCTCCCAAAGTCTGCCCTTCTAAACTCCTGTACTCTCATGTTTCAATCGTTCTTAGCCAGGCTCTTCATAATCAGTGATTTTACCATCCTATGATCGCTGTCACCCAAATGCTCCCCAACTTCGACTCTCTCAAAACTGTCACCATTTGCCATTTATCAGTATCAGTGGCTCAGTAGGTAGCATACTTGCCTCTGAGGCCAGGAGATCACAGGGTTGTCGGTTCAGTTCCCACATCTGGCACTTGGGTTAATATCCCAGTACTGACACTGTAGTGCAGCAGGAGAGGGGTGCTGCACTTCTGAGGTGCTGTCTTTCAAATGAGATGTTAAACTGAGGCCCCATCTGCCTGAATTGGTGGTAGTTCAGGTGGATGTTAAAGATCCCATGGCACTTATTGAAAAGAGTAGGGGAAAGTTTTATTGAAACAAAAGAAATCATACAGTATCAAAACAAAAGCAATTTGCAAAAACTCATGTAGTCTCAAAACAGAAGTAAACAAAAAAAACACTGTGAGAAGAGAAAAAAAAAACAGAACAGAACTACGCATATCAAGAGGCAATCCATCAGGTCACTGCAAAATCAGAGTCCATGATCCAAGGAAGAGCTTTCCAAAGTTCAAGTTATGTCTCCTTGGAAAATAATGTATGTTCATGTACATAAATGTTTGTTAGGTCTGTTACGATTTTCTTCTCAAGCTCTGAATAAGAACAGTTTTTTTGCTGTAGAGTAAACATCCAAATATTCCATTTAATTACTACAAAAATTAGATTTAACGTGTCCAGAGTCCAAAGGGACCACTGGGGAGAAAAAAACACCATACATAATATTCTGGTAAGAAACTGTTTGAAATAATGGATTGGCCCAGACTCTTGCCAAAAAAAACCACCAGTGCCGAATAAAAGAACACTCAAAAAATAAGTGCGATATAGTTTCCAATTTAGAAATACACAATAGTCTAGAACATTGTCAGTCTTGAGACTGCTTGTGTTTATGATTATCTTTGACGTACATTCTTTCATGACACAACAGACAATGAAAGTCCCACATGTGAGCAGGCACCCTTTTACACCGTAACAAAACCAATAGGGAAGGAAGATGTTGGCTAGGGCACTTTTCAAAGGGCAACTGTATTGCACAAACGGTCAGGGGCAGATTATTATATAATACTTTATGAGAATTCATTTAAAACATCTGGGTAGATATCCTCCACTGTTTCAAATGTAAAAACATGTGTTTAATATATATCAGTATACCCAAAGTTTGTCGTATCACAGTTAATGAATCACATTCCCATAAATGAAACCATAATCTGCAAGAATCATAGAACTGAGGTTCCCACCCTCTCTGAGTATTTATCAATAGAGGCCAAAGATTTGCAGTCAAAAAAATACATGAAAAAAATAACAGAGGATTAATCATGTTAACACCCCCCTCAGAAATAGGTAAGTAAGTAAGTAACATTCCATTTTACCGGATTAAGCTGGCTTCCCCACAGATCTTGAAAGAAGAGACCAAGAACTGCAGTTTCTAATTGTTTAGGGATTGGGAATACATAGTTTAAATAAAGAAAAGTCAGTATCAAATAAGTCTTGATTAGGAAAACGCGCTTCTTCTTCCCAATCTGCCCCTTATTCTACGAGGCAACCTTAAGATTGCCTTGATGTAATTGAAGACCAATTAAAAGGATAGAATCTACAGTCCCAAAATAAACCTCCCAAAATGCGTTGAGGCCCTCAATCTAGCCAGCGTAAAGGACCAATATGCTAAAAGGGTCTATTTTCGATCCTAACCAAATGCCAAAACTTTGATAAAATTTAAACTCGCACCAGAAAAATCACCAAAGGAAGAACATTCCTGGAGGGCAGTAACCACAGAGGCTGCATTAACCACAACAATGCAGATATAGTCTGCATATGCAATTGCTGTATACGGCGAGATTAAAGTAGAACTAGAAAGGGCATGAATCTGAGGATGAGTATTCAGATGGCGAAGCAAAACATCTAAAAAAAATACATATAACAGAGGGCCCAAAGGACACCCTTGGTGAACCCCTCTTTTTATGGGGATCATAGGTCCAACCCAACCATTCACAACAGGCACAACAGTGGCAGTCCTATAAAAAGTCTTAATACAGTGAATCATTTCACCAGGCACATGCATAAAATGTAATGCCTTCCATAAAAAATCATGGTTAACTGAATCAAAAGCTGCCTTCTGATCTACCAATACAATAAAACCTGAAACGGAGTCTGCGTAGCCATGAGAAAATAATTCTCGAAGGAGAATCAAATGGTCAGAGATTCTTCTGTTCAGTACAGAGCAGGACTGAGCAGGGTGCAAAACCACTTCAGCTATCCTCATAAGACGTTGTACAATGATTTTCATTAATAACTTAAAGTCAGTGTTTAGCATACATAAGGGGTGCCAATTCTCAAGAGAATGTATATCTCCTTTCTGTTTATAGATATAAATCAGAGTACCCTTAGTAAAATCTAAAGGGATAAACTCACTAGCTAACAGGGAGGTAAACACTGAAGTTAATTCAGGGATCAGGTGGTCACCCAGTACCTTATATAAGGCAGCGGGGAGTCCATCCGGACCAGGAGTCCTCTGTAAGGGTAAGGAAGAAATAACCGACTTCAATTTTAACTCAGTAACAGGTATACAGGCTGAGTCAGAACACGGCTGTGAAGGGATAGGGATGTCAAGGTCCCTATACAACACCGCAGGATCAACATCTGCAGCTGGAAAGGGAGAAAAGAGGGCAGTCGTGTAACATATCACTATCCGACAGATGTCCGACTGAGAGGTACATAAGGTGCCATCAGAATCAGCAAGACACAACATATTCTTTTGTGTAATTTGTTGAGAATTCGACTCAAAGGGGCAAACAACAGCCCTCGTGCCTACCACTTTAAATATGTGTTGATGATAAAGTTGCTGTGATTGTTTAGATTGGAATTTCAACATATCTTTCTGAATTAAGTGCAATTGTTGAGAAAGATCTTGTCCTGTCGTATAAGCTATTGTCAGCAAGGACTGAAAATGTACCCTTTTCTGTAAATATTCCAAGTATTCTCTTCGACAATTTTGAGGACTATATCTTTTCAAAAAGAGCACCAATTCATGTTTAGTGTCTGTCCACCATGCAATAAAGTCTGAGCAACAAATAAAAACGGATTTCTGGGCCTGAATAAAGGATAAAAGGGACTGCATGAAAGTCGGAATTTGCAACAGAGATATGATGAATTTCCAGAGTCCTGGTCCTTTGTGAACAGTGACATCAGAGCCAAGGCCTACGGAAAGCAGTTTATGATCAGAAAATTCCACAGCTTGTACATTAGCAGAAGTAATTGGGAGTGTGCGGGGCAAAAACACAAAATCAATTCTGGTAGCCTGCTTACCCTTTTGAAATGTAGGAGTATGTTGTTTAGTAAAAGAGTAATAGGCATCCGTGAGATGAGCAGTATGAACCAACTTCCCTAATTCGTGGGAGTCACAAAACAATTTCTGGGTAGTAGCAAAAGAGCTTTTCAAGAAGACTTAAGCCACAGTTAAAGTCACCAGAAAATATCAACTGAAAGGAGGTATGCAAATAAGGGCGGAGTAAAGAAAATAAAGCTATACGTGCAGACTTAATTTGGGGAGCATAAATATTAATAACCTGATAAGAGCAGGGCCCAATTAAAAAATCTAGGACTAACACTCTGCCAGGGGCTACGTCAATCAATTTTAGCAAACGGAAATCTGGGATATTGAATAAGATCCCAAGTCCGGAACAGGAGTCCAGGCCAATGGACCAAAAAGAAGGACCTAGAAGCCAGTCCTGTTGTGCCTGTCAAATCTCGTAGGTGGTATGGAGTCATGTATCCTGCAACAGAAAGATCCCCATAGGTAAAAGCCGTAAACAGGAAAAAATCAATCTTCTTTTTGCCAGATGCTTAATTCTATTCACATTAATAGTATGACAAACAAAGTGAGACATAACACAAGGAGAACAGAAAGACTTTACGATTTCCTTTTCCCTGTCACCTTTTTCCCTTTTAGCTTAACCCTAGCCTTCCGCTTCTGAGAAAGACCAGTACCCAGTTGAATCTCAGAATCAGTAATACCATCCGGGAGGGAAGATACAACTGAGGAAGAGCCAGACTCGCCTCCAGCATCATCAAAAACAGTTTGGAGTAGCTCAAAGGCATTAGACAAAACCACAGGAGGGGGTTCCAAAGCAAAGAGGTGATGGTACTGCCCGAGGTACTCTTCATAGACCTCCGACGCACAACACCTAGTGGGTACTGGGGTGGAATAGTACTGGGCCTGAACAGGGTCCAGGACAAGCTGGACAGATTGGACAGAGTCAGGGGTAGGAGGGGTCATCTCAGCAAGCGGTGCCACACAAGAGGCTACCGGGGGTACCACAACCTGATCTACAATAGGCTTAGGGACCTGCAATAGAGGTCGAGTGACTACTGAAGTCGGCTCTACTAAGGTGGTCCTAAGACGAGCCTTCTGGGCTTGCGTGATTACAAAACATTGATCAGCACCATCATCATGTGTGGTCTGATTATGAGCTGCCCACGGACAATTTTGAAACGTATGACCCAGCTCATCACAAAGATTACATTTACACTCATTTAGACAGTGAATCCCCATATGACCCAATTCTCCACAGGTATTACATTTCAGCTTATCACAGACATTACTAAGGTGAGAGGGGTCTTCACACCGGTAACAAGCTTTCGGTTGTCCAGGGTAAAACAAGACCCCCCTATCATGACCTATAAAAAAAGAATTAGGTAGGTGCACTTGACCAGAATCATTAGAGTGTAACAAAACCTTAACCTTCCAGCCTCTAGTCCAAGTATTCTCCGTGTCCAATATTGGCTCAGGCTGACCCTGAACGGTACAACGTTGTTTTAGCCAATAGACAACGTCAGTGACGTCAACACCTTCATTCCGAAACAGGATGGTAATATTCTTAAAGGCTGGTTTGGAAAGGGGAATGGCCTTAAACGGGGTCCACAGGACAGTATTTCTTAAGGCATGATATCGTGACCAAAAACGCTCCAAGCCACGAGGCGTTTGGAGGCTGACATCAAATGTAGTTTCACTGGAAATATGAATAAGTGCATATATTTTGTGAGAAAAGAATTTCAGAGAGTTCTTGAGTAGTGTCCGAGCTACATACACTAGGTCCGGTGGCTCAGGTAAACCGCTCATATAAGCCTATCGTACCGCATTATGACGCTTTGCAGCCAGAATTGGAAATTTAAACAATGAGGAAAAGAACAATTTGGCCTCTATTTTCTTTGAGGGGGCTCCACCACTGCAGGAGCTGCATTCTCTGTAATGGTAGTGGGAGAAGCAGCACGAATAAGAGAACCCTGCAAAGGTTCCAAGACTGGGTACTGGGTAAGTTCCAATTCCTTGGGGAGACACAAGGGGTCAGGCATAGGCAGACTTCTGTTTGGTGAATGCTGCAGCTCAGGATAATCTTTCAGACAGGGGGACCAAATAGGGGACTGACCAGAAACCCACTTCCCTTCTGTAGGTTCCTGACCCAGCCAGCTCCTTTCTACAGACCAGGTAGGTGTTGTAGCAGGATTGGTATCAAGAGATAGCAATTGAGAGGGAGAGCGTGTCACAATAGGCAAACTAGGCACTGTATGCAATGATGTCACTGCAGTCTGCGGGGGCGGTTGAAAAGCAGGCGGGAGTATTCCAGCTGAAAACTCGCCAGGATATGCTGCACAGGGCGACACCTCAGCCACTTGAAAAGGCAATGTAGGCTGTTGCAAAGTATTAATGTGGGCTGCAGGAGACATACATCCTACCAATCTGACTTCACGAATCCGTTGCAGTTCTCTGTTCAAATTCTTCTTCGTAATCGCAAATCGACGTTCTGCATCACCCAAATGGTCCTGAAGCTCCTTTTCAGCCAAACAGACGGTAGCAGAGTCAAAAGTGGAAAAATCCCTCATTGGGACGGCAAGGGGTAAAGACGTTTGAGAGTCCATGTCAGGGTGACCCAGCAGAAGTTCTAAAGTTGTAACCTGTAGTATAGATTCATTTTCTGCAGTAGACACAGAAACCAGCATTGCTTCAGTAGTTGTAGACGTGGTCTCTACACACACAGAGGCAGGAGTTGAGACCAGGTCTCCCACCTCCATCGCCACCTCCTCAGCAAGCAAGGGTGCGCCTGCCATCTTGGACAGAGGTTCCTCTCTGAAGAGTAGGGAATTTCCCCTGGTGTCCTGGCCAAATTTCCCTCATTCACTAAAAATACCACCAACAGCTTAATCTGATTCAAGGTCAGCTGGCATTCATCTGTATCCTCCTCCCCCGGGTCATGCCTGAAAATAGGCAGGATTTGTCTAGTGCACTTAGCCAGTCAACAAAAATGAAATAAAATAAAAAATAAATAAATAAATAACCAAATCAAGTAAGGATCTCTCCCTGTTGGGTTCCATTACCAGTTTGTTGGCGCACACCTCCTGCAAAGCTCACAACATCTCTCTGCTCCTCGCTCTGTATGCTGCCCAGATGCCTCACTCCACATCCAGCTGATTTACATCACCCCCTACCACTACTTTCCTTTTTCTGG
This sequence comes from Neoceratodus forsteri, assembly GCA_016271365.2. NCBI lineage: Eukaryota > Metazoa > Chordata > Ceratodontiformes > Ceratodontidae > Neoceratodus > Neoceratodus forsteri. The sequence goes on from CM057455.1 coordinate 1,299,866,891, forward strand.
CCATCTCCTGTATTTCCCTCCCAGCTGCCTATCTACCTCCTCCACCTGACTTGGTGGTCTGTAGACCACCACCACCTTTACTGCCTTTCATCCCTTTCTGCCCCACGTGACCCAAAGGGTCTGAGTAAGTCCACCTCCTCCCCCTCATTCATCATCACCCTCAGCCCTTCCTTCACATAAAGATCCACTCATCCCACCCTTTTCTCCAACCTGTCCCTCCTGTATAGCAGATATCTATGTATTTCCACCTACCAGCTTTGATTTTTGGTCCACAAGATTTCCACGACTGCAACTAGATCCAGGTCATCTTCCTGCATCACCACCTGTAGCTCACCCAATTTCGTCCTTAGACTCCTGGCATTCATCAGTAACCCCTTCCAAGAAACCCCATCTCATACCCCCTTTTGGGTTCCCTTGCTCCTTTTAGTGAGGGAGAGCAAGATTGGGCAGTTTCTTCCACCATCACCACCTGCCTGGCCATATTTTCGCCCACCCCTTTTCCTAGTTGAACTCACTGTCCTATATCTTTCCTGCTGCCCCCCGGGTTGCCCCCTCATAGACAGAGAAACATAGACCTTGACATCAGATAATGACCGCTTGGGCAACTCAGTCTGCCCATTTTCCTACCTATTGGATAAGCTGCAGATCCTACTTAACCAACAGACTACTTCCTCCAACCCCCCCCACAAGAATTGCTTTATGTCTGTCTCATACATTCTTGAATTCCCCCACTGTTTTTGACCCCACAACCTCCTCAGGAATGCCATTCCATGCATCCACTACCTCTCTGCAAAAAATACTTCCTTATATTTCTCCTGAGTTGTTGTCCCCCATCTTCAAATTGAGCCCCTTGTGCTTGCACGTCTCTTTTTCTGAAACTTGCTATATTTTTCTGAAAGATGCTACCCTCTTGTACTTTATTGATTCCCTTGAGGTACTTAAATGTTACTATCATGTCCCCCTCGCCTGCCTTTCATCGAGGGTATAAATATAAAGCTCCTTTAATCTCTCTTCGTATGGCTTCTGGTGCAGATCCTGCACCATTTTAAATGCTCACATCTGGACTGCATCCACCCTGTCTATGTCCTTGTGGAGATGAGTTCTCCAGCACTGCATGTAGTATTCTAGATGGGGTCTCACCAACTGTCTGTACAGAGGGATGACAACTTCCTGTTTTCTCATGGTGATACCTCTCCCTATGCATCCCAGTCTTCCCCAGCCTTCCTTACTGCCTTCTCATATTGCTTTCCTACCTTTCAGTCATCTGATATGACTACCCCAATGATCTTTTCCATTTTTTTTTTTTACTTCCTATTTTTTCTCCTCCCTGCCTTCCTGTGCTCCGCCATCGGGAGCTCCCGGCATCTGCCTCGGTTCCTTCCTGCTTGGAGCCCCAGGCAGACCCCCCATGTAGCTTGGATTTCTCTCCCAGGTGGGGATGAGGTGGGGCCTGTACACCCCGAAGTAACGGCACTTCATCGGGGCCGCTGCACCGGACAGGCAGGGGACCATTGAGGTCTGTGCGTACGCTCTGTCTTCCCGGAGTTCAGGAGGCAATTGTCCCCTTTTCTTTCTGGGCATGCCATTCACTCTGACATTAAGGCGGAGCTCCGCCGATGTCTGGCATGCCCCATCCCTCTTCTGTGGTCAGGTGCTCCCTGTACCCCAGGCCTCCGCCTGGGATCAGTCGAGCACCAGACCTCATCCCCTCCTCCCCAGAGAAGACATACGGTCCACAGATGCTCAGCCTTCTCACCCTGTCCAGCCCTCCAGCTCCCCGGGCTCATTCCCGAACCCAGGTGACAGTATTGCGAGTGGTAGTGCTACTGCTGTGCTGGCGGGCTGGCAGTCCTTTCCATTTTTGTTGTTGTTAGTACCTCCCCCACATTGTGTTCTCTTCAGCAGTGTTTGTGTTTCCCAACTGCATTACTTTGCACTTGTTTGTATTGCATCTATGCCACCATACTTTTGAACATTCCTCAAATGTTAACAAGTCCCTTATCATCCCCCCCCTTGTGTATCAACCCTGTTGCAGATCTTTGTGTCATCTGCAAACAGGCATACTTTTCCTTCCAGTACCTCTGCAATGTCACTTATAAAGGCATTAAAAACTAGCGGGCCCAGTATTGAACCCTGCAGTACCCCACTAGTCACCCCTCTTTCTTCAGAGTTCACTCCATTTACTATTACACTCTGCGTGCTGTTGTCCAGCGAATGTTTTGCCCATGCTACAACCCTGGGTCCCACTGCAAGGTTGGGTAACTTGTTTATTAATCTGTTGTGTGGGACTGTGTCAAATGCCTTGCAAAAGTCTTGGAAGGTCTTGTCAACTGCCAGTCCATGGTGTCCTACTTTTGTCACCCAGTCAAAGCAATCAAATAGATTTGTCTTACATGACCTCCCCACTGTGAATCCATGCTGCCTTATGTCCTGTGCCCCACTGGCCTCAAGGTACTCAACAGTTCTTTCCTTCAGAAGTGATTCCATCATTTTCCCTACCACTGAGGTCAAAGTAACAGGTCTGTAGTTTCCTGCCTCTGCCTTGCTTCCACTTTTGTGAAGGGGAATCACATCTGCCCTCCTCCAGTCCTCAGGTACCACACCATCCTCCATGATTTGTTAAAAAGGGTACTCAGTGGTGTCAATACTTCTCCCCTTAATTCTTTTTCAATTCTTGGGTGAATCCCATTGTGCCATGTTTCTTTGTCCAGTTTCAGTGTTACGAGTTCTTAGGGGATCCTTTTTTCTGTGAATGGACTGGTATCAACCCCCCCTATCCAGAGTGCTTGTATTCTTTGTTTTAGGTACCTCATCCTCCTCTTCTTTTGTGAATACTGAGCAGAAGTATTCATTCAGTATCCCTGCTTTTTCACTGTCACCCTCTGCCCACCCCTTCTTCCCTTTATTACTACTCACTATCCCTCCCTTGGTCTTTCTTCGCTCCCTAATGTACCTATAAAAGTTGTTATCCCCCTTCTTAAATGAGTTGCCTATCTTTTCTGCAGTTTGTGCCTTTGCTATCCTGTCTGCCTTTCTCGCTTCCTTTTGCTTTAACTTGCATAGTTCTCTACCCTGCTCCTGTGATTCCTTCCTTATACTTCTTGGATGCTACCTTTTTCTCCCTAACCTTTCCCGCCACGTCTGTTGAGAACCCTACTCTTTTTTTCCTTCGTTTTGTTTTGTTGATTTGCTTCACAGAAAGGCTTGTTGCCTATGTGATGGCTGTTTTGATTTTTCTCCATTTTTACCTCAGTTGACTGTTTCCTCCTATATTCTCCCATGTGGTGCAACTTCTCCCCTTCATCCCCCTCCTTTCTGTATACTGGTGCAACATTCCACTCTTTTATCTCTGTCTACCACAGCCTGATCATCCATTGTTTTTGCCTTCTCCTGCCTATCTGGGCATGGCTCCTTATGCCCCGCCAGTCTTGTCTTGTTGACTGCCTCCTGCTCCATCAACCCTGTAAGGTGAGCAGCCCTTTTTGGAGTTTCTTCACTGCTGCCAATTTTTGATCCTGCTCCTTCTCTTGGTCCACTGTCCTCCTTTCCCTGCCTAGCTCTCTCAGCGGCTCCAGCCACCCTCCATCCTTTCCGCTCTTCCTGGCTCCCTCAGCGACTGGCAGGCACGTCTGCACTCCTTCTCTTACATGTTGCTGGTCTTTAATCCTGCCTCACTAAACTCCTGATCTCCCCAGGCACCCCCGTGCACTCCTTGGAAATCTGTATTTTACACTATTTATAGTAATGTTCCTTTGTGCCTCTGGGTTTTTATTTATCTTTTTATCTTCTATGCCTACAATATACTTTGCTCCAGTATGGTCCCTATTTTTTTTTATTTAATTGCTCCCATACCCTACCCACTTCCCTCATCTGATGTCCTTGCCTCACCACTTCAACTCTCCGCCCCCGCATGGAAATCTTTATTTTGATGCTATTTATAGTTATGCTATTAATAGTGATGCTTATTTTACTTCTGGGTATTATTGCTCTATTTTGTATGCCTACAATGTACTTTGCACCTTAAAACTGCTGAGCTGATGTTGTTTCCTCTCATTGTAACTGCTGCTATTCTCCGGTTGCATCTGGAAACGAGCTCTTGCTCAGTGTGCCTTTCCTGTTAACCAAACTTTTAAATAAATAAGTTACAACTAAATAAATGTCTTTGTTCTTGCCTGGTTCAATGTTTTAAGATGCAAAATCTGGTTGACAAAATGTGTGCTGGGGAAGGGTGGGTGTTTCCCACAACATGCTATGCAGACCACTCATGAACTATATTTTGATGTAGTTTTCTTTTTCTTTTTCCTGCATTTGGCAGAATAAGATTGAAGGAGGTACAGTGTTGCTTTCTTCCATGTTCCTCCATCATGACACCACATGGCACTTGTGTAACTGACTCCACCAGTACACGGTCAACATTGGCTGCAGCTTGTAGTGGTAGTTGAACTGGAGGTTACACTAATTGCAGTCTTTCAGGGTTTAATGGTTTGTTCCCACAGGCAGACTTGTACAGGTTTTGCAGCTGCCCCATGCCACCCACCACTTCAACTCAGCCTGGAGCAGGAACCTCTGCACCCCCCCCCCACATTCGAATGAATTGACCCCTGTGGTGGGGCCAGGCGGGAGAGAGCCATCCTCTGCAAAACAGTAATCTCACATCTAGACTTGGACATCTTTCATCTAGTTACAATGAAAGAATCCATTGAATGGCAGACAAAGGGGAGATATTGTTGATGGGGGACCTGAATATGCCAGATGTTAACAGTAGCACATGTGCTGGTGCCACATCCAAGAGTGGGGTCAATCTTGATGCCCTTTAGCGGGCATGCCTCAGACATGTACTGTTGTAACACACTTGGGAAGGGGCATAAGAGCCCATAAGTGGTATGCAGGGATACCTGCAAGGTGCACCTTGAGTGTCAGCGACCTCAGGCCCAATATCTTAGGTAGTAACTGTAATCCAGTATCACAAAATGGTATTTCTGTTGATGCACTACTAATTGTGTACTGCACTGCAACTACTTGATAGTAATTGACACAATTATATCTTTCCATACTGTAGGTAAACATTGGTCAATGAACCAGTGACCCGTTACCCATTACCCAGTACTGCTTTTACGAAAATGAATACCTGATGTAACACCATTGCTGTGTAGTGCTGTGTTAAGCCTCATGACTTCTCCTGTCAATTTCCAGAGCCATCAGAAGAGGTGTACAAAGACCACACATATTACTCAAAATCTAAGTCTCAGTTAGAGTCATACTCCGGTAACGAGGATCAAGCACAAATCAAATATATCAATAAGTCTGTCAGTAACCAGGATCACTATATTCATGCAATTATGTTAGAGCCTCCAGCGTTTACATCCACCCCCGAGAAAAATACTATGGGAAATAACAGCATCCCCGAAGGAAGTATTTTGTTTCTGTCATCTGCCACAGCAGAAGACAGGGACACACAGCATTCATTATGAGTGCCATCGTCAGAATCTGATTCTGACATGGAAATTCAAAATGAGGCCAATGACTCCATACACAGTGCTGAAGGAATTGTTACTGAGTACAAATTCATAGTTTTCTGTAGCTCATTACTTACCCTCTTTAGTATGATAGTTTACCAACTGTATAAGTTGCCATTGATGATGACAGGCAGTTTTGTATGTGGCAGTATGTATGTCACCAGCTTCTGGTGCTGAAATAACTACCTCTCCACATAGTGGTCACAGCCATTGGTGAGTAAGATGGGAGCTGGAAATCTACTAATGGCATCTTGCACTCTGTTTAGTGGCAACACGTACACCAGAATATCACAGTTGTTTAAGATTTTTGATATTCCATTTATAGGAGAAACTCAGTACAACATCATCCAGAAAAAGTTCATGCTCCCTATACTCAACAGATCATGGTTGAATCATAAGAAAGAAAACTGGGATATGGTTCACCACACAGTACTTGCAGTAATTGGTGATGTCCATTGCAACTCCCTGGGACATAGTGCTAAATATTGCACTTATACAGTCATGGATATGAATAGCAATTCCATACCTGAGTCGTCTGTGGTCCAAGTGTCAGAGGTGGTGAACTTAAATGTTATGGAGAAGGAGACCTTCGTTAGATGAATGCAAAACCTCTTGGATGCTGGAGTAAATGTGAAGACAGTGGCAACAGACCGACATCCCCAAATATCCTGCCTGATGTCCAAGGGTGTCACATTTCCTAGCATTGAGCATCAGTATGATGTGTGGCATGTCTGCAAATCAGTCATTAAAAAACTGATAGTAAAGTTGAAGCAGAAGAGGTGTGAGAAGTTCACCAGGTGGATTAGATCGATACTGAACCACTTTTGGTGGTCTGCAAACATATGTGGTGAGAACAGCACAGTGCTGCATGAAAAGCGGATTTCAGTACTGGAACACTGCAAATATACATTCCTGGGATGTTGCATTGGAGTACCGCAACTGTGCATATGGACCATTGATGGTGGATGAATGCAGAAACATGGAGTAGCTTGAGAAAGGGGAACCGGCATATGAGGCCCTGAAGACAGTTGTAATGGATGCACATCTTCTTAAAGACATGGGAAAAATCACTCAGTTCTGTCATACGAGGAACCTGGAGGTATTTAATTCACTCCTTAATAAGTACTGCCTGAAAAGACAGCACCTTGGGTCTCAAGGAGTGATGGCAAGAATGCAGTTAGCAGTGCTGGACTACACCAACAACCAGAATCTTCCCTAGGCAGTCATCAAGAAAGGAAAGAACAAGGGTCAACTACGTCATTGGGTGTTTTTTTTTTCAAAGCAGACATGTCAATGGGTTGTTAAAAGTGTTAAGGAACCAAAGCAGCACACATATGTGTCTGGCTTACTGAATGACGTGCTTGCGATGCGAGAAGGAAACCTTAACAACATACTTGAGTTACAGTTGCCTGTGCTTCCTCCAATATTTGCAGGAATAAAGAGACTGGCAAAGGAGGAGTTAATGGAGAAACATTTTTCTTGATTCAAGCAGAGATGAAGAAAGAATGGTAATTAAGAAATGTTTCTGTGCCGTGTTTTCCATGTCATGTTGGTGCTGCATTATGAAACAGGTGTAAAGAATGCTGAGTTCATGTTTTTTGTTTTTTGGTGAATTCTATTTATACTGCTTTACCTGAGGCATCTCTCAGAGGTGTCTTCTTGACACAGGCCTACTACTCCCCACTGAGACCCCTCCCCAGTGCTCCCCCTACAGGGACTTCCCCACCCCCGGATCACCTCCCATGAGAGGGACCACTACTGTTACTTTTGTGGCGTCTTTTGGGATGTGCGTTACACAGTGCTAACGCACAGCTATGGGGCTGGATGCACTGAGCCTATGGCCTTGTGGATCTCTAGGCCCCCAAGCCGTGCGTTACAACTGTGTAACACACACCCATCATGTCTTAGTGCTTATAGAGTGGCCAAAATTAAATGAATATGTTTTAAAAAATGCATAAAACTGACAAAAAATGTTTTTCATCATTGTAATAATAAACTTTGTGGCAGATGCATATTTGTTTTTTTTTTATCTTTCTGTTTATCCGCCTTACTATCTCTGTCCTCCACTCATTCAGATCCCCTTATGCCTTGCAGCAACTCCCTTATTGCCCCAAAAGTCTGCCCCTAGAGTGCAACCTATCACTCAAGAGATCCTTAATACTCCTGGATAACCCCCCAGGCAGGGCAAGGAGAGGCTTCTTCTTACCTTCCCTCGAACCATGGAAGAGTGATTGGCCCACAGTGGAGTCTGCCCCCAATGACAACTGGAGGATGTGCTGTCGGCTTCCAGAGGGGTCATCACCTAGGAGTGACAGAGTCCATTTTCCATGTTCTGGTGCCCCACAGTCACCGGTGCTCTAGGAGAGCCAACTGGGAGATGTGCATTGAGACGCACCTCCTCTCACGGCTCTCGGCTGATGTCTTCCCCTTCCATTGCTTGTCCCTGACTGCACTGCCAAGCCCAGGTTCACCCGGGAGATGGCAGTATAGTAGCAGGACTAGCACAGAACCCTCCCCAGAGAGGGAGAGCTGCCTCTGGGTGCTCAGTCCTTCTCTATGCCTGCTGACCCCCAGCAGCCCAAGTCCATTCCCGAACACAAGTCGCTGGCTTGAAGCAAGGTGGGCCTCAACCCTCAGCGCCACAGGGTGGTAGGTGGGTATTAGGATGTGGTAATGACACATCTCATGTGGTTGAAGCACTCGGCTACACTTACTGCTTTAACCAACTCGAGGTGTCATGTTATGCAAAAATTAACACACCCTGTCATGCAGACTGCATGAGAAGCCTTTCCGCACCATGCAATTCTGATTAGAGTTGATTAAAATAATATTTTGTAGTGATTTGCATATACAGCTCATGATGCTTTGCAATATGTGGGTATGTTTCATTTTGTGTTTCTTTGAAGCTTGGGTCAATGCCCTTTAGGGTGACCCTTGCCTCAGTGCTTGCGCACTAAGGTTCTTTGTCTTTTAGCTTGCTTTGTGTTTTTATTGGGCTCACCACAACCCAACCCAGATAGACCAACTTAGGGTAGCTGCTTCAGCTCACTGGGGTGTCTTACAGACAAGACACACTGATGAGTCCTGGTAGGAAGAAACATGTGTTTGTGTCTTCTGTTGGCACCCTTTGCAGACTGTGTGAGAGGCCTTTCGGCACCATGCAATTCTGCTTAAAGTAGAACCAGCATAATATTTTGTGGTGATCTGCATATACAGCTGATGATGCTTTGCAGTATGGGGGTATGTGTGATTTTGTATTTCTTTGAAAATTGGCTTCTCGGCCAATGCCCTTTGGGGTAACCCTTGCCTCAGTGCTTGTGCACTAAGGTTCTTTGTCTATCATTACTTTTTGTGTCACAGCACTCACACCAATGAACACTTTATTAACAGACAGCGCTGCACACTAAAAGGTGAGGACATACTGACATGTAGTTGATGCTCCATCCTGTGAAATAGTTTTGTTTTATAGTTTTGTACTAATTCCTAATGACACTGTGTATTGTCCAACTTGTGAAAGGCTACCACTGCCCAAGAAGTTGTTGCATATGCTTGGATGCTACTCTTGTAAGTTGAAATGTCAATATAGTTCCAGAACTGAAAATATGTCGTACAAGGTTTTATTGATACTAGAAATGTAACAATGTTAAGACCTGGTCGTTATTCGCCACAGTGAACTGTGATAAGTGAGAATTCACACTGTACATCTGCTAATCAATGAATATATAATGCTACTTCTCTTTCTGTGTAACAACATTGATAACGTATTAAAAATAACAATGACTGTTTATAACTGTGTGACGCATTACTGACCAAGAATGCCTAGTGAGTCATCTGTATTAATGTCAAGATCAAGAGGGCACTAACACTTAACTGTTACTAGCCATTGATCAGCATGCAGTGAAGAATACACACTTCCTCATAAACTGCTGTTATACATAGCTGGGTACCTTGCCTGGACAAGTTACATCATGAATTTGAATAATGCAAAGTGTGGCGTCTTACAAATGTGATGTGTTCTTAAAGAAGCAACAAGTATAGATGTCACAATGACAAAAATGTTGCAACAAAACTTTCACTGGCCACCAATAGAAAGCAAGGATAGCAAGCTACTATGGTTGTAATTGTTCTATCAATGAGAGTGACATAATTTCATCATCATTGTTTCCGTCTTCATCTGCATCATGGAAACCATGGTATATCCCACTTGCCTTGGGCCATTTGGTATGAATAGCTGTAACAGCACAAGAAGGGATAATATGGCAGAGTTTTCTGTCAAGGATATCATGAACCCAATGGGTATATTGAATGTAGGATGTCAGCCTCATTGACCTATAAAAAATATGTCGTTAATAATAAGTTACTCCCATACCAGATCACATTATACCTGCAACAAAGGTAGTATTATTAACCAGAGGCTGAGTAAATAATTTCCAGACTTGATGGAGCACCTGCTTGCACACATGTTCAATACTGCCCTGTATAGAGGATGCGAACCACCCAAGCAGCTTGGTGGACATTTGTGTAAGTGGCGCGTTGTCAACTATGCCAACATTGTTTTTTGCCATGTACCAAAAACAATGGCACACAAGACATTTATGCACTATGACAACAACCCCCACACACACAGGAGGATACTGCCCAAAGAACGCTGTGAACACCTCCATGACAGCCTCTGGTCCTGTCGTGATGGATGACATAGTATGGTGGTAAAGCAAAAAGGAGCCAAACGTTCCGAAAATAATTATTACTTGTGAATTTTTATATCATTCATTAGTTTACCTTACTGTTATTCTGATCAATGTTAGAGTGATGGTTTAATGAGATGGATGGGAGGCTGGGAAAAGCAGTTCATTCATGGGTTATTGTGATCATCAAATGGTAATGTATATGAAAATTACAGAGTGAACAGTTCTGGAGTGGCTGAGGACACTGCGGGTGTACAAGGCACAGAGACACGATGACATTCATCCTAGGGTACTCAAGGAGCTGGCAGGGAGCCTGGCAGGACAACTGGCTGACATGTTCATTAACTGTCTGTGCACAGGATGCGTACCACTGTGGTTCCATCTGGAAGTGAGGGAGGCAATGGGGAGAACAAAAGGGCATTCACAAAATATAAGAGAACACAAGGGAGGGAGGATGGGGAAATGACAAAGGGAAACTGAGGATGGCAGGGCCAAGTATTAGGAAGTCTAGCAGAAATAGGTGACAGAATAGCCAGACAGGCAAAATGGGGGGCATTCTTTCAGTACATATGGTATAGGAGGAAGGTAAGACGGGGGATAGTAAGGATCGGGGGGAGGGGTTGCAGGTGGAAGTGGACTTTGAAAAAGCTGAAGTGCTAAATGGTTACTTCAGCTCAGCTTTCACAACACATGGTTAGGGCAGGTGAACCTAGCTAAAAGAAAATGGTGGGGAGAGAGGGCGAGTGGCTTCGAGCCCAATCAGCATGGAAGAGATGAGAGAGGAATAGGGTAAATTGAGGGTTAACAAGGCAATGGGCACAGATGTACTACACCCTAGGGTGCACAGAGAAATGGGGGGAGTACTGGCGGAACCATTGCCAGGGTGATTTAACTTGTCACTGGATACAGGGTGGGTGCTGGAGGACAGGAATAAGGTAGATGTGGTGCCACTTTATAGTAGTGGAATCAGGGAGGAGGTGTGAAATTATGGTCAGTTCAGCCTCACATCAGTGGTATGCAAAGTAATTGAGACCATAAAAAAAATAGTGGTTAGCTAGCTGGGGGAAGGGGCTGATGGACTTTAGGCAGCATGCCTTCAGTTGGGGATGGTCGTGTCAGAAGCACCTGATAGAATTGTTCAATGAAGTGACAAGGATAGTTAATCAGGGGGCCACCGGATGTGGACAACCTGGATTTAGGGAAGGCACTTGACTTAGTCACTGGCAAAAGGCTAGTTAATAAGTGTGGATGTGTAGGGGTGAGGCAGGAAATAACAAGGTTGGTAGAGAGTTTACTTACGGGTAGAAGCTAGAGGGTGGTGGTCAATGTTGTGCACTCTAGGGAAATGGGTTATGAGCATGGTTTCCAGGGGTGAGTGTTGTGGCCAGTTCTGTGCAACATCTACATCAGCAACATAGCAGAAGGGCTTCAGGGGAATATATGCTTTTTTGGGAATGACACCAAATTCTGCAACATGGTTGACACCACTGAGGTGGTGGAGGCAATGCAGAATGATCTTCGATTGCTGGAAGAGTGTCTAGAAACATGGCAGCAGATTTTCAATGACAGGAAGTGCACAGTGATGCACTCAGAGAGTAGAAAGCTAAATGACGCATATTCTCGGTTGGGGGAGTGGGGGGAATGGAAGCAATCAGGTAGGAGAGGGGAACTAGATGTTATGATCACGTATGATCTTCAGATGGGGACCCAGTGCAGCAAGGCTGTGGGAAAAGATAACAGGATACTGGCATGCATTGGTAGAGAGATAACAAGCAGATTGATGGAGGGGCTGATGCCACTAGACAGTTTCATAGTTAGGCCACACCTGGAGTATGTGGTTCAGTTCTGGAGGCCCCATCTATGAAAATACATAGATGACATGGAGACGGTGCAGAGGAGGGACACTAACATTGAGCAGGAACTAAGGATGAAGTCACATGAGAAAAAGCTGGATGAGCTGGATCTAGATCCTCTAGAGACAAGGTGGGAAACAGGGCACATGATTAAAACATTAAAGTACATGAAGGTGATCAATCAAGCAGGGGAGAGCTTATTTTCAAGAAAGGTACTTACAAGAACTAGGGGGAATGGCTTCAAATTGGAGGGAAGATGGTTTGGGCAAAATGATAGGAAGTATTACTTCACGGAGAGAGAGAGAGAGAGAGAGAGAGAGACTGAGCCCTGGAAACAGGCATCCGGAGGAGGAGGTGGTGAGGGCAAGCACAGTGGAAGGTTTCAAGAGGGCCTGGCACAAACACAAGAGGTTATCAAGAGGAGGAGGATGGAGGAGATTCAGTAGAGGGGGAGGATGAGCAGACTAGATGGGCCTGGAGGTCCTTTTCTACCAACACAAGTCTATCCATCTTTGAATTAAATCAACATACAGCTCAAAACATGACTTTACAAACAAGTCAGTGTATTTTGCAGTTCACTGGTAAGCGCTAACCGCTGGCATTTTTGCACATGTATTCGTTCATAATATGCAACTACGGGGTGTGTGACATGCCCGGATTTTACACTTCAGGTGTGTAAAATTGTGCTATAACCCACACCCTGTTGTGGTATATTGCTTAATCAGCAAACAAAAGTAATGTTATGTACCTATTAGATGCGGGATGTTCTGGCAGAGGGTGACGGTAACAAGCACAAATATTAATTAATGCCAGATGCACAACAAATGTGTTGAGGCATCCTCTTTGAAATTCATCATTTTGAGTGATGCACATCACCCCATCCAAATTATCACTCAAATGATGGCCAACTTCATTGCAGCACAGTCATTCTCTGACAGTTGTCATTATTGCGCATTTCCCACAGGTGCACCAACTGATGTCATCCAGACGAGTTGGCAGTACTTCATTATCCTCTTCACTGGAAGTGTTGTCACCACTGGATGATACCAGTGGATGTACTCACCGGGGGTCAAACATATATGGCCTAATCTGATCATTGCCACTTGCTGCACCTTGCAATACATCTATACAGAAACGTGCAACCTCAGTGTCACTATCCTCGTCACTACCGGTACTCTGATCACTTTGCGTCTCAACATTCTCTGTAGACATTTTGCTAAAAGAGATATGGATATTGTCTACAATAAGTAGCAGTTACACACAGAACATAAAGGACATGACAGTGTAGATCAAAGTACTGTACACTAAAGAAATAAATCATAAAGCGGTGCTGGTAATGAGTACAGGAAAACACATGCTAGAGGTACATCAACAAAAGAGGAAGCAGACCTGTCGGCACAGCAGTTGGATTTCTGCTTGCGATGCTGGCAACCCATGTTCGGGAATGGACCCTGGTACTGGAAGGCCAGCCAGGGAGAGAGGGCTAGAGCGTCAGATGACTGCTCGCCTTGTCTCGGTGGGAGGGCAGAGAAGTGACCCGGTGCTTCTTGACCCTTGGTGGTGGCTGGGGGAACGGCAACATGTGGGGTCCCACTAATTAATGGGCTGTGGTTAAGGTTGGTGCACGCCTTACATTACTGGCTTGCCCCGCCTCCAGGGAGCAAACGGGAAAAGAGCACCATGGCCGACCAGATGATGGTCGCCAGCTCCCGCTGTCATGAGACTTCAAGCAGTGCATGGACCACTCCAGCAGCACCCAGGTCAAGAACTGCGATGGCTACCCCAACGATGCCTTCACCCTTGGAGGAGAGGGACCCGGCACGCAACGGGTTCCAGCGAGAGGCATAGGAAGGCCTGAAGGACAGGCTGCCCCTTAGCTGGGGGGAGGAAAAAAAACAACTAAAAAATGTACATAAAAAAATAACTAAAGAGGAAAATCAAGGGGAGTGATACCAAGTCACAAAGGAGTTGCAGGAGAATGTATGGATTAATACCAAGACAAGGCAGCAATATTGAATACATACTTCTGTTCAATATTCAATCAAGACAGCTGTGGGTGTTGACACTCTTTCTCCTTGTTACCTTCACACTGATGCTAACACTGATGCCCTATCTCCTGTTACCCTCCCAATGATGTACCCCTGACACACTTTATCCTGGTTACCCTGTCCCTGACGCTGCCCTGACACCCTCTGTCCTTGTTACCCTCTCCTTGATGCTACCACTGACAGCCTCTCTCCTTCTATGTTACCCTCTCCATGAGACTACCCCTGACACCCGTACTTGTTACTCTCTCCCTCATGCTACCACTGACACCCTGTCTCCTTCTTACCCTCCAGAATACATGAGGAAATCAAGAAGGGAAGTGAGTAGAACAGTAAGGGCAGCCAAGGTGTCGATAGACTGAGACAGATCAATATGTATTCCTCGGAGGATAGAAGGCAGAGAGGGGATATGATTGAGATGTTCAAGTACCTGTACAGTATGAACAGTGTAAGCACTGGAAGTATTTTAAAATTAAAATGTGGATGGAAAAACAGGTAGTACAGTCGGAAGTTGGAAGGAGGCAGATTCAGGAGGGAAATGAGGAGGCACTATTTCACTGAAAGGGTGGTTGCAGAGTGGGACACACTGCCAGAGGAGGCGATGCCACCGAGAACAGTGGGCAGTGTCAAAAGGGGGTGGGACAGTATAGAAACATAGAATCTGACAGCAGATAAGGACTGCTTGGCCCACCAAGTCTACCCATTTCCCTACCTAATGGATAAGCTGCAGATCCTAGTTAACCAACAGTCTACTTCCTCCTACCCCCACTAGAATTGCCTTATGTCTCCCCCATGCATTCTTGAATTCCCCCTCTGTTTTTGACTCTATGACCTCCTCAGGAAGGCTGTTCCATGCATCTACAACCCTCTCTGTGAAGAAATACTTTCTCACATTACCACTGAGCCGTCCCCCCTCTATCTTCAAATTGTGCCCCCTTGTTCTTGCACATCTCTTTTTCTGAAAGATGCTATCCTCTTGACTTTGTTGATTCCCTTGAGGTATTTGAAAGTTCTATTATGTCCCCCCTCTCCCTCTTTTCCTCGAGGCTATACATCTTAAGCTCCTTTAGTCTTTCTTCGTATGTCTTCTGGTGCAGACCCTGTACCATTTTAGTTGCCCTCCTCTGGACAGCATCCACCCTGTCTGTGTCTTTGCGGAGATGTGGTCTCCAGAACTGTACACAGGACTAAAGATGTGGTCTTACCAATTGTCGTACAGAGGGCCAACAACTTCCTGTTTTCTTGCCCACCTTTAGGTCATCTGATATGACTACCCCCAGGTTCGTTTCCATTTCTACTGCTGTCAGTATCTCACCCTCCCATTGCGTACTCTTCCCTTGGGTTTTTGTTTCCCACGTGCATTACTTTGCACTTCTTTGCGTTGAATCTAAGCTGCCATACATTTGACCATTCTTCCAACCTTGCCAAGTCACTTTTCATCCTTTCCACCCCATCTTGCTTATCAACCCTGTTACAGATCTTTGTGTCATCTGCAAAGAGACATACTTTTCCTTCCAGTCTCTCTACAATGTCACTTATAAAGACATTAAAAAGGACCGGCCCCGGTATTGAACCCTGCGGTACCCTACTAGTAACCCTTCTTTCTTCACTGTGGACTCCATTTACTATTACCCTCTTTGTCCTGTTGCCCAGCCAGTGTTTTACCCAGGCTACCACCCTAGGACCCACTCCCAGGCTGACTAATTTGTTTATTAATCTTTTGTGCAGGACTGTGTCAAATGCCTTGCTAAAGTCTAGGTAGGCCATGTCCACAGCCCCTCCCTGGTCTACTACTTTGGTCACCCAGTCAAATAAATCAATTAGATTTGTCTGACATGACCTTCCTGCTGTGAATTCATGCTGCTTTGGGTCCTGTGCCCCACTGGCCCCTAGGTACTCAACAATTCTTTCCTTCAGAAGTGATTCCATCATTTTCCCTACCACCAAGGTCAAACTGACAGGTCTGTAGTTTCCTGCCTCTGTCTTGCTCCCACTTTTGTGAAGGGGAATCACATCTGACCTCCTCCAGTCCTCAGGTACTATACCATCCTCCCATGATTTATTAAAAAGGGTAGTCAGTGGTGTTACTAGTCCTTCCCTTAGTTCTTTTAGAATTCTGGGGTGAATACCACCAAGCCCCATTGCTTTGTCCACCTTCAGTTTTAAGACTTCTTTCAGAATCCTTTCTTCTGTGAAAGGACTAATATCAACCCCCCTATCCAGAGTGCTTCTATTGACTGGATTAGGTATCTCTCCCTGCTCTTCCATTGTGAATACTGAGCAGAAGTATTTGTTCAGTATCCCCGATTTTTCACTGTCGCTCTCTACCGAACCACCTTCCTCTTTATTCAGCCTCAGTATCCCTGCCTTAGTCTTTTTTTGCTCCCTAATGTACCTATAAAAGGATTTATCCCCCTCTTAACCGAGTTGGCTTACTTTTCCTTGGTTTAGGCCTTTGCTATTCTGACTGCCTTCCCCGCTTCCTTCTGCTTTAACTGGTACAGTTCTCTGTCCTACTCCATCTGTGTTTCGTTGTATTTCCTGAATGCTATCTTTTTCTCCCTAACCTTCTCTGCCACTTCTTTTGAGAACCATAGTGGTTTTTTCTTTCGTTTTGATTTATTTGTTTCACACAAAGGCTTGTTGCCTCTGTGATGGCAGTTTCGATGTTTCCCCATTGTTGCTCCACTCCCCCTTCTTGCCTCTTTGCAAGTGCTTTTCTGAGGCACTCTCCCATTTTGACAAAATCAGCCCTCCTGAAGTCTGTTACCTTCACTTTTGTATGGCTTGACTCTACAGCTAAGTTAATCATGAACCACACTGTTTGGTGGTCGCTTGTTCCCAGATGGCTACCCACTTCAAGATCGGAGATCCTCTCTCTGTCCCCATTTGATAATATGGTCCCCTGCTGCACTCTCACATCTTTTTGGTAGCGTACAAAGACCCTGCCCTCAGCAGAGTACTAGTTATGGTCCTCTGCGGCTGGGCTCATCTAGCTACTTATATCCTTCTGCAGTTTATGGTGCTCTCGTTATGCACCTCCAAAATGTATTTTATGGGCCTAATGTATGAAAGGCATTTAATTTCTTGTAAGAGTTGAAGTGCTAATCTCCTGCTTATCACTCTGATCTCCCATTTACCATGTAACCTTTTGGGATATCAGCTCTGTAGCCTTTTGTATTGTAGTTGCCTCTGTTTATTGTTATTGTATTGTATCATTCCCTTCTTTCCCTTCCACAGGACATATCTGGAATCGAGTGGCTCTCCACTCAGTATGCCTTCCTGGTAAAACTCTTAAATAAATAAATAAATAAATTTGAGAGTACCAGGTCTAAGATTGCTTCCTCCTGAGTGGGTTCCAAAACTAGCTGTCTGAGTCATGCCCTCTGTAGGGCATACAGAATGGCCCTGCTCTTGGATGTGGCTGCAGCAAAGGTGCTCCAGTTAACATCTGGCATATTCAGGTCCCCCATCAGCAATATCTCCCCTTTCTCTGCCATCCTAAGGATGCCTTCTCTCAGGGTTAAAACCATGGTGGAGCAGTGAGTTAGAATGCCGGATACAAGGGCTAAATGAATGGATGGAGGCAGGCAAGGAGGGGGTTCACCTGCATTCTGAAAAAATGAAGTGCTGCACACTAGAGCAGACTACATAAAATGATTGACCTATATCTGCTGGCAGTATTACACATTAATACCTTATGTTACCCCTGACACAGCCAGTTCTTGTTACATTCTCACTGATAGAACCCCAGACGCCCAATATCCTGGTTTATTTGGGGGCCTCTATGGGGATACCATGCATAGGAGGGGCACTATTTACAAGTACACTAAACCAAACCATAATCAGTCATCAGTGCCAGCCAGCAGAGCAAGTCCGGGATAAACAGGCAGCCAGTCTGCTATCTTAATGTTCGCAAGTGACCACTCAAGGGTTCCATGTCATAATAGATTTTTGGTGGTGGGGAGCAGCCATGTTGCTTCACAGATGAGGGGTGAGGTGGCTGGGGTATATGTGGGTACAGAGTGAAGTGTGCAGCACTCCAGAAGAAAGAGTAAAACAGAAAGTATATATTAAATGAACAGTACCTGCTACACAAAAACATAGTGATTGGCAAACACACAACTGCAGTGTTCCCAGTGGACATCTGAGATCAAATGCCAGTTTTGTGCCATGGGGCAAGGAGATGTGAACTAGTATTATGGGTCTTACAAAGCTCTGTGTGGTGGTGTGGTGGTAGTGGGGGGTACTCGGGCCACAGTAACTGTATTTATTTAGTTGCCAAAGAAAAGCACCGTTGAACAAAGGTAATTTTAAAGGACTGGAGACTACAACAGTCAAGACAAGAAGAAAAACACAGACACACACACACACATAATAGAAATGTAGAAAGAACGCACAAAAAAAAGAAGAAAAAAGAACACATGAGAACATGGTCTGGAATATTGATTATTAATTTTGGGTGGCTTGCTATGAAATGGTGCCCCATTTCTCTGTGCCATCCACTACCCAAGAGGCCACAACACATTCCTTACCACAGTGATCACTGTGTGTGTTGTGGTACTGATACTCCAGCAGCCAACTGCATTTATCTTGCCTGCAGGGGGTTACGTACAACAAAGCTAACAAGACATCCTCCTCCTGCAGTGCAATGCCCTGCAGATCTCCCGTCCTTATAGCAATATAAGGTGGTGCTTTCACAGTATGGGCGAATTTAAAATGCAAGGTCCCACTAAAATGAGAGGTCCCACTCTGCCTTAATGACATCGCCAGGCTGCAGGTGAGAGCTGCTTAGTCATGGGACTGGCTGCAGGTGGGAGCTGCTTGTAAGCCAAAGAAAAGCAATTTGGAAGAACGAGCTGTGACAGACAAATGTGGACAAGCCCCAACAGAGTTTAAGTATTACTTTTCCTTTATGCACCATTCGGGACTGCATCATTGCACTTTAGTGGGACCTTGCATTTTAAATTCGCCCATACTGTGAAAACCAGGGTCAGCTGAGGGGGTCCAGCGGTGGACCAGTTACCGAAGAGATCCCCAGTGGGGGCGGGGCTCTTGCTCATTCAAAGCCTCGCACTGCCCATAGGCGCGAATGCTATGGCGCGAGTGGTATGAGTGGTGAAAGTGTCACTCAGGGAGGAAAAACATTTTGGAAAGTAAGATATTTAGTACTGAGTTAGGAACCAGAACCCAAGTTTAAAAATGCATATATGTTTGTTATTATGGGGGTGATTAATGGTGGGATTTTGCTGTTCCGAAACTGTCATAGAAAGTTTTAATACACAAAGAAATTTTAGCTGCGCTTCTGTACAAAGCCAGTGTATCAGGAAGGAAGTCCATTTGATGAAAAGACAAAATGCTTTTACAAATGAAAGGAAGCTCATTACAAGACAGTTTACTCCAATGAGGAAATTGAACCTGATGGTATTTTCAGAGGGACGAGATTTGCATGTTGCTATGTTATTAATTCAATGTGGAGATATAGAAGCAGACCCTGGCTCAGGCTTAGAAAGTCACCAAGGGATATCTTTGATTCATGAAAATATGAGGAGCATTGTGAACAAAATTGATAAGTACCGTGTCTGGGTTACAGAGGAATATCCTGATCTTTTGGCAGTTACTGAGACCTGGCTACACAGGGGCATAAAGGATGAAGAGGTCCAACTCCACGGGTATGATTTATATAGGACAGACAGGGTTATGAGGGGAAGGGGTGTTATGTTATATACAAAAACATAGAGTAGGTCTCTGTACTATGCTGCTATCAGAAAATATTGAGGGGATAGACTGCTTGATAGTGGAAATTAAATCTACTAGAATTAAGGTTGGGGTAGTTTATGACCCCCCATAGACTAAAACTTCGACTTTTAACATACTGGTTGATAGATTGAGTGACATAATAAAAGACCAAATAATTGTTTTGACTGGTGATTTTAACTCTGACTGGAAACAAGATAAAGGACAACTAAAAGTGATCTTTGACCCTTTGGGTCTAGAACAGATAATTCAGAGCCCCACCAGATGTATTAAAAATAGAGACACAGGGACAATTTTAGACCTAATATTTGTTTCTCCAGATATTAAAGCAAACAATTTGGAAATAATGCCCTTAAATGTGGCAGACCATTATCCAGTTAAATGTATATTGGACATAAGGTTCCCTATTAATAAACAATCAAACTTGTATTGGACTAGAGACCGGAGTTGCTTTAGGTCCTTATCATTTAGAAGAGATCTGGCCAAAATCAGATGGGATAGGATAATGTTAATCCCAGATCTAAATTTAGCAATCCAAGAGTTCACTAATCAACTTAAGGGGATAATTGATATGCATGCCCCTAAAGTGTTAAAAGCAAGAAGTGGGAGGAATGTGGACTGGTTAGATGAGAAACTGAAAAAAAAACTTAGGGTGCAAAACTGGTTGTGGAAAAAGGCAAGGAAAAAGTAAGAGGATTGGAATAGTTTTAAAATATGGAGAAACAAATGTAAAAGGGACATAAATCAGGCAAAGAACAGGTCCTATTTAAATCATATAAACACAGTGGCGGGATCTAGGGAGTTTTGGGGATGTATTAGGGACTTTCAAAGTCCTATTGAAGATTATACACCGATTAAATTACTGGAATCTGGTGGGTTAGTGGATAACTAAGTACAGTAGATGTAGCTAAGTTCTTCAATCATTACTTTTTTAACTTACCTGATATACTGATAAAAACTGCTGAGATTTCAGTAGATGAAGTGACAGATAAAGTGAAAACTGGGTCTGGAAATATATTGGGAAGCCTACTGGGACCAGGATTCAGGTTTAAGAAGATAGGGGAAAACAGTGTTGAGAAAGAACTTAGGAACCTTGACGCACAAAAGGCAGGGGGGATGGATGAAATTGATACAAAATATCTGAAAATAGGAGCAGATCTGCTGGCCCCCATGGTGACACACTTACTTTATTGGAGCCTATGTTCCGCTGTTTTTCCAGATTTATGGAAATTGGGGAGGGTAATTCCAGTATATAAGGAAGGGGACAAACATACTCCAGCAAATTCTAGGCCATAGCCCTGCTGTCTATTTTATCTAAAGTTTTGGAAAAACTAGTCCATGAGCAGCTGAGTCATTATCTAGAACAACATGGTTTATTGACCAACTGTCAGCATGGCTTCAGAGAGGGAAGATCCACGAACACCGCACTAGTAGACTTCAATAACCTTGTTGCAACATCTTTAGATTCAGGATTGAAGACTTGTGCTGTGTTCGTGGATCTGAGTAAAGCTTTTGATTTGGTGGATCATTATAGGCTGCTGAAGAGATTATGTAAAGTAGGTGTTTTGGGAGAACCATTGCACTGGTTTAAATCTTGTCTATCAGATAGATTCCAATGTGCCTCCGTGGGTACAGCAGTTTCAGATCTAGTCGATGTTGGAAGAGGGGTACCCCAGGGATCAATCCTGGGTCCCCTATTATTCAACATATATGTTAATGATATAGTGTCAATAATATCTAAAGGTGCGATCTGGCTATACGCTGATGACACTGTACTTGTGTCATCGGCTGATAGCTATGATCAACTGGGAAAGCAGCTTCAGAGAGACCTGACACTCATGGAGGAGTGGTTTGATAACTCTGCTTTGCAAATCAGTGTTAAGAAAACTCAATATATGATCTTTTCAATGGGAGCGGGAAGGTCTGATATTCCTGACACACAATTAAGACTGATAGCCGGCACCCAACTTGTAAATGAGGAGCCATACAGATATTTAGGGGTGGTAGTAGATTCACGACCAAAATACTCTGAACATATCTGTAATCAAGTTAGCAAGGTCAATCAAAGACTAGGAGCTCTGAGAAGGGTGTCTGGATGCCTTTCAGTTAAAACAAGGGAAAGGCTGGTTAATCAACTGTTAATTCCTGTCCTAGAATATGGGTCTAGTGTTTGTATGAATTCTCCCCAGGCCTATTTAAATAAAATAAATCAGACCTACTATAGGCTTGGTAGGTTTGTGATCAAAGCAAAATTTGGAACCCATCACTGTACAATCTATGAAAGTTTAGGCTGGTGAAATCCAGCTTCAAAGCGTTTATGTCATTGGTTGACCTAGTGTTATAACTTAGTCTACAATAGGCATCCCCTTAAAAGTATGTTTTATTAGCACCCCCACAAATGTTATCTATTTCCCTAAGGTTTTCAGAATTATATACACCCAATGTAAGGTCTAGGAGTAATATTGGGGATGCTACCTTACAGAACCATCGTGTGGTTCATTGGAACAAATTGCCTGGAAAGTTAAAAATAGTTCAGGGCCATACACAGTTCAAAAAAGCCCTAAAAAATTATTTGTTAAAGCAGTGTATTTGTTTTAGTTTGAGTATTGCCTCTTTGGGGCCAGTGGAGAGAAAATTTGTAAGGTATATGTGTAATTGTGTGATTGTGTATTGGTAAGAGAAAGGAGTTTATGTTTGTGTATTGTATGAATAAAGTGAGTTTGATGATTGTTTGAAATGAATGTATGAATTCACAGGACATTGTTGAAAAAGGGTCTCATAGAAACATAGACTTTGATGGCAGATAAGGACCACTTGGCCCACCCAGTCTGCCCATTTCCCTACCTGTTGGATAAGCTGCAGATTCTAGTTAACCAACAGCCTACTTCCTGCAACCCCCCACTATAATTGCCTTATGTCTGTCCCATGCATATTTGAATTCTCCCACTGTTTTAGACCTCACAACCTCTCCAGGAAGGTGGTTCCATGCGTCCACCACTCTCTCCGTGAAAAAGAATTTCCTCACATTACCCCTGAGCCATCCCCTCTAACTTTAAATTGTGCCCTTGTTCTTACAACATCTCTTTTCTGAAAGATGCTACCTCCTGGACTTTGTTGATTCCTTGAGGTACTTAAAAGTGTCTATCATGTCCCCCATCCTCCTTCTTCATCAAGGGCATACATATTAAGCTTCTCAGTCTCTCTTCATATGGTTTCTGATGTAGAGCCTGCACCATTTTAGTTTCCTCTTCTGGACTGCCTCCATCCTGTCTATGTCCTTGCATAGATGAGGTCTCCAAAACTGCACCCAGTACTCCAGATGGGGTCTCACCAACTGTCTGTATAGAGGATAACCACTTCCCTTTTCTACTTGTGATGCCCCTACCATCCAGTATCCCCTGGCTCTCCTTACTGACTTCTCACATTGCTTACCCACCTTTAGGTCATCTGATATGACTACACCCAGATCCCTTTCCATTATTGTTGTTGTTAGTACCTCCACTGCTATTGTGTACTCTTCTCCTGGATTTTTATTTCCCAGGTGCATTACTTTGCACTTATTTGCAGTGAATCTAAGTTGCCATATGTCTGACCATTCCTCCAACCTTGCCAAGTCCCTTCTCATCCTTTCTAACCCCCTTGTGTATCAACTCTGTTACAGATCTTTGTGTCATCTGCAAAGAGGCATACCTTTCCTTCCAGACCCTCTGCAATGTCACCTATAAAGACGTTAAAGAGGACTGGACCCAGTACTGAGCCCTGAGGTACTCCACTAGTAACCCTCCTTTCTTCAGAATGTGTTCCATTCACTATTACCTTCTGTGTCCTGTTGTGCAGTCAGTTTGCTACCCAGGCTACCACCCTGGGACCCACTCCCAGGCTGGCTAACTTGATTATTAATCTTTTGTGTGGGACTGTGTCAAATGCCTTGCCAAAGTCTAGGTAGGCTATATCTACAGCCCCTCCCTGGTCTATTACTTTGGTCACCCAGTCAAAGAAGTTGATTAGATTCATCTGACATGACCTTCCTGCTGTGAATCCATGATGCTTTGGGTCCTGTGCCCTGCTGGCATCTAGGTACTGTACAATTCTTTCTTTCAGAAGTGATTCCATCATTTTCCCCACCACAGAGGTCAAACTAACAAGTCTGTAGTTTCCTGCTTCTGCTTTGCTCCCACTTTTGTGAAGGGGAATCACATCTGCCCTCCTCCAGTCCTCAGGTACCACCCCATCTTCCCATGATTTGTTAAAAAGTGTGGTTAGTGGTGTCACTAGGTCCTCCCTTAGCTCTTTTAGGATTCTAGGATGAATCCTGTCAGGCCCCATTGCTTTGTCCACCTTGAGTTTCAGGAGTTCTTTCAGGGCTCTTTCTTCTGTAAATGGACTGGCGTCAACCCCACTACCCAGAGTGCTTCTACTGTTTGGTTTAGGTAACTCCACCTCTTCTTCTTTTGTGAATACTGAGCAAAAGTATTCATTCAGTATCTCTGCCTTTTCACTGTCTCCCTCTGCCCACCTCCCCTCTCCTTTATTAATCTTCACTATCCCTCCCTTAACCTTTCTGTGCTCCCTAATGTACCTATAAAAGGTTTTATCCCCCTTCTTAACTGAGTTGGCTATCTTTTTCTTGGTTTGGGCCTTTGCTTTTCTGACTGCCTTCCCCACTTATTTCTGCTTTAGTTGATACAGTTCCCTGTCGTGCTCCTTCTGTGATTCCTTATACTTTTTGAATGCAGCCTTTTTCTCCTTAACCTTCCCTGACACCTCTTTTGAGAACCATAGTGGTTTTTTATTCCACTTTATTTTCTTTATTTGTTTCACACAAAGGCTTGTTGCCTCCATGATGGCAGTTTTGATTTTTCTCCATTGTTCTTCCACCCCTCCTTTCTGGCCATTTGCTAATGCATTCATCAGGTATTCACCCATTATGCCAAAGTCAGCCCTTCTAAAGTCCAGTATCCTTGTCTTTGTATGGCTTGTCTCCATGGTTGTGTTTATTGTGAAGCACACTGAGTAGTGGTCGCTTGTTCCCAGATGTCTACTGACTTCTAAATTTGTGATCCTCCCTCCATTTGAGAGTACCAGGTCTAATATTGCTCCCTTCCGAGTGGGTTCCACCACTAGCTATCTAAGGCATGTCCCCTGCAGGGCATCGAGAATGACCCTGCTCTTGGATGTGGCTGCAGTCCATGTCATCCAGTTAACATCTGGCATATTCAGGTCCCCCATCAACAGTATCTCCCCTTGTATAAAAATAAACTTTTTATGATCATCATATATTCTAGCCTCCCTTTCAGTCCACACTTACTGCACTGTCCTACCTTCCTGAATATAAATGCCTTCCCAAACTCAATGGAACCTAGTCATTACAACCATTCTATCCTGCACAGGAGTTCATTCACACCCTCCCTCACTGTACAGCAATTCATTACATCCCCCCATTCCTGCATATCAAACAAATGTAGTCCTACCTCTCTGCAGAGCAACACATTGTACCTCTGTCTCCCTATATAGCAATTAATTCACATGCATAGTAATGCCTCCAGTATTCACTCCCAGCACTGCAAATATCTCTGGCACCTCTAACTGCACAGCAATGCATTCCTCTCCAACACCCTTCAGGGCAATGAATTCATGTTTTCCACCCTTCAGGACAATGCATTCATATACCCCTCCACACAGAGCTATGCAGTGTACTGCCCCGCCCTGCATAAATACAGACACAGCAAATGAATTCCTAGGTCTAGCAGTTGCGTGCATATGCAGAAACGCAACTGTCAGTTGCTGCTATAGAAATTTATTTTGTGACAGTTGACTATATATGCAGGTAAGGAAGTAAATGTTTGTGGGCTTTCAGAAGTCCTCAGCCTATACATATAGACACAGTATGTGAGGAAGTAAATCTTGTGGCCTTTCGGGAGTCATGAGCCAGGCAGCTTCATTACATGCTGTGTCTGTATGTATTGGCTTCCGACTTCGGAAAGGCCACAGCATTTACTTCCTCCCATACTGTGTGTATATGTATTGGCTCCTGACTACATTTTGTGGCACTAGCTAGGCGCTCACATTTTCACCCCCCACCTTGTGGAATTCAAGTAACTCGAGAATTACTGCAAACATTTGGTAATATGGGTCACTTGTTCATCAGACACTCACTCACCAGACAATGTGGGAGCAGGTGTGAAGTGGAGTGGCAGGGTGTGCACAATCAGAAAAGTACATGGGCGCATGCTTACAATACAAAAACACTCAGGAACTGACACACAGGCCACAGCCCTGATGAACAAATGGCATGATCATGCTGGATGTTTTGCATGCAGAGTGCGTCGGCAGTACATACAGCCGCACAGCATGGGAAACACCAGACTTTGCAGGAGGTAAGGGAACTTTACTAAAATAAATGATAGATGGCAAGAGTTAAAAAATTTATTATGCTAAACTAGGTAAATTAAGGGAAAACAACAGGACAACACTATTGCTGCATTTAGTGAAGTTCTTCTTTATGGAATTTCGAATATATGTGAACTTAATTTCTGGATTTGCCACTTTTGAACAATCACATACTGTACCTCAGCTAGTGCTATAAATTTTCTAAAAGCATGGGAATCACAATAATTTTTTTCCCTTTAGCCTGTCTAGCCCCAGTGTCTACTGTGCTATTAAAATCACCCCCAAATAAACATGTTTTGCTGTTACCAAAAAGGGTTGTAAATATGAACATATTCACTCTATCTGCTTTTTGCTGGGGGCCATATACAGTAATAAACCTGCTACGTGTTTTTTGCCAAAGACCATCCACAATCAACACTCTCCCTGGAATCAAATCTGTCAGTTTCTGAAAGGTAAACAAAGACATCAGAGAACAGTATTCCTAACCTGTCCGCCCTATCAGTGCCAAAAGACCGATAGGAGGGACCCCACACCCAATTATTACAACTGTTTGCATAAGATGGCTAGAATCCATCCACGACTCATGCAAATAGATGATATCAAGCTTGAATTCATGTAATAAAGAAAACAGCACTGTTCTTTTCTGAACATATTTCAAGCTACAGGAGTTTAAGGATGCAGTGCTAAATGTGTCCATTTATTCGAACCAATGTGGTGGAGCTTCATCTCTTTTTCCTTTTCCTTTTTTTTGCTACCCAGTGGAGGCTTCACTGGCTTCACCTGGGGTGATTCCTTAGGATCCTGTAGTTCTGAAGTGGAAGATGCATCCGACACCATATCCTCAGTATCTGTGCCCCCCCCCCATCTGTGAGTTCAGTACGTTATATTGATTGTCAGTTTCAGTGTCACTATGGTGAAGAGCTGTCTTAATATTTCTGGCACTTCTCCATCTGGTGATTGGTACAGACAAAGGATGGGGGGAGCCTTGTCTTTGTGTAATTTGCAGTATCAACTGGCTTGATGCTTGCCTCACCGTGCAGTGAACAGGTGCTAGTTCCTGGTTCCACCTCGAGATCAGCAGGTAAAACCATGGAAGCAGGAGGTAGATCCAGCTGGGCTTGGCTCATATTAACTCCATCCTTGTCACAGGGTCGAGTTGCAGTTCTGGTAGCCTCCTGGCAAACATTCTCTGTTTCCTTCTGTTGTGCTTTTTTAATGAGGTCATCAGGGTTGATGGTGTGTCATTTGTTATACACTGTCCAGGGGCAGTCCCTAACGACACGCCCATGCTCCTTGCACAAATTACATTTTGAATGGTTAGCACACTGTAAGCTGATGTGGTCAAATTCCCCACAAATCCCACAGCGCAACCTATCACAGAAGTTTGATAGGTGCGTTTTAGCCCCACACTTATAACAAGCCTTAGATTGGCTGGAACAGAAGCACACCCCTCTATCCCTGCCCAGGGAAAAACTGTTGGGTAAGTGCACAATTCCCTTCTGAATCTGTCTGAGCTTTACTTTAAACTTCCACCCCCCCAGTCCACAAATGTTCAGTATCCATAATTGCTTCAGGGGCACTCAGGACCTCACATTTTTGTTGAAGCCAGTGTGTAATGTCAGCTACACGAACACTTTCATTTCAGAACATCATTGTAATAGTTTTGATGAGGGGGTTTCATTAAGGGAATCACAATGAACTGGGTCCATATAGGGGCATATGTCACTTGATTGTGTGAAGTCCAATATCTTTCTAAACTGTGTGGTTGTCAAAAGCTGATATCAAAATTGTCCTCACCAGAGATATGTATTAATGCATAAATTTCGGAGGCCATAAACTTCATATTGTCTTTCAACAGTTTTCCCTACGAAAATCCAGTCAAGTCTAGACTACATTCCCCCTTTATATCTTAAGTGAACTGTATTTCTTCTAGGGAGCGGTTCAGTACTGTTGAAAAGCTCAGAAAAATGAGGACGATGTAGAAGGGGTTGTAGAAAGGGGGGCGTGATTCATTCCTTCCTGCTGCCTGCCTAATGCTTGATGAACCGGCACCTATCTCATCCATTGCTATTTGCATCTCTGGCACCCCAGTGCCATCAGTAACATTGGAATCACCATGTACATGCTGTTTTTCTTGTTCAGGATTTTGCATAAGAATTTTATCTCCACAAGCCGCAATGTCTATTTTCTCACCCATTCTGTCCTGTCCTGACATCTGCATTCCTGCCTGTCCCCTCTCACCCTCCTGGTGAGGTTCACCCTGCAGAACATCAGTAGGGACTTGGCTTACTATGCACAGATTCACACTGCCTACCTTGTTCAGGGACTGACTGTTGTGCTCCAGTCCCATCTGCAACACACAATATCATTGCTATCCCTGCTATCATTTGTATATCCCCATCTTGCGCTACAGTAATGACAGAAACACAAGTAGTCTCTACCTGAGGTGTCATTAGCTCCATAGTGCAAGTACTGCCTTGGGGGGTATTTGTCGTATCCATAGTCTTCCATTCCAGTAGTGTGCCACATTCATGTTGCAGGCTCTGTGTCATGTTCCACTCTGGGTCTGGTAGCCATTTGTTGGTTCAATCTTGTATCCACCCTGCCCTACTCAAAACTTTTGCTGGCGACCGTTCCTCTGTTTCCTGACTTGGTGTTTGGACATAAAATGCTACTTTTATCTGTTTTGTTGCTGTCAGCATCTTCCTTTGATGTTCTGTACATAGCTGTCAGGCGTGGCATCCTTTGAAGATTGTGCATCGCGTAGTGAATCCTCTGAGTCTCCTGCAGTAGTGGGTCCTGCTATCTGGTCTTTGTCCAAAATAATAGTTTTACAACAGTCTTTAGGGGAAACACTGTGCATTCATTTTCTTAAACCAGCCTTCTTTTTAGAATAAATCTTCTCATCCTCAGCCAGCATACTATATACCATTCTTCGGTGTTCCTCAGTCTCCTTATGTAACTGCACAGTGGCTGTTGCTATTTCATTCTCAGTTTCCAGTCCTAACATTTCTTCCATCTATTTCCTCATCCCTTTCATTAACAGAGCAATGTTTCTCAGTATCAGGGTCTTCATCCATATATTCCAGCTACTGAAAATCATTATCTTCGTCCTCCTTACCTTCTCTGGTTGGGTCAGAGGACCAAATCTCTGCCAGTTGCAGCTCTCCAGTTTCTGCAGCCTCTGGATCCTCCATCTTGGAAGTGGCCAACAGCTCCCCCTTCTGAAGAGTAGGGGAGTTTATTGAAGGAAACTAAATCAAACAAAGTTTACATAACACATAATGTAGAAAAATACTGTACAAAATCACAAAAATTACAATTGAAAAAAACCACAATATCCATCTTAATGCATGAAATAGTGCATATGTTTTCATCTACTATTTACATGAGTCAAACATAATATGGAAAGAAAAATAAATTCATCATACTATACAAAGAAAAACATGCATAGTAAATTCTGCCTAGCTCCTTAAAAAAAACCCCAAAAAATAGATAAATCACTCACCTGACTGTTCAGCATTTTAGGGTATATTATCAATTATCAATGTTTAAGTGATCGGCATGTCAGAATTCGTTATCCAAGGCATATTCCTCCAATGTTCCATAAGGTGTCTTTGAGTCATTTTTTGAGCTTCTATGCCATAAATGGTTTTTAATTCATTATTGATTTTAGCTATGAGCTCTGTATGTTCAATCTGTTTTTGCTGTAATGTAAACAAACTCTTTATGTTCCGGATGTACAATTTTATTACTGCCAAGACCACATGCAATGTGCTTTTATTCATGGCACTTCCAGTATAATAACCATACATTACCGTTTCATAAGTTATACTTTTAAACCAGGGTTCCTTTCATTCTATAGACAAGAGATTCCAGAGTCCCTTAATATAGGAACAAGGGAAATACAAGTGCTGAATAGTTACTATTTCTTGGTGACAGTGCTGTCTGCTGCAAAATGTTTCCTCTGCCTTTTTATGTTTATGTTTTGACTTGACATTTATTTTTTCATGGCAGCTCATCCAGTGCAGGTCCCACATTTTGTCAGGGATTCTACTCTCCTTGGAGAGATGTTGTAAAGCAGAGATGTATTGATCAGGAAAATTACACAAGGTGACAGTTTCTTGGAAATGCATATTTTGGATCCATGCATACATTTCTTTTCTATGTTTGGTTGCTATCATTAAACTAGTGGTCTTCCTTTGTTTTAGTTTTAAAAATGTCTTCCTAATAAAATCAGGTGTTGCTATTGAATGCTTCAATGCCCTAAGAGTTCCTTGTTCCTATTGGTGAAACTACTGTGCACAAGATTGCATTAGAAAGGTCGTCCAACCTTGTCCTGTATACACTAATAATGGTTTGAGATTTGTACATAAAAAATACTAAAGAAAAAAGCAATAGGGTTAGTCATTCCCAAATCACCCTTTGTTACTGGGAGATATGTTATGTTTCTCTTAAAAAGCTAGTGTACTGCCTAAAACTAAAATTAGTTTTTTTAAAGCAGTTAACCGTTACCTTTTATATCTGGGGTAATTTTTCTTTTCTCTTTGGTTAATTAACAGATTGTCTACCTGATGTTAAAAGATGTGATTTGTGGAACAGCACTCTGCCTGGCAGCTGGCATACCTAGCTCTGTTACCCCATTACATCTTCAGCACTGCGACCTCACTGCCTGTGACATCACTGCTGCTTAGGAACAACCACTGAATAGGTGCCAGGTCAGTCACCTGTGATGTCACTGACAGTGAGGTCACAATGCTGATGTTGTAGTGGGGGGATTAGAGATAGATATGTCAGTTGCCAGGCTGAGAGCTGTTCACACATCCAGCACAATATTATCACATAAAACATTTTCTAACGAGCATTAGGAAAAAGGAAAATACTTCAGAAATAAAAAGTTACAACTGATTACCTCTTAAAATTTGCATGATTTTCCTGTCTGTCTGTTTGATTCCACTAGCTCATTAATAGGGTTGAGTCTGCTCCCCAAAACAACTTGGAAAAATATACTTAAAATTGTTGTTTCTAGTACGTTTGAGGGGGAAGATATGACTGATATATAAGAATACTGATATTAAGTATGTCTTAATCAGATATCTTCTTTTCTTTTTACTACGTTTAAATTTATTCCATCCTGTCACAAGTTGCTGGCCTTGTTGAATTTTTGGCTCCCAGTTTACCCTATTAGACTAGTCTGCCCATATATAACCCCCAATATTTTAATCAGCTAGGGCAACAGGTGTATTGCTGATATTACTATTGACTCTGGGTAAGTGTTTCCTAGCTGTTTCCTGAACACTTTTTGATATTGAGGGATATTCCTGAATATGTGCCATATGTGTTACAAATTTGTACTGCAGCTTCAGCAGAATTTGGATCTTTTACTAAAATACAGAGATCATCCACATAGGCTGTAGCTTTAAAAGGTGTATTAATCTGATTTGTTTGAAAATTTATCAAAGTTGGGTCCGAATTCAAGATTCTTAACAACGGGTCTATACAAAAAGCACATAGCAGGGGGACTCAGCGGACACCCCTGTCTAACTCCTTTGCCTAATGAGATCATAGGTCTTTTCCATCCGTGTATCAGTGGTGTGCCCATGGCTGATTTGTACAAGCACTTAATCCAATTGATAAATGTCACAGGAATCCCATAATGTTGCAATACTGCCCATAAAAAATTCTGATTTACAGAGTCAAATGCCTTCCTCTGATCTAGAGATAAAATTGTACCTGCCAACATTCCTCTAGTACCCTGCTCAAATAGTGCCCTTAATAGAATTAAGTGGTCAGCTATTTTTCTATCGGGGACCGCAATACTTGGGCTGAGTCTATTAAATACTGTGCTGCTTTTAACAATCTGGTGTTTAAGATTTTGGTAAGTATTTTAAAGTCTATGTTTAAAAGGCTGATAGGTCACCAATTCTGTATGTCCTGTTTGCAGCCATATATATATATATATATATATTTATACAACATATGTTTGGGAATAAATTCATGGATAAAAAGTAGTATCTGAGACAGGTCATGGAGATATCACTATGGACATGAAGATATCATTGATATCTCCATGTTCCTATACGTAATAGTGATATCTCCACATTCCTATACGTCATTCAATTGAAAGTGAAAGTCTGTCACTTTCCATTGCCCCATCTCTTCTGTTTAAAACCTGCCCCCCAAACCACACACACACACCTCTATTTGGTTGATCCTGCCAATTATTTTTATCTAAAAATTTAATTTAAGCACTTATCTGGTTGATCTTGCCACTGTGACATTCAGCTGAGAATATTACTTTCACTTTCCCCCTTGAAAGTAGCGTGACCGAGTGGTACGAAGATTGAGCCATTAGGAAATTACAGCAGTTCATAGTAAAGAGGTCTGTACCCATTTAGTTAAAAAAAATCCTCTGCACTTCTGTATTTCTTTTTGGGAAGCTGCTGATTATATTCAGAAGTCAGAGAGAGAGAGACAGAGAGACAGAGAGTCAGCAGCTTCATAACAGCAGGAGGAGCCGCGAGCATTCATTGCTATAGCAACACACACTCGCGCTTCCTCCTGCTTCTATGACGCTGCCGACTCACACTCTCTCTGTCTTCTGAATATAGTCGGCAATTTCTCAAAAAGTAATACAGAAATGCACAGTTTTTTTTAACTAAATGGGTGCAGACCTCTTTACTATTGACTGCTGTAATCTCCTAACAGGTCGATCTTCATACCACTCGGTCACGCTACTTTTAAGGGGGAAAGTGAAAGTAATATGCTCGGCTGACTATCACAGTGGCAGGATCAACCAGGTAAGTGCTTAAATTACATTTTTAGCTAAAAATAATGGCAGAATCAACCAGATAACATTATTTATATCATTTGAAACTGGCAGAATCTACCATATATATTTTTTTATTCTTTAGAACATGTTATCCCTTGTGTTCTGGGTTGTGGGTGTGTTTTGGTTTGTGTTCAGGGAGGGGTTCCATTACAATTCAGCTCAAACATATGTTTGTATAAACAGAACATGACATGGCCTGAGTGAAGATATCATATTTATCTTCACTTGAGGCCAATGACATCAAGATATCTCAGTCGTGGCTTCGCCACTTGTGAGATATCATGATATCATTGGACTCTCGTGAAGATAAATATGATATCTTCACTCTGGCCATGTCATATCCCCTATTTATATATATATATATATATATATATATATATATATATGTGTGTGTGTGTGTGTGTGTGTGTGTGTGTACTGTATGTTATCCATTACTCATTCTTAGGGATGGAGTCTGGTTCTGTAGAATAAAGTAAAGAACTTCTGCTAATTCCATTTTTGGTTCTATCCCTAACTAAAAGAAGCTGCATTTTCTTATTAATTTAAAACTTATATCTCAGCAAGAGTCAGTGTCTGTTGAGATTAAGTAGACAGATACTTTATTAGAAGTAGAAGGGGTCTTATTTAGGGTTAAAAAGAGAAAGAAAAGAAAGAAAGTCAGTGTGTGTTCTGTGCTGGGAAGGGTACTGTGGGTACTGTATCAGCTGACTTTGCTAAACCAGTAGGAGCAAAGAGAGCTTAATTGGGTGTGTGGCTTAGACACTATCAAAGCAGGTGACTCAAATAACAACTTCCTGTTGCTAGCCTTTTTTCTTACTAATTGCACTCCATCCCACCCCTCCATCCACCCACCCTAAGCCAGTTCTACTTTTATAGCCACTAGATTTGACTGTCAACAGGAACTTCCTGTTTGGCAGTAGGAAGGGAAGGATCATAGAGAAACATTGGTTTTGTCAACCCTAAGAAAAAAATAGCTCACTCTCCCCCCAGCTGCTGGTGGTCTGACATTGAGCAAGGAAGAAGGAGGCTACTGAAGAAGATAGGAAGTTGCTGTCCCAGTACAGGAAGGGTGAGAGTTGTAAGTAGAGGAGAGAGTAAGCATACAGAGAAACAGTAGAGGGGACACAAAATAAGACATGATAGGAGTGGTGCAGTGCAATGGCTGTGGGGCAGCAGTGTTCCAGAAGGCATTCTGGAGGCTGCAATGCTGCCCTAGTTGCAGGCACCTTTCTGGTCTGAGAGAGGAGGTTGCCCGTCTCCAGGCTGGCCTGGCTAGGATTCGTGAAACCTCCTCCCCCACCCAGGGACCACCAGGGCCAATGCCACTACCTCAGAGGTTGCCAAGAAAGAGGAGAGACTGGACCAGGGTGGGCTCAGGGAGGGAGAGGGTGGTGGAACAGAGTTGCATCCTCCAGCTGTACCTCCACAATTCATTTGCTCTTCTGGTGGATAGTGGTTCCTCTATGGAGGCACTGCAGTGGAGACCAAGTAGGATGCTGGGAACCTTCACAAAGGAGACCCACAGGAGGGTGGCATGGGACCCCACAGGGGAAGGAAACAACTCCTTGTGGGGGACTCAATCATTAGGGGTAGAAATGGGGGAGGAAGGGGAGAGGGAAGTACGGTGCCTTCCTGGCACCACGGCTTGGAGGGACAGGAAGTGAATCCTCAGGATCGTGGGAGGAGCTGCATGAGGGAGGAAGCAGGATATTATTGTCCTCCTAGGGACAAATGACCTGGCTTGGAATGGAATCAGAGCAGTGCAAGAGGAGTCTGTAGAGTTGGGGAGGGGCCTTATACAAGTAGCGCATATGGTAAACTTCTCGGCGGTGCTGCCTGTCTATGGCAAGGGAGATGCTAGGGCACTCCTCACCAGGGAATTCAATGAGTGGTTGAAAAACCGGTGTGAAGCTCAGGGTTTTGGCTTCATTGGGGACTGGGGAGCCACCTGGAGGGATGCAGACCTATACTGGTGCGATGGTCTGCATCTGTCTGGGGGGAACCAGGATCCTAGGTGGGAGGTTTAAATGCTTCATTGGCAAGCATTTAAACTAGCTAAGGGGGGAGGCAGTGAAAAGGAGCAGGGAAATCCCAGCCTCCCCCCACAAAACCTGGTGATTAGTGAGGTAAACAACAAGGTAGAGAAGTTATTAGGGAGCAGAACAGAGGTAAATGTAAAAAAAGGCAAAGGCAGTAAGGACAGGAATGGGGCTAAAAGGGGTAAGGCTATCAAAAAGTGGAGGGTGATGAGTACCAATGCCCATAGTCTGTGTAACAAGCTCCCTGAACTAGTGGCCTTGATGGAAGAGGGTTGCCTGGATATTGTGGCAGTCACAGAAACATGGTACACAGAGAACCATGAGGGTAAAAGAGGAGGAGGAGTAGCTCTCTATGTAAAGGAAGGGATCAAAGCAACAGAACTAAAGAGTAAACAGTGAGCAGATGAGGCACTCTGGGTCACCCTGGAGACAGGAAATGGCACCACAATTCGCATGGGGGTTGTATACAGACCCCCATCTCAGGGGGAGGGAATGGACAAGGAAATGATAGAAGGCTTTCTTAGAATGGCAGAAAAGGAGAGATATTGTTGATGGGGACCTGAATATGCCAGATGTTAACTGGAGCACCTTTGCTGCAGGCACATCCAAGAGCAGGGTCATTCTTGATGCCCTACAGGGGCATGCCTCAGACAGCTAGTATTGGAACCCACTTGGGAGGAGCAATCTTAGACCTGGTACTCAAATGGGGACGGAGAAAGAATCTCAGATTTAGAAGTGGGTAGCCATCTGGGAACAAGCGACCACCAAACAGTGTGGTTCACTGATAAACACAGCCATACAATCAAGCCATACAAAAGCAAGAGTATTGGACTTTAGGAGGGCTGACTTTGGGAAATGAGAGAGTGCCTCAGAAAAGCACTAGCAAACAGGCAAGAAGGAGGGTGGAGAAACAATGGGGAGTCATCAAAACAGCCATCACAGAGGCAACAAGCCTTTGTGTAATGCAAATCAATAAAACACAATGAAGGAAAAAAAACACTGGTTCTCAGAAGAGGTGGCAGGGAAGGCTAAGGAGAAAAGGATAGCATTCAGGAAATATAAGGAAACACAGAAAGAGCAGGACAGAGAACTTTATCAGTTAAAGCAGAAAGAGGCTGGGAAGACAGTCAGAATAACAAAGGCCCAAACCGAGGAAAGGATAGCCAATTCTGTTAAGAAGGGAGATAAGACCTTTTATAGGTAGATTAGGGAGCGAAGAAAGACCAAAGGAGGGATACTGAGGCTTAATAAAGGGGAGGGAATGTGGGTAGAGGGTGACAGTGGAAAAGCAGGGAAACTGAACAAATATTTCTGCTCAGTATTCACAAAGGAAGAGGAGGTGGAGGTACCTAAACCAAACAAGAGAAACACTCTGAAGATGGGGTCGATACCAGTCCATTTACAGAAGAAAGGGTTCTGAAAGAACTAATAAAATTGAAGGTGGACAAAGCAATGGGGCCTGATGGGATTCACCAAAGAATTCTAAAAGAACTAAGGGTAGAACTAGTGACACCGCTGACTACTCCCTTTAACAAATCATGGGAGGATGGGGTGGTAACCGAGGACTGGAGGAGGGCAGATGTGATTCCTCTTCACAAAAGTGGGAGCAGGACAGAGGCAGGAAACTACAGACCAGTTAGTTTGACCTCAGTGGTAGGGAAAATGATGGAATCACTTCTGAAAGAAAGAATTGTTGAGTACCTAGAGGCCAGTGGGGCACAGGACCCAAGGCAGCATGGATTCACGACGGGAAAGTCGTGTCAGATGAATCTAATAGATTTCTTTGACTGGGTGGCCAAAGCAGAAGACCAGGGAGGAGGTGTGAACATGACCTACCTAGATTTTAGCAAGGCATTTGATACAGTCCCACATAAAAGATTAATACACAAGTTAGCCAGCCTTGGAGTGGATCCCAAGGTGGTAGCCTGGATAAAAAATTGGCTAGACAACAGGACGCAAAGGGTAGTAGTAAATGGAGTACACAGTGAAGAAAGGAGGGTTACTACCGGGGTACCGCAGGGTTCAGTACTGGGACCGGTCATTTTTAATATCTTTATAAGTGACATTGCAGAGGAACTGGAAGGAAAAGTATGTCTCTTTGCAGATGACACAAAGATCTGCAACAGGGCTGATACACAAGATGGAGTGGAAAGGATGAGAAGGGACTTGTCAAGGTTGGAGGAATGGTCAAATGTATGGCAGCTCAGATTCAGTGCAAAGAAGTGCAAAGTAATGCACATGGGAAACAAAAACCCAGGGGAAGCATACACAATGGGGGTGAGATACTGATAACAGTAAAAACAGAAAGGGACCTGGGGGTAATTATATCAGATGACCTAAAGGTGGGCAAGCTATGTGAGAAGGCAGTAAGGAAGGCTGGGAGGATACTGGGATGCACAGGAAGAGGCATCAATAGTAGAAAACACGAAGTTGTTATCCCTCTGTACAGACAGTTGGTGAGACCCCATCTGGAGTACTGTGTGCAGTTCTAGAGACCCCATCTCCGCAAAGACATAGACAGAGTGGAGGCTGTCCAGAGGAGGGCATCCAAAATGGTGCAGGGTCTGCACCAGAAGACATATGAAGAAGGACTAAAGGAGCTTAATATGTATACCCTTGAGAAAAGAAGGGAGAGAGGGGACATGATATAAACTTTCAAGTACCTCAAGGGAATCAACAAAGTCCAAGAGGGTAGCATCTTTCAGAAAAAGAGATGTGCAAGACAAAGGGGGCCCAATTTGAAGATAGAGGGGGGACAGCTCAGAGGTCATGTGAGGAAGTATTTTTTCACAGAGAGGGTTGTGGATGCATGCAACAGCCTCCCTCAGGAGGTCATGGAGTCAAGAACAGTGGGAGAATTCAAGAATGCATGGGACAGGCATAAGGCAGTCCTAGTGGGGGGTAGGAGGAAGTAAGCTGTTGGTTAACTAGGATCTGCAGCTTATCTGTTAGGTAGGAAAATGGGCAGACTAGGTGGGCCAAGCGGTCCTTATCTGCTGTCAAATTCTATGTTTCTATATAAGTGGCCAGAGTGGAGCAGGGGTATGCGCTAGCACAAATTCCATTGCGCTATGCGCAGCAACTGCGATATTCAAAAGTGCACATGCAAATGGGGCCATCATGCATGAAAGGTGCAAATTGGGCCATTTGCATGTGATTATAGCCCCATTTGCTTGCAGGTGCACAGATCCCTGGCGACTTGTGCCTGGCGCCCTGCCAGGCAGCAGCCGTCGGGGACCGATGCCCCCTGCAGCCGGCAATGTGCTCCACAGCCCGATCGCGGGCTGCAGTAAAAAAGGAAAATCAGAAATCCCTGGTGGTCCAGTGGACCGCTGCCCGCCCAATCACGGGCTTCAGTATAAATAAAAAAATAGATTCCAATATCCCTGGTGGTCCAGTGGACCTGCCCGACCGATCGCGGGCTAAGTAAATAAATAAATCCCCAATATCTCTGATGGTCCAGTGGACCTGCCCGCCCGATCGCAGGCTAAGTTAATAAATAATATCCCCAATATCCCTGGTGGTCCAGTGGACCTGCCCGCCCGATCACGGGCATCAGTATAAATAAAAAAATAGATTCCAATATCCCTGGTGGCCCAGTGGACCGCTGTCTGCCCGATCCCGGGCATTTGGAATATAAACAAGAATTATGTCCAATATCCCTGGTGGTCCAGTGGATTGCAAGCCCAACCACGGGCTAAGTAAAAAATAAACATCATCAATATCCTGTGGTCCAGTGGACCTCCCACACCTCAGCCCACTGAATCATCGCCCGCCCCCCGGACAGTGGCGGGGTAGCACCACCTGCCCGCCGCCCACCGCCCACCGATTGACACCATCGGTAGAGCTTGTATGTTTATTGGTCCATAGCGTGAGTCAATGGGCGTGCAGCTCCATGCGCTGACCATACATTCCAGATATGTGAATGGCATATCTGAATGTGTAGTATGTATACGCACGCCCATTGGCTTACACTGTGGACCAATGGGTACAGCCCACCAACAGTGTCAGTCGGCGGGCGGCAGGGCGGCAGGTGGTGGTGTTGCCACCCACCGCTGACCAGGGAGGGAAGCGGGGCAGTGGGATTCAGTGGGCGGGTGGAGTGGGGGGTCCACTGGACTACCAGGGATATTGATGGGGTTTATTTCTTTACTTAGCCTGTGATCGGGCTTGCAGGTCCACTGGACCACCAGGGATATTGATGTGGTTTATTTCTTTACTTAGCCCGCGATCGGGCTTGCAGGTCCACTGGACCACCAGAGATAGTGGACATATTTATTTCTTTTATTACAAATGCACGTGATCGGGCACACAGCGGTCCACTGGACCACCAGGGATATTGGACAGAATTCTTCATTTTTTTTACAAATGCCCATGATCGGGCATGGGGGGGCAGGTGCCGCCAGGTGCAGCCGGAGCTCGGGTGGCCACCCACAGGTGGCAGCTGCCGTGTTGCACCTTACAATGCAGCAGCTCACCTGTGGGTGGCCATCCGTTGTTCCTTTTTTTGGGGGATCAACTTTTTGCTGGCACAGGTAGGGGTTGCGCATGCATGGCTCTGCACAGCCTGGGCTGAATATCGGGCTGTGCAGAGTATGCATGGGCACGCCCCCCCCCCACCTGGGCCTGCATACATTACTGATGTGCTCCGGCGCATTGAGATTTGTGCCGCGCACTTTTCCCTCTTGAATATCACTCCGGGGTGCAACCCTT
Source organism: Neoceratodus forsteri (assembly GCA_016271365.2). Lineage (NCBI taxonomy): Eukaryota > Metazoa > Chordata > Ceratodontiformes > Ceratodontidae > Neoceratodus > Neoceratodus forsteri. Next base: position 1,299,906,721 of record CM057455.1, read on the forward strand.
TTGAATATCTGGGCACTGCTGTATATATTGTGAAACTATTTGAAAGATCTGACCTAGGTCTGTGTGCATTACACCATGCTGATCTTTTAAGCCTTCCATTTGTTTTTGTTTGTTTTATTACAGGAATCATATGGGCATGTACTGTACACTCGTTTCTACCTTGTGCTCCAAAACGCTGTTGATTTTGTCAATTTTGTGCCTGGCTTTAATGGAAACTGATCATTTGTTGTTTAATGTTATGTATTTACTCACTGAAATTCTGGCCTGTGGTATGCTAGAGAGAGCAATTTTTGTAAATGTTGTCTGTTTTGTAAATAATGATGATATGTTTCATTCCTGTCCATTTTACTACAGGTTTTAAGCAGGGCAATAATTTCTATCAATATGTCTTCCCACCATAAGGAGGGGTCCTCATACATAATACAGTATAAACTGACCTCCTAGCCTCTAAAAGATTGGCTAGACACTGTTTTGTTTCATCTGAATTTAATAAACAGGAGTTAAGTTTCCACGTCCCTGGACCAAAAGAGGCTTTTCTAGTTTTACCAAATTTTAACTGCAGGACTTTGTGGTCTGAAAATTCTGACACTAGTACCTTGACTTCCTGAATATGTAATGATGGAGTGATTAAAAAAAATCTATTCTAGTGGCCAACAGCTCCTTGTAAAATGTGACATCTGCTTTGCCTATAGCAGACACATAAGTACCCACCAAATTAGTGGCCTATATCATCTGCTTTAAAAAGGCCATGTCACAATATACTTTTTTGTTTTGGTATTTCTACCTCTGTCAGTCAATGAAAAACCACAATTAAAGTCACCTCCAGACCGGCCCAGTGGCATAGAGGGCTGAGGTGCTGGCACCTTACCTCGACCCATGCCAGTGACCCAGGTTCGGGAACGGACTTGGGATGCCGGGGGCTGGCAGGGGAAGGAGAGGATTGAGCGCTTGTAGGATAGCTCTCCTATCCTAGGGTGGGTAGTGGGGTTGACAGCGTGCTGTAGCAGCCCCTGGTGGAGACCAGAAGCACAGCAGATGCACATCGGGGAAGTACCAGAAAAACAGAAATACCACCCCACTTTAAACCGGATGACGGCTTCCCGGCTCTCTGGTGCTGTTCATGTCCCTGCCGAGTCCTCCATCCCAGCAGCACCCCAGGGCCAAGTGTAGCACTGGCTTGCCCCCTTGACTGGCGCATTCCCCCTTGGAGGAGGGGGACTCATCCGGAGAAGGGTTACTCCAGGTTACCCTGGGGGTGGCGGCTATATGGGACTAGAGGATCAGAGGGCAGACGGACCAGAGCCAGCACTGGTAAGCCCATCGGAGAGGCTGAAGTGGTGCATGTAGGAGGAGGTAAAAAAGATAATACAAAAAAAAAAAAATTCACCTCCAAAAATGACGTTCTGAGAGGAATAAAGGTAGGGCTGAACTGTTGTATATTGTTCTATTCTTTCTGCCTTTGTCTGTGCAGCATAAATATTTATAAATCGGTATAAAAAGTTTTGAACCTTTGCTTCCACTATCAAAGCCCTCCTTGATACCAAATCAATGAGCTTAATAAGCTGAAAAGGAATATTAAGAAATAAAATTGCAACCCCTGACCTGAGCACTGATCAGGCAATATGTAGATCAGTATGATGGGACTGCATACCATTGTGCGATTGCTGTTTTAATGTTACATAGACTATGCAGCCTAGAATCCTGCAGGAGAAAAATCCTTCTTTGAAGGTTCTTAAGTAAGGGGATACTGCTAGCTTTTCCTTATGTTTTTTTTATACTATTCACATTGAAAGAGTAGAAGGGATTTGATGCTCCATTCACAGTATGAAGTACAAGGCTAGTCTTGGGGGCTGCTTCTTCGAGCTCCTTGTGAGCCTGGTATGCTTGTGCTTAGCTTTGGCTTTAGCTGTAACTTGTCCTTCTGGGAGCTGATATGCTTCTGCTGGAAGAGGGTCATCTGTGTCTGAGCTTACATCCGGCAGAGAAGACTAGACTGGAGAATTGTCAGAGTCATCTCCAGAAGCCTCAGGGAATTCTGTTATGGCTTCAGACCTATTGATTAATAGTGTACCTGAGGTTTTCAGAATATAGGGGTGGGTTGAGACCATGTTTGTCTATGTCGGGTAGCTGTTTTACCTTTCTCCATTACATTGACCACATGGGGGGGGGGGCATGTCCACTGGCATTGTTTTCTGATTCCAGAGGTGTGACACAAGGTTCAGTTGAGTCAATCACTTGAAGGTTGGGGGTCTTCTGGACTTCCTGCTTTACAGGTGCTGTACTAGAGGAATGGGGTTCATCAGCATCGTCTTCTTCTTGCAAATTTCCATTAGGGGGCTTAGTCTGGAGGCGGTGCTGTGGGGAATGTATGACCTCTGGTTCTCTGGGCAACAGCAATGAGTAACCTCTGTTCTTCACTATCACTAAGAGTGACCTTTGATATCACATAGATTACAAATTTCTGCATTCCTGCAATAGCCACTAGTGTACCCTAATTCACCACATAGTGTGTATTTTAGTTTATCACACAAACTACTGATGTGACCAGTTTCCCCACACCTATAACAGGCTTTTGACTGTCCTGCATAGAACAGAACACTCCTGTCTTGTCTTAGAAAAAAACAATTGGGCAGGTGCTGAAGCCCAGTCTCTGTGGTATGTAAGATCACCCAAATTTTCCATCCACCGGTCCAGATTTTTTATTTGTCAAAAAATTGCTTCAGGGTTCCCCAATACTGTGCACCTTTGTTTCAGCCAGTAAATTAAAACAATCACACTGACCCCTTAATTTCTGAAAAGGATAGTTATTGTTCTGTTTGCAGGCTTGTTGAGGGGTATGGCCTTGAAGGGGCCCACACAGGAGTCATTTTTAAAGATTGAAATAGTTCCCAGAATCGCTGTAAGCCACTGTTGAATTTAAAACTGACATTGAAGGTTTGTTCTCCAGAAACATGGATAAGGGCATTTATTTCTGCAGTTGTATACTTCATAGATCCTTTGAGCAAGGTTTTGGCTACAAACAGCCTGTCAGGAAAAACATCCATGCCACCTTTATAGATGAGACGCACAGCATTATGTCATTTAGCTGGGAAAACTGGCTCTCTAGAAAAAGAAGCATAAGACCTATTATGTCTTGTATTTTGTGTCCCGTCTGCAGAATTTGTGTGGGTTTGCTCATGTATATGGCCTAGAGGGTTTGGATTCTGCTGATCCAGGGCAAGCATGTGAGCTGCATTCCTGCTCATCATTTGGATGGCTAGTAGCCATAGAAGCCCTGTTGGGCAAATTAAGTCTTGGGTTTTGGGTCAGTTGCAAAGAGTCAGGTAAATGTAAGGGAGAGTTTTGCAAGTTTATTTCTGAGCCATTTATTGATTCCATCTCTGTAGTTTCAATTATTTGGACTTTTCTGTGTGGCCCCACAATATTTTTTTATTTCTTCTCTACTTGATTCCAACATAGCTGAGGAGCAAAAATCCATTGCCTGTCTTGACTTCTTTCCTATCTGGCTCCTAAGAGAGCTAATTCTACTGACCAGTCAGATGTTTGTTCAGGCACAGATGCCAATCTTGGCATGGTACTTACAGCAGTGTTACTTTTGTTCCCATTAAATACAAATAGTGATAAATCAGAGGTACTTGCCAGAAATGAAAATTCCTTCCATTGCAGCTCGTCTGTAGACTGTGCATTGTCCTGTAGCTGCTACTGCACATTACTAGTCAATGCCGACCCAGCTACGTCAGAGGTTTTCAGCTGGACCTGGAGAGCAGTATTTTGCATCTCTTGCAGTTCTTGTACTGTGGATCCCTTTCATTTCTTTTTTTGCTCTAATGCTGTTTTTAGTTCAATTTGCCTCTTTTTAAAGTGCTCTTCCATTGCATTTAGCAGAGCTTTTAATTCCTCTGAGAGCTCTGTGTCAATTTCCATGGAGATTGCTGACTCCTTTTGCAATGGTAGGCCTTTTCATTTCAACTGTTTCAGTCTGCACCATAACTTTATCAGAAGCCCGATTGTCAACCATCAGTACTTTTTCCATTTGTAAATCCAAAGTAATAGGAGCATCAAAAAGGTTTTGTCTCAGCCGTTGTTGAGGCAGAAAAGGAGACTGACTCCACTACCTCCTGCACATCCACCTCCTTCGCCAGCATCAGAGAAGTGACTGACCAAACAGTCAGAGGTTCCCCCTACAGGCCAGTAGGGGAATTTCCCTTGTGTCCTGGCCAAATTTCCCCCATTCACTAAAAATACCAACAGCTTAACCTGGTTCCACATCATCTGACATTCATCTGTATCCCTCTCCCCCAGGATGAGGCTGAAAATAGGCAGAATTGTCTAGTCCTCCTCTCCCAGTCAATGAAAACTAAATAAATAAAAATAAAGGACAACAGTACTATAAGACCTCCACTGGGCAAAACATGTTGTATAAAACATGTGTAAGTAAAGCAAGGCTGAAGCCCCCTCTCTGCTTTTTCTGATATTACTAGGCATGCACACACAAAAAAAATGGACATTTTAGACTCATTCGAGCAGTGAAGCAAAAAACCTACTGCCAAATTCACATGTTCTGGAACAGCTTAGATATACACAGGTAAAAGGAAACAGTTCCTCCCCAACCTCCAATTGCTGACCATATATGTAAAATAATGTCCCCTGGCAAGTAGACTGGTTCGCCCCCCCAAGTGTCAGCCCCACCCCAGTATCATAACATACCTCCCTGGCATCTACAGGCACTCCCCTCACCTACCCATGTATTTACATCCCTATAGCAAACTACCAATTCCCTGGCATTTAGTGGCTTCCCCTACTGTAGGCACTGGCCAACTCACCCTACCAGCCCACTCCTACCTGCAGGGCTGCTGCTGCAAGAGACCATATGGTGACTGGCATAGCCCACCTCTCACCTCCTCAGCCAGCTGCCAAATGGAAGACATGGAGCATGCGTCCAATGTACAGTACAGGGTGCATGTCCATCCCCTGTATTGTACAGGGAGGGCAGACTGTGTACTGTACAAGGTGCATGTCCATCCCCTGTATTGTACAGGGAGGGCAGACTGTGTACTGTATAGGGTGCATGTCCATCCCCTGTATTGTACAGGGAGGGCAGACTGTGTACTGTACAGGGTGCATGTCCGTCCCCTGTATTGTACAGGGAGGGCAGACTGTGTACTGTGCAGGGTGCATGTCAGGTCCCTGTGTTGTACAGGAGGGCCAGGCTGTGTACTGTGCAGGGTGCATGTCATCCCTGTATTGTACAGGGAGGGCAGACTGTGTACTGTATAGGGTGCATGGTCCCTGTACAGTACACAGGCCCCATGCTCTCTGTACAGTGCACAGTCTGCACTCCCTGTACAATACAGGAGATGCATGCATACCATGTAATGTACATTAGATGTGTGCTCCACGTGTTCCCATTTGGTGGCCAGCTGAGGAGGTGAGATTGGGGCTGTGCTGGTTACTGTATGGTCTCCTGCCACACCTGCCCTTTAGGTAGGGGTAGGTTGGTTGCTAATTCAACCCATGTTCTAAACCCCCTAGTGCTGTCACTGGCTGGCTGCTCCTCCTTATTGTGTTTAAAGCAGCAGTCACTATTGCTTTAAACATATTCAGGAAGGAGGAACAGCTGCACCTACACTGGGCATTTTTTTGCCTTTTTTTTTAAACTGAAAATGAAATACCCCTACCTTTCAAGCCCTCCAACAGTATCCACACCATTTCATCCATGGCCCACCCACCCGCAGGGTTTGATTTATTTTTAATTACTTTAACTCTGGTAACATAACACAGAAGAAAATACTGGAGCTGCATGTTAAGCTAACCATATAACTGCCCAACCCCCCTCCCCACCCACCTAGCCAGCACAGCACACCAGTCCCTACCAAAGCAGACATAATCAGGCTCAGTCAGAGTCAGGTAGTGCACAGGAGAGATGTTAGACAGCACAGCATTGACTGACTACAGACAGTAGACTGGACCAACACAGCACACCAGAGAAGACCACCAATAAATATAATAATTAGAATTAAACACCATCCACACTTGCTTCTTGCACACTAGTGCTGTGTTAGCTTAAGCTGAGAAGCTAATTGTGCTGTTTTGCTGTGCTGGTGGTCACTGATAGAGCCACTGGCCCTCTCCTCCAGTGCAGACACACTACACTACAAGAAGGGAGAATGCCTTGCAGACTGCAGCAGGCTTCCTTTCCCCAGGTGCTCCCTGACCATGACTGTCGCTAAATATGTTGCTAAATGGCCAATAGTGTGTGGCTCCTGCCAGCTCTGAACCACCCTGACTGTGCAGACTGGAATTCCCTCCCACCACCTCCTCTGCTTATTGGCATGAGTATTGCTGCTGCTGCTGGCATTGCTGTTACCCCCCCAAATCACTACTCATCCCCACCCACGACCCACCACTGCAGCACCACCAGTAGCCAGACTCAGTCCTACCAGTTAGTTGTTGCTTGCAGCCACTGCCTCACAATCAGTCCACTGTCCTCTCTTCTCTATTCCAAATTTTTTCCAGCCTCCGATTCGGGGCAGACAGTTCCACTGGCTCATTCAGCGCAATCTGACCGACCAAGGGGGTAGCACTGATGGCCTCCAAGCAGGAAAGAGGCCTTATGGTGATAATATCGGATGACCTAAAGGTGGCCAGACAGTGTGACAGGGTAGTTGGGAGGGGTATCACCAGCAGAAAAAGAGATGTGGTGTAGTCTCTGTGTAGATCACTTGTAAACCCCCACCTAAAGTACTGTGTCCAGTTCTGGGGACCACCGCTCAGAAAGGACATAGACAGAGTGAAAGTGACCCATAGGAGTGCAAGTAAAATGGTGCAGGATTTTGCATCAGAAGCCCTATGAGGAGAGATTAGAGAACCTAAATGTGTACACATCGGAAAAGAGGAGTGGGGGGGTATGATGGATACCTTTAAATACCTCACACTCAAGCACAAGGGGTCATGATAAGAAGTTGGAAGTGATAGATTCAGGAGAGATATGAGGAAGCTCATCTTCACAGAAGGAGGGGTGGATTTCTGGAGCTGTCTTCCAGTGGTGGTGGTGGGAACAAAAACAGTGGCGAGGTTCAAGAATACATGGGCTAGGGAAAGGGAAGGGGGAGTGAACTGGCTGACAATCAAGTTAAATTTGCAGTGATACTATAGGCAAAGACAAATGAGCAGACTGGGTGGGCCAAGTGGTCCTCATCTGCTGGCAAATTTTATGTTTAAAACATTTTTACAAAAACTAAAAATGGGATGATGATCACTAGGGCCAGTGTTTTCTGGATGTGGAATTGTCCCAATTTCAGTGATGAAAAATAGACAATTTCGGACAATTTTGGATGTCATTTATAGTACAGTATCTGAAACATTGTATATAAAGAACTGTAACATAAAATATAGAATAATATATGGGGTGGTGTGTATAACATAGAGAATAAAGTATGGGTCTGGGTGTGTAATGAGAATTTGCACACACCAGAGGGGTTGATACTGCACATAAGCCTGAGGAGGCGGCTCGGGGGTTTATGTGCAACATCAAACCCTGAGGGTGTGTGTAATTGAGTTTATACATACTCATATTCCATATTTTATTTTACATAATTGTTGGATTTCTCTTTTTCACCTCAACAATTATATAAAATAAAAGAGGCTGCTATGCGTAGCAGTCCAACTATGGCATGGCGCACTGTCTGCTTTCAGTTTTATTTCAAACATTTTGTGGGCAGTCCAGTAGCAAATGAGGTACAGTATATTTAAGTTATTTTACAATGTTACTCACGAGTGTCCGTGGCAGTTTATATCCATGCTGGGTTTGCGGTTTGGGAGACAGTGACCGAGACTCGAGGAAGTTCAAGCGGGTGCATGCACAGAGTGGGGGAAACTGTGTGCATGTTTGCCGTTATAAACGCTCCTTTATAACGGCAAAATAATAACTGGCTTCCCCTTTTTCCCATAGGAAAACTGTGGCGTAATTTGCCATTATAAAGGAACGTTTATAATGTCAAGCACACGCACGATTTCCCTTGCTGTGCACATGCTCAGTCAGCAGCGTGACCAGTCAAGACCACTCACCACTTCCATCTCGCCCGATACAGAGCCGCCAGAAGAACTCGGAGGTAAGTTCTTTTCTTTTCTTTTTTCCCCCACATACACTGGAAACACATAAAGACCTACTAAAAGAAAAGAAAAAAAGGTTTACAATACGGCAAATCTTGGCACCTGGCTAAAATGAAATCACACCACAGATGCACGGCAAGCTCTTTATTTTATATAATTGCTGAGGCGAAAAAGGGAAACCCAGCAATTATATAAAATAAAAAATGATTCGCGGTGTCAAACTCGATTTTACACACACCCTTATTGTGGGATGCTTTTCACCAACCCCTCGGGTTTCGCCATCGGGGTTTATGTAGCATCCCACAACTCGGGTGTGTGTAAAATCTTATTACACACCCAGACCCATACTTTATTCTCTATTTACTCCAAAGTTTCCCTATGGGAAAAAGAGGAAGCCATTAATTGTAAGAATTTTACACACACCCGAGGTGTTGGATGCCACATAAACCCTGAGAATGAAGCTTGAGGGGTTTATCTAGGCATCCAACACCAAGAGTGTGTAAAATTTGAGTTTCTACACCATCCTGTATTTTATTTTATGTAATTGCTGGGCTTTGCTTTTTCGCTACAACAATTATATAAAATAAAAGATGTTCCTGTGCAATCGTGGTGTGGTTGGATTTTAGCATGATCAGCGGTCACCTGTGAGAGTTAACTTTTTTCTCCTCGGTAGTTGCTTTAAAAGTTTTAAAATGTTTAAGCTGTGATTTTTTTTTTAAATAACTTACCGCTGAGTCCAAGTGGGGTGCAGTTTCAGGTGAGAAGGCAAGGCAGCCAGTGGTCAGGAACAGAAGAGCTGTGGCTGGCGCATGCACAGAGCAAAGGAAACCCGGCACATGTTTGTCGTTATAAACACTCCTTTATAACGGCAAATTATGCAGTGGGTTTCCCTAAGGGAAAAAGTGAAACACAGTTATTGTATATTATACAATGGCAAGAAAAAATCCTGGACTCTGATTGATCAGTCTTGGGCTGGACCCGTGTTGTTATCCCAGTACAACATCACGGGTCTAGTCTCAGCCTCACTGTGAACCTGCAGATGAGCATTTGATGGAGCTTTAGATTGATTGTTTTATGGAGCTTCTGATTGTTTTATGGAGCTTTTGACTGATTGTTTGATGGAGCTTTTGTTTGATTGTTTTATGGAGCCTTTGATTGATTGTTTGATGGAGCTTTTGATTGATTGTTTTATGGAGCTTTTGATTGATTGTTTAATGGAGCTTTTGATTGATTGTTTGATAGAGCCTTTGATTGATTGTTTCATCTTCTCTTAAAAAACCAAAATATTTTTCTACACAAAAACATCTTTAAAATTATTTTTTTATTCTGTATAACAATGAGCCATTGTATAATAGCAATAATGTCCTCCAGGGCGTGTGTTGTTTGGGATAGCGTCACGCCTCAGTCGTTGGACGCACTCGGCCTGCGGACTCGTGCCCAACCACCTGAGGCGTGACGTTATCCCAGCACAACACACACCCTGTCGGGCATTATTGCTTAAGTGAAATCCAAATCAAGACACAACAAGGTACAGTTTGGTTTAAAAAAGATGTTTTAATATTGAAGGCAATTTTAGTATGGTTTTGCAAGTTGTCACATCACAGTTTACATCTGCTTCAGTATTCAATTTTTGTTTCTAAAACAACTGCTTAGTATTTGTTGTGCTACAAATATGCTGAAAATGAACAGCACTCTTTCCTACATTGTGTGTGCAATTATTTATCTATCTTTCTAAAAAAAACATTGCTTACTATGTAACACCTGAAAAAACACAGTACATTAAGGCCTGGATATTCAAAGCAGTTGCGCATGGCTCAACTGAGTTGCACCGGTGCAAGTGCTGACCTGCGCCAAGGAGCCATATTCAGCAGGAGCCAGTGAGCAGCACAAATCTCATTGCGCCAGTGTTCAACTATAATGAATGCAGGTGCAAGTGCAGGGGGCATTCCTATGACTATCCAGTGCAGTGGGATATTCAACCGTGAAACCATGGTGCAAGTGTGGAATAAATCAGAGGTGCACCGAGCAGACCTGTTCCTATAAATATAGGGTATAAGCACACAGACAGCACTTGTGCCAGGTGAGAGGGAGTGAGAGAGAGAGAGAGAGAGAAAGAAAGAAGGAAAGAAAGACAGAAAGACAGACAGAGACAGACAGACAGACAGACCAAGGCAGACACAGAGGGAGAGGGACAGAGGTGGCATTGAAGAGGGAGACAGGGGCAGAGAGAGTGAGGGAGACAGACAGACACTGCCAGGCAGTGCACCAGGGTGGCACACAGCCAGCAGCAGCCAACTGCCCAGGGGGATATTGGACAGCAAGGGCCATGGATAGTACACCCTTCATGATGGAGGCCATAATGAGGGGTGTGAGGGGGCAGGAGGAACAGCAACATGTCCGTGGAAGGGCCCCGTCAGTGTAATGCCCAACTGAGGTGGTACTGCGCCCGCATCACCTTCAAGCAGTACATTGACACGGAGATTGTGGCCCGGTACCACATGAACAGGGCCATTCTGAGGCAGCTCTGCAAGCTGTGCAGTGAGGAGATGCAGGCACCCACCAGACGGAGCCACTCCATGTTCATGGAGACAAAGGTGACAGCTGCCATGTGCCTGCTCACCACAGGCAGCTTCCAGAGACCAACAGTGGACACCACAGGCATAACTCAGTCGGCCATGTCCCACCTCTTCACATAGTTCCTCAATGCTTTGCTGCCACGTGCATCGGAATACATCCGTTTCCCCAGCACACAGGCAGAGTGTACAGCAACCATGCAGGACTTCCACAGGGTAGTACGTATGCCTGGCATGACTGGGGCCATTGTCTGCACCCACATGAGCATCCACATCTCCTGGCCCTGAGGGTGTGGCATATATCAAGAAGAAGGGGAGCCTGAGTGTCAACTGCAAGGTGGTGTGCGATGCCACAGGACGCATAACCAATGTTTGCACCACACACCCTGGGAGTGCACATGATGCATTCATCTGGCACAGCTCTGTGCTGTGCCACAGGTTCAAATACGGGGACATCCCCACAGGCCACCTAATGGGTGAGTATGGCATGGGCAAGGGGCAATGAGCAGTGCATACCTTGGGATGGGGGAGGGCAGGGTGTGCATGGTGATGTGGGCACCACGGATAGGCAAGGGGCACAGCATAGTATAGCATAGGGCTAACCATGTCATTATCCACATAGGGGACAATGCCTATCCACTGCGGCCATGGCTGCTTACCCCCTAAAAGTGCCCATCATCCCCAGCAGAGGAATGCTACAACAAGACACATGCTAGCAAATGCAACATCATTGAGCGAGTCTTTGGCATGTTGAAAGCATGGGTCAATTGCCTAGACAGGTCAGGTGGTGCCCTACAGTACAGCCCTCGAAAGCCTGTGGCCTATTCCTGGCTTGCTGCATACTGCACAACATGGCCATTGACTGTGGCATAGCTGTCGAGGCTGATGAGGGTGACAGTAGTGTGGATGACAGAGGCAATGGGCTGGAGGTAGGTGGACAGCCACTCCCTGGGTGGAGGGATCTGCGGATGCAACAACATGTGAGACGACACCAGGACACCATTGCACAGGATCACTATGGTGCACACTGGTAGGTGGTGCGATACACATGCATGGGCCGCACAAACAGGTACAGCACACATGCAGGGGAATGCACGGCATTGGGCATGCACACACAGAGGTGTGAGACCGGGGCACACAATCACACACAGCACCTCTCACAGCCCCCTCTCCCCACACAAACACGCACCCACACACATGCGTGGATATGGGCAACGACTGAATTCCACAACATTATGGTTTATCTAATGTGATGGCCAGCAAGCTGGGTGTGCTGTCAGCTGCTTTGTAACAGCCGTAGTTGCAGTTTTAGCATTTTAGCATTTTTTTCTTTTAAAAAGTGTATATTTCTGGTTTATTTTTCCATCTGGGTATTTTATTTTTTGTTTTGCTGCTTTTGCTGCTCTCGCCACTCATATTTGAGTGGGACTGTTCTGTGTGAGCAGATTTATGGGCCTACGTGGAACAGTCAGTCTTTTTCTAACTGGGACATTTTGGTCCTGATTTCTGTGTCGGAGCGGGTGTTGGGTAGTCAGGTGGTCCTTTAGCCAACAGTGAGTGCTTGCAGCCATCCGCACTTGATTGAGGACTTATCATGTGTTTTCTCTTTTGACCCACAGCACATCTATTATACTGCTGTGTGAGCACTGCTCTACAGGGATCTGTTAACCAACCAAGGAAACAAACCATATGTAGATTGTCTGGCTGAGACATATTTGGGAAGGATGATTATCTTGGTGGATGACTGCTACTTGGAATCTGGAATTTGTAACATCTGGTATTATGGGATCTACAGATTTATGGCAGTGGATCTGGGGACTGTAGTTGGCTCAATTTGCAGCCGATAAATTGGCCCATCTAGCCAGTGGCCCATGTTATGGGTTATAGCAGCAAAGGGGTTCAGGCTTTTTCCGCCAGAGAGCCGGTTGTTGATGCTCTTTTCCCCTAGGGATTCCCAGGGACCTATTAAGTTGGGTTCTGTGGGGGCTCTTTGGTAGCTGGTGCGGCCTACTGGTGCACCCTGGAATGTATTTTTGGGCCTCCCAGCTGCAGAGCTTACTGATCCTGAAGAGGATTCCCTGGGCTTTCTTCCTGGATTTGGTTCTGGTCAGATTTATATATTTTTTCTTTCTTCAAGCAGTGAGAATGCTCTAGACATTATTCATACAAGCCCTGTTGTGGAAACTTTGGATATTCTGGTTTTCTATTTCATTTGACTATCAAATCTTTTTGTGGTAGTGGGAGTACCATAAGAGTTTCTCTGCACACTGGTAGTGAGAGCACCAGATGCCCGGGGACCCTCAAATATTAATACCGGTGAAATGTGATTGTTTTATGTTATTTGTTTACCCTGCTGAAATTGTGAGAGAATTTTGGGGCGGGGAGGTTTCTGTTATTTTGTTCAGTTTTATTTCTTTTTGGGTTGGGATTTATGTGGGCTTTACGATTTTAGTTTTAAACTGCAACTTTTTTAGGGTCCTTATTTCATAAGGAAATTAGGATTACCTGTTGTAGAACTTTAGCCATAGTTTGGTTGGTTGTCTATTTGTGGAATGTACCAGTTTGTTCCCGGTCTTGTGCTATTCGTCCTCCTCCTCCTGTCTCCGTGCCCTCTGCCCATTCTCCCCCCTTCCCTTGCCTGCTTCTACTTACCAGCACTGTCGTGTGCTGGGTATTTCTCACAGGGGGAGTAGGAGAGGCATGGTGGGGGATGTGGACATTGGAGTTCAGATGAGCGGATCTCTCACATAGGGGTAGTTGGATCTAGAAGATGCCCTGGGGCGAAATGGTGCCTAGAACGTGGTGGCCCATGTCTAGTCCCCATACCCAAGGGCACCACCTTATTTAATGGGCAAGTAGCTGGGATGGCTAATGAACACTATCCAACTTGGGCACTGTTATGCAATGCCAGATCTATTAAGAACAAAAACGCACTTATTGCAGATTTTGTTGGAACAACTGATCTGGTTTGCATCACCGAGACCTGGCTGGATGGAAATGCTGCTCCCATTATTCCAGCCAGGTATTCGGTGATACATCACCCGAGATTGGATCACGGGGGGGGGGGGTAGCGGTCTGTTTCAAGACCGAATTGGGCCTCTGCGAGTCTACCAGTAGAGAAGGCCGAATTCTTTGAGTGTACTGTGGTAGCTGGTGTGGGTTGCAGGATAGCTCTACCATCCACCCAGGGATGAAAAGCTATTTTTGCAGGAAGTAGCGGACTTTACCGCTGACACAGTGTTGGAGTTGCCCAGACTGATGGTTCTAGGCGACTTCAATGCCTGGGTGAACTCTCGCTTTTTTGGACAGCACTTCCTCCAGTTGATGACATCACTGGGCTTTACACAGGTTGTTTCCTCAGCTACCCATAATTGTGGTCATTCTCTGGATTTGGTCTTCCTCCTGGAGATTGAGGCCTCTGATTTGGGGGTGGAACCTGTCAGTTGGTCTGATCACTACTCCATGAGGTTCAATTTTTGCGCCCCCCCTTTGTAGGTTTGCTCCTGTGGAAATGGTCAGTTTCTGCCCTTTACGGATGTTGGCCCTGAAGACCTGGTGGCGGTGATTGACCACTCGGAGTTCTTTGATGCCAGCTCAGGTCAAGAGCCATTGGTCCAGGCCTATAATAAGGCCATTTCCTTGGCCCTTGACCTGATTGCTCCAGTCCGTGTTTGTCCCCTTCCACTTCGCCCTCGGGCTCTATGGTTTGATGGGTTTTTGAGGGAGTTGCGGAGGTTGGGACGAAGGTTAGAATGTCGTTGGTGGAAATCCACCCTGGAGGCTGACCGTCTTAGTTTGTTGGAGCATTGTCAGCTCTACCAATCGGCGATCTCCCATAAGAAGGAAGAGTTCCTGTCCAGGGAGATCACTGTCACACGGAATCGACCAGCTCAACTCTTCCGAACTGTGGACAGGTTGTGCAACCCAGCCTGTCTTCAGCTCCATCGAGTCTTTTCACAAAATGAGTGTGATGAGATTGATCGATTCTTTGCGAATAAGGTGGCCGACATCAGGACGGAGATCCTCCTGACTCACTGTATGGGGGATGCTGTTGGTCGATGTTTGGTCACCATGCCTCCTGCTTCTTGGAGTACCTTTGACCTGCCAGAGCTCATAGATATTATGAGGCTTGTCCAGGGGATGTGCCCTATGTGCTGTAGTTTAGATCTGGGCTCAACTTCCCTGATTTTAGGTTGTGGTGATATCATTGGTCCAGTCTTAGCTCAGATTATCCGGTGCTCCTTGGAACTGGGTGAGTTTCCATGCTCCCTGAAGGAGGCGGTGGTGACATCCCTTCCGAAGAAAGCTTTGTTGGACCTGGATACTCTACCCAACTACAGACCTATCTCGAACCTTCCTTTTGTAGGAAAGGTAATTGAGAAAGTAGTGGCAACTCAACTGGAGAACCATTTGACCATCCATAGTATATACGAACCTCTCCAGTCTGGTTTTTATAAGAGGCATAGTACTGAGACTGCTCTGGTTCGGGTGCTCAATGATCTCCTGACGGCAAGAGACTGGAGAAACCGCTCCATCTTTGTAGTCCTCGATCTCTCCTCAGCTTTTGACACTGTAGACCATGAGGTACTGCTCGAGCACCTGGGGTCCATCTGTGGCCTGACTGGTACAATGCTCAGATGGTTTACATCTTTCCTTACTGGTAGAACTCAGTTAGTTGTCTCGGGGAATTTTTCTTCCAAGTCTTTCTCTCTGCCTTGTGGGGCCCCTCAGGGCTTGGTGCTGTCCCCCATGTTGTTTGCAGTGTATATGCTACCCCTCGGGGACATTATAAGATGGTATGGGCTGAGGTTTCACTGCTAAGCTGATGATACCCAGCTCTACCTGTCTTTTCCTCCCAACCAGGTTAGTGCTCTCTCAGCATTTAATAGCTACCTCACCAAAATCCAAGACTGGATGAATTTGAGTGGGTTAAAGTTGAACGCAGGTAAGACTGATGTTATGGTTGTGGACCTGGGATGCAGGATAGAGGGGTTGAGGACTGATCTGCCCTCTGGTTTATTCTTGGGGGGCACTCAGATCCTTACCTCTGAACGGGTGCACGACCTGGCAGTGGTACTTGACAATGGGCTGACCCTTCATTATCAGGTGTCGGCAGTCGTGAAGTTAGCCTTTTATCATCTCAGGAACATTGCCAGGATTAAACACCTTGTTCCATCCAGTGATCTGCCTGTATTGGTCCATGCCTTTGTGACCTCACGCCTTGACTATTGCAACTCCCTTTACTTCGGGCTTCCTGGGGTTGATATCCACCACTTGCAGCTAGTGCAGAATGCTGCTGCTCGTTTACTGACTGGGGTATCTAGGAGATTGCATATTACCCCAGTGCTGCGTGATCTGCATTGGCTGCCAATTCAGTGGTGGATTACCTTTAAGGTAGGTTTATTAACCTACAAAGCCCTACACGGACTTGGTCCTGACTACTTGAAAGAGCTTCTGATTCCTTACATCCCTGTGTTACAGCTTCGCTCGGCTGATGAGGGGTTGCTGGAGATTCCGAGGGTTACTTTGAAATCTTCTGGGGCTCGCGCTTTTATGGATGCGGCCCCAACCCTCTGGAATTCTCTGCCCAGTCAGCTTCGGGAGTGCAGGACCATGGGCAGCTTTAAGCAGGCACTAAAAACGTTTTTGAGGAACAAGGCTTTTCCTGATTTGTCTTGATTTTGATACTGTGTTTTAATTAACTGTTTTTAAGCTTTGTGAAGTGCCTTGATAATTGAAAGATGTTCAATAAATAAAGATATTATTATTATTATTATGTTGCATGGATCAGATGCATCGCACCGGTGCATAGGTGCAACCGGTGCAAGACTGCATCACGCCCATGCCACACGGCCCAGCGGCAGGGCAAGCACGCACACAGGCAGTGTGTGGCGTGACACACAGGCACCACACCAGTGGTAGGCACACACACCACTCATGCACACTGGGCAGCAGGGCGGCCCACACATCAGGTCCACCACATGGAACCATGGCCACCACGGCCATGGGGGTGGTCGCACCTGGCCTGTTCGGCAGCCACAGGCTGTGCATCAGCCATGAGGGAGGGTGAAACAGCTCCCAGGGGTGGAACTGCTGGACCATGACCGTGTCTGCACGGGGGTGTCAAGGCGCCCAAACAACCCAGCCCTGGGCGTGCCTGGAATGTCGACATCAGAGCCCCACGTCAACTGCGCTGGGGTAACCTGATGCCAGGTACGTGGGGTGGACAGCGCACTGTGGGGGGTCATCTGTGCTCAGCCATGCCCTGTGCAAGTCAGCAGCACAAAGCCATCACAAGGCAACGCAATCCAGGGATGCAATCATGGTGTCCTGCATGCGCTGCATCCCCACCAGGAACTACGCAGTGTCCCTCTCTTGCTGCTCAGCTAACTGGCGCACCTCCACAAGCAGTGCGCACAACCCAGTGGTGAGTAGCACCTGTTGCTGGATGGATGCCCGCAGCAAACAGGTGTGCTCAGCTAGTGGGTCGGTGTCCTGGGGATCCCGGGCTGGATGCCAATCCCCATGTGGTGACCGGCCACAATGTACAGCCCCCCTCTCTGGTGGATGCTGCACAGTGGGGTCTGTAGGGGGATTGGGTACAGCAGGCATACTGGCGGCGAACCCTGTGTCCAGCTGCCCGGTGGCACCCGTAGCCTAATGCTGTTGCCCGTCCGGCCACTGCAGGCCACCCAGTTCCTACGCAGTCACATCACCACCACCACAGGGCACAGCCAGGGCAGTGCACACCTCAGCACCCGCAGTGGCGGTGGGCAGCTGTTCCACCACTGGCAGAGTGCTGGGCATGGTACCTGTGTCAGTGGCCAGCAGGGGTGTCTCCCCCACAATGGTGGCCATGCTGTCCAGAATGAGCGTGATTTCATCATCGGTGTTGGACCCCACCCCAATCTGTGTCTCTGCATAGAGGACACCAAGGCTGGCATCCTGCAGGAAAACATCCAGGGCCTAGTCCGACCCCAGGTCCAGGACATCCGCCTGCACAGTAGTGGTGAACTGCAGCCTGTTGGGCCTCTGGATGTCTGTGGAGATGGAAGGCTGGTTCTCCAGAGCCAGTCCAGCAGCCATAGCTGCTGCTGGTGCCAGTGCCCCATCATCTGCACAGAGGCGTGCTGGTGCTGCTAGAGAAAGGGAAGTGCGTTAGTGATGCATTGCCCACATGTACCCCCCCACACTGCCACTGCATGTGTCCTGCAGCATGGCATGCATGTGGGTGTGCACACATACACATGCTATGCATGCTGGCTGCATGTATGCCAGCATGGCCATGTACACACCCTCCACGTCCCCAGCTGTGCGTGGCTGACATACTTACCATGCAGTGATGGGCTGCCACCTGTCTGGAATCTACCTCCAGGCACACCCTCCACCATGCTGCTGCACATGGTGGCTGCCACTAACTCCTCCTGCGCTGTGAGTGGTGGCGCATCTGCAGGCCCCCCCCTCCAGTGGCATTGCAGGATGCACGGATGGCCACCACTTTCTCCTTGATGTGCCTCTTGTCCATGCCCACCTTCTTCCTGCACTGCTGTGCTGACCGCTGGTGGTTGCCCTGCTGGTTGACGCATGCCGCCACCTCCTCCCAGGCCCCAGCCCCTGGCCTGTGGTGTGCCCATGGCACAACTCAATGGGCTCCCTGTCAAGGTAGGCATCGAACAGGGCCACTGTCTCCACCTTTGAGAAATTGGCCCTGTGCTTGCGAGCAGGCCCACGCTCTTCTCCCTCCTCACGTTCTGACATGTCGCTTTCCTGTGGACATGGACAGCACAGTGTGTCAGTGGCAGCATCACCCTGTTCTATCTCACTTTGCTGTGCTGGCTGCTTCCAGTGAGCTGCAGCAGCATGGGCAACTTACCCTGAAAGGATGCAATACTGGTCCATGGCCTGCCCCAGAGTGCCATGCATTGGCTGATGAGCTCATTTGCATATGGCGTCTGAATATGCAGATTTTGCTCCGTGCACAATTAGATTGTTCCAGAGTAAGTCGCAGCACAATGTGTATGCATACGTAGTGCACAGGTCCACAGTGCGCATGGGCCAAATGGTATCATGGTATCAATTGTGCACTGTGCACCAACTGCACAATAGGGGGCATGGCACATGATGCACCAGGCCTGCTATCGTGCACGTGCACACTACGCAGAGATGGGTAACCCTGACCCGTGCTGTGACCCCTGGGTCACCCCCCCTCACCCAGTGACCCATCCTAGCCATGCCCATGCTGTGCATCTCTGAGACAGTGCAATGGGTGGACACAGCGCATGTACCCTCGCATCGCACAGCTGGCGTATGTCATGGTCATGTGCGCTTACTGCCGCCATTTTGCTCACTGGCTTCATCTCGCAGCATGGCACAGTGAAGGTTACTGCAAGCACAGAACTGGACACAGGTTGAGCTGGTCAACCTGGCCACCTGTGTCCACCCCCACGCCCCCCAACTGTTTGGCCAGATGCCCCTGCAGCAGCCCAGGGTCGCAGTGTGGCAGGGGATTGCTGCCACACTGCAGCAGCAGACCAGAGTGGCCAGGACAGGAGAGCAGTTCCACCACAGATATGGTGACCTTGTGAGGAGGGACCCATAGCGCCTGAGGAGGCTTGAGGCACATGTCAGGCATGGGGCTGTGCCACAGCCAAGTGAGTAGGCCCATATTGCATGTGTGTCCTGGTGCTGTACTGTGGTGTTGGCTAGGCTGCCTGACATACCCTGCAGAGCAGTGCACTGCCATCGTGTGCATCGTGGGGTGGCATTGCCAGCTATTGCTTACACTGCGATGCAGCTGTGTGGGACATGTCGGGCAGGGGCTCACCCTGTGCACAGGGGTTGGGGTGGTGGGAAGCTGCTGTGGATGTTTACTGATGTGTACCTGTCTATGTTCCATTCCCAGGGCCTGAGAATCGCTGGAGCGTGGCGGTGACAGCAGCAGTGGCAGGTCAGCAGGCCACAGCGGGCCATGGAGGCAGTGCAGGAGCAGCTCCGGCATCACCGGGGCCATGGAAGGAAGGTAGACACTGTCATTGTCCTTCGCACATTACATGGGGGGGTGGCGTGGGTGCGGGCATGGCCGCCTGTGCCGTGGCAGCTTTGTGTGTCTCACTGTGCATGGTGCTTGCCACTGTGACGCATCCATTGGACACGTGTGCCAGCTGTTGGTGGGGTGGAAGTGCACCCAGCTGCCACTGACATTGCTGTGGTGCTGCCGGTGCACTGTGCCATGTGACTGTCATTGTGCAGTCAGGTGGCCATTGTGTGGCGGGGACCACCTCTGTGCACCATCATGGTGTGCCGCGTTGCTGGCAGGCATTGCCCACCCCCCATGGGCGGCCGGTACAGGCCTTCCAGGGTGTGTGTTCCCACTGCCCATTGTGCACTGTGGGTGGGCATGGTTCCTTGGAACATTGCACTGATCACCTGTCCTGTCCCTTGTCATAGGTGTCCAGCATCACAGACGGAGGCCTGTCTACTGCAGGCTGCTCTAGCAGCTGATCCTCATCGCATTGACGACGATGGAGGCTGTGCTGCAGGTTCACCACATGCTTCTGGAGGAGAGGGGGCAGTGAGGGCACCAAGGGGAGGTAGGCCGTGGCCGCCAGTGAATTGGCCCCAGCATTCCCCTGTTTCCCCCTGCTGTACCTCCCCTTACAGTCCCCCATCCCACTGTACAGTCCCTGTTCCCTGTCTCTTTCCCTCACTTTCCTACCCTTCCCCACTCCCCTGTTGCTGTATATAGTTTATTTGAAATATATCTAGTTTGACTTACCTGTCTGTGTCAGTGTCTGCTCTGCAGGTGGCGTGAGGAGCCATGCTGCAGTGGCCCAGTGCCTGTCCGAGTGGTGTGCATGTGTCAGGGCATGTGTTGTGCTTCCGTGGTTCACTGCTGTATGCTGTGGTGTGTCCCACTGTGGTGGTGTCCCTCCCCTTGGTCAGTGGCTGTGCCTTGGGGTGCCCATGGGGTGGCTGTCATGGGTGTGTGGCGGTGAGTGCATGGTGATAGCACATGGCCATGGTCTTTGGTCAAGTACGCTGTGTTGGGGTCCCTGCTCAGCACTGTGTGGCCTGTCCCATGTGGTCTGCCATGCTACGTGGTTCCCGGCGTGTTCCATGCCTACTGTGTGGGCCACCTATGTGCCTGTGTGGTGTGTGTGTGTGTGTGTGTGTGTGTGTGTGTGTGTGTGCTTGGCTGCGTGGTCCTGGGTGTGGCCTGCTCTGGTCTAGGTGTGTGGGGGGCACAGCCTGCAGCCTGCAAGGGAGGGCTTCCTTGGTGACCCTCCGTTGGCCATTGGCACCCCCTGTTGCCTACTATCTGTGCCACTGTTGTGTTCTGGGGGGGTCTGGGTGCCTGTGTGCACCCCGCTGTTCCCTGCTGGTGGTGACCTCCTGTGGCTTGTCACTGTGCTTCCTTGGCTCTGTCCCTGGGTCTCTTCTTTGTGCCATGCCCCCCTCTGTTGCTCTGCTGCTCAGTTGCTGGTGGTTCTCTTTCTGTGCTATGGCACAACTGTACTTGCATCATGGCACAACTGTGCTTGCACCATAGTGCAAGCCTGGTTGCACCATGGTGCAACTGTGCCATATTCAGCTGGGTTGTGCTGGTGCAGTGTGGCAGGCCCAACCTCTGAATATGGCTCCTGTTGCACCACAGTGCATCAGATTTGCGCTGTCCTGGACTTGCACCGGCCTTTGGCACATTTCTGAATATCTGGGCCTAAATATTTAGCATTTTAGCACCACTGATGCACAGTGAAACATTTTAAACATACACTCAGTTCATATTCACTGGTGCAGAGTTAAAACCAATGCATATAAATGCATGCTGTCCACAGACATGCAGTACTTCTGTGGTGCGACTTCTTGTCCCAATTTGGAAAACTTTGGCATCAGCTGAGTTGCATAGCATTGCCAGCAACACATTTACTAACTAGCTAAGCTTGGGCAAATGTTCATGCTGCCATGCATAGTTTGCCAAAATGTATACAGACTGACCGATGTTTCAGTGGACACTTCATGTGCAGTTTTTATGTACAAAGACCATTCGTCTTCAACTGCTGAATCAAATAGAGGTATTATCTTGCTGTAGTTCTCAACATTGTTGGACAGCACTGGAACTTTCTTTGAACCCAAGATCCTGACATTGTAAAAGAACTGAAAAGTGGGTTGGTTGTTTGTGTTCAAATAGCCATGCAATTCTGTGGCAGAGTCATGGAATGCTTGTCGTTTCTTTTGATCTGGGGCATTCTCTTCTTTGTACTGCAGTCGAGTCAGCAGGTCACTTACAATATTGTACACATCTGTTGGTAGTTCGCTACGGGATTCAAACTTAAGCAACGTTTCAATAGTAAGCGTTGCTTCTTATTGTATGATCAACAGGTTTTGCTGAAGCACTTTATTCTACAGAAGGGTGCAGTGTTCACTTAAAGCAATAGTTTCATCTTCATTTTCATTTCTTGGACTACAGAACCTTTATAGCATGCAACATGTGTGTTGTGATAGTCAACAGCCAGGAACCAAGAGTTTCACCATGTGACAGCAGGTTCTGGTGGTAAGGTTGTATTTTGCACACCAGCATCAATAAGATAATCATGGTGATGTACACAGTGTAGAGGGACTCTGCAGAATAACTTTTTTATTAATGCACACAATCCATTAACCTCTGGGAAAACTGGATGCCATCATTCCCTAAGTAATGCACTGACGTGAGCCCAGCATGTTACATGAATGCAGTTGTTCAGTACGCCAGCTAAAATGCCCTGAAATTATTTCTGCATGTATTTAGCATTGTCAGCTATATATTCAACAACCCTAGAAAAGTCAATGTTGTATTGTATAAGACTCTTTACAACAGCCTGTGAAACTGTAGAGTGGTTCACACATTCAAGTTCAATGGTTTCTGCTAGCTTCATACATACAGTACATTGTTCTTTTGAAGTTCCAAGCGATGCAGCAAATTATTGGCAACATATCTATTCAAGTTGTCTGTGTATTCAACAGTCATTGCAACATATTTACCTTCCACCGCATCCATCACTTGTTCTTTGTGTGACTCATAGACATGCGGGGATGCATCCTGCAGCCTTTGGAATGACCCCACTGTTTTTAACATGCTCTACAAAAAATGCATGCAACTGAGGGTTGTCGCTTTTCTCCAGGGGTATATTTGTTGCAAAGCATGCCCCAATCCAACCTGTAACAACCTTCCCTCTGAAGGGCTGTATTTCAGCCACTTTCTTAAATGCAGTGGCCACTGCAACTTGTTTTTCAGGAATTGGACATTCACCACTTTGAGCTTTTCTTCTGCTCACATTGTTTTTTTCATGTCTAGGCCCCTTCAAGTGATCTACAATTCTGTCATGCTTTGCATGTTCTAGCAGCTTGCTGCAAAAAGTGTAGAACAAATTCTGCCCATCACCATGAAGAATGTCAGCTACAAATTCTCGTACATGGTCTTCTGGCTTAACTATGCTGGAAGCTGTAACATCTGTCTGCCATGGGGGCATGGCAAATACTGCACTTGAACATTCAGAACAGGAAAGTTCACCATGGGAAAGTTCAGTACAGGAGAGTTTAGCGCAGAAAAATTAAACAGCTGGAAATCTGGTCACTCATTTCACTCTATGGTTATCTATGGCAGCATGGTGTTGTAATAGTAAAGCTATGCTCATACAGTACCTCAAATTTCACTGGAACAGTGATCCATGGCGGTGTGGTGTTATAATAGTAAATCCAAACTTAAATCTGAAATTTCACATATGTAAAGCCTGTAAACCAAGTACCGTTGTATGCTTCCTTCATTTCTTAGAGTGTATGTATCATGTTACTTTTATACTGCATTGCTGCTACTATCAGACTTTTTATTTTGTACTTGTATTATATTGCCCTTGACAGGACCTACCTGTAAATGAGCATGCTCAATGGAGTTTTCCTGAAAATAAACTTGAAACTTGAACTTAAAACTGGAGTGGTAATCCATGATGGCATGGACCAAATTTCCGGCTGTTTAATTTTTCTGTGCCAAACTTTCCTGCACTAAACTTTCCTGTGGTAAACTTTCCGGTTCCAAACTTTCCAGTGCCATAGTTACCTACACCCCTGCCTTGAAACCCTCTGTGCTGGTGGATGCAGCTGCGTTGACTGAGGGTTCAAGGTTAACTACTTAAATAGAATTCTCTCAAATCACTCCCAAGATTACTCATAGGTCTTCTCTCTTGCATGTTTTGCACATGGAAAATGTGAAAATGTTATCTCCCCAACATACACACACATTCACACACAAATAAATACATCATGCTGTGGCAGGCTGGCCACTTAATATTTGACAGCCTCAGCTATTACTTTGTTTGTGTGAAATAGCCCCATTCAAACATATTTTTTTTAACTCTTTGTGTGCTCCTACTTACCATCCCCGGACTCTCTCCAGTGTGGATACTCGATTCTGCATTCTTCCGTCCTGCCTGAAGTCTTGTGTAGCCACCACTGGTGTGTCCATCTCTGCTGCCAGGACCGCCCGACCCCCCCCAGCTCTGAGTCCCCCAGGGTGGGACCACTGACTCCTTATTAATGCTCTGTCTACACTCTGATAGAGTGAACAGGCTAGTGAAGCACCAGAGGTAGGCATGGAGGACCCGGCCGTGAGTATGGAACCACTGAACCCACCTTCACCTACCAGGCATAGGGCCCATTTTCCTTAGTTTCTCCCCTCTGATGCAGACATGCCATATCATCAGCTTCATTGATAGGCTGCTCCAGCCGCATCCCACAGATACCCCCTACAGCCAGATCTGCATTGGCTATCCCCCCTGTGGTGCAACACCTCCTGGCAACTGCCAGGAGCCACCACCAGGTGGGGAATCCCCAGACCCCACCCCAGGAGAGGAGAGCAGTCCTCCAGATGCTTAATCCTCTCCTCCCCCACCGGCCTGAGTGTCACTCCCGAATCCAGGTCACTGGCATGGTGCGAAGTGTGGTACCAGTGCCTCAACCTTCAGCACCACTGGGCTGTCCCCCATTCAAACAAAAATGCCAGTGCTTGTAAACTGAAACCACTACAAACACTGCTGTAGCTTGCTCCATCTGAGGCTAGATGATCCTCCCAGTCAGCAGTAAGCCCTATTGAAAGAAAATGCCACATTAATGGCATGAAGGTAAGGTAAGTCTAGGTGTTCCCTCCTCCCTGTAAGAGCTTGTAAATTGAAACTGGTCAGGGAGAGAGCAGGCAGAAAGAGTAACCAAGATGAAGATAAGCACAGATGAATGAAATGTGCAGTTGGCTGTGTGAAGGGAAGGGAATGCATGTGGTCAGCTGGGGTTGCTAGTAGAGAGAGTGCTGCGCTTTGTTTGGAGCTGGAGCTGGAGACAGGGGGAGAGAGTGAGAGAAAGAGAGAGACAAAGAAACAGAGAGAGAGAGAGATTTCAAAAATGGAGGTATATTTTTTCCTCAGACAATGTGGGATTTTTTTTAGATGGTTAGGAACTGGGAAAAAAGTTTTTCTAAAACAAGACAGAAAAACACAGCCAACCGAATGAAGGGAAGGGAACACATGTGGTTGGCTAGGGCTACAAGTACAAAGTGCGAGTGTTCTGCTTTATTTTGAGCAGGCTGTGGCTGCTGGAGGTTGGTTGAGCTTGCTATATGTGTACTGTGTACATTTTCTGTGTTAGGATAAGCACAGGTTGGCTAGAGTAGAGTGAAGACACTTTGCCTTGGATTACTGGACCGGGATGGTTAAGAAGTGGTCAAAAGTTTTTTTTTAAAACAAGATGGAAAAGCCCAGCTGACCGTGTGAAGGGAAGGCAACACACGTGGTCAGCTAGGGCTGCTGGTCATTGGTGTAGCTTGCACTGTTTGGTGTCCCCCACCCCTGTAAAGTGTAAAAATTGAAAACTTGGAGTCTCCCCCTCATTGTTGCAGGCTGGTAAGGCTTTGCTGTGGGCTTGCTGCTTGTGGTATGGCATATGATGGAGACTGTTTTGTGCCAGGGAAAAAATGATGAATTTCAGCAGGCATTGAAGGATTTCAGTTGGGAGGCATGAATTTGGTGAAAACCATGGTAATTTCAGCAAAAGCCAGAGTTCACTGGCCATAATGATCACTGAGAGACTCTTCCAGGAAACCAGATGAAGCTATGGACCCAATTCATGAAGGATGATGCAGGGCTTACGCCAAGCCCTGCATCATTCTCAGTGTTTGGTGCAGCTGTGCCAAAGCCCTTTTGCACAACGCAACCCGATTCAGGAAGGGCTGTTGCATTTGTGACCACTTCCATGGTTTATGGCTGCTTGTGCCAACGTTTTGGCACAAGCCCCGTAAACTGGATCTCTCATGGATGCAAAGTTAGACTGTGGGGAACTGGTCTAACTTGCTGTGTCTGGAGCATACGATCGTGAATTGCAATTGGTGACAAATGTCTGCTGCAAGCCCCCTGCACCGTCTGTTCTGCACACTGGGGATTTGAGGCAGATGCAACTCTTTTGTGACTCGGGCCCTATGTGTTCTATCCTACTTACAAGAAGCCAATTCAGCAAATTATGTTGATTAATTTTCAAGTTTAAATGAGTAGGCAATTTCAATTATCTGTTGAAATTGTGAATGAAGTAAATCATCTGTGATTTTTTTTTTTATTATTTTATTTTTAAACAGTATAACAAGATGCCAAAAAACAAGGAACAATACAAAGTAAACATACAATTTTAACAACTATATACATACAGTGACTGTAATCAAATATTCAACCTACTACACATATAATGGAAGTAAGAATGTGAACAAAGAAACTTGAACATGGGTAATATTAGGAACCAAAAAAAGCGAAGTATATAAGCCAAAAGGCATAATATACCATTGAAGTTATCCAAAATAAATACTACACAAGGGGCATTACATAGCTAATAATACTATAGAGGTCCCATATAAAGTATACAGCTTAGACCGGCATTTTTCATAAATTGCCAATCTATGGTGACTACTAGCTATTAATTTCTCAACTCAAAGAATAAACAATAACTCATTAAACCATTCCCTGTATGAAAGTGAATCCTGGTTTTTCCAATGGTGTAAAATCAGTCTTTTGATGGATATAGAGCTCATTGCCATATGACATTTCTACTCTTTCACAGGGATGGTTTATAGATCTCCAACAATACAAATCTCAGGTGTCAAAAAATCCTGAAGACCCAGAAGAGGGTCCATCCTCTCCAGAAAAGGAGTCTACATGGTGCAAAAATGACCGAATTTCAATATATTTTAAATAATGAGGAAATAGATATAGCCGCTGTAACTGAAACATGGTGGAACGATAACTCTGAGTGGTGTAACAATATATCAGGATATACAACATATTTCAAAAATAGAAAGGATAAAAAAGGAGGCGGTGTGGCATTATTTGTTAAAGAAAACATAAAATCAAAACAAACCGTGGATTTAATTAATAGTACATTAAGTGAAATTACATGGGTAGAAATATTATGTGACAATACTCCGAAACTACTGATTGGTCTATGTTACAGGTCACCTGACTCTAACTTTACAATAAACCAGGATATAATAAATAGTATAAATAAGTCAAATTATAACGAAATAATTCTAATGGTGGACTTTAACTTTCCAGGAATAAAATGAAATGAAAACACTGGTAGTAACAATATTGAAACTCTGTTTGTGGATACATGTACAACTAATGGATTGTACCAAGTAATAAATCAGCCCACCCACAACAATAATATTTTGGATCTAGTATTGACAGATATGCCTGATAAAATAACTAATATAATGGTTAAACCTCCATTACTATGTAGTGACCATATGATAATTACCTTTAATAACTACATGTTTTAAACCAGTTTTGGGTAAAACAGTAGTTAAAGATTAAAACAGAGCAAATTTTGTTAAGATTAAACAGATTCTATCAGAGTGGAAATGGGACAACAACCTAGATTGCACTAAGGCATTATGGAACAAAATCAAAAATAAAATTATAAACTTAGAAAATAATTATATACCAAATAGAACCTTGTACAATAAAAGAGGTAAAATTCCACCTTGGATGACAAATACTTTTGTTCAGTTTTCAATACTAAAACATATCCATCAATAGTCAATAAAATTCCAAAAGGGGGGGGAATACTACAAGTCTCAATGGCTGAGAGGGACCTGGGGGTGGTGGTGGATGTCAAGATGAACAACTCTGAGACTTGTAGGAGGGCAGCAGCCAAGGCCAACAGGATGCTGGGATGCATCGCTAGGGGGATCACCTCCAGAAAAAGGGAAGTGATACTCCCTCTGTATAACTGCTTGGTGAGGCAGCACCTGGAGTACTGCGTGCAGTTTTGGAGGCCACACTTAAGAGGACATTAACCTCCTGGAGAGGGTCCAGAGGAGGGCAACCAAAATGATTTGGGGGTTGGGGACAGGACCTAGGGAGGAGAGGTCGAAGAGCTAAATATGTACACTTTGAAGAGAGAAGGGACCGGGGACATGATAGAGGTCTTCAGGTACATGAAGAGGTAAATAGGGAGGAACAGTGAGGGTGCTTCGAAGGAAGGAGGAAGGGGCCACTAGAGGCATGGGTGGAAGCTGGGGGAAGATTCAGGGAGAAAGGAGGAGTGCTACTTCACTGAGAGGGTGGTAGAGCCATGGAATGCACTACCTAGGGGCTGGTTGAGGCAGAGACAGTGGAGGGGTTCAAGAGGGGTGGGACAGGTACAGGGAAGGGTTCAGGAAGCAAATTCCAATGCAGCAAGAATATCCGAAACTGGGAAGGAGAAGCCAGAGAGACAGAGAAGGTCAGCACCCAGGGTGGGGGCTGACCAAACGAGCAGACACGAAAGACCATTAGGCCTATTCTGCTGGCATTTTAGTATGTTAGTATGTTAGTATGACCCAACTATTACAATTTTAATTAAACAAAAATGTAGACTGTATAGAGCAATGATAAGAGACAGTAGTGATTATAATATCTGGAATTACAAGATCTCACAAAAAAAAATGTAAATACAAAATTAGAACAGTGAAAAAATAATTTGAAACAAAGCTGGTGGAAAAAGGTTTTATTCCTACATAAATAATAAAAAATCAAACTCTAAAAATATAGGTCCACTGGTGATAGATAATAGTGAAATATCACTTCAAGATAGTACAGATGAATTCAACAAATACTTTTGTTCAGTTTTCAATACTAAAACATATCCATCAATAGTCAATAAAATTCCAAAAGATACTTTAAATGAGATAACTAAAAAAGAGATTATGGACAACCTAAACAAACTAAACACAAATAAATCACCTGGTCCAGACAAGTTACATCTTAGGTTATTAAGGAAATTAAAGAATGGATAATTAACCCACTACATAAACTTTTTAACATGTCACTAAATACAGGGCATGTCCCAATGGACTGGAAAACTGCAGTTGTCACACCTATTTTTAAAAAGGGAAATCGATCACAAATTTCAAATTATAGACCCATTAGTTTAACAAGTATAGTAGGTAAAATGTTCAAAACAATATTAAAAACTAGGATTGAAAGTTACCTAAAGTAAAGGATTAGAAGACAAATCCCAACATGGTTTTAGAAAAACAGATCCTGTCTAACAAGTAACATGTTTTTATGAACACATAAGTAAATGTAAAGAAGATAATAAAAGCTATAGACGTAATTTATCTTGACCTATGTAAAACATTTGATAAAGTGCCACACGGACTACTAATAGATAAAATGGACAAACTTAGTATTGACAATCGGATCACAAATTGGGTAACTGATTGGCTAAAAATTGTACTCAATGTGTTGTATAAATGGTCATGTATCAGGTATGAGATTTGGTGACGAGTGCGGTGCCTCAGGGATCGGTCTTGGGACCGATTCTGTTTAACATATTTATATCAGATATGACATCAAATTTAAACAGTTTAGCCATAAAATTTGCTGATGACACTAAACTAACAGCCCAGATAGACACTAAGAAAGATTACCAAGAACTCGTAAATGACTTAAAAAAATAGAATTATGGTCTGTAAAAAAACAAATGACATTCAGCAATGAGAAATGCATTGTTATGCATTTCAGAAAAAATAACTTGCATCATGGTTACACATTAAAAGGACTGATAATAAAACCTGTAAATCAACAAAATGATTTAGGTGTTATAATAGACTCGGATCTAACATTTCATGCACATTACAATAACATCATTAATAAAACAAACAGGCTAATAGGATGCATAAAAAGAAGCTTTACATCCAGAAATAGAAAATGCATTATTCCACTCTATAGGGCCTATGTGAGGCCTCATTTGGATTACTGCTCCCCCTTGTGGAATCCATACCTGAGAAGGGATGTAAATAGAATGGAGGGGGTGCAGCGGAGGGTTACCAAAATGGTGGAAGACATATCGATCATGAGCTATGAACAAAGATTGGACGAATTAAAGATGTATTCCCTGGAGCAGAGAAAAATAATAATAGAGATGTACTTTTTATGCATAAATTATGTGGGGAGGAAGAGTTACTAACACTATTAAATCTATCTTATAATAAACATAATTGTAACTTAAGAAGCTACAGTTACCAATTATCTCTAACATACCCCAAAAATAATAAAAGGAGATCCTTTTTTACCCAGAGAATAATAACCTTGTGGAACTCATTACCTAATTCCTTGTTTGATAATAGAGATCACAAAATCTTTAAGAATAAACTCGATTCAATCCTGTTAAAATAAACATGGAAAGTACCAGCTTGGCTGGAGACATATCAAAATGGGCCTCGGCTTTCTGTATGCCTATACCTCCTAGTATAACTCCTAGTATAATCTTCTCCCAAAGGGCACAGATGGAACTATACTCCTATAAAGTATGTAATAAAGTACCCTTCCCTAGCCCACATCTAACACACACTGGCGAGGGAGCTTTACCCATCCTTACTAATTTGTGGGGAGTATAGTAAAGGTTGTGCAAAATAAAAAATTGAACCAAGTGTAGTTTATCCTGAGTAATATATGAAAAAAGATCCTTCCATATCAGAGGCAAATTAAACGAAACATGTGGAGAGGCATTAGTCGAATAGAAACAGGAACCATCCAAGGACTTGGTCAGTTCCTGAAGAAAGGCTCGGTACACTTTGGAAATAGCATGGGGAAGCGAGGCCAAGGTTTTAAGGGAAGAAATAAAATAATTAGACATGGTAGACCATGGTGGAGGTCCCATATAAAAAGCAATTACATGTTTGAGTCAAAAATATTTAAAGGCCTTATTAGTTGAAAAGTTAAAATGGTTTCTCATATAGTCAAAGAGAACAAGACATCCTTCAGAAAGTATGTCGGAGAGGGAAATAGTGTCAATGTTTTGTAGCCACCCTCGTGGGATAAGGCTGCTGCCAATTTTAAAATTCAGATTCTTAAATATAGATTGGGTTATATCTATAGTAAAATTTAAAAAGCGAGCCTGGGACAGTTGTTCATGCACTAAAAGTGAAGTTCCAATCACGGCCTGACATAGGGAGTGGGGAAGTAGCCTATACTTCATGTAGATAAGGGACAGAGGGGAAATTCCAGAGATGCAAATCAGTTCTTGTTCAATAGTAAGCCAGAGTGGCATGTAGGAGGGGTGGACTTCCTTTACCCCCAGACAGGACCACTGAAAATATTTGCTAATATGAATAACCCAATAATAAATCCCTTAATTTATTTATTTAGTTTTTGTTGCCCAGGTAAGTGCACTAGACAAAGTCTGCCTATTTTCAGGCAAGACCCCAGAGAGGGGGATACAGATGAATGCCAACTGACCTTGAACCAGATTAAGCTGTTAGCAGTAGTTTTAGTGAATGGTATTTTTAGTGAATTGCCATCCTCTTCCTTGTTTGGAAGCCGTCAATTTATGATATGCCCAATGGAGAGGTTTCCCAGCCCAGATGAAGTTAGAATATATAGAGTGTACCATTTGAACCATGTTAATAGTAGATATAATTGTAACATTTGCAGGGAATAAAAAAAATCCTTGGAAGGACATTCATTTTTACTATATTATCTCTGCCCCAAAGAGTAAAAGACAAGGACACCCAATGCTCTAAGTCAGATTTAACCAAGTAATTTTATTGTCCAAATTGAGTTTCTTAAGTAAGGAGATATCTGTCAAAAGTTCTATACTCAGATAATGCAAATTATGGGTGTCCAAACTAAACCAAATTGGGAAATGTCAGAGCCAATACTTCGGATAGACATGGCCAGGTTAATTACATAAAGTAAAACTATCATTCGCATAAATAAAAAGTGAATAAGAAGAGGAACTTAAAGGGATCATGGTAATAAGGGGATCAGATTTCATTTTCACCAGCAGGGGCTACAAATGCAAATTAAATAAAAGAGGGGAGAGGGGGCATCCTTGCCTAGTTCCATAGTACAAAGTAAATAAAGGTGAAAGTACCCTTATTTCAATAAATTATGGCACTAGGGCATGTATAGAACACCTGGAGCCAGGTAATGAACTGTGTAGGGAAACCAAACTTCTCCAAAATGGTAAACAAAAAAAGGCCATGAGACTCTATCAAATGCCTGCTCGGCATCTAGGGAGATCAAAACAGCAGGTTGATTAAAATCCCTAGACACCGAGAGTATGTGAGCAGGTTTTCAAAGATGATCAGTGGCCAACCTAGTGGGCATAAAGCCCACTTGCTACAGACTGATAAAAGGACCCCATATATTTTTAATACGGGAAGAAATAATTTTAGAAATAATTTTAATATCCTGGTTGAAAATGGGAGAAATTGGATGGTAATTAGAAGTTAGTTCAGGATCATGGCTGGACTTGGGAAGAAGAATAATTAAAGCTTCAGCCAGGGTTGGATCAGAGAGTCCATTGTCTAAAATATCTGTAAATACCTGGATTAATATTGGAGCCAAATCTTTGGCATAAGTTTTATAAAAATTGGTAGTAAACCCGTCTGGGCCAGGGGCTTTATCAAGAGTCAAAGACAAAATGGCCACAAGAACTTCTTCCGTAGTAATTGGTTGGGTCAAGAATGACTGCTGGGCAGTAGATAAAGTGGGAAGGGAGATCATAAGAGGTAAGAGGAAAAGAGAAGCTAAAGAGTGTGGGGGTAGACAGGGGACCATAAAGTAACTTACAATAAACATAACATTTGTGGACTATTTTTCTGGAAAGAGTCTTAAGAGAAAGGTCTGTAGGAGAACAAACAGGAAGAATAAGCTAGGATGTCTCCTGTTTATGAAGCTGAAGGGCCAATAACTTCCCTGTTTTTTCACCTTGATCTATATACCATGATTTCATCTTAAACTAGCGAACTCCACCCTTTCCCACAGGAGTTCCACATATTGGGCCATTAAAATTTCTAGCTCTAATCTGAGGGCTTAAGAAGAGGATGGAGTGAGAGATTTCTCTAAATCTCTAATTTTTTGCAACACTGAAAGTTCTTGTTCTGGTGAATCTTCTTCTGTTTTGTTGCCAAGCGAATAAATTCACCCTTTAATATAGCTTTACAGGCTGCCCACTCCATATCCCACAATAGTTCCCCAGTTATCCTGAATAAAGTTATAAAGAGCTTAGCGAATATGATTAGCAATATAGGTATCTTTTAATAACTGATTGTTAAGTTTCCAAATAGAGCCCTGATCCATATTAGGTTCCAATGAGTGGATAAGCCAAACCAAAGAATGATCTGATAAAAGTCAGGGGACTATGTTGCAGGCGTGAAGCCCAGACAGGATGGAATGACTCACTAAGAAGTAATCAATCTGAGAATAGGATTTGTGAACTGGGGGAAAAAAAGTAAACTGTTTATGATTTGGGTTAATGATTCTCCAAGAGTCACAGAGACCCAAGGAGTCCATATATCAGAGAGGGAGCATTGGGCAGGAAAGAGACCCATAAGAGACCCATAGTAGATATATGGGATCGGCCAAGGTCACAGATGAGTATTAAATTTCAGTTGCCCCCTTAAAAAGTTTGCAGATGGGTGAAAGGGGCAAGAGATGTAGTTAAAGATATAGAAAATTGTGGGGAATCCATACTATGACCATAAACCCCTCCAAGAAGGACTTCAACCCTGCCCAAAACACCATGCAAAAAAAAAACAAAGCGACCATCTGGGTACAAAATGCTTTGTGTAAGAACAAAAGACACAGTTCTTGCTATCAAAATAGCCACCCCTCTTTCTGTAGTGCTGGTGTCCGCCCCATAAATCTGACCAATACAATCCCTGTGAAAAAGATGACATTCGTTATACATCAAATGGGTTTCTTGCAGAAAGGTGATATGAACCTACAACTGTGCTAAGTGTTTAATAATTTAATATCAGTTTGTTTTATCCTGTGCCCCTTTAACATTCCAAGATGCAAACTTCACTCTGTCCAACATAACATACAATTTAATACACTGATAAGGTGTCCAATAAAAATACATCCAAGCATATGAGGATTGCACCCACTGCAAATCCCCTTCCCCCCCCAGAAACTAACCAGTAAAACACCATATTGTAAAGAAAAAAAGGCAACCCACATGAGTACCAAACACCCCCCCTGGTCGCAGAACCACACTCCTGCAGTCTGGTCCACATAGGGTTGCTCAGAGGGGCTGTCTGTAGTCCCTGGCTAAACTATAAAGCCCCATACAGGCAGCAAAAATAACAGAAAATACCCAAAGGTCACAAGTATGAGTGACTGGACACAGAAAAAATGCATAAACGATAAAAACCATACAAATAAATAGGAAAATCCAACTAGAAAAAAATTATCAGCTGGTAAGGAGACCAGGGGAGGGTGAAAGACTTGCCAAAGAAAAAAGTAATGGAGAGTGTGAAAGTACCAAAAGGAGCTAGAAGTAGGTGGAGAAATGCAGAAGCCTTGAAAAAAAAAAAGTAACTTAGTATGGCAAATAAAAGGACAATATCAAACCGAAAAAAGTAAAGAACAACTACAGTACATGCCAACTCTGGATGTGAGAGAAGGAGGCAGCAAGAAGAGAAATTGTAACAAAATCACGAGGAATACAGGAAGAACCAAAAGAGGAAGAAGGCAAATAAAATAGCTGGAAAGTGAAAACAGAAAGGAGAACCTAAAACATAGCGGAAGAACAGCATGTAGAAGAGTCTGGCACTCTAGGACATCAGTTAAAAAAAACGTAGCATCATAACTTCCAAAATGCATTAGACTGCAACATGGAAAGGTCAAACATGAAAGCCCATAGATGGAGGAATTCATCGTTAATAAAGTCAGCTCCGGGGCATTGAAAATGCAAGAGCCCTTATAATTTATTTATTTATTTCTAGGAAGTACCTTTGAGCCAAAGGCTCATTTACAGAGGTTCCACATCGTAGTAATACATGGGCATAACGTAATTTACAATGGTTACAAGTACATAAGCAGATACAAGGAGGTTCCATGCCTAGAAAGACATGAATGCATCAGGTTACAGAGGTTACATAATTACTATAACCGGGATTACATAAGTAAAAATATACAGACACACAATTTAAAGCAGGCTAGGTTGACAGATTGTTAAGTGAACAACTTGAGAATCTACAGGATATAGAGTGAAACAGGTAGGGAACAGGGGATGATATAGTCTGTAAAATAATTAACTAACACTAAATGCAAAGAGGCGAGAACTTGGGGGCAGCAGCTCTTTTGTCTTAAGTGCTAAAGAGTGTAGTCATAAAGGAGGGCAGATATTAAGCAGCTAGACTTGCAAAAGCATTCCTGTTTCCCCTATTGATGAATAAAAGGATCAGAAGTGAAAAAGGCTAAATAGACTAATACACAGTGCACCTTAACGCTCTGTAACAATGAGGATAAAATATAAAAGGGGTGGTCCAACAAAGATGAAAAGTCATCACTCATTCATAGCTGCCAAAGACAAAAAGTCCATTAAAGAGCCAGCATAAGCCATTAATGGTCCATAAAAAAAGACATGAGAAAATGAATGAAAGTGTCCCTTGCATTACTCGATGATCAGTACAGCATGTCCAGGCTTAGGTCGGTGAGCAGGAGTCTGGTGCTGAGGAAATAGGTTGGGGAAATACTTCAGCAACTCACTCTGGGTTTCAGCAGCAATCTGAAACTGTCTTTCCCCTGATGGAGTTGTAACATACAGAGTTGCAGGGTATCTTAGCCAAAAACGGGTACCTGCAGCATACAGTTTACGTTTTATTTCTTTGTATGCTTGCTGTTTAGCACCCACACTGGGGCTTAAGTAACTGAAGATGAAAATACGATCCCCCTCCCGCCATAACTGATTCTGTGCCTGGATTTTGGTCAAAACATGAATTTTGTCCCTAGAAATTGAGCAGATGGACAATAAAGAAAAAAGGCTTTTCCCTGGGATTAGGAAGAGGTCTTAAAGAACGATGGGCACGCCGTATGATATATGTTGAGACATGTGGTGAAGAACCAGCAAATTTTTCAAACAGTTGCTGTACAAAAGACATGGAGCCTTTGCCTTCAGCCCATTCCGGGATACCCAATATAATTAAATTGTTCCTTTGGCTCCATCCTTATTGACCGTCCAATTTCTCCTCGAGGTGGATAACTTTGTGGCGTGACTCAGTCAGCTCCGGCTCATACTTATGAGCTCGGTCTTCTAAGGATGAAATACGGGCTTCTGTATCTGATATGTGGCAGCTGAGCACTTCATGAGTTGGCATCACTGCTTTAAAATCAGTGACCAGTTCAAAAAGCACCTCTTTAATTGTTTGCATGTCATAGAAGGAAGAAGCGTCGGTCTCTGGATCCGGGGAGATGGGTGGAGAGGCATCTTCTTTAGGGCATTTGGAGGGTGGCGAGTGAGGTGGTAGAGCCTCCGATGGCATAGATACCAACATACTCTGGTGATCCTTTGTCAAATCTAGTAAAAACTGCAGCAATATGCAGGTAATGGTCTCCTCTAACTGATTATACTAGCCTGTCATGGTAAATCCTGAAGGGCTGAGAAAAAAATATAGATTTTTATTAATGGCACAGAGAACTAGCATGAGAGCATCCACTCATCAGCCTGCCGTCATGTGACCCTCATCATTTGTGAATTTAAGGGCTTCATTCCTAAACCAATATAAACTGAACTCACCTAAGGCGATAAGCTCATATTGACCTAGGTAAGAGGCTAGACCTACAAAATTATTTAAACCCTTAAAACTTTGTTTAGGAGGATTATATATATATATTTTATTTTTTTTTTCAACTTTATTTATCCTCCTTCGGTGGGCCACCATTGTTGTCTGCCAACCCTACCAGTCTCGGGGTCTTTCGGGGTCTTATAGCGCCATACACACCCTGGCAAATCCCCAGAGCTGGTCTGGAGGCTTCATCCTCAGTGGCCCCCATGTTTTCCTTCATTTTCTCCTCTCGGTTCTACTCTCCAGACCCCAGAAGTGGTGATGCATGCACGTGGAGGGGCACATGCTCACCACAGCTCCAGTGCCAGTCTCTTCAACCCTCCCTCAGCCTAACGCTGGCAGTTCTCAGAGTGATGTAACC
This sequence comes from Neoceratodus forsteri, assembly GCA_016271365.2. Classification (NCBI taxonomy): domain Eukaryota; kingdom Metazoa; phylum Chordata; order Ceratodontiformes; family Ceratodontidae; genus Neoceratodus; species Neoceratodus forsteri. Next base: position 1,299,943,892 of record CM057455.1, read on the forward strand.
ACTCCAGCCTCCACCAGTGGGTGGCCAAGCTCCGCGGACACCTGTTCCTCCCTTCCAAGGCAGAGGACCGCCAGCCGGCAGCCACTCGCATCCTCCCCCTCCGCTGACCTCTGATGACACAGGCTCATTCCCAAACCTGGGTCACCGGCATGGTGCGAGGTGTGGCGTCCAGCGCCTCAACCCTCAGCACCACCAGGCCGGCCATTTAGGAGGATTATAGACATAACAAAGCTTCAGTTTTGTGTAATTATCAAACTTAATTTGCATAATCAAAAGTTCCAAACTACTTTGTAGGGATACTGGGATGTCAAGTACATCAGTAACCATACTCCTTGCCTCCCTCATGTACCTTTAGGACAATCCTTTCTAAAAATGGAATAATTTGGAATTGTAACATCACTGTCCGGGACAGAGGGGTAAAGCCAGGTCTCACTGATTGCCAAGATATCTGGCTTGTAGTATGCAGTCCAGGTTTTAATTTTGTGAAATTTGGAAAAAATATTTTAAGCACTAAAATGTACAATTGTAAACTCTTGTTTCATAGGGTTGAAGTAACCAGCTTCAGGACCATTAGGAATAACAAAAGAACCTGGATTCTCCTCTGTATTACCCAAAAGTAGTAAACTGCTGAAAAGCCAAATTAAAGTTGATAGTTTAGTTAAGACCACAACATAAAATGTAGTTTTGCATATTGAATAGCCTAAAATGTGCCCCAGAGTCTTATTACTGCCCATTAAATGTGTCCAAGTTAGATTGAAATCATTATTTAAAACTAAAAAAGAATGCAAGTCAGTGTATCTTTCACTCATGCCCTCCACAATATCATTACCAGCTATTATAAAATGGGCTTAAGAAATCCAAGTCTCTGATTGGCTACTACATCATCTCAGCCGTGTCCTTACCAGATGATATAGTAGCCAACCGGGACTTTTGCCCACCAACAAGCCAAATGACCAAAAAAATCAATGAGCTCTGCCAAGCATTAACAGAAACGTTGACTGGCAGAGCTCACTGAAGCGGCAGCACAACAGCACTCGGTAGGCACAGTAACGGAACACTAGCATTCACATAGAAATCGCCTCCATCTGAACGTAATAAAACTTCGCATCTTTTCAAATCTTTCTCACTTCTTGTCTGCCCCTGCCAGCATTACCAGCATTACTGCCGAAACCCCCTAACAAAACCAAAGCGGTATTTTTTTAAACATCAACGGCAAATAACGTGTGAAGCATACCTACCCGGCCGCACCATCGAAACCACCAGCAAAGCACTGCTCCTCACGCACACTCACCAGGCACTCGCTTTCCTTTTTAAAATAAAATAACGGCAAATCTGCCCATAACAACGAAAGCAGGAAACAGGAACAAGGAATTCCTCTGTTCTCACGGTGTCTGGTGAGGACAGGCTCGCTACCAGTCAAAACAGCTGCTCCTCTGTTAACACGCATTCCTAACTAAACACAGCCAAAGAAACAAATATAAAAAACCCAATAAAATAAAAGGCATACTCTGAATTAATTCGTAACTTTTTGTGTGCGGGGGGGAGGAAGACAATAAATACATCCCAAATAAACTTAATAGGAGGGACTATTTTTTACTGTTTTCACTATTTTAAACCTTTTCTTATGTTTCTCTTTTTTTTTACATTAAAAATTAAAAATACTTTGCAAGGGCCCATTTATAAGCATAATAACACACTCCGAGGTGTGGGTTACGTGCTGATAAAACACGCCTAGTGGCATAAGGCACTGCGGCACAAGCGCCTCGTGCCTTAGTACACCCCTAGGCGTGCTCTTATCAACCGCGTAACCCACACCTCGTCGTGTGTTATTGCTTACATAGAATATCAGAAGTTAAAACTAAGTACACAAGAGCATCCCAAACATATACCGCTCAGGGCTATTTTGGAGTGCTCTTACAGGCAGCCTCCATGAATCCTTTTCAGCTACAAGTTCCATCTGATTATCAGCAAATCAATCAGTGCAACAGAAAGATCAGGAGCAAGCAATTCAAGAGTCTTGGATCTTAAAATGAATAAATGTTGTGCAGAGTTAGGACCAAATACAGAAGTTCAAAAATTTTAGAGTCACAGATAGATGGCTCAGCATTATCCAGCATGACCCTCCTCTCAGTAGTCCAACATTTGATTATTAGGCATGCAAATGTAATAGGACTACTACATGGAATTTTACATCTTCACCGCATCCCTCTGTCCATGCAAGATCAGACTGCTGCCATCAGGTCTTATCAGACCTACAGAAAATACCCTCAGACTGTGTGGAAAAGCTAGACCATAAATATGTAAAAATTTAAGCAAACCATGTAAAATGGTAAAGGAAACTCCAGTCCTCACCATCTAACTGCTGTTCCTAAAGACTGACCGCTACCACCTAGTCGGTCTAGAGTAGTACTTCTGCACAAGCAGGGAAAATGAGACAATCCTTGCTTTAAATAATCATAATTATTAAAAATCAGAACTAGTAAGGTTAAATGCTGACTAAAATATAATCTATTGCTAGCAGAGAGAAAGAGAGAGAGAGAGAGAGGTAAAGGCTGTTGGGCCGTTAAGCTAACCACAGTTATGGCAGTGTCTACCCCGTTATGGCAGTATTCCCCATGTGACGCCAGTGCTTCCTCCCACTTATACCAGTGTCTCAGTTGCCGTGGTTTCTCCTCCCAGTTAAGGCAGTGTCTCCTCTCAGTTACAACAGTGTCTTCTCCCAGTTCCATTAATGTCTCCCCACTTATGGCAGTGTGTCCTCTGAGTTACATCAGTATTTCATGACACTAATTATGCCAGTGTCTTCCCTCAGTTACACCAATGTCTCACTTACACCAGTGTCTCTTTCCTGTCCCAGTTACACTCTGCTTGCCTAATAGATAACAGAAGAGAGCTGTCACTTCAATGGAAATACATTCTGCAGTTTACAAAACTAATCTGCAATACATGCTGCACACTTAGGATTTAAAGTGGTTTTTAATGACGTTTCCTCTGTTTTGCAAAATTACATGGAATCAAAATTACAACTTTTGTGGTAATTTCACAACCAGATTTTAGATTTTGCTGTACAATACTTCTTTTATTTTTGTGCTACTTGTTTATGCTCCACCCCTGGCCCTGGTTGGCCCTCATCCAGCCGCAGTCCAATGCCTCCATTCCTTCAGGCCCTCGCCCCTGTAACCCCCATGGTTTACCCTCCATGGTGGGGCAGCAGGGCCCCCCACCAGCTGACAGGATCCAGTTTCAGGGCATTACTTCTGGAGATGGAGCATGACAGGGACAGCCATCAAGCTGCAATGACCAGCCACCAGGATCTTTTTTCTCAATTTTCTTCCACCTGCAGGAGCCAGGCATGCAATGGCTCCTGCGATGGGCTCGTGCACACACCTGCATGTGGCCCTGCCAAGCATCTGCCATGCTCCCGCCCCACTTGCCTTGCGGCAGCATAGCGCTGAGCCCCGGTCTCCACCAGGGGTCAGGCGTATGCCGACTACAGGTTACCCCCCTCCTCAGAGATGGAGAGCTGTCCGTCGGATGCTCAATCCATCTTCACCCTGCTGACCCCTGGTGGCTCATGCTTATTCCCAAATGCGGGTTGCTGGCATGGTGCGATGTGTGGCATCCAGCACCTCAGCCCTCAGCACCACCAGGCCGGCTCGCAATACTTCTTTTAACAGATCAAACACATCAGTAATTGTTTTTCAGTTTATAAGGGAACATACTATACAGATGTACTGTGCATCAATCGTTAGGCATCAGTCTTGGTCTATATGCCCTTTTTTCACCTGTAATGATAATATCCCTTTATATGAATCTTTATAAGTATGCCTTTCTGATCACTGATGGACACATTTTATGACACTAGCTTTAGCATAGGCTAAATAGTGTAAATCAGGCCTGACCTGGTTATGGAGCATGGAATTTGATGTATACATTACATCATGGCACTGCAGTAATTCTGCAGTATGTAATACTGCTAGATATTTCATTTCAATGTATTCTTTTTTTATTTAGGCAAGCATTTGGGAATTAATTAGAGTTGATGAGTTATTTATATATAATTAATGGGTCTCCCCTTTTTACCATAGGGAGACCATGCCATAATTTGCCGTTATAAAGGAGCGTTTATAATGCCAAACACGCGCATGGCCCCCTCGCTCTGCGCATGCGCCCGGTGCACTGGCTCCCTTCCTGGGTCATTGCTTCCCTCTCGACCGCAACACAGCCCCAAGAGAAACATGGCAGTAAGTCACTTTTAAAACAAAAAGTGATATTTTGTACAAGTGTGGGCTAGCAAAATTATGTGGTCAACAAAATGAAAAGCTGACAAAAAATCTGTCGACAGATTCACCGGCCGAAAACCGAACTGGAGCACAGTCAGAGGAATGGCTGCTATTTTATATAATTGCTGTGGCCAAAAAGGGAAGACCCAGCAATTATATAAAATAAAATATGGGGTGTTGTGTGTAAACTTGAGGTTTACACACACCCCCGAGGTTAGATGCTTTGCACAAGCCCCTCGAGCTTCGGTCTTGGAGTTTATGTCTCATCTAACCCCTCGGGGTGTGTGTAAATTTCTCGTTACACACACCACCCCATACTTTATTCTATTTGTAATTAAGATTTTGGTACTTGTTTTCTGGATTGAGTAAAATCTGTATAGTTAGGTATTTATATCTATGTTACTCTTTGTAATGCACCCCTGAGCCTCCAGGGAAGAACGACACAAATAAAGACTACTACTAAAAATACTGCTACTACTACTAGAAACCCTGTTTTGTATGTTCCCATCTGGTTTTTCTGATGAGAGTCCTTCAGGCCTTGGCAGTTTTGACACCTGCCAGGGGTACCATGTTTACAGCTCACCTCCTAGCAGGTCCAGCATTATCCACATCTCTTCTAGCTCTAGTCTAGTCATCCACAGGAGGCCCTCCTCCCTTTTGCACAGCAATCAGAGGAGGAGGAGGAGGAGAAGACTTTGGACCAGGGTGTGTTTGGAGACATCAGAGGAGGATGCTTCTTCAACCCAGACCTTTTAGATGTGGGTGGGATGGGACAGTCATCCGCTGCAGGTCCAGACAAGTCCCTCTTTCTGCTCTTGTCCCAATGATACAAAGAATTGGCGTTAATGCATTTCTCTGAACACTGGACATCCCTCTGCATTACCAGCCACTCTCATGGCTGAAGTATCACCACCTGCTACATCTAATCTAGCACTAACAGCCAGTAAAACAGTGGGATCAGCAGTCCTTTCCTTTCTGGGGTAGACAGTATTGGATCAGGTGAGATGTTTGATCTTCCTCTTCCAGGTTCTTCTCCTGCCTCCCCCTTCCCATTTGACGTACAAACCCTGGAAAATCCTGGTTTTGAAACATGACTAACTTAGGTTAGAAGTTGCAAGCAGAGTAACACACACCTGTCTGTGAGTACTCTCTCTTTAAATGTGAACAAAGTTATCCAGTAGCTTTTAGGTTACAACCATAGTGAAAATATGAAAGTGACCACTTTGTAACACACTTTTAAAAAATGACATATAGAAAATAGCAAACATTTTAAAAATGAAATTCATAAGAACATTAGTGTTCGCCCTAATGTAATCAAGTTTAATAATGATAAAAATAAAAACATTTGGGATATTGCTTGCTTGAGGAAACAATACATGTGCTGCACTGTCAAAATTGTTTCAATGCATATTGTTCCACATACGGTACAGTATGCCGTGGTGGTTATGGTCACCTCTGTTTTTCATTACAAATTGCAATTTAATGTTCTATCTCTACTTCCTCCAAGACTGCCATGAATATACTAGGCAGAGGAGTAGGTCAACCATGTCAGGATTAAGTGATCCATTCAGGAATTTTAAAGGTACTATATACATAAAGAATTTGGTCAATAGTAATGTTCCACTATTTCCAGAGTTTAACACAGAAACATACAGTAGAAATGTCAACAGAAAAAGGCCATTGGTTCACTCAGTCTGTTTTACCATCTCCTACACCAGGACCTGTTGTTTAACCATAGTTATTGCCCTCACCTCCCCCCCTTTTTGCTCCCAGCTCTACTGCTTTCCTTGTGCGACTATTAAGCCTTTTACTTGGTCCCAGCTGTACTTGAAACTATTATCGGTTCTTGCACCCACCACCTTTGCAGGTAGGCTGTTGCATGGCGCAGCCACTCTTTCTGTAACATAAAACTATTCTCACGTCCCTCCTGAATCTCCTCCCACCAGCTTCTACTCATGTCCCCATGTTCTTGATCTGCCATTCCTGCTGAACACTGTATTTCCTTGCAATCTACCCTGTTCATTCCTGTCAGGCACTCAAAGGTCTCCATCCTATCTCCCCTCTTCCTTTTGGTCTCTTGTTGGTACATGTTCAGAGTCTTATACGGATCCTCATAGTGTCTGTCCTGCTGGCTGTGAATCATTGTGGTTACCCTAAGCTACACTGTTTCTATCATGTCTTTGACTTTTCTTAGGTAGGGACTCCAATAATGGGCTAAGTATTCCAGATGTGGCCTCACCAGTGATCTATTAAGTGGTAGTATCACCTTTTTTCCTCCTGCTGTCGAACCCCCTCCCAATACACCCCAGCATTCTGGTTGCCTTGCTGTAGGCTTTCTTACATTGGCTAGATCATTTAAGTGAGACACTTTTGATGGCTTCCAGGTCCGTTTCCTCAGAGGTTTTGTCCAGCTTAAAGGGAGACGGTCAGCTATTAGGGTCCTTCTTTTCCCTAAAATTAATTACACTTGAACAGTTAAATAAAAAGAGTTCTGTGTTTTATTACATAGGCTAACCTTTTTTAAATCACCTGTTGAGCATTGCTATGCACTTCAGTAGTTTCAGAGCAAATCACCTGAAATCTGCAGCTTGGCTAAACTAAGCCTGCTCCACGTGCATGTCTTGATTCAAAATGTGATGTTCGTCTGCCTCCCACAGATGAGCCAGCTTGGTCTCGTAAGTGAGAGGCATGAGAGGCGTGAGATGAGGACACATTTATTTAATCCAGTGCACTAGCTATTATGGCTGTCTCCCACAGGTGTTATATCGAGTGACAGTACTCTTGATGGCCAGCTGCAGAGACTCAGAGGTCAGTCACTTTCTTCATGAGAGAAACAGCATCTATTTTCATCCACTGCATACAATTACTTTGTTGTTTGATGCTGTTTCAGTCACAGGGCTAAAAAACTGCTATCTTTTAAACAGTGATAGTAGTTACACTAATTGCGGCTTGTGGGAGGTCAGTCTCACTCAGAGGTACATGCTGTGACTGCTAGGTTCAGTGTGAATTCTGTTTAGTAAATCCATTTACAGCATATGTTCATTTAAAGAATTAAAAGGAATATAAACAGAGTCATATAAACAGACAGATTTCAGTCTGTCTTATAACATTTGGCTGTCGTTATCAAATAATGGAAAATGCTGTGTCTTTTTTTTCTCTTGCTGTTAGTGATGTTTCTTTCCTGGCCCCCAAGCTGACCTCCATATGCTGGCCACTCCAGCACTGCTCACCAGATTTTCCTCCAGGACTTACCTTTGTGCTGCTGCAGTGTGGCCTGGGTGCTCATCAGGGTACAGTGTTACCAGGTCAGTGGCAGCTCAGGAAGCCATTTTCCATTTTCTTTCAAGGGGTGGTGTGCAATGCTGCCCAGGCACCCCTATGCATGCTTATGTGCACAGAGCAATAGCAGCCGCCACTCCCTTTCCCCTATGCTGACAGTCCCTGTCTACCTTATCCCCAACCAATGCTAGGGGCTAGGTGAATGTCAGGCACTAAAACCCTCCCCTCCCAGGAGAGGACAGCAGTCCTTTGAATGCTCCATCCTTTTCCTCCCAGGCTGAACTTGGCAACCTGAGCCTGCATCTGAACCCAGGTGACCAGCATGGTGCGAGGTGTGGTGTTCAGTGCCTCAACCCTCATAGTCACCAGGCTGGCCTAAAAATGCTGTCTCCGATGTGATGCAGCACAATCATGCTCAAAAGCAGGCATACAGGATGTGAACACTTGAACAATGCTATGCATTACAGATGGTATATCTCTAGCATTTGCAATATCTGCAGTGCTGTGTGAGTTAGGATTCTGGTGCAAATGCTGCCTCGGAAATTTACAGCATGAGCAACACAGATTTTATTCTATATTTGGTTAATGACTGTTAAAAAAATGAACATGATATTATAAAAGATAGGTTGTAGTCTGATTTAGAATATGATATGTCATGTTTCCTGCATGAGGGGGCTTTCCCAGTAACTGTGGATCATGATAGTCTATAACGTGTCCTTTTTGGCATGTATGTCCATTTTTTGAGCATGCTTGTGTTGCATCAGAACTCATGCTATTACCAACCTAATTATTTTTGTATAGATGTCTTTGAGTAAGCATCATGATATTACTGTCAGTCTATCTGAGTTTATCACATCCAGAGGAGAGATCAGAGTATTTTTTTTCCTCCCTGGTATTATAGGACTAAGACAGAGACAATGTTTTCTGTAATGTGATATTCACAGCCAAAGGTTATCAAACAAATGGAAATCTTTTTATAAGATTCTGTTTATTTATTTTCATCCTTTCAGTGGACATATCCTGTAAATGGATTTACCTAAATAGAATTCACACTGAACCTAGCAGTCACAGCATGTACCACTGAGTGAGTCCGAACTTCCATGAGCCCCTGTGTAACTGCTATCACTGCCTAAAAGAAAGCAGTTTTTTAGCCCTGTAACAGCAATTGCACCTAACAACCCAACAAATCTATGCAGTGGATGAAAACAGATACCGTTTTTGTCACAAAGAAACTGAATTATCTCCGAGTTTCTACAGCTGGCCATCAAGAGTAATGTCACACAAGACAACAGCTGTGAGACATAGCCATAAAAGCTGGCGCAATGGATTGAGTGAACATGTCCTCATCTGACACCTGGAGCTTGCAAGACTGATCTTCCTTGTCTGTGGAAGGTTGATAAACATTGCAGTTTGAATCAAGACGTGCATGTAGAGTAGCCTTAGTTCAGCCAAGCCATTGGTTTCAGGCAACTTATTCCGAAACTACTGCAGTGTATAGATATGCTCAGCAGGTGATTTTTTGTTAACTTAGATTATGAAATAAAACACAAGACTTTTTATTTAACAGTTCCAGTTTAATAGATTTTAGAAAAAAATGGACCCTAATAGCTGACAGTCTCCCATTAACCCCTGTCATCCAATATTATGTCTTGCGGTTCTTGTTCCCTATATACAGTACATCACTTTGCACTTCTTGGCATTGAATTTCAACTGCAAGACTTTGAACCATTTCCCTAACTGTTGAAGGTCCCTCTGCAATGTCCTAAACCCTTGCTCACTGCCTACCCTGCCACAGAGGGTCATCTGTAAAGAGACATCTCTTGCTCTAAATTCCTTGTGTGGGACAATAATGTTGAAATGTGGCAAACAAGAGGTACTGTAGCAACACATATCAGTTACTACAAAACCTGAATGTTTAATGACATCTGATTACATGGTTTTTTATACAGAGAGATGTTTTACAAATAGTTTGATTACATTTTGTGTATAAATCATAATTGTTCAGCATTACTATCTTGCTGCACACACTGAAATTGTGCTAGAAATAGAAAATTCCTGCCATGCTAATCAATGCCCAGTCACCCCCGTAGATCAAATTAGAGTTTTAAAGTTGCAGTGCAGCAGTCAGACACACAATTTGACCCTATATGTTTAATTGTTAAAGATTCCAGATATCTTCCATTTTCACTTACTTGTAAAATGCTACAGTTCTAACAAAATTATGTTGATATATGATGAGGATGAGGTAGCCAGACTCAGAGCGGAAGTAAACTGGGTCAGGAGTACCATCACCCCTATCCAGAGACCACTCAGTCCAATGCAGCTGCCTCAAGGGATGCAGAGAATGAGGAGTACTTGGATGACAGTGGGCTCAGGGAGGGTTAGACCAGTCAGGCAGAGGCACATCCCAGATCCTATTCCACTCAAGAACTCATATGCCACACTACCAAACAGGGACAACCACATAGAGGTACCCAGAGAAATGGAAGGAAAGGATGTGGAGGTTAGCCAAGAGCAAAAGATGGAGATTAGCGCCCAGGAGGTGGATAGGCAGAATAGGGCAAAATTCAGCAGAAGGGCAGACAGCAAGGTGAACCAGGGATAAAGGACAACCAAGGAAGGGCTGGAGTAGAACAGCAAAACAGTCTAGGGGGTCAAATCATGGAAAGTCATGTGTGCAAATGCCAGAGCCTTAGCAACAAGATGGAAGATCTGGAGGCTGTCATGGTGCAGTCAGACCTGGACATTGTGGCCATCACTGAAACCTGGTGTAATGATAACCACGACTGGGAGTTGGCCATACCTGGCTACAACATATTCAGAAGAGACAGGGCAGGCAGGAAGGAAGGAGGAGTGGCACTGTATGTGAAAAATGACATAAGGGCCACTGAGATCCAGGAGGAACAAAATGGGGGAGAGATACTGTGGGTTAAGCTGGAAATGAAAATGGGGCCAGCCATCCGCACAGGTGTGGTCTATAGACCACCAGCCCAGGAGGAAGAAACAGATAGGGAGCTGATGCTAGCCATCCAGAGGATGGAAGACAAGGGTGAGGTAGTACTGGTTGGAGACTTCAATATTCCAGACGTGGACTGGAGCATCCCAGCAGCAGCATCAACTAGGAGCAGATTTATCCTGGACTCCCTTCAGGGTGCCTTCCTCAAGCAACTGGTCATGGAACCAACTCGGCAGAAGGCAATACTGGACCTTGTGCTCACAAACAGGGACAGTGTGATGGGGGTAGAGTGAGGCACCTGGGGAACAGTGACCACCAGTCACTGTGGTTTGAAATCACAGAAAGAGCAGAACCAAACCACACAAAACACGTATCCTGGATTTTAGGGGCAAACTTTGAAAAATGGGGAGATACTTGAAAGAGGCATTAAGGGAATGGGGCAGGAATCAGGGGTTGAGGAACAGTGGGAAGTATTTAAAATGGGGATTACAAGAGCAACAGAATTATGTATTAAGCAGGTTAGCAAGAGGAAAGGAAGAGGAGACCATTATGGTTTTCAAAGAGGTAGCAAAGAAAGTGAAAGCCAAAAAGATTGCATCTCAGGCAATACAAAAAGACACAGGCAGAAGGGATAGGGAGAAGTACCAGGAGAAGCAAAGGGAGGCAGGGAGGTCAGTAAGGGAAGCCAAAGCTCAGACAGAAGAACACATTGCAAAATCAGTGGGTAGAGGGGACAAAACCTTTTACAGGTACATAAGTGAAAAAAGAAAGGCAAAGGGAGGGATAGTGAGACTGAAGGGGGAGGATGGGGGCTGTGTGGAGGATGACAACAGTAAAGCTGACATATTGAACAGGTATTTCTGCTCAGTCTTTACAGAGGAAGAGGAGGGTAATGGGTCTGAATGGAGTACAAGGGGTGAGAATGGTGCAGAAATGGACACAAGTCCCTTTACACGAGAAAGGGTCCTGAAGGAACTGGAAGTAATAAGAGTTGATAAAGCAATGGGGCCAGATGGGTGCACCCAGGGTCCTTAAAGAACTAAGAGGTATTGGTTGAACCTCTTGCTATCCTGTTTAGCTGATCACTAGAAACAGGAAGTACCCAAAGACTGGAGGATAGCAGATGTAGTCCCTTATACAAAAGTGGGAACAAAGAGGCGGGGAACTACAGACCAGTCAGCCTCACCTCGGTAGTGGGAAGATCATGGAAGCACTACTGAAGGAGAGATTGGTGGAACATCTGGTTGTCAATGGACTACAGGACCCAAGGCAGCATGGTTTCACCAGGGAAGGTCATGTCAGACCAACCTCATTGAATTTTTGACTGGGTGACTAGGAGGTGGATCAGGGGAGGGCAGTGGACATGGCCTATCTGGACTTCAGCAAGGCCTTTGACACTGTGCCACATAGAAGACTATTGCACAAACTGGGGAATATGGGTGTGGGCAGGACAGTAGTGCAGTGGGTAGGTAACTGGCTGGGCAGCAGGACACAGAGGGTGGTGATAAATGGCTGTCACTCCACAGAGGGAAGAGTGACCAGTGGGGCACCACAGGGATCAGTGCTGGGACCGGTACTATTCAATATCTTCATCAGTGACATTGCGCAGGACCTAGAAGGCAGAATTTCACTGTTTGCTGATGACACAAAGCTCTGTAACAGAGTAGACACACCAGAGGATGTAGACAGAATGAGAAGGGACCTGCAGAAACTTGAAGAATGGTCAGGGGTTTGGCAGTTGAAATTCAATGCAAGGAAGTGCAAGATAATGCATATGGGCACAAAAACCCTGGCACAATATATCAGTTGGGGTGAGGATATAGCATGCACCAAGCAGGAAAGGGATCTTGGAGTTATCATCTCTGATTACCTCAAGGCAGGGAAACAGTGTGACAAGGCAGCAGGTAAAGCAAATAGGATGCTGGGATGCATAGGCACGGGCATCACCAGCAGGAAAAGCGAGGTCATAATTCCACTATACAAGACACTAGTGAGGCCCTACCTGGAGTACACTGTTCTGGAGACCTTACCTACGTAAGGACATAGACAGGGTAGAGAAGGTTCAGAGGAGGGCAACAAAGATGGTGCATGGATTGCATCACAAGTCCTATGAGGACAGGTTGAAGGCACTGAACATGTACTCACTGGAGGAAGGAGGGAGAGGATATGATAGAGACATACAAGTATCTTATAGGGAGGAACAGGGTGCAGGAATGCACTACTTTTAAGCGAAAAGATGTTCCAGGACTAGAGGGCATGGGATGAAGTTGGAGGAGGGACGATTCAGAGGAAAGCGTGAGGAAGAATTTCTTCACAAGGCAGGGTGGTGGACAAGTGGAACACCCTGCCAGAGGAAGTGGTGGGGGCTGAAACAATCACGGGATTTAAGAATGCATGGGATAGACATAAAGGAATTCTGGAGGTCAGGGGTTAGGGGCAACAGACTTCCTGGAAAACATAAAGTGAACTTACAAACTTAAATGGGCAGACTGGGTGGGCCATAGGCCCTTATCTGCCGACACTGTCTATGTATCTATGTATCTATGGAAAATGTAAATGTTTTCTATATATTTTAAATTAGCTTCTTGTTTCTCAAGAAAAAGATGTCTGCTTCCTTTAGCATAGAAATTACATAGTGAACTAGGGTTAAAATTCAGGAAATACAAAAAATATATACAGTATTGTGCAAAGCAGAGGAATCACTTAGAAAATCATATTTAAAGCAGCAGTGCATGATAGCAGTGAAAATCTTGACCTAGAGTATGCTTTTTTATTCTATTTTAGATTGCCACTAATTTCCTGACTTTCATGACACCCTTCTTTACTCAGTTTGAGTCTGCTTTAGCACTTCTTTCATGTTTGAAATAAAACAAAATATGGTCAGAGCCAATATAGCTGTAAAATAATATTATTGATGGTCGTTGCATCCTAGCTGCTATATCCTTTATAAGTGAATTGCAAAAAAAAAAAAATCAGGTACATGCTACAGGTACCAATTAATTTATTTTAAAGGGCAGACAGCAGTCCATCTTAAAGTGATTGCCAGCAAATTTGCTCCATGGAACCTTCAGAGACAGAGAGGTGAATATTTATGAATGAGATAACAGCTAGGATGCAACCACCATGAACCACTTCATTTTGCAGCCATATTGGCTCTGACCAGAGTTTGTTCACTACCTGCAACAGTTATGTGGGACCAGACAGGCACAGCAGCAGGACATGGCAGGCACAGCAGCAGGACAGGGTGGGCACAGCAGTGATCAGAAGTTCTGGCAGGAGTCAAGCCTGGCTTCCTGCCATGTCTTTGTGGCTAGAGACACTATTCATGTCCCACAATTCTGACCCTTACTGCAGTGCTGAAGAAAGCAAGAAGTTGGAAGCTGGGATCATCTGGCATGACTTGGTAGCCTTAAGAAAGGGTGGAGGGTTAGTCTGAGCTGAGCCACAGACAAGAGAGATAGGAACACCCTTCATTAACACACCCTTCCTTCAGGGTGATTACTTGGATCTCAGTACATTTGGGGAGTTTGTTTTGGAAGTACATTGGGGTGGTCATCAGGGCTATACTGTAACTTTACATCATTTCAGATTTGATTCTTATCTACAATCCTTCAGCCAGATCCTGTATCTTAGCAATCAAGTCCTGGAATCAATGCCAGAAGGATGCCCTCAAAGCCTGTTGCACAGCAGAAGACATGGGACTGTCAAAATTTACAAGTATTTTTTTTCAGTTCCACACTTGGAGTCTTCAACCATTTTCGAGAACTCGGGTATGGCCCTTGTATAGAGGCACTATTTGATCCATAACTCTAATATAATGAAATGTAACATTTCCTCCATGGCAAAATCAGTGAACAAGAATTATTCAGGGAAGTGCTTAGGGAGCAGTAATTTTAGAGCAGCAATTATTAGAGCAACTGGTCTGTAATTATACAGCAATGTCAGTCACAGTACACGGCACCCTGACAGTCTGATACACAACTGTGATTCTGTGATGAGCATGCAGTATCTGAGAAACTGCAAGGTGCAATGGCTAACAGTTTGTCTGCCACCTAATTTTATCAACCCCAATGTAACAAAAGCTGATAAACTGTTATATTACTCTTTCATTTGTGTATGGCGGTAGTAAAATCTGATATACTGTCATGCAACTCTTTCATTTGTGCATGGGGGAGGGCAGAAACTCCTGCCCTACCTCTAATGTTTGCATAGCTTTGAATGAAGAAGTGTTTCAAAAAAGGATTAGAAAAAATTATACACAGATCTGACAGTCATGGTCTGGTTAGGAATTTTCAGTCCATGGTCGTACATTCTCATACATAGAAGCTGCTACAAGTACTATTACATTTTTTTTTAAATAAAAACATAGTAAGGTTTGAAATACAGTACCATCACAGTTCTGTGCTACAGCAGGATGTGAAAGTTGGGCTCTGTAGTGATTAAAAGTCACAAGAGTGACTCCATTTATAGCTCTCACCATACAGCTGTAGAAAACAGCTAGTTTACTCAGCTCTACACATTTCCAATAGCCTGTTGATCAACTTTTGTTGTGAGTGAATGTAAGCACTGCTTGGGAGTGCGTGAGTGATGCTGTAGTCAGTAGGATGGGCAAGTGTGAAGGTTATTCGGTATGGGGCTTCTAAATTATAGGTTCATAGGTTCATAATATGGTTTACAAGCTCAATCAGGCAGTTGCCTTTAAAGAACTTGCCACCCATCCTATGGGTGGTATTCATATTTAGCAGTACCCATAAAGATATCAATTCTATTTTTGAAAGTCTCAATTGTGTCACTCTCAACAATAGTCTGTGGGAGTGTATTCCAACTAGATATTATTCTTTGTGTAAACCATTTAGTTCTTTTCACAGTATTATTTTTTACTCCAGTCATCTGTAGATTATGAGATCTTGTATGTTTATTTTTTGTCTGGGTGGTAATTCCTACAGTTTCCTGCAAAAAAGGATCATTCATAGCTTTAAAAGCTAGACAGAGATCACCTCTGATCCATCGATATTTCATTGAACATAATCCAAGTTTTTGAAGTCTTTCAGAATAACTTAGAATACAAAGAAAAACTATGAAAAGAGTTAAAGGAATGAGCAATCTATCATTTTTGCATCCTTTATTGTTTAAGGGGCACTAACTTGTATGCAGTATTCCATGTGTGGTCTCACACGACTTTTATATAAAGGAATGATTACATTGGCTTCCCTACTTTTTATATTTTTAAAGATACAACCCAGTATTTTATGACAGTATTTGACCTTATATTTAGTATGTAAGTCAAAAGAAAGATCATTACTGATGAAAACACCCAAATCTTTCTCATTGGTTGTTGTTTCCAATGTATAATTATTTAAAGTATATTTATATTTTGGGTTATTGTGTCCAATGTGCATGATTTTACATTTGTTCACATTAAATTTCATAAGAGATTGTTCAGCCTAGATACTTAGTTGGTTAATATTTTCTTGAAATTGCACACAAGAGCTATGCTCTGTAATAATCGCACCAATTTTGCAATCATCTGCGTACTTGCACATCCATGCGGAATTGTTTGTCTGCATAGATGATACAAGTATATTGAAAAGAATGGGGCCTAGAACAGAACCCTGTGGTACACCACTGGTGACACTACCATAAGTAGATTCAAATCCCCGAATAACAACACTCTGCTTCCTGTTGTGCAGCCATGATATAATCCAATTAATTATATGTGGATGGAGTTCAATCTTTATAAGGTGTTCAACTAGGATTTTATGGGATACAGTGTCGAACGCCTTACTGTAATCAAGGAATAATATGTCCACAGACAATCCGTTATCAATAGCAGAACTAACAGGCTCAAAAAACTGAAGTAGATTGGTAAAACAATATCTATTTTTACAAAAACCATGTTGTGTGATATCCATTAATCCTTTTCTTGAATATGATTTGTTATTCGGTGTTGTAATAACCATTCCATTAACTTCCCAATTATGGAAATTAGACTAATAGGCCTATAGCTGTCAACCCTGGATCTATCACCACCTTTAAAAATAGTGGTTACCTTGGCTTCTTTCCAAAGAGGTAAGACTTTACCCTCCTGAATGGATTTATTAAATAATTCAGTTAAGGGGACCCAACAGTACTGTGGCCACTTCTTTTATGAATTTTATTTATTATTTATTTATTAGCTTTTGGTAACCGGGTAAGTGCGCTAGGCAACAGACCTGCCTATTTTCAGGCATGACCCCGGGAGAGCACAGGACATTGGTTACAATATGCAGAAATGCACAGACATAATATAGGTGTACAGGAGCAAAACAAGATATACATTGGGTAGCACAGTAATAGTTACATAAGGGTACATTTTAGGCATAGATCATAATAAGGATGTAAAATAAAGCAATTAGGGTAACCATAAGACAGCTGAGGACAGTAAAGACATCAAGGTTCATAGCCACCTAGACAAGCATATTGCATGGGAGAACATTAGTGTAGTACTCAGGGTCAGACCCGACAGCCTGCAGTGGGACAAAGCAAATTAAGAGCATTTGCATTGGCCAGAGGCTAGAAGGTGGGTGAACAGTGAGTTTTTGAATTCTCGATGGGAGGCTGAAGTTTTCACCATAGGGGAGTAGAGTTCAAGAATTTGGGAGCAAAATGGGCAAATGCCTGTTCACCCATTTTGTCATGCAAGGTCTAGTGGAGAGCATGGGAACAGAGGAAGACCTGAGGTGCAGGTGTGTGAGGCAGGAGTCAGGAGGTTGGCAAGATAGACAGGGCAGGGAGGTCTAGACGGGAGTCGATAAAGCAGCCCAGGGAGTAGGCTCGAATATCCTTAGGTGACAGCCAATTTAAGCCAGCATAAAGGAGACAATGATGGGTAAGGCATTGGGTAAGTTAAGGCGAATCTACAGATGCTGTTGTAGACAGTGTCCTATTTGTGGAGTGCAGCAGAGTTTGCAGCAAAGAGGAGGGGCAGAGCATATTGGAGCTGGGGTAAGAGAATACCTCTCACAACAGAAAGTCTAGCGGAAGGAGTGAGGGTAGGCGCGCGTGATAAGCTCGCCAATTTTAGCATTGACGGCACGGCACACCATATTGACATGTTGAGACAGGTCAAGTTTGGGATCAAAGTGACCCCAAGGTACTTGAAGGACTCAGTGTTTAAGATGAGGGAGCCAACAAGGCATTGAACCGGAGCCTGTTCGAGGGCAGACAGTTTCTTAGAGGATCCGAATAGCATAGCACAGGGTTTTTCTAGGTTCAGGACTTGGTGGTTGCTAGAGAGCCAGGTCTGCAGGAATTGGAAGTCATTAGTGAGGTGGAGTTGATGGCAGCAACCGATTTTGACCCAGAGTAGAGAACAAGGTCATCTGCGTACATAAGAGTGCAGCTATGCCGGGACATGGTGGGAATATCATTTAGGAAGAGGGAGAAGAGTAGAGGTCCACGGGAGATGTTTAGGGGGGAGGAAAAGGCCTTGTGAAATGCTACTGCCTGAGTCCGATTGTCAAGATAGCTATGGAACCAGGAGAGGGCTTGGTCAGATGCTCCAATGGATTGGAGTTTCTTTAGCATGAGAGGATGGTGTACCATGTTGAAGGCTTTAGACAGGTTGATAAAGACGACCCCAGTGAGTAGGCCATGGTCCATATTATTTCTGATGTCATTTGTAAATTGTGTAAGTGCAGAGGTGGTACTGTGACCGGGCTGGAAACCATGTTGGCACGGGGTTTGAAGATTAAACATGTCAAGGTGAGCAGCAAGCTGGCAGTGGACTATTTTTTCAAGCAGCTTACTGAGAGTGGGCAGAAGAGATATAGGGCGGTAGTTGGACATGAGTTTGACATCGCCCTTTTTGTGTATAGGGATGGTTCTGGCAGTTTTCCAGGTGGATGGGACAGTAGACATATGAATCGAGAGGTTAAAAAGCCAGGTGATAGGTCTGGTCAGCCAAGGTGCATACTGCTTAAGTATGCAGGATGGATGCCCTCAGGCCCTTGACCCCCGTGCGGAAGGAGTTAAGTAGCTTGCAAACTTCAAGGTATGTGGTTGGAACCAGAACGAAAGGGAGAGGTGGGAGGCGAGGGGAGAGAGAGGACAGTCAGGTTGTGGGCTAGTTAGAGTAGCGACTGGTGGAGAAGAAAAAGGGCATTGAAGGCGTTGGCAATGGTGTCATGGTTGGTGCAGTGAACACCTTGAATGTTCATGTCAGCTGGATCCTGTTGCTTGTTGTTGCCGAGATATCCTAATTTTGGACCATGATACCTGCGGTTTGTAGAGGATGTTATTAGTAGGTTCCTATAGTAGGTGCTTTTGGCAATTGAATTTGTCTTTTGCAGTTGTTACGTAATGCACGATAGTCTCAAAGTCTGCACGGAGTGGGAGATCTTCCACCTGGACCAAAGTTTGTCCCTAGATTTGAGAAGTTGAAGCAGGGGCGTGTTAGCCACTTGGTTACTTTCCCTGCCATCCTCGTGTGGTGACCGGGATGTGAAGGTTTTGAAGAGAGGAGGACGGAGTTGAAATATTCTGTGGCTATGTTAATGTCCTCTGTTTGGTAGAGAGGGACCAGTTAACCTGGTTAACGTCAGTTAAGAAGTCCTCATGACTTAGGCGGGAGAGATTAGGAAAGGTTACAGTTTTAGCAGGGAGGGAGGAATGACAGTGTTCCAGACACAGTAGATGGATAGTGGTCACTAATTGTGTCAGGTAGCACACCGGCTGAGGCAACATATTCCGTCCTGTTAGTAAGTATCCAGTCAAGGAGGGTGGCACAGTGCCCCCCGTGAGACCCTTGTGGGTTCATGTATGAGCTGGGATAGATTTGCCTTGCTAGCTAAGGAGGATAGGTTAGCTGAGTTTTCTCGGACCAGTCAAGGTTAAAATCACCAAGGCAGATAATGTCATTCTTGCCTGTAACTGTAAGCAGAAACCCTAGGAGTTCAGTGATGCCTTGTGTAGCATTTTTTGGGGGGATATAAGTACAAAAAATATGGAGTTTCTTTACACCCCCAAGAAGCAGTAGGGAGTGCAGGATTTCACAGTTTGGCAGGAGGGGGTCCTGTAGAAGGGTAATGTTTAGGTGAGTTTTGAAGTAGAGGGTAAGGCCACCTCCCCTTTTAGTGCCAGGACGGTCGATACAAAGCATGCTGTATCCAGGAAAGTGGCACTGAGAGTCAGGCACTGTGGGCTTAAGCCAGGTTTCTGTGATGGCAAGGACGTCTGGGACGTTAGTATAGATCCAAGCCTGGAGGTCAGGGAGGTTGACCATAAGGCTCCTAGCATTCAGGTGGGCGAAAGTTAGTCCATCGGTTTTAGGGAGAGTGGTGGCCGGGGGGGGGGCAAGGTTATGACAGGACGCAGAGATGGACCAGGGTTGATCTCAATGTCACCGGATAGTATAAGAGATAGGTTTAGTAACCATAGCGGGGTGATGAGGTACGCCCTGATAGACATGCAGGGTGGCGGCTTCAGATGAAGGTGAAGGTATCTGACTATTGGGCTAATACGCTTGCTGATGAGAGCAGAGGGGGGTAGATGGAGGTATTCCATCTGGACCTGCAGAGCTATTTGGTTTAATATTCTTTATAACTGATGAAACTTCTTGTGAACTAAAGTCCATAAAGTTATTATGTATTAATGGAGGTATGTTTGTTATATGATGTTTAGGCTGGAAAACACTTAGAAAAAAATTAAGTTCACCAGCAATATAATTCTCATTACTAATAGTGTCATTATTTAATGTTTTTTATGGGTCCCACAATTCTTTGATTACCCCTCATGGATCCAATGTAATTAAAAATATGTTTTTTATTGTCTTTAGTATCTAATGCCAATGTTGATTCAAGTGCTGTTTTGGCTTTCCTAATGCAGGTTTTTAATTTTTTGGTTATTGATTTATATCTGTCCCCCAATTTTTCATTAGGGACTTTGATAAAGTTTTTGTACAACTTTTTCTTTTTGTTAATAAGTTTCTTAATTGTTGCATTCCACATAAGGGCAATCTTTTGTTATTATGATATTTCTTCTTTTGGGAGCCCATCTTGATATACAGTATTTAATTTTTTATTTATGATTTCCCAAGTATTTTCCAGGTTTTGATCTACAAGGTTAGTTTGCCAGTCCCATGTTGCTAGCCACTCATTAATTTCTTTATAATCAGCAGCATAAAAGTTCTTCACTGAAGTTATGCCTTTAGTTTTGAGATTTTCAAATTCAGTTCTGATTTTAACCATTAAGTGGTCACTATCCCCCTAATGAGGGTAAGATTTCAGGTTCAGGTAGATCTATCTGAATATTAGTGAGAATAAGATCAAGAATCCTATTTCCTCTAGTTGTTTTTTTTAACTATTTGCTCTAAGTTATTTGCAATTGCAATCTCAATAAATCTATTTTCGCTGGAACCCTGCCCCTCAAGTAAGTCCCAGTTGATGGATGGAAAGTTAAAGTCACCCATGAGGATATACTGTAACTTCCATCAGCATTAATACTTTCTAGATCATCAAGAAATTTGTTGGTTTCAGTTACATTTTAATTGGGGTGTCGATAGTTAATATTTTATTGGGTAATTGAATATTAACCCAAAGTAATTTGGTTGTGGTACTGGCCACATTTTTTAATTCAATAACTTTACAGGTTTCATCTACATATAGTGCTATCCCTCCATTAGTTCTATCTTTTCTATTTTTTATAGATTTTGTAAAAGCCAGGAATATCTGTGTTCTAATCAACATTTTGGAACCACGTCTCAGTTACACTGCAAATTGCAATATGATTTGTTATCAAGAAGTCCTTTAATTCATCGATTTTGTTTCTTAAACTTCTAGCATTTATTAACACAATGGGAATAGACTCTTTTGATGTGATATTTATTTGTGCAGGTTCTTTATAACCACATACTCTTGATTTGTGTTGGACGTTTTTTGTAGGTGGAACTATAAGGTCACATCTTCCCCCCTCAGAGATTAGTTTAAAGCTACATTAATATTGGTGAGAATTTTGTTTCCCAATATGTGGCATCCCTTCCTACTGAGATGGAGACCGTCAGCACAGTAGTATTCATTTTTATTATGATGCTCCTCCCAATGTGTAATGCATTTGATATTATGTGGTGAGTACAATCTGAAAAGGTACAACTGGGGCCTGATTATAAGTGTCAGCATCAGTTCTGGCTGGATTCTGGGTGTTCAAGTGTCATGGTCAGTTGCTGTTATTGCGTCATTTTTAATGGTGGGGTCAAGATGGATAGAGTGGGCTTTTGAATGGGGCAGTTTATGATAGGTGGAGCAGGTCAATTGGGGCTTGTGACAGGCTGGCTAGCTCTGTTTGTGCAACTTACTGTGGTGGATGGGCTTTTGAATGAGGCAGTTTACAACAGATGGAGTGGGTTAAAGTTTATGATGGATGGAGCAGGGTGATCAGGGCTCATGGTGGGGCTGGCAGGCACTGTTTTTGCAACTTAAATAAAGTATTGTAAGTAAAGTATTCCACCTCCTATCTGCCAAGAAGTTGTTTTAAAAATTATTCTCCCTTTCTTTGACTACAGTGCTTTAGTCAACTTTGGTACCCCGAATCCTCCCTTGCCAGACTGAACCCCCATTTTCATTTATTTTGTTGTTTTGCTTTTGATCCCCCTCCCCAAACTCATCACTGGTCACTTCTTGGCCCTTTCTCTCCCCCTTTCTTGATGCTAAGTGCCTTTTCCACTGTGTCTCATCAATCTCCAAATTCTGGTGCAGCACCCTTCCCTCTTATCTCAAATCCCTTCTGTCCTCTCTTCCTTCATCCTCCTACCTTCTCAACACTAATATTTCCCTCTCTCGCTCTCTCTCTCTCTCTCTTCCTTCTAGAAGATCTACTGCTGGTCAGTTTGCTCTTTCTTAACCGATTTCCTAAACTTTGGTCCTGCCTTCCCTTTCAATTCAATCTGCCTCTTCTCCTTCCTCCCTAAAGTCTTTTCTTTATGACTTTTGTTATCCTACCTGCAACTGTCTTGACCCTTTCCTCTTCATACTCCCCTTCAGTAGTTTTGCAATATTCTTAATTTTCTACAATTTTTACACATGAGTCTTTCTACATGTATTATTTACTAAATTGCCTGTACTATTTATGATTATGTTTCTCGTAGTACTGTATTATTGTATTTGACATCTTATTTTTAGTAGTTTTATTGTTTAGCTATCTCCTGTTCCCCTTTCCCCAATGACATATCTGGAAATGAGCTATTATTAGCTCAGTATGTCTTTCCTGGTTAAACTTTTAACTAAATAAATAACGTACTGCAGTGGGTGGTATTTTGAATGGCACAATTTATGATGGATGGAGTAGGTTGATCAGGGCTCATGACAGCTCTGTCTGGCACTCTTTGTGAAACTTATTGTGATGGGTGGCCATTGGGGTCAGGAGCAAGAAAATAGTGTGGCAGGGGAAGACAGGAATCTAGCACAGTGTTCTGAATGGAGAGGACATGGGGAGATCTGCTTCAGTTCCACTCCAGTGGAAGGACACAGCTGTGGTGTATTCATAGTGACATGCTGCCAAAGCCCCCCTATTCACATTCACATGCTACCAAAAGCCCCTTTTTCAATGTAATTGCACTATATCAGCATAGCTCTCGCAATGCAATCGTAAAAAGTTCTCCTTTTAATATGACTTGAACCAGGTTTTTTCATCAGTATTCTCAGCAGTTTTTGTACATTGTTTTGTCCCATAATGTCAAGGAGCAGTGTCTGCTGCATGCTGGTTCATTATAGTCACAAGAAAATAATCCTGAACAATGGATGTTCAAAAATGACAGGGAATACTGATGATAGCCTGGTCCATGCCATATTAAAAGGAGTAATCCTTTAATTATATCAACTGTAAACAAAGTGGTAAAGTAGATTCATAATGTGGAAAAATAGGGTATCGTACAAGTCTAGCGATAGGTGGCAATCTAAAATAAAGTAAACGTATAGGTCAGAATTTGAACCACTGTTATGCACTGCTGCAGGTTTACTAAAAATGCATTAACTGTAGCTAGAAATTGGCTTTTTGGGAAACATATCTCATGGTCCTGCTGTTTTCATATGCAGTATATAATTTTTGATTATTCATCACAGATATAGATACATAGATACTTAGACAGTGTCAGCAGATTAGGGCCTACAGCCCACCCAGTCTGCCCATTTGAGCTTGTAAGTTCACTTTATGTTTTCCTAGAAGTCTGTTGCCCCTTACCCCTGATCTCCAGAATTCCTTTATGTCTATCCCATGCATTCTTAAATCCTGTGATTGTTTCAGCCCCCACCACTTCCTCTGGCAGGGTGTTCCACTTGTCCACTACCCGTTCTGTGAAGAAATTCTTCCATACGTTTCCTCTGAATTGTCCTCCCTTCAACTTCATCCCATGCCCTCTAGTCCTGGAACATCTTTTTCACTTAAAAATAGTGTATTCATGCACCCTGTTCCTCCCTATAAGATACGTGTATGTCTCTATCATATCCCCTCTCTCTCTCCCTCTTCTCCTCCAGGCAGTACATAGTCAATTCCTTCAATCTGTCCTCATAGGACTTGTGATGCAATCCATGTACCATCTTTGTTGCCCTCCTCTGAACATTCTCTACCCTGTCTATGTCCTTATGTAGGTAAGGTCTCCAGAACTGTACAGTGTACTCCAGGTGGGGCCTCACTAGTGTCTTGTATAGTGGAATTATGTCCTCCCTTTTCCTACTGGTGATGTCCCTGCCTATGCATCCCAGCATCCTATTTGCTTTACCTGCTGCTTTGTCACACTGTTTCCCTACCTTAAGGTCATCAGAGTTGATAACACCAAGATCCCTTTCCTGCTTGGTGCATGCTATATCCTCACCCCCAATTGATATATTGTGCCAGGGTTTTTGTGCCTCATATGCATTATCTTGCACTTCATTGCATTGAATTTCAACTGCCAAACCCGTGACCATTCTTCAAGTTTCTGCAGGTCCCTTCTCATTCTGTCTACACCCTCTGGTGTGTCTACTCTGTTACAGAGCTTTGTGTCATCAGCAAACAGGGAAATTTTGCCTTCTAGGTCCTGCGCAATGTCATTGATGAAGATGTTGAATAGGACCAGTCCCAGCACTGATCCCTGTGGTACTCCACTGGTCACTCTTCCCTCTGTGGAGTGACAGCCATTTACCACCACCCTCTGTGTCCTGCCGCCCAGCCAGTTATCTACCCACCACACTACTGTCCTGCCCACACCCATATTCCCCAGTTTGTGTAATCATCTTCTATGTGGCACAGTGTCAAAGGCCTTGCTGAATTCCAGATAGGCCATGTCCACTGCCCTCCCCGATCCACCTCCCTAGTCACCCAGTCGAACAATTCAATGAGGTTGGTCTGACATGACCTCCCCCTGGTGAAACCATGCTGCCTTGGGTCCTGTAGTATATTGACAGTCTGTAGTTCCCCGCTGTCTCTTTGTTCCCATTTTTGTATAAGGGGACTACGTCTGCTATGCTCCAGTTTTTGGGTACCTCCCCTGTTTCCAGTGATTGGCTAAACAGGATTGCCAGAGGCTCAGCCACCACCTCTCTTAGTTCTTTAAGGATCTTGGGGTGCACCCCATCTGGTCCTATTGCTTTACCAACTCTTACTACTTCCAGTTCCTTCAGGACCCTTTCTCGTGTAAAGAGACTTGTGTCCATTTCAGCACCATTCCCACCCCTTGTACTCCCTTCAGACCCATTACCCTCCTCTTCCTCAGCAAAGACTGAGCAGAAATACCTGTTCAATATGTCAGCTTTAATGTTGTCATCCTCCACGCTGCCCCATCCTCTCCTTCATTCTCACTATCCCTCCTTTTGCCTTTCTTTTTTCACTTATGTACCTGTAAAAGGTTTTGTCCCCTCTACCCACTGATTTTGCAATGTGCTGTTCCGTCTGAGCTTTGGCTTCCCTCACTGACCTCCCTGCCTCTCTTTGCTTCTCTTGTTACTTCTCCCTATCCCCTTCTGCCTGTGTCTTTTTGTATTGCCTAAATGCAATCTTTTTAGCTTTCACTTTCTCCCGCTACCTCCTTGAAAAACCATAATGGCCTCCTCTTCCTTTTCCCCTTGCTAACTTGCTTAATGCATAATTCTGTTGCTCTTGTAATCCCCATTTTAAATACTGCCCACTGTTTCTCAACCCCTGATTCTTGCCCCATTCCCCTTAATGCCTCTTTCAAGCATACCCCCCATTTTCCCAGAGTCTGCCTCCCTAAAATCCAGGATATGTGTGTTTGTGTGGTTTGGTTCTGCTCCTTCTGTGATTTCAAACCACAATGACTGGTGGTCACTGTTCCCCACATGCTTCCCCACTGTTACCCCATCACACTGTCCCTGTTTGTGAGCACAAGGTCCAGTATTGCCTTCTGCTGAGTTGGTTCCATGACCAGTTGCTTGAGGAAGGCACCCTGAAGGGAGTCCAGGATAAATCTGCTCCTAGTTGATGCTGCTGCTGGGATGCTCCAGTCCACGTCTGGAATATTGTGGTCTCCAACCAGCACTACCTCACCCTTGTCTGCCATCCTTTGGATGGCTAGCATCAGCTGCCTATCTGTTTTCTTCCTCCTGGGCTGGTGGTCTATAGACCACACCTGTGTGGATGGCAGGCCCTATTTTCCTTTCCAGCTTAACCCACAGTATCTCTCCCCCATTTTGTTCCTCCTGGATCTCTGTAGCCCTTATGTCATTTTTCACATACAGTGCCACTCCTCCTCCCATTTCTACCTGCCCTGTCTCTTCTGAATATGTTGTAGCCAGGTATGGCCATCTCCCAGGTTTCTGTGATGGCCACAGTGTCCAGGTCTGACTGCACCATGACAGCCTCCAGATCTTCCATCTTGTTGCTAAGGCTCCTGGCATTTGCACACATGGCTTTTCATGATTTGACCTCCCTAGACTGCTTCACTGTTCTACTCCATCCCCTTCCTTGGTTGTCCTTTATCCCTGGTTCTCCTTGCTGTCTGCCCTTCTGTTGAATTGTGCCCCTTTTCTGCCTATCCACCTCTTGGGTGCTTATCTCCATCTTTTTCACACTGCTTTGTAGAGATATCCACTCCTCTGGTTCACTGGTTCCACTGCTAGCTGTGGGGGGGTTGGCAATTGGGTACCCTCCTTGCTGGCCTGCCACCCCCCTTGGCTAGTTTAAATGCTTGTCAGTATAGCATTTAAACTTATCATTGAGTGCTTGGATTCCCCTCCAGGATGGATGCAGGCCATCAGGCTTGAACAAACCACCATCCCTCCAGGTGGGTCCCCAGTCACAAATGAATCCAAACCCTTCCTCACAGCACCAGTTCTTCAACCATGAGTTAAAGTTCCTGGTGCATGCATCCCTATGCTCTCCCATGCCTCTTGCAGGTAGTACTTCCGAGAAGGTGACAGAAGTAGCTACTTGCTTGAGACCCCCCAGTTTCTTAAACTCTTACTGAACTTTCTTTGGCTCTCCAATTGCCAGGTCATTAGTACCTAGGTGGATAATGACATCCAGCTTACCCTCCCATCTTGCCTTCTCAGTGATCCTCAGAATCTTCCTTCCATCCCTCCATGCCATGGCACCTGGTAGGCACCTCACCTCCCTGTCCTCCCCCTCCTGTGTTCCTAGCTAGATCCCTCTTATGATGGAGTCCCCCAACAGGATTCACTTCCTCCTCCTCTGGGGTCCACTGCTCTCCCCACTGAGGTCACCTCTTTGGCTAACCTCCAAATCCTTTCCTTCCACTTCTCTGGGTACCTCTATTTGGTTGTCCCTATTTGCCAGTGTGGCATATGAGTTCTTGAGTGGAATAGGATCTGGGATGTGCCTCTGCCTGACTGCCCTAACCCTCTGTGAGACCACTGTCATCCAAGTGCTCCTTGTTCTCGGCATCCTTTGAAGCAGCGGCATTGGACTGGGTGGTCTCTGGATAGGGGTGATGGTACTTCTGACCCAATTTACTTCTGCTCTGAGTCTGGCTACCTCACCCCACAGTCCAGAGAGATGCATGCAGATAGGGCAGCACCTCAGCATCCAGAAGGTCTGCCTGAATATGGCTGCCCTGCAACCACTGCATTGCACCACTCCCCACATTATACTGCACTTACACTGCTATTCTAGTACTTGTCTTTTACTGAAGCTCTCCTAGTTCCCTTTTTATTAATTTACTGTCCTAAAAATCCTGCCACTGATCCTCAGATATGTTTCTTTAAAAAAGGGAAAAATAAATAAAGAATGAGTCAAAACACTTGTCGTGCTGAGGGCGGGCTTCTTCCCGCTTATGTCCCTCCTACTCCACAACCCCTACTATCCCCTGTGCTTAGCTCCTGTCAATCAGATATATAATTAAGAGTGGGGGACAGGGGAGGGAGGAGGGGTGAACATTTGCAGCAATTAAAGGCAGCAAAGGAATACACCACCACTACAAGCACACCAAACTAGGTTTTAAATTTTCAACAGCCCAAAAATAATTCTAAGTAAAGAAGCAAAGAAATCACAGTGTCACTAAAAGCCCACAATCTAAGTTTAAAACAAAAATAGCAATGAACAGTTACTGTAAAGCACTGAAATGAACCTGTTTCCTTCCCCTTCTGGCTTCTTCTGGGAAAACAAAAATCACTTACTACCTCAACTCTGACTAAGCCCCACCTCCAGTTATCACATAGCTGAGGTCAGAGGCCAGACAAATTAGCACCCCTCACCCAAACTACAGGGCAAGTCAGACAAGCCAAGACTAAATTTGCAGCAATTAAAGACAGCGAAGGAATACACCACCACTTCAAGCACACCAAACTAGGTTTTAAATTTTCAGCAGTCCAAAAATAATTCAAAGTAAAGACAGCAAAGAAATTACAGTGTCACTAAAAGCCCACAATCTAATTTTAAAACAAAAATAGCAATGAACAGTTACTGTAAAGCACTGAAATGAATCTGTTTCCTTCCCCTTCTGGCTTCTGGCTTATTCAGTACAGTATTGACTTTCATTTTTTTATTTACTTTTAATTTGGTGACTGGGATAGGCACACTAAACTGGGGCTCCTTTCCAGGTACGACCTCAGGGGGGCTGGGATACAACAGGGAGTGAAACAGCATTAACAAACAGATAGCAATAGGTACATGAATATGTACACACATAAAATAAATCATAGTACAAGTAATGAATTTCAGAGAAAGACAAAAGCAATGTAAAATGAGTACATATACATAGATTATGAGTAGCCACATTGAGAGCTAAAGGACCATGATGCCAATGATGGGCAAGCCATTTGTAAAGAGCCAACGAGGCCTAAAATGCAGATTAGAGTACACTGAGTTGCAAGCCAAACAACTGAGTAGGCAGAAATGGGTAAAACAGATAAAACATCAGATAGGGATGGATAGGACCTGGGTTGTTGCAATGAGATGAGGAGGAAGAAATCTATCTGTAGACACATTCTTTAGTGAAATGTGTCAATAAGAGTGGTTTGAGAAAGCGTGGGGGGAAGAGAGACAGATGTAGATAGGAAGGCTGTTTCAAAGTGTAGAAGGTCAGACAGATAAAACAGAGTGTCCTGCAACAGATCTACTATGACAGCCATAGGAAAGGAACAAGCAGCAGATGAATGGAGGGAGATGGGGGTGATGGCATGGCTAAGGAGAGAGGAGAAGGAAGTGGGAATAGAAACATAGAAACATAGAAACATAGAATTTGATGGCAGATAAGGACCGCTTGGCCCACCCAGTCTGCCCATTTCCCTACCTGATGGATAAGCTGCAGATCCTAGTTAACCAGCAGCCTACTTCTTCCTCCCCAGAATTGCCTTATGACTGTCCCATGCATGCTTGAATTCCACCACTGTTTTTGACTCCACAACCTCCTCTGGAAGGCCGTTCCATACATCCACAACCCTCTGCGTGAAAATACTTTAAATTACCTCTGAGCTGCCCCCTTCTATCTTCAAATTGTAGCCTTTGCTGTTCTTGCACACCTCTTTTTTTGAAGAGATGCTGCCTTCTTGGACTTTGTTGATTCCCTTGAGGTACTTGAAAGTTTCTATCATGTCCCCCCTCTCCCTCCTTTCCTCGAGGCTATACATATTAAGCTCTTTAAGTCTCTGTTCATATGTCTTCCGGTGCAGACCCTGCACCATTTTAGTTGCCCTCCTCTGTACAGCTTCCATCCTGTCTATGTCTTTGCGGAGATTGGGTCTCCAGAACTGCACGCAGTACTCCAGATGTGGTCTCACCAGCTGTCTGTACAGAGGGATAATAACTCTTGTTTTCTACTGGTGATGCCTCTCCTATGCATCCCAGTATCCCCCAGCCCTCCTTGCTGCCTCTCCATTGCTTACCCACCTTTAGGTCATCTGATATGACTACCCCAGGTCCCTTTCCATTTTGTTGTTGTTAGTATCTCACCCCCATTGTGTACTCTTCCCTGGGTTTTGTTTCCCAGGTGCATTACTTCTTAGCATTGAATCTAAGCTGCCATACATTTGACCATTCCTCTAACCTTGCCAAGTCCCTTCTCATCCTTTCCACCCCACCTTGTGCATCAACTCTGTTGCAGATCTTGTGTCATCTGCAAGAGACATACTTTCCTTCCAGTCCCTCTGCAATGTACAATATAAAGACATTGAAGAGGACAGTCCTAATACTGAACCCTGCGGTGCCCCACTACTAACCCCCTTTTTCAGAGTGGACTCCATTTACTATTACTCTTGTGTCCTATTCTCCAGCCAATTCTTTACCCAGGCTGTCATCTTGGGACCCACTCCCAGGCTGGCTAACTTGTATATTAATCTTTTGTGTGGGACTGTGTCAAATGCCTTGCTAAAGTCTAGGTAGGCCATGTCCACAGCCCCTCCTGATCTACTACTTTGGTCACCCAGTCAAAGAAATCTATCAGATTTGTCTGGCATGACCTTCCCGCTGTGAATCCATGCTGCCTTGGGTCCTGTGCCCCTCTGGCCTCTAGATACGCAACAATTCTTTCCTTCAGAAGTGATTCCATCATTTTCCCTACCACTGAGGTTAAACTAACAGGTCTGTAGTTTCCTGCTTCTGCCTTGCTCCCACTTTTCTGAAGGGGAATCACATCTGCCCTCCTCCAGTCCTCAGGTACCACCCCATCCTCCCATGATTTGTTAAAGAGGGTAGTCAGTGGTGTCACTAGTTCTACCCTTAGTTCTTTTAGAATTCTGGGATGAATCCCATCAGGCCCCATTGTTTTGTCCACCTTCAGTTTTAAGAGCTCTTTCAGAACCCTTTCTTCTGTAAATGGGCTGGTATCAACTTCTGTATCCAGAGTGTTTCTACCATTTGTTTTAGGTTCCTCCCTCTTCCTTTGTAAATACTGAGCAAAATATTTGTTTAGTATCTCTGCCTTTCACAGTCACCCTCTGCCCACCCTCCCTCCCCTTTATTAATCCTCACTATCCTCCCTTGGTCTTCCTTCGGCTCCCTGATGTACCTATAAAGGTTTTATCCCCTTCTTAACTGAGTTGGCTATCTTTTCCTCAGTTTGGACCTTTGCTGTTCTGACTGCCTTTCCAGCTTCCTTTGCTTTAACTGATACAGTTCTCTGTCCTGTTCCTTCTGTGATTCCTTGTACTTCCTGAATGCTTTCTTTTCTCTTGAACCTTCACTGCCACTTCCTTTGAGAACCATAGTGGTTTCTTACCTCGTTTCATTTTGTTTATTTGCTTTACACAAAGGCTTGTTACCTCTGTGATGGCAGTTTTATTATTCCCCATTGTTCTTCCACCCTCCTTCCTGCCCATTTGCTAGTGCATTCCTTAGGCACTCACCCATTTTGCAAAGTCAGCCCTCCTAAAATCCAGTACCTTTGTCTTTGTATGGCTTGACTGTATTGCTGTGTTTATTGTGAACCATACTGTTCGATGGTCGCTAGTTCCCAGATGGCTACCCACTTCTACATCTGTGATCCTCTCTTCATCTCCATTTGAGAGAACCAGGTCTAAGATTGCTCCCTCTCGAGTGGGCTCCAATACTAGTTGTCTAAGGCATGCCCCCTGCAGGGCATCTAGAATAACCCCACTCTTAGAAGTGGCTGCTGCAACTGCACTCCAGTTAACATCTGGCATATTCAGATCACCCATCAGGAATATCTCCCCTTTATCTGCCATTCTAAGTATACTTTCTGTCATTTCCTTGTCCATTTCCTCCCCCTGAGAGGGGGGTCTGTATACAACCCCTGTGCGGATTGTGGTGCCATTGTCTGCCTCCAAATTGACTCACAGTGCTTCTTCTCCTCCCTGTTTACCCTTTTGTTCTGTTGGTTTGATTTCTTCTCTTATGTAGAGAGCTACTCCTCCTCCTCTTTTACCCTCCCTGTCCCTCCTGTAGATAGTGTATCCTGGTATGTTTACACCCCAGTCATGGTTCTGTGTGTACCATGTTTCTGTGACTGCCACGATATCCAGATCTTCCTCCTCCATCAAGGCCACTAATTCAGGAAGCTTGTTACCCAGACTATGGGCATTGGTACTCATTGCTTTCCAATTTTTGATGGCTTTACCTTCTGTAGCGGCAACCCCCACTGACCTTTTTACCTTGGTCTTTTTCTCATTTAGTACCCTGTTTTGTAGGGGGAGGCTGGGATTTTCCTGCTGCTTATCAGTGCCTCCCCCCTTGACTAGTTTAAAGGCTTGCCAATGAAGCATTTTAACCGATTGCCCAAAAGACTTGTTCCCTTCCTGGACAGATGCAGACCATCCTGCCAGTATAGGCTGGTGTCCCTCCAGGTGGACCCCAGTCCCCAATGAAGCCAAACCCCTGTGCTCCACACCATTTTTTCAACCATTTGTTAAACTGCATGGTGCAAAGTACCCTCGCCTCACCCATGCCACTGACAGGCAGCACCTCTGAGAAGGATACTGTGTGTGCTACTTGTCTTAAGCCCCTCCCCAACTCTACAAAGTCCTTCTGCACTGCTCTAATCTCATGATGAGCCAAGTCATTTGTCCCTAGGTGGACAATGACGTCCAGCTCAGACTCCCGTGCAACTGTTCTCATGATCCTAAGTATAGTGGCAAGGAATAGTGGCAAGTCAGTATTTGGCCATGAAGGAGGAACAGTGTAAGAGGTGCTGTATGATGAGGTGCACTAGTGCCCCTATAGTTAGGGTTGAGTAGGGTGTTTAATGTTAACCCTCTAATTTTGCACCTTAATAGCTTCACCACCCATTCAACAGAGTTCCACAAAATTTTGCATGCATGGTGTGTGTGTGTGTTGGGGGAGGTCTTTTGATTTGGTAAGTTTTGTTCCAATCGGATATGCAAATTCAAAGATCTGGGTGGTGCAAAAAAGAGGATTTATTTGGCTGTTTTTTCTTTTGCTTTCACCTACAGCCCAGATGGTTCAGAATTTTGTTCTGAAAATGTCAGCGTAGAAAGGGCTTGCTCTAGAATGGTGCCTTCTGTTGGTTTGGTGAAAAATATTAATCCCTTCCCAAGTTATGAGGATTTGAAATTTCACTTCTGAACATGCTCTGTAGGGTCTTTCAGATAGATGTTTAATATAAAACAAAAATTTCCACTCACAAAAGAAGATTCTTGTTTTGTGAGCAAAAATTCTTCTTTTGTATGGTGCCCATCTTGTTTCTGTTTTTTTTTATTTTTTCCAAAAAAATGTTTTGAAAACCCATAAAAATGATGCACGGGAAAGAAAGCAATTTCTAGCTAAATGGAACTGATTTAGCTAAATTCTTCACTTTGTTTTTTGGAAAAGGATCTCAAAATAAGATTTTTTGGACATCCCTAAAATCCTTAGTGTGGCTTATTTCTTGAGCTGATTTTCTTGTTTCTCCTAAAAGAAAGGAAATTCTTCACAAAAGATGTATTTATGCACCAATTAGGCTTCCAGCTGTAATTCCTCACCCCAACCCCCACGCAGCAAAAGGACTGGTAGGGTGTTCCTCTGGGTTGTCAACCCTAATGCTTACCCCTCTCCCCAGCCAGTGCCTCATAGTGATAAACTCTTCAAAGGTACAGTACAGAAGTATGTCTCGCCACATGTTGCCAGCAACATCTGCTGTTGCTTTCTTCATGCAAGACCCTGTGGGCCCTCCCTACAGAAAAAAAAATCACATCTGACCTTCTTTGCTCAGGGGAGGGAGTGAACATTAGGGTTAACAACCCAAAGGAAGACCCCACTACTAATTCAATAAGAATCAGGAGACCCAAAACCCTAATTTTTTTTCCTTTTGCTGCTTGATGGGTGGGGCAGGGAGTCAGGGATGGAAACTCTAATGCCACATTTCCCTTCTTTTGTTACTTTAATCTGAACCCTAACCAGTGCATTAACACATTTTTTTGCAAAGTGTTATTTAGGTACAGTAGTGCCTGTATATTAGGGTTGAGGAAGCACTTTAATATTAAACCTCAATTTTTGCACCTTAATAACTTTGCCCCCGTTCAACCAATTTACATGAAATTTGGAAAACACAGCCTTTGTGCCAGGATCTCTTGATCCTGGAAATTAATATACTGTAGATTGGCTCAGTTGGGGCAACGTTACCGAGGTGCATAAAAATGTAAAAATCACCGTTTTTAAAAATGTTAAGTCTTTTTTTGGCCCTGATAACTGAAAGAATATGAAGACTTGACACCTGAAACGTTCAGGTTTGATAGAGTCTGACCCAGGTGACATGCTTTTGTGGCTTTTAGGTCCTTCTGTTAAGTAGTTTTTTTTTAATTATTTAAGAAAAAAATCAGTTTGTAAGCATGCACAGTTCAAAAAATCAGCATTCTAAGGAAAGCTGAATGTTTGTGAAAGCATGATGTCCTGCTGTTGTATTTTGTTATGTATGTTGTATCATATGTAATAAACATGATGGGGTGTGCGTTGAACAAATATTACTGCATGCCCAGAGGCATAGTAAGGCACGAGGCCAGGAAGTGAGATAATATCTGTTCAGCACCCCCCTTGGAGTGTCTTATTGGGCTTACACAATGGGTCTGTGTAATTTATATAAATGCAGGACTTAAAAATGATGGCTTTCAATAATAAAAAGTTTATTGTGAAAATGTAACATAAAATAGTTCCTCCACCTACATGAGGTATATGTGTTTTTGGTTTTGAAAAAGGACATTATGTCCCAGTATGGCCTCTGTAACTGTAATCCTATAGTTCTTTCTGCTCCACCCCCCCCCCTTGGTTTTGAAAGACATTTTGAGTTGCTGTGTGGACTGTTTTTTAGCTTGATTTTATGATTTATGCCTTGCGATTTCATGGAGTGTGCCTTCACTGTTAAATCTGAAGCTGGTGAATCAATGAGAATTGGCACAGTGAACTGGAAGAGCACAAAAATTCAGAGCTTCTGTCACTCCTGCCTGCTGGCAGTAGCTGCAGCCACAGTGTTCCAATTAGAGCCCTTCATGTGGCTGAGGAAAACTTGCATGTTTACCAGGAATGTTTGAATGTATTTATGGTTTGTACCTTGTGATTTTGTGGAGTGTGCCTTCACTGTTAAATATGAAGTTGGTGAATCAGTGAGAATCAGCACATCAGACTGGCAGGGCACAAAAATACAGAGCTTCCGTCACCTCCACCCACCAGCAGTAGCTGCAGCCATCGTGTTCCTATTGGAGCCCCTCATGTGGCTGAGGAAAACCTGCGTGTTTACCAGGAAAGTTTGAATGTTAAGTGGGAAGGCCAGATATTGTAAATGGTTGCCAGAAATTATGAACGTTTCTCCCCCCCACACACACACACATATGCACCAAAGCTGTGGAGCTCCAGTCCGATCGGCAGTTGATTCGTAATTTGTCTGCTGCAGAAGTCCAGAACAGGAAATAATCAAGAAAAGTAAACAGTTTATTTCAATAAAAGAATGCTCACTGAAGCAGGGTGATTTATTTATCAATTAAAAAAAACTGCTGCATTTATTGGATTGATCATTTCCTCGCTAGTGAAGAGGGGAAAAAATGGCCCCTTTCAAAAACGTAGTGTTCTAGTGACACCATGATTCTTGTTTTCAACTGCGATTCTGCTTTTTAGGACTTGTTTTTACCTGTGCATCAAACGGATTTGATGCACAGGTAAGAACCAATCAAAAGGCAGGAATTTCCCTGCTCATTTTTTTAAATTGTAGTGTGTCGTATAGCAGAACACCACAGTATATGATATGACACACATAATGTAAAAAGCAACCCTGAGATGTAAGAACCTTTTCCCTGGTAGTTAGCAGTCCCTTCCCCTACCCAATTACCCCCCGCCCCATGTATTAATGCTTTCCCTGGTATCCAGTGGTCCCTCCCCCCACCTGATGACATGCTGAATATGTAAGAAAGTTTTCCCTGGTGGCCAGCAGTCCCTCCCTTGGGGAGGAAGGGGAGAGGGAGATAAGGTGCCTGCCTGGTGCCATGGCTTGGAGGGACAGGGAGTGAATGCTCAGTATCACCAGAGCAGCTGCACAGGGGAAGGAGCTGGACATCATTGTTAACTTAGGGACAAATGACCTGGCTAAGAAAGGGATCAGAGCAGTGCAGGAAGCATTTGTGGACTTGGGGAATGGCCTTAGACCAGCAGCACACATGGTAACCATCTCGGAAGTGCTGCCTGTCTATGGCATGGGTGAGGCTAGGGTGCTTCACACCATGGAATTCAATCAGTGGTTGAAATACTGGTGCAGAGCTCAGGGATTTGGCTTTATTGGGGACTGGGGGTCCACCTGGAGGGATGCAGGCCTATACTGGTGTGACGGTCTGCATCTGTCCAGGAGGGGGACCAGGATCCTAGGTGATAGGTTTAACCCTTGCAGGGCCGTGGACTGATATATCAGTCAAAAATTCCTATACATTCTAATTCTGTCAGCAGCCTAAGGGTTAAAAGCTTCATTGGCAAGCATTTAAACTAGCCAAGTGGGGAGGCACTGGAGAGGAGAAGGGAAATCCTACCCCACCCGAAATAAATCAGGGTACTAAGTGAGGAAACACCAAGATAGAGATGTCAATAGGGAGAAGGGCAGGGGTAAATGGAGAAAATTACAAACACAATAAGGACAGGGATGGGGCAAAAAGGGGTAAGGCCATCAAGAAATGGAGGGTAATGAGTACCAATGCCCATAGTCTGGGCAACAAGCTCCCTGAACTGGTGGCCTTGATGGAAGATGGATATCTGGATATCGTAGCAGTCACAGAAACATGGTACACAGAGAACCATGACTGGGATGTTAACATACCAGGATACACAACCTACAGGAGAGACAGGGAAGGGAAAAGAGGGGGTGGAATAGCTCTCTATGTAAGGGAAAGGATAAAAGCAACTGAACAAAAGAGTAAACAGGGAGGGGAGGAGGCACTGTGGGTCACCTTAGAGACTGGAAATGGCACCACAATCTGCACAGGGGTTTTATACACACCCCCATGTCAGGGGAAGGGAATGGACATGGGTATGATAGAAGGCATCCTTAGGATGGCACAGAAAGGGGAGATACTGTTGATGGGGGACCTGAATATGCCAGATGTTAACTGGAGCACCTTTGCTGCAGCCACATCCAAAAGCAGGGCTATTCTCGATGCCCTTCAGGTGGCATGCCTCAGACAGCTAGTTTTGGAACCCACTTGTGATGGAGCAATCTTAGACCTTGTACTATCAAATGGGGACAGTGAGAGGATCTCAGATCTAGAAGTGGGTAGCCATCTGGGAACAAGTGACCACTAAACAGTGTGGTTCATGATAAACTCAGCTACTGAGTCAAGCCATACAAAATTGAGGGTTCTGGACTTCAGGAGGCCTGACTTTGGCAAGATGGAAGAATGCCTTAGAAAAGCACTAGCAAACAGGCTAGAAGGAGGGGTGGAGTAACAATAGGGAAACATCAAAACTGCCATGACAGAGGCAACAAGCCTTTGTGCGAAGCAAATAAACAAATCAAAATGAAAGAAAAAGCCACTATGGTTCTCAAAAGAAGGTTGAGGTTTGGGAGAAGGTTAGGGAGAAAAAGATAGCATTTAGGAAGTATAAGGAAACACAGAAGGAGCAGGACAGAGAACTGTACCAGTTAAGGCAGAAGGAAGCTGGGAGGGTAGTCAGAATAGAAAAGGCCCAAACTGAGGAAAAGATAGCCAACTCACTTAAGAAGGGGGATAAAACCTTTTATAGGTATATCAGGGAGCGTAGAAAGACAAAGGGAGGGATAGTGAGGCTGAATAGAATGGATGGTGGGTGAGCAGAGAGGGACAGTGAAAAAGCAGGGATGCTGAACGAATACTTCTGCTCAGTATTCACAAAAGGGGAGAGGTGCCTAATCCAATTAACAGAAGCACTCTTGATGGGGAGGCGATCCCAGTCCTTTCACAGAAGAAAGGATTCTGAAAGAACTAAAACTGAAGGTGGGCAAAGTAATGGGCCTGATGGAATTCACCCAGAATTCTAAAAGAATTAAGGAGAGAACTAGTGACACCACTGACTACCCTTTTTAACAAATCAGGGGAGGACGGCGTGGTACCTGAGGACTGGAGGAAGGCGGATGTGAATCCCCCTCACAAAAGTGGGGGCAAGAGAGAGGCAGGAAACTACAGACCTGTCAGTTTGAACTCTGTAGTAGGGAAAGTGATGGAATCACTTCTGAAGGAAAGAATTGTTGAATACCTAGAGGCCAGTGGGGTACAGGACCCAAGGTAGCATGGGTTCACAGTGGGAAGGTCATGTCAGACTAATCTAACTGATTTCTTTGACTGGGTGACCAAAGTAGTAGACCAGGGAGGGGCTATGGACATGGCCTACCTAGAGTTTAGCAAGGCATTTGACACAGTCCCACACAGAAGATTAATAGTCAAATTACCCAGCCTGGGAGTGGGTCCCAGGGTGATAGCCTGGGTAAAACATTGGCTGGACAATAGGATACAGAAGGTAATTGTAAATGGAGTCCACTCTGAAGAAAGAGGGGTTACTAGTGGGGTACTGCAGGGTTCAGTACTAGGTCCAATCCTTTTTAATGTCTTTATAAGTGACATTACAGAGGGACTGGAAGGAAAAGGATACCTTTTTGTAGATGACACAAAGTTCTGCAACAGGATTGATACACAAGGAGGTGTGGAAAGGATGAGAAGGGACTTGGCAAGGTTGGAGGAATGGTCAGAAGTATGGCAACTTGGATTCAATGCAAAGAAGTGCAAAATAATGCACCTGGGAAACAAAAACCCAGGGGAAGATTACACAACGGGGGGGAGGTAGTAACAACAAAAAAAATGGAAAGGGACCTGGGGGTAATCATATCAGATGACCTTAAGGTAAGCAAGCAATTTGAGAAGGCAGCAGGGAGGGCTGGGGGGATACTGGGGTGTATAGGGAGAGGCATCACCAGCAGAAAACAGGAAGTTGTTATCCCTCTGTACAGACAGTTGGTGAGACCCCATCTGGAGTACTGCATCCAGTTCTGGAGACCCCATCTCCACAAGGACATAGACAGGATGGAGGCAGTCCAGAGGAGGGCAACTAAAATGGTGCAGGGTCTGTAAGAGAAGCCATATGAGGAGAGACTAAAGGAGCTTAATATGTATACCCTTGAGGAAAGGAGGGGGGGGGACACAATTGAAACATTTAAGTACCTCAGTGGAATCAACAAAGTCTAAGAGGGTAGTGTCTTTCAGAAAAAGAAATGTGCAAGAACAAGGGGACACAATTTGAAGATAGAGGAGGGACGGTTCAGGGGCAATGTGAGGAAGTATTTTTTCACAGAGAGGGTGGTGGATGCATGGAGCAGCCTTCCTGAGGAGGTTGTGGGGTCTAAAACTGTGGGAGAATTCAAGAATGCATGGGACGGACATAAAGCAATTTTTGTGGGGGGTAGGAAGAAATAGACTGTTGATTAAATAGGATCTGCAGCTTATCCTGTAGGTAGGGAAATGGGCAGACTAGGTGGGCCAAGCAGTCCTTATCTGACGTCAAAGTCTATGTTTCTATGTTTCCCCCTAGCCGGTCACTCTCACATTATGTCCTGTTGTCGTATTTTGGTTAAGTGTTTAGTATCATATACTGTGGTGTTTTTCGTATAGCAGAACACCGCAGCATATGATATGACACACATAACCAAAATGCAAGCCTGATACCTATAATATTTTCTCTGGTGGCTAGCAGTCCTCTTCCCCGCACCTGATTACCCACCTGATATGTAAACAAATTTTCCCTGGTGTCTAGTGGCACTCTCCCTCACCTTCTGTTTGCTGTCGCCATTTGTTTTCCTCATTTCCCCAGTGTCTAGTGGCACCCCCACCCTCTGATTGCTGTCCCCGGTTTTATTTCCCATTCCCCTGTCTAGTGACACCCTCCGATTGCTGCCCCCACTGTTTCCTCATTTCCCTAGTGTCTAGTGGCACCCCCCACCTTCCGATGGTCGTATGTAAAACTATTTAGTTGCTTTATTTTAACCTGAGAGACAGAAAACAGACCCTCATCGTTGCCGCCATCCCCTCCCCCACTCCAACCCTCCCACTGAGCACCCACCACCCCACATACTCCTTACCCTATACTTACCAGCCAAAGTTGAATGCTGTCAACTTCTATGATCAAGACACGTCTGCACTCTTCAAAGTCGAACCATGAACATGGGATGAAATGGAACCCAGATTGTGGTCTTCCATGTCTGGTTTCCATACCCAAGGGCACCACCAATGTTTGTGGGCAGGTGGCTCGAATGGTCCTGGAAGCTCATCCAACTCGGGCAGTGTTATGTAATACCAGGTCCATTAAAAACAAGACTGAAATTATGGCAGATCTTGTTGGTACAATGGACCTGGCATGCATCACTGAGACCTGGCTGGATGAGAACTCTGTTTCCGTATTGGAGACTTCAATTCTGGCCGGATACTCGGTGATTCACTGCCCAAGATTGGATCATAGGGGGGGCTGCGATCTGTTTCAAGACCAAACTGGGCCTCACGAGTGTACCAATTGAGGAGACTCAGTCATTTGAATGTACTGTGGTAGCAGGTGTAGGTTGTAGAATCGCCCTCATCTACCGTCCACCTGGTGATGAGAAGCAGTTCCTTCAGGAAGTGGCGGACTTCGTGATCGACATGGTGTTTGAGTCCCCCAGGCTAATGGTCCTGGGTGACTTTAACGCCTGGGTTGATGATGATCTCTCGCAATTTGATCAGCACTTCCTCCAGTTAATGTCATCTCTGGGCCTTACACAGATTGTTTCCACTGCTACCCATAAACATGGTCATTCTCTTGACTTGGTTTTACTCCTGGGGATCGAAGCCTCTGATTTGGGTTGGAACCAGTCGGATAGTCCGACCATTACACCGTGCGTTTCAGTTTTTGCGCCCCCCTTTGTAGGCCTGCCCCTGTGGAGATGATCAGGCACCGCCCTTTACGAGATGTAAGCTCTGAAGGCCTGGCGGCAGTGCTTGACCTATTGGCCCTTCCATCAGCAACCAATGACCCATAATCCCTTGTTGTGACCTATAATAAGGCCGTAACTTCGGCGCTGGATATCATTACTCTTGTCCGAGTTTGTCCTCTCTTCCTTCGCCCTCGGTCCACTTGGTTTGATGGATCTTTGAGGGAGATGCGGTGACTAGGACGAAGGTTAGAGCATTGCTGGCAGAAATCCGCCCTTGATGCCGATCACCTTAGACTGATGGACCATTATCAAGTCTATCAATCTGCAATCACCCATAAGAAGGCAGAGTTCCTGTCTGGGGAGATTGCTGCTGCAAGGAACTGACCAGCTCAGCTTTTTTGAACCACGGACAGACTGTGCAACCCAGCCTGTCTACAGGTTCGAAGAGCATTTTCACAAGTTGAGTGCGTGGAGCTTACTCGATTCTTTGTGGCTAAGGTGACCTACATCAGGGCAGAACTCCTACTGGCACACTCTGGCGTTGCTCTAGGCCAGTATTTGGTCACTGTCCCTCGGTTTTCTTGGAATACCTTCAACCAGCTGGAGCTTATGGATATCATGCGGATTGTCCAGGGTATGCACCCTATGTGCTGTAGTTTGGACCCAGGACCAACTACCCTGATTTTGGGTTGTAGTGACATCCTTGGCCCGGTCCTTGCACGGATAGTCTGGTGCTCCTTGGAAACAAGTGAGTTTCCTAGCTCCCTGAAGGAGGCGGTGGTGACACCCCTCCTGAAGAAAGCTTCTTTGGACCCAGACTGCCATGTGAACTACAGACCAATCTCAAGCCTCCCCTTTTTGGGGAAGTTGATCGAGAAAGTAGTTGCCATATAACTGGAGGACCATTTGACCATTCATGATATCTATGAGCCTCTCCAGTCCGGTTTTTGAAAGAGGCATAGTACTGAGACAGCGCTGGTTCGGGTGCTCAGTGATCTCTTGATGGCTAGAGATTGGAAGAACCATTCCATCTTGGTCCTTCTTGATCTCTCTTCATCATTTGACACTGTGGACCATGGGGTCCTGCTAAATCATTTGAAGTTCATCTGTGGCCTGTCAGGTACGGTCCTCAGGTAGTTTTCATCTTTCCTCACTGGAAAAACTCAGAGGGTGGTGTCAGGGATTTATTCCTGTGACCCAGTTCCGTTGTCATGTTGGGTTCTTCAGGGATCGGTGTTGTCCCCATGTTGTTCGCAGTGTACATGCTACCCCTCGGAGACATTGTAAGAAGGTACGGGCTGAGGTTTCATTGGTATGCCAATGATACCCAGCTCTACCTTTTTTTCACACCCGATCAGGATAGAGCTCTCACAGTATTTAATAACTGCCTCGTAGAAATCCAGGAATGGATGAATTTGAGCTGGTTGAAGTAGTACTTGGCAAAGACTGAGGTGTTGGTGGTGGATCAGGGTCGCCGTACAGAGGGTCTTGGGTGGGGTCACCCTTGGGACATTTTCTTGGGGGTGTCCCACTCCCAACCTCTGAGTGGGTGCAAAACCTGGGGGTAATTTTTGTCGATGGTTTGATACTTCGTTTGCAGGTGTCGGCTGTCATCAAATTCTCTTTTTACAATCTGAGGAATATTTCCAGAGTTAAGCACCTTGTTCCGTCCAGTGACCTTCCTATGCTGATCCATGCCTTTGTGTCCTCTCACCTGGATTATTGCAATGCCCTTTACCTAGGGCTTCTGGGGCTCGATATTCACCCCCTGCAGCTGGTGCAGAACGCGGCAGCCCAGTTACTGACGGGAACCTCTCGGTCCTGCCATATTTCCCCGGTGCTACGCAAACTGCACTGGCTGCCGATACAGTGGTGAATCACCTTCAAAGTTGGACTTCTGACTTATAAAGCCCTACACGGACAGGGTCTGGACTACCTGAAAGAGCTTCTGGTCCCTTACAGCCCTGGGTGATCGCTCTGCTTGACTGACGAGGGATTGCTAGAGATTCCAAGGGTTTGTTTAAAATCTTCTGGGGCCCATGCATTTATGCACGTGGCCCCCACCCTTTGGAATTCTCTATCTCATCAGTTACATGAGTGCCCGACCGCGGAGGGATTTAAACAGGCCCTCAAAACTGTTTTATGGACTCATGTTTTGGGGGCTGGATTTAATATTGTTGATTGTTTGTTGTCATTTTATACTATTTATAATATATATATAATTTTATGAAGAAGCTGTTTTAGTTGTTGTAAGGTGCCTTGGTATTCAAAAGGCACCATATAAATACATTTGGATTGGATTGGATTGGATGAACTGAGGAATACAGGTAAGTGCCATATTATGTATTCAATGGCATTTTAAACCTATGTTCATAACTTGGCCATTTTTTGAACTTTTTTCACCAAATTTTCAACATGACCTTTTTGGGACCCCACCTCATGAACACTGTTAGTGAAATGTCATTAATTGGGCCTAGAAGGTGATTTCACGGTCCCTGCACAAAATCACCTTTTTGGATTAAATAATGAAATTTCACTGCCAGTGTTCATGAGGTGGGGTACTAAAAAGGCCATGTTAAAAATGTGGTG
This sequence comes from Neoceratodus forsteri, assembly GCA_016271365.2. Classification (NCBI taxonomy): domain Eukaryota; kingdom Metazoa; phylum Chordata; order Ceratodontiformes; family Ceratodontidae; genus Neoceratodus; species Neoceratodus forsteri. The sequence continues at coordinate 1,299,987,267 of CM057455.1, forward strand.
AAATAATACCTAAAAATAGACAAGTTACTAGTGTTCATTGAAATGTTTCTACACACATGCATAACTTTTGTAATTTTCAATATTGTGACTCCAAATTTTCAACATTGACATTTTTTCACACCACCTTGTGAACATTACAGCTGCCATTTTTCATATCCTGGCCAAAATGTGTTTTCACACCTGTGGTACAGAATGATGTTTCATGAGGATTTGAACATTTTAACCTACCGGGTTCATGAGGTGGGATCATAAGAAGACTATGCTCAAAGTTTGGGGTCAACATATTAAAAAACTAAGAATTTATTAACATTGTTTGCAGGGATGTCCATTGCACCACTTGGCGACCACATTGCCTTACCATGCCAGTGATCTGAGTTCAGGTGGTAACTACATGTGCCAGTTCAATGGGACAAGGCTGATGAGGAAGGTGCTGTGGCATACAACAGCAGCCCAGGCCTGTGTAGAGACAGAGCAATATTTTGGCTCAGATGTGATGCCCTGTGTTGGGTCAGGGAGCCCTCCCCACAAGGTATTGACATGTGTCCCAAGGCCTGCTTGGCCCATACTCTGGGTCAGGACTGTCTGCAGTACTGTATTTATCTCTTTTTGTGCTGGTCCCAAGGGACCTGTGCAAATGAGGATACAATTCCACTATCAGAAAAGGAAGGGAAATTTATTGCAAAAAACGATGTTAATGCAGACATTAAGGTCTACGCAGTATTGTGAATCAGTGGTGGTGACTTCCTTGGGGTTGTTAACCCTAATGCCCACTCCCTCCCCTGAACAAATTAACTCAGATGTAATGTCTTCACACAGGGCCCTATGTGAAGAAAGCTATGACAGATTATGTTGGCCATACTGCAGTAACTTAGTTTTTTTTGCAATTAATATTTTATATACTTTGACTATCTTTAATAAAATATGGCATATATCTTCCTAGTAGTAAGTAAGATTAGTTACCACACACTTCAGTACAGTATAGTCATGTATGATATATGAAAGAGTCAGATTTTATCATGTCATACTAACATCTCAAACATCTCTGCAGCTGTGGGTCACTTGGCCTAAAATGTGTCGGAGTAGTAGCATATGCCAGTCGGGTACACAGTTAAAAATCAAATAAAACTGAGAAGTCGTGTTATACCTTATCAAGCCATAACCACTGTGCTTGATTAGGTTTAGGACATTCTGTGAATCTTGATATTTTAATACCATTTTCTCAGCTATATTTAGACAATCAGGCTGACATTCAGTGGAGTAGTATAGTACCTCTCACTTTTTGCCTTACACTTTTATAATAGCATGAATATTACATTATCAAACGTAACTACTGTATGCAGAAGTGTACTGAACCTTACCAACTACAGAGTATGATTTTGTTTTGTAGTCGGACATGAGAAATATTTCCTTTAATTGATCTTCAAAAGCTACTCTAGTCTTATCACACCTGTTTTTTATTTACTCATAAAGCAGTTACTTTCTGATATTTGTTGAAAGCAGAGGATTCATTTGAAACAAAGAACTGGAAAAGTCTTTCTTATACACAGAACCAACGTATAAAATGGATCTGTCTAGATAACTGTGACGAAAAGCAAGTATTTCTGTATTTACCGAATGTTTAGACACATAGAAAATTGTTGGCAGAGAAGGACCACTAGGTCTAGCTAGTCTACCCAAGGATTCCCTGCCTACTGTACCTCTGCGGACGTTAACTGGTCTCCAGGGATCCTCTCACATGATCAGCTGGTCTGACAGTGCGCAAGTGTAGAAGCACTTTCATACAACAGAAGGCAACTAGTCATGGAGGAGGGTGGGTTTTATGGTTTGACTTCTATGTCTCATTCTCAAAGGAAGAATTGGGTACTGGGGAGGAGGGTTGGATGGAGGGTGCTGCCAGGGTGGGGGTAAATATTTATTTTACAACAAAGCAGCATAAAGATGGAGGCTGGTGGGTTGTGCTGGTCACCTATCTTGGGAGTTAATTTTTTTTATAATAATCCTTAGACTGCCAATAGAATTAGAACGTGTTGGAGTTCAGGACAGATATACTAGTCCATGGCACTGCAAGTTTAAAAAAATATATAAAACTGTTTGTGCTGGGAGATGAGGGTGGGATTGGGATTCTAATAGAGAGTGAGGGGATGGGATTGTGTATTTTAAAGGACTGGGCAGGGAAGGAGGTTGGAGGCTGTTTCTTCTTCTTTTTTTTTTTTTTTTTATAAATAGTATTTCCCGGCTAGGAGCAGATGCAAATATTGCCACTGTTCATTATTTGGATCTAAATATAATCATTCAAATAAATATTTATTATTTGGTGCTTTGGGGGGAGAAGGGTGGGATTGGGATTCTAACAGAGAGTGAGGGGATGGGACTGTGTATCTTAAATAATAGGGCTGGAAAGGAGGTTTCTTTCTTTCTTTTTTGAAATAGTATTTCCCAGCTAGGAGCAGGCATGAATATTGCTACTATTCATTATTTGGATCTGAATAAGGAATAGTGCACCATTTGTGTTACTAGCACCCCCCTAGTTACAGTTGCTACAACTAATGAAACCACTTTGTAGTTTGAAAGATGGAGATTTTGGTTTATTGTCCATACAGTGACAAATCACTGATTGATATCAAGATTTGTCCCCCTTCTAAATGACTCTGGGGTGAGAGATTTCTCCTACATAACTGGCAGTGTTGTTAACAGATGTCCATACTTTCTGATGGTCTCTAATTATGTTTTTCACTTGTAATGCTTGATCATTTAAATCTGTAACTTTATATTGGGTGCCTTTTCTGACTTACAGTATAGCTATGTGGTACTTTGCATGCTCTTTGGTTTTTTGTGATTGCCTACACTTCATATGACATCTTGTACAGAATAACATCCACCACCACTTTACCCCTCCTCATTTCTCTCTACCCACACCGCCTCCATTTTGACAACACCACTCTGGTTGCTTACCCCCCCTCCCCTATCATCCCCCTGACATAACATTGCCATATTGCTGACATGTTATTTCCAACCGGGCTAGCCCTACCCTGCAACAAATGATGTAATGCACTTTATCTATTGTTAAGGTGAACCTGAAACTAACAAGTCTTGAACCTCATGTGACACTATATTGATTTCATGTTGCCTACCCTGTGATCTCAGCTATCTGTATTGTATTGTACTGTGTTTTGTCCTTGACTTGGAACCTTTGAAAATTAGTATTTGACTCAAAGGTATTAATCCTAATCAAAATAAATAAATAAATACATTTTTTATATTTAAACTCCCCTTAATAGATTGTGAATTAAATTGCGGTTTGTAGGGGTTATTTATGTAAGATTATTTTCTGTGCTGTACTAATCACCATTTCTCAGTGGTGTGTGTAAAGTAATGAATGTCGCTTGCATTTATGGCAAATTATGTGTGTACACCTCCTTCAGCATTAGAAAAACTTTGAAAAAGATTTACATTCAACTCCTTCCCATTTTCTTAATTACTTCTTTTAGTTTCAAGCACGATGAGGTTTCAAGAATACCTGGGACAGATACAAGGGAGCCCTCAAACAAAAGGGCAGTTAGAAGGCTAGGCTAAAAAACAGTGGGCAGACTAAATGGACCCGGTGGTCTACTTCTGCCATCAGCTTCTATGTTTCTAGTAATTAATTCCCTGTTTTCTTTATTACTGAAAAGAGTTGCAAGAAAACAAGACCCTTGTCCTCTAGACTCTATCTGCTCTTGTTGCTTGTCTACACCTGACATCACTATCCCCTGTTTATGGCATCATAATTATCACCCACAGCAATGGATTGTGAAGTCATAAACAGAATTATGATGTCAGGTGAAGACAAGCAGCCAGAGCTTTAAGTGCAAAGATAAAATAAAAACAAAACAAAACAATACTATTTTCAAGTAAATAGCCTTAGTAATAAGGAAATACGGGTGAGAATATAAAATATCAGAATTACAAACAGACCAATTCTCAGTGCAGCTCAGCCCCTGCCAGGCAATTTCTAAATCATGGATGGAAATGTGAAAGGAAAAGTGTGGCCCATTGGGAATTAAACTCAGACCGATGGTAATACCATTTCAGTGCTCTAACCATTAAGCTATGGGCTCTCATGGTTAATTAAGCAATAATGCATGAGAGGGGTGTGGGTTGTGCAGGGATAACCTCACGCCTGGGTGATTGGGCATGAGGCCACAGGCCGAGTGCATCCAACATCCCAGAAGTGAGGTTATCCCAGCACAACCCATACCCTGGAGTGCATTATTGCTATTATACAATGGCTTATTGTTATATAAAATAAAAAAAAAAATTACAAATGTTTTTAATAGATTTTTACTGAGGCAATATATCTTTTGTTCCTGAAGAGATCCTCCAACGATACAATACAGTGAGGTTGTGCTGGGATAACCTCACTGTGCCAGGGACATACTGACTATTCAGAGTCCAGGAAATTTTTTTGCCCTTGTATAATAGGTCCTAGGCTTTTCCTTAAACCCACACAAATTTCTTTCTCAATAAACCAACAGCAACGGAAGTGAAGCACCGCCTTGTGACACCCATAGAGTAGATTCTAGTAATAAAATATTTTAAGGGGGCTCTTCCCCCTGCACGCCCAATCCCCCGCAGCCCTCCAGGAATTAATGTATGTAACAAACACCAAGTCGGACATGAAATTGGAAGCAGTGCAATACATGGCCATCAGGCAATTTCCTCCTCTGGCTACAACATCAGTGCCTTCAAAAGCAGAATCAACACAGCTGAAAACCCATAACCATCTTGGGCGACAATGAAAATCACCTGCCCACCCAGCAGACACTCTGTAAAAACCTGCACAGAGACCACTACACAGAACAGCCTGCACTGGTGGAACAACTGCTGCTGCACACTCCGCTACAGTCTCCTACCAGCTCTGCACCCATGGAAGAACCACTGCTGTACACTCTGCTCCAGCCTCCTACCCACTCTTTACAGTGGAACAAGTGCTCCAGCACACTGCGCTCCAGCCTACCTGACTGCTGTTCACCTGTGAAACAAGCACTCCAACACACTGCACTCCAGCCTCCTACCCACTCTATACAGTGAAACAAGCACTCCAACACACTGCGCTCCAGCCTCCTACCCACTCTATACAGTGAAACAAGCACTCCAACACACTGCGCTCCAGCCTCCAAGTCGTCGAGATCACAGACGCTATAATGCCAGTGATGTCAATGCGTCGCCATTAAAATGGTATATCCTGTGGCCCATAAGAGGCTCACAGTTGGCCATTGAGAAGCTTGCCAGTTAGGAGAAGGCCACATCTCTCCTGTTTTTAGTGTAGTGATAAAGGTTTGGTAAGCTTAACCCTGGATAATACACAGAGGTTTTATCACATTTTTTTATTAATTTTTCTTAAATTTTGCAGGGATTCTCCTTTTGTGTGGCCAAAATCAGAATCAGACATTTATAGTAGCATGCCCCCCCCCCGCCAAAGCAGATTGAAAGCATGCAGTTTATTTATGTTCTTACTTTGCTTTCATTCAAGTTATTCAATGTTCAACTCTCCCTGCACAAACACACACAACAGAAGGCCTCAGTAAAGCCAGAAATTCAAGTTTATTGGGGCAGGATGAGCAGCAAACATTCCCCTGATAGGAAAGTAAGGATAGTGGAGGCTCCATGGTCAGAAAGGAAGCTCCAAAAAATAAAACTGAGCGGTACTTCATTTTTATGTTTGCTTGCATGCATGTGCAAGAAACATAGTGCCATCATCTGAGTTTTCAGAGGTGTGGCAGCCCTCTTCCAATTCAGTTAGTGTGTTTGCAGGCGCTGCCGCAGTTTGCCAATGCCTGCTAGAGCTGTCTATGACAGCAGTCCAAAATGCAGTGGCATACAGTTGAAAGGGGGAGCTACGCTTCAGTGAGCATCGATAAGATATCGCCTGCTCATGCGCGCTCCTCCTACACACACACACACACACACACACACACACACACACACACACACGCAAGCATACTGCTTGCCCCCCCCCACGCACATACTGTGCCCAATCCCCCATCGGCTGGGCTGCACCCCCCCAAAGCAGAGTTACATATGCCACGCTGTGTGCCCACCCCAGCGTGGCTGCACATCTATAGCTGACGGGTGACCAACCTCGCTGGCTCCACTGGCCCCCCCCGAGTACAGGGTGCCACGCTGGGAGCCCATCCAGCATGGCAACAGATGCTATTGCCGACGGGGTGCCCAATCCCCCGTTGGCTCCATGCCCCCTCAACAGCCATCCTTGTGCCATGCTGGGAGCCCACCCAGCATGGCAAACGTCCAGTCGTCATTTAAAAAAAAAAACTGAAACTTAAAACGGTCCCTCGCTGTCTCTGCCCCCACCTGCGCCCACCCACTGGCGCACCCCGCCTCCCCACAACCCCCCTCACTCCATACTTACCTCTGGACTCCAGCGCGATGATCTTCGGTGGACTGGGAACACGTCTGCACTCTTCAAAGCCGACCGCGAACTGAGGAAATGCCGGTAAGCTGTATAATGGGATAGATAGGGTTTTTTCAACTTTGCTGCATATCTCAGTCATTTTTTGGAATTTTTGCACCAAATTTTCAACATGGGGTTTTTGGGACCCCTTCTCTTGAATGCTCTCATTGTCATGGCATTAATCAGGCCTAAAAGGTGATTTCGCAGTCACTGCGTGAAATCATCTTTGGGACCAAGTTACGAAACGAGACTGCCACTGTTCATAAGGCGGGCTCTCAAAAAGCCTATGTTGAAAATTTGGTGGAAAAATTCCTAAAAATGACTGTTTTATGAGCGTGTGTTGCACAGTTCCTACGCACGCTCGTAAGTTCACGAATTTTCAATATTTTCACTCCAGATTTTCAACATTGCCATTTTACCACACCTTCTTATGAGCAGTACAGCTGTCATTTTTCACAACTTGCCCAAAATGTGTTTCCGCCCATGTAGCACACAATGGCACAGTCGTTGTAAACCAATGTATGGGACACATTAAGAAAATCACAGTGACACTGTTAATGAGCAGAGGTCTTAAATAGCTATGTTGAAAATTTGGTGAAAAATTCTAAAATGACTGTTTTTACTTAGCTGCTGCCAGTACAAGTTCCTATGCACGCTCGTAAGTTTGCGAATTTTCAATATTTTCACTCCAGATTTTCAACATCGCCATTCTATTACACCTCCTTATAAGCAGTACAGCTGTCATTTTTCACATCTTGCCCAAAACATGTTTCCGCCCATGTAGTGCACAATGGCGCAGTCAGTGTGCAAAATCAATGTATGGGACATATTAAGAAAATCACAGTGACACTGTTAATGAGCAGAGGTCTTAAAATGGCTATGTTGAAAATTTGGTGACAAAAGTCCATAAAATGACTGTGTTACAAGTGAGCATTGTGCAGTTTCCACGCACCCTCGTAAGTTCATGACTTTGTAATATTTTCAGTCCAGATTTTCACCAGTGGCATTTTTCCACACTTCCTTATGAACAGTACAGCTGTCATTTTTCACAACATGGCCGAAATGTGTTTTCACACTTTCAGCGCAGAGATGCGTGGTCGCTGTGGGAAATCATTGTTCGGGACAGATAAAGAAAATCACAGTGACACTGTTCATGATCGGTGGTCCCAAAATGTCTGTGTTGACAATCTGCTGTAAAAAATCCCCAACCTAATTACATTACGGATGTGCGTTGCACAGTTTCTATGCACGCTCGTGACTTCACCAGTTTTTTTAATATTTTTACTGCAGATTTGCAACATTGCCATTTTTTACACCTCCCCATGAACAGTACAGCTGTCATTTTTCACATCCTTTTCGAATGTGTTTTGCACCTGTGGTGCTAAATGCCATAGGTCGCTGTGCATAAGCAGCTTTCGGCTAACAAACTGATATTGCCACTGTTCATGAGGTGAGGGGTCCACAAAAAAATGTTGAAAATTTGGAGTGAAAATACCAACGAATGTCTGAGGTGTTAGGGTTTCCAACCATAACGCCTCACCCTGTAGAGAATGACAGGCATCAGGAGTGTGACTTGGGATTCTTGCCTGTAATGCTCATACCATTCCACATCCTGCAGCCAGTGAGAGGCATCAAGATATGCCTTGGACTCTTAGGCCCCAAAGTTCACCCCATTCTCCTATCGCACCCATCTCACGTGTTCCTAATGGAATGGGGTGCGCATAAGAGCCAAAGACCCCAAGGCACACTGATACTTGTCAAAGTCTGCAGGGTAGGGTGGTGAAATGGCGTGGCCATTACGGCTGACGACCCAAAGGCACACCCCAATGCCTGTCACTCTCTGCAGGGTGGTGGTGGGGTTGGCTTCAGTTCAATACTTCACTGCCATTTCTATTATACAGCTCTGTAACTTCTACACTACCAATGGCAATGCCAGCAAGCAAACATTCGGCATTGACAAATGCTTGTTTAAAATGTGTGTATGTGTGTGAGGATACAATGTAAAAAAAATAGTTTATCTAATTTCTTTGTTTGTTTTTCTTTGGGGAGGTTATTTTTAGGGTCTGGATGATTTTTTTTTCAGTAGTGAGTAAAGGTGACAGCCATGTTGTAATGGCAATCTGGAATTAAAAAAAAATGCATTGATATTGTTTGTGTGCTGTGCCCTGATTGCCAGCACATTTTTTATCTGTGCATTATACATATCTAAGACATGAGTGTCAAACCAATCAGGGTGCAGGATTTTACCTACCCATTTTATAAATAGATCCACCAGCATGGAATGAGTTCTGTCTGTGATGTTGTGGGTGTCGCCTCCTAAGACTTATCACTGCACTATGCTTGAGAAGCTGTGGTGGTCCATCCTGGATTTAAGACATGCATACCATTTGGCCCACTTAGGAGCTAAATACTGTACAGGTCTAAAAAGCTTTTTGACTACATCTGTATTTTCCTTTCCCCAGCTACCAATACTTCTTACCTATTAAGATCCCAACTGGAAAACAGGCTGCATGTGCCTGTACGTAAGACGAAATCCAAACAAACTGTTATCAGTTATCAGCTGCCCCAGTTATGGAATTCCCACCATCCAGCCAAACCCACTCTCTCAGCCTCCATGTGTCCAATATGAAGTTTAAGAAGCACTTTGTCGACAACTGTTCCTGCCCTAAGTGTCTGCATCTTCTCCTGAAGTCATGAATGCAATTTGCTTACTATTGCACACTGCAACTGTTATGCAATTTTATTGTAATCCTGATTCTGTATCTCCCTTCTTTCTCCCTAACCTCGTCCCCGGTCACATCTGTGAGACTGTTTTTTCTCTGTATTGCTCACATAGTAAATTAATTTCAAATAAATGAATGAATGAGTAAAAGTTGTGGTCTCCTTTCTTGTTGCTAGTGCTACAATAAACTTACAGGTGACCCTATTAAACAGCTACGTGCAGTGGTAGAAAACCACAGGAGCTCAGTTCTGGGAGTAGGGGTAGAATAAGGGTCTGACTGTGCTCTAGGGAACATAGAGGAAGGACTATTGCCTTGAAAAACAGATATAAAAAGCATATCAACTCAGCTTTTTTGTAGGGAACCATGCCCATTGAAATCCATAAAAATGTTATTTCCTATACCACAGACGACAGGTTCATCATTTTGTTTTGTTTTCCTCTGCTGGATGTTTGAAAATACTAAGCTAAATACTGTGTGGAGTTTTACCCTAGGTATTCTTGCCATCTTTAATGATGTAGATAAAAACAGTAGCTACATGTTTTATATTTGGCGAGACTGTTGTTAATATTGCCATACAACCAGACAAGAAGGTTTTTATCTTTTTAAATAGGTTTACTTCAGATGACATCTCCATGCAACTGTTTTCATTTTCTCTAGTGTAATCTCTCACTTCCAATCCAACATGAATGTAATGAAGTGGCTGACATTTTCGAGACTTGCAGACATGCAGGTTCATTATCTCTGAAGAGGCTGACTGTAGCCTCAGACTGGTATAGTCTGCTTAGCTGCATGTTCTTGTGTAGCTCCTTTTATGGAGTCATCAGTTGGCCCCATCTAATGTATTGCTTCCTGCTGAGTTGACAGGGTGAATAAAAATGTATTTACAAACAGGAAGAGTATTCATATTTCTTGACTGCTAAGGGCATCACCAGTCTGTCGCACTTTGGCTCCTTTAGGTATAATAGATATAAATTAGGAGAGCAGAACTGTCCATATTGCTCCCTTTTGTTGAAATGGTTTGTTCAACTGAGCCATCTTAGTAAATGTGTCATCATTTTCAAAGGCTCTGTGTCCACAGACTGTTCTTCCAGAGCAGATGTTCTCATCTGGATCCTAATCAAAGCATGAGTGCTGTATATACTATATAAAGAACAGGTGTCTCTGCAAGGGAAGGCTGTACCATAACCCTGGGTTTTGCAAGGAACTCAGAGAAATAATAAGGGATGCCATGATCTCTATTCCTAGGATTCACTTTTGTCAGCTCTGAAAGGACAGAGCTGCATTTTCCATTTCTGTAGCATTTTCTGATTTGGTTTAGCAAATCACCTCTTGAGTATGAACTAAAAAGTCCACTGAATTGACTGAATCACAGAATTTTATCAAGTATTCTTTGTACTGTGATGAAAGTAATAAAAATATATTAATTTATTAATTTTAAAAAAGATATTCAAAAAAATACTTTTTGGGGGAGGGGGGTTCTAAAGGATCTGCCCCAAATCTGTCTGCCGCTACTTTTTAAAACGTAAATCTGTCCAAACTGTTGGATTATCTATTAGGCCCTGTACATACTGTGTAGTGGTTTTAAACATTCTATAAAACATTTTGCTTATAGTGTTTAGGCACGGATGTCAGAGCATTAAGATAGTGTTCCTACATCATGCTAGTCCAAGTGAGTTCTCGGGCATCACTGCAGTACTAGAGCAATGCTTTAATTGCAATTGGGCAAAAAGAAGAAAAGAAGGTCCAATGGCAGCATTTTTATAATTCACTCATTGTGAACATAGGTGGTCTTTTAAAGTAATTATTTGGGGCTGTGAATAGCCAAAAACCTACTGTGCAGTCCCCAGGTAGTTGCCATAACCCTTGTTATAGCACAGATTGTGTCCACACTGCTAACGTGGATTAAGGCAACTATGTTGATCTAAAAGTGGGCTCAAGCCTACTTCCAAGCAGGGTATAAGCGTTGTTTTACAATTAAGCAATAAGGCACGACAGGGTGTGGTATATCATGGGATATCGTCACGCCTCGGGTGGTTGGGCGCGAGGCCGCGGGCGAGTCGTCAACCGATCGAGAATGACGATATCCCATATCTCTACACCCTGAGTGCTTTATTGCTATTATGAACTGGCTTTAATGTTTAAAAATAAAAAAGTAAAATAAACAGGTTTTAAACGTTTTAAAATGAGTTTTGGGTGGTGTAGGGTCACATTTTGATAAACTAGTTCCTGAGACAGTAGGTGGCGCTATTATACTGGTAGTTGACAGAGGTGGGACTGTTGTGTCCTGTGAATTCATCTCTCATTGCATCCGATGTGAATTGTGGCTATTTTGAAGAGGTTTCTGTTAATTTGTGGAGCTTACTGTTTTTCTAAATGAAGAATAAAAAGCGCATACTGAAATGTTATGGCGATGATGCGAGTCAAGCGTGAAATAGACAATACATGGTAAGTAAGCACATGGAGGTTGCAGCTCTTGTGTTAATCAGAGACCGATTGTTTTATTTGCGACAGGAAAAAAAATCACCCGTTACTGTCAGTCGCGGCTGTTGCTATCGGGAAACCAAGTCAGAAGTTACCGCATCGCAACTTCTGTGCAGCTGTCATCCCTCCTCACTAACGGATTGATTTTTTGTATTTTTTTTACATATGTGGCTGGTTGTAGTAGATTGGAGGACACATTCTGTGTGGGGAGACTTTTGTGAAGGTCGTGAGGGATCTGGAGAATGCTGGCAACAGTAGAAATTTTGTGAGCAAGGAGCCTGGTTGCCGGAGCTTTTTTAAAGCCGTGATGATGTAGCCCGATATCATCATGGCTTTAAAGAGCTGTCGGCCAATCAGATAGCTCCATTTACGATCGCCGGTTCATAATATGTATTATATCACATTTTGTGCCATACTGCAATCTAGATACAAACCTTTTAAAGTGTTTTGACAGAGTTAAAATGGTTTTGAAGGTCCCTGTCTGTACAGGGCCTTGACTGAAGCTACTATGGTTGATATGTAAAGAGTAAGCCATGATGGAGTGTGCATTAAGGGATTAACAAAGCACCCCCCACGGGTGTAGTATAGCACAAGTCCAAAGGCATTAATGAAGACCTGTTTTGGTGTTGAATCTCTGGGGAAACCATGCCAGCACTTTCTTTTGGTTTCTAGATTTAAGCTGTAATAAAGAACTATGACTGATTTGCAATTCCTGCCTGGTCTTTGACTCTAGAAATTCTCAATACTACTTATTGTGTTTCCTGTGCCTCTATACCCAGGCATGCACCTACTAGCATCCTGAGCACGCGGGCTCCTTATCATTATCCTTCTTCAGCAGATCCTGCCACGTCTGTATGCCACTCATGGCCGGAAGAATCAAGAGAAGTGGTTGAGTGTGAGTGGAACCTGAGTAAGACAGAAGTGATGCCCTGTGTGATAAGACCCTCAAAATGTGTATCTATGGTGTGGTACTTACCTTTTGCCTTCACCTGTAACCACTACTGTGTTTTATGTACAGCCGTGGTATTGTGATCAGTCCCTGGTTTAGCATTCCTCTCTGTAACTTATTTTTTTGTCTTGCAATTGTACTGTTAAGTTACTTGCTTTTTCTCATTGCTCTGTAACCTTGGATTTTTGTAAGAAACACTGTTAGATGTTTATCATATTGCTCTGCTTTGTAATCACCTGGGTCGTATCCAAAAAGAGGCTTTTTAATTTGTGTAGTGTGCTTACCTGGACAATAAATACTAAAGCAATGAAAAAATAAATAAGTATAGAGTGGTACTGCTGCTGAGCTCCTTACAGGCTTCCAGGGGTAAGCAATGTAGCAGTGTAGGTGGCCCTCCATCACTGGAGGTTGAATATGACCTACAAGGACTGCACATCCCATCGTTCGCTGCCCAGCTGGGACAATGGATTTGGGCATTTATCTTGAGCCATTGATCCATCTGGTCACCCTGCCATGGACACATTTGTAAATTAGGTGAGCCAGTCAAAGCCTCTACCTATCAAGAACCGCTTATCTGTGCATTAATGCAGATAAGGCTAACTAGTGACTCAGTGCAGTTTCCAGTCAGGTGTAAAACAAAGGCACCACACCCCACCAGGCTGCACTTGGCTGCGTTGCTTTATTTTGCAGCTAACTTGAAACTGCACTTAATCACCTGCTGTCCTTTAAATAAAGGAATGATCTGCATTAGTACCGGGACAAGTAGTTCTTGTTGCATTTTGGGGCACTGGTACGGGATGGCCTGTGGCACCAAAGGCAGTCAGGTCACCCCCTCAACTCAATTTCATCTGTAAGTCTTCTACCCATAGCAGGGCTGTGCCAGTTGTATCATTCTTTCCCCAACTCTTAGAGGGGGCATCTTCTATAAATTGAATTACAGTCTTGTATATTTAAGTGCTGGACCCTGGGATCGATCCTTGCATCACTGGTCTCAGAGAGTACGAGTGGAAGTAGGGGGAGTATTTTTATATAGCACTTGTCTTTAAAAGCTCAGTGCTCTTTATAATTATGAGGAAACATAACTGTAGAACAGAGTATATTGTAGAGGCAGGTTGCTGGAAAGCAATACTGTATATGGGATCTGTATAGGGAATGCATGTTTAAAGAAATATCCAAATTATTTGTTTTTTGTGCTTCTCCCAAACTATATACTGTTCATACTCTCAAGCCTCAATCAATCTTACAGTTAAGAGGAAACAAAATAAACTGTACAGTCTTTTCTTAAACACATAAAACCAAATCGCGGCAGATAAACTGTACATAGAAAACCACACCAGACCAGGGAGGACAGCACAAAGGACCCACCCTATCACATCTGTATTGAAGTGCCTTAGATCAGACCAGTCCCTGAAGCAGGCCTGGAGAACATTCCAGAGAAGAGGGGCAGCCACAACTGACAGTCAGTCAGCCATGTGTTAGTACAGTTGGAGGATATAATTCATTTATACACCAGCATGAAAAGTCGAGTGCAAGCAGTTCCGCCATATGGCCAGAAAAAAAATGAGCGATTCATCTGAGCACCTGATCCAGAGCTCGTGCAATCTTTGGAGCTATGGGAGGGAGGAGGGAGGTGAGGGCTAGTGAATATGTTCGGTGGTAGGGTTCTCTGTTAAACTGTTAAATAGGCAGGGTATCAAGGCTTGTGCCAGGGTGGGGAAAGCAAATAAATCAAATCAAATCAAAATGTATTTATAATGCAGTTTTCTACATATCAAAGTGCGATTACATACTGTAAATAACAGCATAAAAACAATAAAAGCAGCAGTAGACCTATTCAAATGCTAATTAAAACAGATAACTTTTCAGAGACGCCTTAAGTGACTCCGTGGGTAGACACTCTCTAATCTGACGAGGTAGAGAATTCCACAGGGTTGGGGCCATAAAAGAAAAAGCTGTGGCCCTAGATGACTAAAGACGAACCCTGGGAATCTCTAGCAATCCCTCATCAGCGGAGCGGAGTGGGCGAAGAGGGTGGTAAGGTCAAAGGAGTCCTTGCAAATAGCCCGGTTCCTGACCATGTAGGGTCTTATAGGTCACAACGCGACCTTGAAAGTGATTCTCCACCGCACCGGCAGCCAGTGCAGTTTGCACAGCACAGGTGTGATGTGGCAAGTTCTTGGTAACCCAGTCAACAACCTGGCTGCAGCATTCTGCACCAGCTGCAGATGACGGAGATCCACTCCCGGCAACCCTAGAGATAGAGCATTACAGTAATCAAGATGCGAGGAAACAAAGGCGTGGACCAGCACATGAAGGTCATCGTGTGGAACAAGGTGATTTATCCGAGCGATATTCCTCAGATGGTAAAAGGAAGACTTGACAGCGGCCGACACCTGTGCCTTCAGTGTCAGCTCGCTGTCAAGAATTACACCCAGATTCTGCACCTGTTCAGAAGGTCTTAACTGGTTACCCCCTAGTACAAGGCCAGAGGGAGACCCAGGAGTCAACTTCTCTCCACGATGACCCAGGTCCACAACCAACACTTCAGTCTTATCCAGATTCAGTTTCAACCAGTTAGCACTCATCCAGTCCTGGATCTCAGCGAGGCAGTTATTAAAGATCGATAATGCATCATTCTGTTTGGGTACAAAGGACATATAGAGCTGACTATCATCTGCATAACAGTGAAAACTCAGCCCATAACACCATATAATGTCTCCCAATGGCAGCATATACACTGTGAACAACATGGGGGAAAGCACAGAGCCCTGCAGCACCCCACAGGACAGAGCAAAGGGAGCAGAGGAAAAAATTCCTGAAACTACCTTCTGACTTCTGCCTGTGAAGAAAGAGTGGAACCATCTGAGGACTGTCCCCGACAGTCCATAGAATAGCCACAGGCGATCTAGCAACATCCCATGGTCCACGGTATCAAACGCTGCAGAGAGATCAAAGAGGACCAAGATCGAATGGCTCTTCTGATCTCTCACTATTAGGAGATCATTAAGTACCCGGACCAACGCCATCTCGGTACTATGCCTCTTCCTGAAACCGGACTGGAGAGGAACATAGACCTCATAGGTGGTAAGAAAGTCACTGAGCTGCAACGTGACTGCTTTCTCAATAACCTTGCCCAAAAAGGGCAGGTTAGAGATTGGTCTGTAGTTTGCAAGACAGTCTGGGTCAAGGGAAGATTTCTTCAAAAGGAGTGTCACAACAGTCTCTTTTAAGGACTCCGGAAACACCCCTTGGTCCAAAGAGCACCAAACTATCTCAGCAAGGACTGGTCCAATCACATCCATGCACCCCATAAGGAGGTGCGTAGGACCAGGATCCAAACTACAGCAAGTTGGTCACAAGCCCTGGACAGTCTTCATGATATCCATGATCGCTGGCTGGTCAAAATCTGTTCAGGTAGACCGAGGGCCTGTAACCCCACATCGATCCCTGCAATGCTCATTAGAACGTGTACTGCGACTCTCCAACCTGATTGATGACACCTTATTCTCAAAAAAAGAGCAAACTCATCACACAGTATTTGTGAAAAAGCTCTCCGACCCCACAGACAGACTGGATTGCACAGTCTGTTCACGGTCCAGAAGAGAAGGGCTGGTCGGTTTCTTGATGCAGCTATCTCCCTGGACAGGAACTCTACCTTCTTACGGGAGACTTCTGATTGATAGTCCATGTAATGGGCCATCAATCTAAGCCTGTCATCTTCCAGGCCGGATTTCCACCAACAGCATTCCAATCTTTGCCCCATTCTCCTCGACTCCCTCTGTATCCCATCAAAACAAGGGGACTGAGACTGAGGTCAAAGGGAGAGGGGGGTGAACACAGACAGGTGCTATGGAATCCAGTGCCCTCAGCAGCATAATATTATTATAGTGCACTTCTAAGGCATCTGGTTCCATGCACTCCATAGGCCAACTCAGTAGGTCCAGCACCACCATCAGACTCTCCCCTCAAAGGGTGGTACTGGACCATCTCCAAAGGGGTAGGTCTCACAAGGGGGGAAATTGAACCTTATGGAGTGATGGTCAGACCACAGTTGATTTGGAGGGGGGTGACGATAATTCCAGTAATTGCTTCTGTACAGTACATTTATTATAAGAGCTGTTAGAGCTGGCAACAATTTCAATATCAGTAGGCTTTGGGGGGGTTGTCGGTTACAGGATGGATGGGAGTGGGTAATAATTAACAGTGGGGGGTTTAAAAGGTGGGGAAGTTTTTTTAACATTGGTGTTCAGATATCAGATTTATGACAGCTTTATCCAAAAATCTAAAATACAAATTGTTTGCTATTATCTCAGTATCTATCCGCCTAAGAATAAAACTGAGGCAGTAACAGGCTTATTAACAATCTTGTAATCGTATAAAGATTTCCATGTTTTTTTTTCTTCTGATGGGGATTTCAACTTAAATTTGGAAAAATGGAGTAGCTTCTAAGATGCCAATGAATGTAACCAGTGAAAATCAGCTAGAATAAACCCTTAATCCCCTGATCACCTAATTACAGTGCGCTGGATCTTATTTTCACTACTAGATTATTTTACGTTATCTGGGGCTCAAGCAAAATCAATGTCAGACCACTAGTTTACTTTTTGAATTACGTCTAAGGTTAAGTGCAGTAGGATGGCAAATGTGGTGAAGTACAGATGTTGAAAAAGCTGACTACATTAAATTCATGCTTGACCTAAAAAATCTCAAATGGGAAAGGATAAAACTCATCCCTTACGTTAAGGATGCCTGGCAATATTTTACAGATGAATTCCTGACCATATGTGATACACATGCTCCATTAAGATCAAGAATGAAGACATATACTTATTTATTTATATAACCAGGAGAGACACACAAAGCTGAAGCTTGTTTACAGGTGCAACCTGGGAGCACAAGGAAGTGAAGTGACTTGCTCAGGGTCATACAGTATGCAAGTCGGGGCTGTGGGATTCAAACCCAGGTCTCTAAGGATGCAGCTCAGAGCCTTAAACCACTGCTCTATACTGCATCTCAGTTTTCAGCAAAACTACTAATTGCATAAATAAAGAAATTCGGCATGGGGGAGGAGGGGGGAGCTAGGGACCCGAAAAGAGTTTAGGCATAGTCTAATTATTGGGCAGTTTAAAATAATTATATAGAGCAAGTGAGATCAGCCAGGGTTGACTTTTTTCAAAACATGAATTTGATAAAAGTCAAGTACTTTAGCTAAGCTGCACAGTTTTGGACAATTTTAAATATGTTAAAGAGCTAATGCTTAGTATGGATATACTGTATATCTTAAAGTATGAAGGATTGGGGCCTTTAGATGCCTCTTTAATAATTTTGTTTGTTTTTATATTTTATTTTAGTTACTGTTTCATCATTTTATTTGTATTTTGTGAACTACTAGTAAAAAAAAAAGAACCCAGTGGGATTTTTGTATTACGATATCGGAAAAGCTTTCCTGGCAAGGCTGGCAGTGTATTTCGATGGGAAACTGCAAACCTGTTTTCAGGTTTTTATACAGAAATAACACTTTTTACCATCAACATATTATATATTTATTAGAAATATGTAATTTTGAAAACATATGATATTTTATTATAATTTAGCTGGGGACATTTTCTTCATTAGCAGATTTTACTTGGGCAGAAGAAAAGAGAAGCCAGTTACCATTTTAAAAAAATGTAAAACCATACAGATGGACCACAACAGTGCAGACATACAAAATGCATAGTTTGTTGCTGAAAGAAGTACTTATTTCTTTAGAAAAAGATAGAAAAATATATTTAGTTTCTCACTGAAATACATTGGGCTCCTTAAGTAGCTCTCAATTTATGACATCACAATAACAGAATTCTGTTGAGTAGCAGTGTGAAAAGCAAAGGCTAAAACAATCTTGCTTCACTGCACAAACAAAATATTTTAGTATAAGTAGGAAGTAATTACTAACGCATCAGCAAACAGCACATAAAATAGTCTGTTGCCTATTGATTAGAAGTAAATAACCTGCTCTTTCAATGGATGTGATGTGCCTGATTTGCAGTTCTCCATCATTAACTAGCAGCACACTGACAATGCTGGCAAAGTACCAAACCACTTTTTGAATCAGTTTGATGCTTGTAACTCATTTAAACAATCCCCATTATTATTTGGAGAAACACAGCCTGTGCATCACATTGTAGTTCAGCTGATCTGACTCAATCACCATTTATTTTGTTTTTTCATTACAATGCAATCTTGATCTAATGAACCTCCCTTAAATTAACAGCATTATCTAATGGACTGGTAGCATATCTACCAAGTGAATATGCTCTGAACATTTTATTTCCAGTTTTACAGCCTCCCTATTATCTGAACTAATTTCATGTCTCCTAAGCAGTCTGGATAATTGAGATTGCACTGTATTTGTTTATGCACCTCTCCGCCTCCTGGATCCTCACTTGAACCACCCCCCCATTCAGCCCCACCCCCAGCACCCAAGAACTTATCTTCTGCAGTCATATTTCTACAGTGGGTGCCTGGTCACTAGTAGGAGCCATCGAGGGACCGGTCATCATCTTGTCCAGGGGGTTATTTCCTGTTTTCTTCCTTGTTATGCTGGGGTCCCAGAACACATGCACCCTGTGGTCGAGTGACAGCCCCTTCATCCCACTAATGCCTGGTTCCCTTGGCCTGTTGCTGCCTCCTACCTCCACTGGGAGGCAGTCAAGAGTCAAGTTAAGCCCA
The DNA here is from genome assembly GCA_016271365.2 of Neoceratodus forsteri. Classification (NCBI taxonomy): domain Eukaryota; kingdom Metazoa; phylum Chordata; order Ceratodontiformes; family Ceratodontidae; genus Neoceratodus; species Neoceratodus forsteri. The sequence goes on from CM057455.1 coordinate 1,300,006,582, forward strand.
CATCCCTCCCCAGGGAGGAGAGGTGCCTCTCAGCAACTCAGTCCAGCTCCATGCCCTCCCCACCCTGCCGACCTCTGATGGCCTGTGCTTGCTCCTGAATGCGAGTCACCAATGTAGCATGAGGTGAGGCATCCAGCGCCTCAGCCCTCTGTACCAACTGGCTGGCATCACCTTTTGTTTTTAATAAAATTGATGATACTGATGTTACTGTAGTAGATATCTTGCTAACCCTGGACCCTGGGAAGTTAGAAGGTTTAGATGGGGTTCCCTGTAAATGTTTGAGATATGCAGCCTCAGTAGTCTGCAAACCTCTTGCAGATTTGTTTAAATCATCAGTGAATACAAGAGAATATTCTGACAGCTGGAAGGAGGCCCTAGTAGTGTCAGTGTTTAAAGAAGCAGCAGTAGAAGATTTTATTTAATAGAGCACCCATCTCTGTAGGCAAAGGGTGCTGTACAATAAGTCAAGACAGAATAAATAAATCACATATTACAAACATCATAAAATATACCATATAAACAATGGCAGCCAATAAAAATAGTGCACATGCAGTAACTCAGCAGAACACAATTCAAGTTTTCTCAAATGCTTCCTGGAATAAATAATATGTAAGCCCCCTTTTAAAGGCCTCCACTGATGGGGCCTCTCTCAGAGCTTTCAGGAGCACATTTCACAAGACAGGGGTTGCCAGTCTGAATGCACAGTCACCTGATGTCTTCAGTCTAACCCTTGGAATCCTCAAAAGGCCATCATCAAGAGAGTGGCAAGGGAGAAAGAAGTTTAGACAGATAGCCTGAGCACATACCATGTAGGGCTTTATAGGTTAGCAAAGCAACCTTGAAAGTTATATGCTATTTCACAGGAAGCCTGTGCAGCACCAGAGTCACAAGGCGTGACTGAAGCAGGCCTGTTAGTAACTGAGCCTTTGCATTCTGCACCAGCCACAGGCAATTTAGCATACCTCAATTTACCCCAAAGTATGGAGCATTGCACTGGACATCACAAGAGCATGTAGTGGTCCAGTGTCTTCAGCTCCTCTGAGGTGATTAAGGTTTAATCTGGCTGATGTTCCTCAGATGGTAAAAGCCACCTCAAGGAACCGCTGACACCTGAGTCTCAAATGTCAGGTTGCTGTCCAGAATGGCCCCCAAATCTTTCACCTTTGGGGAGGCATGGAGCCTTGAGGACCCAAGCCTGAGCCTTGTAATCTCTTTGGTCATCTCTGCTCCCCTCCTCAGGCCTACATCTATCACCAGCACCTCCATCTTGTCCAGGTTGAGCCTTAGCCAGCCAACTCAATGCCATCCAATTCTGGATTTTAGCCAGGCAGTTGTTAAGCACTATCACCATATCCTGTGTCATGGGCACAAATGACAGATACAAAAGGCTGTCATTTACACAGCAGTGAAAGTGCAGATTGTATAATCTGATGATCCTGGTCAGGGGCAGCATAATATATACTACAAACAACATTGGAGACAGGACTGACTCCGTGACGTACCCCACAAGGTAGGAGTGAAGGGTGTGAAGAGAAATTCCCCAACATGACCCTCTGTATCCTATCTCACAGGAAGGACTTAAACCAGCATATGAGAGGTCCAGTGAGCCCTCTCAGCTGCCTCAGATGATCCAGTAACAACCCATGGTTCTCAGTATCAAAAACTGAGGAGAGATTGGGGAGAGTGAGAAATGACCACTCACCTCTATATCTAGCCCTGAGTAGGTCATCATGCACCCTGACTAATGTGGTTTCAGTGCTATGCCTGAACCAAAAGCCCAACTGGAGGGGCTAGAATATGTCAAAGCTATGCTGTCTGACTGAAGCTGCATTGCCATTATTTTTTCAATAACCTTTATCAATAAGGGCAGGTTAGAAACAGGCCTATAATTTGCCAGAATTTCCCGGTCCAAAGATATTTTTTTCAAGAGGGAAAATCCCCAATGCATTTTTCAGTGCAGTTGAAAATACCTCTTCTGACAAGGAACACTGAATAACCATCGGCAAGCGCAGGACTCAGTGTATCCACAGAGCTCACTAAGAGCCTCGCTTGATCTGGTTCCAGTTCACAAAACAAGGGTCGCAGCTTCAAAATCACCCCATAAACCTGTTCCACTGTAACTAACTGAAACTCTCCCCAGCCAAAAGGGTGCTCCCTGGATGACCAGCCTTGACCCCACCAAGCCACCACAACCTGCTTGCAGAAATCCTGAAATGAATGGAGAACACTCTGTCTCAGATGAATTAAGTGAACTCCCATTCTTCAGAGGGCAATGCCCCTCTAGACTCCCAGACAGGAAGGATGTAAAAGCCCATCTACCATCTGGAAGAGCTGAGCTGGTTGAATGCTCCCAGAAGAAATCTTCATAGACTAAAGCTGCCTTCTGGGTAATTGACCACTGGTATTCCTCAGAATGAGTAAGCAAAGTACAAAATGGGTGGAGTGTTACTGATGACCACAAAGCAGGAAAGAGACCTGGGGGTAATCATATCAGATGACCTACAGTAAAGGTGGCTAGGCAGTGTGACGAGGCATTCAGAAGGGCTAGCGGGATGATGGGGTGCATAGGGAGAGGTATCACCAGCAGAAAGAGGAAGGTGGTTTTACTTCTGTATAGATCACTGGTAAGACCACACCTAGAGTACTGTGTCCAGCTCTGGAGACCACATCTCTGGAAGGACATAGACAGAGTGGAGACAGTCCAGAGGAGGGAAAATAAAATGGTGCAAGGTCTGCATCAAAAGCCCTTTCAGGATAGACCAAAGGACCTCAACATGTACACCCTGGAACAGAGGAGGGAGAGAGGGAATATGACAGAGACCTTTAAACACCTGATAGGGGTAAATAAAGTACAGGAGGAAAGTATTTTTCAGAAAAAAGGGTGCTCAAGAACAAGGGGACATGCCATGAAGTTGAAGGGAGGTAGAGTCTGGAGAGATGTGAGGAAGTACTTCTTCACAGAAAGAGTGGTGGATTCCTCAAACAGCCTCCCAGAGGAGGTAGCAGGGGTGAAAACAGTGGTTGGGTTCAAGAATGCATGGGATAAACACAAGGGAATCATAGTGTAAAGGAAAGGGGGGGGAGAGAGAAAGAGTTGTAGATCGGGTACAGTCTGCAGTAGGTAGGGAAAATTGGGCAGACTGAATGGGCCAAATGGTCCTTATCTGATGTCAAATTCTATGTTTCTATGTTTCAGAGCCAGCTCATAGTCCATAGCCTTGGACTTGCTCTAGAGACGCTTCAACCTCCAGCCATTGATGTTCAATCACCTTAACTCACCATCATATCATGGTGCGCCTTGGTGACAGACCAAGGGCCATTTATGATATGGTGCTATGGTGTTAAACAAGGCACCAAGGGCAATATTACAGGGAACCACAACCTCGTCTGCACCCATCTCACAGACCACCATCATACACAACACTTCCAATACTGCCAGAAGTCTTTCAGGCTCTAGCCTACTTAAAGAATGGTACTGAACCATCTCCACTAGTGGTAATCCTAAAGTGGGGGGCCTCAAAGGAGAATTTCATCATGCAGTGCTCCTAACAAAAGACCAGTTCAATCTCAAGATTTTCAATCTTGAGCCCCAGAGAAAACAGCAAGGCTGAGGTGTGACCATGATAATTCGTCATCAACCCATGCATTAAAGTCACCCAAAATAAACAATCTGGGTAGCTCCAACACCCTGTTGGTGATGGCATTTGCCATTTCCTTCAGGAAATTCCCCATGTCCAGGGGGCTGGTACACAAGGAAGATCATACCACCTGCAACTCTCCACCACTTACGGCCACACATTCAGATGATGTGATCTCTCTCGCTGGGTGCACTGCAAAGCTCATTCTGCTCAACACAGATGGCCATGCTCTCCCTGTGATACTTCCTCGTGCAATGCATCTTGGAGTAACTGGTTGGGATAGCCACCTCCAGCACCAGTATAGAGTTGTCCCCCAACCAGGTCTCCATGATATACAGAAATGAACCATGGCAGGCACTCCCACAGATCTCAATCAGATTATTTTAATCCTCCATTGCCGAGCCAAACAAGATTACAAGAATTACAGCTGGCAACAGAAGACTATCGAGCCCCGGTGCTTTGAGAAAGTTATATCTTTTTCATCAGGGGGAATGTCATACCATGTCAGCAGAGGTGTCAGAAATAAAGTCTGCTGTTACAGTGGTCTTGTTCCTCTCTGAGCTATCATTACAAAGAGTTACACAAATGGAATGGGTCAAGGCAGTCAGCCCATATCTACCTGTCCACTCAATCTGGTGGAAGCCCTGGGTATGGTAACTAAAGTCATCTGGCCTCTCTCTTTGTCCAGTTTCCTTCCAGGGCATCTCCTGGTCTTTACCCTCCCAATAGAGCCATCCATATCAGCACTACCATGAAACCAAAGCACCACCCTATCATCTCCTCCCAATACTCACCTCTCTACAGCAACAGTATGCTGTCTCTAACATGGGAAGGTCCCAAAAAGGACATAATTGGTGGAGCAGAGCTGGGGAGCTGCTGAGCCTTGGTGCCCCAGTCTGACACATATAGTGCTACCCAGTAAAACGCCATCTCCAAACTCATTAAAAAATCCCCTTCCCTAACCCCACAACCCCAACCCCCATTTGAAACAATTCCCCAGTAACATCTCAGTCTGATATCAATCACTCTTATCTCTACTCAGTCATATTCCCATACTCTCCAATCAGAAATGTCAAATTTGAATTTATAGTGAGGTGCAAACAGTAGTCACATGGTGCAAATTAAAGTTTTACATAAAATAACTTGCCAAATGGTCAGGAGAGCGCACAAGGAAAAGGAGGTGCAACAGACTAACTAAGTATTGCAACAAAAAAGTCCTGCACACACCAACCTCAAATAATAAGCAAGGGCACAGGTCTAGAGATACAAAAAGATATTTATTTAAAGCATAGTAGCACTAAATCCTGATGCGTTTCAGATGAAACTACATCCTTTCTCAAAGGCTAAATCACCTCAAAGTGTAAGGCACTTAAATACAAAAATTCAAGACATGTCATGATGACATCATGGAAAAAGACACTCATCAATTGGTTAAGATAGACACAATAACAAATAGCTGCACCTGTATGGTCTTAAAATGCACATCACTATTTAAAATTAGAACTTCAAGTAATCAAATAACGCTAATTAAACCTTTGCCTTACACTTTGTGGTGATTTAGCCTTTGAGAAAGGATGCCGTTTCATCCGAAATGCATCAGGCTTTAGTGCTACTATGCTTTAAATAAATATATTTTTGTATCTCTAGACAAAAAATAACTTCTTTCAATCTGTAAAATCTATATGAAGAGAGACTGAAAAAGCTTAATATGTATACCCTCGAGGACAGGAAGGAAGGGGGCATAACAGAAGCTTTCAAGTACCTCAAGGGAATCAACAAAGCCCAAGAGGATAGAATCTTTCAGAAAAAGAGATGTGCAAGAACAAGGGTCACAATCTGAAGATAGAGGGGGGATGGCATTGGGACAACTTGAGGAAGTATTTTTTCACGGAAAGGGTGGTGGACACATGGAATGGCCTTCCTGAGGAGGTTGTGGGGTCAAAACTAGTGGGGGACAGACATAAAGTAATTCTAGTGGGGGATGGGGGAAGTAGGCTGTTGGTTAACTAGGATCTGCAGCTTATCCAACAGGTAGGGAAATGGGCAGACTGGGTGGGCCAAGTGGTCCTTATCTACCATGTAAAGTCTGTGACAGAATGCTTTGAGACTATAACACTGCTGCTCATCTCTGTCACCAGAGCAGAAAGCCTGGTGTTTAAGGTAACTGACCAACACAAATGCTCTTGTTCCATAAATGCTTTCTTCTCACCAGAGCACTCCTTGGACAGTGCCGGTGGCCTATACACCACCCCTAGCCTCAGTTTCCTACCCCTTGGATTCAGGAACTGCATCCACAGTGCCTCTGTCCTCCCCTTCTCTCCCTCATTCCTTGTGCATCTAATGCCATTCTTTATGTAAATTGCCACCCCTTCCCTTTTCCCCAACCCTCTGCCCTTCCTATAAACCCTGTAATCGGGGATCACCAGATCCCAATCCTGGTGTTGGCTGGCCAACAACTCCCTGATAGCCACAATGTCCACCATCCCTAAGTTTAAGAGAGCCACCACCTTCCACCCATTGCCCACCTTCTCCCTACCCTGTGCCCCCTCTACCTGACCCTTCCCTTGTGGCCCAATCTTATTACAATCTCTGCTGTCATGAGGGGGTCAGCTCGTTCAGATCCCCTACCTGGTGACCTTGCACACTAGCTGCACACTTGCCTCCCCCCCTCCTAGTTTAAAAACCCCTTGGAAGCTAAATATTCCTCCAGTTTCCTCTTCAAGACCCCCTGCCCAGCTCTACTCAAGTGTAATCTGTCTGCTGCGTATAGATCCCTGTTGACCCATGTGCTCCCCCAATCTCCCACCAGCCCATATCCATGAGAGTGACACCAACCCACCAGCCAAGAGTTAAACTCCACAATCCTGTCCTTCCTCACCCTGCTCGCCCTGGCTTCCTGGGTGGAAGTGGAAGGGTGTCCAGTTTGTACAAAAAGCTATCACTGATGGTGTTCCCCAAGGCTCCATATTGGGTCCATTACTCTTCTTCCTGATTGTTAATGACATGTTGAGCAATGCGAGGGGGCTAACTTGCAGTTTTTGCTGACAATGCTGTCTTGTACTGATATTCAAATGATGTTAGCCAAGTCAGCAGCCAGCATGCTAGTAACTTGAAGGAATTGGAAAAGTGGTTTAATGCAAACAAGTTGGACCTGAACATAAAAGAGACTACAACAATTCTATTTGGCCCCAGACAGCTAGGTACAGAAATTCAGCACTTGCTAAACCTGAACACCTCCTCCAGATCACTTATTGAGGTAGCTGAGTCCCTTGAGTACCTTGGAGAATATCTAGATCAGGAAGTCACCTTTAGATCTCATGTTGGTTATTTTATGAAATAGTTACACCAAAAAATTGGTTTACTCTTCCAAGTGACTTCCTCACCTCAGCTAGCCATTGCAAATAGCACTCTTCTTTCCATTTTTGCTGTATGGTGCCTCAGTCCTCTAGACCCTTAGGAACTCTGAAACAAACAAACTCACAATCCCTTTACAATAAAATTGGTTGCTTTGCCTTTGGTGTCCCTCCCATGAAACACCACTGCAATGTTTTCCTTAAATTAGGCTTCTCTTGAAGGGAAACTGTCATACCCCTTCTCTGCCATGCTTTAAAATGGTCAATGTTTTTAACCCTCTAAGTCTTCATGGTGTTCTTGTAACTAAACCCTCAGGTGGGCGCCCCAGTCCTCCAACTGCACCCTGCTGGAGGTGCCCATGATTTTGTGCTTCCTCAGCTGCATCCCTTTAGAACACTCTCCTGACAGTGCTATAAAATTGACCCTCACTTGGGGCTTTAAAAAAAGGCTAAATCTAAGGTAGGGGGAGAGTGGGAATACCACTCTCCCCCTACCTTAGATCTCTGGCAGCAAATTATGATAGATCTCTATAAGATGGAGAGACGCACTGCTATAGTCAATAAATCACAGAAGGCCTTTGATAATGAATGGAGAAAATGGGTTCTGTACATTATGCCTATACGTTCAGATTTTGTACCTTAAGCCGATTTTTAGCATCTCACCCTTCCTTAACTGGATAGTATCCCTTTGATAGCACCCCAATTCCCCTAATCTTGGCATTGAATGAAATTGCTTGTTTTTTCTTGTCAACAGTGCACATTATATGTATTTTCTTTTATTTTTATACACATAGCTAAGATTTTTTTATATTTTCTGTTATCCTGTTCCCTTAACTGTTTATTTTTGTAAAAAAAAGCTTACTTGAAACTGAATAAAGATTGAAAGTTTAAAAAAAAAGGCTAAATACCCTCTCTTACTACAGCACAGCCAGTGCACCAGTTATCATTGAACTGTGCCCACTTACTTGAGTTCATTGTTACCTAGCCTTGACGTGCCTTGATATTTTTGCCTACAAATTTACTAATGGAAATGCGCTACTTGTTTTCTAACTCTGTGTCAATTAAAATATTTTGTACTTCTGTCATTTTGTACATTCTGTTGCCTCTCAACTTCTTGTGCAGTTTGTATACTTCTGCGTAAATAATTCCTTGCCCTACCTGAAAAAGGGACTCGGTCTCAGCAAGCCCACCCAGTTAACAAAATTCAATAAATAAATAAATCAATGTTGTACTTCCCCATTAGCTCAGTGAAGAAATCTATTTAAAGAGGTATTTCCAAGCTAGTAAACTAGTTTATGCTAGATCTTAGAGATGAGTTACTGTAACTAATGTATTTTGTTATGCTTATTTAGAAGCTGTACAGTTTTATCGAAGACCTATCCTAGTCTTTTCAAGGAAAGATCTATCACCATGTTTACAGGCAGGTATATATCTGATTCAAACTGGATTATTGAATTATCTGATAACTGAATCAAATTATTTAGAGCCATGTAAATGGGAAAATTCTTATTATAATCAGATTATGTAAACTTTTAGAAACCTGATTCAAATACCTGGATTTTTCAAATTTGAATCTGGTAACTGGCTCATGTAAACAGATCTGGTAATGTTTTCAGATTATTATTATGTTTGCAAATGCCTGGTTGCATGAAATGTCTCTGTCCACAGGCAAGAAATCATCACTCTGACTGATGAGGCATAATAATTAACAAAACTACAAGACCTTTCAAACAGTATTATTTTTATCAGTAATATTATTTTCTAAGTGTTTTTTTTAAATTAGTACTTTATCGTCTTTTTCCTTTTCCTCCCCTATTCCTGGGACCGCAGCACATGGGTGTTGTGCATGCATGGAGGCACACACGTGCCCTGTGACACCAGCTCAGCCCCTTCCACCCCTCCCCGTGGCTAGCACCAGAGTTCCCTCTGATTGGCACCACCATATGTTCTCCACCGGGTGGCATCCAATGACCGAGGAGGCCCAAGTCCTCAAAGGAGGTGTTGCCCGTGGGTCCCACACCCCTTGCACCCTCATGCACATGCTAATGACAGATGTTTTATTATTACTGTAATATTGCTGTATTGCACTAATATGCAGTAATGGGTATCCACTGTACAAGTGTGGGTATTAGGGATCATGCTTGCTACGTGTATATACTGTACAGTATACATTTATTTTACAGCATTATTTCTTAGTTTTCTGTTAGATGTAATGTTTATTTGCTTGTATGAGGCATATGTGCTTTGGGCCTAACCATATCTTTTACCAAAGTATTCTTGTACACATGTATTTCTGCTGACACTGCTTTGCACCATAATGACCTTGCACCTGCTACAACTTCTGTGCCATCTTTGTTCTAACTAATGTTACGTCTTTTGTATAAAGTAATGCTTTTCTTTCTGCTGACTCTACATTTTCTATACAGCAATGCAATGGTACCACTTGTTTCAGCCAATGAGAACTGTTGCACCTTTTTCCTTATCTTACTATAAGAAGCATGGTTCTAGAAAGGTTTGCTGAGAATTGCTGCGTCTAGATGTAGGGGAACTTGTTTCTCCCAGTATTTGTTACTGCAGGTTATAAGTCTGTGTTTCTGTAATAAATTTGTTTATTACATGATTTACCACTGTCTGTCATTCCTTCCACTTGTTTATCTCTAACAAGAACCTGATGCTGGAGTCCTTTCACTCCCTACAGAGGAGAGAGCTGCCTTGCAATGGCTCGATCTCACTCCTTGCCCTCCCTCCAGCCGACCCCTGACAGCCCTGTTTCAATTCTAAACCCGAGTCACCAGCATCTTCTAAGGTTTTAACAGGCAAAGCCTGCAAAAACAAGAAAGATTTAGGGTTGGTTGGGAGGTGGTGGCGATAAAATGTTTGGGTGATTACATGTACAAGATGGAAGTGTACGTAGATGAAACTGTTCTACATATTGGTTAAATTGCCTGAAAGAAGACCACATTTCAAAAAATGTTTTTTAAAATAAGAACAAAATCCTGGTCTCTGATTAGTCCTGAGCCAGTCACATGACAGCAAAGGTTTTTGTACTATTGACCAGTTTCAAACTAAAACTGGTCAATAGTTCACTAGGCTGGGCGATATACTAAATCTGACATTATACAATGGCCAAGTCAATACAGAGTAAATACTACTTTCTGATTGGCTGGCTGGCACCTTTCCCGTGTTGTAAATCGTCCAGTGTACCAATGCAAAAAGGTGCCAGCCGCCAGTCTGCCACATAAAGAACAACCCCTAAAATCACTCTGACCATCACCAGCCCAAGACTGGCAAAGGCAGCAACGGAAGGCAAGCCGTCTTGTCACATTGCGTCTCTGCTAAACAGCGGGAATCAACCAGACGAAACCAAAACTCATACCAGGACCAAAACTGTGCCCCCCCCCCCAAGTTTTTTTTCTAGCTAGTTTCCTGGTAACCACTTCCTCACAGCTCACCTTTTTTCACTTTCCTGTTTCACCGTCGCCTTTGCTTCTTTCTGATGTCCCCTCAAATCTTCACAGCTGGAAAACTCACTGAATGCTGTTACACACTAAATAAATATCTGTTAATGTCCCCATTTAAGAAAAAAATAATTTAGTCAGAATTATAAAAACATAGTGCTTCAACAGCGATGGCACCCAGAAACAGGCTGTTACAGTAGGTACAGCAGCTGTCTATTCTGATGAAGACCACGTGCTGAACTTCACTCCTCACTACACATTGCAGCCCAAAGTCTTACATCATCATAGAGAAAAATAAAAATCCTCAATGCTGTTAACACTTTTGCCCACTACAGCCCCTTACTGAAGTAAAACAAGCTAAAGTTTTCAGATTCCGTGCCAGCTATCATTTACAAGATAGGGCTAAGTTGAAGTTGCCTCTCAATCTACTGTATTCTGGTTATTTTCTTTTTCCCAATGCAACAATAAATAAAAACATAATGGTGTAAAATAAAAAAAAATGCACTTTTCTCTTTATTATTTTTTTTCAAAAACTCAAGGGGTACAATGTATAATCATAATATACCACTCCAGGGTGTGAGTATATGGTAGGATTTATCACATCTGGTATGGTTTACTCACTCATTCTGTGGCCTTGTGACCAAACTACACAAGGCATGGTAAATCCTGAGGTATACCCACACCCTGTTATGGTATATTGCTTAAATCTCCCCTCTCAATGACCCCATTCAGCCTGCCTCACAAGTACACCAACATGGTGTCAGTTCCTTGTGGCTCAACCCCTGCCATGTACCCACTTCTACGGGTTTTACTATCCCCTCCAAACATTTTTACATGGTAGTCCAGTGGCCCAACCAATTAAAACCAATTAAAATAATTACCCCCCGCCTTCTGCTTTAACTGTAACAATGGTCCTATCTTGTTATGCTTTGCTCCTCACCACTACTGCATGGAAGAGAGACATGGAGATTGAATGGTTTGAACAGAAGGCACAGCACCAGGACTTACTGGTTCAGGCTCTGTGCCTGACAGCTTCATAGACTGGGCTATCAGTGCAGCTGCAGAAGTAGAAATTGAACATGCTGTCAGAATAAAAATTCATTGTTTGTTTTCACACTCCCCATTTGAATACTTTATAGGGGCCAGGGCAGCAAACAAGTTACATTGTCGGTGTGGCTCTGGTCGCAGATAAATATAAAAAAAATGCTATTTGTTTTTTGTGCTTCCTAGCCCACTTTGTCCACTCTGTGGGGGCCGGGAGACCAATTACCTTAGGATATCAGTGCAACTCCAGCAACAGAGAGTTAAAAAAAAGGCATACTTTACTGTCACACTGCTCAGTTCTATTTGGCCACTTCACAGGGGCTGGGAAAGCAAATGATTTATTTTCACTGCATGTCTAAAAGAATGCAGGCATGCTGCTGAGATGATTTTAAAAGAAACCAGCAGCAGCTTAGATTTATGCTCCCTGGTCCTGGGAAGCCAGGTGAGCAAAGCAATCAGCACTATGTGAGCAAAAATCATTCAGGACTACCCAGGAGGACTTCACTAATGGGCACAGATACAGAAAGTAAGGCTGCACCAGGAGTTTTTTCTTTAGTTCACACCAAACCAAATGTAAGAGGTAGCTGCAAGGTATTGACTACAACAGGAAGGCTATTGTCTGTCCAGGAGACACCAGTTAGTGGTGCACTGCACCATTCCAAGGGAAACACAGATTAGTATACTGAGCTGGACTCTCCTTTCCTGGGTGGGCCAGTGGGACATGGAGCACAATGCAGAGGCATCCAGTCCTGATCCCAGGGAGAGGAAGATACATTCTCCAATCCATAGGTTTGTAGCCTGAGTGGATTCCCCTGTCCTGCCCCTGTCTTAGGCCAGCACAGTATGGAACAATGCAGAGGCATCATATCCTGATCCCAAGGAGAGGATGACATGTGCTCCAATGCACAGGTTTGTAGCCTGAGAGGACTCCCCTAACCTGGGCTAGCGCGATGTGGGCACAAAACAAAGACATCATATCCTGATCCCATGAGGAAGTGTGATGTGTCCTCCCCTGCACCACCTCATGGGAACATAAGCTTGTAACCCAAATGCCTTGCTCTGGGTCAAACTGTTATAGGTTACAATGCAGACACATCACATTCTGATCCTGAAGGAGGATTATGTGCACTCCACTGCGCAACCCCGTGGGAGACATGGGTTTTATCCTGAACCTGACTTCCCTGTCCTTGACCTGTGGAGTGTGGGGTGCAGTGTGAAAGCATCATGCCTTAATCCACAGGGCGGGTGATGTGTGTTCCACTGATCCAGCCCGTGGGAGACACAGGTTCATATCCTGAGTCCAACTCCCCAGTTGGTGCAGACCTGGGCCAGTGAGTGTGGGACACAATACGTAAACATCATGTCCTGATCCAGGTGGTGGGGGTGATGTGTACTCTGATGCTTGAGTGGAGTGCATCCTATGGTGGGAAGCAGTGAAGTCCTTGATGTCATGGGTGACCACAAGATGTCAGCCACCATCCACCAGTCAGAGTACTTGGCCAAGGGGCATAGACTTTGGGCAGTGAGTTGGGAGAGTAAAGAGTCTGAAAACCATCACTTATGAGAGTATGACAGTACCAGTATGCTCCCACCACTGATGCCACAGAACCACCACTTTTATTCTTATGGTTCTACCTCTGAGGCTAATAGAATGAGGGTTGTACGTCAGGGCCACTCTGCTGGGGGGGGTTAAAATTATAAAAATGTGTGTAGCACTAAGTTGTGCATTTGAGAATGAAGGGGTGTCTCATAGAGTGCCAAGGACATGATTTTTTTTCCATATACAGTTTCTGGGTTTTTACGGATTTTCTCCTGGACCATACACCCATGCGTCCTTGACATAGTGCATATGTACTGTACACCATTTGGGATGCCCTTCCCTTCCAGTCTCACCGTTAACTACCTGCGCTGGCACCAAATCTCCATTCAGTGATAGAAACATAGAAACATAGAAGTTGATGGCAGATAAGGACCGCAAGGCCCATCCAGTCTGCCCATTTCTTTTTCTACCTTATAAATGTGCCATCGGCCTTTGCTCTGTCAGTGGCCTATCTATTCATAGTCATTTGTATTGCTCCCTTATGCCTATCCCATGCCTGTTTGAAGCCCTGCACTGTATTCATAGCCACCACTTCTTGTGGTAAGCCATTCCATGCATCCACCACCCTTTCTGTGAAAAAGAATTTCCTCATTTCCCCTTAATCGGCCCTCCCTCTAATCTCATGCTGTGTCCTCTTGTCCTGCTATTTTCTTATATTTAAACATGTTAGACTCTTTCACCTTGTTTATGCCCTTAAGGTGTTTGAATGCCTCGATCATATCACCTCTCCTCCTTTGCTCAGGGTATACATATTGAGCTCCGTTAATCTGTCCTCATATGTCTTCTGATGCAGTCCCTGCACCATTTTGGTTGCCCTTCTCTGGACTGCCTCAATTTGGTTAATGTCGTTGTGAAGGTGTGGCCTCCAATACTGCATGCAGTACTCCAGATGGGGCCTAACCAGTGTCTTGTACAGAGGGATTATTACCTCCCTCTTACGACTTGTGATACCCCTACTAATGCACCCTAACACCCCCCTAGCCTTACCTACTGCTTTAGAGGTCTGCTTGGATGATTTTAGGTCATCAGTGATGATGATGCCCAAGTCTCTTCTTCCTTTGTGACTGCTAGCAACTCCTCCCAGCCTATAGGTGGCTTCAGGTTTCTCTTCCCTTTGTGCATGATTTTGCACTTCTTTGCATTAAATCCCAGTTGCCACTCTTCTGACCATTCTGCTAGTTTATCCAGATCTCTTCTCATTCTGCCCACCCCATCTGGATCATCTACTCTGTTGCAGATCTTGGTGTCATCTGCAAACAGACAAGCCTTACCTCTAGTCCATCTGCAAGGTCACTAATGAAGATGTTGAAGAGGACTGGCCCAGGACTGATCCCTGAGGTATCCCACTTGTGACTTGCATCTCTTCTGACTGTATACCATTTACCACCACTCTCTGTTTTCTGCCCGTCAACCAGTTTGCCACCCAGTTGACCAACTTCTGACCCACCCGAGCCTACCCAGCTTATTTATCAATCTTCTATGTGGAACAGTGTCAAAAGCTTTGCTGAAGTCAAGGTAGCGACATCAACTGCTCCCCCTTGGTCCACCACTCTGGTTACCCAGTCAAAGAAATCTATGAGATTAGTTTGACAGGACCTTCCTTTTGTAAACCCATGCTGTCTTGGATCCTGTGCCCCTATGGATTCCAGGTGTTGCACTATCCTTTCCTTAAGGAGTGCCTCCATAATCTTGCCCACTACTGAGGTAAGACTGACCGGTCTGTAGTTCCCCGCCTCCTCCCTGCTACCAGTCTTGTGGAGCGGGATCACATGAGTCCTTCTCCAGTCTTCTGGGACCTCTCCTGTGCTCAGAGACTCACTAAACAATTCTGCTAATGGCTCTGCTAGTTCCTTCTTTAGCTCCTTAAGTACCCTGGGATGTATGCCATCAGGTCCCATTGCCTTATGCACCCTGAGCTTAGCAAGCTCTTGTAGGACCCTTTCTTTTGTCAAGGGAGTAGTGCTCACCTCCCCCCCCTGTGTCCATGATGCTGAGCTGTGGGCCCTGCCCTACCTTCTCTTCAGTAAATACTGAGCAAAAGTATCTATTTAGGATAGATGCCTTTACAGGGTCCTCCTCCTCACATGCTCCCTTTTCTCCATTAAGCTTAGCAATACCCCCTCTGGACTTTCTCCTTTCACTAATGTATCTATAGAAAGTCTTGTCACCTTCTTTTACTGTTCGTGCTAGTGTTTCCTCAGTTTGGGACTTTGCCTGCCTTACTGCCTTACCTGCTTCCCTTAGGGCAGTTTGGTATGCCTCCCTATCTTCATCCCGCTGTGTTCCCTTATATTTCCTGAAGGCCAGCCTTTTGGCTCTGACCTTTTCTGCTACTGTATTTGAGAACCAAAGTGGTTTCCTTCTTCTTTTTGCACTTCCTTTTCTGTCTAACACAATGGGATGTTGCTTCAAGTATTGCATCCTTAATGCTTGCCCACTTTGCCTGTACCCCCTCACCTGTGTTTCTTTTTGCCAGGGCTAGCTTAACTCTGTTGGCCATCTTATCAAAGTCAGCTCCTCTGAAGTCCCATATTTTTGCCTTGGAATGGGATGATTTAGATGTAGTAGCCAATTGAACCATACCATGTGATGGTCACTGCCCCCAGGTGACCTTCTACCTGGAGATCTGTGATCCCTTCTTTGTTAGTCAGTACTAGATCTAGGATAGCCCTGTCTCTTGTGGGTTGCTGTACCAGTTGTTTGAGGCCCTCCCCCTGCAGGGAATCCACTATGAGTCTAGTTCTGGCAGATGTTCCTGCTGGTATTGACCAATCTGTATCCGGCATGTTGATGGTGGAACTATGGGCAGATGACCCCACCCCTTACTCAGGAGAGGAGAGCCAACACTCAATCCTGCTCCCACCCCCCCAAGCACCAGCACCCAGGTGACCTGAGATTGCTGGGTTGCTGGCATAGCGTGAGATGTGCCATCCAGCACCTCAACCCTCAGCGCCACCGGGCCAGCATTAGGGACATGATTTTAAAAGACACCATTAGATCGACACATGGTGTGGTGAACCACTGGCTGTTCCAAACCCAGGTGTGATAGGGACCCTGCACCAGATTTTACAAAAAGTGGGGTCCAAGTGCCAAAGTCCCCAGGTTTGCTGCAAGCTGACAGCTGCACTGCAAAATCAGTGCATGAGAGACTGGCTTGCAGCAGCAGGGGCCAGTCTCCTTGGTGGCTGGTGGGTCATCCGGGGCATGCCCTGGCTCACTGATGAGGGGGTGACAGGAGGCCTGATATGGGGAAGGGGTTGCATCTGCCCCAACTGGGGAAAAAAAAACATGACCACCACCTGCAGTGCAGGTCTGTGGGGTTGCAGATGCAGCACTATTGGGCGTAAGGAGTCCCAGGCTCATACCAGCCATGGCCACCAGCCCCTCCAGCAGTGGTCTGGCAGGTATTTGGGGCTCTGAGGGCACCTTCCTCGGAGGGGCACAGGATCACTGCCTACCTAGAGATGTCTCCTGGAGTGGTGAACAGCAAGTTACATCAGACCCAGGCTCCATGCACCCATGGGGTGGCTTTCAAAATCCCACTTTAGAGGATATTGCAGCACTTCCCCAGTGAAGGCCCCCTTCTGCCATGGTGCACTGGTGTGGCCAAGGCAAGAATGATGCAAGCCCAGTTGGTGCAAGCAGTCTCCCTAGTGGTGCAAGGTGTCTTCTAAAATCTGGACTGGCACAAGGTGTGACTCAAGGAGCCCTTTGTGTCATGTCTCATTGACACAAGCCTCTTGTGCTAGTCCTGATCATTTTAAAATCAGGCCCCAGGTTTCCAGCTGCTTGGGTGGCATAACTGGTAGAGCAGTGGAATGGAATGCAGAGGGACCTAGGTTCAAATTCCTGCTATTGCCTTTCATTTGTTCTCACTTCTGTTTGTTTGTAAGTCACATACATTATATTCACTTTGCATCATTCTGAAATAAATGCCTCTGTAATCCAATACATAAGAAAGCAAGCCCTTGTGACCTCTGCCAGTCTCTGACCCTCAAGGCTCCATGCCTCTGGGGTCCTCATTCTATATCTGAATGCTTGTGGCCATCTACCATGAAGAGGGACCACTATGGGGCAGATAGCTGGATGTTAGGTATACATATAAGGTAGCCACCACACTCAAGTATCTACCACACAACTACCTCACATCCCAATATTTGACCAGAGCCACGACAGACCCCATATACTACCCACAACCACTATCATTCTTCAGTATTTGCTCTACAGATTTACTTTCCCTACTTTCCAACTTACGGCTATTACATCCCAGAATCTATATGCAATCAACTCACACCCCAGTAGCTGACTCTGTACTACTCTTTAGAGAAGTGAGGATTTGTTCTGGAATGGATGATGGGTATGAGGTGATTATGGAGCAAATACTGAGGTGTGGTGGTAGTTGTGGGCAGATACAGACATATGGGATGGTTTACACAGATAATAGTATGTGGTGCAGTTGTATGGCAGATACAAGGATGAAGTGTGGTTTTCAGTGAAGTACCATGGCGTTAGGGTCATTATGGGGCAGAAACAATGATGAATGTAGGCTAACATTGATGGGTTAAGTATAGTACAGTTACTGGGGTGTGACAGTATATTGTATAATTTTGAATCTGATACTTGAATGTGGGTATTTGAGGGGCAGATACTGTAATTTGGGGTATTTACTAGTATGTTGTGTACTAGTTTAGAGCAGATTATGGGGTATGGAGCAGTTGTGAGACAGATATAGGGGTGAGCCACAGTTGCTGGGAAGATACCACAGTGTGGGAGTAGTTATGGGGCAGAAAGAGTAGTAAGGGATAGTTGTAGGACATATACTCGGGTGTGGGGTAGTTGTATAGCAGAATGCTGGGTAAGCATGCTGGGTATTCGAGCCAGCAATTACACTGGAAATGATAAACTGAACACCACAAAACAAGGTTTATTGAGCTAACACATATACTGCATTAGCATCGGCAGCCCAGCTTTCAAGGTACAAGAAGTTACCAGTTACCTTCCCCTTGGAGGATGAACCAGACAGGGATGGAGACTTCAACACTTCATTTTGGGAATTGTAGTTCCTCCCAAGGAAGGTAAATGATCATTACTTGTACCTTGAAAGCTGGTCCCAAGATGGGACACCCTTGAAAATGAGATGGTACAGATGTGCCAATGCGATGGAAAAGCTACAGATAACTTCAAATGCAAGAGTGTTGCTAGACTGGGGAGGTAGGTGGGGCAAATATTTTATTTGTTTAGTTACTTTATGTATATGCTCCCCCCTCTTGCCTCTCCTCTCTGCCACCAGCACACCGACACATCATGAGTCTCCAAGGCAACCCCACAACTGTTGTCCCCTCCTTACCTGGAGCCCAGTGACCAAGGTTATCCCCGATGGAGCCGTGGCTTTACCCCCCCATGCATGGATGAGGTGGGCAGGTCTTGCCCTCAAAATTCTGCAGTTTTGTCGGGACGCTGGGCAATGGGACAGGCAGGGTAGTTCTGGATCAGTGCCGGGCACTCTGTCTTCCTGGTGTGCTGGGACCATTTTTCTGATTTTCTCTGGAGGTATGATGTGTGATATGATGTCAGGGTGCATACGCCAACATCGATCATGCCTCACCCTCCAAGTCTGGATTGGTGATCAAGGTGCCGCTGGCTTCCGCCAAAGGCCAGACAAGTGCCAAGTCTTACCGCACTCCGGAAAAGGCAAGCAGTCCCATGGACGCTCAAGCCTTCTATCCCGGCTGGCCCTCCAACTCCCTGGGCTCATTCCTGAACCTGGATCACCGATATCACCAGTGGTAGCGCTGACACTGCACCGGCAGGCCAACCCAAGGTGGGGAAGATATTAAGTTGTGGAATAGCTGCAGGGCACAGTATATGGTAGCTGCAGACATGTTACTAAAGTGAGGGCAGCAGTGGGGCAGATATTATTGTGTGGAGTAGTAGCAGGGAAGAATATTGGCTAATTGTGAGTGATATTAGAGTGGGGATGAAGGGCAGAATTTTGGGTTTGGGGTAGGTGCAGGAAAGAATACTGAGTTACTGTGAGCGTGTTATTAGAGGCTGAGTAGTTGTGGAACAATATTGGGTAGTGGTGTATTTGCAAGGCAGAATACTGGGTAACTGCATGAGTGTTACTAGGGTGGGGGTAGTTGGGCAAATATTGGGGTGTGTGGTAGTTGCAGGGCAGAATATTGGGTAGCTGCAATGGTGTGAACAGAGTGACTGTAGCTGTGGGGTAGACAATGTAGTAGGTGTAGCTGCTGGGCAGTATATTGGGATGTTTTGAGAGTGTTACTACTGTCAAGTGGTTGTGAGGCAGATATGGTATTATAGGATAGTTGCAGGGCAGAATATTGGGTTACTGAGAAAGTGTAATAACTAGAGTTGTGGTAGCTCTGGAACAGATGTTGGGTAGTGGGAATTTGCGGGGCAGAATATTGTGTCATTGCAAAAAGGTTACTACTGTAGGGGTTGTTTTGGGTTAAATATTGGGACACGGGGAAGTTGCAGGACACAAAATAGGGTAATTCAAAAAATATGACTAGAGTTGGGGTAGCTGTGCTCAGACATTGTAGTGAGGGGTAACTGCAGGGCAGAACATTGGGTAGCTGTGAGAGTTACTACAGTGGGGTAGTTATGGGGCAGATATTGTGGTGTAGGGTAGTTGCAGGGTAAATACTGGGTTACTGAGAATGTCTTACTAGAGTTGTGGTAGTTGTAGGATAGGTATTGGAGAATGGGGTAGTTATAGGACAAAATATTAGTTGGCTTCTATAGTGTTGCTAGGGTGTTGGCAACTGGCAGATAATATGGTGTGTGGTAATTGTGGGGCATAATATTGAGCAGCTGTGACAATCTTACACTGGGGTAGTTGTGGTGTAGATATTGTGGTATGTGACAGACTAAGGGCAGAATATTGTGCGGATGCATTAGTGTTGGAAGGGTGAGGGTAGTTGTGTGCCATATAACAGAGTGTGGGTAGTTGCAGGACAGAATGTTGGGAAGCTATGAGAATGTCACTAGAGTTAGGGTATCTGTGAGCAGATATTTGGGTGGGGTAGTTACAGGGCAGAATATTAGGTAGTTATGAGAGGGATGCTAGAGTGGGGAGTTGTGAGACAGATATTGGGGTGGAGCAGTTCCACATAAGAATATTGGGTGCTAGCTGTAGGGCATTACAAGAGTAGGAATACCTGTGGGGCAGAGGTTGGGGTGTGTGGTAGTTGAAGAGAAGTGCTGTACTCTTACTTTTTTTTTTAACAAAATGCCTTTTGTCTGAATCCTAAGTATACAGTATAATGTAGACAAAATAGTCATCTTGCAATTGGAGCCCATGTAAATCAAACCAGATAACTCTCAGACATGTAAACAGATGCACTGAATCAGATTATTAAGAGAGACTGCATGTAAACAGCACTGCAGAAAACTCAATCAGGTTTTCAAGTTACCTGATTTCTTCAGATATCTGATTACTTCCTGACATGTAAACATATGTGATCTGAATTCTTAAAACATTTGTTTGCCACTTTCAAAGATTCATACTGTATGTCAACTGTCTGCCCATTTAGAAAAAAAATATTTTATGAGGAAAATCATTATAGCCTTGGAGTTATTTTGCCATAACTTCTTTCTGATATTGACAATTTTTTTGTTTGTCTTGTACTATTTCTGGTGGTAAATCACGATATACAGTGAGCTCTCTTTTCAGGTTGCAGAATCTGCTGAAGGGGCTGTGGGGCGGAAGGTAGAACAGCAAAGCAGAGCAGAGAGGCTGATACCGGGGAAGGGAAGCAGCGGAAGGTGGCTCAGTCTTTCAAACAGTTAATGTTTTGTGGAGCAGGGAGTGGAGCAATGGCGGAGTGGGGGACATGGTCTCTGGAGTGATAGCTTGCCAGCGGATCCTTTTACAGTGTTTTCTTTCTGTGTAAATTTCTCCCAACTTTCATGTTGTGTTTTGGTTTTTAACACAGTTTTACAGTGTTCATATTTTAGCTTTATGTATGTTGTAGGGTTCATTGTGGACTTCCGGGGAGTCAACAGTGATGCAGGGTGCAGCAGCAAATAGAAGGACTAGGAAAAGGCATGATTTTCAAACAATAGCGGAGCTACTTTAAAAGCGAACAGGAGAAGCTGCTACCTCAGATCTCTCTGTTTTCTTTTCAGGTTGCAGCATCTGCTGAAGGGGCTGTGGAGCGGAGGGTAGAACAGCAGAGCAGAGAGGCTGATATCAGGGAAGGGAAGGAGTGGAAGGTGACTCAGTCTTTGAAACAGATTGTTTTTGTGGAGCAGGGACTGGAGCATAGGTGCAAGGAAGATGCTGGAAGTGGTGCAGTGCATTGTTTGTGGGGCGGTGGTCTTCAGAAAGACCTTCTGGATGCTGTGGTGCTCCCCATCTGCAGACACCTCTTTGGGCTCAGGGCGGAGGTTGTCAATCTCTGGGTCAAGTTAGCTAGGATTCAGGTGGCCTCCTCCCCCATCCAGAGGCCACCATATCCACATCCACTACCACAAAGGTTGTCCAGCAGAAGGAGTGGTTGAACTATGGTAGGCTCTGGGAAGGGTTTAGGGAGGTGGGTCAGAAGCACATTCTCCAGCCAGCGCAGCCGAAAAACTCTTACACTTTGTTGGAGAAACAGGAAGGCCCCACAGGGTCACCCAAAGTTGTACCCAGGGAGAATGAGAGTGATCTCCAAAATGGAGACCAAACAGTGGGTGGAAGAGGATCTCAATGGAAGAGGAAGCTACACCTGGTGAGTACTCCATTATCCGAGGTGTGAAGTTAGGAGCAGGTGGAGAGGGAGGTAAAGTGCATACCTGGAGGCAAAGCATGAAGGGGTGGAAAGTGGATCCAGAGGATCGCTAGGGCAGTAAGAAAGAGGGGAAAGCTGGATGTCATTGTCCATCTGGGGACAAATGTCCTAGCTGGGGACAAGGCACAGTTAGCAAGAGTGCAGGAGGTGTTCAGGGAACTGGGGAGGGGCCTGGGGCAGGTAACACACTCTGTAAACTTCTCAGAGGTGCTGCCTGTCCATGCTAAGAGGAGGCTAGAGATCGCTGCATGCAGGACTTCAATGCTTGGTTGGAGAACTGGAGCTGAGAGCAATGTTTTGACTTTATTGGGGAATGTGGACCCATCTGGGGGGATACGGAACTACACAAGCGCAATGGCCTGCAACCTTCTGGAAAGGGGACCAATATCCTTAGTGAACAGTTTAAATGCTTGATTGGCAAGCGTTTAAACTAGCCAAGGGGGGTGGAGGGAGGAAGGAAGCAGGGTAAATCTGACTGCCCACTCCCACAGGATAAAATGGCCAGAAAAAGAGGACAAAAATACCACAAAAATGCCAGTAAGCTCTGAAATGGGCAGGGGAAAAGGGGAGGAGAGAAGTAACAGGGGGAAAAGGGGGGAGTCCAGGAGGAGGGTTTGCAGAACATGGAGGGTCATTAGCGCAAATGCCCACAGCCTGGGAAACAAGGTCCTTGATCTGGCTGCATTAATAGCAGAGGCGGATTTGGATATTGTAGCTATTACAGACATAGTACAATGGGAACCATGACTGGGAGGTATCTATTCCAAGTTATACTTTGTTCAGCAGAGACAGGGAGGGTAAAAAGGGAGGTGGCTCTTTACATCAAGGAGGGTATAAAGGTGACAGAGGTGCAAGGAATGCAGGGGGAGACAGAGGCACTGTGGGTTACCCTGGAAATAGATAATGGCACAGCCATTTGAACAGGCATAATACACAGACCACAAGCACAAAGCTAGGAAATGGACAGGGAGCTACTGGAAGCCAGCCATAAGATGGCAGCTAAAGGGGATGTGTTGCTGGTAGACGACTCCAGTCTGCCAGAAGGAGATTGGAGCATCCCAGCAGCTGCAACAGCCAGGGGCAGAGCCATACTGGACTCCCTGCTGGGGGGCATGTCTCAAGCAGCTAATGATTGAGCCAGCCCAGGAGAGAACAATTTTGGACCTGGTCCTAACCAATGGGGACAGAATTTCAGATGTCAGGGTGGGTGATCACTTGGAGTCAAGTGAGCATTGCACAGTGTGGTTCAATATGAGTACTGCAACAAGGTCATGCCACACAAAAGCGAGGTTCTGGACTTCAGGAGGGCAGACTTCACAAGCATGGGGTTGTGCCTCAGGGAAGCCCTAGCAGTGAGAGAGAAATGGGGGGAGTAGAGGAACTATGGACCCAAATGAAAAAAAAAAAAACAGTGGAGACAACAAACCTTTGCATTCAGGAAATAGACAAGGGCAAAAGGAAAAGGAAACCACTATGGTTCTTGTGGAAGTGGCGGGGAAAGTAAGGTAAAAAAAGAAGGCTTTCAGGAAATATAAGGAGACACAGAAGGAGGAAGACAGGGCAGTGAATCTAGAAAGGCAAAGGGAGGTAGGAAAAAGCGGGCAGGAG
Source organism: Neoceratodus forsteri (assembly GCA_016271365.2). Lineage (NCBI taxonomy): Eukaryota > Metazoa > Chordata > Ceratodontiformes > Ceratodontidae > Neoceratodus > Neoceratodus forsteri. The sequence goes on from CM057455.1 coordinate 1,300,030,084, forward strand.
TGCCAAGGCAAAGACAGGAGAAAATAGCAAAAGGGGACAAGACTTTTTCTAGATACATTAGCGAAAGAAGAAAGACCAGGGAGTGGGGGTGGAATTGTAAGGCTAATCGGGGAAGGAGTGGGAGTGGAAGGAGGCCAGGATAAAGCATCAATCCTGAACAAATATTTCTGTTCCGTTTTCACTGAAGAGGGTGAAGGGGAGGGACCACAGTTAAAAATCAGAGTTGGAAGGGAGATGAGCAACAGTCCATTTGCAGAGGAGAGAGTCCTAAAAGAACTCACAAAACTGAAGGTGGACAAGGCAATGGAACCAGGTGGGATACACCCTAAAATACTAAAGGAATTAAGGGAGATTCTGGCAGCAGTTACCCCCCTCCCCCCGACAGCGACATTTCACCAGCAAGGTCCCCCACAGCGACTATAGCGCCATGCCGCTGTGGGAAATCTGCTGGAACCTGGAGCTGTCAGGGGTACTGCACCCCCCCAATCAGCTCTGACTAGGAGTTGATAATCCTAAAGTGGGGGTGCGGGGCAGCCTCACATGGGGCTTCGAGCAAAGCCCCAAGAAAATCAGAGTCGGACAGTGAGAACTGGCAGCTGACTGCAGAATGCGGTCGACCTGCCGGTGTCGCTGACAGGATGTTCAACAAACAATTTGTCGAGTACCCATCATGGATCCTTCTGGTGGCACCACTGACATCCCTGTTCAACAGGTCACTGAATATGGGAGCAATTCCAGGGGACTGGAGAAGGGCCGAAGTGGTCCCGCTACACAAATATGGGAGCAGGGAGGAGGCTGGTAACTATGGACCTGTCAGTCTGACCTCAGTGGCAGGGAAAATCATAGAATTTCTACTAAAAGAAAGGATAGTTGAGCACCTCAAAGCCAGTGGAGCTCAAGATTCAAGGCAGCATGGATTCACATCAGGGAAGTCATGTCAAACAAATCAGGTAAATTTCTTTGACTGGGTGACCAGGGAGATAGATCAGGGGAGACTGGTAGATGTGGCCTACCTTGACTTCAGCAAGTCATTCGACACCATTCCACATAGGAGGCTTGTGAACAAGCTGGGTAGCCTGGGGCTGGGTCACAAGGTGGTGAACTGGACTGGAAATTGGTTGAGGGATAGAATGCAGAGGGTTGTGGTAAATGAACCTAAATCCGAGGTAGGGAGAATGATCAGCGGAGTGCCACAAGGATCAGTTCTTGTGCTAGTACTGTTTAATATCTTCATTAGCAACATTGCAGAAGGGCTAGAGGGGAAGCTATCCCTCTTTGCAGATGACACCAAGATTTGCAGTAAGGTAGACAATCTGGAAGGAGTGAAAAAATGAAAAGTGACCTAGCTAAGCTGGAGGAATGGTTATGAGTGTGGCAGCAAAGGTTCAATGTGAAAAAGTGCAAAATTATGCACTTGGGGCGCAGGAACCCAGGGAAGGATTACATGATGGGATGGGTGGAATGTTATTAGAGGCCACCAAACAGGAAAGAGATCTAAGGGTGAACATATCTGATGACCTAAAGTTGGCCAGACAATGTGCCAAGGCAGTGGGGATTGCCAGTGAGATGCTGGGGTGCTAAGAAGAGATATCACCAGCAGAAGAAAAGAGGTGGTGATGCCACTGTACAAGTCATTGGTGAGACCTCATTTGCAGTACTGTGTCCAGTTCTGGAGGCCACATCTGTGGAAGGACAAGGACACGGTAGAGGCAGTTCAAAGGAGGGCAACAAAAATGATGCAGAGCATGCACCAAAGGTCATACGAGGAGAGGTTGGAGGAACTTGGTATGTATACCTTGGAGGAGAAAAGGGAGAAGGGTGACGTGATAGAGACTTTCAAGTACCTAAAGGGATTAAATAAGGTACAGGAGGGCAGCATCTTTCAGAAGAAAAGATGGTCTAGGACAAGAGGGCAAGACATAAAACTGGAAGGGGGTAGACTAAGGGGCAACGTGAGGAAGTATTTCTTCATGGAAAGGGTAGTGGAGTCATGGAACAGCCTCCCAGCAGAAGTGGTGGGGGTAAAGTCAGTAGGGGAATTCACAGCTGCATGGGATAGGCACAGGGGAACCCTAGCATTTCAAAAGAGGAAGTGAAGCCAGATATCAAGCAGGATCTGCAGTATCTTTTAGCAGGTAGGGAACAAAAAGGCAGACTGGATGGGCCTGGAGGTCCATATCTGCCATCAAATTCTATGTTTCTATGGAAGTGCCTTAAGAGTCAATTATTTTTTTTTGTTTGTATACTTTTTGCATCAAACATTCTTTATTCTGACTCCTAAAAAACTTCAGATATATGGGCTATGGCCTCTGGTGGCCTCCTAGCTATAGGTCTAAATCAAAATGCTCTATGGACACTTTCAATCCCCATGTTTATCAACATAACCACAGTCTAAATAAGCAGTAAAATACGTTTGCACTGTTTCAATGAAAAGTGCTTCTTGTTTCAACACTCAGGTGCCCCTATTATCTTTATAATCTTCCTTCTGTCTCTAGTTTCAAAATGACTCAACTTGTTTTGTGTGTCTGTTAAGAGTTTCTTCTTGCAGCTCTTTTCCAAATTAATAACTCATCCTTCAAAGTAGAAATTGTTTTTTTGTTTTATTTATTCTTTCTTTCAATTCGTGTTATCAACACATTTGTCTACTGTTACTTTTAACTGTTTCATTTGTATGGGTATTCTTTCCTTTGCAATTTCCCTGTAATCGTTATAATCTTTTGTAACAATTCTTTGACCCATATCAGCATGAATTCCCTTTTAACAATTTCTATCAACTTTGTTTGAGTAGTATCATGAGGCAAATCCTACTTGAAAGATGGCTGTACAGTATATAGACCCCATCCTGAAATGCTTTCATCTCATACAGTATTTGCCTTATTCAAGGCAGGGTATTATCCCTCTTTTATTATTCTTATTGATTTTTATTCTCAGGAGGCCTGCCGCCTTCAGACCACCGGCCCACACCCTGACACCCATCATCTCAGGAACTTATCTTGCCTCTTGATGTCATGGTGCCGTCCCTCCCCCTAGCAGGGGCATTTTTATACTTTGACCGCCAAGGTTTTGGATCCTAAAGGGAGTCAGGAGCGGTTTACTGTGATAGCAGTGAGTTTATAAGATTGCCAATCACATAAAGTGTCACAACAACCGTCCAACGTCAAAAGGGCAAACCGCACAACACCGACCGCCGAAAATAGTGACGGTTGCTTATTTCATAACAAAACCTAAAGAAAATCAACTTTTTAATGTGGGGGGCAAGCCCCCTGCACCCCCCAAAATAAATAACTTCAGGGGGAGAGGACTTAGGAGAAAATAGCAACTCCCCCTGGAAGCAAAATACCTTCCTGTACCGGGATCTGAACCCAGCACCACCGCTTCAGGGCAGTTGCTCAAGCCACTACACCACACAGCCAGCTCAGTAGGATTTGGCCAAATTAACATCTTTATCCCCTTTCTCGTGAGTGTAGCATGTATCCCTCAGTGCTACACTAGGTATAACTATTTGGTGTTGTTTTTCTTCACTCGCTCTACATCGGAGTGGAATTATTGAGTCACTCATATTGAGCCACTCAATAATACTCACCCATATAGGGTGTTACCATCAGGAGCTATGGTCAACAGTGTGTGGTTTATGGGGGCTAGGTGCTAGGTTTCATCCGGTCATGGCCAGGCCTCCCTTTTCCTTTGTTTTTCTCCCTAAGCTGAATACACAGCATCAGATGCAGCATGCCTGCAGTGAACTACCTGCTAGGAGAACAAGCATCCTTGTCCACCTGTAGGAGCTGCTGCAGTACTTGAGCATGCTGCTGCAGTGCTACTGTGTGCCGTGTCTGCTCCCCTTGCTGGGATATGATGTCAGCGGCAGTGTGTCGCTGTGCCTGGCAGTCTGAGCGCCTGCTCCCACTTAGATCCCAAGCCCATACCACCAGCATGGAAGCATATAGTGTTTCCATTGGGTCATCATGCAGCTTACTATTCCCATATTTCTCTTTTTTTGTATGTCCCTTTATTCATCTATTTTTCTTTTGAAACCTCCTTGTTGTCTTCTTTTGCCAAAGTTTTTGTTAGCAAAAAGATTTTCAGAAGACCAGCTCTCAGGCCTAGGCAGGAAAGGATCTAACACAAACAAAAACCTTGCTCCACAGCAAGCCAATGTGCACAGCCAAATTTAGAGACAAAGCACACAGAAGAAGGCTGGCACCGATGTTGGTTGCAAAAAAAGTACATTATTTGTGCAAAATATCAAAAATAGTGCAATTGAAGTACATAAAGGCACACTCACAGTTTGTTAGAAGCAGCAGCAGGTCAGGGCATTACGTGCAGAGAACCCCTGACCAACTTCATCCAATAGCTTTGTCAGAGGGAAGTGTGTGAAAGCTGCTACTGCACTATTTAAGTAATATGTAATTTAAAGTAACAGTAATCAAAATTACATTTAGAAAGACAGTAGCAGCATAATATTAAGAAAGCAAAAAAAACTGCATATGTGTAGAAGCCATTTGATGCAGAGTCCTTGGGCTGGATTCTCAATGCTCCCGGCATGGTGCAAGAGGCTTGTGCCACAAAGAATGGCGCAAAGTGCCCCTTGTGCCAAATTATGCAACGAGAGTGATTCTCGAAGGCAACCTGCATCAACCACAGGCTGCATGCACCAGACAGGATTAGTGCTGCTGGTGCACCACAAAATGGGCTGCAGCATGGCGCTAGGGGCTTGGGGAAAATGCAGGCTGCCAAATCCCCTAAATCAGGATTCTCAAAACTCTCCCAGAGGGCAAATTTCTAAGCACCATTTGACCACCCAGGGCTGGTCTAAGGGTATTCAGAAATATGCCCTCTGGAGCTGGCCTGTGGTGCTGAGGGTTTAAGCACTGTACACCTTACCTCGCGCCACACTGGCAACCTGGGTTCAGGAATGACCTCGGGTTGTAGGAGAGCCAGCATGGGGGGAAGGAGGGAGTAGGATTGAGTCCCCTAACAGCAGCTGTCCTATTCCGTGGAGGTTGTTGCCCCCCATAGTTCCACCACCATCGGGTGGAGGTCTGGCGATGGCGTAGGTGGGAAGGGGCGACATGAAGGGAGGGTGTCTCATAGCATGACATACACATGCCTCCACGTGTATGCATTTGTGCCAAGATGGGGATGGGTGAAAAATTGGGGTACATAAAAAAGCAGAAAAGAAAAAAAGAAAGAAATATGCCCATTGAGAGAGTTGAGAATGTTACGGCAATGTGCAATGCCCCCCCAGCCCCAATCCCCCTTTTCTTAAAATACATCCCCAGTGATCTAGCTGCCCTCCAAAGTCCCAATCCCCCATTATTTAAAATGAAAACAGCCTTGGTGGTCTGGTGAACCCCTCCGCCCAATCCCCATATCATGTCAATAGTCTCTGGTGGTCTAGCGGACCACCCCGGCCCCAATCCCCCATTATAAATAAGGAAACAATCCCTGGTGGTCTAGCAGACTCCTCTAAGCCCTGATCCCCCTTTATGTTACATGAAAACTTCCCTGGTGGTCTAGTGGACTCCCACCCCTGACCCGGCAGGCAGTGCCCCACCACCCTGTTTTCCATCCTGAAACAAATCCGGTGACTTGCACAGCCCGCCCCTCACCACCACGGCTAGCCACCAACTGAGCTCTCAATTAGTGCGTACTGTATACAGTACACACTCATTGATTGACAGCTCCGTAGGCTGTCAGTCACTATTCACATACTGTTTACAGTATACACTCATTAAGAGCTCAGTCGGTGGCTGGCCATGGCAGTGAGTGGTGGGCTGTGCCAGTCACTGGATCAGTTTCAGGATGGGGGGAGTGGAGTGGTGGGACACTGCTTGCTGTGGTGGGGATCCACTGGACCACCTGGGAAGTTTTTATATGACATAACAGGGGATCGGGCTGGGGAGGTCTGCCAGACCACCAGGGATGGTTTACTTATTCAAAACAGGGGATCGGGACCAGGGTGGTCCACTAGACCACCAGGAAATATTGACATGCGATGGGGATCATGTGGGAGGGTTCACTAGACCACCAGAGAATATCTTCATGTTATGGGAATTGGGTGGTAGGGGCCCTAGACCATCTGGGAATCCTTATTTACACTGCTGCACAGCCACCTGTAGCTTGTGGCAACTTTTCTAGATACACCCTCTGTTTGGTGCATAGCTAAGATTGCCTCAAGCCATGGGACTTTACCGCTGGGACCCTACCTGATAGAGAATTGGGCACAGGATCCGTGGTACATCAGCAATTGGCACAAGCCACCTTTGACATGTCTTGCACCATGTTTTGAGAATCGAGCCCCTTATGATTACATGCAGTCCATCATTTTCCAAATGAATTATGGAAACTTTGCTCTTTGGATAACTCATATGCTCACTGGAAATCCAGAAGCAAGGGCTACATTTTACTAACTAGAAAAAAAAAGAGACAAGTTAATCAAAAGCCTGTTATGAAAACAAGAGCCCTATTTACTAACCTTTATGTTTCAGTAGGGGTGAATATTTGATTCTTTCATTCAGTCCAGGAGCATACAGTGCCTCCAACTGCACACTTGCTCTTTTTCCTTTTCTAGTTAGTAAAATGTAGCCCTTGCTTCTGGATTTCCAGTTACTACTGTCTTTTTAACTGTAATTTTGATTACTGTTCTCGCAAGTCCACTCCCGTGGGATGGGATTTCCCTCTCTCTGCATCACGGCAAATCTCTCTTGTGAGAGGGGGTCCAAGATACCCTTTCTCTGTGTGAGGGGATACAAATACAGTCTTGAGTCTGTGTTCCTGGCGTAGAATCCTTTCAGCCACAGCACCACAAACCAGAAAGCCACAGGCATGTATAGGCTTGGGGGGGCTCTATACACCCCATTATGTGTCTTTCCCAGAAATGCAGTGCTTGGTTCAAATCCCACCACAGGCTCCTCCTGGGACCCTTTGAATTTCCTCTCCTCCTTCATCATGAAGTCCCTAGTGAACTTCACTTTTGATAGTGTTTTGGCTCTTAAAACTGTCACAGAGGCATAGTATTGTTTGAACAACTTTTACCCAGGCAGCCACACACACAAATGACATAGGCAGAATGATTTTTAAATAATCCAAAGGCTTTACTAATTAAATTAATAAGAAAATAGTAAATAAAAAAAGACAAAATAATTTAGACCTTGGTTACAGGATATTGAAAAAAATGGAAAATATACATAAAAACCTACACTCTAAACTCTGAGGTTAAAAGTCTGCCTTGAGCTCTTAGTTGGGATTTTGGAGTGCAGAAGTGTCCTTAAAAAGTGTGATAGATGAAGTCTTGGCTCTCAGTGATCCAGGAGAAAATTGTCTCTGCATCAAGACAGGCAGGGTCCCAACTGCTTCAGGCAAGAAAATGACAGAAAACAGCAAAAAGGCTCAGACACCCCTCTTCATCCTTGTTTTAAAGGGGTCCAGGAGGGCAGGTCCAGTCGATAGTGGCTGGCCTGTGACTGGCTAGCATTTCAGTTTCAATGGTTACCTAACCAATCAGAGTTCAGTATGTTACTACAATAACACAGATATGCAGTTTCTAAATATAGAAAAAAAAACATGAGGTAGCCAGCTCAAAATAGATTTTTCTGGGAACATTCCTGGCCTTCCTGCTGGGAGATGGCCATCGTTACTCAACACTTAAACACAGCTATTTACATAAATGGTAGACGTATTCAGTTGTAATGAGCTTAAGTTACTGCAGACCTCTCAACACAAGGTATGCCCAGACATCCTGACTCTTCATGAGATCCTGTCCTTTCACAAACAAATGGGCCTACCTTGCCTCCCAGCTAGGCTTACTCATTCTTTTGTCTCCTTTTAGATAATTTAATTAACTCCAGTTTCCTGGCTAGGAACAAACAGCTTTTCTGACCAGTAACAAAAGTTCCAACATTATTCTAGGATTTATGTCTTTGTTTCTTTTTGTATTCATGCTGCTTTGCACTTACACTGGCTAATATGGGCATCTGATGCATTTCTCACATAAAGGTATATAAAACATGTCCCAGAATAATAAAATATGGCCTTATCTAGCCACAACTGTCACTTTTAATTATGCATTACTCAAATAGCACAGTAGCAGCTTTCAGATACCCCCCTCTGATGAAGCTATTGGGTGAAACCAGTCAGGGGTTCTGAGCACGTTAACACCCTGACCTGCTACTGCTGGTAAACTATGAGTGTGCCTTGTATGCACTTTTAATTGCATTTTATATTTTTGATATTTTGCACAAATAAAGTACTTTTTAGCAGTTGACATCAATGCCAGTAAATGATCTACACCTTCCGATCAGCATCCACATCAGGTTCCTCTCCCTTATTTCATTCTGTCTTTTCTTCCATATTCTCCCCTATTGGATAACCTTTTTGATCTTCTAAAATGTACAGGATGTATTCTTTTTATGCAGTTCAGATGTTTTGTTTATGTTACAGTACCTTGCTATTGCAGAGAAGCATTCTCTGTAATTGTTGTTTCAGGGGGAAGAGGGTTATCTGGAATGTTGTTTTCCATGGTTGCAGTCACCACAGAAATAGCTGGGTTCAGTTTCACTGGCACGAAAATCAGGCACAGCAATGAAGATGGAGTTTTAAGCATCTCTATTACCTCTCACATCTTGTTTGTCTTGCATTTGAAGAAAAAGTTTGCTTTAAATTTAGTTCAGTTGTTTGTTTTTTTTCTTTCACTTTTTGTGCAGAATCCTGTCTCTGTTTAAGAGTGTGCAGCTGTGTTTCTCTGAGTGGCATGCATGCTGCTTCAATAGAACAACAGTGGCATCTTTGTGGCAGCATGTGTTTCTAATGTGGTCTACAAATGCACTGTTGCACAAGGAGCACTTGCAGTACCTACTAATGTATTCAGCCCTCAGTTGCACAAATCATTCAATATTAGGGCTGCAAAGATGATAAATCTTAGGATGAAAACTAGAGAGTTCTTGGAGATAGCTGTAGCTGAAGCTAGCACCCTCAGTGTGCCAGCACCATTTTGAGTAAGTCTCATCTGGGTCAGTCTCAGTTTGAGCTGGGAGTGTTTCCATCATGGCCAGTCCTTTAATGGGGAAAGTACATATCTTGGGACTTAAACAATTCAGTAAAATTACAAGGTAATGTAGGTTATCATTTTTATTGGATTTTTTTTTATAGTTGGCCTAATGTCAGTAGTAAAGGAGAGTATCATGAGTATATTCAGCAGAAATACATAATGTGTGCAGTGGACTGATATATATATATATATATATATATATATATATATATATATATATATACATATATATATATATTAGAGGCAAAACTCCATTTAATGCATCAGTTGGGGTTGTTTCACAGCGACAAAAGTGAGGAAATTCAGTGTTAGGGTTGAAAGCCCCCTTGGACCCCGCAGCCCACCCCCCCAACCGGCATTGGTGTGCTCATTGGGGTTGTGGGCCCTAACGCTCACCCCACCACATATGTAAAGAAGCTGAGGTATAGGAGAATGGAGTGAGAGTTAGGACCGACGACCCCAACATGCATCCCGATGCCAGTTGAAAGGGTGGGCTGGGGGGCCCAAGGGGGGCTTTCAACCCTAACACCAAATTTCCTCACTTTTGTTGCTGTGGAACAACCCTAACTGATGCATTAAACAGAGTTTTTTGCCTCTAATTTCCCTTCTTTTTGAGAATGAGGATGATAAATAGTGAATGTAATGCGGTGGCGGGAGCACGGGGCCCCACATGATATCTTGTCACATAGTAAGAGGAACATCAATGCAAATTCAAGCAGCAACTGTTACACACATGGTAACGCAAACATAAATGGCAAAGCAAACGTTAATAGAAACGCAAGCGCAAAGTGATGCCAAAGCAAACAGTGATGCAAAGGGACATGCGGGCATGTACAAAAATGCAACTAGTAATGCACACAGTTACAGCGCTGGTATTTTAAATGCAAATGTTAAGTGTTACAGCAAAATGAACATCAAAGGGAACAGAAACGGAAATGTGAACGCAAGCGCGCACATAAATGCAAACCGTTACACGCACGGTCATGGTACCGCAATTGGAAATGTAAATGGTAATGGTAACAGCAACAGTAATGCCAAAGGAAACAGAAATGCAAATGCAAGTGCGTACAAAAACGCAAACCATAACATGCACAGTCATGGTAACGCGATTGGAAATGCCAATGGTAATGGTAACAGTGACAATGACGCAAAACGAAACACACACGCAAATGGAAGGTCGACCACAAATGCAAATGGCAAAGCACAGGCTGATACAAAAAAAAAAAACATAAACAGTAATGGAAATGCAAGTGGTAACAGTAACACAAGCAGAAGCGCAAACGAAAATGCAAACCATAACGCACACGGTGGCGAACACAGGAATGGTGACACGAACGGTAACGGAAACGCAACTGGAAATGCTAACTTGCACAATAATGAAAGGGCACACCCTTCTTTTCCCCAAAAACTGCATTGAGAAAGACAGTGAATACAAAGAATGTATGCATAATAATGGGCTTTGGAGCAGAAAAGGAGGACTTGGAATACTAAACTGCTTATATCTCAGGAACCGTACGACGTAGAAAACAAATGAAAATTTCATATGAATTATGACATTCCTGGCTAGTTTAGTACTTAGCCCCCATGTGGGAGGCTAAGCATGTTTCTGACAAAAAGTCCGTATCTCACACTGTTTCCGAGATACAGGCCCCGAACGGCGCGACGGACGCCGTAATTTTATCCTATGGGAAAAAGTGTCAACTTCAGAGTAATGTAACTTTGCAGCCCTCCACTATTTTTTCACCAAAACACCAAAAGGCACATCTGTGGCATGATGGCTGTCTTCCCTCCAAATGTCAGCCCAATAGACCAAACCATTATTTTGCAGCAGGGTGGCAAAGAATTCCTGTTATTTTGGGCATAGTGTCGAATAGTGTTGCAAATCACAACACTTTCGCAAATGAAATCACGAAAGTGTCATGAGTGCGATACTACTTTGCGACACTACTTTTTCTAGAAGTTTGAAAAACATATTTCTGGGGTGTTTGACCCCAAAATAAAGACATGGCTAGCATCTTGAGGGTCCGACTAGGTGAACACAAAAATAATTGTGTTCCTAGATGGTCCCAATTTTAAATGCCCAGCATTTTACTGATCACCAACTGAAAACAAAATGATGGATTTGTGAAACTACTAGGGCCATTTGCAACACTAAAAAGTGCATTTGCGACACTGTCAAACTTTTTGTCAACTTTTCCCATTGACTTATAATGGGAACTTGTTTTTAGAATAACTTTTGAACCGTTTAATATTTTTTCATGAAATCTTCAAAAGGCACATCTAGAACCCTGGTCACATGTTCCCTGAAGTTTTTGGAATGGTCGTGCAAAGCATGCAACCTGTAGGTGCGAACAAAGATTTCACTAAAAACCGTAAACATGCCAGCAGATCTCCCTTAATAACTCCACAGCCGTATATCCAACCACTACAAAAGTTAGCAGATCCCAAGATGTATGGTTCTTGATCATGTATTCCAAATTTCAGGCATATCTGTTGAACAGTGGCAAAGTTATTAAGGTGCAAAGTTTGACCCTTTAACCTTAAAAAGGCTACTCAACCCTAACTATGGTAGCACTACCATGCTACCATCATATATGTATGTGTATATATATATATATATATACATATATATATATATATATATATATATATATATATATATATATATGAAGCAATAACACACGTCGAGTGTGGTTTATCGCCTGATAAAAGCACGCCCAGGGTGTACTAAGGCACGAGGCGCTTGCGCAGAGTGCCTTATGCCACTGGGCGTGCTCTTATCAGGCGATAAACCACACCTCGGAGTGTGTTATTGCGCTTATAAAATGGGTCACATTGTAAATAAAACTATTTTAAAAAAACTAAAATAAAAAGTGTTGAAAAAAATCAGAATTTTGTTTTTAATACAAAAAAAAAAATAGTCCCTCAATCTGGTGTGGTTTTCTGTGTAGATCAGTCACTAGAGGTCACTTTATCTGTGTTTGTATAGGGAGTCTGCCTCTTTGTCCCCTCCCTGTCGTCTCTCACAGTAGCACCATGACAGGTGAAGTTGTATAGCCTCCCAACCCTTATCTGCTATAGAGCTCTTTATGAAGCGCTGTCTGTATAGCTCTGATTCCCAGCATTTTCAAACATCACCGAGAAACCCGTCGAAAAAAACGCGACCATTACCATTATCGTTATCTTTCGTTTCCACAAACTGTAAAGTCAGTGAGGCACATAGTAAAACAAAAACACACAATCCCTACAAACTGCACAATGAATGTTAAAGCAGTTAGTTTATGTACCTTGACCGTCTGTTGCGGTTTGAAAGCCGAGAAGTGATAAGCCTGTGTACGGTGGCCGCTGACGGACATGTTCAGTCCCAGTGAAGTCAGCCATTTAGCAAATATTTATTTATTTATTTTTTAAATAAAACTGCACCAAAATAAAAAAAAAATATTTGTAAATGGCTGGCTTCACTGGGAGCGAGCGTGTTCATCAGCAGCCACCGTAGACAGGCTTATCACGTCGTGGTTTTCAAACCGGAACAGACGGTCAGGGTACAGAAACGAACTGGTTTAACTATGTGCAGTTTGTAGAGATTCTGTGTTTTTCTTTTGAGATGTGCTCACTGACTGAGCGTACTGTGCAGTTCAGTGCCAGGAAAGAACAATCCGTGGGACAGGACCGATGGCGATCATGGTAGTGGTCACGAGTTTCTCAGTTTCTCAGCAGGTTTCTCGGCGCCGTTTGAAAATTCTGGGAATGAGAGCTATACACTGGTGGCCAGAGGCAGACGATCAGTGAAATAAAAAAAACAGATAAAGTACAAAGTCCTACTGATTAAAGTAAAATGCAGCTTTGCACTTGGTTGGTGGGTGGGGGAGTCGCAAGGAAGGATGACAGCTGTTTGTCCGCAAGGGACGACAGCAATCAGCGAGAGAGCCCAACAGAATTTTTTTCATAACTGGCATGCATGGATCTCTGGCTGCACTGCGTCTTGCTTGGAGTAACAAGTACCAGTTGCCATATATATCAGCTGATAAGGACACGGCTACTGGTACTTGTTAGCCAATCAGAATGCAGGCTGTCTCTTGCCCATTTTATAAATATATATATACACACACATATATATATATATTGCAGAATATCAAAACGTTCTAAATTTGTTGGTAGCCCATACCTTGTTGTGTACATTAGCATAATTCTTTATACCATCATATTATCAATATCAGTTTGTAACACGTTTAAGATCATGGTATTGTATTCATATCTTTTTAGTTTGTGATGCCCTTGTCATACTGTGACCTCCCAGATTGTACCTGAAAATAGATAATTGCTTTGTCCAGTGTACTTACACAGTTAACAAAACTTAATTAATAAATGAACATAAGACTTTTTTTATATATTTTTTTCATGTACAGTAATTAGAAATGTGGGCATGTGTGAAGTGTGTTTAATATACCAAGTGTACTTTTTATTTGCTTTGAAACAGTCTTATTTTTTCCTCATTTAGGGGTCTCTTAATAATGCTGCCTTTTCCCCAGCCAATATTCATTTTAAATTACATATGAGTTCTGAAAACTCATGACATCTGTTGAACAGAAGCCTTCAAGATAGCTTACATGCAGGGTATCTACTCAACTGATGTTACCAGGTTTTGGAACTCATACATAATTAATAATGAATATCTGGTGGGGAGAATACAGCTTTAACAGGAGACCCTACATGAGGAAACAAATAGGACTATTTCAGAAGAAACTTAGGAAATAGTATTCTGTGGATATTGAACTGGCTCCACATGACTTATTTCCAATTACATTTAAAAAAGTTTATATTCTCTTTAAGGGAGCTATGTGCAGAGTGTGTATACCTACCAACATATGAACATTGAATTTTTCTACAGAAGAAGGCAATATGGTCTACCTAGTCTGCTCATTGCAAAGCCAATGTATTTACATTAACTCACACAAACATGGCACTCTGCCCCCTCCCTTTGCATTTTTATTTTCCCCTTGACCCTACCCACCCTCTCTTGATACCCCAGCCTTTCTCTGGTTGACAACCACTCACTCTGACAAGAAATATTTCCTGTCCTCCCTTCTGAACCTTCCATTCACCAGTTTGTAGTTGTGCTTCCTTGTATTCTTACTTTCACTGAGCCTAAAGAAATTCCCAAGTTTGACCTTGTGTATATCCCTGAGGTACATAACCCTGCTTCCTTCTCTCCTTGAGTAGGTATATGTTTAGATACTTCAGCCTTTCCTCCTGTGGGAGATTGTGTCGACCCTACACCATCTTTGTAGCCCTTCTCTGTACTGCCTTCAACTGTTTTATGTCCTTTTTGAGGTAGGATCTCTCCAGCACTGCACACAGTACTCCAAATATAGATGTAACATAGACATACAGTACATTATGTGCTTAAGACATATTATGCCATTTCTAGCAAAGCATAATTTACCGTAATGCATTAAGGTAATGTTAGGCATGAAGAAGCAGCACATCATTTTTTCTAGTATGTTTGCTGAGCTCATTGAAATACTAGATTTGAAAGAAGAAACAAAAATATTACTTAAGAATATTACAAATGTGTTGATGTGAGAAATGTGTTGACTATTCTGGCCTAACAAACTAATAGCTGGTACCCTGAGGAAGTGGCATGCATGTGCTGTGAAATGCTGGGAGGACGTTTGTATCCTATCACATTCTGTGACGCAGGAAGCTATTTCTGCTTGATACATGTTTTAAAAATGATGCTGTGTATCACCACAGTGCAGGAGTCTGGTGATTTTTTTTGTCATGACTAACAAGACAATTTATACATACTTCAGTATGTGAACCTGCAGGGAGTGGGGGCAAGTCTGTTGCATTTCCTTCTTTTTTTTGAAAATTAATATTTGTGTCTAAACTTAAAGAAAAAAGGGATCAAACAACATCAACCTCAACATCTGGTACAGATTACAGTATGTCCCTCCATCTAGTACAATAATATAAAGACTGCATATGATATGCAGACATTCAATTCCCCTAGGCAGTCCTAAGTCTATCTTCCTTTATTTATACGAGTTGATGTCACATTGGACCCTATCGTTTAGTCATTCTGAACTGGGCCTTTTCTTTTTCTGGTTCTTCTAGATAGCCCTTTTCCAGTTCTTCTGTTTTCATCAGCAGTTTGGGAACTATCCTTGTCTCAAGTCAGACCCACATTCTAGGATAAACTATCTGGGTTCGGGATTTATGACTCCAGTTATGTTTTAAACTGTTGTGGCACTTTATATAGATACCTGCTGTCCTGTACCTACAGAAAAAAACTAAAACCTTTTACAAAGCTATTTGAAGATGGAAGATGCACATTGTAGGAGGGGCAGCTACAGAATAAAGGCTGCTAGCTGCACAAGTGAGCAGACTTGGTAGACCACAAGGCCTTTTTCTGCTGGCAATTTTCGTATCTTTGTATTAGCCATCTGTCTATATGTAATTCGGGTCATATTACCATAAAGAGTATCTACACACATTGTACGTACTGCACTCTAATGTAA
The DNA here is from genome assembly GCA_016271365.2 of Neoceratodus forsteri. NCBI lineage: Eukaryota > Metazoa > Chordata > Ceratodontiformes > Ceratodontidae > Neoceratodus > Neoceratodus forsteri. Next base: position 1,300,045,651 of record CM057455.1, read on the forward strand.
TTTTTATGCTGCAGGTTCTGACAAGAGTGAGCCTCTCCCCAGTATTAACTATTATGGGCAATCTCAGCTGGGTGGGCCTTCATTTGCATTCAGGTATGATTCCCAGATTTTCTTGTTTGCCTTGTGGTTATATCTATATTGAAATGCTAACCTCTCAGTGTAAGTCAGGCCATGCATACTATTTTCCCATGGCTGGAGGGAGGGGGACTGTGTCTCTTTTCATGCTCTTAGAACTGTTTTCTTTGCCATAAGTAGGGCCTGTACAGTCGATTCTATCTTACTAGCTGCTTTACTCATTCCTTCAGAGCAATCCACCATAACCCATCTGGAGGAGTCAATGGAAATGGGAATCTTGTGACCCGATAAAGGATGGAATGTTTGGCAGTACCACAACATGTGCCTCAGTGTGCCTCTTTGCTTCTCAAATCTCCAACATGTGGCAGAGTCCCTTATCCCCTTCCTGAATTCTTGGTTCGTTGGCATCCAGTGTAAGATCTTGAACTGTATAAACCTGGAGCTGAACTCTAGGGATGAATATTTTACTGCAGGAATTGCCATTTTCAATTGATCATCGGAGAAATCACCTTCCATTAGGTAGTTTGCCCAAATTGTACTTAGTTCTCTGCAGTCTGAGTGCATGTCTCTAAGAATGTCATAATTCACTGAAGCAACTTAGAAAATGGGTTGGGGAAATTCTGTAAGCTGATTGGCCAAGGTCACCAACCAGCCAGTCCAATATCAGGCAACAGAGACCAGGAAATAATGAGTCCCTGTCTCTGTTGCCTGATAAGGTTCCAAATCCTTGATCCAACAGAATTTTCAGTTTAGCCAAGAGAATTATCAGTTTTGAAGTGCCGCCATGTTGTTCTCTTGCTATGTGAGAGATACTCCCACCCCATGTCTGGACATATGCCACACAAAACTGTTGTTTTCTGTTTTTTCCTGAAACTTCTCTGTACAGCCTCTCCACACTTCACAGAACGAAATAGCAAAAATGAAAGTGAACAATGCCATCGAGCTCTTACCTCGCTGCTGAGACTTCGGGTCTGCTGCCATTCAGCCATCTTCCTGATTCCTGCTGTTGCCGGTCAGTCTCAAACTTAAATGCCTTTGGAGTGTGTGCGTGTGTGGGGGGGGGGAGATACTTTAGTTGCTCTGAATGCCATCTGCCTTAGCTTCCGTGGTGCTTGATCTCACCTCTAGCATTTAATAAAAAAATCCGTTTTCTTTTTAAATGAACACTAACAGTTATCTTTTTGGTAGCGCCATGAAAGCGCTTACAATATCCATGTTCTGCATGTTTTTTTCTCAAACTACCAAACTGCTTTTGTTGTGGTAGCAAGTCTGTCAGTACTAGTCAGCTTAGCGATTGGTTGCCATAGTGATGCTTGCTCTTGACGCTGACATACCGTGAACAACACCATGTCCACTCCCACTTTTCTCGCTGCAAAGAAGACATTCCCTGGCATGCTGTCAAATGGACACTGACAGCAACAGGGAACACCAGCAGCAAGTGTGTTTTTTTGGGGGGGGGTCAAGAACAAAAAGTGACCAGGATAGCACTGCACAGAAGACATCCCCTGCCATGCTCTCAAATGGAAACTGTCAGCAACATGGAATTCCAGTGAGTGTGTTTTGGCAAGGGGGGTGCAATCAACAAGCGATAGGACAGATAGAAAAAGAAGTATAACATTTTGACTTTAGCCCTCAGTGTGTGTGTGTGTGTGTGTGTAAACACAGTACTGCCTTCTAAGCATCATTCTAATGCAGGCAGAGGAACTATTTTATTACAAAACTAACTTTATCCTAATTTTTCATTAATATTTTTTTAATTAAACTTATTTTTTTTACAGTGCCTATTTTCTAACTGCAATAATACTCTCCAGGGTGGGTGGTATTGTGCTATACCAGACCTTCCGGAGGATATAAGGCCCTCCGCCTGCAGCGTCAGGCCTCATTACACCTCTGGGCGGTCTGGTATAGCACAATACTTCCCACCCTGTTGGGTATTATTGCTTACATGTGGGTCAATCTATGTCTGTAGCAGTGCAGTACCTGTATAACAGAGTGGTCTGCCAGTCTGGTTCATATTTTCTGCAGCACTGTTTTAAGTGAGGCCATAAAACTAGCAAGTAAATTGTGAAAACATCCTAACAGCAAACAATGTGAAGTACACACTAGGACTACACATACAAATCAAAATACTGCACAACATATGCTTTTGCAGATTTTGACTATAGTTCTGCTTTAACCATTTTTGCAAATTTAACTGTAGTTTTCCTTTTATCGTTTGTTAACAAAGCACCTGATGTGGTAGTCCCTTTATACTGAATGTATACTAGGCCATATATAGATTATAGCATCCAGTTTTGAGGTCACAATGCCAAATTCAACATTGTGGCCTCAGAATTGGTGAGTGGAGCCAAATGGCAGCTGCTGTGATTATGGGGACAAGAGCTGCCCTCAGATCATTTTGTGCCTTTAAAAAACCTATGTTATTTATGCCATTGTTCCTATAGTGTTTGTCACTTTAAATAAAATAACTTAACATTTTTTTAAGTTATTGTACTTCGGTGGCACTGTTTGTTCTTTTTATTTTTAGTGGAAGTCACTGCCCAGGTTCAATCCCAGGACAGCCAAGGAGGGGAGCCAGACAGGAGAGAGGAGGCATGGAGGCCCCAGTGAACATGTGACCACCAGACCATTTGGTGAGAGTTGCGGAAGAGTTTATTTGCCCCATAAAGCTGCAGGTGACAATAATCGGAGCCCTGGGAGTGTAAGACCAAAGACAAAAGGATATAATGCAGTGACTCCTTTGGAACTGTAGGTTGCTGGTCTGACTGACTGAGTCAAATCAATAAAAACACTTGCTCCAAACTGAAGAAAAGTTGTTTTTATTTGCTTGAGTGCTGCTCACGCTCTAGTAACAGAGGAGTGAATTCACGAACAATCCCAGGTTACATATTTTAAATAAAGGAAAGGGAGTACTGTTCTGAAATACTGACTGTGCACTTTTTTCCTTTAAATATATACTTTCCTACTTTTAGAATTAGAAGTAGAGCTAGAGACTAAAAGTATTGAAACTCTAAAGAGGTATTTGTAATTTGCATCCTTACACATTTACATAATTATTACATACCTCGTATATTCATATATACTAATAGCTTATAACCAGCCAATCACCTTACACATTTTATCTCTCACTTCTACATTCCCCACTTTTTGTGGTCTGTGACCTTTAAGTGTGCTCAGTCCCCATACACTGACCTCTCTTCATTCAGTGGTTTCAGGCTTTACAGTGGAGACATGTTTTATTTTCTCTTTTGCTTGCTAGTTTTGCTAAATGCCTGTTTTCATCTACTGTAAAACCCACATCAAAAGCCTCGCTAACTGACTAATTACCAGAAAAAGTTTACTGACACCTGATAGCATTATGACTAAAGCTACATTTTAGGCCTTAGAGTGGATTAGTTGTGACCTGGTCTGGTTGCATAGGATGGTGAACCCAGGGTGTTAAAACATGTTTTTATGTAAGTAATCAATTTTGGTCTCAGCCAATTGAACAGCTTATCTTTTTTAAACAAATGTTTAATACATATTTGAAGTTATTCATATACTTTACATATACATTTCATTTTAAAGGTAAGAATGACCAAGACTTGAAAGGTTGTTCAGCTCATGGTTAGTGCGTAGCTCCTTTTGTAATAATATTATAAATGCCCAAGACAGCTAATATAATAAAGCCTCCAGAGTGAATAAAAATATTCAGAGGGATTGTCATTTCTGTACGTTGTATACTACACATGTATAGCAGTTTTATGTTACTTTTGGGTCCCTTTCCGCTAAAGGCATTTGGGTGAAACTGCACCTCAACAAGAAGAAGAAAACCACACTTTAAGCCAAAAAGAAAGGGAAGGACCCGTTAATTCTCAGGAAAGCATCAAGCATCCGTTGTTTGAAAGACAGTAAAGGCAGCTACCTAACTTAACCAACCTGATTATAAGTAGCAAACTTATACTTGACCAGAAGGACAGAATACTAGGAGGTACTAAACCTGTAATATTCCTAAATGTAAGACATATGATAACATTTCCATTTCAGACTTTATCAAATCCCCCCAAAACAGACAATTCAAGATACAGGTGATGTATACATGTGGATCCCAGAATGTTGTGTATTACATCTGGTGCTAAAAGTGTCCACATACAGGCTATGTGGGAGAAACCGGGCAACGCTTTTGAACCCAGATGAACTCACACAGGCACAACACAAAAATATGAAAAACACTGAAAAACCAGTGGGGCAACATTTCTCTCAGTCTGATAATTCCATCTGTAACCCCTGTGTCCTGGTTCCAAAAGGACACTTCAGAAATACACAAGAAAGGCGAGCTTATAAGGTCAGGCTTATTTTTCTTCTCAACAGTAAATAAAGGAATTAATGTAAACGTTAGTGTCATGGCCCATTGCAGAATTTAAACTGACAACTGTCTTTTTCTTGCCTCAGGTACAGTGCATGGACATTTCCTGTGACTACATTATGTCTTACATTTAATAGATATTTATGTTTGCTTGCACGCATGTGCAAGAAACATAGTGCCATCATTGGAGATTTTGGAGGTGTGTCACCTCCTCCTCCAATTCAGTCAGTGTGCTGGCAGGCGCGGCCCCTGTAAGGCAATGCACTTTGGAGCTGTCTATGACAAGCTCCAAAATGCAGTGGCATACAGTTGAAAGGGGGAGCTACGCTTGAGTGAGCAGCGATAAGATAAGGCTGCTCACGCACAGCCCCCCCCACAGACGCCTGCAGGCTCAGCGCCACCACGACGCATGAACTGTATAGCCGACGGGTGCCCAATCCCGCGCCGGCTGCCGCGCCTCCGCCTTCCCCAAAGGCTTCAAAAATGCCACGCTGGGCAACTAATCATATAGCCGCCGGGGTGCCCAATCCCGTCGGCTGCACTGTCCTCCCCTGTGTACTGAGTGCCACTGGGGAGCCCACCCCAGCATGGCCAAGCAATTCGTAGGCCGATGCAGGTGCCCAATCCTACGTCCAGCTGAAGGCCCCCACATCCTTGTGCCACGCTGGGAGCCCACCCCAGCAAGGCAAACGGTCCCACGTTGTCTTTTTTATTTTACCTGAAAACGAAACTGTCTCCTGCGGTGCGCTTCCACCCTCCCACAACCCGCACCCACCCACGCGCACCCAGCCTCCCCACACACCCTCACCCCATACTTACCTCCGGAGCTCGGGCGCTACCATCTTCGTGGACCGGGAACACGCCTGCACTCTTCAAAGGCGCACCTGCGAACTGAGGAAATGCCGTAAGCTGTATAATGGGATAAATAGGAGGTTCAACTTTATTGCATATCTCAGGCATTTTTGGAATTTTGGCACCATTTTCAACATGGGTTTTAGACCCCTTCTCATGAATGATGTCACTGTCATGGCGTGAGTCGGGCCCGAAGGGTGATTTCGCCGCAGTGACTGTGCAGTGACTGTGAAATCACCCTTCAGGCCTGAATAACCCATGACAGTGACATCAATCATGAGAAGGGGTCTCAAAACCCACATTGAAAATTTGGTGCCAAATTCTAAAATGACTGTTTTACGTAGTGTGCATTGTGCAGTTCCTATGCAGGCTCGTAAGTTCATTTAATTTTCAATATTTTCACTCCAGATTTTCAACATTGCCATTTTACCACACCTTCTTATGAGTAGTACAGCTGTCATTTTCATCTCACCCAAAATGTGTTTCGCCTATGAAGCATAATGGCGAGTCGGTGTGTGAAATCAATGTACGGGACAAATTAAGAAAATCACAGTGACACAGTTCATGAGCAGGCATCTTAAAATGGCTATGTTGAAAATTTGGTGAAAAAGTCCTAAAAATGACTGTTTTACGAGCGTGCATTGCGCAGTTCCTACGTCAGAAGGTCGTGGAATTTTCAATATTTTCACTCCAGATTTTCAACATTGCCATTTTACCACACCTTCTTATGAGTAGTACAGCTGTCATTTTCACATCTCACCCAAAACATGTTTCCGCCATGTAGCGTACAATGGCGCAGTCGATTATCGTAAATCAATGTATGGGACAAATTAAGAAAATCACAGTGACACGAGTTCATGGCAGGCATCTTAAAATGGCTATGTTGAAAATTTGGTGAAAAAAGTCCTAAAATGACTGTTTTGTGCTGCATTACGCAGTTCCTACGCACGCTCGTAAGGTCGTGAATTTTCAATATTTTCACTCCAGATTTTCAACATTGCCATTTTACCACACCTTCTTATGAGTAGTACAGCTGCCATTTTTCACATCTCACCCAAAACGTGTTTCCGCCCATGTAGCGCACAATGGCGCAGTTGGTGTGCGAGATCAATGTATGGGACAAATTAAGAAAATCACAGTGACACTGTTCATGAGGTGAGGTGTTAAAATGGCTATGTTGAAAATTTGGTGAAAAAATTCCAAAAAATGACTGTTTTACGAGGGTGCGTTGTACAGTTCCTATGCATGCTCATTAGTTTGCAAATTTTCAATATTTTCACTCCAGATTTTCAACATTGCCATTGTACCACACCTTCTTATGAGTAGTACAGCTGTCATTTTTCACATCTCACCCAAAACATGTTTCCGTCCGTGTAGCGCACAATGGCGCAGTCGGTGTGCTGAATCAATGAGCAGGACAAATTAAGAAAATCACAGTGACACTGTTCATGAGCAGACATCTTAAAATGGCTATGTTGAAAATTTGGTGAAAAAATTCCTAAAAATGACTTTTACGAGCGTGCGTTGCACAGTTACTATGCATGCTCGTAAGTTTTCAAATGTAATATTTTCACTCCAGATTTTCAACATGTCCATTTTATTAAACTTCCTTATGAACAGTACAGCTGCAATTTTCATATGTCGCCTAAATGTGTTTTCGCACATGTAGCGCATAATGGTGCTGTTGGTGCGCAGCAATGTTTAGGACAGATTAAGAAATCACAGTTACACTGTTCGTGAGCAGAGGTCTTAAAATGGCTATGCTAAAATTTGGTGACAAAAGTCCATGAAATGACTGTGTTATGAGGAGCATTGCACAGTTTCCACGCACCCTCGTTAGTTCATGACTTTGTAATATTTTCAGTCCAGATTTTCACCAGTGGCATTTTCCACACTTCCTTATGAACAGTACAGCTGCCATTTTTCACAACATGGCCAAGTGTGTTTTCACACTTTCAGTGCAGAGATGCGTGGTCACTGTGGGAAATCATCGTTCGGCACAGATAAAGAAAATCACAGTGACACTGTTCATGATCGGAGGTACCAAAATGCCTGAGTTGATAATCTGCTGTAAGAAATCCCCAACCTAATTATATTACGGTTGTACGTTGCACAGTTTCTATGTACGCTCGTGACTTCATTTTTATAAATATTTTTACTACACATTTGCAACATAGCCATTTTTTACACCTCCCCATGAAAGAGTACAGCTGTAATTTTTACATCCTGTTTGAATATTTTGCACCTGTGGTGCTAAATGCCATAGTCACTGTGCATAAGCAGCTTTGGCTAACAAACTGATATTCCCCTGTTCATGAGGTGGGGTCTCAAAACAAACATGTTGAAAATTTGGAGGAAATACCAATGAATGCCTGAGGTATTAGGGTTTTCAACTATAACGCCCAACCCTATAGAGAATGACAGGAATCAGGGTGTGCCTTGGGATTCTTGCCTGTGATGCTCATACCATTCCACACCCTGCAGTCACTGAGAGGCATCGAGATATGCCTTGGACTCTTGCCCCAAAGTTCACCCCATTCTCCTATCTACGCACCTATCTCACCATATTTCTTGAATGAAATGGGGTGCGTGATAAGGGCCAAAGACTACAAGGAACACCGTGGCACTTGTCAGTGTCTGCAGGGTGGGGTGGTGAAATGGCGTGGCCATTATGCCTGATGACCCAAACGCACATCCCAATGCCTGTCACTCTCTGCAGGGTGGTGGTGGGGTTGGCTTCAGTTCAATACTTCACTGCCATTCCTATTACGCAGCTCTGTAACTTCTACACTACCACTGCCAATGCCAGCAAGCAAACATTCGGCATTGACAAATGCTTGTTTTAGTGAGCCTTTATGCAGTGCTTTAACATGGTTCTATTTATATGCATGACCACAGTCTACATCTGCTGTGTTCTTGTGGATAGATATGTGATTATATGCAGTATAGATGTAGACACACATAAGTGCTTCTGAACACACACACGCGCGCGCACACACACAGACACACACACATACACCTATTTGTAGGCCTCCTGCTGTCACATTCTGTCCATGGACATGATCTGATTGAGACCCAACTAGGATTTCAAAGACTATTGTTTTGTTTTTGCACTGTTAGTTATTTACTTCCTTATCAACAGAACTGTCACACCCATGTGTAAAAGTTTTTTTTACCAGTTCTAACCAATGTTCTTTAAGTGACTCTTTTTGTATAGTCAGTCTTTTTTCTGATGAAGGGCTCTGTGTAGCTTGAAAGCTTACATTATGTAACTCTTTTGTTGGTTCAATAAAAGGTATCAAATCACCCACTTTATTATCTTGGATTAATTTCTTCTAATAATAATATCTGGGCAAAACACAAAATTTACACAGCAAACAAACTCATACAGATTAAAAATGCTCTATTAAGGTTTAGTGCAACAGTTTGTGGCTACACCCTCCTATTGGTACTTCATACAGCTAAGATGAAAATGAACAGTGTGGTTTTATACATGGCTGAAATTTGAGCTGATACAAAAACTGGCTAAACAGAAATGTCATTCACACAATTATATAGATTTAGTCTCCAAACTTCCAAATCCACTCAAAAGAGGTAGTAAGAGCAAAGCTTGGGGGTGCATTTTGCACAATATAGAAAAAGGCTGCATTTGACTAGGTGTATTAATACAGACTCAGAAAGATTGATTAAGAAATTATTTGGAAGAAAAGGCAAATTTGATCATCCATAGTTTTCCTTGGTTAGAAAGACTTAATAAACACTTTGAAATTATTAAAACTAGATCATCTCTGGATAGAGTCTCTTCAAAATATAAATAGTTCTCCTGACTAAGCTACAGTAATCAAAAATAAACACTTTTATTTTATGTTAGACATAATGAAAATTAGAATGTTAAAATTACGTGGTTGGTATGCAGAGAATAAAATACTGTGGAACTGTTTATTCTCATGCAAGTTATAATTAGCGCTAATTAGCCACAATTGTGCACATTTAATTTTGCACTCTGCATTTAGCTTCTAATCGATGCCCATTTAAATTGTGCAGTTTTGGCCAATTAGCACCATGTTATTTTAGTGCAATTATCACTTAAGTGAACATAGCTATAATTATTTTACATCAAATATAACCTGTTCTACAGTAAATCAGGTGTTAGTACCATATTTCATTTACTAGCAGATGGAGCAGACAAGCAACTCTTTCTGAAATTCTGACCAAATGTACCCCTCTAAGATGCTGCAGTTAGAATTTGGAAAAGTAAAGATCCTGCTATTATTGAAAACCTGTATTGCAACTGGGGAGAAACTGTTTTCGAAACCCTGTCATGCATACTGTTAAAGTGCCCAGAATACTCCCTTGTGAGGGAAATATGTGTTAGCCATTACCTTTCAAGTAGCACAACCTCTGTGGATGAGAGTCTTAGAATTCTCATGAACACCCCTTTAGAAACCATTGCACGAGATATGGCAAAATATCAGTCAGCAAAATCCAGAGTAACCAGCCACACTTGAATAGTTCAGATACCAACATCTTAATTTTCCTTTGACCTGTAGAGTGACGAGGACAACATGGAACTAGGTGTTGTCTGTACCCTGAGGATGTATACCAACATGTGCACATCTTATAAACATTGAAAACAGAAGCATTCTATTGTTTAAGAAGAGAAAAGAAAAATGGAGCATATATGCTACATGCGTATTGAGTAGCTGATAAATCCTAGCCCCTGAAGAAGCCCACAGTGGGCGAAATGTTGGGCGTGGCCAGGGGATCATCTTGTGATTGGTTGAAAATAAAGATATTGTTATTTGAACTGGTCAAGTGTGGCTGGTTATTCTGGATTTTGCTTGCTGACATTTTCTGCCACAACCAGCCTCATACTTAATGTCTTCACTAGTTGACACTAGCAGAAGGGAACCCACCTAATATTTTGTGTTTCTTTGAATATGTCAAAATATACTAAATGGATTTACGCCCTCATGACTGGTGCATTATCATAACCAAAATTCCCTTTGTTAGATCAAAGTAGATATGCAAGGTATGTAAATCTTTTCTTGGTAAAGTATCTTTGATGGCTAATTTCTCTGTATAAGCCTTCTTTATCCAGAAAATGTGGGTGTATAGAGAATATAAGTTAATTTATGCTCAAAGTATTCCCGGTTACAGAGTGCCTTGTTTGCATGTTATTGAATTCTTTTAGAAGGGGTCGCATTTTCAAACGTTTTACTACAATGCAGCGGCGTCATGCAACCAGAAATTTTGGAGGGGCATGAAATCAAAATTTCTCTAAGGGGGTCTGGGAACATGACACAGGTCATCTGTTCTTGCTGGTACATGGAAAAGATTACACAGTAAACAAAGTATTACTTACATATATGCAATAGGGATGACGATAAACAGAGCATGATGAATCCATTTATTTGAGTAACTGTGTGTATAAATTTCATTTATACACACAGTTATTACATCATGCTCCACCACTCGTGAGATTACTTGAGGTCAATGGCAAGTTCACAAGATAACCGCTTTATCACACAGTCACCCCCCACATATCCCTTATTCATGCAATAGGCATGGCAGAGTATTAAATAGCTAGTATAGCACAGCATAATGCTATTCAGTATCAGAGGGTGGTGCTATCCATTTTCTGAACTGTATAGTACTAGACTGCTAAACATTTTTTATGTTTTTTATTCCAGTTTACATATACAAAACACATTAAAAACAAAGTATTGTTCATTTTGCTAACCAGTCTGTGCCATATACCATGCATTTTTGCAGCTGATTAGCACTTTCACATGTGAAACTGCTAATCAATTTTTTTGGATTATTTAATACCCTACATGGACACAAAACCCATCTAATAAATCCATTTATCTGCACAGCCATTGAATAAATCAAATTTATCTATGCAGTAGTGATTTAATCACCATTTATCCACACATTATTTATGTCATCATTTATCTGCACAGTAGTGATGTCACGTATTCCCGTATTCAAATGCAAATAACTTTAAAAAGAAGAATGATAGCATAATACTGTGAGAATGAAAGGTGTTCAGCAGAAAGATATTTACAAAATGAGTGGTGTTTCATTTATAGTTACCTTTTAGTTTTTTTTTATAATTAGCAAAAAATAGCGGAAAATTCAATTTTGTTCACTTTTTGCAAGAAACAAATGCTAATAACTTTAAAACAAAAAAAAATGACAGCATGGTACTTTGAGCACACAAGTTGTTCAACACAAAACTATCTACAAAATGAGTGGTGTTTCATTTAACAGCAACCACTGTTCTAGTTGGAAAGTTGACAAAAAGTCACACAACCTATCATTTAAAAAACATCAAAAGCAAATGTCCCTGCAGTGTCAGAAAGCATCCCTTATTGTATAAAGGAAATATACAATGGTGAGCTGTCAGATAAATTATTTATCTGCGCAAGTGCTGTTTGACCTCGGAAGTCTGGACCATACATCCCATCTTATTATGTCAGCATTTGTCTTTTAATTGCAAGCAACCTGTCTGAATGTGTAGCACATTCTTAATCAATATACAAATAGTGGGTTTCCTATGCTTAGTGCCAAAGTATGTTTCAATAAAAGTTACATTTTTATTATGAAACTGCAAACAACCCAGAAAAACTGTGAACAGGTATGACAGAGACCATGATGAGCAATGCAAGGCAGAAATAAATGTAGGTGGGAATAATCCATCACATTTGGGCTGGCAGTATAGCCTAGAGGTTAGAGGAATGAGGTGTGAATGAGCGTGATACATCCAGCAGACCAGACCTGAGTTTGATTCTCACAGCCTCCACTTGCATACTGTGTGACTCTGAGCAAGTCACTTAACTGCCCAGTGCTCCCAGGTCACCCCTGAAAACAGGCACTTGTGCCTAGTGGGCCTTACCCAGTTACCAAAGACTAAAATAAAAAAATAAATAAATAAATAAACATCAGTATCAGTACCACCTCCCTACCAACAGGCCCTCCAAATGAAGTACTGCAAACAGAGCAAGCCAGCTTGCAATGCAATACACTGTACTTAGTATTGCTAACAAAAGTAAAACTGTCAGAACAGCATAATAAAGGAACATACTAATTAATATTACTTGTAAAACTCCTACTGCCCAGTTGGGGGGATAACCCACTCCAAGTCACACAGTTTACACTCCATGCAAGAGCACAAACACATCCTGCAGGCTCTCAAACCAGAGGAAGCCTAATAACAACAAATTAATGCCTTTACTAATAACCCTCCAACACTGACAAATGACAGGGGTGGTATTCGTGGTAACACCACACCCAGATGAGCAACCTCCTCTTGCAAACCCTCCAAACAGAAACAGACAAATGACAATAAAATACAACACAGAGTGACAACCCAGGGGTGGGGGTGGATGAAATAACCTACCCCAGACAATGATCACACCCCTAACATTTGAACAAGAGCCACCTTTTCTTCTTTTAGGGAGGGGGGCTTATCTATGCAAACAAGCAGAAGTCACTTGAACTACAGTAAAAGCTAATGATTTAAGGGGGGAAGGTGTTGCTCTGCGCCTCTGAGTCAGCACCAATTTACGCACACTCGACCTCTTTCAAAGTGTATCCACAGTCTGCCCAATAACAATGAATAAATTATTACAGTTTACTACTACTAATAATAAAACAAACAAACCCACCCACTGTGTTTAACCCTTACCCTACTGAACTTCTGCTGCTGCATGAACATCTGCCCCACTTTGATTGGCTTGTCCATGGTGGCAGGTGGTCAGCTCCTCTGTCTGCCTCTCAGCACCACAGGGCATCCTCGGCGGATCAAGCTGTGGTGAATGTGGCACAGTTCACTCCTGCTGCTCCAGCTGAGTACAGGATTCTTTCATTCCCGAAAACCAAACTTTTACAGCTCTCTGTTGGTGTTTGGGGAGGTCCAATGGTCGTGTCCCTCTGTGTCCCCTACGCTGACCCCAGGAGAACTCTTATCACTAGTATTCCCTCTGATTCTCTTGCTCCCCAGACCCCACAACTGCTCAGCTCATGGCACAGACCACTGTCTTTTTGTAGATGCTGGAGGCTGGTCTGCATTGGTCACTTCCACTAAGTATGTTGCTTTGTTGGGGGGGGCATCCATTACTCCTGTTGATCTGGGTCCCAGCACTGTGGCACCTGCCGCTTTCCCAGTGGGACTGCACAGTCCAGTGACACCCCAACACTATGTCCAAGTATCCCAGGTGTATGGTGCTACCCCAACATACCCTGCCTCATGCCCAAGTATCTGTGGCATTCAGAAGCAGCCCCTCCAACACCTCGTCCCCACCCAAGTATTCCTGCTGGGCACTAATAGCGACAACTCCACCATCCCCCCCAGACACACACACACACACACACACACACACACACACACACACTCCTTGCCTGGCCACTAAGTGAGGGCTTTGTGTAAAGCACTTTTATGGCATGGCAGTATGGAAAGCCTCTGTGTGCACCTAAAGTCCATCACCCCCCGACAGCCACCGTATATCGGCCCCCAAGAGCCACTGTGTATTGGCCCCGTATGCCTACAAAAGCTTCTGAAGATAATTATGTGGGTTGCAGTTGTAACAGTCAGTGAGAACCCTGGATCCCTGTTGCTCATTATATATTATCTTTAATAAGGAGACATGCCAAAAAAGAAAAGTCAAAATCTAGCATGGCAGAGTTACAAAAAAATGGCATAGTTTTGTGTTCCATGAGCATTTCTATCTACACTCCAAAGCTAAAAACTGAATTCCCCAAATCAAATTCAGGTTTCTTTTTACCTGGTTAAGTTACAATTTGTCTCTGAGTTTTCAGGCAGAAGGAACAAAAGCTAACCATTCAAAGGAGAGACACTAGCATGTCTGATGCAACTTTTTTCCTTTTCTCAGGTGATGGACGTGTGAGCAGAGTTTCATTTCCTTTTCTTTCCATGATGCTTCAGAAAGGAAATGAAACAAAACTCTGCTCACACGTCCAGAAAAGGAAAAACAACACCTGAAAGTCGGAAGGGGAAGGGGAGCGGATCAGCAATTTGGAGAAGAGGTACCTGCAAAAAAAAAAATGGGGGACGGAGAACATATTCCAGGTGGACGCCACTGCTCAGCCTTCCAAACACAGAAATTCTTGTCTGTGGGCCGACACTGGCTAGTCAAGTAGTTGATGGACACTGGGAACAGCTCAGAAGAATTAGGCTTGTTATCTCACCCACTCTGCCACATCCCCCTGTCACATACAACGTCCTCCAAGAACAGAGCCCTTTTACAAGCCAACCCAGACTGACGAATGAAGACATTCAAACTCACCCGCCTCCTATTGCTGCTGGTACTGCTAGTACTCCTCTCCTGGGAAGTAGCGGCCGCATACACACACCCATGGCCGATCTTACTCAATAAAGTGGCCTGCCACAGGTGAATGTTTACCCTTCTTGGTTGCAGTTTTGCTTAGTTTTTCTCATACCGGTCTTCTCCTCAGTCTGTCCTCCTTGAGCGCACAGAGTAAGATGATGCCTGAAAATCCACTCTTTTTTGCGTGGCAGCATCAACTGATCCCCGCCCCCACCACTTATGACTTCAAAAAAGTCAGTATTGTTTTATACCTTGTGATTTTCTGGAAAATAAAATACATTTACGGGTATTTTATACTAGTTTTGAGCAATGATATTTGGGGGGGCACATGCCCCCTCGGGCCCTATGGGCATGATGCTACTGCTACAATGGCAATTTTACCCTACCATTTTCAAGAAGTCCAGATCTAAAGATTACAACAAATTTACTGTATCGTTAATTACATATAAATCTTACTTCTTTTCATTGCACAACACTTTGTGCATCCTAAAGAACTGGTACCTGACCCTGACTATTGCTCTCAATCATTACCTCCCCCGTTACATGTTGATAAAGATTAAAATATGATAGCTGTTTAAGCAGTTTATGTATTTATTTAGTTTTTGTTAACCAGGTGGGTGCGGTAGACAGGAACTGTCTTTTTTCAGGCACAACCCAGGAGGTTACAGGAGAAGGGAAGAGCACATCAAAAAAACAGCACATTAGCATACAGTGGGTACAAGATATTGGGAGGTACAACAACACTGGTTAAGTCAGAGCTAAGAACTACAGAAATAGCACTAGTATAAAATAATAAGGGAGACACTGTAAGTGGCAAAACAAGGGATAAACTGTACACATACTATATGCAATTATACAAGGAACATTAAGCACTATGTAGATGAGCAGGTGCACTTGGAGACATTGGGCTGGATATTCAAACTGCACCGGGCAGAGGCACAAGCCCAGGTGCAGCGCAACTGGGCTGCGCCAGGGCATGAACCAGGCGATATTCAATGGTGCTGTGCCATGGCACAGCACTGTTGAATATAGCACTGATGGCACATGCACTGCACACGGTGCAGTGGTACTGCACCAGTGCAAGTGGCAGAACAGGAGCAGGGGGATATGCCAGCGCAAGTGCAGTTGCGCTAGGCACATCAACCATGATATTCAGCACTGGGCATGTAAATGAGGCCATTATGCATGCAAGGTGCAAACTGGGCCATTTGCATGTCATTATGGCCCCATTAGCATGCGGCGCACCGATCCCCGGTGACTTGCGCCTGGCACCCTGGCAGGCTGCGGTCATCGGGAACTGATGTCCTGTGGTCCCATGGTGGTTGCCCCACTCCCGTATGCCCAATCACGGGCAAAAGTATTGATATAACCCTGGTGGTCCAGTGCATACCTCCCCCATTGTCTGATCATGGGCAGTAGAATTGAAGACAACCTGGTGGGCCAGTGGAATTCCCCCCCCATCGCCCGATCATGGGCATATGTAATAATAAACCCTGGTGGTCCAGGGGAATGCCCTCCAGTGCCTGATCACAGGCATAGGTAGAAATGCTCCCTGGTGGTCCAGTGGAAGGTCTCCCGTCACCTGATTGTGGGCATATGTATAGATAATCCCTGGTGGTCCAGTGGAATCCCCCCCATCGCCCAATCATGGGCATATGTAAATGTAACATCCCTGGTGGTCCAGTGGAACCTCCTATCACCCGATCATGGGCAGACATAGCAAAAGAAGCCCTGGAGGTCCAGTGGTACCCCCTCCCCACCCGCCCACTGGGGTCCCCCCACCCAGCACCCCAGTCAGCGGCGGGCGGCAGCACTCCTCCTGCCCACATGCCACCCGGCCGCCCGCCCGACTGATAGCATACAGTGCGATCTGTATGCCTATTGGTCCACCACGTGGACCATGGCCACAACTGACCATACTGTGTACTATTAGGTTGATATGTGAATGAACGTGTTCATTCACATATCAGGCTCGTGTAGTATAGTATAGTCTGCATGCCCATTGATTCATACAGTGGATCAATAGGCATACAGAACATTCTGTACACTGTCAGTTGAGGGCAGCTGGGCAGCATGTGTGGGTGCTGCCATCCACCGCTGACTTGGAGGGTGCTGGGTGGTGGGGGACCCCAGTGGGCGGGTGGGGAGGGAGTACCACTGTACCACCAGGGCTTCTTTGCTATGTCCAGCCACGATCAGGCAAAGGAGGGGTTTCCACTGGACCACCAGGGATGTTCATTTTACATATGCCTGTGATCAGGCAATGGGGGACCTTCCACTGGACCACCAGGGAGTATTTCTACCTATGCCCATGATCAGGCACTGGAGGGCATTCCCCTGGTCCACCAGGGTTTGTTATTACATATGCCCATGATCGTGTGATGGGGTGGGGGGGCACAATGCTCCAAGGGTAGGGGGCTTGAGGTCAGTGTTCTGGGTGGGTGGGTGACCACCCATGGCTAGCAGCTGCGATATTGTGTCCTACAATATGGCAGGTCACCTGTGGGTGGTCTGGACTTGTTTCTGGTTTTCCCAAGCACATCTTTGCATCCCCCTCAGCAGTGCATGGCGGGGTTGTGCCAGCATATGCGCTGCACATCCCGGGCTGAATATCGGAATGTACCGCATATGCATGGGCACACCCCCTGCACTTGCGCCACATTCATTACCGATGCATCCCGGCACATCGGGGGTTGGGCATCGCAACTTGCCCCTTTAAATATCACGCCGGGGCGCATTCGTGGGTTGCGCATGGTGCATCCCTGTTGTGCCATGTGCAACCCGTTTGAATATCCAGGCCAATGAGTAAATGTTTATGGAGCTCATGTCGAAAACCCCCAGGAGTAGAACTGGTCCAGATCTCAAGAGGGATATTGTTCCACACCAGTGGTGCAAAGTTCCAAAAACCTGCAGCACAAAGATTTGTCTTGAGCTTAGGTACAGCAAGCAGATGAAGGTCAGGGGATCTCAAATGGTAGGGGTTGACTTGTAGCTGAGGCAAAGTAGCGAGAAGGTATGGCTGTTTGTTGTTCAGAATATTAAAGACAGTTCATCCCAAGACAAGGTCCCTCATAGCATTAGGAGGTAGCCATTCCAGCATCTTGTACCGGTTGTAATGGTGTTTGAGTCTATTGGTAGCAAGTACAAATCAGCATATATTTTTGTTAGTAACATCCCATTTCCTAAGTGCAAGTTTGGGTGCAGAAGATGCATATACAGTAATGTTATACATGAGTTTTGGAAGTAGTAGTCTCCTTGCAATAGATAAACAGGCAACAGTTGTTAGATTGTTCCTGACTCTATAAGCTAAACCAAGCCTAGCATTTACATCTTTACTTGTATTGGTTATGTGCAGTTGGAAATCGAGGGAGGGATCTTGGGTGACACCCAGGTAGCAGAAGGATTGAACAGTCTTGAGTAAAGTGCTGTCTGCACAAGAGATTTGAATGGAGGTGTGGTATTTTTTAAGCTTGGGGGAGAGCTGAATATCATAATTTGTGTTTTCTTAATTGTTCTCTGCTAACATGAATCACCCCTGTTCTCTAGCATTAATTAATTAGTATTTATTATTAAGCGTTGTAAACATGTATGAATGGCATATGCATGTGTTTTTTTAACTTGTCTACTTTTGTATGTGGCTGTAGTGACTCATACTAAGTCAAACAATAAACCATTTGATTGAATTCGATGAGAAAAGAAATTGAGAAAATAGAAAGAAGGGTAGCCAAAATAATTACAGGTTTGGGTGACAACACCCATGAGGAGAGATTGTCAATATTGGGTCTTCACAGCTCACAAAGTAAGAGAATTCAGTAAGAATCATTAATAATGTATAAAATAACAGGAGACCAGGTAGCAGTGTCAGTGGTTCAGTAGGTAGCACACTTGCTTTTGAGGCTGGGAGATCAGAGAGCTGTGGGTTCAATTCTGACATCTGGCACTTGGGTTGATATCCCAATACTGACACTGTAGTGCAGCATGAGGGGGTGCTGCTCTTCTGAAGTGGCGTCTTTCAGATGAGACGTTAAACTGAGGTCCCGTCTGTCTGGATTGGTGGTAGTTCAGGTGGATGCTAAAGATCCCATGGCACTTATCGAAAAAGAGTAGGGGAGTTTTTATTGAAATAAGAAACATAAAGTACAACACAATATGAAAAAAAATTACAACTCTTATAAGTATTGTAAATCATTGTTCAAAAAAAATATTATCAATGCATTGATTTTCTTAATTGATCATTTAAACTTTATGAAATGAGTAAATCCCTTCCACCATTTCTTGATTTTATCTGAATTAAATAACTGTGTTTCTTGTAAATTTATTTTTGACAATTCACTTGAAACTAATATACTATCAGTCTTATAGGGCATTTTCCTCTGATAAAGCACCCATTGGTATCTCACCTGCCGTATGTAATACCTCACACAACTAAAGAAAACAGATAATGTACTTTTATGATACTGTGCTAAACTAGGGGGCTAGATACCCAAGACTAAAATATCTTATGCAACGGTAGTGAACCATTTAAATTCCCATTTCCTTGCTAAGTAACTCCATAAAAATTTTGTATAAGAGTAGTGTAAGAAAAAATGTTCCATTGTTTCTTCTGCATTTATGCAGTCTAAATAAGGGCAATTTGTCTCTTCCTTCACCTTGTACTTTGTATTGCCCCAGACATTTAGTCTTCCATACATCATTAACCATTGTGTTTCCCACTGGTAAGGGGGTACCCTGGTGTTACTGAGCTGTGCTAATACCATGGGATTTTGGGCTGTTGGACAATTTATAAAACAAGGATCCTGTGGGTGGAATTTGCCCATAATTAATCTGTACATAACCTGTATATTATTATTTTGTATCATGTCTTTAGTAATCTGCTATCTGTATAGTTTTTGCACAGCTGATTTAAAATATATGGGGATACATATATATGAGGATTCAATTTGGGAGCTAAGTTATGCCAGACTTTAAAGTACTTTCCCAAACCCCTTTCTACCAACACCTTCTCGATACTCTCTAGCTGTGTCAATCCACATTTGATGGTATTCTTAAAGAACAGAGAGTTGAAGAAAACTATTGGATCCATCATCCCTAAACCTCCATTCTTCTTATCTAAATAAGTATGGCATCTCTTGACTGGGTTTAACCGATTCCCCCACATCATTTGAAAATAAATAGTATAAATCCTGGTCTCCAACTGAGGTGGTAATAGAAAGAGCATGGCAATGTATTGTAAACAAGGTATTATATATTGCTTTATGATAAATATACGTTTGAGTTTAGAAAATTTCCATTGTTTCCATCTATTAACTTTTTTCTCTATTTTCTCTATCGCTATTTCCTAATTTTCTGCTGGAAGATTTTGAGTGCCAAAAAGAAGGCCTAAAATTTTCAGTGGTTCCCATGAAATGTGGATACTGTCCTGCAAAATGTCTAATGGTCCCATAGCCCCTAAGAATAAACCTCTGGTTTTCTGAAAATTTAATTTAGCATTTGAGACTGCCGAAAAATATTCAAACTCAATCAAAAACTCATATGTTTGTGTGTGATCTGTGAAGTACAAATTCAGATCATCAGCATAGGCTTGTAAATGCAACTGATGCTGGGGTACTTCCCCATTGATTCCGGTCCACTGTAGTGAATTAACTAGTGAATGTAATAGGGGGTCTAGTGAAAAAATATATAAAAGGGGACTCAGAGGGCAACCCTGACGAACACCAGTTTGTAGCTGCAAGCCCCTAGCTGTTTTACCTTTCAAACAGGGATAGATTAAGTGATCTTATAAAGTAGTCTAATGAGTTTAAGAATTTACAGTATATGGGGATAGCTTTCTAATACTGAAAAAAGATAAGGGAGATTAAATCTATCGAAGGCTTTTTCAAAATCAGCAGCGTTAATGCATCTGGTTTTACCTGTTAGAGATAAATGTTCTATAACATCTCTTACAATCATAAGTGCAGATTGAATTCTTCTGCCTGGAATACCACAGAATCAGTATCGTGATATTACCTGCTTGACATAAAGTTTTAATCTATTATTCAATAACATAGTAAAGATTTTATAATCAGAGTTTAAAAGAGTGATAGGCCTCCAATTTTTTATATTATATCTGTCTCATGATTTAAAGAAATGTATAATCAATCCATCAGTGAAGGAAGGAATCATTAAGATTGTGTCCATAAAAAATTGAAATAACAGCTGTAGACATTCTGCTAATTATTTTTGAAAACATTTATACAACTGATTAGGAGTCCATCTAACCCTGGTGAAATGTTAAGTTTCAACTGTTGAATGACCTCATTTATTTCTGTAATATTGATAGGTCCTAATAATTTTAAAGCCTCATGTGGTAAAGAGGGTATGTTGATAGTATTTAAATATTTAGTTATTGTTGACTGAAAAATTGGAGACTGTGGCTCCAATGTCTGATGGTGCTTTTCAATCAGATCCCCAATTTGTTCTACTGTTTCAGCTCTTGTACCATCTGAATCCATCAAATAATCAACAGTTGTAGATTCCTTTATATCTTCATATGCTTCAAATGGGTCTCTGATAGGGGATTTCTTTATACTATTAGAAAATATGGCTTTTAAAGTCTTGGCTCTGTCATATTGATACAATTTCATTTTAGATTTAATACAGTTTATTTGTTCTGTATAATCCTGCCTAGAGGTATTATAGATCATAATGATTATTTGTAACTGCTGCCTCAAGGAGAGATATTTTTAAAATTTAGAATGTTTTTGGGTTACCCCATATTTTTTAAACCATTTGCTAATATCTGATTTTGTATCCATCCACCATTCACCTAAGTTTGAGAATAAAAAAGCTACTGATAAATGAGATTTCAATATGTTTGTGATACTAGTCTTAACTTGGGGAGTGTTTAATATTGAGGTATTCAATTTCCATCTTGTCTGTTTAGTAAAAGTAGGTACCGAAGATGGAAAGGAACATAGCAATAACAAATAGTCTGAATATTCTATAGGCTTTATTTGGAAGGAACTAATCTGCACTGAAGAGGAAGTCAACATATAATCAATCATGTTTCATGTTGTGCCTCTCATATAAGTAAAACCAGGTCCATGGATGAGGTGTGCAGTACAATTAATTAGACCAGCAGTTTTGATAATGGATTCCAATGCTTGGGAATCACAATAAATTTTCCTATTTTGTTGAGATGTTTTAATCAGGCTTCAATTACAATCCCCTCCCCAAAGGACCCTGGCTGATGTAATCAAGTATGGTTGCACTGCTTTCATGTATTTAACTCTATCTGCTTTTGATTGAGGATTATAAATATTAAAAAATCTATAGCACATATTATTCCATTTTCCATCCAAAATCAAAAGCCTACTTGGTATGAGGTCAATTAATTTATAAAGGGAAAAATTTAAAGAGTTAAACAGTATACCAATCCTATCTGCACTTTCAGCTCCAAATGACCAAAAGGAAGGACCCCAAGGCCAATTCCTTTTAAAGGTAGACAATTGTTCTATAGAATACATCCATGTCTTCTGCAAAAAGCTGACAGAAATGTTTTCTTCATGTATGTATTGAAATAAAGCCTGCCTTTTATTAGTATCCAGTAAACTATGTGTGTTGAGAGATCCCCATGTTGTTTGCATTATTAGTCCCTTTGTTTGGTGTTATTCTCTGTTTTTTCCATTTTTTCTTTTTCTTCCCAGTATAGCCCTCTATTGGCTGCGAAACAGTAGACAAATTAGAATTTTGTGAGTCTGAATCTTCAAGTTCCATTTCCATATCTCCCCATGGGGTAAATAAGGCAGCATATGAATTACTAGATTCAAAGGAAATAGGAGGAGGAGGTGATTTTGGTTGCAGGTTCCTGGAGGATCTCCTAGGAGGCATAGGTAAGGGGGGGGCGGAGACCACCAGATCCTTAACAGGAGAAGCTGGCTCTTCATAACAAACTGGAACTAAAACTAGAGGGTTAGAGGGCATCCTCTGAGACTTAACTTCCTCTGGAGGTTCTGTTTTGGAAGCCTGAGCCTCACTTTCCAAAGGAGCAGGGGGAGAGGGCCTAGAAGGTGAGGCCATCTGAAAGGATTACTTTTTCTTCTCCAGTGGGGGAGGGGTAGGCACAACATCTTGTGCCTGCTGAATCAAGAGGTCAGGACTGATGCAAGATGCTTTTTTTCTTGCAGCCCAGGGACATTCACTAAAGACATGACCATATTCTTCACATAAATCACATTTGGTGTGATTGGCACATTGCATTGTGACATGCCCAATCTCACTGCAGTTGTCGCATTGGGGCTGATCACATACACTTGAAAAGTGGGTCCTTTGAACCACACTTGTAACAAGCCCTAGTCTGGACCCCATAAAAAGATACCCCCCCGTCCCTTCCTAACAAAAAGGAATTGGGAACATGTTCAATACCTGATTCTGATTGGCGTAGTTTAACTTTATATTTTCATCCACCCGTCCAAAATTGTTCTGAATCTAATATAGGCTCAGGAGCACTTAGAACCTCACATTTCTGTGACAACCAGAATGTGATATCTTCTGCATGAACCCCTTCATTTCTAAACATTATGGTTACAAATTTTATCAGGGGTTTTGTCAGGGGAATAACCAGAAAGGGATCCACATGGGAGAGAACTTCACCTGCCCGTACCTTTCCCAAAACAACTCTAGGGCATAAGGTGTTCTAAAGCTAGCATCAAAGTTGTTCTCTCCAGATATATTAATAAATGCAAACATGTCTTTAGATGAAAAATGTAGGGAATCCTTCAGAAAAGTTTTCCCCACATAATATCTGTCTGGCCTTTGTTCCAGGCCTCCTTTGTATCGGATACAAACTGCATTCCTTCTGGGAGCTGTGTCCCTTTTTGCTTTTGAAAATAGCTCCGACATTAAGGACTTCTGTTTTGGTGGCTCTGTAATGTTAAAGTCTAATGCATTATCCTGTGATTTTGAATCAATTGCCTCTTTAGAGGTAGTGTCCAGTACAATCTGTGTTTCTGGGGGTAATGTAGAGGAGTTATGTGCAGGCCTTGATGTCCCTGTCTCATCCCCCTTCAATAAATCTCCTTTGTTAATGCTGAGTTCAGTTCCAGGTTTCTATACTGGAGAAATCTGTGAAAAGTTTAAGGCTGCATCCCAAGTGGGGTCAGAAATCCAGATACCTGAGGGTGCCTGCTTCCATCCTGCACCTACTAGGGCCCTTTCTGGTGACCAGGGCCTGAAAGGCAGGCTAGATGTGTTAAGTTGTGGGGCTGGTACCCCTACAAGGATTCTGTCTTTTTGGGGAGTATTTGTGATCGTCTTTTGTTGATTGGAGTTTAAGCTGGTGAAGTAAAATTCAGTGGTGCAGTTTGAGAGGTGGCCTTAGTCCGATAATGAATTGGGGGAAGGTGAAGGAACTGTATCAACAGCCGTTTTTTTAAATACAAAACCGGCTACTTTGCTAAGTGGTATGCTAGGCTCTGAAATGAAAACTGCTGATTGTGATGCTGCATTTTCCCCTTTTTGATCTTTAGCCCATGCAGAGTCCGTAGAAACATTTCCCTTTCCCAGAGTAATGTTAGGCTGTTGGCACTCGTTTGCTGTAACGATTTCACTGCCAGCCTGTAAAATAACATTTTCCGGTTTAACAGGGGATATAATTTCTGTAAAAACGTGCGATGACTCACCGAGCCCCATCGGGGTCTTTACTGTAGGTGCTGCATCTATTTCACTGACAGGCCCATTCGCGCTGATGACAGGGAAGGCAGCTGTGCACTGCAGGGGCTTGTGAAGGCTCGTTGTTACTCAGCTGATTCAGGAGCAGGAGCACATCCTTTTCGCTAGTTACCAGATCTTTGTTTTCAATACACAAGTCAATATTTTCCTCAGCAATATCATGTAGTTTGTTTAAATCCTCCATTGAGACAGGCACCTCGTGAAATTCATCCTCAGAATCGACTTCATATATGGTAATCAGATTAGCCTCTGGCTGTGATGCAGTGAGAGAGGAGGCTAACTCTCCCACCTTGCAGACTCCTTCACCCTGCAGCTTTTCACTCTGAGTGGCCATCTTTGCAGACAAACAGCCTGTCCCCCTACTGACAGAGTAGGGGAATTTCTCTGGTGTCCTGGCCACATTTCTCCCATTCACTAAAAATACCACCAACAGCTTAATCTGGTTCAATTTCAGTTGCTTACCATCTGTATCTCCCCTCCCCCCGGTCACCCCTGAAAAAGGGACTTCTAGGCCTAATGGGCTTACTGGGTCAACAAAATTCAATAAATAAATAAATAAACTGCTGACCTCGTTGCTCTGACAATTAAAGGTCAGGCACATGACACAAGTGGGCATAATTACAAACTGAAAGTCAAGAGCTTTAAAACTAATAAAAAGAAGGCATACTTCACTCAGAGAGAAATTAATCCTTGGAATTCCTTACCTAAGGAACTTCGTAAGTAATTACCCACACAGCTTTATACATGCCTTGGATAAACTTATGAATAACTGAAGTTGTAAGAGTACTACCACTGAGCAGTGGGGAACAGTCTATACAGGCTTTGACATCTACTGCCAGTATGAATTAAATATACTATTTTTAAATACAAAAAAATTACATAATGAATTAGGTATGAGCTGGCCTTTATAAAGAACACATGGGCAAGCAACCTCGGCCCCTGACAGAAGCTCATTGAGGAGCACAAGCCCTGGGGTGTTTGCTGGTGAGGTCAGGCAAGGCTCATTTATGCACAATTCTGTATGTCAGCACTTTTTAATCACCATAAAACTATTTGACTGTTCATACAAGGATGATTTGTTTTGATGTACTGAAATAAATTATTTACTTTTGCAGTATTATGTGCTGTTGGGAATTCATATTTTACTGCTTGGAGTGTGGTTCCAAGTGGATAGAAATATTTAGTTTGTGGGGCTGACCTCCCAGCTACCACACCCCATCTTAGTACTGAGTGCATATATTTTCTGTATTCAAAGGCATTTTTTGTCCCTCTGTGGGACCTTTCTATCACCTGCATCATTGCTGAAGTTTGGCCAGGAGCCAGCAGAGAGAGGGAGGTGGTGTTTTGTTTAAAAAATAAGTTGGAGTCAGAGGGAGCCAGCTGACATAGAGAGCTGTTGTTTCTTTTTAAACACCAATCAGACCTAAGTTCACAGTTGTGTGAGGCATCAAGTGCTTGTTGTCCAACTGTGGGTGGAAAGGGGGGCAGTCTGTAGAGGGAGGAAGTAATGTTCCTTTTTAAGACCAATCAGACCAGGATCCACTGTAAAGTGAGAGAACCTGCAGATGGAGGGAGAGGATGGGATCTTCGTGGAAAAGTGGACCAAACAAGGTATGAAGGTGGAGGAGAAAGAGAGCCAGTAAAAGGGGAAAGCAGCATGTTTAAAAAGAATTAAAAAAAAATTCCCATTAGTGTAGACTGGTAGTGTGTCCATGTGGGAGACCTGAGTTGGACTCCTGAAATAAACTCACCAACCCTAGACTGATGCGATATAGGGAAAAATGCAGGGTGTCATGCATTGACACATGAGGAGGAAGCAGGTCTGTGTACTGCCAAAGCACCGTCTACAGCTGGATTTGTGGTAGCACTGAAGTCATGGGTGGCCACTCAGTGTCGTCTTTAACCCACTTATAAGATGGTGCTATGATGAGGCCCTGCTTTGGATTGAATGCTGTAGAAGAAATCCACAGATCAGTGTTTGCTAAACCACAGTGAGTGTACACTATGGATATACTCCAAGGACAAGGGGACATAGCTTGAAGCTGGAGGGAGTGAGGGAGGCTTAGGGGAATGCTAGGAAGTACTTTTTTCACAGAAAGGGTGGTGGATCCGTGGAACAGCCTAACAGTGGAGGTGGTGGAAGCAAAAACAGTACAGGGATTCAAAAGTGCATGGGATAAGTATAAAGGCACCCTGCTGCACAACAGAGCAGGGAAAAGGCAGTCCAGATAAGAGTAGGGATTGCCAAACCAAGTAGGGAAATGGGTAGACCAGGTGGGCTGTATAGTCCTTATCTGCCAACAGATTCTATGTGTCTATGTTAATATTTCTGTTTTTGTGTCCCCATCTGACTCCATTGCCTTTCCCTCCACCATATTTGATGGGCTGGTTATGGGCCCGGTGGGAGACCATTTTTGAAGACCTCTCTTTGTGTGTCACACAATGCACAGAGACACAAGCGTCAACACACTTGTTGTTCTGGCAAATGTGAGGTATGATTGCTGTGACAGCTTTCCCCCCACTTGATATGAACTGACATGTCATTCCTGTCTTCTAGGTTTGCCACCCAGAGGGCTTGTCATTGTGAAGATCAGTTGAAAAGATGAGGGAAACATAAGGAAAAAATGAGTCACACAGATATAATAAAAAGTACTGCATGAAATGTGTGAAACCAAAACTAAGAATGCATCTAAGCATTTTATAAAGGGAATTACTGTAGTAACACCAGAATTTGGTCTTACATTAAATAAGGGTTAGAAAATGGTTTCAATCAAAGGGATATTTGTTTTATGTTGCTAATTCTATATTATGTATAACAGTTGTGGCACCTTGTGTCCTCTCTTGGTTTGTGTTTGAAAATAAGCATTGTATTATCTCGTGCACCTACCTGGTAAACAGCAACTAAATAAATAAGTAGATAAATAAATGTGCAATTAACTCAAATGCACTAGACTTTTATAGTGGGAGCAGTTTAAGGTTTGAATAATGTGGGCCACGTTAGAAATGTGACACAGTTTCTTCCACGCTGCTATACTCGTGCCATGGTGATGTGAGGGAACATTGCTGCAGAAGAAACCTATTGTCCTAAATGATGCACACAACAGTGGTATGAAATGGTTCCCAGATCCTGCCAGGATGCTGACGAGTAGTGATTTGAAAGAAGCCATGGGTTACAACTGTGAAGTTGGAGTACACATAAAAACTCCATAATGCTTACAGCTAAAGAAGCAGCATTCAATTAAAGCAGAGTTCAAGAAGAAAGTGCTCTAAAACTCATAGGAAAGCTTTGAAGTTAGCAACCCAATAAGGTGTGTGTGTGTGCGTGTCACACGGTATTAACATCTTTGCAGCAAGCTTCAGGAAGCAGTCTTTGTAGATGGCAAGCTGTAGTGCTGCACTATATTGGCTTGCATTGGGGAGGCTATCTTCACAATAGAAAGGGCTGTAAACTTGTTTACACAGATGCTTGCATTTTCTAGAATACAACATCACTAGAAGTAGGTTGATTCTCTTCAAATCCATGAAAAATGTAGACTGACAGACTTGCAGCTTTGATATCCTTAATCAAAAAGAAAGGACAGTCTGGGAGTGCAGGTTGTCCTGAGTGTTGCCATTTCTGAGATACCTTTGACTTGGAACTTTAGGTACATTTACTGTACTGGCTCTGCACCATTGCAAGCAGTGCAGATGAATTGTGAGCAGTGCATATGGTAGTGAAAACAGCAGCTGGAACACTGTAAGTCACTCTGTTGCAGGGCACAACTATCAGTGTTTTGTTGGGTACATGTACCAGTGCAAGCGTTTTATGCTAGTGTGTGAACATACTTCTCCGTCTGTGCCGGTGCAGCCCCTTGGCACCCCGTGGCAAGTACTGGTCACTGGTGCCTGATTTATAACTGAACATGAGCTGCATGAAAAACACTTGATTTAAATACTTCCAAAAAAGGAAAAACGTCTATGAAACATAGAAACATAGACTTTGACGGCAGATAAGGACCACTTGGACCACCCAGTCTGCCCATTTCCCTAGCTATTGGATAAGCTGCAGATTCTAGTTAACCAACAGCCTACTTCCTGCAACCCCCCACTATAATTGCCTTATGTCTGTCCCATGCATGTTTGAATTCCCCCACTGTTTTAGACCCCACAACCTCTCCAGGAAGGCAGTGCCATGTGTCCACCACTATCTCCATGAAAAAGAATTTCCTCACAGTACCCCTGAGCCGTCCCCCCTCTAACTTTAAATTGTGCCCACTTGTTCTTACACATCTCTTTTTCTGAAAGATGCTACCCTCCTGGACTTTGTTGATTGCCTTGAGGTAATTAAAAGTTTCTATCATGTCCCCCCTGTCCCTCCTTTCATCAAGGGTATACATACTAAGCTCTCTCAGTCTCTCTTCATATGGTTTCTGATGTAGACCCTGCACCATTTTAGTTGCCCTCCTCTGGACTGCTTCCATCCTGTCTATGTCCTTGCATAGATGAGGTCTCCAAAACTGCACGCAGTACTCCAGATGGGGTCTCACCAACTGTCTGTACAGAGGGATAACCACTTCCCTTTTTCTACATGTGATGCCCCTCCCTATGCATCCCAGTATCCCCCTGGCTCTCCTTACTGACTTCTCACATTGCTTACCCACCTTTAGGTCATCTGATATGACTACACCCAGATCCCTTTCCATTATTGTTGTCATAGTACCTCCCCTGCTATTGTGTACTCTTCTTCTGGATTTTTATTTCCCAGGTGCATTACTTTACACTTCTTTGCATTGAATCTAAGTTGCCATATGTCTGACCATTCCTCCAACCTTGCCAAGTCCATTCACATCCTTTCTACCCCCCTTTGTGTATCAACTCTGTTACAGATCTTTGTGTCATCCGCAAAGAGGCATACCTTTCCTTCCAGACCCTCTGCAATGTCACCTATAAAGACGTTAAAGAGGGTTGGACCCAGAACTGAGCCCTGAGATGCTCCACTGGTAACCCCCCTTTCTTCAGAATGTGTTCCATTCACTATTACTTTCTGTGTCCTGTTGTGCAGCTAGTTTGCTACCCAGGCTACCGCCCTGGGACCCACTCCCAGGCTGGCTAACTTGATTATTAATCTTTTGTGCAGGACTGTGTCAAATGCCTTGCTAAAGTCTAGGTAGGCCATATCCACAGCCCTTCCCTGGTCTATTACTTTGGTTACCCAGTCAAAGAAATTGATTAGATTCATCTGACATGACCTTCCTGCTGTGAATCCATGCTGCTTTGGGTCCTGTGCCCCGCTGGCCTCTAGGTACTCAACAATTCTTTCTTTCAGAAGTGATTCCATCATTTTCCCACCACTGAGGTCAAACTAACAGGTCTGTAGTTTCCTGCTTCTGCCTTGCTCCCACTTTTGTGAAGGGGAATCACATCTGCCCTCCTCCAGTCCTCAGGTACCACTCCATCTTCCCATGATTTGTTAAAAAGTGTGGTTAGTGGTGTCACTAGGTCCTCCCTTAGCTCTTTTAGGATTCTAGGGTGAACCCGTCAGGTCCCATTGCTTTGTCCACCTTGAGTTTTAGGAGTTCTTTCAGGACTCTTTCTTCTGTAAATGGGCTGGTGTCAACCCCACTATCCAGAGTGCTTCTACTGTTTGGTTTAGGTAACTCCTCCTCTTCTTCTTTTGTGAATACTGAGCAAAAGTATTCATTCAGTATCTCTGCCTTTTCACTATCTCCCTCTGCCCACCTCCTCTCTCCTTTATTAATCTTCACTATCCCTCCCTTAGCCTTTCTACGCTCCCTAATGTACCTATAAAAGGTTTTATCCCCCTTCTTAACTGAGTTGGCTATCTTTTCCTCGGTTTGGGCCTTTGCTTTTCTGACTGCCTTCCCACTTCTTTCTGCTTTAATTGATACAGATCCCTGTCGCTCCCATCTGTGATTCCTTATACTTTTGAATGCAGCCTTTTTCTCCTGAACCTTCCTGACACCTCTTTGAGAACCATAGTGGTTTTTATTCCGCTTTGTTTTCTTTATTTGTTTCACACAAAGGCTTGTTGCTCCATGATGGCAGTTTTGATTTTCTCCATTGTTCTTCCACCCCTCCTTTCTGGCCATTTGCTAATGCATTCCTCAGGTATTCACCCATTATGCCAAAGTCATCCCTTCTAAAGTCCAGTATCCTTGTCTTTGTATGGTTTGTCTCCATGGTTGTGTTTATTGTGAAGCACACTGTGCAGTGGTCGCTTGTACCCAGATGTCTACTGACTTCTAAGTTTGTGATCCTCTCTCCATTTGAGAGTACCAGGTCTAATATTGCTCCCTCCCGAGTGGGTTCCACCACTAGCTGTCTAAGGCATGCTCCCTGTAGGGCATCGAGAATGACCCTGCTCTTGGATGTGGCTATAGCCCATGTCACCCAGTTAACATCTGGCATATTCAGGTCCCTCATCAACAGTATCTCCCCTTTTTCAGCCATTTTGAGAATGCCCTCTATCATTTTCTTGTCCATTTCCTCCCCTTGAGAAGGGGGTCTGTAAACAACCTCTCTGCGGATTGTGATGCCATTCCCTGTCTCCAAGGTGACCCAGAGTGCCTCTTGTCCTCCCCCTTTACTTTTTAGTTCTGTAGCTGTGATCCCTTCCCTTATGTAGAGAGCTACTCCACCTCCTCTTTTACCCTCCCTGTCCCTTCTGTAGATTGTGTACCCTGGTATGTTGACATCCCAGTCATGGTTCTCCATGTACCATGTTTCTGTGACTGCCACAATATCCAAGTGTTCTCTTCCATCAGGGCTACTAGCTCAGGAAGCTTGTTTCCAGGCTATGGGCATTGGTACTCATTGCCTCCATTTAATGTTGGCTTTATCCTTTTACCCCATCCCTGCTCTTATTGCCCTTGTCCATTTTTCCATTTACCCCTGTCCTGCCCTCTGTCAAGCTCTGTACCTCAGTGTTTACCCTACTACCTGCCATGTTTTGTGGGGAGGCTTGAACTTTCCTGTTTCTATCAGCACCTCCTCCCTTGGCTAGTTTAAAAGCTTCTGCAAGGAAGCCTTAAACCTGTCACCTAGGGAGCGTGCTTCCTTCCTGGACAGGTGCAGACCATCATGCCAGTATAGACCTTCATCTCTCGAGGTGGACCCCAGTCCCAATGAAGCTAAAGCCCTGTGCTCTGCACCAGTTTCGCAACCATTCATTAAACTGCATGGTGTGCAGCACTTAGCCTCACCCCTGCCATAGACTGGCAGCACCTCTGAGAAGGTTACCAAGCTTGCTACCTGTCTGAGGCCCCTTCCCAACTCCACAAATTCATCCTGCACTGCACTGATCTTATGCCTAGCTAGGTCATTTGTCCCGAGGTGGACAATGATATCTAGTTTCCTCTCCTGTGATGCTGCTTCTGCAATCCTGAGGATTCACTTCCTGTCCCTCCAAGCCATGGCACCAGGCAGGCACCTTACTTCCCTCTCCTCTCCCTTCCCCAGGTCTACACCCCTAACAACTGAGTCCCCTATCAGAAGCTGTTTCTTTCCCCTGTGGTGTTCCTTGCCACTCTATTGTGGGTATTCCTTGTGGATATCCCCAGCATTTTTCTTGGCCTCCAATGAGGGTGTCGTCATAGAGGAACCTTGATTTGCCAGGCTGACATATGATTTGTGTAGAGGTGCAACTCGGGGGCTACACCTCTGTTCCACCACACTCACCCTCCCTGACCCTACTGTGGTCCATATGCTCTTCACACATGGCAACCTCTGAGGCAGTGGTTGTGGAACTGGTGCTTTTTGGGTGGGGGAGGCCTCCTTAGTCCTTGCCAGTTCAACCTGGAGGTGGGCAACCTCCTCCCTTAGAGCTGACAGTTGCCTGCAAATAGGGCAGCAACGCAGGTTCCAGAATGTCTCCCAGAAAATTGCTGCCCCACAGTCAGTGCATTGCACCACTCCCCACATGTCACTCTTCCTTATAATATACAGTGAGTAATATTTATATATATATATATATATATATATAGTTGTTTGTGTGTACTTACCCTGTATGCACTGTGCTGGGTAATTAAGAATATGACAGTTCTGCTCCAAGACCTGTTGAGGAAGTGATGTCAGAACCTTGGCTATAGGAAGTGCCATGCCTGGGGTGGGCGGGTGAGGGAAGGGTGGGGGTAGGTCACAACCACTGGTGACTGTTAGAAACAATCAAATACACCACTGCTCCACCACCCTGGTGAGTACTGCCCTTTATAGTAAGTCAACCAACACCACAATGTACTAGACCACTGCTCCTACACAAACCACTGTACTGAGTCCAGGAAAAAAATGAACTCACTGTTCAGCCAGCAGGACACTTCTAAAATATTGCACAAATATCCTTCCAAATCCTAAGTGTCTAGCACAGAAATCAAGCAACTTCAGTTGTATTTTAACCCCTCTGGTTATAATAATAATGAAACCTTGTGGTTATGCTAGGTAAGTTCTGCTTGCTTGGGTTTTTGGTCATGGCTAAAAATGGAGAGAGGGTGGAACTAGAATATCCAATTGATCAGCACCCCAGACCTTTGTGGAAGTTATAGATGTATTGATATGCAGTTAGTATTTAAAATCATAAATGGCTGGCACACATTTACAGTGTTTACACCAGACCCTGCATATGTTTTCATTCACATGAGCATGAAGAGTATAAAACTGTAATTAGTCATGACACATATCTGCATTTATTACTGTTCTTTTATATCTGCATTTATGTTCTTTTTAACCTGAGAGTTTCTTTAAAGTTTTAGCATTTCAATTCACAAACCTAGACTAAAACATTTTAACTTAAGCAAGAAAGTAAAAAAAAACCAGAATTCAGAAGACGAGTCAAAACAGTAACATGTACAATTCATGTACCATTTATTTTACACGGAAACCAACAGCCTATACCAGTGCTCCCAGATTGATTTGGTATTTTCCCTGTAACTCCAGGGTGATTTTCCTGTGTTTTCCTGTAGATTACATTATTTTCTATGGAAGCCAAATTGCTCTGTTTTCCTGTATAATCAATGCAAGTCTATGGGAATAGTTTCCTTGTAGATTACACCAAACCCTCTAAAACACAGGAATCCCTGTAGATCTGGGAGCCCTGCTGTGTAAGGCCCATGTTCTTTGTGTCACATATTTCTGTTATTATAAAACAATATAAATATATGACACAATGAAAGTGGGTCTCATACAGGGTTGTTGCTTTCTGTGTAAAAATACATGCTTCATGAACTGTCTTCTGAATTCCACTTTTTTACTTTCTTGTTTGAGTTACAATGTTTGGGTCTAGGTTTGTAAATTGAAATAAATACATTACCATTCTTCCTGTAGTAGTGTATGCATGGACTCACACTGTGAGGGGGCTTTTTATTCTGTAATTCAGAGTAAAAATATCCACGTCCTTTAATTTTTTTTGGACTGTGCAGTACAGTACAAGTGAATGTACTGGAATGGTAATCACTCACACACTCCATTCCTCCATCATGCCCCCTAAACCCTACCCCAGCAGAAGTGCAGTTGAAATCCAGGAAATTAAGTTGGACTTTCTGAAATGATGCATACTGTTGGTAGTGTAAACGCAGGTTGGCAATGTTGCAAGTGGAGCGACGGGGCAAGAAGTGTGGGCAGCAGCACAACAGCATGGTATGTATAAATTTGCTTTTAGGTTAGGGGATCACAGATGGGAACTTACAGCACTCACAGTGAAGAAGGAGTCACAGCTTATGCTGACTCAGTATCAGTACCCCCCATCCATGCCTGTTAACCTAGATGTAGTAGTTCCCAAGATGTTGCTGGTGTAGGTCAGTAAAGAATCACAGATAGCAAACCACAATTGTCAAAAGTAAGTAAAAAATTCCAAAGTTCATTTTTGTCATCAAGTAATGTTGATACACCATAAAAAATATATATATTTTATGCAACACAACCACATGTATCTCATAAGATATTATTAGACCACAACCGTTTTCTCTCTGACATGTATCTGACTGAATATTGGTGCATGTTGGTGCAGCACTGAGTCAAGTAGCGCTGCCCCAGTGTGAACCTGGGCAGTATGCAGCCCATAGGGAACTGTGCCCCCAGATCAGATAGCAACAGGAGCCACAGCATGATATTCAGCCACAAAATGCAAATGAATCCATTGGGCATGCAAGGCACTAAGGGACCATATGCATGCCTATTATGGTTTCATTTGTATGGGAAGCAGAAGCAGGTTTGTGCACATCCTGTCCACATCAGGCATGGTGATGACCAGCCCTCCCACACCCAAACACCTGTCCCCTCAATGTAAATTCACTCCCTAGTGTTTACTGGCACCTCCCCACTGTCCAAACACCTGACCCAGTTTGAATCACCATGCCCCTGGTGTCTAGTGGCACTCCTGCCCTCCGAACACCCAACCCAGTTTGAAGTGCCATGTACCTGGTGTCAAGAGGAACCCCCCTTGCCCTCTGAACACCTGACCCAGTTTGAATCACTATGTACCTGGTGGCTAGTGGCACCCCTGCCCTCTGAACACCCAACCCAGTTTGAATCACTATGTCCCGGTGGCTACTGGCACCTCCCTCCCTCTGAACACCCAAACCAGTTTAAGTCACTATGTCCTGGTGGCTACTGCCACCCCTGACCCTATGATCACCTGTTCGTGAAATGCATATGCAGTCCCTGGTGTCCTGTGGCACCTCCACCTGCCAAGCACCCATCTCAGTGCTGTCTCTTAGTCTCTAGTGTCAAGTATCCACCTGTACTGACCCATGATCTATACAGTCCTCTGCTGGCAGGTGCCCAGTGGCTACCCCCCCAGCTGTTGGCCCATGTGTCTGAGTAATTCCTGGGATTCAGTGGTCTCCTCTGACTGCCAGTCACCAACCAGACTGGCAAACAATGGTGGTGTAGCAGTCCCCCCACACTGCCCACCTCCAGCGGGTGTGGGCAGTGGGGGGGTGCTGCACCACCACCATTCACCAGTCCAGCCAGCAACTGGCAGTAGGGGGGACCACTAGATGCCAGGGATTTCTCAGATTCATTGGTCACTAGCTGGGGAGGGCACTGGACATCTGAGGGGCAGGGGATTATATGGGCTGTGGGCCAGTGTGGGGGGGGCTTGCCACCAGGAGCTCAGAAGTAGCACTGGGAGGGGTGCTCAGCAGGTAGAGGGATACCACTAGACATCAGGGACTGCATACACACATTTCATGGATTGGGTGATCGGAGGGTGGAGGGGTGCCATTAGCCACCAGGGACATGATGATTCAAACCAGGTTGGGTGTCTGGAGGGTGGGGGGTGCCTCATTGACTGCCAATCAGGAATTTTATTAATATGCATTATTATTTCTTTGATTTTAATTTATTATTTTGACTGTGATTGTTAGTTTGGTAATATTTATTATAAGTCTTATTTTGTTTGTATTATATGTTTATGAACTGTTTAAATTCTGTACAGTGCCCTGAGCCCCCAGGCACTCTATAAATAAAGGTTTACTTACTTATTACATACTGTACTTATTAGCCACCAGGGACATGGTGATTCAAACCAGATTAGGTGTTTGGAGGGTGAAGGGTACCTCACTGGCTGTCAATCAGGAATTTTATTAATATTTATTATTTCTTTGATTTTAATGTATTATTTTGACTGTGATTGTTAGTTGAGTAATATTTATTATAAGTTTTATTTTGTTTGTATTAACTGTTTATGAACTGTTTGAATTTTGTACAGTGCCCTGAGCTCCTAGGTGCTCTACAAATAGAGGTTTACTTACTTAGTTATTACGTACTTATTAGCCACAAGGGACATGGTGATTCGAACCAGGTTGGGTGTTTGGAGGGTGGGGCTGCCTCACTGGCTGTCAATCAGGAATTTTATTAATATTTATTATTTCTTTGATTTTAATTTATTATCTTGACTGTGATTGTAAGTTAGTTAATATTTATTACATATTATTTTATTTGTATTAATTGTTTATGAACTGTTTGAATTTTGTACAGTGCCCTGAGCCCCCAGGTGTGCTGTAAATAAAGGGTTATTTACTTATTACGTACTTATAGCCACCAGGGACATGGTGATTCAATCCAGGGCGGTTGTTCGGAGGGTGGGGGGGTGCCTTACTGGCTATCAGGAATTTTATTAATATTTATTATTTGTTTGAGTTTAATTTATTGTTTTGACTGGAATTATCACTTGGGTAATATTTATTATAAGTCTTATTTTGTTTGTATTAAATGTTTATGAACTGTTTGAATTTTGTGCAGTGCCCTGAGCCACTGGGACTAGGCGCTTTATAAATAAAGGATTACTTACTTATTACTTACTTATTAGCCACCAGGGACACAGTGATTCAAACTGGCTCAGGTGTTCAGAGGGTGGAGGGTGCCACTAGACACCAGGGACTCATATGGGCAACAGGTGCTCAGGGGTGGGGCACCACTGGACACCAGGGCTCTAATGCTACCACCCAGATGGGTAATTGGAGGGTAGAGGGTGCAATTAAACACCAGGGACATGTTCCTACTAACTAGAATGGATAATTGAAGGGTGGGGGGCCACTGAACACCAGTGCATCCATTGGTACACCAGGATGGAGTTCGTGGGGGTGGTGGCAATGGCTGTAATGTCATCCCACCATCAGGGCCTTGTGCTCTGTTAAGAGTTGGTTTGTAAGGCAGTAGCTAATGCCTGTTTGGGTGGCATTTACCATAGGTGTAAACCTTTGAATATGCCGCTGTACCCATATGCAGGTGTACCCCCTCATTTGCATGGGCACAGTGATATGTTAGCACTTGAGCACTAACAGGTTTTGTCCACACTGTGGGCATCTCTGAATATAGACCCCACATACAAATTGGGCACAAAACCCAATTAGTGCAGGCAACCACCTTTATCTGGCCCCAGATGTCCAAAATCCATTGGGCAAGTAACTTAGCTGTTGGATATCAACTATTTTGAACAGTCTTCCACCTGATCCATGATCCATCTCATCTCACTCTGCCTTCTAAACCATCTACAGTACCTAAGTTCATTAGCCATACTTAAGGTTCACAACTGCTGCTACTAACTGCTGCCATAATGCTCCTGCCTATTTAAATACACCATAGTATTTATGTTTGTGTAACACTTTTAATTGCAAACTGTGCCTCTATATGACTCGACTTTTTTTGCACTGGTATTGTATCCTATTGCACTGCGTTCTATAATGGTTTTGTATATGCTCCTCTTACTTTCCTTCAGGGTGCTCCTGGGGAAGCCAAAAAACTGCAAATAGATAAACAATTGATTTAACACGTTGGGCACTATAAACACACCCTGCGATTATACATTGTGTTGTTTAACAGGCAGCAACAAAAGAGGAAGAATAAGCAAGTTGAGAATATTAAGCCAATCAGAAAAAGCTGCTTGTTCAAAACAACAAAAATACCATGGTACTGTACATGCTCTTATGTATACTTTAATGCTACCATGCTGAAAAAGGCTCCTCTAGTTACGGAATAGCTTGTCCCCCAGCCAGTGTTTCCTCTGCCAAGTGGGTACACAAGACTGTCATTACATATCATTGTGATTGTACATAATCAATACCTAACCATATTCTTGACTTATGCTCAACTGATTACCCGCCCCCCCCCAAGTCCATTCCAATAGGGATTTGTCATGGCATTATACTGTGTATTGTGTTGTACATATTTTTTTCTATCAATACATTATGATTATGTTTTATTCATTTGTAATATATGGATACATAAAAATACTATACTAAAGCATGCAAAAAATACCCCATAATAACACACTAGAAAAGTAATAAGACTATTGTTTCTGCATCATAATGCTATCATTCAGATCCTGTAATGCTATTGTTCGGAGCTCTGAACATAAAGAATTGTGTATGAGCAGTCATGCATAACAAGGATATTCTTGAATCGAGAGGTTTCCTTGGTAACAGATGACCTCGAGAGCGCAGCTTGAGAGGTACTCTGTTACCAAGGAAACCTCAAGATACAAGACCTCTTTGAGTTTAGGAAGGACTGCTCACACACCTTATAGTGTATGGGCAGTCACAGCACAGAAAACCACACAAACCAGCTGGAGAAGACAACAGAGAATAGAAATTTAAAATTCTATTTTTTTAACTGACCAAGTGTGCTGCAGATGTTTCTGCAAGTTCAAGTTTTAAAAAAAACAGCAACTTCCAGTTTAACTGGATTGAGGAAAGCAACTATGTGGCAGCATTCCAAGTTGTTATGCTGCAGTAGTGACATAGCTAGTGCAGCATAACAGCTGTGATGCAATAGCTACTGCAGCATAACAACTCCATTCTAGGTATGGATTTCTATCCATAACAACATTCTACCATGCAGTGTAATAGTATTATCATAGAAACAGAGCTATTTGTTGTGCTCTGTCTATATGTCTATGCACTGTATTGCTGGTTTCTATGGTGCCGAGCTCGGTTGCTAGGGATGCAATGTGATGATGTTGAAAGCATGCCTTATGGTTGGACACTTTTTTGTGTGGGAGGTCAGAACAGTTTGAAAAAAATGGCGTCTGTCTCTTGCTCAGCGAGAGTAATTTGTAGCCGTTGTACTTTTAGCATGTGTATCGTTTTAATTTTTTTAAAATACATTTCATATGTTTATTTGGTTAATCTTGCCTTTTCCTGTCAGTGTCCTTTTTTTCCGAGAATCAAGCTTGACGGTAGCTGTAGTGGGTGAGCGACTGGAGCAGTCATGAAGAAAGAGCAGAGTTTGACAGAGCCGCTATGATTTGGGGCATTTTTTTTTACATTGAAGTATTATCTGGTTGATCCTGACTTCACTGTACAGCTCTGGAAAACAACTAACAAGTAAGACTATTAGAGCCGATGACTGAAGGGACTGTGGAAGGAGCAGCTGTAGAGCAATGTGCTGAAAGAGAGTGGTTGGAGTGAGTTTTGAGTGCAGTGGTCAGGCGGCTGTTGTCAGAGGATCGTGGCAAAAGTATTCAGAGCTGTGGTGTGGGAGAGCTGTGAAGTCTTTTGTATAGGATCCATATATATTACAAAATATAACAAATAGGAGACTGTGTATTACAAGAGTGTAATATCGTCTTGAGAATCTGGGGACATGGGAATCTCTTGATGATATTAGACCCTTGTAATACACAGTCCCCTATTATTCTATTTTTCTTCTTTATACTATTCTTGTTCCCTTGCTCCCCAGGTTGCATCTGTAAATGATATTTTCCTTAACTTTCTCTATTTTTACCTGGTAAAATAATTTCAATCAATAAATAAGTGCACTTGATGGAAGAACATGTACCACTGACACCTATCAAATTAACATGTGCATTGCACAAAAAAGTTATATAAAAAACAATAATAGTGGATATTTCAGCAATGAAACATTCTGGTTCCTTTTTACCCAATAAACCTTATCCAGTAGTGCAACACCTTGCAACGGAAGCATTCCAGTGACTTGTATATGAATTATAAGACCACCTTTTTACTACAACTCTTGCATATCACCCATTTGTGTTTTCCCCATGTTGGATCTATGGTAAACTAGTGCAGAATTTATTACTCACCATCTCACTTGCAAGGATTTTGGGTGAGGGAGAACTTTGTACTATTTGTTATCTTCTAAAAGCTATGGGAGATTTGGAGTTACTCCAGTCTCAATGAAGATTTACAGTATGTATCACATTTAAACTACTTTAGAAACATATTTTCATAAAGATGCTATTTTATCACTAATTATTTTGGATTGTTTATGGACCAAAATCCAAAAATATTAAAGTGTACTTTTTTTTAAATGCTTTCCTTAAAAATGTCTTTCTGCCAATATAGTAAAAACTAGGTTTAGTAAACGGATATATTGAAAGTGGGTTTTTGGTATACAATATTGATAATCTGATAGTGGATTTTTCATATGATAATACAAACACTGAATGCAGATACTGATCAATAATGCAAAATAACTTGTATAATATAAATATACAGTAACGATATTTGAATTATATTGCTACAGCATCTAGAACACTGATATAAGAAACAGTTTTATAATATCAGTTATACAATGGCAAGTAAAGAATCCTGGGCTCTGATTGGTCAGTGGCAACCTTGAACAGTGATGTTATCCCAATACATCATCACTGTATGAAAAAACCAAAACAAGTCACTGCGTCAGCATGTGTATGAAGTTTTGGCACACATGACCACACCAAACAGTGAAAGAAATCACTTCCCACAATGTCAAACCAGTCATCAGCTGCACAGTCTGTCCTCAATAAACCCCCCAAACAGCCAGCAGTCTAGATGGAGAACTAAACAGGCACATTTTGCATACTAAATAAATCTTTAGGTATCATTTTCCCTGCTCTGCCTGCTGAACAGCAAACCCCGCCGCTCCATGTCGCTTCACAGTGCCTTGACAGATATGTGCTTTGCCGTCCGTTTCTCTGAGAAGCTGCACACAGAAGTGCTGCCACCACTTTCAAACTAATTTTCTATGAAAAAAACCCATAAACAGCAGGACCGAGTGACTTACCCATCACATCTGAACCAGAAGTCTCTCGGTCCTTGCAAGTCAGTCAGGCGATCAGCTCCATTTTGTGATCACGACTTCATGCTCATGAAATAACTCTCCATATCAAAAACATTTACCCAGTCCCAATAAAGGTAGCAGGACCAGTTGAATTAAAGTCAGGGAGGGGCAGCTGTGAGATATGGGGCTGGCTGCACAATCGAGCAGACTAAACAGACCACGAGGCCTATTTCTGCTGGCATTTTCATATGTTTCTAAAATGAGAGAGAAATAAAATGAAAAAAGAGATGTAGAGAGAGGGAGACAGAACAGGGAAATGGGGGAAGAAACGCACTGACAGATAGGAATGCTGCACCACCCACTAGCCAAAACAAGAACACCAGAACTTATTTTTTAAACTTACACATACAAAAGAGACTCAAAGATATATTTAAAACTGCATTTTTAAATCTTTTTTTCTTTTTTATAAAACCAAACCATTGCGTAATAGCAATAATGCACTCCAGGGTATGTGTCATGCTGGAATAACCTCACTTCTTGGGTGCTGGATGCACTCGGCCTGTGGCCTCGTGCCCAACTACCTGAGGCCTGATGTTATCCCAGCACAACACACCCTGGCATACATTATTGCTTAATACATTGATAGTGCAATTTAATTATGTTAATATAGCAAAATTAAAAAAATGAACAAAATTGTAGTAAGAAAATAACAATAAGTATATTGATATAAATATCTGTTAATAGGTCAAATGTTTTTTAATAATAAACTGAAAATAGTCAGACTCTGCATCAGCGTAAAAGTAGGATTATGAACTTTGAAATTAAATACAAAGTATACAGTAGCTTGCAGTTCTAAATTTAGTTTGAAAACATCATCAGGTCAACATGGTACAGTAATGTTCTTGTTAGATCAATAGAGAGAAATAGTGACTAGATAAAAATACAA
Source organism: Neoceratodus forsteri (assembly GCA_016271365.2). Classification (NCBI taxonomy): domain Eukaryota; kingdom Metazoa; phylum Chordata; order Ceratodontiformes; family Ceratodontidae; genus Neoceratodus; species Neoceratodus forsteri. The sequence continues at coordinate 1,300,087,424 of CM057455.1, forward strand.
TTAATGGTCATTGATACAGTAAATTAAGTGGTTTATGGAAGTGATATACAGTACCATAAATGCATGTTTAACCTATTGATATAATGAACCTCTTCTTGGTGCTTTTCCTTGCAAAACATAAACAATTAATTACAACTAAACACAGTCCTAAAAAGTTAAGAAATTTCACAGCTGGCAGTCATCCATGGTTTGTTAATGCATTCCCTTGGCATGACAGGGGAGGTTTAAACACTGCAGTGACCATTACTAGCATATGATGGTTTTACCCCATACTTTTTTATCATTTATTATCCACGATTAGAAAATGGGTCTGTCAAATTCTGCACCCTGATTGGCTGACACATCCAACCACGCAGTCCGGTATCAGGCAACAGAGACCTGGAAATAATAAATCCCATTCTGTCTGCCTGCTTACTGGTATTTTTGGGCGATGGAATGTTAAACATGTGGATGGCTGCCACTTTTTTTAAATCTAGCTTAGTTAGACCGAGTAACAGAGCAACTCTCCCCCACCAGCCCTTTACTCTTTTCTCTCTTCCCCAGTTTCTCTATTGCCATTTTAAATTTAACAAAAAAAAGCCTCTGCCTAGCGCTGCTATACAGTACAATGCATCTTGCCCTCAGCCCGAAAGGAAAGGATAGTATGACACAGTATTCTCAGGACCCACCGAACTCCTATACTGTACCTTGTCACCTGATCAATCGCAACTGATGTAAAAAAAATCATCACCTAAGCATGCTGCTGTGCCAAGTGTTCTCACTCGCTTACTTCCTGGTCTCCGGTCATTGCAGCTCTGCCTGTCTGTGCGCTTCTGATTATGTTAAAAAGGAAATGAATCAGGGGCATGGCTTGACCTCTCCCAGTCTTCTACTGACACACAATGCCAGCAACTCCAGAGGTTTACCTGTCACACTCACGGGGAGGGGGGGGAGACACCATATAGCGCCATGAAAGAGGGGTCTGTTAAACAGAATAAAAAAAAGACAAAAAATAAGTAAAATCGCTGCCGATGTACATCGGAATTGTTGATCTCCTCCACTGCTTGATTTTACAGCCCAAGGTTGTGCGCCTAACAGCCACATCTTCCCAATGAAAAAAAAAGGTTTCACAAGGAAGGCAGAGAAGTGTGTTTTAAATATGAAAACTATGCCAAGATATGGAAGGGGGGGACTTAAAAAAAAGAAACGCCATGTCTTCTTCTGTATATGAGGGTGGGGATATGTAAATAAAGAATGGCTGGGGGGGGCAACAGAAGATGGAACAGCTCAGAAGCAAATGGACTACTTTACCCAAAAGTTTTTTTTTAACATTTATATTTCTTTTTAAAGTTATTTACACTGTTATTTTATAGCCTAGTAAAAATATACACAGATGTCCATTTTCTAAGTGCAATAATACCCTCCAGAGTGGGTGGTATTGTGCTATACCAGACCTTCCAGGGGCTATAAGGCCCTCCACCAGCGGTGTCGGGCCTCATTACGTCCCTGGGCAGTCCGGTATAACACAATACCACCCACCCTGTTGGGTATTATTGCTTACATACAGACCAGGAAAGTGTGGCTCAGTAATGGCAAGGAATCATGTTGCAGAGAGATCCTGTCTCAGATTAGTTTAATTTGCTGTGCTAGATTTCCCATGTGTACTGTAGGCATTAACCCTCATCTTCCATATAAAAGTGTAATTATGTATATATTGAAACTGTTACAGCTATTATCCTATTGTATATTAATTTTATGCTAAGCTAGTCTTGTAACTGTCAGGAATGCCTGCTGTTTTGTGTATTACCCTGAGATCCTCTTGAAAATGAATATCCTTGTCCACTACATGATAAATCAATCAATCAATCAATCAATGTTCATGTAATGGTTACAAGGGTGACACAAGTCTAAGAACTAACTGGAACCTCAAATTCATTCTTGGAAATACAGTTCCTTCCCAAAATACAGACTAAATTTTGTTACAACTTTGTTGATTTGACCAGTTGCAGCCATAATTGTTTGCATGGGTTCAAAACAATACAATATGCCCGAGTCCCCCTCCAAGACACCAGCATTCCCTTTTAGTAGTTAAACATTTTATTAAACAGTTTTTGTTATTAAAATTCAACCAACATGAGCAGTATTTAAAAGATAATTTAACATAAAAATGATATCAAACTCCAACACAGAAACAATAAATTACAGGCGATGTAGTTACATATGACAAGGAACAATATAAAAAGAACTACATTATAATGATATAATTCTTTCAGTAAGAATTTACTAAAATAAACACTGACCCTAAAAAGAAAAACAACAAAACAAACATCCAGAACCAAAACTAATAAGCAGCACAGGGGAGGAAGGGGTTCCGAATACAAATACAAGAATAATGTTGAAATAAAAATTTAAGTACACTAGCATGAAGCAATACATGACCAGGTGCAATCAAGCAGAGCCTTCCTTATGATAGTTAACCCATACTGGTTCTGGGGTAAATAAATTGAAAGTAAGGTATCCAGCATGTGAAGATGTTATCCAAGGAATCAGTGGTCAAATGGAATAAGCGTTCAAGGGTAGCAAGGTGAGTCAGGGTGGTGAGAAGTTCCTGAAAGGAGGGAATGGATGGCGTATGCCATTTACTGAGGAGCAGCCTCTTGACTTGCATATATAACTGTGCAAGCCATCTATGCTCACAAAAAAGTGAGATGGGCAGCCTCGGAGGTGATCACCAAGAGTAATAAAGTGGCTGAATGTGGAAATTGTTTATGTATAACCATAGTTGAAAGTGGCACACTTGTTGCCAAATGATTTAATGGAGGGACCAGTCCAAAGGCTATGATGGAGAACACCACCAGATGAAACACATCGCCAACAAGAGTCAGAGGGTAGAAGCTTCACCCTATATGGAGCACAAGGGGTCATATACCAGGAATGTAATATCTTATTTTGAATTAGTCTGCTCCTGATATCTTTAAAGGCCTTGTGTCTGAAACTCCAACAGGTCTTCCATTCAGATTCTGGTATACTGGTCTGTAGCATACCATCCCAGACTGATTTGAATTGCAGGGATTGAGTGAGGAGAGTATCTCTATTATACAAATAGATTTTTCCAGTCAGACCTTTATTATATGCTATCCAGCGGGAGATAAGGTGAGTTGTAGAGTTGGAACGCATACAGTTGCAGCCATAGACATGGCTGTGGTCAGGTGTTTCCTGAAATTTCTGTGATATCTTTGGAGAAATGTCCTGCCTGCTTGCCTGCAGTACCACTATAGGCCACCAGAGAGAATCTCTTTAGCTATATTGTGAGATATCTGGAAATATCTGACCATATCATGGCTGTGACTGTAGCAGGTAATGTTGGCTACAGGGTACTTCAAATTTGGAGATATCTCCAAAAATCTGAACGAGGGAGGCCCAAACGTGCACACAACCCTTTAAACAAATCTATAGTCCATGTGTGGGGTACAAAGAGATCAATCAGAATATAAAAACCACAGGGAAGGGGTTTACTTTCTATTTCTATACCCAGGTTCCCCCAAAGAGTTGCAAACTGGACAGAAGCAGCATGCGTTCAGATTTTAGCATGCAATTTACGCCAGTATTTAATGGCAGACCCAATCATGGGATATGCTACCAAGGCATTAGAAAGGGAGAAAAAAGAAAGAGAAGAGAGGAATGCAAACCAAATTGTTGCTTTTCCATAGTAACCCACTGAAGTTTATGCCCCGAGTCTGGCTGGAACCTATGTAAAGTCTGTATGGCTCTGAAGGCCCACATATAGCTTTCAAGCCAGGGTAAGCATCAGCCGCCTTCAGACCAATGGGTCCTGAGCTTATTATGGCTGTACCTCATTTTTTTTCCATTCCATAGAAAGTTACCAGTGAGTTTATCTAACTTAACAAACCATAATCCAGGTAAAAAAAAGAGGGATATGAGAGAAAAGAAAAGTTTTGGGGCAGCCACCATTTTAAAGGTGGCTATTTTCCCAGCCATGGTTAGTTGAAGCAGCTGCCATTGGTCACATTCAGTTCATAGAGCTAGCAGCAAGGGACAGAGACTTATTTCCCACAATTTGGACAGCTCAGTGGTGATTTTAATATCCAAATACATATTACCATCTGCTGCTCAGGTCAAACCATAAGGGGTTACTTGTGATGGAGAGTTGTGCAAATTAAGGGGGAGAACCTCAGTTTTGGAATAGTTAAGTTACAAACTGGAGAATTGAATGAAATGATTAAGAAGAGAAAGAAGGGGGTAAGAAAGTGTTGATATCTACCAGCGGAACCAGGCGATCATCAGCATAAGGGTGGAATATTCAGTAGGCCCTACCTGAATGCTTGAAATCTCACTATGCTGATGGGAAGCAGCTCCCAAAGGTTCCATGGCCAAAACAAAAAGGAGGAAGGAGGGGATAAGGGTTAACCATGATGGGTGCCCGGTGCCAGTGGAAAGGGGTCTGAGAGGAAAGAGTTTGTGAGAATCCTGGTGGTAATATGAGATATAATAGAACAAATACATGCATGTAAACATTCGTCCATTCCCATATGGGCTAAAATCAGATTCAAATAATCCCATTCAAGGGAATTAAAGGCCTTCTCAAAATCTATGGCCACAGCAGCTGCAGGGTTATGAAGGCCTTTAGGTATGTGTATAATATTAATAAGTAACTGAGTATTATCAGCACTGGATCTGCCTTTAATAAAACCCACATTGCATGTGTGAATTATTTAAAGCAGAAGGGGATATAAACAATTGGCAAGAGCTTTCACTTAAATCTTGCCATCTGTGTTAATTAAAGGGATAGGATGGTAATTCACCACCAAGGTGGGGTCTTTCCCCTTCTTGGGGAGCACTGTGATGACCACCTCACGAAGTGTGGTAGGAAAGATACCAGAAGTTTTGGCTTCATGGAAGACCTCTTGGAGAACAGGAGAGATCAGAAGATCAAGTACCTGCCAGAACTCTGCAGGGTACCCCTTCCCTTCCAGAGCTTTTTCAGAATTCATGGAAAGTAGAGCATGAGAGATCTCCTGTACAGTTAATGGTGCATCCAGTTGAGCAGTCTGTTGTGGAGTAAGCTTGGGAAGGCCCAGTGAGGATAAGAAGGTTGAATGGCAGCTGCATCCCCCTTACAGGGCTAAAAGTAAAGAGTGGCATAGAAGGAGTGCATGATGGAGTTTACTTCTTGGGGAGAATTGCACAGCAAACCTGCCGTGTCTTTTAGGCAAGCTATGAAGTGTTCCATCTGCTGCTTCCTGAGATGGTATGCCAAAATTTTCGCTCTCCACCTTCCCAGTATTTGTGCCTGAGCCAGAATATAGTGATTTCAGCCTTTTGAGAAAGGAGAGTATCAGTCTCCATTCTTAAATGAGTAATGCAACACTGCAGCAGGGAATGAGGTGCCTGAAGGGCAGTAGCTTTAAGTTGAGGTTTGGCATTATGAAGATTATACTCAAACTCAGAAGGATGTTGCTCATGCTTTCTGCATTGAGCCTAAGCAAACAAAATAATTTCCCCCCTTAATGTAGTCTTATAGGCTTCCCATGTGTTACCTGCAGATGTATCGTGTATCGGGTTTTCCACAAAAAAATTGTACAGTTTCTTTTTTAACCCAAGGGATAAATTCTGGGTCCTTGAGCAGCAAAGGGTCCAACCTCTAAGAAGGGCTGTAAAAGGAGGGTCCCCCCAGAGAAAATGCAAATGAACTGGAGCATGATCTGAGAGAATCAGGGGAAAGATAGTGGAATCCACTACCTTTTGGGTAAGCTCAGTGGAGGTAAACCAATAATCTATGCGGCTCAGGGATCTAAGACTCATGTCTTAGAATGATAAGTGCAATCTCTATCCTCTGGATGGAATGTACACAAGATGTCAACCAGGCCATTATCTTGCAAAAACTGAGTTAAGGCAAGCACACTACGGGGATGAGTTTGGATGGGATTAGGAGTTTTGTCCACACAGGGTGCGAGAGTGATGTTAAAGTCTCCTCCCAATAAAATTGATGGTGTACCCATTGGAACAAACTCTGCAGATCTCTGGGTGAGTTGATGAAAAAATGTATGGTCATCCTCATTAGGCACATAGATATTGCCAAGGAGGATGGTGCCCATTGGAGTATCCATAAGGACGAAAACCCAGTGGCCCATAGTATACATTGCAGTTTGGATCAAAGTCCATCGGAGGGACTTGTGAAATAATATTACCCTCCCTTGCTTATGAGAGGGGGCTGCTGCATGTATTTCCTGACCCACCCAGTCTTTCACTAACCAAGCATGATCTGCAGCAACTAGCTTAGTTTCTTGTAAAAAAGCAATAAGGGAGTGAAGTTTTTTATGATGAAGCAATATTTTTTTTTTTGCTTTTTGGGGAGTTCAGACCTCTGACATTCCAAGTATGACATATTATATCCGCCATAATCCAAACAGGGAAATACAGAATAAGTGGAGTATCTGAAAGAAAGGAAGTCAGAGCCAGCTGGAATGCCAGAAGACTTGTATCACATTCTGACATTAAACAGCCTAGGCCATTGCCAAACAAGCAGTGAGAAATATCCCATATGCAATAAAGGAACATAGAATAACCCCCTTGTGCTCATGAGAAAAGTGCCATGCTGCTTATTCAACAAAAAACAAGAACAACAGTATGAACTATTTACAAAAACATATACATCACAAAGCATTGGATGAAGGCGTATATGGGCGGGTGAGAACAAACTCGCCAATGCCCATCTATCTTCAACCGAAAGAGTGGCTCAGGAAAAAAAAGAGATTAATAACATAAACAGTTGAACTTACTATAAATACAGATGCCACAGACCAGCCTGCAACCCTGGGTTCAACAAATAGCGGTGGGAGGAGATCCAAAACAGTGATAGTCCAAACAGGTCAGCAAATAGGGAAACAACTTAGGTAAATAAAAGGAAGCCCACATCCATAAGGAAGAATAACAGGGATCATAAAGAGTAGGGGTAGTTACATTGGTAACATTCTAGGGACCTAAACAGAAAATATACATTCCAGGGATATGCACAGGCAGGTCATTAGGATATAAAGCTGGAGGAAATCCTTTCGAGGACCTCAAGGGTGAAGAACACTTTTGGAAGAAAGAGGGGATATTGAAATGTATGCTGGGTGTACAGGGGCCCAGACTCTTATACTCTGGATATACCAGTCGGAGAGCAAAATCAACTGAACAAGACCCCCTGTTGTATATTCAGTGGTGTGATCTCATTAAGGGCCTTGGAGATTTAGGAAGTCTCTTCAACATAGGAGGGCCATAAACATAAATATCAGTGTAAGCTCTTCCAGATAACCAACCTTAGTGGACGAACCCTGCACTGGATTCTCCGCTACAGGAGAAATACAAGGGACACATATGAACAATGGGGAAATTGTTATCATAAAGGAACTTGGGGGAAAATGGTTCTGGACCTGGATGGAAGGAAATCTCAAACAATATATCCATAACTAGAACAACAGTACCCTTCCCTGCTATGCCAGCAGGGAAAATTTGATAAAACCAAAATTAAGGCTGGTAAGATGAAACAGACTAGGGGGGCTAAACTACCCCTCTCCCAAATAGTAACCAGCCATGGTAGCTAACTGACCAAGTGCTCCTCCTGCCAACACAAAAACCCTGCACAGAGAATAAGGGAAGATGGGTACTCACAAACCAAGTTGAAATAAGTGGAAGACTGCTTTATCAATAAAATTAGGAATAACTCAGTAAGCCAGTGCAACACATCATCCAACAAAAATGACAGTTATACAGCTATAACATAAAGCTTGAACAAAGAGACATCAGTGGAAATTAAACCTAAATAGACCCCAACTTACAGGTGACAACCCATAAACATAGTCAGACACACAAGAACACACTTGGATAGTATCACCCAAAGCTATAAGGTAGCTCACATTAAAGTCCATGCATCACAAAGGACTGCCTATTCAAGGCTCCACAACAATGGAATGTATATGTAAAGTCCATTACGCACAAGCGTAGCAATCAATTATTATATAGTCTAAATACCATTACAAGCAGCCAAGCAAAAGAGGCAATGGAAAATCGGAGCTAATAAAAACATGTTTTACAGCTGGGAGGTTAATCACCTTTGAGGCATGCACTGTCTTCATAATCACCAAAAACAAATCGGCCATCAAGCTAATTATGGCTGGAAGTAGTCCGAGCATAAGAGTCTCCACGAAATCAAAACCGATCAGGGTATATACCATCATTTTGGGCATACATGCCATAAACTAATGAGTATTCCAATAATCATTAACCAGCTGTGGATCCCACCATCGTACCCTCCCTTCCAAGTCAGTAAATATTCAGAAGCAAAGCGAAAAAGGAAAGCAGGGACCAATAATACAGTTGGTATAAGGAAAGCAAACCAAATTGTTGGGAGGAGATCATACGCCAGCTGCTGTGAACTGACATTTAGATCACTTCAGGAAAGCAAATACAGTGGCTTCAAGGAGATGGAATGAGCCAAAAGATATAGTCATGGAGGAGAGACTTCACCACGTAAACTCAGCACTGGTTTGTCTTTTTCCTATGTGAAGACAGAGCAGAAGTATTCATTCATTAACTCTGCCTTCTCCCTGTTTTCCTCCACCCACCTGTCTCCTTGTCTGAATCTACCTATCCCATCTTTCTTGTCTCTCTTCTCGCTTATGTAGCAGAAGAAAGACTTCTCCCCCCTCCTAGTACCCTCTACTAGTTGCAATTCCTTCTTCACCTTTGCTCTGTGAACTGCACTTAATGCCTCCCTTGCCATCTCCAGGTATTTTTCTCTGTCCTTCTTGCTGTTGGTCTCCTGAATTTCCTATAGGCCAGCCTCTTGTTCCTCACTGCCTGGGCTTCCTCAGAAGTGAACCAGCTGGGTGCTTTGATCTTTGAGTTCTTCCCAATGTATCTAGCACACTCCTCCATTGCAGCCCCTAGTCCTTCCTTAATAATAGAAACATTTTGATTCACCCCCATAGATGTTTTAATTTTTGCTAGGTGCCTTTTCAGTACCTCACTCATTCTCCTAAAGTCCGCCCTCCTAAAGTCCAGGATTTTAGTCTTAGTGGGGACACTTTCTCTGCCCATGTTCAGCTGGAACCTCACTGAATGTTGATCACTTCCACCCAGTGGCTCCCTTACTGTTATATCCTGTACGTGCTACCCATTCGTGAGCACCAGGTCAAGGATTGCCTCTTCCTAGGTGGGTTCAGTGATACCTTGAGTCAGAAACCCATCCTGAATTGTTTCCAGAATTCTCTAACTCATGGCACATATCCTGGTCTGTACACTCCAGTCCACAATGGGCAGGTTGAAGTCCCCCGCTATTACGGCTTTCCCCTTTTCTCCAGCCTTCAGAATTTGCAAACTCAGGTCCTTGTCCATTTCTTCATCCTGACTGGATGGTCTGTAAAACACCCCCTACCTCATATTCCTAACCCTACAGTTCTGCAACTGGACCCACATTTCTTCCGTCCTTCCATCTTCTGACTCATCCCTTGTGCTTGTTATACCCTCCCTGATGAATACTGCTCCCTCCCCTTTTGCCTACAGCTCTGTCCCTCCTCTAAAATCGATATCCCAGAACTAAGAGGTCCCAGTCATGGTTAGATGTGGCCCAAGTCTCAGTTATTGCCTCAGTGTCCACTGTCCCTTCTGCAAGTAGTGCTTACAGGTCATGCATTTTGTTATCGAGACTACGTGTGTTCAGGGACACCACCTTCCACTTTGATTCTGAGCCCCCATCTTTTCCTCTGCATTCTGCTTCTTTTCTGTCTCCATATGCTTCTCTCTCTCCCAGTTTCAGACTGCCCTACTCCCCTTACCCCTTCCTGTCCCCCTCAACTGTTACTGGGGGAGGTTCATTCATGTCCACCTTTTGGGGTATTTATGCCCTTAGGCACACCTGCCCCCCCTTCCGTAGTTTAAATTGAACTTATGAGTAATATACCCCCCCAGTTTGTGCCTGAAAACGATCGAGCCCTCTCTTTTGAGGTTAAACCCCACCTCCTTGCACCAGTCCCTCAGCCACATGTTGAATTCCACTATCCTTATTTTTCTTACTGTGCTTGCTCTTGGCACTGGGATTATCTCTGAGAATATCAGTGATCTTGCCGCTTCCATGCAGGTCTTCCCCAACTCCCTGAATCTACTTTTTATCAACTCCACCTCCTCACCAGTCTTTGGTGCCTAGATGTATAATTATGTTTGGTTTCCACTCACTTCCTTTTATTACTGCCCCTATTTTTGGACCCACTCTCCCTGCTGTCATCCCTGGCATACACACCACTTTTGTTTTGGCATTCATGTCGCCTTCTTTCCCCAGTGAATACCCTTAAGCAAGGAGTCCCCAATGATTATCACCCTTCTGTCCCCCATACCCATGTTCCCCTTCCTCCCCTCCTCTCCGCTACTACTGTGGAATTTACCTTTTCATATTCCATCTCCGTATTTATGGCTAGTGTCCCCCTGCCTTCTCCACTGTTTCCCGCCAACTGTGCCTCCCTTCCCACCAAGCCCCTCCCATTCATCTTGGCTGTGCTTATCCTTACTAACCCCTCACTTCCTCCAAATTAAACCTTTTTCTCCCTGTCTCCTTCTTCTCCACTAGGCTTGCTTCTTCTCCCCTGCCTTTCAGGACTTCCCTGCATGGTCTTGATCCCACTCTCATGTCCCCTTACCTTCGTAGTCCTCAGACTTCTTACCTCACCTCTTGCTTTGCATTTCCCTTTTTCTGATTGTGGGCCAGATCTGTTTGATAAAGGCGCTCCTTCTGGTGCTCTCACTCCTTTTGAAACTCTTGAGCTCCCACTCCTTCCCTCTACCACTACCACCTGCCATCCTCCTTCCCTGGGAACCCTGGCCTTCTGAGGGAGGGTTACCCTTGAGGACTGGGTGATCCTGACTTATCCGATCCCCAATCTGATACCCTCATTCCCCTGGGCACCACTTTCAAGCCTTCCTCCCCACAGCCCTATTCCATTATCCCACCACTCCATACTCCTCAGCTCCCATCTTAGCTGCCTGTGCATTCCTCTTTCCCCTCACATTCTTTTGGCCCTGTTCTCTCTTCCATATTCTTGTCCTATGCACTCACAAACAGTTAAGGATGTTCCCTGCTATTCCTAATGTTCCCCTGTTTCACTCTCCCCACCTGCTACCAGTTCTCCTGCAGATTAGTACAGCATAGACTGACTTCCAGTTAGGGATGTTCCCTGCTTTTCCTAATGTCCACGTGATTCACCCTCCCCTACCTGCTACCTGTTCTTCTGCAGGTTATTACAGCATAGGTTGACCTTGGATAGAGTTATGCTGCATCTCCCGTTCCCTGCTGGTTTGTGGAAGGTAGGCTTCCCTACGGGTTTTGCTGCTATTCCTATTCTTTATTGTTCTTTGCCCTCCTGCACCTGCTTCCTGTTCTCCTGTTGATTATTACAAACTAGATTGGTCCTAGATGAGGTTTATCTTCTACCCCCAAACCTGCTGGTTAGCAACACACCTGCCTCCACCTGCTTTCTGTTCTCCTGCTGATTATAACAAACTAGGTTGACCCTAGATAGGGTTTAGCTGCTACCCCCTACCTGCTGGTTAGCTAGCACACCTGCGCCCACCTGCTTCCTGTTCTCCTTGTGACAGGGAGATCCTGCCACTCTTGAGGACCGACCTTTTCTTACATATGTTGCAACAGTTCTTCAATTTCTTAGCCTAAGCTATCCTTTACAGTTTCTAGTCCATAAAGTTGGCCACCTATGGGCACCCCTCCCCTTTCTTGACTATGCTATAGTGTCCACATTAATATTCCTTTTCCATTTCAGGTCCTCATACAGGGAGGTTATTGTGGTGACCTCTGAGCTGATATAAAACAATAGGCTGTGTTCCTTGTTGCTGGATTTAGTATGCAATAGCACTATGTCATAAAATACCTTGATGTATATACCTTATCTGTATGAAACCTGTAAATGTTGAAAATACCATGGCACTAGGTATTTTTGATAAAGGTAAAAAGTACTAGGTGACTGTATTATAGACATTAAGTCACCAGGATACAGATATCAGAAAGCCCCCTGTTGTGTTGTTAAATGCATGTAAATTGCAGATTGTTTGAGAGGCCCTTTTGGTGCCATGCATTCCTGCTGTAAACTGAGCCAGTCTGAAAATTCATGTTGATTTGTATATACATCCCATGATGCTTTCCATATGGGGATATGTGTGATGTTGTGTTTCTTTGAAACTTGGCTTTATTGCCAATGCCGTTTGGGGTAACCCTTGTTTCAGTGCTTCTGTATTGAAGTTCTTTGTCTTTAGCTTGTTTTTTTTTTTTTTATTTGAGCCCCCCTATCACCCAAACACAGGGATAAAATGGTTTTCACTAAAAATTAGATCAGTAGATCAGTGGGTCAGTATATGCTGACTAAGTGCAGAGGAAGTACATGCATAGTCTGTTGCTGCAAACTGATTTATTGAAGAAGGGATATGCCATTGTTGAAAGTTATCTCCTGTATTTTAAATAAACGTCACACACAGATTGTGTGTTGAACCTGAAGTTCTGCATCTGGTCTGTCTGTTATCCCACAAACCCTCCACAGACTTGGTGCCAGTAGTGGGATAAACTTGCTGGAAATGTCTGGACTGGCCTAACAGGGATGTTTTCCGGTGGATATTGCCCAGATGTCCCAGGTGAACTGACCCACCAGGAGTTGCCAGAGGAGAACCCAGAGAAGAAAGTCCATGGAGTTCTGACCAGAACCATGTTTGACAGATTGGGAGAGAAGCTACTGCATGGACTGGACCTGGGAGCTCAGAGGAAGGCCAAGCCTGAAGATGACAAAGAGATGTAAAGGGATGAGGAAGATTCAAGGCAACTACCTCCTCCTGAAGATGCTCCACCTGAGGATATAGGGGAGTTGTTGAAATGACTCTGCATAAAACTGAGGCAGATGGAAAGAGATAGAGACACTGAATGGAGAGATAGAGACATTGAGTGGAGAAGGCAAGATGCCAAATGGGCAGACACCATGAGGGTCTTGCATGCCATGAATGCAGGTCAAACAGAAAGAGCCAGTAGCCCAAAATACATTAAACTGTCTAAACTTTCAGACGGTGATGACATTGAAGCCTACCTCATGTCTGAGGGGATCGCTCGAACGTGCACATGACCAAGGGAACAGTGGATTGTTCGACTGGCAGTGCACCTGACAGGCAGTGCCCAGTTGGTTTATAGCCACAAGGGCTCTCAAGAGGCAGAGGACTATGACCGTGTGAAGCAGGAGATCCTCAGGCACTATGACATAAACACTGAAACCTATCTCCAGAGGCTTAGGTTTCTTAAAATGCAATCACTGGATACCCCCGAGAGACTTATGCCTGTCTCAAGGAGCTCTGCTACAAATGGTTGCAGCCAGATAACAATAGCAAGGACCAACTTCTGGAGGTGGTGATTAGTGAACAGTTTATTAAAGTTTTACCCTAGGATGTACAACTTTGGTTTCAGGAGCATAAGCCTGATTCTGCAGATAAAACCATCACGTTGGTGGAAGACTTTCTGGCAGCCTGACCATCCAGACCCAAAGGGTTCCAAGGGACATCAGCAGCTGTGACCACCAGCAATCCGGTAAGGAACCTTTTTACTTATAAACTGTCAAATCCAACCACTGTGAAACAAGACTGGAGAGCGGGGGGGGGCAAATTTCAGTAGCAGAGATTGTATGGGTGCCAAAAGAAGGGACATTCTGTAAGAAACTGTCCTAATATAAAGATAGAGACAGCTAACGTAGCCTTTACTAGGGCCACTTTATGGCTACTGTGCAGATTGGATAACAGCAGATGATGGGACTGATTGATTCAGGGAGCCGCCAGACTCTTGTGTGAGCAGATCTGATGACTGGGAATAATAAGGGATGGATACAGCAGTCATCTGTGTGCATGGAGATACCCATTGCTACCCTACAGCCACCATACAAATGACTGTTCAAGAAAAGACACATGAAGTAGAAATGGGGTTGGTACCTTGCTTACCTGTGCCAGTTGTTATCAGGCATGACCACCCAGACTTTGCTTCATTTAAACATTGTCATGCCGCCCAGGACTCTGCTGTGGTTGCTGTGACCACCAGAGCTCAAGTGAAGAAGGGACATTTACCATCTGTGTTCCCGTTTGATGATGATGTTTTTGAGGATCCTGGCAAGGACTGTAAAACTAAGACAGAGAAGAGGAAGCTAAAGAAGGACTGGATTGATACTCATGCTGGTGTACTGCCAGACTTGGGACATACTGTACTTTTAAATGTGATATGCAGCATGAGCAAAAAGCAGACCCTTCACTTAACCCTTTTTTTCACAGGTGGGAAAGAAAGAAAGTGGAAAAAGGTGCCCCTCAGTCTGCTGTAAAACAAGGAATACTGCATAGAGAATACACTAACCCCAAAACTGGAGAGGTAGTAGACCAACTAATGTTTCCAGAAAAATTCTGCTCCCAAATCATGTATCTGGCACATGACATCTCTTTAGCAGGCCATGCAGGCAGAGACTGCACCGTGAACAGGATATTGCCCAGGTTTTATTGGCCCTTTATCCATGAGAACATAGCTGAGTATTGTAAAGCATGTGCTGAGTGTCAGAAGGTAGCTCAGGCAGGAAAAAGGGATACAGTACCACTACAACCCATCCCCACTGTGACTAACCCCTTTGACAGGATAGCCATGGATGTAGTAGGTCCCATGGAAAAGAGCTACAAGGGTAACAGATTTGTACTTGTCATATGTGATTATGATACCTGCTACCCAGAAGCTATCTCCATGAGAACTGTCACCACCCCAAGGATAGCAGAGGAGCTAGCAAAGGTATTTAGCTACATGGGAATCCCCCAGGAAATACTTACTGATTAGTGGAGTAATTGTAATGCACACCATAACTGCCATGCAAGACAAGCCCATACACCAAAAGCCCTACACATTGCCCATGAAGGTGAGGGATGAGGTGATTCAGGAAGTTAAATAAATGGAGCAGTTAGGCATAATTGTGCCCTCGAAGAGTGCATGGTCTTCACTCATGGTCATAGTGGACAAGAAAGAGGTGGGAAATGTCTATGCCTAGATTTTAGAAAGCCTAACAATGTGTCTCTATTCGAAGGCTACCCAATGCCCCAAATAGATGACATCATTGACAAGCTGGCAATGCACAGTATATCTCCACCCTTGACCTTACTAAGGGATATTGGCAAATCCCCTTGTCACAAGCTAAAACCACATTTAGCACCCCAGTCAGTTTATACCAGTTTATCGCAATGCCATTTGGACTACATGGGGTCCCAGCCACGTTTCTGCATTTTGTGGACCACATACTAAGATCACACACTTGAGTACTGTGCGGCTTATTTGGATGATATGGTCATATTCAGCCCTGACTGGGAAACCCATGTTAGACACTTGCCTGAGGTATTGCAAGCAATAAAGGAGCCAGGAGTGACCTTTAACCCTGCTAAGTGTGTCCTAGCAAAGACAAAGACAAGATACCTAGGCCCAGATATTTAAAAGGGTTGTGCATGGTGCAACAGTATTCACCATGCAACAACACTGATGATGTCCCTGGCACGATATTCAAAAGGAAAGTGATGCAGACAATCCTCGGCGCGCTGAGCCGCATCGGGATGTATGCAGGCACAGGTGGGGGGGGTGTGCCTGTGCATAACCTGCACTGCCCAATATTCAGCCCGGGATGTGCAGAGTCATGCATGTGCAACCCCTACCTGTGCCTGCACAAAGTTACGTCACAAAAGAAAGGAACAAGTGATGGCCACCCACAGGTGAGCTGCCACATTGCAGGGTGCAACACAGCAGCTGCCACCTGTGAGTGGCCACCCGAGTTCCTGCCGCACCTGGCGGTGCCCCCCCCATGCTCCATGGTGGGCATCTGTAATCGACCCCCCCAAGTCCAATATCCCTGGTGGTCCAGTGGACCGCACTGAGCCTGATCACGGGCATCTGTGAGCGAACCCCTCCCAAGTCCAACATCCCTGGTGGTCAAGTGGATCAATCGCTGCCTGATCATGGGCATCAGTACCTCATCAAAGACCCCCACTACCCTGGTGGTCTAGTGTACCCCCCACCCCACCACCGCCCACTGGGCCCCTGCCCGCTCCCCGTCAGCTGGCGGGCGGCAGCACCCACCACGCCTGCCACCCTCTGCCGTAACTGCCGACTGACAGCTCGGTAGGGCTGCATGCCCGTTGGTTCAACAGCATGAGCCAATGGGCATGCATGCTCATACTACTCAGTCCAGATATGTGAATGAATTCATTCACATATCTGGACTGAGTAGCTGTATGGCTGCACACCCATTGGCTTGTGATGTGAACCATCGCGGCAGCCCTACCGAGCTGTCAGTTGGCAGTCGGGTGGGCAGTGGGCGGCAGGCAGGTGGTGCTGCCACCCACCGCTGATGGGGAGCAGGGCGGTGGGGCTCAGTGGGCGGGTGGGGTGGGGCACTCTAGACCACCAGGGTAGTGGGGTCTTTGATGAGGTACTGATGTCCGCGATCAGGCAGAGATCAGTCCACTGGACCACCAGGGATATTGGACTTGGGGGGGACTGTACTGATGCCTACAATTGGGCACATAGGGCTCCACTGAACCACCAGGAATATTGGACGGTTTTCCCCTTTATATTACAGGAATGCCCACGATCGGGCTGCAGGGGGTGTCTGTCCCCAACGGCTGCTGCCTGGCAGGGCGCCAGGTGCAAGTCGTTGGGGATTGGCGCACCTGCATGCTAATGGCATGCAAATGGGGCTGTAATGAGATGCAAATGTCCCCCTGTGGGCCTTATATAAATTATGGCCCCATTTGCATGTCCCCATTTGAATATCGCAGGTGCTGTGTATGGCGCAATGGCACTTGAGCCAGCGCATCTCCATGCTCCACTCTGGCCACTTGTGCTGGCGCAGTGCCACTGTGCCATGCACAGTGGCGGTGGCCAAGGTGCGATATTCAAAGCTACTGCACCATAGCACAGCTCTGTTGAATATCGCCCAGGCCACTCCCTTGCGCAACAAAGTTTAGCTGTGCCCAGGCTTGTGCTATAACCTGACGCAGTTTGAATATCCGGGCCCTAGGGTTTATTTTAGGCAACGGACAAGTGAAGCCTGAGGTAGAGAAGGTTACAGCAGTAGCAAACATTCCTATACCTACAACAAAACATGTGAGCTCTTTCCTAGGCTTGACTGGTTATTACTGGAGCTTTATTCCTAATTTCTCAGCCATTGCCAGTCCTTTGACTGATCTCACTAAAAAGAAGTGCCCAAATAAAGTTTAGTGGACCCCTATTTGTGATGTGGCATTTGGGAATATCAAGGCCATTCTATGTACAGTTCCTATATTGAAAGGCCCTGACTTAATCAAGTGTTTGAGGTTCAAACTGATGCAGCAGAGAATGGTATTGGGGCAATCTTATCTCAGAAAATAGATGGGGAAGAACATCCAATCATGTATCTCAGCAGGAAGCTACATGGCAGGGAGAGAAGATATGCTACCATAGATAAAGAATGCTTAGCTTTGAAGTGGGCTATTGAGTCTCTGAAATATTACTTGTGGGGGACTGAATTTAAGGTTGCAACTGATCATAACCCCCTTTGCTTGTTGCATCAAATGAGAGAAAAAATCCCTGTATAACATGGTGGTACTTAGCTCTTCAGCCTTATCGATTTACTGTGTCCCACAGGGCAGGGAGAAAACATGTAAATGCTGATTTCATGTCTAGATATGGTGCAGTAATTGATATCAATGAAATATGACGGACTTTCCCTAAAAGGAGATGGGAAGGTACCATTAGTCTTTGTTGAGAAATGTGTTAATGCCTCATGGTAAAGAATGATGATATCCACTATGTTTATGATGGAATGTTTATCGTTAACAGGGACCCTGAGAAAGAGCTTCGGAAGATGGATGGTTGGAAACTTCATCCCTTCCTGGGACAGAATGGTGTTAAGCAGTCTGAAATAACTGCTTCCCTCTGAAGGTGGGGATATGTGACAGGGAGATCCTGCCACTCTTGAGGACCGACCTTTTCTTAAATCTGTTGAAACAGTTCTTCTGTTTCTTAGCCTAATCTATCCTTTAGAATTTCTAGTCCCTAAGGTTGGCCACCTAGGGGCACCCCCTCCACATTCTTGACTATGCTATAGTGTCCTCTTTAATTTTCCTTTTCTCTCTCAGGTTCTGATGTAAAACAACAGGCTGTGTTCCTTGTTGTTGGATTTAGAATGCAATAGCACTATGTCATAAAATACCTTGAGGTATGTATCTTATGTGTATGAAACCTCCAGTGGCGTCATACCCATAGGGCCCGAGGGGGCATGTGCCCTCCCAATATCATTGCTCAAAACTAGTATAAAATACCTGTAAATGTATTTTATTTTCCAGAAAATCACAAGGTCTAAAACAATATTGACTTTTTTGAAGTCATAAGTGGTGGGGGTGGTGATCTGTTGATGCCGCCACGCATCAAAGAGTGGATTTTCAGGCACCATCTTACTCTGTGCGCTCAAGGAGGACAGACTGAGGAGAAGACTGGTATGAGAAAAACTAAGCAAAACTTCAACCAAGAAGGGTAAATGTTCACCTGTGGTGGGCCACGTTATTGAGTGAGATCGGCCGTGGGTGTGTATGTGCTGCCGCTACTTCCCAGGAGAAGAGTACTAGCAGTGCCAGCAGCAATAGGAGGCGGGTGAGTTTGAATGTCTTCATTCGTCAGTCTGGGTTGGCTTGTAAAAGGGCTCTGTTCTTGGAGGACATTGTATGTGACAGGGCGTTGGGGCAGAGTGGGTGAGATAACAAGCCTAATTCTTCTGAGCTATGCCCAATGTCCATCAACTACTTGATGAGCCAGCGTCGGCCCACAGACTAGGATTTCTGTGTTTGGAAGGCTGAGGAGTGGTGTGTACCTGGAATGTTTTCTCCGTCCCCCATTTTTTTTTTTTTGTAGGTACTTCTTCTCCAAATTGCCAATCCGCTCCCCCTTCCCTTCCGACTTTCAGGTTTTGTTTTTCCTTTTCTTAGGTGATGGACATGTGAGCAGAGTTTTGTTTCATTTCCTTTCTGAAGCATCATGGAAAGGAAAGGAAATGAAACTCTGCTCACATGTCCATCACCCGAAAAAAGGAAAAAAGTTGCATCAGACATGCTAGTGTCTCTCCTTTGAATGGTTAGCTTTTGTTCCTTCTGCCTGAAAACTCAGAGACAAATTGTAACTTAACCAGGTAAAAAGAAACCTGAATTTGATTTGGGGAATTCAGTTTTTAGCTTTGGAGTGTAGGCAGAAATGCTCATGGAACACAAAACTATGCAATTTTTTTTGTAACTCTGCCATGCTGGATTTTGACTTTTCTTTCTTGGCATGTCTCCTTATTAAAGATATTATATAATGAGCAACAGGGATCCAGAATTCTCACTGACTGTAACAACTGCAACCCACATAATTATCTTCAGAAGCTTTTGTAGACATATGGGGCCAATACACAGTGGCTCTTGGGGGCTGTTGTACGGTGGCTGTCGGGGTGATGGACTTTAGGGGCACACAGAGGATCTCCATACTGCCATGCCATAAAAGTGCTTTATATAAAGCCCCCACTTAGTGGCCAGGCAAGGAGTGTGTGTGTATGTGTGTCTGGGGGGAAATGGTGAGTTGTAACTATCAGTGGCCAGCAGGGATACATGGGTGGGGATGGGGTGTTGGAGGGGCTGCCTCTGAATGTCACAGATACTTGCGCATGAGGCATTGTGTGTTGGGGTCGCATCATTCACCTGGGATACTTGGACATGGTGTTGGGGTGTCACTGGACTGTGCAGTCCCACTGGGAAAGTGGCAGCTGGCACAGTGCTGGGATCCAGAGCAACAGGAGTAACGGATGCCCCCCCAAACAAAACGACATACTTAGTGGAAGTGACCAATGCAGATCAGCCTCCAGCATCTGCAAAAAGACAGTGGTCTATGCCATGAGCTGAGCAGTTGTGGGGTCTGGGGAACAAGAGAATCAGAGGGAATACTAGTGATAAGAGTTCTCCTGGGTTCAGTGTAGGGGACACAGAGGGACACGACCGTTGGACCACCCCAAACACCAACAGAGAGCTATAAAAGTTTGGTTTTCGGGAATGAAAGAATCCTGTACTCAGCTGGAGCAGCAGGAGTGAACTGTGCCACATTCACCACAGCAGGAGTGAACTGTGCCACATTCACCACAGCTTGATCCACCAGAGATGCCCTGTAGTGCTGAGAGGCAGGCAGAGGAGCTGACCACCTGCCACCATGGACAAGCCAATCAAAGTGGAGCAGATGTTCATGTAGCAGCAGAAGTTCAGTAGGGTCTGGGTTGTCAGTCTATGTTGTATTTTATTGTCATTCGTCTGTTTGGAGGGTTTGCAAGAGGAGGTCGCTCATCTGGGTGTGGTATTACCACGAATACCACCCCTGCCATTTGTCAGTGTTGGAGGGTTATTAGTAAAGGCATTCATTTGTTGTTATTAGGCTTGCTCTGTTTTGAGATCCTGCAGGGTGTGGTTGTGCTCTTGAATGGAGTGTAAACTGTGTGACTTGGAGTGGGTTATCCCTCCCCCCCCCCGGGCAGTAGGAGTTTTACAAGTAACATTAATTAGTATGATCCTTTATTATGCTGTTCTGACAGTTTTACTTTTGTTAGCAATACTAAGTACAGTGTATTGCAAGCTGGCTTGCTCTGTTTGCAGTACTTTGTTTGGAGGGCCTATTGGTAGAGGTGGTACTGATGTTTATTTATTTATTTATTTTTTATTTTAGTCTTTGGTAACCGGGTAAGGCCCACTAGGCACAAGTACCTGTTTTCAGGGGTGACCTGGGAGCACTGGGTGGTTAAGTGACTTGCTCAGAGTCACACAGTATGCAAGTGGAGGTTGTGAGAATCAAACTCAGGTCTGGTCTGCTGGATGTATCACGCTCATTCACACCTCGTTCCTCTAACCTCTAGGCTGTACTGCCAGCCCAAATGTGATGGATTATTCTCACCCACATTTATTTCTGCCTTGCATTGCTCATCATGATCTCTGTCATGCCTGTTCGCAGTTTTTCTGGGTTGTTTGCGGTTTCATAATAAAAATGTAACTTTTTTTGAAGCATACTTTGGCACTAAGCATAGGAAACCCACTATTCGTATACTGATTAAGAATGTGCTACACATTCAGACAGTTTGCTTGCAATTTAAAGACAAGTGCTGACATGATAAGATGAGAGGTATGGTCCAGACTTCCGAGGTCAAACAGCACTTGTGCAGATAAATAATTTTTCTGACAGCTCACCATTGTACATTTCCTTTATACAATAAGGGATGCTTTCTGACACTGCAGGGACATTTGCTTTTTATGTTTTTTAAATGATAGGTTGTGTGACTTTTTGTCAACTTTCCAACTAGCACAGTGATTGCTGTTAAATGAAACACCACTCATTTTGTAGATAGTTTTGTGTTGAACAGCTTGTGTGCTCAAAGTACCATGCTGTCATTTTATTTGTTTTAAACTTATTTGCATTTGTTTCTTGCAAAAAGTGAACAAAATTGAATTTCTGCTATTTTTTGCCAATTATAAAATAAAAAAACTGAAAGGTAACTATAAATGAAACACCACTCATTTTATAAATATCTTTCTGCTGAACACCTTTCGTTCTGACAGTATTATGCTATCATTCTTCATTTTAAAGTTATTTGTATTTGAATACGGGAATAAGTGACATTACTACTATGCAGATAAATGATAATAACATAAATAATGTCTGGATAAATGGTGATTAAATCACTACTGCATAGATAAATTTGATTTATTCAATGGCTGTGCAGATAAATGGATTTATTAAATGGGTTTTGTGTCCATGTAGGGTATTAAATAATCCAAAAAAAATTATTAGCACTTTCACATGTGAAAGTGTTAATCGTCTGCAAAAAAAGCATAGTATATGGCACAGACTGGTTAGCAAAATGAAAAATACTTTGTTTTTAATTTGTTTTGTATGTGTAAACTTGAATAAAAAAACATAAAAAATGTTTAGCAGTCTAGTGCTATACAGTTCAGAAAATGGATAGCACCAGCCTCCGATACTGAATGGCATTATGCTATGCTGTACTAGCTGTTTAATACCCTGCCATGCCTACTGCATGAATAAGGGATATATATGCGGGGGGTGACTGTGTGATAAAGCGGTTATCTTGTGAAGTTGTCATTGACCTCAAGCAACCTCACGAGTGGTGGAGCGTGATGTAATAACTGTGTATATAAATGACTCAAATAAATGTATTCATCATACTCTGTTTATCATCATCCCTATTGCAAACATGTAAGTAATACATGGAAAAGATTACACAGTAAACAAAGTATCAGCAAGAACAGATGACCTGTATCATTATTTTTCATGCAAAACATTTATAGTAGATGACTGTAATAATTTGACTATTCACATGGTGCATTTCTGGCTTTTAGCAGGTAACTAATTAGTTAGGAATGGACTGTAAATAGCTAGCTGATTCACTGTATGGTAAAAGCCACCAAAATGCACCATTTCAGTTCAGTTTTTACAAAATTGCTTTGAAAATACAAGAGGTCACTGTCACAGTAATCAATAATAGTGTCAAAACAGTTGAAAGTTTTTGTTGGTGTAAAGGATAATCTTCTATTCAGAACTTTAAGTTATATTTCACTCAAGTCATGGTTCGATATATTAACCACATTTACTGTTGAACTCTTCCCCTGCCTCGTCTCGATCTCCAGAAACCTTTTCTTCCTCCTTGCTGCTGCCCTCTTCTGCTTGAATCCTCCTCTTCATGTCCACTTTTTTGCCAAGGGTTCCACTTGGTTGTGCACTGACTGCGCCACGGAACCTGTTGGGTCTGCTGGGGGGTGGGGAGGTGACACGTTTCCGTTTCTTCCTGCCCTAAAAAAGGATTGTTTCAACCGTTTTGACACTATTATTGATTTGAATAAATTGAGTCAGAATCTGAGTTTGAAATCCTTTTTTGCATGCAGGGAACGGAATATGGACTTGAACTCAGGTCAGGATATGTCTATTTGTTCCCAAAATATCTTTCATCCTCAACCTGATTTTTGTCCCCCCCCCCCTTTCTCCTGCTTTACAAGTTTATTTAAAAAGCTGGGAAAACAAGATTGAATTGTTATTTGAGGGAAATACGCAGCGTTTTTTTCATAATATAAGTAAACAAGAGGAAATGGCCTTAAAAGGGCTAGGCGAAAATAAGAATATTACTATCAAGCAGGCAGATAAAGGGGGAGCCATAGTAGTTATGGATACTTACAAATATGAATCTGAGGAAATGAGACAGCTTGCACAAGAGGAGTTTTATGTCAAATTATTATATGACCCAACTATACAGTTTAAAAAATTTATTGATAGCTATTTACAACTAGCTATGGAAAAGAACTGGGTCCCAATGAATCTTATTCAGTTTCTTACTGTTGATTTCCCTGTCTGCCAGACTATTTATTGTCTCCCTAAAATACATAAGAATTTGGATGACCCTCCGGGGAGAACCATTGTGTCTGGAAACAATTCATTGACTGAACCGCTAGCTAAATATGTAGATTTCTACTTAAGTGATCTGGTGAAAATGGTGCCTTCATATATTAAAGAAGGATTCTAGTCAAAAGTGCTGCATTGCAGAATTTGAATAAGCATTGCCCCAATAAATCTCATACCAAACATTAGGTTTCTGTGTTACTTCATTTTAAAGTTATGAGCTATATTGTAACCCTGATTTCACTACCTGTTCAAAAAAGCCAGTTTCAGTGAAGCAGTGCTGATGATGTCATCTACTGAACTCACAGTCTAGCCCTCCCTGTCAGCAAGCTTATAGGACCGGTTTCTCCAAAGTTAAAAGATCATTCTGCAATGGTTTCCATAAGTAAAACAGGCAGCACCATTCTAAAAATAGTGCTATAGAATCTCTGTGTTTCAGGTTTTGTAACAAAGTTGACATATTTGTATTTTAATGCCTTTTTGGAGTAGTTCATTTCTCCAGAGTTGCAGGATTCTGAGTCAGCATGCCTCCAGGCTGCTGATACCATGTGAAGTGTTACTCTGCAGTGCCTGTTAGGAAGCCATATTGCTACAAGTGTTGCAATGTTGATAACTGCATTGCTGTTTGTCAGTGTCTGCTTTACAATACGTTTTAATAGGGGGCCTTATATGTGTTAATTCCTACTTCGGTGTAAGTGTTAGCCCTGGTAAAACAATCATTGTAATGTGGAGTACAAGACAGATATCCCATTCATTCATACTTTGATGAATAAAATAGTGATTGATTAATTGATTGATTGATTGATTAAGCATTGAGCTAGCTACTGCATAACGACTCTTAGTAAGGTTTCAAAATCAACACTACCACTCCCACCCCCATTTGTAGGGTGATGAAATAATTGACTTAAAGTGCCATCCTGAGAAATCACCTCAATTGAATGATTAGTGTAAAGCAGGGGTTCTCAAATGGTGAGGCCAGCCTCCCTTGGGAGGCCCCAACCTGTTCCAGGGGAGGCTCAAGCAAGTCTGAAAAAGTACTGTATTTAAATTTTGAGTTTTATATATTTTGTGTGATGAGAAGAAGCAAACTGAACGAGGATAGTAGTAGGTGAATGTTATGTATTTATTTACTAATAGGTGACAAAGGAAGGTGAATGAGCCAAGGCTCATTTCAGGTGTACCCGGGGAAGGGTAGGTAGTGATAAAATTTCAGAAGGTAACTGCAAAACAATCAAGAAATATGCAATGAACAATAGCACAAACAAATATGAACAATAAACTAGTAATTAGTGGTGGTAATTGATCAATTTGAAGACTGATGGCAGGACAGCCCAAATATAAGGGTTGAGCATAGAAGTACTAAGAGCAACAGCAGGAAGGAGCAAAGTAATCCCTGAGAAGTTGCTTAGGAGCAGTGAAGAAGGGGGAGAGGCAAAGTATGTAGGAAGGTTATTTCATATAGAGAGAAAATAGAGAAAGTAGTCTGACCCATGAAGGCACTGCAACAAGGGGTAACAATGGTTCAAGAATGAAACAGCAGAGCAAGTAGGCTGGCCTGTTGAAGGGAGGAGGTTACAATAAGCTGAATAATAATATTTATTTTATTTCTTTGTTATTCAGATAACACCTTTAAGCACATGCGCTCTTTTTCAAAGGTTCCATGTCAGCATGAGACAAAGAATTGAATGTGAGCCAAGTACTCAAAGGGGTTTCAATTTATTCATGGTGTAGTGCGCAAAGTTCAGTATGTTATTTTTCTTTGGGGAAGCCCAAGTTGATTCAGTTTTTGGGGGAGGCTCAAAATTTTTTCCATGGATTTGGGGAGGCTCACTGGGTCAAAGTCTGACAACTATTGGTGTAAAGGATCACAGCCTTTCATCAAATCAGGGACATCCAGTCTGCAAAACTCACGTTAGTGTGCTGTGACTTAGAATCCAGCAACCCAGGAGTAAAGGACCACAACAAAAAAACACTGAAAACAAAAATGTGAATCTGTCAGCTTTGTTACAAAATCTGAAAAAAACAAAGATTTTAAAGCAATGTTTATTTAATGGCGCTGCCTGTTTTACTAGAGAAAACCATTTGCACATAGTTTTTAAATTATGGAGAAGCAGGTCCTGTAAGTTTGCTGAGAGACAGGGCTAAACTGTGAGTTCAGGAGATGACATCATCAGCATCTCTTTACTGAAATTGGCTTTTTTGAACAGGTAGAGAATTTAGGGTTGTAAAATGATTTGTAACTTTTAAAGAAAGTAACTTAGGGATCTTAATTTTGGCATGAGGATGATTGGGACTATGTAGATCCATATTCTGAATTAATACTGTAAATGCCAGTAATTTGTGACCATGGTCCCTCTTTAAAGATATGGGTGATGTTTTGAGAGTAATAAATGATATAGCTATACAGGATGATTGCTTTTTGGTAACCCTTGCTGTTACAGCATTATATACTAATATCCCGCATCTGGAAGGTCTGAATGCAGTAGAATATTATCTAAACACAAGAGAAATATTGGAACCATGTACTGAATTCTTGTTACAGCTAGCTGAATTTGTGTTAACATGCAGCACTTTTTTCTTTAATAATGAATTTTACTTGCAAAAGAAGGGTACTGCTATGGGGGCTAGTTTTGATCCAGACTATGCCAATTTGTTTATGGCAAAATGGGAACTTGAAGTAATACGGTCTGAAAAGAATCCCTATCTCCATAAAATAGATCTTTGGAGATGCTTTATTGATGTCATTCTGGTCATTTGGAAAGAGAATCTGGGTGAGCTTTCTTTATTTATTGAATATTTGGAAAAAAGTTGCAAGGACCTTAGATTTAGCATGATAGTTAATTTAAATGAAATTAACTTTTTGGATCTTGTGATCAGAAAAGATGGAAGGGGAGGTCTTACCACTGACCTGTATCGCAAGCCCACTGATGGTAATACGTTACTGCTGGCTAGCAGTAATCACCCCAGACATGTCATCAGGGCAATTCCTAAAGGACAGTTTATTAGGGCTAAAAGGAATTGTGGATCAGAAGAACGGTATATGACCAGGGAAATATAATTGAGGGAGAGACTAGAGGAGAGGGGGTATCCACTAGATTTGTTATTGGAAACAGAAGATGAAGTGAGAAAAATCAAAAGGGAATCACTATTAAGTGAAAAAAGAAAAGACAATACTAATGTTGTGGACCCCCAACTCTCCTTTGTAAGTGCTTACAGTCTCCAGTCTAATCAAATTGCCAACATTATTAGAGAACTCTGGCATATTGTTAAACAAGATCCTGGTCTTAGAGACCTTGATGATAGAGGTCCCTAAATGATATACAGAAGGGGGAAAACCACTAGAGATACCGTTGTGCACTCACTGCAACCAATGAGAGATACACCATGGATGTGGCTCCCAAAAAGGAATGATGGCTGTCATAGATGTGGCAACTATAAATTTTGCCAGAAAGTAATAACTGCAAAGTTATTTGCCAACCCTCCTTGAGGCTAGTCCTCCTCCTTCTCCTAATGCTGTCAGGCAACGTGCACCCAAACCCTGGCCCATTCTGCACTAAAGCCACTAATCTGAGCAAGCCTTCGGGTGCCCTCTCATGCATATCAATCAACATCTGCAGCCTCCTTCCTAAAATGGATGCCCTACAGGCCTTCACCAGCCAACACTGCCCTGACATCCTGGCAGTTGTCAAAACCTGGCTCATGTCATTGGTACCGGACCATGCAATCAGCCTTCCTGGCTACAACGTCTTTAGGCTGGATCGCCTCTACAAAAGAGGCGGCGGCTGTGCTCTCTACCTAAAAGACTCCATACAAGGGCACCATATCATTACCTCAATCCAACCCACAACTGCTCAGATACTGCCAGTGAGAATCCTCCTCAGTGCCCAAAACAAAACCTTCACTGTTGCCACCATCTACATCCCTTCCAAAGAACAGGGAACTGGTCTAACAGCTGTTCTTGACTTTGTAAAGTCACTCCCACCAGACACCGAATCCATCCTCCTAGGCGACTTCAACATCAACTGGCCTGCGGCTGATGCTGGTGCACACAGGGATACCATTGCTGCGGTGAATCTCACACAAATGGTTGACTCACCAACCAGGAAAAATTACAGGACCGGCACCAGCACACTATCGGACTGGATCCTTACCAGTCACCCATCGCGGATATCTAACACTAATGTCCTCCCTGACTCTCTCAGTGATCACTCCCCTGTTAGCTGCATCTGGTCAAATAAATTCATCAAACAACCACCAAAAACAATCACCAGCAGGGTTCTACCCAGTGGTAACCTTCCTCGACTCAAATCCCACCTCCTCCACCAAGACTGGTCCCCTATCTTCAATACAACCAACGTAAACACTGCCCTTGGCCACTTCATCAACATCTTCACTGTGGCCTGTGACACATATGCTCCTATTAAGAAACGCAAAGTCAAATCACTGAGTAACCCTTGGCTCACAGGTGACCTCCTCAGGATGCTAAAAACAACAGACCATCTATGGGAGCTGGGCAGAAACTCTGGAAGGCAAAACGACATCCAAAACTACAAACGTGCCCGCAATGACTGCACCAAAACCATCCAGCAAATGAAGTCTGCATACTATAAGCATGCCCTCACAAACTCCTGGGGCAACGGTCAGGAATTCTGGAAAAACATAAAGGAACTCACTGGGAATCCACTCAAACCCCCCCCATCAATACTCAACATCAACGGAACCACAACCCTCAACCTAAAAACCATTGTGGATACCTTTAACAAAGCCTTTACCGACCTCAGCGCTGTCCTACCTCAGGACTACTTCAAAGATGGTGTAGCCCCCCCTGTCTGCAATGAACACTACTCCCACCAGCTCCCCCTGC
This sequence comes from Neoceratodus forsteri, assembly GCA_016271365.2. Classification (NCBI taxonomy): domain Eukaryota; kingdom Metazoa; phylum Chordata; order Ceratodontiformes; family Ceratodontidae; genus Neoceratodus; species Neoceratodus forsteri. The sequence continues at coordinate 1,300,115,818 of CM057455.1, forward strand.
TTCTACTTCAAAGCAGTCAAGGCTCACCAAGTACGCAAATATGTTACCATAGCCCTTGGTAAATCAAGATTCAGTAATGACTCCCTCGATTTCAAAATCCTGTCTCTCACACTTGATGAAGTGCTTAGTCCTCTGACCAGAATTTTCAACCTCTCCCTCAGCCTTAGCCAGTTCCTGGACAGATGGAAATCTGCCACTGTCACCCCAGTCCATAAAAGTGGTGACAAAACTGCCCATGATAACTACAGACCTATCTCCCTACTACCCCCACTCTCCAAGGCACTAGAATGCATCATCTCGGACCAGCTTACAGAATACCTGGATACATACAACATCCTGTGCAAACAACAACACGGGTTCCACAAAGGTCACAGCACCTCCACAGCCCTACTTGAATTCACCAGTGCAATCCACAATGCACTTGATTCCAGTGAACTACTAGGCTCAATCTACATTGACTTGACTAAAGCCTTCGACACCATCAATCACCGCCTCCTACTTGTCTAGCTTCAGAACACTGGGCTGTCAACTGACACCATTGGCTGGTTTAAGAGCTACCTTGAAGAATGGTCCCAAACAGTAAGAATCGCTGATACACTCTTGGACCCTAGACCGGTCCACTCGGGAGTCCCCCAGGGCTCCATTCTGGGGCCCTTCCTCTTCAGCCTATTCTTAAACTCACTACCGGACAGCTGCCCAGAACAAATAATTCTCTACGCCGATGATGCTGTGATCCTCACCTCAGACCCTGATCCAAACCAATTACAAAATAAACTTCAGTGGGCCTTCTCCTCCATCGAATCCTGCTTCCTAAATCATAAACTGCTTCCCAATCAGAAAAAAAACAAGTCTATGGTCTTTTGCAGCCCCCACAACAAAAACAAACAACTCCACCTCTCCATTGCAACCGAACAAGGAGCCATCCTAGAGCAAACACAATCGTTCAAGTACCTTGGCATCACCCTTGATCCCCACCTCTCATATGCTGTCCATATTAGCAATGTGGCAAAGTCTGCCAATGTGAGGTTAGGCATATTATTCCGGCACAGGAAACACCTAACCCCAGAAGTACTGTCAGTGGCTGTCCAAAGCTCCATTGTCAGCATCATAGGCTATGGTCTTATCATATATGGGTCTGCAACTACCACTGCTCTCAAAAGTATCGTGACCTCCCTGAATAAGGCCTGTCATCTCATCCCTGGCTCACATCGCCATACCCACACATGTGACCTTTATTCCCAATCGGGATGGCTTCAACTGGAAAAATGCATAAAATACCAAACCTGCATCACGGCCAAGAAAATCATAATGAGACTTGCCCCACCTGGTGTCTGTGCCCTCCTTAAGCCTAGACATAGGAATGTCACTACAAGGAGATCCAATTCCCATCTACTACACATCCCATGATGTCGCACGACCCAAGGACAAAGATCATTTGCCTATCGGGCATCCAACTGGATCAACTCTCTTGGCAGCAACATAGTGACTGCTCCAACACTCGGCCTTTTCAAGTCCAAGCTGCGCCTCTCACTGCTTGTATCCTGCGATTGTCCATCTTAACATTTCCACCGTTCCAGCTGCACATGCCCCAACACCCAGCACTTACAATCAGTCTTTGCACCCCTAACACCTTACCTGGCATATTCCCTCGACAAGGCCCCCTGGCTGCACTGTCTCCCACCCTCGCCCACCTCCCCCTGTATCTCCACTCCTGCCCCTGCTCCCACCCACCTCCAATACTCCCCCTTACCCCCTTCACCTCCTACCCCTCGATCTCCTACCCTCACTTCTCCCCCCATCGACCCCCCCTCCTCTCCTTGTCTTGCTCATAGCTCAAGTCTTTGTACTGGTTATTACATGTCTGTAAGTCAGTGACATTATGTTTGTAACTAAAAATGATGACTGTTGCACATGCTGACGTGGAATCTTTGTAAAAGAGCCTCAGCTCAAAGGTATTGTAATCCTTGATTGGAATAAATAAATAAATAAATAAAACCTATTTCTAAAAGAGATACCACAGTTAGGGGTTTTATTACTTGCAATACTAAGGGCCTTGTATACATGGCCACATGTCAGTATGGCAGATTTTATATAGGAAAAACAAAAAAAAGAATGTTCAGACTGAGAACTGGTGAGCATAAGAGAGCTATTGTGGGTGAAAATTTAATGAATTCACTGGCAATGCATGTTTTTAAAACTAGGAATAGAAGGGAGCATACATTTAACTATACTGGAATTGAAAAGCTCTTCCTTTCCAGGAGAGGGGTGACTATGACAATTTGTTATTAAAGAGAGAACAATATTGGATTTTTGCCTTAAAGGCAATGGAAGGGGAAGGTTTGAATGGAAGATTAGAGGTAAAACCATTTTTAAGGAAATGAGATTGTTGTATAAGTTTTAATTGTTCTAACTTGTTTCTCTATTTTTTATTTCTTTTGTTTCATATTTGCACCAGCATCCTTCTATGCTGTCTTGTTTCTTTGAACCATGTGCAATCTCTTCTTTTTTCTATCTAACATTCAATTTCTGGTTTGTTTTTAAACTTCTTGGTATACAGAAGTTCTGATAACCCACACTATTGCGTATACTGGAGAAAATTAATTACCAGTTATATAATGAAGAATTAGACATGAAAATGGAAAATTAAAATGAAAAATGAAATATGGAATGTGATAAATGTCTAAATAGAAAATGAAACACTATTAGAAAATATGTGGTTAAACATCTGATGACTATTCTGTGTACCTTGTTTTTAACTTGTATATAACGTTTGTGGTGATCCCTGGTATTGGTTTTAAGTTGTGTGTACCACTTTAAATGTAATAATGTAAAGGTGTGCTTTGTATGGCAGCCATGTACCTTTGAGAAAACCCTGATAGGGTGAAACGTGTCAGGTGACTTGGTTACCAGGAAGTGTGCTTGTTCCAGGCTTGTTTATGCTACTCACCGTATTTTTTACTCTTGTTATTTGCACTCTAATTAAAGGTATTGGCACAAGAGAATGACTACAGAACTGGTGTTCCGGTGAGTGTGAGACATATTTATTCTCAGTCTTTGCAAAGGTGCTGGTCTTCTTTGACTGTAAATATAAGACTTTGTCATACTGTTGTTGGGATGTCAGGTTACAGGTTTCCCTTTTCCATCCTTCTAATGCCTGACTGATGATACAACAGAACCTAAAATTAGTAGCAGGTGAGCAAACATTTGAAATAGATGTGTATGAATACATTAATTTGAATATGCAGCCAAATATTCATATTCGGGGCACCAGATGTTCGTTATTCAGTATTTGACCCCCGATACAGTAAGTGGTTTTTTTTCTATATACATTTTTTTGCTTTTTTTCTTCCCATTTTTCACCCATCCCCAACCTCGGTTGGGCACACTCATGTGGAGGTGTGCACACGTCGCAGCTTGAGACACCCTCTCACAGCTTGCCGCTCCCTCCCGCCTACACTAGCCACCAGACCTCCACCCAGTGGCAGTGGAACTATGGGGTGGAGCAATGACCACCCCCCGAGAAAGGAGAGCTGCCCTATGGCTGCTCAATCCTGTTCTCACCCTACCCTCCATGCCGGCTCCCTTATGGCCAGAGTACATTCCTGAAGCTGGGTTGTCAGCATGACATGAGGTAAGGTGTCCAGCACCTCAGCTGTCTGCGCCACCGGGCCTGCTAGTGATTTTTTTTAATACATTGTAACACTGTTAAACTCCATCACTGCCTTCCCTTTTGAAGTACACTAGGCAGTTCGGCCATGAGCACTCCCCTACAGCCTTTCAGGGAACCAAAAGGCAACAAACTACTGCACTGGTCAGAGGTCAGGTGACATACGTTCATCATAGATTGAGCAAAGGCCTCGATGAGGTGACATCTTGTGTCTTGCCTAGGGCTACTAAAGTGGTACTTGCACGAGTGCATTGTGTGTCCATCCTGGAAGAGAGGAGAGTGAGATGTGCCATGATAGGGACCTATACAAGTACCTCATGAGGTGAAGACAAGGCACATAAGGGGAGTTTATTTCAAATGAGAAAGAGCACAAGTTCCAGGGTGCAATGGGTGCATGTGATGAAAATGAAAGGGGAGTTCATCAAGACAGATGTGAAGAAATATTCATGGAAGGCATGGTAGATGACAGACAGGGACTGCAGGCATAAGTTATGGTGCCTAAAACACTGTGGGGCTTCAAGTAGAAGCAGTGGGAGGCGGTATAGCACAGTGGTTTAAGGCTCTGAGCTGCAAATCTGGAGACCTGGGTTTAAATCCTACAGCCCCCACTTGCATATACTGTGTGACCCTGAGCAAGTCACTTAACTTCCTCGTGCTCCCAGGTTGCACCTGCAAACAAGCTTTCAGCTTAGTGTGTCTCACCTGGTTAAACAATTGAAAGAAAAGCATGTGTGAGATAGGCATAGGGCTGGGGTGCATTTGAAAACAGGCAAGGAGGCAGCAGGGTTGCTGTAGAGTTTGCAGATGAGACTGATAAGGCAGGGATGTACAATCTGGGCTGACTGTGTGGGCCAAGATAATTAGTAACCTAAAGTACACAATCATAAGGTCAGTAAAACGTCATACATTTTTTAAATGTTCTAGTTTAACAGAGGCCTCATGGTGGTCCTGCAGTTAATGCCAGGGAGTGGAGACTCAGTTATCTTTTTAATTAAATATTTTACTTGATAGAAAAAAAGAAAGGGTGAGCCAGAAAAACAACATTACACTTTTGCAACATTAGGCAGATTGAGAGCTGTACTGTAGCACCAGTTTTATGTGGGCAGATCATATTTGTAGCCAATTACTGGTAAGTTTAGCTTAAGGAACACTACCTGTTCAATGTGATGAGGGTCCAGCTTGGAGCGGTGTGGATCAACAACATCACCAGCAGTGCTAGACATCCTCTCAGATGGCACACTTGTAGGAGGGCAGCTTAGGTATTTTAAAGCAAGTTGTGCCAGTTGAGGAGAGGAGTTGATTTTCTGAACCCAGTAGCCCAGTGGATCAACATCAAATGGCTCAATTGATCATGCAAAGTAGCCATTAAGAACATTTTCTGCAGAGAGAGGCTGAGACTGTGAGCATTTGTGTTACTGTTGGTACAATGATGTGCTAAGTAATGCCCAGTTACTGTCCTCTACACTGTCACTATGCCATCTTTCCCCATCTCCACCAGTATCATCCGATTCCAATCCATCAAATGCCTGTCTGTCTGTCTCCCTTCCTCAGGAACCTGAACTGGAGCATGTTCTTCCCCTTCTGAATGTCTGGCTGCCTGCATGGCATGATTTAACTCTTCACTGACCTGTTGTCTAACATAAGTCACCCTGTGGGTGTCCATAGCTATATGAAGGATCTTGCATTTGAACCTAGGGTCCATCATGGTAGCAAACATGTGATGGCAGGTATCCAGGACTGTGGCAAACCTTGTATCAAGTTCTGCATCGAGATGAATAACAAGGTCAGTGACCTCTTGTATACTGAGTGTGTTGTGAGCCAAAAACAATTGTAATATCCTTTGAGAATATGTGCAGCTGGGATAACCTGACTAAGTAAGGCTATGGAAGCACTTAGATCACGTGTACTCCTCTGAAATGGCATGAGAACCTTTACCATGCCCTCAAGATCTAACCAATCATGATGTCCTAGAACCCCTCCGATGTCTGCCTTCATAGACATTTTGTCTAGTGCCCGCTTTTGCTCCAAGAGTCATGAAAGCATCAGGTGTAAAGAATTCCACAGAGTGCTAACGTCTTGTATTACATGATATTGGGGCACACCAAGGCATTCCTGAACTTCTCATAATTTGTTAGTGGCTTTTACAGAGTGATGGAAATGGCTGCAGATGGAACATGCTGTGGATAACATGTTGTTGGTCCTACTACCACTATGCAGTGTATGATTCACCACTAAATTTAATGTGTGTGCAAAGCAGCAAATACTCACAAAATGGACATCACTGATGGCTTTCACCATGTTTGTGCCATTGTTGGTAACAAAAAAGCCAACTTTTAAATTGGTGTTAACACTAGTCCAAGATCGCAACATGTCTTGCAGGAAAGTGAGAATATTATGTGCTCTGTGGTCTTCTTCCAAGAGTCTGACATTCAGCAAAACTGACCTAGTGAGACTACCAGATTGTTGGCGGGCCAAGGGTGAGCCACAAGGTGAAGCATTGTAAACAGCAGCAGTAGCAGGGTGTTGCACACATCAGTGTGCAGTTAAGGAGAGATAGGCATGCAGGGAGTTATCGCTAGTCCAGATATCTGATGTGCAGTGAAAAACACCACCGGCAGCCTCTGCAAGCAGAGCAGCAACAGCAGATCGCATGCCATCATACAGTCATGGCAATACAGTTCAAGAAAATGTAGTACGAGTTGGGATCTGATAATGTGGGTGCAAATAGTTGAGAAGCCATTGGTAGCCAGTATCTTCCACAACTGACATAGGCTGGAGATCTAGTGACATCATCTCAGTAATCAGCTGTGTGATTTGCTGTGCTGTTGGATGTGAGGCATGATACTTTGTTCGTGATTGCAGAGCATCCATTATTGGAGGTGCCACTGGAGACATCGATGTGGACCGCTTCAACAATGGTGATGTACGAAATGCTGATGACTGACTCTGTTTTGTAGTAACAGTGGAGTTAGAAGTGACCAAGAAAGCAGAGTCTGGACTCTGTGTTGGTGAAGGAGAATGAGTGCCATGACCACTGGGTTGCTCTAAATCAGATCTGTTGTTGGTACCACCACCGCTGCCAACTGTGCATGCCTGTCCACAGGAGGGGTTTAGTCTTGGTGAAACCAAGGATCCTGATCCAGACCCAGATAAGCTGCGATACACTTGAGGGTGCTTAAGCTTCAAGTGGTTCTGTAAGGATGTTGTGGTTAAGTTAGAGAGTGATAGTGTCATGCCAGTGCTGCCATCACTTGGCTGTCTTTCAGGCTGGGATGGAGCCTGCCAAAGAAAGATTACTTTGCTTGTTTGGTGTTCTTGGAGGAAGGGGGACCATTATCCTTACTCTTACTGCTACTTCTACTGTCCTTGCTAATAGTGCTACACCTAGAAGCTGTTTTCCCAGCCACCTTTTTTTTCTGCCCTCAAAGTACATAGTGTAGTCTACTTCATCTTCATAGTCACTCACATGCATCTCTGATGAAGAAGATGACATGTCACTGGGTAATTCTTCATGTGGAGGGAACTACTCAGAACCAGATGACTGGTCATCCTCTACAACATTGTCAGGAGTACTGAGAAGCTGAGAAGCAGGAGGCATATCTGTATCAGCTGTAGTGGTCATACTGGTAATATGTACCATGGCAGGGATACCAGACTGTGGTGATAGTGTTACAGTAGTGGCAGTAATGACAAGGTTCATAGTGTTAGTAGTGGCTGGAGTGACAGTCACAGTTGCAGGACTGGCTGTAGTAGTCATGCTGCCCATTGTTGTGGAAGAGGAAGACAGGGTCTGTATAGTGGTGGTGGCAATGACAGACGTGATGGTACTGGTGAGAGATGAGGACACATTGGTGGTTGTGGTGGGAGCTGTGATAGTACTGGTGAGAGATGGGGGCATATTGGTGGTTGTAGTGGGAGTCAAGAACAGTGTCCTTCTGCTTGTGCTTCTTGTATCACTTTGTTCTGTGCCAGCCACAGTACTACTGTTGCTGAAAGACATAGGCTTGGAAGGCGTAAAGAATAATTTTGGTCATCGAAGACAGGCTGACCATCGCTCACGTTCAGGTTCAGAGTCGCCAAACTGTTCCTCCATTGTAGATTTGCTTGGGCTGGACCAAGTACGTTTTTTCCCACCTCTACCTGTCATTGTCTTTGTTTATGCCAACAAGTTCTAAACATTCTCAAGTACATAATGCTTCATAAATGTACAAAAGTTCTGCTTTTTGTAGCACAGAAAAATTACTGCAAGCAGCACCTGCTTCAGTACTGCTTTATTTTAGCGCACAAAAATCATTGCAAGCAGCACCTACTGCAGTACTGCTTTACTTTAGCACAGAAAAATTCATACAAGCAGCACGCACGCAGGGCAGGCAAGGGTGTGCACACACTGCAAGCATCGCTTCCTAGCCCTAAACTGTGGGGTTGGGAGTGCAGTCAGCTGAGTGCTCTCCAAGGCTGCTGTTGAGTGCTCTCCAAGGCTGCTGTTGGCTGCTGATTTTCGTGAAACCCCAGCCCAACCTCAGATTACACCTCAAATATTTCTTACAGAGATTTCTGCAGCAGAACTACTGCAATTCACTTTTATTTTATTTTTTTTGTAAATGCAAGCAGCATGCACACAGGGCAGGCAAGGGCGTGTGCACACTGCAAGCATCGCTACATAGCCCTAAACCGTAGGGGGAGTGTGGTCAGTCAACTGCTCTCTGAGACTGCTGGTGGCTACTGACTTTTGTGAAACCCCAGCCCAACCTCAGATTATAGCACACATATTTCTTACAGAGATTTCTACAGCAGAACTACTGCAAGTCACTTTTTTTTATTTGTAAATGCACACACGTTTTGCTGTATTACAGTATAAAACATGGTTGCAAGCAGCAGTACTGCTTTATTTTTGCACAGAAAAATGACTGCAGGCAGCATGCACACAGGGCAGGCGAGGGTTTGGGCACACTGCAAGTGTCTCTACCTAGCCCTAAACCATGGGGGCGGGAGTGCAGTTAGCTGACTGCCCTCCAAGACTGCTGGAGGCTACTGACTTTTGTAAAACCCCAGCTCAGCCTCAGATTACACCACAAATATTTCTTACAGAGATTTCTACGGCAGCACTACTGCAATTCAGTTTTATTTAATTTTTTATTCGTAAATGCACACTGCTGTATTTCAGTGCATAAAAATGGTTGCAAGCAGCAGTACTGCTTTATTTTCATACAGAAAAATTACTGCAAGCAGCACGTACTCAGGGCAGGCGATGGTGCGAACACACTGCAAGTGTCGCTGCCTAGTGCTAAACCATGAAGGGTGGGAGTGTAGTCAGTTGACTGCCCTCCAAGACTGCTGGCAGCTACTGACTTTCGTGAAACCCCAGCCCAACCTCAGATTACACAACAAATATTTTTTACAGCGCTTTCTACGGCAGATCTACTGCAGTTCACTTTTTTTTTAAATTTGCAAATGTGCACAAGTTCTGCTGTATTTCAGCACAAAGAAATGGTTGCAAGCAGCAGTACTGCTTTATTTTAGCACAGAAAAATTAATGCAAGCAGCACACATGCAGGGCATATGAGGGCGTGCACACACTCTAAGTGTTGCTACCGAGCCCTAAACCATGGGGGGGGGTGGGAATGCAGCCAGCCGACTGCTCTTCAAGATTTCTAGCTAGGCTTCTACTGGGTTTTGTGAAACCTAATCCCGCCCCCCCAAAAAAATAAATCAGTACAGTACAGCAGCCAAGGTAGAAGTTAGAACCACTGTAATTAAGGAGGTAAACTGCAACTAAAGTCTCTCTGCAGCTCCTCCTGGCAAAATAAATCAGACAATGTCTCTGGAGAAAATGCAAAAAGCCCCTGCAATGAAGGTATACTAGTTTCTCTCTGCAGCTCCTAGCAAAAAATATCACTACATCAGACGATTTATCCAGGAAAAAAACTCCCAGTGCTCCCACTACTACTAGGCACTAAAGACACAGGGTACTGAACATAAAAATAAATGTTTTGTGATGAAAATATTAGTTTTTTTGCAACTCCTAATCTCTGGTGACTCAGAGCTCTCTCCACTTTCCCCTATGATCTCTCCACCAGTTATGAGAGGCCCCTGAAATGAAGGTATACTTTCTCTGCACCTCCTAGCAAAAAAAAAAAAAACAGTACTTTGGATGATCTATCCACAAAAAAAAAAACTCCATCTGCTCCCATTAGTACTAGGCACTAAAAACACATGGTACAGAACAAAAAAATAAAGGTTTTGTGATGAAAATATTAGTTCTAGGGATGTGGACATGTTCAAGCCACACTTCTTGTTAGGTACCTGCCACTTTAAGATGTGCCGGAAAGTCTTCAGGCTAGCTCCTCCCACCCACCCAGGTGATAAAACCCTCGGCTCCGCCCCATGATGCCAGATCTTCCTTACCGCTTGGAAGCTCAGGTTCCCTCCTTAGCGCTCTTGCATCTATAGGCCTGGATCCTAAACCTTCGGTTTTACCAAAAATTTGTTTTGACGTTTACGCGACTTCAGTCTTCATCTTCCTTTGTGGTTGCGATGGACTCTAAATCCACTCCCGGCTTCCGTTGGTGCCCTTGTGGGCAGAAGATGTCTCAAACTGACCTGTGTAAGTCCTTTTCATCATCGGTTCTTGAAGACCGTGCTGCCCGACTCCATCTGAGGTGACCAGAAAAATGGTTTCTGCCGGTGAAGTCGAAGGAGGCCCATTGGGCGGTGTCCGTGGCGGCAGGCTCCAAGGGGGCAGCTTGATCAGTTAATCGCCCTTGACAAGGAGGTGGCCCAGGCCATGGGTTCATCATCCTCAGTGTCGGTGTTTATTCCACTTTCCTTGGACTCCTCCTACAATGCTTCCTTTTGGGAGCTTTGCTAGTCCCTCTCCACCAAGGGAGAGGGGCATTTAGGGACTCACTTCTCTCAGTCGAAAAAGAAGGACCCGAAAGGTAAGTCCCACCATCGACGTTCGTAGGAGTTGGAGAGATCTCGCTCCCCAGACCGTCCTCTATCGACTTCAGTCAAAGTTGCAGGCTTCTCGGTGTCCCCATCAGGCCAGCTGACCGAGACACCCATTGATGTGGTCGAGATCTTCCTCAACCCATTAGACGGGCTGTTGACTGGAGAGACGAAGCCCTTCTTCTTACCGTTCCCTCGTGCCTACCGAGGACTTGCCTCAGTCTCCCGAGTCAAGTCCCCGTCAAGGACCCCGAACCAGAGGATGTGTGGGTCTTTCCCATCCCTTCTTCGACCCACCATCGGTGACCAAGACAGTCTCGACCCTCTTCCATGTCGGGCAAGTCTCACCGACACCAGCAGTCTCAGTCTCGACATCATGGAAAGTGGCATCGCTGCTCATCCTCATCATCCTCGGAGGAGGAGCAGCTCCAGCGCAAGTTACGTCAGTGCTATGGGGATATGATGTGGCAGCAGCTGTTATTGGCCAGCAACAAGCCGACGCCGTCACTTTCCCTGGCAGTAAAGTGGCTGTCGCTCAAGCGGCCAAAGAAATCTCCTGCCCTTGGTTCCTTGGTCAAGGAGCCGACTCTGGTGCTGATTACTCAGCCAAAACCAGCTGCTGCACCCATTATGGTGGGAAACCCCACCTCCTCAGCCAAAGACTGGGGCCCTGGCCAAGGATTCTCGGTCGGGTCAGGGCTTGCCTCACAGGTTGTCGGTCACCCTCACCCCCTATCAGCCTTGGTGAGTGGAGGGTGGCTCAGGAGGTCGGCAGCTGTTTGTAGACTCCTCAGAATCTGATGACTCCTCTCTGTATTCCAGGCTCCTAGACCTGGAATCCTCCGCAGGTCTGTCTGTGGACGAGAGCCCATCCTCGTTCCTCAGTTTTCTTTGGCTTATCTCAGAATTTTTTTTATTTATTTTTATTTTTATTTAGCTTTTGTTGACCGGTAAGTGCACTAGACAAATCCTGCCTATTTTCAGGCACGACCCGGGGGAGGGGGATACAGATGAATGCCAACTGACCTTGAACCAGATTAAGCTGTTGGTGGTATTTTTATTGCATCTACTGGGATGCAGCTTGAACCTGCGCAGAAATGGGCCAGATATCCCCTCACAGAGATTTTGGACTGAGGGGATTCCTCTACGGAGGACTTTCCTGTGGCCAAGGCCATTGTTGGTCCAGCCTTGGAGTTGTGACAGTGGCCTGCCTCCTGTCCTGCACCTTCAGCCAGGATGGCCCACAATTATGCAGTCCTGACCAGTTCTTCCTCCGTTTTTTTGGAGCACCCCTCGGCTGAAGGGCTGGTGACTGATAGCATTTTCCAGTGATCTAGAAATGCCAGGGATGTAGAGAAGCCCCCGGACAAGGAGTCCAAAAAGCTGGACTACTCCGGGCACAAAGTTTATGCTGCCGCCTCCCGAGGCCTTTGACAGGCTAGCACAACTCTACTGATGGCACACTTTTCACACGCCCTTTTGGGGTCCCTGGATGAGGTGCTTCCTCATCTCCCAGCTGACCTTCAAATGACGGTCAAGCAGGTGCAGAATCAGGGAAGGGTGGTGGCCAACAACAGCTCCAGACTGCTCTGGACATCGGAGACTCTTGTGCCCAGTCAGTGGCAGCTGCAGTAGCCATGTGCCACAAAACTTGGCTGTGGATCTTGACCTTCACAGCAGATACCCAGCACAAGCTTGCAGATGTCCCCTTCTTGGGCACTGACTTGTTTGGGCCTGGGGTGGAGGGCCACCTCCAGCAGATCGAGAAGTCCAATGCCACCTTGGACTTGGTCACGTCTGCCCAGAAGGACAAAGGCTGCCAGCAACAGCATAAGCCCTTTCGCCCTTCCACTCCTGTGGCACGACCAGCCCAGCAGCACCAGCAGCAGGGCCAGCAGGCTCGTGCTTGGCACCCCAAGGCCAAGCCTGCTGCTTCCTCCAACAGGAAGCCTGGAGTGAAGGGTCCAGGTGGCTCCTTGGCCGGGCCCTTCCTCCAAGTCTGCCCAGTGATGGGTTGAGGGGTGCTGCCCCCAACCTCATTATTCCTCCCCTGGGTCCCCCTGTGGGGGGCCAGCTCAGCCACTTCCTTTCTGCCTGGTCTGCTATAACCATGGACCGTTGGGTGTTGGAAGTGGTTGACAGGGGTCTGCCTCTGGAATTCGAGCAGACCCCTCCCTTCTGAGCCAGCGCCCCTCAGGGGGCTACCGGTTCCGCAGCCTCTCTGTCAGCTCATTGAGCAGACATAGTCCTGCTCTTCCAAAAGGTGGTGATCAGCAAGGTGGTGGATCCTTCTCCATGCCCAGGGTTTGTGTCAAGGTATTTCCTGGTCCCAAAATGGACAGGGGGCTGGCGCCCCATTCTCAATCTGCACAACCTGATCAAGTTCCTAAGGCCACACACACCTTCAGGATGGTCACTCTGGCTTAGATTATACCATCCCTGGAACTAGGCATGTGGTTTTGTTCTGTGGATCTCCAGGACATGTTCTTTCATGTTCCAATCCGTCCGTCTCAGTGGCGATTCCTCCACTTCAGAGCAGAGGGATCCCTTTACGAGTTCCAGTCCATGCCCTTTAGCCTCTCTCCAGCTCCCAGGGTCTTCTCCAAATGCATGACAGTGGTGACAGCATTCCTGTGGCACTGAGGGGTCCAGGTGTACCCTTACATGGATGACTGGCTGATAGCAGCCCCTTCCAGGTTGGAGGTGGAGTGGTCCAGAGATCTGGCCCTCCAGGCCTGCTCCCAACTTGGCCTACTGATCAACAAGGCCAAATTGGAACTCATGCCATTGCAGGTGATTCAGTTCATTGGGGCAGAGCTCAACTCCCTTTGAGCCAGAGCCTGGCTCCTGGTGGACAGGGCCAAGGTCCTTTCCTCTTTTGCCCAATCATTTTGGGTTGGGCAGTTGCGCACTGCCCGGGACTTCCTGCACCTTCTGGGTCTCATGGCAGCCTGCACCAGCATGGTCCATTGGGCCCACTGGCATATGTGCCACCTGCAATGGGAGCTGGCCTGCCAGATGTCTCAGTGCTCCAATCCTCTGGATCAGCCAGTAACCATGACCCAGAGGATGTGGGATGGTCTGCAGTGGTGGTTTGTCCCAGTTGATCTGCAGGAGGGTATCCCGTTTGTCCACCCTGAGCCAATGGTCATCCTTACGACTGACACCTCCTTTATGGGTTGGGGTGCCCATCTGGGGGAGCTCAGGGCCCACAGCCTCTAGTCCCCTCAGGAGTCACAATGCCACATCAACCTGCTGGAGCTTCGAGCAGTACAGTTAGCCCTCGCCGACTTCGCTTCATTTGTTCGGGGTCAAGTGGTCCAGAGGTCAACACCACAACCATGAACTAGTGGTCTCTCTTGCCAGAGGTAGTTCAAGACCTGTTCTCCCACTGGGGCACCCCTCAGGTGGACCTGTTTGCCTCCTGGGAGAATGTGAAGCTGAGGCTGTTTCATGCTTGCCCCCCTCAGTGGGGCTCGCTGCAGGGGGATGCCTTCTCGAGGCCGTGGACCCCGGGCCTCTTCTACACCTTCCCTCCATTTCCCTTGATCCACAAGGTGCTTCTCAAGACAAAGAGGGACAAGGCACAGGTTATTCTGGTAGCCCCAGACTGGCCTCGCCAGTTCTGGTATCCAGATCTCCTCAGCCTCAACTTCAGGCTTTCAAGGCAGCTTCCAGCCCTCCCAGACCTGATCTAAAGCAGCAAGGGGAAGGTGTTCCATCCGGACCTTCAATCCCTGCACCTGGTGGCCTGGTTTCTGTGTGGCTAGAGTTCCAGGCCTTGGGTCTTCCCGACGAGGTCCTCAGCATCATTGAGGCATCCCGTAAGGAGTCGACCAAAAAACGTTATGCCTTTAAATGGAAGAGATTCTTCATTTGGTGTCAGGGAAAGGCATTGGACCCTTCATCCTGCCTATTGGCTAGCATTTTGGACTACCTGTGGTCCCTTTCTCAGCTAGGGCTTCAGTCTATGACCCTTAAGGTGCACCTGGCAGCCATCTCTGCTTACCGGGCGTGGGCAGGCAAACAGTTGGTGGCGCAGGAGAAAGTAGTCTGGTATTTTTTCAAAGGCTTAGATCACATATCCCCTCTGGTGCGAGAACCTCCACCTCCATGGGATCTACTGCTGGTATTGGCCAAGCTCATGGGCAAGCCATTTGAACTTATATACAGGTGCAATATCTCCCACCTGTCGTGGAAGACCACCTTCTTGGTGGCTATCATGTCAACCAGAAGGATGGAAGAGCTCCAGGTGCTTTCCATAGAGTCTCCTTATCTGGTCTTCCACAGGGACAAGGTTGTCCTTCACCCCCACCCGAAATTCCTTCCAAAGGTGATGTCAGAGTTTCACCTGAATCAGATGTTGACTCTGCCAGTGTTCTATCCCAATCACACCTCGGAGGCCGAATATAGGCTCCATACTCTGGACTCTAGAAGAGCACTCGCTTATTATAAGGAGCGGACAGCTGAGGTTTGGGGAGAGGTTCACCAGCTGTTTGTCACCTATGCTGAAGCTGCAACTGGCAGACCTGCAGCCAAGCGGATGATATGCAGGTGGGTCACCTCCTGCATAGATCTCTGCTATAGTGTAATGCCCCAAAGTTGGGGCATCCCAGAAAAACTAAAATCAATAAATAAATTAGGGGTTAACAGGTGCTCAGGGTACCTGCTGTGTAGGTGTAGGCAGCAGGGTACTATTGATAAGAGGCCCCTGAAAATAAAGATTCGCCTCCTTATAATGGGAAACTGTAAAATAATGTAGAAAAGTGCCCTGTGCACTTTACAGTATGGTCAAAAAGCAGATTTAATAGCGATATATGTCACAATGGCTTGGATGGAATGCTGTGCTGAGCTGCTCATGCACAGCATTCCAGTCCAAACACTCCAGAACCTGAGGGTTTGTTTTCAAAAGTTTAACAGTTTTTCTTGGTAGTTCCTGCTGGCTGTGGAGCAGAGAGGATGCAGATGGTTAAGGGAAACCTGTAGAGCTTACCTGTTGGTTGAAGCTGTTCCCCGAGGGCCAGTCTATGTGCCTGCTCTGGCTCCAGCCAGTGAAGCTTCAGCAGTATCTCCGTTGTGGTCCACGGTGCCATCAGGACACCAGAAGAAAGTGACTGGCCGTTTGCCACGGTTTGGGCTGTGTAGCCCCGTCGATTTATTATTTTGACCCCCCCGTGTTTGAAAAGTCGGCAGCCCTGCCAGCCGCATCACGCCGCTCATCCTGTTGGCCGTCTTAGGCCCCCCGGTTGTCCCCCCAGCTGCCTGCACTTTCCCTCCCACTGCCAGCATCCCGCCACCTTCCTGACAACACAGCAACCCTCGGAGGCAGTGAACCGTGGTCAGCAGCAGCACTAGAAGAGTGCTGACCGCCTGTTAAAGACTGTTTCTTCTGCTGAAGCGCATAAGGCGCTTAAAAAGAGCGGCCGCGCGCCGCAAGTGGAAGCGGGTCGTCAGGACCCAAAATTAATTATGCGTAGGGGAGGCGGGACTTAGCGACGCCCAAAGGAGGGGCCTACCATCGAAGCCTTTCTAGCGGTCTACTGAATATTCATTCTGGGGGCCGGAGTCTGACGGGGTCTCAAGGACTGAGTGGCAGCAACTCTTTTAGAGAGCTGGAGATTTAAAGGGGGCCTGCCACTTGAGGCACTTAAAGGGACACCAGGCCCAATTTAAGGTGGGGCACCAGGCCCAATAGAAAGTGGGGCACCAGGCCCAATTGGAAGTGGGGTACCAGACCCAATTTAAAGTGGTGCACCAGGCCCAATAGAAAGTGGGGCACCAGGCCCAATTCAAGGTGGGGCACCAGGCCCAATAGAAAGTGGGGCACCAGGCCCAATTCAAGTCTTGGTAGGGCGTCAGGCCCGAGGTAAACGTAGGGCATTAGGCTCGAGGTAAAGCTTGGTACTATAGGGAGGCCCCAGCCTAGCGTGATAGGGAAAGTCAGCTTAGTAGTACTAAAGGGAGGCCCCGGCCTAGCGTAATAGGGCAAGCCAGCCTAGTGGTACTATAGGGAGGCCCCAGCCTAGCGTAATAGGGAAAGCCAGCCTAGTGGTACTATAGGGAGGCCCCAGCCTAGCATAACAGGGCAAGACAGCCTAGTGGTACATAAGGGAGGATTCCTTAGCCATGACGTCCAGGAAGAGATCCTATTCAGGAAGACTCTACATTTAGGAACAGGGGTTCATCTAAGAGTGCTCAATTTGCCTATACTGTGAAGCTACTGTAACTACTGTACTGCTTATGCCATGGTTATTGCCCTAAGAATCTGAACTATTGCCCTAAGTACCTGAACTATTGTCCTAAGTATCTGAACTATTGCTCTGAGTACCTGAATTATTGTCCTAAGTATCTGAACTATTGCCCTAAGTACCTGAACTATTGCTTTAAAGTACCTAAACTATTGCCCTAAGTACCTGAACTATTGCTCTAAGTATCGGAACTATTGCTCTAAGCACCTGGACATTGGCCCTCATCAGTAATAATTACTCCTGAAGTTATAATGTGCCCTCCTTCAGCAAATTATTGTATCATTCCACAGTTCTCTGGGCATTTTTCGGTTATATGGTTACTACTGTATGAAGACAGTCTCAATCTTCTACCACACTGCAGTCCCATAGTGTGGTCTGTAACACCACGTACTCAGAATCAGTCTCTACTCAGAAGAAGACGTCCTCTCAACATTCTTCACTCCTGTGGGATCATCCATCAGCTCATCATGTCCGTCTGTGTAGTCCGCCGAAGTCGAGTCCATCGTCAGTCGTACAAGTCGTACCCTCCGTTTCTTGTTTTCACAGCTTGAAAGTATGTCCGCCGAAACGCATCATGACAGCCATGCCAGTGTCATTCCGTATGGTTCCTGTTCCAGATGTCCCAAAGTTGGTCGCCTTCACAGAAGAGAAGAGTGTGCTTATCCTGAGAGTTCTGTCTGCGCCTCCCTGGCCGCTCGCCGAAAGTCGAGTCCGTCAAGCCCAGTACGGGACGCATCCGCTGTTTCTTTGTTTTTGTGTTAGTTCCTGATCCTAGGATTGCAGAGTCAACCATCAGCTCTTCAGATTCTTATGGTTCCTGGTCCTGTCAGAGTTCCTTCCGAGTTTAGCTGGCCCTTGGAGTGCCGCAGCATCAGTCAGGTCGTGGTAGTCCTTCTTCGAATTCATCGCCACGCAGATCTTGATCTATCTTCATTCTTGGCAACCCTGGAAGTGGGTTTTGGCCGAGGAACCCTTTGTTTTCAGTGTGTTATCTCAGGAACCAGTTGCTCTGGTTCTTCATTCCGGCAGCCTTGGAGAGAGTGGTCTTTTGCCGAAGAAACATATGGTCTGTTTACCAAACCTCTCACCATCCCAGTGGCCTTAACTAGGTCTTTGCTGGGAATTGTGATTAGGGTTCTACAGTTCTGTTTTATTTTCCTTGTAGCTACCAATGGAGAATGACGGTGTACACAAACGACGCCGGATCCCTGGACTCTTGTAATATCTAGACTCTGATGGAAATGTGTGGTGATAATTACCTTAGTACAGTTCTGAGTGGCTTATGTCACCTGATCCTCATCTAAAAGTATCGAAGTGTAGAATAATTTCAGAATAAGAGTGGCAGTAGGCCTATAGTCTATTCTTGTGGTAATAATCTTAGTAGTTGTAGATAAAGTATTTCTCTGCTTATTGCCCTATTGTTCTCGGGCAACCCTTCCTCCCACTTGTGACTGTGTCTCTCTACCCTTGGTACAAAATAAACACCCTGCGGCCATTGAAGCACTAGGTTGACTCCTGCCTCTCCTTGTCTGGGTAACGGTTATCCTATCCACATAATTCAGACCTTGGTGCCTCGCTCATCTCTTTTCACCACCTTTAGACTGGAGCACTTCACAGAACACCTTTAGACCATCACACTAGGTTGGCAGGCATGAAGCCACCCAGAAGGATAAGAGCTCATTCAACCCGCCATACCGCTGCTTTGGTGGCTGCTTCTAGGAACGTCCCTATCCAGGAAATCTGCAGGTCTTCTACCTGGAAGTCAGCACATACCTTTATTTCCCATTACCACATTGATATAGAGTCATGCCAGGATGCTGGTTTTGGGACCTCAGTTCTCCAGTCCTTATTCCCCAAGTAAGTATAAGGGGGTGCTCGCCTTGCCTCCCTCCTCCCGGAGAACTGCTAGGAGTCTGCCAAGAAGTGTGGATTGAACAACATGTCCACATCCCTAGAAATACAGGTTACTCACCTGTAACAGGAGTTTTAGGAGTGGTAAATGTTGTTCATCCACACGATCCACCAGACCTCCCCGGCTTCGACACGCAACCTGGCTTCCAGCGGGCTAGATCTGGTGTCATGGGGTGGAGCCGAGGGTTTTACCACCCGGGTGGGAGAAGCCAGCTTGAAGACTTTCCGGCACATCTTAAAGCGGCAAGGTACCTGCCAAGAAGTGTGGATGAACAACATATACCACTCCTAGAACTCCTGTTACAGTTGAGTAACCTGTATTTTTTGCAACTCCTAATCTCTGCTGACACAGAGTTCTCTCCACTACGATCTCTCTCCACTATGCAGCAATGTTGAACTGTCATGTGGTCTAGCTTTGGCAAATGCTCAGTAATTGGCCAGCAAATCCTGTGAGATCTTGAAATCCTGCGGGACTGCCAAATACCGAATATCGCTGAATATCTGCGATATTCAGCTCCCGAATACCGAATACCATATTATTCGTGGTATTTGGGATTTAATATTCATTACTCGCACACCCCTAATTTGAATCTTAACTGGTCATTTTTTTCAAATGAGAGGCATCCTGCAGTTTTTTGTTTGTTTTGTTTTAACAGACACTGACTATCCAGATACTTTTTTTAAGCTGAAAGACAAGGTGCAATGTAGATTGTGATCCTCAAGTGTGACCCTGACATCAGTAGATCACTTTCAATATATCAGGTTGGGCTTGGTGCTGGCTCAACATAAGAGGCATTTATATGACTGCTTTACTTGTTAGCAAAGGGTAACATATTTTCTCTAATGGGTATATAAAATACTGCCTGACACAATGCTGCTGAACCCCAGATGTTGATTCAGCAAGTAACTGTCAGATAGGCTAGTTTGTAGGTGTTCCACATCTCTCTGCAATTTGTCATGCAGGGCAGAGTGATTTCTTTACATTGATGTCTAAAGGGTTTTACTCTTGAGGGGGAAAATACACACAGATGTTTGTTCTCAATGTCTCAGTGTAATCTGACTTTCAATATACACATAATGAAACAATGAAATGCGGTGCAGCTAACATGTCTGTAGTGATCTGAAGTGCAGACACATCAGGTTTAACACACATTGCAAGCTGAGGGAAAAGAAAACTGGTAGTTTTTTTCTGTTATTTGTGGTCAGTGAAGTATTCTAATCTGGTTTGCTTCACAGTCATCTGGTTTGTTAGCTGTGCTAATTTGGAAGTAGTACATGTCTTAGTTTCCAATGTATTTTCTGGTTCTTTTGGTTTCTGTGTGCGTGTTCATGTTTTCAGATATTGTTTTATGTAAAAATCCTTTTCTGGGGGAAGAGACTGCTATTTTTCCTTTACCTCAGCTTGCAATGTGTCTTAAACCTAATGTATCAGCAGTATAGACTAGAGACATGTTAGCAGCACCGTGCTTCATTCTGTTTCATTATGTGTATAGCGAAAGTTCAATTACATTGAGATAGTGAGAACAAACATATGCATGCATCTCCCCCTCAAGTGTAAAACTCTTACATAAATAGAAAGAAATCACTTTCCCCAACAGACAAATTGCAGAGAGACATGAAACACCTACAAACTAGTCTATCCGACAGCCACTTGCTGAGTTAACATCTAGGGTACAACAGCTTCATGTCCAGCAGTATTTTTTGGAAGGCAATGCCTGAAGTTCAATGGGTGGAGCAACTAACCACTCCCCCTGCTTGGGCCATGAAAGGCCACACCTTCTACTGTTTCCTTCAGCATTTTTCTCATTGCACCGGGAGGTTCAACCTCCACGCTGCCCCGCCATTTCTCTAGTTTGTGCTCCTTTTCTCCTGTCTCCATCTCATCTGCTGCTCCCTCCCCTGTGCCGCTTGTCTCACTTCTGTCTGTCTCATTCTCCCCCTCCTTCCTCCATTTGTCTGTTCCCCGCTTCCTTAGTTCTTTTTGCCATTTGTGCTGCAGCTCTCCTACTGTCCCTTCCGTTCCTCCTTCTCACTCTGCATTTTTGTTAGCTCCTGGGTGGCTGTGCTCTCCCTACTTCCCCGCTTGTTCTCCCCCCCCCATTGTTGTGGTGTTCTCTTTCTGTTCCTTCCCTGCTCTTTTGGGCTTTTCCCGCTCCTTTGCTCCTTGGAGCCACCGCTCCGTTTCTCCTACTACTTCCGGGTTTCTGACGTGGCTACATCTCCCGGCTTCTGTTGCTGTTGCTCCTCCCGCATGGGTTTGCTGGCTGGGATGTCTGCACTACTTTTTCCTATATTTTAACGGATGGTGGGTGTTGACCCAGCTCAGCTCCTACCAATGGCACTCACCTGCTCACCTGACCGTATTCAGTGACATGCTATTTCATACTGTCCTGCTGTCTTCTCTCCATCCTACTTGCATGAGGACCTCTCTCCATGCAGGTATTGCTCCTCTTACATCATCATGCCTGCGTATTCAATCTCTGGTAGGTCAGCCAGCTTGCAGCTCCTCTCCATCACTGACTTCCTCCTGCACGTCCTGTACTCTGTATTTGCCTTCTGTTTCCTCCATGTCTGTCAGCATGACTTTGGCCACCCGCACTTTGCCAGTATGTTTCTGATTTTGCTTGTCATATTCAACCACTGTGTTCTGTTTTGAGGCCCTGCCCTACCTTCCACATTTCTCTCCTCATATATTTCCTGTTATCCTAGTCCTCCCTGGAGGACTCATACCCTTGTATTCTCCTGAATCAAACCAGCACATTTCCTATCAATATATTTACTGTTGTCTTGGTCTTCCAACAAGACTTCCATATATTATCTCATTTAACATTCATTTTACCCAATCCAAGGTATGTAGGCCCAACTATAGCTGCTGGCATTGAATCAATTTATGTTACCTCCCTGTTTTAATCCCTGTCTCACTTTATATATCTTAATGTTTAATTAGCCATCTGGTGTCCTGATGACTAGTTCATAGCTTCTGTTTTTCCAGTGGCGGGGGACTGCACTATCGCAGCGGGCATTGTGGTTCCAGGCAGTGGAGCACCTTTATACATTTCATGTATTTACTCAGTCATTAGCTCCACCCAGCTTTCTATTGCTGCTCAGTCTAGCCCTCCTACTACTGCTTGATACAGCCCATGACACTACCAATACCTGTGCACATCCCAGCCTTTATGGCATTAATGAAATCCACATGGCATGTCTATTCCTTCTCGAACCTCACTTCTTCACACACTAGCTTTACACCTGCCTCCTTTCTCTCAATGGCCGCAGGCTTTGCCTGACTGTTACTATCTCTCCCACTTGTACAATATTCAAATCACTCCTAATTTGGCTTTTTAATGGACCTGGTTGACATGTACTCCCATGATTATAAATTGCTATCTGCCTTATCTGGACCCACATCAGGGTCCCCATTGCTCAATCTGACCTACATGAAGGTCTAATTATCATGATCGACTATCCAAGCCCAACCCATGTGTGGGTCCCATGCTACATCCTGACTTACTTCTCCCCACTTCGGAGACATGGCAACCATGCCCTTTACTTCCATGGCTCAGGGCTAGCCTGTAGCTGACAGTCTTGCTCTGCACGCCAGAAGTTCACATCTCAAAGCATGCGAAACTCAGAGTGGGGTCCTTCTCATCTGGCTCATGGTGGGAATGTCTTTGCTCCGGGTGGACCTTCAGTCATCAATCATACCGGCAGCTCCTGTAGATGTAGAATTTACAACTTCAGCTGTGAGGGGCAGGGCTGTCACAACCAGGGCCCCTTTAGCTGTCCGAGTGGGTTCAGAGGCACCCTTTAAGCTATTTCCCTACCATCGCCTCTAGTTCATCTGTTCTGTTCTTAGGCTCACATAGGCCGGCTGAGTGCCTTGGCAGTCAGTTCTCTCCTCCTTTGCTTTTGGGTGTCTAGTTCCAGAGACATCACTCACAACCCTTAAAAGCATTCCCGTTTGAAGGGAATAATGAGAGCTTCCTTCAAATTGGAATATTTTTCACTTCTTTTAATCAGGTCTGTAAATTGCAGTAGCAGAGCCGTCACTAAACAAACATCCTTAAGCCTGGAAGGAAGGTGACCTAGGCATTGGATCCTCAGAGGTTTCCTCCTCAAAGGGTTTTTTCCATTTCCTCCATGCCAATGGTCATAATACTTAGATAGGTTTAATAATTCCCTAGGTCATGTAGATAGGTTTTCACTGTTGGATGGAGATGGATGGTGGCCCCGGTAGCTATTCTATCTCTCCCTAGGAAGTCATGCCTCCGTGTCTTACATTCATACCCACAGTGAGTCACATTCATCCATCATTTTCTGCTATTCTACCTCAAGCTCCTGACTCTACAACATCTACTGACTTTTGTTCAGGTCCGTAATACAGAAAAGCAATCGGCACCTTACATGCTCCACTTGAAATTCTTTTTGGGCTCCTTCCTATGGCACCTTTAGCCAAGGGAATCATTCCCATGGCACCTTTAGGGGTGGAACCCTCCTCTAGGGTTCCTTGTCTTTGTACCCCTACAGGGTGGTATATCCCACTGATAGAGAGGCAAACAGCCAAAGACTTTTCCAAGTTGCAGAAGCATAACACCATACTCAGTTGCGTAAGCCCATTAAATTGGGAGGCAGTGCCTGAAGTTCAATGGGTGGAGCAACTAACCACTCCCCCTGCTCAGGCCATAAAAGGTCACACCTTCCACTGCTTTCTTCAGCTATTTTCTCATTGCCCCACCATCCTCCCATCCTCCCATCCTCCTCCTCCAGCAGCTCACCTCTCTGTTCCAGGGCTGCTTCCTAAGGTACCTTTAGCCAAGGGAATCATTTCTGTGGCACCTCAAGGGGTGGAACCCTCTTTTAGGGTTCCTTGTGTTCATAACCCTACAGGATGATATATCCCACCAATAGAGAGGCGAACAGTTAAAGACTTTTCCAAGTTGTACAAGCATATCACCATACTCAGTTGCGTATGTACAATGAAATATAGCTGTTAGAGAAAATATGTTACCCTTTTTCTATTATGGTAAAACAGAGTTATATAAATGCCTCCTATGTTGAGCCAGCACTTAGCCCAAGGAGGGGAGAGGAGGAGCTGCTAGCTAAAAAGTCGATCCTAATGTACAACTGGCAATACTTCATAGAGGGCCCAATTTCTTTCTTTCTTTTTTTTTCTTTTTTCCTTCAACTCGCCGTGATTGCACAGGGTCACACAACGAGGCTGGCCATTTGCCAGACAGCATGTGTTGTGGGGGGTGGGCACCTGGATCGCAATCATGGAGGCAGCGGCATGGAGAAAGGCAGCAATCACTGTGCAGGACAGCAGAGGTGTCGGGCTTTACAGGACACACATTTTGTACTGGGAAGGGCATCACCTGCTACCTAAAAAGGTGACTGCCTCTTGATGACTGCAGAGCCCACTGTGCAGCACAAGGATTTTGCCACAATGGCTGGTTCATCCACGGATTATGATTCAGAAAATGTGCTCCTTTTCAGGGGAAGGGAACTTACCTTTTACATACAGTTCTATGGATAATTAAATAGAGCACACACATACACCATTACAGACAGCTTAAGCACATGCTGAGTGAGAAATTGTTAAAACCCAGCATAGTGTGTGTGTGCCTGAATGTGGACCCAAGATTTAATTTGTGTAAAAATAGTAAATGAAACAACCTGATTATTCCACCTATGATGAAGCTAATGGCATGCCCCTTCGCTGCAAATGTTTGACTGCACTGAACATTTTTATGTTTGCTTGCACGCATGTGCAAGAAACATAGTGCCATCATCGGAGTTTTCAGAGGTGTGTCAGCCCTCTTCCAATTCAGTCAGTGTGTTTGCAGGCGAGGCCACAGTTCTTCAATGCCTGCTGGAGCTGTCTATGACAGCTCCAAAATGCAGTGGCATACAGTTGAAAGGGAGAGCTATGTTTCAGTGAGCAGCGATCAGATATCGCCTGCTCATGCGTGCTCCCCCTACACACACACACACACACACACACACACACGCTGCTGCACCCTCAACGCGACGCATTGTATAGCCGACGGGGTGCCCAATACCCGTCGGCTGTGTTGCACCCCTGAAACACAGTTTCATACAAGTGCTGGGCTACATTGTATAGCCAACGGGGTGCCCAACCCCATCATCTCCACTGTGCTCTCCTCAGTACAGGGTGCCACGCTGGGAGCCCACCTCAGCGTGGCAACAGATGCCATGGCTGACGGGTGCCCAACTCCTGTTGGCTCCATGCCCCCAGCCATCCTTCTGCCATGCTGGGAGCCCACCCCAGTATGGCAAATGTCCCGTGTCATCTTTTAAAACAAAAGAAACCTGTAAAGAAGAAAGCGGTCCCTGCAGTCTCCCTGCCCCCACAACCCCCACTCCACCCATGTGCACCTGCCTCCTTATTACCCTCACCCCATACTTACTCCGGAGTCTGGCGGATGATCTTCGGTGGACTGGGAACACGCCTGCACTTTCAAAGCCGACTGCTAACTGAGGAAATGCCGGTAAGCTGTATAATGGGATAGATAGGGTTTTTTTCAACTTTGTTGCATATCTCAGGCATTTTTTGGAATTTTTGCACCAAATTTTCAACATGGGGTTTTTGGGACCCTCCTCATGAATTCTTGCACTGTCATGGCGTTACTCGGGCCCGAAGGGTGATTTCGCAGCAACTGCATGAAATCACCTTTCTGGAATGATTAATGAAATGACACTGCCAGTGTTCATAAGGTGGGCTCTCAAAAAGCCTATTTTGAAAATTTGGTGGAAAAATTCCTAAAAATGACTGTTTTATGAGCATGCGTTGCGCAGTTCCTACGCACGCTCATAAGTTTGCGAATTTTCAATATTTTCACTCCAGATTTTCAACATTGCCATTTTATCACACCTTCTTATGAGCAGTACAGCTGTCATTTTTCACATCTCACCCAAAATGTGTTTCTGCCCATGTAGCGCACAATGGCACAGTTGGTGTGCGAAATCAATGTACGGGACACATTAAGAA
The DNA here is from genome assembly GCA_016271365.2 of Neoceratodus forsteri. Taxonomy (NCBI): domain Eukaryota; kingdom Metazoa; phylum Chordata; order Ceratodontiformes; family Ceratodontidae; genus Neoceratodus; species Neoceratodus forsteri. The sequence goes on from CM057455.1 coordinate 1,300,141,601, forward strand.
AATCACAGTGACACGGTTCATGAGTAGAGGTCTTAAAATGGCTATGTTGAAAATTTGGTGAAAAAATTCCTAAAATTGACTGTTTACGAGCATGCGTTGCACAGTTCCTACGCACGCTCGTAAGTTTGCGAAATTTCAATATTTTCACTCCAGATTTTCGACATTGCCATTTTACCACACCTTCTTATGAGCAGTACAGCTGTCATTTTTCACGTCTCACCCAAAATGTGTTTCTGCCCATGTAGTGCACAATGGCGCAGTTGGTGTGCAAAATCAATGTATGGGAAACGTTAAGAAAGTTACAGTGACACTGGTCATGAGCAGAGGTGTTAAAATGACTATATTGAAAATTTGGTGAAAAAAATCCCAAAAATGACTGTTTTAGGAGTGCGTGTTGCAGAGTTCCTATGCACGCTGGCAAGTTTGCGAATTTGTAATATTTGCACACCAGATTTTTAAAAGTGCCATTTTACCGCACTTCCTTATGAGTAGTACAGCTACCATTTTTCACATCTCGCCTAAAATGTGTTTCCGCACATGTAGCGCACAATGGTACAGTCGGTGTGTGAAAACAATGTTTGGGACAGATTAATAAAATCACAGTGACACTGGTCATGAGCAGAGGTCTTAAAATGGCTATGTTGAAAATTTGGTGACAAAACTCCATAAAATGACTGTGTTACGAGTGAGCATTGCGCAGTTTCCACGCACCCTCATAAGTTCATGAATTTGTAATATTTTCAGGCCAGATTTTCACCAGTGTCATTTTTCCACACCTCCTTATGAACAGTACAGCTGTCATTTTCCACAACATGGCCGATGTGTTTTCACACTTTCAGCACAGAAATGCGTGGTTGCTGTGGGAAATCATTGTTCGGGACAGATAAAGAAAATCACACTGACACTGTTCATGATTGGAGGTCCCAAAATGCGTGTTAACAATCTGCTGTAAAAAAATCCCCAAACTAGTTACATTACGGGTGTGCATTGCACAGTTTCTATGCACTCTTGTGACTTCACCAGTTTTTTTAAGATTTTCATAGCAGATTTTCAACATTGCCATTTTTTACACCTCCCATGAACAGTACTGTTGTCATTTTTCACATTCTGTTCGGAATGTGTTTTTGCACCTGTGGTGCCAAATGCCATAGTCACTGTGCAAAAGCAGTTTTCGATTAACAAACTGATATTGCCACTGTTCATGAGGTGGGAGTCACAAAAAAAACATGTTGAAAATTTGGTGTGAAAATACCAACGAATGCCTGAGGCGTTAGGGTTACCGACCATAACGCTCCACCCTGTAGAGAATGACAGGCATCAGGGGTGTGACTTGGGATTCTTGCCTGTCATGCTCATACCATTCCACCCTCACCCACACCCTGCAGCCAGTGAGAGGCATCAAGGTGTGCTTCAGACTCTTTGGGCCCAAACTTCACCCCATTCTCCTGTACCGCACCCATCTCACCTTATTTCCTGATGGAATGGGGTGCGCATAAGGGCCAAAGACCCCAAGGCACACCGTGATACTTGTCAGTGTCTGCAGGGTAGGGTGTGGTGAAATGGTGTGGTCGTTATGCCTGCCGACCCAAAGGCACACCCCAATGCCTGTCACTCTCTGCAGGGTGGTGGTGGGGTTGGCTTCAGTTCAATACTTCGCTGCCATTCCTATTATGCAGCTCTGTAACTTCTACACTACCAATGCCAATGCCAGCAAGCAAACATTCGGCATTGACAAATGCTTGTTATTACTTGGTCTGGCAGGATTCATGATAGCAGGTATGCAATTCCCCCAGCCCCCTCAAAAATAAAATAAGTGAAAATGTCTTCCTTACACATTCCAGTTTCTGGCAAATTGCAAATGCCTTGCTTGCTGTAACATATAAAGTAAATTGTAGGCCTTGCCTACAGCAATTTGCCATTGACCTAGTAACACAGTAGACAGCTACTCTATTTCTCCAATATCTAGTTTCCATTTCAGGGTCTTCTTCAAAGGCTAGAATAAAGCTGTGTGCTGTTCAATGAAATCCCCAACAGTAATTTAGTTAAGCACTGCAAATGTGACTCTTTCCATCCTGGATAATAAAATAATCTGGGCTTTTTTCCTAATAATTGTTCATTTGTTAAGGAAGGCTGTTCTAAGCTTGTACATGTCAAATTTTGTTAGCTCATCACTGTGCAACCAGACAGAAAACAAAGGTGCTCCTCCTCCTCCTTCCCCTCCTCGAATGACCAGGGAAAATACCCCATAATTTCCAGACTCACTACAAGGAAAATCCAATTGTAAATGAAGAGGCTCCCACCATGGAAATTGGACCTGCTGCTCTGGCCTCAGATTTCCTGCTGCTCCCGATCTCCTTTTTGAATCTTACCTAATTTGACTGTCTGCAGTGGTAACAATTCATTTTGATTTTCAGGTGACAGCACCCTTTCAGAGCTCCAGCAGGCATTTTCATGAATGAGTCCGAGTACACAGGAAGATGCCAGACCCCTGCTGCCTGCCTGTGTAACAACACATCAGAGTAACAAAGGAGCCTATCTGATTTACTGGCAGGCTGTGTGCTTTCTTATTTATTTGTGCCTCCAGGTAAGAGCTGTTGTGGGGGGGGGGGGCTGTTTCAGAGAGGCAGATGTAGCCAGGTGCAGACTCAGAGCGACTTTAGTCAACTGAGATGGCATAATGAGGGAGGGTCCGGAAAGGATTACATTTCTGTGAGCAGCATCAAAGCTTAGTCAGGGCTCACCTGACAGCGGTGTGTGTGTGTGTGGGGGAGGGTGGCTGATGGAACAGTAGGGTAGGATCAGATGTCTGCTCTGCCAGCAGTCATCCTAGCACAAGCTCACACTGACACATCCAGAAAGAGGGGGGGTGTCAGGACTGGATACCATTTGTATCTTAACATAAGCACAGTCCGCTCAGCAGAGATGGGAAAGGGTGAGGGTAGGGGTCAGATTTCCAGCAGTAGCATTCTAGAGAGATCAGTCAGCTCAGCTAAGACAGAGGGGGAAGGAGAGGGAGGGATTTCTTACTGCAGATAACTACATGACAGCACTGCATGCAGTGACCTGATGCGACCCAGTTCAATATTATTTTTTATGTTTTGCTGAGTCTGAGACCCACTGCAACCCTGCACACTTTCAGCCTGGATTTTGATGGAGAGAACCTTCCTATACTGTGCTGAGCTTTGGCAAAGGGCTCACGGTGGGGGGGGGTAGCAATTTTAGGCTAACACAAGCTCAGTCAGCTTAGCAGAGGGATGAGGTGAGGGGCCAGATTTCTAGCAGCAACATTCCAGTGAGATCAGTCAGCTTTGCTGAGACAGTGAGGGAATGATGGAGAGATTTCTTACAGCAGATAACTGCATGGAGGCACGATATGCAGGGACCTGGTGCGACCCAGTTCAATATAATTTTTTTCATTTTGCCACTTCTCAGACCCATTGTGACTCTGCATACTTTTTACCCTGGACTTTGGTGGAGAGCACCTTCCTGTACTGCCACTAAGCCTTGGCAAAGGGTTGGGGGAGGGAGTGTCAGGACGGGATAGCATTTTTATGGTAACACAAGCTCAGTCAGCTTAGCAGGGAGGGTGAGGGGTGGGGTACGATTTCTAACAGCAACAGTTGGCTTGGCTGAGACAACAGGGAAAGGAGAGGGAGAGACTTCTTAGAGCAGATAACTACATGAAAACACTACATGCATGGACCTGGTGTGACCCAGTTCAATATTATTATTATATTTTTATTTTGCCGCCTCTCAAATCCAGTGCGACTAAACAAGCTGGCAGAGATATAAATGAAAGTAGTAGTAGTCAATTTTATTATTGATCGGTTTAGACAAATCATTATAACATTAAGTACAATTTAAAAAAGGTGGATTAATTATGAATTCAAGCACCCACACACAATATAGAACATACAAAAACACAATAATGAAAATAATACATATTAAATACCACGAGTATAACAGTTAAACAGGTTATACAAGAGTCAGTTCAGTATTGTATCAATTTGATTCAAGTTAAGTTTCCATTTACAAGAATTCTAATTTAAATTTTGCTGCATGCTCTGAACGATCCACTGTTTGTACATTCTATTGCTGTTGAGTCCTTGTTTAATAAAACCAATAAATAAATGGACCCATAAAGATTTTTAACCATTTCCAGCAGGGGCATTCTGTCAGAACATAGATGTTACTACAACTAATCGCCTGATTTACAAGTATGGGATGCTCCATCAGTGCCTCTGCCTGTTAACAAACACACATAAAACTTTTCAGGTACTGTCTGGGGTCTACTCAGTCCTGTAGTCCTTACATGGATTAACTGCTACTTCACCCATAAGGATCCCACTATAAGCTGGCAGAACCAATATCTATGTGGAATCCTTTTACCACTAGGTGTCACTATACTATACTAAAATATGAGTACTAGTCCACCATGGCTACTAGGTAGACATTTCCTTTAGATCAGTCATGGTCCATAATTATAAAACTTGGGAGTTAGAGTCCTGAGAGGCTGTAGTGCCAGCAATAGCAAGAAAGGAACAGGTCCTGCCACAGAATACACATCTGGACCACTAGTCATTGTTTTACCCCGATATCCCCTACTAAGTACTTGTGAATGTAACTGGCAGTAGAACCTAAATAATACCTCCTCCCTGTTTCAGGCAAAATTATTAGGCCACTCCAGAGCAGGCATACTTACCCCGAGCAAAGAGGGAGAGCTCTTCAGGAAGTTACATCAGGATCAATTACTCAATGATCTGAATAAGATCAGAGCTTATTAATTATTTTAACCGAAAGCACTTGAAAGGTTTACCTACAGGAGTTCCATTAATAACAAGATATTCATTCACACCAATTACAAGAAATACCAATATAAGAAAAACAATATGAAAACATAATAACATCATAGTAAGCCACAAACCCCTTTACATTGTCCATTAACAGCTTTGTATTGTCTAACCCAATGGAATATTAAAGTGTCTGAAATTAACAGTTAATAGAATATGATCTTATATCTTTACATCAGCTTTTTTGGTTTTAAATAAACCATCATCTAAGACTCAGCACATGTCCTGCGCAGTGACAGCCCTGGCTTGAAAAAGAAACAGACCTAGTTCATGATGCAGAATGAGCCTGACAACCACAAAATTCCCCAAGTTATAATCTCTGTAAGGTCCAGTTTTATGACAGAGATCCTTAGGCTGGTTCAACAGCTCAACATCTCAATTTAGTTTAAACAGTTTAGAGCAATTGCCGATTCACAGGAGATGCCACCTCAGCCGACCACAGTGGCCAGTTAAGGATATACTGATAATATGATTAGCCAATCTGCAGCTTCACTGGTTCAAATTATTAATGAACCAAGAGTAGTTTATACACCTATAATCATGGTAAACCTTGTAAGTTTACATGAGCTCTGTTTATATCTCCTCATATGGGCATTTACAGTTTTCATTGAAGTCTCAAGAGCAAATAAATTCAGCTCCGAGAAAAGGAGTCCTACAGAGTAACACACAACCTTGACTTCAGAAAGACGACTCGATTAATCAACAAGAGTCAGGCTCCTCGAAAGAATTCCCCACCAAATAAGGCAATAAACTAGGCAGAATACCGCAGTGTGCTGTAAACAATGGCAAAGTCATGCTTAAAACGTTGATTTTAGATGTGCGTTTTATGCTGTGAAATTAAATGAATTCTTGTAGACAAAAAGAGATAACCATAACAGAAGATTATGTTCCACAGAAAAGGATATGTGCACCAGTGCTCAGAAATTGCTTCCACCACAAATTGCAAATTATCCCTGAACATTATCGTTTAAATCACTTTTACCAGCAGATAGATTCACTTTTGCTTTAGAGTCACTGTTTGCTTTACTGCAAGGAAACTCCAAGGAATCTCCTATTACCCTTTTCTGGGAGTCTATTGTATATCTCAAATGCCTTCTCAGATCCTGGAGCATTCCTCCAACCATCTGTACCCTCCTGCTCAGCCAGTACACACACCTGAGTGGAAGAAAAAAGACAAAAATGCTCTTCTGAGCATAGTAACTTCAGGCAATTTGTTTGAATAAGCCCTCCATAACCCCCTAGGCAAAGATGTTATATCTTGTTCAGGTGGCAGGAAGCCTTTCAGCACTCACAGTGCTCCAAATCACCTCGTCACAACAGGCATCTATATGCATCTTTTCCTTCTCAAAGGGGTCCTGTAGCTTGAATATGCTCCGAGATATAGGGCTCCCTTCCATGTTATGTTGCACCGTCTCTAAACGGTTAGCACGGCTTCACTGTATGCTCAAGGTCCAAAACAAAACTTTCAGCCCCAGACTAACAGGTGGCATAAACCACAACATCCTGAGCTCCAGTCCATGGCAATGCTACTTATTCTAACCATTTGCTCTCACAAACCCTCCAGTTCAGCGGGTGAGCCAACAAACGCCAAAGCTAATGGGAGGCTGTCATGAACATTAGGGCAAAGTCACTTTTAGGACTTCTAAACTTCAGAGAAGCACAAATTCAGGGCTATAGGTTAAAACAATATAAGTTTCATTTATAAAAACTTCACTGAAGCCTTTATTGCTCGGCGAGCAGAGAGCAGACACTGCGCAGTGGGGAGTGGAGCAGCACTGAGGCCATCTTGCCACTCCGACCCCTCCATAAATGAAAGTAAAAGAAATCTTCTTGTCTGCTCAGACTTGCAGCAGCTGGCATAGTAAAATGCACTTGTTTGAACTGAAGACTTAACTCACATAAGGTACTTGTTAAACATATGAAGACAAAGAGCTTTTGGCTAGAAAACACGGATCTTTTAACTTTTTTCCAAAGTGCAGCTTTTATATCTGATCTTGTCAGCGGGACTAATCACATAGTATTTTTTGCTTTTAGCCATTTCTGTTCATGGTAAATGCATTAAGCTGATCAGCTGTTTGCTGTGCAGCTTCATGCAAATCAAAGCACCGAAGAGCTCTCTGATTGGAGTGACTTCGGTCCTTTGAAGTACACAAAGTTTCCGCCCAACAAGCAGAGAGTGACATCATGACCTCAGTGCATGGTCACTGGTCTAGACTGCTGAGCCCCTGCTATTCTGAACTGCAGTGACCCCCCCCCCCCAAACAAAAATCCTGTTTTACTGGTCACAAAACGTCTGGTGTTCAGGTACATCAAACATGAAAAGTACCAAGATTTCAAGCTGAAAGGGACATCAGTTGATTTTCAGTAAGCATGTGACTGGGAGATAGATATAATTAGACACCAACAGAAAACAAACTACTGAAATTAAGTTGGGCTGGATCATGAGGAGTGAAGTAACCAAAGTAGGAGGGGTTAGGGTAGGGGTTGGGGACTGGAGAAATTGGATGGCTTGAACATGAAACAGGAATGGTATACTGTTGTTATAGTAATGCATTTACAGCTCAGTTACAGCAACTGCTGTAGAGCGATGGCAATTGGAGCAATAGGTGCTGTATGTCGATAGGTGCAATTGTCGACGGGTGTGTATTGTGTGTCCATTTCTGCTGTCAGTTGGGAGGGGAGTGTGTGTCCATTTCTGCTGTCAGTTGGGAGGGGTATGTGTCCATTTCTGCTGTTGTTCAGGAGGGGTGTGTGTCTGTTTCTGCTGTCAGTCAGGAGTGGTGTGTTGTGTCTGATTCTGCTGTCAGGAGGGATGGTAGTGCTGTGGGTTGCAGACATTCACTCTTCTCCACTGTATCTGCGATGTAGAGTTGATTATAATAATTAAGTGGGGTGTGGGGGTGCTTTGATAGGTGTTTAATTGTGTTTGTAGGTGTGTTGATGTGTCGTTGTTCTGCCATACTGTTGTAGGGGATGTCAGAGTACTTGCATTGCTGTAGGGGATGTCGGTGTACTTTTTGTCAAACCTGCTTGGTGGAACAAAGAGGAACAATGCAAAACAACTAGCAAAATACACTTCTTTAAAAAGAGTAAAATGCAGGCCATGCACAGCCAACCATGTGTTGCTGATGTGGCATCAGACCCCCCAAAAAAAAGTGGCCCACACTGACATTAGGTCACTTCATTTAGTTTGTTAGCCAGTAGTTTGATTCCCACTTCTGTTATAAAAATCAGCACAAAGTTGAATGGACTAGAGATACAGCATAGTGGTCACACAGTACAGCTTGCTCTTTGTTATTTAGGCAGAGTAACCCCAAGATTTCTGGGGTGGGGGAGTCCAAATGTGCTATATTTTTTTTAACAATTTAGGTTTGAGCCAGTAGTTTAAATCCCACTGCAGTTCTAAAAATCACCCTACAAATCAGAGGACTAAACATAGAGCAGAGTGGGCACACAATACAGTTTTCTGTTATTTAGGGAGATTAACTGCCCCCCCCAAGGATTCTCGGTTGGGGGGAGCCTAAGTGGGCTATCTCCTTTTACAGTTTAACAGACAGTGCTATCCCTCCCCCTTTGCTTAAAATAATTTCAATGCTATATTGTTAGGAACAGGGTCAAATTTTACATTGATAAATCACAGTGAGAAACACTAACACCTCAAAGCTGAAGGGAGGTTTGGGTCAGGTTTTAGCAGACTATTTCAGGTACTTGTAGGACTTTAAACACTGTCACCATACAGGTATCTCCCAACTGCTAACTAAATTGAGAGAAAACAGGGAGGAGTGGGTTTAATCTACTGATGCTGTTTAAACATATCTTTAAAGCCACAGTTTTATTAGCTTGTGTAACCCCCCCAGGTGGGGCTTACTAAGCTTGATTTCTGGTATTTGGTCCTGACAGCAGTGAGTCCCTGGTGTCCCTGAGCTGCTCCTGCTCACCCTTTTGAGCCTGTTTGCCCTGGGGTGTGGATGAGTTAAATAATTAATTAAAGTTATGCCACCTAGTGGCACAGCACCATTTGCACTGGGAAAGCTGCTGTCCTATCTTTATTGTCGCCTGTGTTGACAAAGAATCCATTCTGCTGTGTTCCGACTCCTGGGATCCCAAAACATGTGTAGGGGTTCGGATGCATCTCTTAGGAAACAAAGACGAATGTAAACTATGTAAATAAGTGTATAAGTGTTTTGTGTACACTGTTGTTTTAAGAACTGTTCCAACTGCTTCAGGGGTGTATTTCTGCCAGCCGCGGGTGGACTTACAGTAATGTTACAGTGCTAGTGACTGTCACATAAGGTCTCTGTTGGAGCCCATTCCTCATCCAGATAACAGTACAGAGAAGCAGCTATCACATTGTGGAACTGTGTTTGTTAAAAAAATTATTTATTTCTTTGTAAGATATCGGAATTACAATCCTTTGAGTCATAGATTCATTTCCAAAGGCTCCATGTCATAAAACATCATATATAACATACAATATACAGTTTCAGATACATACAAGATGTTTCCACATCATAATACATAATACATAAATCAGAAGGATATACAGTTACAGATACTTACAATATGTTACCACAGTATTGGGTGTTAAAACAGGCACAGTTTTGGTGTTATAACAGGCATAGTGCCATTGATTGAGCTGCATATAAGAGTACAGATGAGGTGGTGAGCGTAAGCAAGGTCTATACAGGATGTTAACTAGGCATGTATTTACATCACATTGCAGATACATATTATCAGGCACTATATTGTATGGAGCCGTCTAACAGTTAGACTTTGTCAATGAGCCTGCCTGTTAGTGTGCTGCAGCTGTTATGTTACTGGGCAATATAATAGCTGAGGCAAACTGGTAGTTGGGCTTTGATAGTGGGCATAGTTAGTTTCTACATATTTTTGTTTTGTGTAGCCACAGTGCCAGAGAGCTTCTGTTTTATTGCTGTGTGCATGTACGTGAGCGGGTATCTAGGAGGTGGTTTCTGAGGGCTGCTTTGAAAGCACTGAGTTTTGGCAGACTGGTGATAGACCCAGGTAGTGAGTTGAACCATGTTGGGGCCCTGATGGGGAAAGACCTCTGGGCTAGGGAGGTCCTCACCCATGGGATGGTTAGAGTGGGCTTATCAGTGCTACGAGTGGAGACAGTGGGGTGTATGGAATGGAGGGAGGCCGCAACTCCAGGTGGTGTTTGTCTGAGGATGGACTTTTTGGCCATGAGGCAGGATTGGTATAGTAGCCTTTCCTTGAAGTTGAGTATCTGTGTGAAGGAGTAAGGGGTGCAGGTGTGCACTGATTGATCAGCACCGGACAGGAGCCTACAAGCTTTATTGATGACCACTTTTATTTTGCTGATGGCCGTGGCATCCACAGTGGCGTAGACCAACAGGCCATAGTCGATTAGGGACATGACCAATGAGGTGATGGCTAGTTGGAGGGCTTCAGGTGGCAGGCAGTCTTTATGGCAGTATAGAAGGTCGATACGTGCATTAGTCACAGATGTGAGTGCATTGATGTGTGTATGGAAGGTGAGGGCTGGGTCAAAGGTTAGACCCAGGTATTCATATGAGGAAACCTGTTCAAGGTGGTGGAGGGAGTTGGAGATGATCTGCATGTGGATATAGTTTGTTTGCAGCAAGATGTTAAATTTGGGAATACTGTATGAATTGCTTATATATATGGATACCATCTTTGTGACACCTGACCCTGTTCTACCCAATCAGTGACTGAGGAGCTCTAAGGACTGTAGCTATGGCTCCTGGGTATGGGAGTGGACAGCATTCTGGCACCTTTGTTGACAGTCAGTCAGCCAATGAATAAAGATAATGCATATTAATCTCTGTGATGGACAGTTGAATTGTTCAATGTGAAGTGATTTATTCCTCCCTGAGATGTTCTGGGGAGAAGACTGCTTGCAGCAGATCATTAGAGAGGTTCTCTGAGGAAAGAGGGGAGTAGTAGTGAGTGAGAGAGAGAGAGAGATCTTGATAGTCAGCCCAATGCTTCCACTGCCACCAACAGGGAGACTTGCTAAAATCTTGCATTGACTGGAAGAGCCAGTATTCCATTTTCCAGTGGAAAAGAGATCATTTGGTAACATGAGAAAAGTCCTCAGTCATTGTGGGGGCTGGGACTGAGTTTCCAAAGTTTTAAGTGTGTTCTAGTGATTGGAACCTGTGTCGGGAGAAGCCCACTGAGTTCCTGCTGCCTGGGAGGCCAGAAAGTGTCAAGGATTGCTGCCCAAGAGTGTGGAGATCCTGCCGAGAGACTGTTTGCCTTGTAAGCCTGTGTGTACATCTGATCTGCCACCAAGGAGTTGTGCCTGCTGCCTGCAGAAAGTGAGAGACTGTGTGAATCCAAGTTTAGGAAAAGATTTCATGCTAATAATGACAGAATTAAAATTTGGGTGAGCAGGTAGGGAGTTCAGGGATGGGAGTCCAGGAAAGGAGAACAAGAAATACAGGGAAGGGGAAACAGGACAGGGCACTGGGGCACACACAGAGACAGAGAGCACAGACTCGGTTATGGTCTTTGGAGGCTCCATCATAAAGGGAGTCCACTGGCTGAGAAAGGGGGTGGCCTATAAAAGGAGGTCGGTCTTCTGCAAGCCAGGCATGTAGGCAAGAAGGGCATTACCAAGAATAAGGGAGTGTATTAGGTTGCTGGGAGGTAAGCCACACCTAGTCCTGCACCTCAGGACAAATGATCTGGTGGGGGAAGATGCTGAGGAAGTACAGAGCAGGTTCAGGGAGCTAGCCAGGGGTTGTAAGGAGGAGGTTAGCTCTGTGGCATTCTGGGAGGTCTTACCTGTTCCCTGTGCTGCAACTGCTGGACAGCTGAGAATAAAGGACTTCAACCATTGGTTAAGGGGCTATTGCAAAATGGAGGGTTACACATGCTTAGGGGAGTGGGGGGACACTTGGGCAGGGGAGAACCTTTACTCAAATGACAGACTACATATAAATGAAAGGGGAGCTAGTGTGTTAAGGGGAAAGTTACAAGGTAATATAGACAGGGTCCTGGGAAAGGATTTAAACTAAGAGAGGGGGCATAAGAAACTAGGGAAGAGGTGGAGGAAGAATCTAAAGGGTCTTGCCTAGTTAACATTCCCCCGCAAGAGGGGTCAGGTGGTATAGGGGAGAAAGAGACTGAGTGGGGGGGTAGTTGGTGGAAGGGTATTCTGACAAATGCTAGGAGCATGAAAAATAAAATGGGGGAATGGGAAGTGGTAATACAAGGTATTGCCTTTTTAGAAAGGACAGGATGGGGAAAAGAGGGGGTGAGGTGGCTCTATATGTAAAGGATGAGATAAAGGCAATGGCGGTGCAGAAAAGTCCAGGAATGGTGGTGGTCCTCTGGGTCACGTTGGCCAAGAGGTCTGGTGAGGCAATTCGTCTGGGAGTGGTTTGCAGACTGCCAAATCAAGGGGAGGAAGCTGACAAGAGTTAGTGAAAGAGGTACAAAGGATGGCAGGCAAAGGGGAACTTCTGTTGTTAGGGGATTTTAATCTTCGTGATGTAAACTGGGGGATTCCATCAGCAACATTGGTAAGAAGTAAGGTGGTACTGGAATCAATATAGGAGGCGCTTCTACAACAGCTAGTCAGAGAACCAACCGGGGGGGCTACTTTGGACCTTATACTGACAAATGGGGACAGTGTAGAGGAGGTTGCAGTGGGGGAAAATCTAGGGACAGGCGACCGCAGAACAGTTAGGTTTAGGCTTAGGATGGGGACAGAAGTGAGTCAAACCACCACTAAAGTACTGGACTTCCGGTGGGCGGATTTCAAGAAAATGAGGGAAATTTTCAAGGAAGAAATGGAAGGCAAGAAAAAGCTGGGGGATGTGGAAAAACTGTGGGAAGCAATTAAGTGAGGAATTCTGAGGGGCGATTGATCTGTGCATTAGTAAGGTGGGCACGAAAAAAAGAGGAAGACGGCCACTTTGGTTCTCTAGGAAGGTAACAAGAGCAATGGGGGAGAAAACGAAAGCTTTCAAGGCATACAAAAATACACAAGGATTGGAGAAAAGGGAGGTATACAGGGAAAACCCAAGGGTGGTAGGGCAGACAGTTAGGAGGACGAAGGCAGATGCAGAAGAGAAGGTAGCAAGTGAGGCAAGTAGGGGAGACAAATAGTTCTTCTGGTATATTAGTGAAAGAAGAAAGAACAAGCAGGGGATAATGGGACTAAGGGGGGAGAGGGGAGCTCTGATTGAGAAGGATGAAGAAAAAGCAGACTTGTTAAATAGGTACTTTAGCTCAGTTTTTACGATCGAAAAAGACAGAAAGGGACCTGATCTGTGGGTAAAGGGAATGGAGGATAGGGAGGTGGACATAAGTCCTTTCAAGGAGAGCAGGGTATTGGAGGAATTGGGTAAATTAAAGGTGGACAAGGTAATGGGCCCAGATGCGCTACATCCCAGGGTACTTCGTGAGATTAGGGAAGAGCTGGTGGCACCACTAATGAGGCCATTTAACTTATCTTTAGACACTGGGAGAGTTCCAGGGGATTGGAAAATGGCAACTGTGGTGTCTTTGCACAAGAGTGGAGGAAAGGAGAAGCTAAGTAACTATTGGCCAGTCAGTCTTTCCTCAGTGATGGGTAACCTGATGGAGGCACTCCTAAAAGAAAGATTAGTACAGTACCTGGCAGGGGGTAAAATGCAGAATGACAGTCAACACAGGTTCACAGAGGGGAGGTCATGCCAGACAAACTTGATCGAATTCTTTGATTGGATGATGGGAGTGTGTGATTGGAGGGGTGGGGTAGACGAGGCCCATCTGGACTTCAGTAAAGCCTTTGACATTGTCCCTCACAGGAGGCTAGTGAGCAAGTTGGGCAGCTTAGGAGTAGGGAGGAAAGTAACAAACTGGGTGGAAAACTGGCTTAAGGCAGCGTTCAAAGGGTGGTTGTCAATGAGGCTCACTCCAGGGAGGAAAGGATGACAAGTGGGGTACCCGGGGGAATGAAGGAAGATCTGTTAAAGCAGGAGGGTTGTTCAGAGAGAAGGCAATTGAGCTTCAATGCAAAGAAATGCAAAATGCTGCACATAGGACACGGGAATACAAAGGCCAATTACACACTGGGAGGGGAAGGGATTGAGATAACGGAGCAGGAGGGGGTTCTGGGGATTATCATATTAGATGACCTAAAGGTGGAAAACCAGCGCAACAGGATGATGGGAAAGACAAATGAATGCTGGCATGTACTGTATAGGGAGGAGTATTAACAGTAGGAGAAGAAAGATGATCATGCCCCATACGGGTCCATGGTTCACCCACATCTGGAGTATGGAGTACAGTTCTGGAGGCCCCACCTTCAAGGGGACATGGACAGGGTGGAAAATGTCAAGAGAAGAGTGACCAAAATGGTGTAGGGCATGTACAGGAGGACAAATGAAGAAAGGATGGAGGAACTTGACCTGTATCCTCTAGAGACAAGGAGAGAGAGTGGATATATGATCTAAACTTTTAAATATCTAAAGAGAATAAACAAGATAAGAGAAGGGAGCATCTTCAGGATGAAAGAATACTCCAAAATTAGAGCGACACAGCGTGAAGCTAGAGGGGGGTAATTCAAAGGAAATGTGAGGGACACTACTTCACTGAAAGGGTGGTGGGTCCCTAGAACAGGCTGCCAGAAGGGGTGGTGGGGGTAAAATCAGTGGAGGAGTTCTAGAAGGCATGGAATGACTACATGGGCTTAAACAAGAAATGGAAGGTAATGCACCCAGAGGGTAACAAAGGGACTGGAATCTATACTGGGGGGGGCTGCAAAAGTGGGGAATAAGGGAGGGATCAGTGAAACCTATGTGAGAGGGGAAGGTGCAGACTGGATGGGCCGATGGGTCCTTTTCTGCCGACATATTTCTGTTTCGATGTTTCTAATCAGGACGGTCTGGGGAATCAGCCCGGTATTGTCACTGCTAAGCACTACTAATCACTTGCTCCTTGGAAATGGAAGTCTTGACATGTGGGGTAGGTGTGTGTCCCTGGTCTCCTGGACTGGGCTCATCCAGCTTCCACAGAACCATGACCTGAAGGTGACAAGCTGCAGGAGCCTGCATCAACCTGTAGTTTACAAGCTGCTTGACGTCAACTTCAGCCAGGTCATCTCCCAACCAGCTTTGCTTGTAGAGGCCTCAGTTCAGCTGAGATAGACTGCATCTGTTGACACTGTCAGACCCAGTCAAGTTAAAACTTCAGAATCATGAGTAACCACACAGCCTGCCCTTATCTGGAAAGAAACCACAATTATTTAGGGTTGCTATTTAAATTCCAAGTGCATCAATGCCGGCCAGCCCACGGCAAAGTGCATGCCTGCATTTCTGTCTGGGTACCCCATTAGACTCTAGGGGATACTGGTACCAGTAGGGAGGCAGGTTCATTAATGGTGCTGCTGTTGGGGGGGGTAGGTGCAGTTACTGTTATGGTCTATGCATATTGCCAATTCATTACTTGTTATATTTGTTTTCTTTCTGTATTTTCCATTCCCCTTCCCCAATAATAAAGAGTCACTGTTTGCTTGCAGCACAGTATTGCATTTGTATATGGTGGGTAGATACCACATCCCAGGGGTCTGTACCATTGAAACAACTGTCCCACTACATTTTACTCTGGGTGGAAGCACCACATTATTTTCCATCTGGGAAAGAACCACCCTCTTACCATTAAAACAGAGCCCGGCCTCTCAGCCTGGTTGGAACTCAACAGGCAGGGGTAGTAGCCCACAGTTCCACGGTGCCCGGGTTACACTTGTCAGTTCAGGGAACCAGCAAAACTGCAGATAAATATAGATTCCTTTTTGTGCTCATAACGCTGTACCATGCTACTCCACATGTTCCATCTGCTGTCTGGCTCAAGAGATAAGCTGTTACAGATGCTCTGCCAAGTCTGGTCATCTACACGTAGTTGTATACACAGTTTCCAATCATCCAAAGTGCCTGAAAGAGTAAGACCTCCATCAGATACCTGTGTTCTCTGATGCTGCCTGGTGAAGTCTCCAGTCAGGTCTGTCCACTTCCACAGTGACTGAAATAGTCTTCTAAATATGGGAAAAGTGCCAAAAATGGCCCAAAGTTGCAGTGTGTATTTGTGTTGGATGGGCTTGAAAAGCCCACCCATCTACCCACATCCAGACCCTTGGCCAAACAGCTGTCTAGCGCATTGTTTCCCACACCTAGTTCATGCCCCAATGCCACTCATTACCACAGGTAGGCAGCAAGTTACACATTGACTGGAAGCAGCAGATAAGCAGCATGTTTCAGGATAACAGTGTGGCAAGGATAGGGACTGGGAAAAACAGTGTGAGCAGTGTAGCAAAGAAAGAAGCAGGTAAAATGGCAGAGGCACAGGAAAAAAGGATGCCCATGTGATAATATTTTGTATGCAGTAGCATACACTGCATATGTCTGCCAGCGTCAGTGCACTCCCTCTTTGACTAGGTCCTCTTCTCTCATCCCTACCATATTGTTGAAACTGGTACTCTTCCTGACACACTAAGTGATCACAGAATGTCTGCTGTGTTCATGAGCTCCACCTCTTAAATTCCTCTCTCCCGAAGTACATCTGGTGCTAGTTATTCAGGTTTCATGACCTGGCCTCCCTGTTATAATCTTTGCAACACTAGCTGCTGCAGGTTCCCATCTCTATTTTCATTGACATGGATGAACCCCTTTCTTGATTCCAATCCAAATTCATTGCTGTCTGGGAGAAACACTCCTGGATATACTATGTCATCTGGAAACTCGGTATCCTGACGCAAAGGATGCCAAGACCAGATAAACGAAATACAGAATCCCAACAGCACCACTGCGTCGACCTAATGTTGAGCAACACGGCAACAAATGCCATTTTTTTTAAATGCGGGGGCTGTGCTCCCCATACCCCCTTGTGGGGGCTTTGACCCCCACACCCGCTGTAACTAAATAAACTAACTCCAAGAGGGAACAGACCCTGGAGTTAAAAATTAACAGTTACGGGGGGCCAAAGTATGTGGCCAGACCAGTCCAGAACCCGGGTCTTACAGTGCATGTTGGCTGAGCTGCCTGTGCTCCAGCTCTCCACACCATGGGGGCAACTCGGCCAGTTTCCAGATCTGACAGTGTTTTCAGGGGTAAGGTAGCAAGCCATCACATCCGCTACCTTATCTCGTCCTGTAACACCATCAGGCATGTCTCCGTCAGCACAATCGCTATCGGGACACTGCACCTGTGAGGCAATAGTGCCCAGGCAGGTGCGTGTCGAGATAGTGAGCCACAGGACATCATAAGAGTACCACACTCCTTCTCCCATGGAGGCCATGTATTTAAGGTTCCCACCTTTCCTGGATCTCCATAGACCTGAACTGCTTCCAAAAAACCTCAAGATTCTGCATGGTACCAGCGTATTGCCTCTGGCTTCCTGGAGGACTTATTGTGGTGCAGTCAGCTGTTCAATGCAAGTGCAAAGGTCATTAGGGAAGTCAAGTTATATTATTTTTCCACAAACCTCCAGAATAACCATAAGTCGCTATCCAAATTCTAGAAAGGGATTCACTCAGTTTTTGAGAACCCTCCCCAATCAACTCCCTCAGTCCTAAAGCTAGGGAGTTCTCCTATTCTTTACAATTCTTAGGTTGCCTCCTCTTTCAATTACTTCTTTCCTTTCTGTACCCTCTCACTACTCCCTGCACTCCCTCCAGCCCATGGAATCATGGATGGATCTGGGACTGTTCCAGTCTTCCATCTTTGTCAACCTTGTTATGGCTTTCAGCACTGTTTTCCCTCCTGTCTTGCTTGACAGACTAGCAGGGACTGGTCTTTCTGACTTTTTTATCTGATGGTTTCTGCTCCTACCTGTCTGATAGACACCAGTTGGTCCAAGTAGACAATGGCTTACCCCCATCCTGGACCCATTCCTATTCTTCATTATTTTTAGTGACCTCCTCCGTGTCTCTGTGCAAATACACATGTATGAATAATACACTGTACTATATACCACTAGTGCCTTGCCCCCCCCCACACACACACACACACACTGGAAGTGGCTTTGCAGCATGACATTTACATTGTCCAGCTCAGGTTTCACTCTAACCAACTGTCTCTCAATGCCAGAAATAATGGTCACAATGACCTTTGGCAGAAACAGTGATTCACTAGTTTCCACAATACCCCAGTCTTTTTTTTTATTCAGTATGCTTTATTGAAGTTTCCATAACCAGTACATAGTCACAAATGGAGGGATAACAAGAAACATCAGATACAGGATAAATAGAGCCCTCCTTAGGTAACATCAGATAATATCCACCACTACAACCCCCTCCCCATTTTCCCTCCCTACCTGTCCCTGACCCCCTCCCCA
Organism: Neoceratodus forsteri; assembly: GCA_016271365.2. Lineage (NCBI taxonomy): Eukaryota > Metazoa > Chordata > Ceratodontiformes > Ceratodontidae > Neoceratodus > Neoceratodus forsteri. Next base: position 1,300,159,780 of record CM057455.1, read on the forward strand.
ATCCTCCCCTATATCCCAATTCTAAATTTAGTCTAAGGGAAGGAGAAGTATAATGTGCTTTAGATTTTCATGATGGGATGCCAAGTTCCCTTGACTTGCATATACCTCACTTAATATCCATTAGTAGTAAACCAAGTATATTCACTATGTTCATGATGAGTGAAATCCTGGGTAGGAGCGGGTCAAAAGACAAGATGAAAGCCTGAATCCTGTTGTTGAGGAATGCAGTATAAAGTGTGGAGTTCCCCCCATCTCTTGTTATAGGTGAACATTTTGTTTCTTAGACTGGCTATCATTCTTTCCAGATGAAGGTTGACTAGCAATTCATTCAGCCATTATGAGTTTGGTATAGTTGATTGGTCTTTCCAATGATGTAGTACCACACGTTTGACAGAATGGGAAATAAGAGACATATAGTATCTCTGCTCCTTCACATTGATCTGTGAATAATCTCCAACTAAGCAAATCTCAAAGAGTAAACAGTGCCTCCAAGCCTAAGAGATCTATTTTGGTTTGGATATCATCCCAAAGGGGGCAATTCTGGGGCACTCCCAAAAGACATGCCTAAGGGTCATTGGTGCCAGCCCACATCTAACACATCTTGGGTCAGCTATCTTCCCCATCCCTGCTAATTTAGTCGGGGTGAAGTAGATGTTATGCAGGATGTAAAGTTGCATTAGGCGAAGTCTGTCATTGGAAGAATAAATATAGATGTTCTGCTATATTCTGTCCCACTTAAATTCCCTAGTGGGGAACTTGGAGGACCAATATGTGGAGTGCCCTTGTACCTCAGGGTGAATTAGGGAATAAAGGATGGAGGCAAATTGGGAAACTGGGTGTGGTTGCCAGGCTATGCTATGAAAGTTGCTGAAAAGGTCACTTTGGTCAATTGTCCAAGGACCCAGTCCAAACCAAGTAACCAACAGGTGCCAGATTTTATAAATTTGGAAAGTCCTATTGATTGGAAGGTGGAGTTGGGTTAAGAGCTCTGGGGTAGTTCTGATCTTCCCCTGGATAACCAGGTTAGAGATCTTAAGGTCTACATTAGGTGACAGGTCTTTGACAGTTAACATTCGCCCCCCCAATCTTGAAGTCGGGGTTAGAATACAACAGTTGAGAGATGTCTCTCAGGTTGTCATACTTGAGAGCTTTACACAGCTGAGAGTGAACTTTGATGGACATATGTATCAGGTTATTCTGGAAAACCTGAGGTACCTTTTTGGGATCCAGAAAGAGGAGGCTAAGTGGGGAGATACCTGAACCCGCAATTATATGGCGTTCTATCTGGAGCCACAAAGGAGTGTATGAAGGTTCTACATCCAGAGGTGAGGGAGTTACCCAGCAAAGGTATTTTGCCATGTGGCTCACTAGATAATAATGGTAAAAATTGGGTAGTTTGAGCCCACCACACTGCTTAGGGGCTTCTAGACATATGTAGGATCATCTCAGAGTTTTTTTCAGACCAAAGAAAATCAGACATTGTACTGTGGAGTTTCTTAAACCAGATTTGAGAGAGGTGAAAATTTAACATATTTAGGGAGTAAAAAACATGGGGAAGAATGTTCATTTTAATAACATTAATTCTGCCCTGAAGGGAAAGGTAGAGCGGAGACCATCTGTCGAGGTCTTGACAAATAGTCAAGAGTAGGGTGTCTAGATTAAGTCTTTTCATTTGAACCATATTAGAGGATAAGGTGATGCCCAGGTATTTAATTTGGGAGGCCCAGGCTAGATGTAAGTACTAATATCAGAGCGAAAGATCTGGGAATTTAGTGACATGACTGTTGATTTCTCCCTATTCAGTTTATAATTAGAGAAGGTACCGTAGTTCTCAATGATTGATAGAGCTGTAGGTATTGTGGACACTGGGTCTGCTATATGGAGGAGAATATCATCCACGTAAGCAGATAGCTGGAGATCCAGTTCACTAACCCGAATACCTTTAATATCAGGAGAAGTATTAAGCTGGTATAACTGTGGCTAAACAGTAATGGGGAAAGTGGGCACCCCTGAGTTAAGGGGAAACGGAGCAGAGAGTACCCCATTGCAGTACACCTTAGTAGTAGGATGGGAGTAGAGGACTTTAATCCATTGGATAAAGGTCCTAGGAATCCAAATTTCTCCTGAAATGCGAGCAGAAAAGGCTAACTAGCTCTATCAGTTGCCTTCTCTGCATCCAGGAACACCAATGCCATGGGTTGTGGTGCATCCCTGGACACGGAGAAGACATGGAAGAGCTTCCTTAAGTGGTCTGAGGAAGAACGACCTTTAACAAATCAAACTTGTTCCAGACAAATTAAGTCTGTCCATACACTTGACAGTCGTGCGGCCAATATTTTGGCAAATAGTTTGATGTCATAGTTCATAAGAGAGATTGGACGATAGTTAGTGACTCTATTTTTAGGTTTGATTTGGGTAATAGTACAATAAGTGCTTCCAGTAATGAGGTGTCAGTGAGACCAAAGTCGCAGAGGTAAGTAAAGAGCTGGACCAACAAAGGCAATAATTCTTTCTCAAAGGTTTTATAGAATTTAGGCGGGAAGCCATCTGGTCCGGGAGCCTTGTCCTGTGGGAGCTAACAGATGGCCTCCATGATTTCCTGCTGTGTTATTCTGCATGATAAAACATTTTGTTGCATTTGTGTTAAGGAAGGGAGAGGAAGGCTTGCCAGATAAGAATGCATGTCCTCCGGCTGGGGTGCCTGTGTAGGTGCCCCATATAGTTGTCTGTAGTAAGTTTCAAATTCCTGAGTAATTTCTTTAGGAGTGGTAAGGAGAGAGTCATTCGTTAGGGAATTAAGGGCAATCACTATTCTAGATTCCTCCTCCTGCTGTTTAAGTCTTAGGGCAAGGAGGTGGCTTTCTTTGTCTCCTTGGTCTACGTAGCAGGCTTGGGTTTTGAATAGGGCATATTGGGCTTGTTCTCTTAAGGTCTCCATATATTGGTTCCTTAGGAGAGACAGTTGCATTAGAATATCATCGGTGGGTTTTGTGGTAGTGTTTCTTCTATAGACGTGATTTGAGTAAGGGGAGAGGCTGAAAGCACTTCTCTTTTGCATTTCCTAGTAGCAGCTAGCCAGATAAATTCTCCCCTCAGGACACATTTTAGTGAGCACCACAGTTTATCTATTTCCGGGATGGATCCAATGTTGTGGGAAATGAACCGTGAGATAGTGCCTTTAATTTTATCTATTGCCACCTTCTCTTGCAGTATCTGCAAGTTTAGTTTGCATATGTTTTCCTTATAGGTGTTAGATGGCAATGACCCCTGTAGCCAAACTGGGGAGTGAGCTAAGAGAGTTCTTGGAACTATCCCACAACCAATGAGGCCAGAAAGAACTGCATTGTTAACTATAGAGTAGTCAATGCGAGAGAGGGATTTGTGGAAGGATGAGTAGAATGTGAATTCTCAAGTGAAAGGATTGAGTAGGCACCAAGGGTCATTGAAACTGAATGATGCCATGAAGTGGTGGAGAGGTTTTTGAGCAGGGGATAGGCCTTTGTCTCTGTCTGAGGATTTGTCCAGCTTAGGGGTGTGAACAAGGTTCCAGTCTCCTGCTAGTATGACAGAGAGTCTAGAGAATGTCTAGGAAAACTTAGCGGGCTGTGAAAAATTCTGGAGAGTCCCTGTTAGGGCCATAAATTGATCCCAATAGGACTTCAGTATGGATTAGCAAGCCCGTTAGCAGAATATATCTACCATGTGGATCAGAAATGCATTGCAGCCGTTGAACTTGAACTCCCTTTGCTATTAATATTGCCACTCCCCTTTGTGAGGTGGTATTATCAGCTGTGTATACCTGACCAATCTGGCAGCGTCTGAATAGAGCCCCTTCAGATTCTAGTAAATGGGTTTTCTGGAGGAAAGCTATTCAGCATTGCAGCGTATTTAGATGCTTCAGGATCTGGTATCTTTTGACCCTACTTCGGGCCCCTTTAACATTCCAAAATATATATCTCATAGAGAGTGTTTCTGACTATAAAGCGGATTACATATACTAATGTGATGTATACGGCAAACCTATTGACTACATAGTGCCAAGCTGTCAGATGTGGATATCGCACTTGATTTCCAGGTAAATTAGTAACATACGTTTCCCACTTCTCTTTCCTACATATTAAGAAATGAGTAACACAGTAACAGTAAACATTTCTCAATAAACCCACCCTCATCCCCAATCCCCGAGTCCTAACCAACCACATTACAGTAACACAATACCCCTGTCTTCATGACATTGGATGCCTCCCCCCCATAGAAGAAGCCCCCCCTTCCCAGTTGAAGTACCTTTGTGTGTGAGTGATTAAAGACTTGCTTTCTCCTCCACATTTATGCCATCTACAAACAACCTATCCTTAAACTTGGTACACTATACCACAACAAATCCTGCTTCCCACTCCTAAGCCACTGAGAAATCATCCTGAAGATGGTCTTTCTGGTGTCTCCACAAGAAGATGTTCCTGGTGTTACCCTCTGTAGATCTGTTTTGTAGTGCTGCCTCTAAAACTACCCTGGCCACTCTAGACCCCCTGTTCCACTCCTGTCACTTCACTCTATCCCAACCTTACCCTTCTGTCACTGGGAGATAAAGGTCTCTCACATAGGGCCCCCTACTTATCCAAATATTGAATCATCTCTCTCTCTCCACTGCTATCTCTCTTCGCTTCTACCCTCCCTTCCTTACTCCTGTTCTTTCTGATTTATTAATTCCCACTGTTTCTCAATTCCTCATTATAAAATTTCTGCTGGGCAAACCTCTGTCTTATTCTAAGCTTCCCTCCATAACCTCTCCACAAATACTTGCTGCAGCATCCATACTACAGCCTCCACCCCTCTTTTACCCCTGCTCACTGCTAATACTGCTCCTCCTCAACCTCTTGTTTATTGATAAACATATTTAGCTTGACTGTTCCCACCTTTTTTGGCATATTTGATTATATATACATTTTTATACTTTTAATTCCTATATTTGCAATAATTTTCCTTTTGTAACTGCCCACCCACAGCACCGTCCCCAGGACACACACAGAAATGAGCATTGCCTCAGTGTGCATTTCCAAGTCAAAAATTCAAATAAATAAAAATATGACTGCCATTATGATGGCCAAAACAGTTCAACACTTTAGAAGTAAAATAATTTATTTTCTTGGAAATTTAAAAAAAATCTAATAATGAGGCTCAATAGTATTGACAGATATTCTTTTTAGCTGGATGGTAGGTGTCAGATGTGGCTGAACTGTATTTTCTAGTTACCTCTCACCCCCTTCCTCTCCTGTATCTTTCCACCTATCATTATCTACAGTGAACTCTTTTCCAACTCACCTCTCTGCCCATTTAGGCTATCTTCACCCCATACCTATCCATTGTTTCCCCACTTTTTGGATCCTTTCCCTATTTCCTTTATCCTCCCCTTCCCCATTCATCTTAAGTCCACCTATACTTCTTACCTTCCCTAACAAATTCCCATGGGTGAATCCTGCACTCCCTCTGCCCTCTTAATAAAGATCTCTCACTACCCTCTTAACAATGAAACCCTCCTGCTAGAGCTCCTCGCCACTCCAACTTCTAATCCCTCACCTCCCTACTCTCTGAACCCTTCTCCCTCCTTCATATCTCTGGCTCCTTCTTGGTCAAGGTTATACTACCCCCTTACAGCACTGTCAGCCTCCTTATATCCTCCTTATGTGTAATTCCATGGACGACGAAACTCTTGCTCTCAACAGCAACTGAGTTCAACTGTTAAATTACCTATTGCTCCCTGTATCTTAGATTCCAATGCAACTGTAATATGTGTGTAATCTGTGTGTATTTGTCTATTATCTGTTTCATATTTTACCAATGTGGAACATTTGTAAATGAGCTAGTTAGCTCAAAGGTCTTAATCCGAGAAGTCAATAAATAAATAAATAAATAAATAAATGTACATACGAACATAGGAAACTTGCCAGCAGAAACAGGCCTCATGGTCTATCAAGTCTGCTTATGTGCACAGCTAGCACATTATAATGAAGCAGCCCTTCCCCCAACCCCCCTGTTCCCATCTTGGAACTGTTCAGTGTCCTTTACCCAGTCCCCCTCCATGCCAAGTTCCATGCCCCTTTGCCCTTTTGAAGTTCCCCACTGTCCTGCAGGCCACCACCTTTTCAGGTAGAGCATTCAATTTTGACAATACCCTTTCAGTGAAGTTATCCCTCCTTATCTCCCTCCTGAACCTGCCCCCCAAGTCTTAGCCCATGCCCCCTTATTTCTCTTCCCTTCCTTATTTTAAATAGCCCCTCTGTGCCCCATTTGTTGATCACCCTCAAGTATTTGAAAGGTTCAGTCATGTCCCCCCATCCCTTCTCTCCTCCAAAGTGAACAAGCTCAGTTGCATCAGCCTTTCTTCATAGGTTCTGCCTTCCATCCCCTGTATCATTTTCATTATCCTGTGCTGTACCGTTTTGAGCAGCTTGATATCCTTCCTCAGGTACGGCCGCCAATGTTGCACTCAATACTCCAACTGTGGCCTGATCAAGGACCTGTACAGGGGCAGGATCACTTCCTTGTGCGGGATGAGAAACTCTGAGCAATGCATCCCAGCATCCTGATTGCCCTAGCCGTGGCCCTCCTGAATTGAGCAGAGTTGGTCATGCTCCCCGTTATTATGACTCCCAGGTCCTTCTCCTCTTCAGTGACCCCTAACCTCACCCCACCTAACCAATATTCCCTCCTCGGGTTCCTCACCCCAAACTGCATAACCTTGTATTTCTTTGCATCGAAACCCAGTTGCCACCTCACTGACCACTCCTCAAGCATGGTTAGGTCACCCTGTAGCATCTTCCACCCCTCTGTGTCATCCACTACAGCACCTATGTTGTTGTCATCCATGAACAGACTGATCCTGCTCCCAACTCCATGTGCAATGTCCGATATGAACAGACCAAACAACACCGGCCCCAGCACAGAGCCCTGCAGCACACCACTGGTCACTGGTTTGGGAGATGAGAATTCACCCCCCCCCACCACTACCCTTTACAGTCAATCCCCAAGTCAATTCCTGATCCAGCCAGCCAACTTAGCTCCTACTCCTATGTGCTCCAGCTTTGCCCCCAATCACCCATGAGGAACTGAATCAAAGGCCTTGCTGAAGTCCAAGAATAGGGCATCCACAGCATGGCCCTTGTCCAGCTCCCTTGTCACCCAATCATAGTATTCTATCAGGTTTGTTTTGCATGATCTCCATGAAATGAACCCATGCTACTGCCCATCCTGGAGCTCATTGACCTCCAGAAATATTACTAGTCTCTCTTTCAAGATTGCCTCCATGAGTTTCCCCATTATGGAAGTGAGACTGACAGGTCTATAGTTGCCAGGCTCACCTTTTGGGCCATAGGCAGCACATGAGCCAACCTCCAGTCCTGGACATGTACCCCGTGTCCAGGGAGGTGTTGAACAGGTCAGTCAGTGGCCCAGCCAACACCTTCACCATTTCCCTCAACACCCTAGGGTGAATGCCATCAGGACCCGGTGCCTTATCCACTATAAGTGTCTTCAGGTCTTCCAGTACCCTGCTTTCATGAATCACTGCATCAGTCACCTCTTCCTCCCTCATCCCCACCCTTCCCGTCCATGGAGGTAGAGGACTCCTACCTCCCTAGTGAACACAGAGCAGAAGTACTCATTCAGGTGTTAAACAGGTCAGTCAGCGGCCCAGCCAGCACCTCTGCCATTTCCCTCAGCAACGTAGGGTGAATGTCATCAGGACCCAGTGCCTTTTCCACCCTAAGTGCCTTCAGGCCTTTCAATACCCTGCTTTCATGAATCAATGCATCAGTCACCTCGTCCTCCCTTGTCCCCACCCTTCCTATTCCATGGAGATAGTGGACCTCCTACCTCCCTTGTGAACACAGAGCAGAAGTACTCATTCAGTACCTCTGCCTGTTCCACCTCCTCCTACACCCAACCCCTGCCCTTCTGAGTCCTAAGTATCCGGTCCTTACAGTTCCTCTTTTCCCTCACATATCTATAAAATACCTTCTCCCCCTCCCTTATGCCTTGAGCCAGCCTCAGCTCCTTGGCCTCCCTTACTAGCCTGGTTACCGCCTTGGTCCTTTTTGCATACAACTCCCTGGTCTCACCTCTCTGCATTCTTTTCATTCTCCTAAACACAGCTCTCTTAGCTCTCACCTCCTCCAACACCCTGCTGGTCATCCAGCATGGCACCATGGCCTTGGACTTCTTGCTCAGGGTCCTGGTGCATGCTACAGTAGCTTCCCTCAGGCCAGACTTTATGATGTCCCACTTTTGATTTGTATCCATCTCTGACCTAATTCCCTCAAGGCGCCCCCTCAATATCCCCTTCATCCTCCCAAAGTCCGCCCACCTGAATTCCACTACCTTTGTTGCTGATGCCATCACCTCCCTGTCCATGCTGAGCCTGAATCCCACTCTTGGACTATGCCAAAATACTATATGCTCACAGCCCACTGCCCTGAATCTCTGCTACACCAGTTGGATACAATTTACCATTGAGCAATTTGATTTATTTGTAACACCCACTGGCATACACATCACTGTGATCTGTACGCCTCCTTAGGTTGGACCTCTTTAGCAACTAGACATCTTATCCACTCCCTAACCTGGCTCTACAAAGCTCTTCTATTTAAACTCCCCCCATACATCTCTAATCTCTTTCGGCAGTCTGCCTGCTTATGTTCCCTATGCAGTAATTCATATATTATGATAGATGTACCAAGCTCTCGCTCCAGTTTCAGAGGTATGGCCCTAAGTTGTTTGCTACCAGCTGCCTGGAACAAAGCCAGACTAAACTCAAGCTTCAACATCTAATTACCCTGATTAGTTTCAAAAAATTAGCTACCAGGAGTTTATCTGACACATGCGCTTGTCATTGATTAAGACCCAGTTACTTTAAACCTTACACCTCTTTCCACTTCTGACCCTGCTTCTCCCTCACCTTCCAACCCTCACCAATCCTCCTTCACAATCTCCATCCTCTGCATTCTATATTCTTCCTGTCACTCTTCTTACCTGCTTTCTACCTCACTACCCTACTCTGCCTACTACCTCTCTATTTACAATTGACTCTTGCTATATCCTGCAACCCGGTTTTCTGATTGCCTTGTGTTCAACAGTACCCAGCATACACGTAGTGCACAACATCAAACCTTCCAGGTCCCTAGATGCAGGGCCACAATGGGTCAAAGGTCATTTACCCATAGCACTCCTCAGTGGTACAATGCCCTTAACAATGAAGTACTTATACCTGCAACACTTGGACCCTTTAAAAGGCAACTCCGACTATACTTAACATCAACCACACAATGTGACTGCTTCCCCTAGGGGGAACCTCCTCCCTCACCTTACTCTAAGGTGATCTGTTTACCCCCCCAGCTTTCTCCTATCACCTACTTACTCCTCCCACCCATACCCTTCCCCATCAACGCCCTGCCCTACCGTCCTCCTCCCCTCTTGTAGGCACTTGCAGATCTTGGGTCCCCCAACCCCTGCCTACCCTGCACTCTCGCTACCTGGGGGGGGTAGATGGACAGAATGTCAGAGAAGGGGAGATAGGGGAGCTTAACATGTGGCTCAAGGGCTGGTGCCAGGAAAAAGGACACAAATTTATAGGGAACTGGCAACAGTTTTGGGAGCGAAAGTTCTTTAAATTTGATGAACTGCATCTGACCAAGGAGGGAGTCAGTGCACTGGGGCAGAACTTTGATGTCTTTGCAGAATATTTAAACTAGCAAATGGGGAGAGGGGTGCAGCACCCCATACACTGAATGGGAAGAACACCTCTCCCCTCAGCTAGTGGTCAAACAGGAGTTCAGCATGTTTGTAGTTCATTTGCATCACCAGGTAAGGAAAAAGATCTGACTCCCCATACGACACACAGGGGAAACGCCAGACCTCACCCAACAATTAACACACCGAAATCTGGCCAGTGGAAAATCATGGACACAAATGCTCGCAGTCTGGAAAACAAGATCCCAGACCTGCAGGCAATAATGACAGAGGCTAAACTGGACATAGTAGCCATTAGTGAGACATGGTTTATCAGTAAGCACACTTGGGAGACTTCAGTACCTGGCTATGTATTGTTCAGAAGAGACCGAGCTGCAAAAAGGGGGGGTGGAGTGACCCTTTATGTCAATCAAAATATCAAAACTACAGAAAATCAGAATACACATAAGGAGCCAGAAGAACTGTGGGTCACCCTGGAAACAGGAAATTGGACAGCTGTATGAACTGGGATTGTGTACAGGCCACCAGACCAGGGGGAGGACATAGACACATTACTGTTAGAAGATATACAAAACATGACAGCTAAAGGGGAGGTTCTGATAATGGGAGACTTCAACATGCCAGATACAGATTGGTCAATACCAGCAGGAACCTCTGCCAGAGCTAGACACATGGTGGATTCCTTGCAGGGGGAGGGACTCAAACAACTGGTACAACCCACAAGAAACAGGGCTATCTTAGATCTAGTACTGACTAACAGGGAAAGGATCACAGATCTCCAGGTAGAAGGTTACCTGGGGGCCAGTGACCACCACATGGTATGGTTCAATTTGGCCACTACAACTAAATTATCCCATTCCAAGGCAAAAATATGGGACTTCAGAAGAGCTGACTTTGATGAGATGGCCAAAAGAGTTAAGCTAGCCCTGGAAAAATGAAATACAGATGTGGTGGTACAGGCAAAGTGGGCAAGCATTTAAGATGCAATACTTGAAGCAACATTCCATTGTGTTAGAGAGAGAGAAAAGGAAGTGCAAAAGAAGAAGGAAACCACTTTGATTCTCAAAAACAGTATCAAAAAAGGTCAGAGCCAAAAGGCTGGCCTTCAGAAAATATAAGGGGATGTAGCAGGATGAAGATAGGGAGGCATACCAAACTTCCTAAGGGAAGCAGGGATGGCAGGAAGGCAGGCAAAGGCCCAAACTGAGGAAACACTAGCACAAGCAGTAAAAGAAGATGACAAGACTTTCTATAGATACAGTAGTGAAAGTCCAGAGGGGTATTGCTAAGATCAAAGGGGATAAGGGGGCATATGAGGAGGACCACGTAAAAGCATCTATCCTAAATAGATACTTCTGCTTAGTATTTACTGAAGAGAAGGTAGGGCAGGTCCCATAGCTCTGCACCAAGGAAACGGGGAAAGGAAGTATGCACTAGTCCCTTCACAAAAGAAAGGGTCCTACAAGAGCTCGATAAGCTCAGGGTGGACAAGGCAATGGAACCTAATGGCATACATCTCAGGCTACTAAAAGAGCTAAGGGTGGAACTAGCAAAGCCATTATCAGAACTGTTTAGTGAGTTTCTGAGCACAGGAAAGGTCCCAGAAGACTGGAGAAGGGCTCATGTGATCCCACTCCACAAGAGTGGTAGCAGGGAACTACAGACCAGTCAGTCTTACCTCAGTAGTGGGCAAGATTATTGAGGGCACTCCTCAAGGAATGGATAGTGCAACACCTGGAATCCATAGGAGCACAGGATCCAAGACAGCATGGGTTTACAAAATGAAGGTCCTGTCAAACTAATCTCATAGATTTCTTTGACTGGGTAACCAGAGTGGTGGACTAAGGGGGGGAGCAGTTGATGTCGCCTATCTTGGCTTTAGCAAAGCTTTTGATACTGCTCCACATAGAAGAGTGATTAATAAGCTGGGTAGGCTCGGGGTGGGTCAGAAGTTGGTCAACTGGGTGGCAAACTGGTTGATGGGCAGAAAACAGAGAGTGGCGGTAAATGGTATACAGTCAGAAGAGATGCAAGTCACAAGTGGGGTACCTCAGTGATTAGTCCTGGGGCCAGTCCTCTTCAATATCTTCAACAGTGACATTGCAGATGGACTGGAGGGGTAAGGTTTGTCTGTTTGCAGATGACACCGAGATCTGCAACAGAGTAGATGATCCAGATGGGGTGGGGTGGGCAGAATGAGAAGAGATCTGGATAAACTAGCAAAATGGTCGGAAGAGTGGCAACTGGAGTTTAACGCAAAGAAGTGCAATATCATGCCCATAGGGAAAATAAACCCAGAAACCACCTATAGACTGGGAGGGGAGTTGCTGGCAGTCACAAGGGAAGAAAGAGACTTGGGCATCATTATCACCGATGAATTGAAATCATCCAAGCAGACCACTAAAGCAGTAGGCAAGGCTAGATGGATGTTGGGGTGTATTAGTAGGGGTATCACAAATCAAAAGAGGGACGTAATAATCCCTCTTTACAAGACACTGGTTGGGCCCCATCTGGAGTACTGTGTGCAGTACTGGAGGCCACACCTTCACAAGGACATTAACCAAATTGAGGCAGTCCAGAGAAGGGCAACTGAAATGGTGCAGGGACTGCATCAGAAAACATATAAGGACAGATTAATGGAGCTCAATATGTATACCCTAGAGCAAATGAGGGAGAGAGGTGAAATGATCGAAACATTCAAACACCTTAAGGGCATTAACAAGGTGAAAGAGTCTAACATGTTTCAATATAAGAAAAATAGCAGGACAAGAGGACACAGCATGAGATTAGAGGGAGGCTAATTAAGGGGTAATGTGAGGAAGTTCTTTTTTCACAGAAAGGGTGGTGGATGCATGGAATGGCCTACATCAGGAAGTGATGGATATGAATACAGTGCAGGGCTTCAAACAGGAATGGGATGGGATGGGCATAAGGGAGCAATACAGATGAGTATGAATAGATAGGCCATTGACAGAGCAAAGGCCGATGGCACATTCATAAGTCAGAAAAAGAAATCGGCAGACTGGATGGGCCTTGCGATCATTATCTGCCGTCAACTTCTATGTTTCTATGTTACCTGTCTATCACCTTCTGACAATGGCCCCTCAGCCTGCCCACCCCTCTCTTTAACCCTACTATCCTATATTCACTATCTTCTATTTAATGTACTGTCTGCTATGAAACGTCTTTTCTTATTAGCTGGCTCATTATGTCTCTCCATTATGAACTGTTAATTTATAGCCTTGCCTTCGCTGTTTTAATCCTGTAACCATGATCTACCTCTGTATGAATGTTTCCCTCCATCCTTCGACATGGAACCTTTGTAAATGAGCAGTAATTGCTTGAAGGTATTTGTAATCCTAGAGTGTAATAAATAAATGAATAAATAAACATATTACTGCTTAGTTCTGCTGCATGGACATTCACTTGTATATAATGTTGACTATATATAGATGTACACAAATGCTGAGTGTTTCTTCATATATTCTTTATAATGTTACCTATATTGACTATGTACAGTTTATGCCTTCTTTACATTTTCTTATGTATATGACTCATCTGCTCAAGACCTTCTTGTAAATGAGCCTGCTCAAAGGAGTATTTTCCTGACAATAAACTGAAACTGAACTGAACTAAAACTGAAACTGAAAAGTGGTCACTCCTAGCTAGTGGCTCCCCTACCCGTAGCTCCCTCACCAGCTCCCCATTTGATAGTACTAGGTCTAATATGTTGTCCAGTCTGGTTGGTTCCTCTACCAACTGCACCAGGTGGCTGTCCTGGAACGCATCCAGAAGTATCTGTTCCCTGGCGTTAGAGGTGGCATGGGTTCCCCAGTCTACCCCAGGTAGATTGAGGTTCCTGACAATCCCCATGCTCCCCTTGCTACACACCTGTCGATGCTGATCTGCCAGCTCCCTATCCGATTCCTCACACTGCGCCGGTGGTCTATATACCACACCCATTCTCAGTTTCCTACCCATCAGGTCATGGAACTGTATCCACCATGCCTCCGTTCTTCCATCCTCCCCCTTGTCCCTCATGTACCTGATCCCATTCTTCACATAAATCATCACTCCTCCCCCTTTCCCCACTCCTCTGTCCTTCCTATACACCTTGTACCCAGGAATCATCATATCCCAATCCTGGTGATTGCTGGACCACATCTTCATGATGGCTACAATGTCCAACTTCCCTATGTTTAGGAGAGCCTGAAGCTCAGCTACATTATTTCCCAGACTCCTTGCATTCAAAGAGACTACCCCCTCCACCCAGCTCCCTCCTTCCCCTTGTCTGTGCCCCCTCCACCTGACTGCCCCTTCCATGGCTCCCCCTCTTTGCCCACCCTTCTGTCTTAGCGCCCCAACCTGGCAGTCCTGCACACTAGCTACACACTCACCACCCACTTTTTTTAGTTTAAAATCTCCCTGGAAGCTATGTATTCCCCCAGTCTCTGCTTCATGGTCTGCTGCCCAGCCTTACTCAAGTATAACCTATCTTCTGCATATAGGTCACTGTTGTCCCATATGCTCCCCAGACTCCCACTAGCCCATATACTTGTGAGCAACACCACTCCACCAGCCAATAATTAAACTCCCCAATCCTGTCCTTCCTCTCTCTGGGTACTGGGAGCACCTCTGAGAAGGCCACCAAGCACCTGACCTCCTTACATAGCTTCTGTAGCTCCTCAAATCTTTCCCTAACCACCTCCACCTGACACTCCGCTAGGACATTAGTGCCTACATGCACTTCCACATGAGTTTTTTCCTTCCCCTCTTGACACATCTCAACAGAGCCTACCCTGCCCTCCTCGCAGTTAGGCCTGGTACGGATTTCACCCATATCCGACAGTATGGCTCTTGGTGTCAGGTTATATGGTACCTTTTGACTGAAGTATTGAACAATAAATATCCTTGCATGAAAAAACACAAACTCTAAAGAACCACACATTACCTTAGTGCACAGTCTTACTTCGGCAAGATTGTTTTACAACTTAGACTTCACTTTTGCAGTATACTTGGACAGGAGAATTTATTAAATCATCTTACATTTAATTGTAAGGCTTCTGACACCTGCAGACCCACCTGTATTATTAAAAAACCTTAACTTAACACACAGCAATACATACTGTACCTTGCCAGTATAAAAACACACTGCTCCACTCATCTAGCTGCAGACACCACCCTTTATACACAAATCTTGTCTCTGGCAGCAAAAAACTGCACACCCCAGGCAGCATTAAAATAAAGTTTCCTAGACTCTACCAGCAGCAAAAATAAAATGAAACATAAAAATGTTCACTCTACTTTCAGGCTCTTTCAGATGTTTCACTTCAGGGTTCAGATCTGAATTCCAGATCATTAGAGGTTAATGCATTCACACTTTTTATTCTAGCAGGCAATGAGGTTGTTGAGCTTAAAGGAGAGGATGGTGTCTCACCTGATATTCCATGTGAGTGGTGATATGGTGCTAGTAGTCATGGGTAAACCTATGTCATATTGGAAAGAGCATTGCAAGAATTAAATAACAACCTTAAAGCCCCAAATCAGAGAGTTTTAGACATCTACCTATACTTGGAGTCAGTCATAGTGACTTCAAAGAAGCTTATCTTTCGGGTTTGGCAGTCTTTAAATTATTTTTGAAACTTTTATTACATACTGTATACTGCATTTTCAGTGATAAAGCTTTTGTATATGGAAGTTGAAAATTAAACCCATAGGGAAGCAAAACCTTTTGCTGACCTTAACGATAATAGTTTGAACATTGCTCATCCTTGTTTGAGTAGAGAAGTGCTGCTCAAGTGCTTTCCTGGATTCCTTCATGGTGATCAGAATGAGAGAGTATGATGTGATGATTATTCCACAAGGAATGATAAAGCAGAAGGCAAAGAGAGCCACTGTGTAAGACATTGCCACCATACTCGTGTTGGATGAGTGCCAGTCTATGTAACAAGCTGTGCCGTATGGTTCTGGTCCATATTCACCCCAGTGAGCCAAGGGAGAACAGGCAAATATCAGTGCATAAATCCAAGAACAAGCAATAAGCATTCGTCCATGTTCATGACCAAATCTGTTCCCTAGAAAAGAAGAATTAGAATGTAATCAGTGAGCAAGTCACTTCATCTGATCTTATTCAGCTGTATCCTATATGACACAACACATATACAATTAATGCAAACATTTATCAGATCTAAACTAAGTACAACAGATGATCTTCCATGGCAGATGCAAGTGCCATTAAGAAAATCACTAACGTATATCTATGTGTATCTTGAGAAATTACAGACAGTACAATATATAAGGAATATCACACCCTAGACTGTCCAGTTGTGCCGAGATATTGTAAATGAGGACTTCCAGTATGCTGCAAAAGCTGCGACCCAGGATCACCATATATCTAGCACAACAGGATATTCTGAAATATGTTATTACTTTTATTAAGCAGTCGTAATAAATAGAAATAAAAACCTATGTGCAAAAAATTCTGCCTTGTGATCTGTGATAAGTGGACAGTCACATGACACTCCTGACCAATCAGACAGCTAGGATTTGTTCAGCTATTTTATCAGTTTACTTATTTATATCTTTAAATTTTGCATCCATTGGGATCACTGGATGGTCCCGAGAGATGTGATATTTTGTTTTCATGGTAATCCGCAATAAGTTACAGTAATTTCTAAATTACAGTTTGTTTTCCATGTAGGTTTTTTTTTACATTTACACAGCTAAAACTATGACAATTACAAACAGCAGTTGAAATTGGAGAAGAATAATTATTTACATGGGTAAGATGATAACCATAGGGTATATGCATATATGTAGGGGAAGCATAGATGTCTATTTACAGTGCACACAAAAT
This sequence comes from Neoceratodus forsteri, assembly GCA_016271365.2. NCBI lineage: Eukaryota > Metazoa > Chordata > Ceratodontiformes > Ceratodontidae > Neoceratodus > Neoceratodus forsteri. Next base: position 1,300,176,377 of record CM057455.1, read on the forward strand.
TACATGTCCAGGTGGGAATATTGGCATGTGTCTGTGTGTTCCCACTGGAGCAAGGATTTAAAGGGGCCATGCTTGGGTGACTGTGAGGATGTCTGGTAACTTGTTGCAGCAATCTGGTCTAGTGTGAGGAAAACTCACTGCTTCAGTTCATCTTGCAGCTTAGGTCAGGCCAAAGAGTTGGCTTGGTTGACCTTATGGAATAGAGGTTTGGGTCTGCAATAAAGATAGGGTGGGTGGGGGCAGTACTATGGACATGACTATGGAAGAGAATAAGTCAATAAGATTTGTCAGTGTAACTGGTCATATACTGCAAAGCAATGGGTTTTAGAGGTACCATAAATGCTACTGTATAAAGTTTGCTGTAGAGGAGGATGCCCACTTTGTGAATGGTGTTGTTGGAAGTACTGTGGTAAACAATATAACCATTGTCCAGGATATGGAGGAGGTACTTTTTCATATCTTTCATACCTCTCTAATGGGTATGTAAACACAGTATAAGTTTTGATCCCTGAAGGGGATCTCTAGTTTGGGACCAACTACTGAATATGTATTTTTACAAGCTTTGTTTATACAGTACTCCTATTGGTGATACAACAGGTAAGTGGCCAATTCAAGCAGAATGAATATTGTATTTGTAAGATTTGCTGTTGGTGATGGTGGTGGTGGTGGGGTGCACTGACTTCTCTGTTTTACTAATTTATGCTATAAGCAGTAGCTCCCTAATGAAAAACCATTTAAATAGCTAGCATACTGTCTAAAACTAATATTAGTTTTTAAAGGCAGTCAACCATTACCTGGGTTATGCATTCTTTTCCCTTAGTTAATTAGCATATCATGTATCTGATGTTAGTGTGTGTGCTATGTGGAACAGCACTCTGCCTGGCAGCTAACATATCTAGCTCTTCCCCTCTCCCACTACATCATCAACATTGTGACCTCACTGACTGTGACATCACTGCTGCTTAGGGACAGCCACTCAGTAGCTGCCAGGTCAGCCACTTGTGATGTCACTGAGCACAAGATCACAGTGCTGATGGTGATGTAGTGGGGGGACTAGAGACAAATGTGTCAGCTGCCAGGCTGAGAGCTACGCCACACATCCAGCACTATATTATTACATGGAAAACTTTCTAATGAGCAAAGGGAAAAAGGAAAATACTTCAGAAATCATAGAATCATAAAAATCTGGTGGCAGAATAGGACTCTCTGGCCCACTAAGTCTGCCCAACTGACTACTTCTTAAAACTTGTATTATTTTCCAGTAAGTCTGTTTTGGTTCCACTAGCTCTTCAAAGCTTGTGAATGAGCAAGGCTTGCACAGCTAAGTTTATGTTTGTTTGATGCTTGGGAGATGTATGGCTCTCTCATTAGCTACCTTTTCACTAGTTACCTACCCATAGGTTGAGGACTGCACCTTAACAAAAGGAAGCCAATTAAGGCAGTGCACCTTTTATAAAGGAAGCCAATTCAGGCAGTTGCATTTTAGAATATTCACCCAGCTGATGGGTGGTCTACCTTGACATCTGGTAACTGGTCAACTTCACAGCAGAGCCCTCATGTCAATATCGAAAGGCCCCACTCCTACTGGAAATAATAGAAGTAATTGGCCAATTTAGGTGGCAAGAATATTATATTTGTAAGGTTTTCCATGGGGGTATGTGCATTGAATTCTGTGTGTTTTTACTAATGTATGCCATAAGCAGTAGCTCCCCTAATGAAAAAGCCATTTAAAGTTTGTGAATAAGCAAAGGTTGAACCGCTAATTGTGTGTCTGTTTGATGCTTGGAAGATGTATGGCTGCCTCATTAGCTAGCTCCTCACTAGTTATTTATTGATTGATTTATTTCACCTTTATTGACCAGGTAAGCACACCAGAGAAGTATATGTATATTTTCAGGTACGACTAGGGATGGTACAAAGATATGGAGACAGTGCAAAAACTTTAACAGTGAAAAAACAGTGACATTATAGATAAGGGTAACAATGAATATATATAACAGCAAATTTAAACAGTGTATATAGATTATAATTATACACAGTCACAGATCTGAACAGAACCAGGCAGAGCAGTAAAGTACACTCACTAGAGGGTGGGGATACAATAATTTAGTGCAATTCCAGGCAGAGTAAATTTTAAGTGATCCCATAGAGACCTTCTAAAACTGTGGTGGGAGGAGGTGCAACAAGTACTGTATATATGGGAGAGAGTTCCATAACCTAGGTGCACAGACAGCAAAGGCCTGGTCCCCCATCACTGTAAGGGTTTTAGGAACAAAGAACACAGGGTAGTCATTAGACCTGAGGGGGGCTTGATGGTCCTTATTTGCCTTGCCAAGACTGGTGGAGTGGCAGTTCTGATGACTTTATCAATAAAATAGCCCAAAGCACAAGTTCCCTGGACACAACCAGTCTACTGTAGTTTGTTATATATGTAGCCCCCCTACAAATGGGGGTTCCCGAAAAGTCTTCCTTGAGCTTGTCTAAATGCTCACTACCAGGCTGGTGTCCTGCGTTTTTGCAGTTTAAATGTGATTGCCAGAGAGTGCCTATATAGCCTCTGTGTGCTGTCTCTTTAAGAGCTGCCTGGAGTGCAGTCATAATTATTCTAAAAGAGAGCTCTGTTAGAAGATGTGCTTGTTTGCTGATCATTTGTTAGAGTAGTAATAATATTGCAGTTTGTTCTAACCTGCCTTCTTTGCAGCATGGACAGTTCTGTTTGTTTCCATCATCTTGGTCCTGGACTGCTGAAATGGGCCAATCAGTACATTTGGGACTCTAAAATGGAGCCTGCCTACAGGGGCTTGGTGGGATCAAAACTTGTAGGAATTGTAGTTTTGGGCTTTTTGCACCTTAAGTAACCTGGAGGGGGAGCTCTTGTTGTGATTGACAGACAGATCAGCCAACCAAACCTTTTGGATCTTGGGGAAGTCCCAAACTGCTTGCCGTTTCAGTTAGATCTAAGTTGGGAAGTGAAGAAGTAACAGCTCAAGGTAGTTCGAGCAACAATCCATAGTGGATTTGTGTAGAACTGTGGAAAGGCCAGAGTTTTGGCCTGCATGCCTGCCTGCTGTCCCTGAGAGGGAACTTGTGCCTTTTTTGGACTGAATCCGAACTTGGAGAGCGAAGTAAGCCATTGAATTGTGACCAGGCTCCTACCTGAAGAAGACTGAAGATTTGCTGAACGCAATCAGCCTGTCTGGACTTCCAGCCACCTCTGAACTCCTGGATTGTGCAGAGACTCTGTAATTGCGACCGGAGAGCCTTTTGCCTGGTACAGTGGAATTTTCTTACATGTGAATGCATTGTGTACTTATAGTGGATTGTGATTTGGTTCCCCTCTGTGGTTTGAATTGTATTCTGCTTGCTGGAAGCTGCTTTAGAATTTCCTTATGTGTAAATGTGCTGTGTGCTGCTAATGGGTCGCGATTTGATTCCCACTGTGGTTTGAACTGTATTCTGCTTGCTGGAAGCCACATCCAGCCCTACAGACTGAATTCAAAATTGTCTCCATTGGGCCTGGGCCTTATCATACTGGCCCAGCCTGACTACCCGCTGCACAGAGAATGCCATCGGCAAGAGACCTGCCTGGGGATGAGCCCCCTGCTCAACACTTGAACAGGAACAATGCCTCGGTGACTCGTGTAGGCCCCGCTTCTCCGGGCACTTCAGCTCAACAACCTGCAGTCTCGATTTCATCCTGCCTGTGTCCAGTATTGGGTATTGTGAGTAAACATCAGGGTAGCTCCCTGCAACAACAGCTAAATCTAAAGTGTTGTCATCTAATTGTCTTGCTGCTTTTTCTTTCATAAACTGAGTCCCCCCCTTCCATCATAGGGCCTCAACTAGCTGCAACATTCCTGGCTAGCCCACCATTTTCCTATCTGGGTACCCAGAGTGTGTGACTGTGTGGGGACTTAAAGTTCATACATAGCTGTTTGATTAATATAGCCTTTAAGCCAATCAACCTGATTACGTCCCTTCCTTGTTCAAGTCCCCTGAATAAATCAGATCTGACTTTTTTTTGCTGCATTTAACCTGAATGTGGTTCCAGTTTGTGCCAAGAGTACTGTTCTGTTGCTATTTTCTGTGTATAACCTTGTTTTACAGGGGGTCCCCAGGGTCGAGCCAGAGAAACCAGCCCTGGTGGTAAGTGCAAACAGTGTGGGTACTGGTGTGGTGTACAAGGGGTACTGTGAAAGTGATTATCATATATTGCTCAGGCCACTAGAAGGGAAAGGGGGAGTTACAGTGTTCTGGAGGGCTGTGCCAAGTTTAGTTTGACCACTACCAACCCTGACCTCTGGGTGGAGGCACCTGTTTCAGACCTTAGGCCCCTTAGCCTGCTACTAGCTGTGCAGGCAGGAGTAGTAGCCCTTGGGATAGCACCATGTAGGGGTTACATCTTGGAGGCACTGCTGGGATTTTCTGCCTTCTAGTTGCCAAAAATTATGAATCATTGTTAAAGATTAATGGCTATCCCAGTAGAAATGGCTGTACACCAGTTGGTGAGGTGGTGTACCGGGCAGGAGATTGAACCCCAAAATGCTCTGCTTATATTGGATATTCCCCTGGATACCAGTAAGGACACTGTAGAGGGAGCACTCTCCAAAGATGAATGTTTAAAAAACTCTGTGGTGCTGGGCCGACAGGCTGATTTGCTCGCCCAAACTTTCATAGCCTTGGTAGAGTGTAGTGACCTCGTGGACAGCTCTAAAGTGCCACAGACTGTTGCCTCAGAAGGGGTCCTAGCCACCTGGAGAGTGACAAAAAAAGTCAGTAAAGACCCTGGGGAGGATGAGCTCCCACCATTATCTGAGACTTTTGAGGAGAAATTTGCTAAGTTGTTGCTGGAGAAAGGAAAAACCATAGAGGACTTTAAGAAACTATTCCTGCCACCTGGGTGTGTTCCTTCCCCAACACACCCTCCCACTCCAGCACCTGTTACTGCCCCGCCTTCTGTGCCCATGCCGATGCTGGCCCCTATATCTGTACCCGCTATTAGTCACAACTCGTATCACCAGCTAAGGATGTTTTCAGGCACCCTCCCCACACCCCAGGGTGAGGAAAATTGGAAGACATGGATAGATTATGTTGTCCCTCAAATCCGAGAATGACAATGCCTCGAACTGGAGAAGAGGAGAAGGGTGGTTGAAAGCCTCAGAGGCCCTGCCCAACTTACTATCCACACTACACAGGCTAGTAATCCAGAAGCAACTGCTTTTTGAATGCACTGGAAAATGTGTATGGGAGTCCCGATTCGGATGAGGACCTGTGGGGTAGGGTCAAAAACACTCAGCAGTACCCAGGGGAACCCTTATCCATGTTTGTGCCTCGACTCAAAGCGGTGCTACAGGAATGCCTAAAGAAAGGTGGCTTGGCCCCAGCTAAGTTAGATTGGAATAGGTTGGACCAACTCCTCAAGTCAGCCCCATTCTCTGAATTATTGCTGCTCCAACTATGCCTTGCTGCTTGGTTGGATGCACCTCCTACCTATGACAGACTGATGAAGGAAATTCAAAGGATTGAGAGGAGGCAGCCATGTGGGGGGGCCCCTCCTGTGTCTACTGTTGCTGCCACTTAGATGACTGAGGATGCACATGTGAGTGATGCTCAGGGGTGAAATAAAGTGCCAGTTGAACATTGGGAGGCTAGCAAGGACGCTCCGCCCTGGGGCGAGATACTGCGAGAGGTCCGAGAAATGAGGGCTACCGTTTCCCTACAAGCCCATTCCAGAGATACAATGGGCCCAAACCCCTCTTAGAGCATGTCCGCTATGGGGGTGGGGGTGCAGTCCCAGGCATCCCCTGTTGACAGCAGCTCAAAGATTGATGAATTAACTATGGAAGTGAGGGAATTACTGAGGCATCTCCCCATGCTCACCACACACCAGACAGAGGTTGAATCACAATTTTCTGTTGGTGGTACCCCATCTCAGTCCCCAATGTGATGCCTTGGCCATGACAGACTCTAGAAAGCATACTCTGTCATAATTGTGGGAAGGAGGGGCATATGAAGAAAGAAAGACGGTCCCCAAAAGACTTAGATAAGGTTATATACAGACTTCAAGGAGAGCTCCGGAAAGTGAAACCATGGCTGAGGGGTGCTGGAAATGACTGCAGTGAAGGATCAAGAAATACCAACTCCAACTTCTTTGTGGCTAAGTCGTCTGTACCGGCCCCTGCTACTATTCCTCCAGACTGGTCCAAGATAGTGGGCCCTTTAATGGAGACTAATGTGGCTGTGAATGGTATTCCTACTCAGGCTGTGCTTGACAGTAGGTCGCAAGTGACCACTGTGTTTCAGGACTGGTATGACAAACACTTATCTGAAGTGCCCTTAGAATCCCTGAAAGGCCTACATGTGTGGGGGCTGAGCGACAAGTCTTATCCATATCTAGGATATGCCCGCCTCTGGTTGTCTTTTCCTGCAACTGTCACTGGCATAGAGGAGCAAGTACAGACACTGGCCCTAGTGTGTACCCCCCCCGGACTGTATGGTGGGGTTCCCCTGTTAATTGGAACAAATGCCCACATGTTTGGGAGACTAGCACAATTCTACCATGAGAAACAAGGGCAGCAGCCTGGATGGGCCCTAAGAATTCCAGCCTTAGTAAAAAGGGCTTATGACTGGCAACAGAGAACCGATGAAGTGGACCCGGATGAGCCAATGGGGATAGTGTGGAAAAAGGAACCTGACTCCTTGGTATTGGCCCCCCAACGTCCAGTTCACAATCCATGGAGAAGTCCACCTAAAGAGAAACATAAAGAAAAAAATATTAATGTTGAATGCACCAGGAGATGGAAAGTTGCCAGAGGGATTATTGGTCAAACCCAGCATCTTGCCTACTTGTGCCCATGACTATGCATGACGAGTGATGGTCTAGATTTAGAATGTGTCAAATTGGGGGATTCAAGTGAACAGAGGGTGCACCCTAGCTACAGTACACTGCACCGACACTGCTGTATTGCCCAGCAACAAGTGCTCTGGTGAGAAGGAAACAGTGACCCCGGACTTATTTGACTTTGGTGACTCCCCGCTGCCAGCTGAATGGAAGGCTAGAATTAGCAAGAAACTTGCTCAGAGGGATGAAGTGTTTTCATTAAAAGAATGGGACATGGGGTGTGTCCAGGGTGCAGAGCATCACATACACCTGCATGATGACTGGCCATTTCGAGAAAGATTCCAACATCTCGCCCTAGCAGACATAGATGATGTGAGAAGACACCTGCAGGTAATGCTCACTGCTGGTGTGATACAAGAATCCAGGAGCCCATATGCCTCTCCTATTGTGGTTGTGCGTAAGAAGAATGGGTCAGTAAGGATATGTGTTGATTATTGAACCCTGAACCGGAGGACCATTCTTGATCAATACACCATGCCCCGTATATAAGATGGCCTGGATTGTTTGAATGGGAACAAATAGTTTTTGGTATTGGATCTTTGCAGTGGATACTACCAGATCCCGATGGCTCCGGAGGACCATGAGAAAATAGCCTTCATCTGTCCTTTGGGATTCTACGAATTCCTGAGAATGCCACAGGGGATTTCAGTTGCCCCGGCCACCTTTCAGCGACTGATGGAACATGCAGTCGGAGATATGAACTTGCTGGAATGTCTAGTGTACCTTGACGAGGTCATTGTTTCATAAGTTTCATAAGTGTTTCCAAGCTGTGGGACTTTCGTCCATAATGCTTGCCAATTAATTAGAACAATGTAGTTTTATCAGAAAAGACAATATCAAGATTTCGCTTAAAGGTATCCATATTTGGACTTTCTACTAATGATACTGGGAGTCCATTCCAGGCTGTAATTACCCTAATCGTAAACCAATTTTTTCTTAGATTTGTATTCCATTTACGTAGTTCAAGTTGGAATTTGTGTCTTCTATGGCTGGTCCAGCTGGATCTGAAGTTTATTCCTAAAGCTTCTCTTAATGCTGTGTCCTTGATGGTGTTATAAATCATACATTGATGCCCTCTAAATCTTCTGTAGTTTAATGAATAAAGATTTAGGGCTTCCAATCTTTTATTATAAGCCAGTTGTTTTAGTTCCGTCACAGATTTGGTGACTCTACGTTGCACTCCCTCCACTCTAATCACATCCTTTCTTTTCTGGGGGGCCCACACCCGGACACTGTATTCCAGGTGTGTTCTAACCAGGGATCGATACAATGGCATCAACACCTTCCTATTTCAACTGGATATATGCCTCAGTATGCAGTTTAAGGACCAGTTTGCCTTTTTTACTTGTTCTTTACAGTGCTCACTGAACTGCAAACTAGAAGTTATTTTGACTCTAAGTCTCTCTCAACAGTTGTATCCATTAGGATGTTTGTCCCGATTTTATACTGATATTTCTTATTCTGGTATCCCAGGTGCCTAACCTTACATTTGGAGATGTTAAGTTCTAATTTGTTATTAATAGTCCATGAATAAATATCATCTAAGGTTTGTTGTAATATAGAAGCTTCATCGTCATTTGTTACTAATGCACCAACCCTACAGTCATCAGCAAACTTGAACATTAAAATGTTGGATGATCCTATTCTCAAGGTGGAAATGTAAATATTAAAGAGACCTGGTCCCAAGACCGACCCTTGTGGCACCCCACTTGTCACAGCTGCCCAGTGAGACACCACACTTCTAACCACAACTCTCTGTCTTCTCCCTGTTAACCACTCAGATATCCAGTTTGTAATATTTTTGTTTACTCCTATGTTTGATAAAAGTTCGATTAATTCCATATGAGGAAGTTTATCAAATGCCTTGGCAAAGTCCATATAAATCACATCTATTGCGTTGTGTTCATCCAACTCATAGCTAACTCTTTCATAAAAAGTAAGCAAATTTGTCTGACAAGATCTGGACTTGGTAAATCCGTGTAGTACAGGGTCAGTTATAGTATTCTCATCTAAGTATTTTATAATAATATTTTTCAGAATTCCCTCCATAATTTTGCCTATAAGCGATATGAGGCTAATTGGTCTGTTTAACTTATAGTAGAAGATAAAGGGAGAACCCATTAATACATACTTTGCTGTTATTTTGTGATTTTATTTTAACTGATATAAGAATATGTATGGAACATCTTATGTCTTAAAATTCTGTTTACTATGTTGTGAACCTCATTGAAAATGAGTTTTACTCAATTGAGTTAATCCCTATTCATATGAAATGTATATGAATAAAAAATATTTCACTACTACTACTACATGTAACTTATTTAGCTGTACTTCCAGAATCTTTGGGTTATGTGGAGCCCATATCTCCACTGCATAAAGTAAACTGGCTCATGTTTTCACTTCTGTGACTTTCAGTAGTCCTTTTACCAAGCCATTTCCTAGCTGTGCAGTAAACACAGTGGTTACTTTATGTGTAACTAACTTAAGATGGTCTAACCATTTAGTACACTGGGAAAACACACTCCTAAATAGAGATAGGATTTGACTGTAGCTATCTTTGTTTTAACTATAAACAGAGAAGGCAGTTTCTTCTGTTTATATTCAAATACTAGCAAACTTGTTTTTCTTTATTGATTACCAATCTATTTTCTCTGTATAATCTAGCAAATAAATTCACTTTTTGCTGGAATCCCAATAGTGAATTTAATATTAATTCAAGGTCATCAGCAAAAGCCAAAAACAGTATCTTTTTATTTTTGATTGAAGGAGAATGGAATTCTGATGTGTCCAATTGTTCAAGTATAGAATTGATATATAAGTTAAACAATATCAGGGCTAGCAGGTACCCTTGTCTTTCCCCACGGTTGGTTTTTATTTCTGCTGATAGATCCCCTTTTTGATTATATTCAACTTTTAACCCTGGTGGAGTCTAATTATAATATCTAAGACTGTAGGGTCTATATCATATGATTGTAATTTATTCCATAGTATTGACCGACTAATGGAGTCATACGCTGTTTTTAGAGCTATGAAACTGCAATAGGGTTTCCCTTTTTAACCTTTCACATATTTCCATACCAGTGTAGACCTCCCTTCCCTAAATCCATTTTGGAATTTGCTTAATATGTTAGTCTCCTCCATTTATGTTTGTACTCTATTTAATATTATATGACAAAAAATATTCTGGGTTGTATCTATCAGACTAATTGGTCTGTACATTGATGGTTTCAGAGGGTTTCCTTTTTTCTTATATATTGGACATATAATACTTCCTCTCCAGCTGTGTGGAATTCCTTCCCTTTGTATCAATTTATGAAAAATTACATGAAGGATGGGTAGCCACCATTCTGGAAAATACCTGTATACTTCAGCCATTATTGAAGCTGGACCTGGGGCTTTATTATTCCGTAGATATAAAAATGCCCCCATCATTTCCTCTTGTTGTATACATAAGGGTTTTGGAAAATACTCCATTTTGTCCACTGAAAAGGAACAAATTTCCTCAGGTAAAGAATAGCATAGATAGAAAAAGTAACATTCCCAGATATTTGGTGTAATAAAGGCTTCAATTCCTTCTACATATTGCTGATGGCCTTGACTTACCAAGGTCCAGATTTTTTTTATTATCCTTTTCCTGGACTGCCTAAGTTTCATCCATCTTTATTGCTGATACTTTTTCCTTTCCCTCTCCAGTATTGTTTTTAGAACTTTTTCTTGAGTGATTTAATTGTCTCAGTCATTCCTTATTATGATTTTGTCTAGTTAGTCAAACCTGAGCATTCAGATGTTTTTTGGCTTTTTTTGCACACAGCACTGAACCAATAATTTGTGTTATTATTCTTTTTAACAGGTTGTAATAGAAATGGTCTGATATATTTTATCTTCTGCCAGTTCTCATTTATTTTTTCCATATCATCCACCTTTAAAATAATTTCTTGTCAACAATTATGTAAATAATCTATATAGAAAATATCCAAGAAGAACATAGGAGTATGAGCTTCCCATCTAAGTTTACAAATTTATTTTAATTCACTATTTTGTGCTATACATTAGTTCCCTATATTAATATTATTTTTAGTTATTATCCTAATTCTTAATTCAAAAGGAAAATGGCTAGATTTTGATCGATCTAATACATTTAATGATTTTAATAATTTAATGACATTCACATTAACTCATACTAGGTCTATGGTGGAAGATGCCAGTGGTCCAGTGTATATAAATGCTTTTTCATAATCTCCCAGGAATCTTTCATTCAATAAATAAAAATTAGGACAGCACCTCAACAATGCAATAGGAGTGCCCACCTGGTGCTGCACTGCATTGTGAGTTCTGGGTAGTCATCCAAGTTCCTGATGTGAGAGTGGAACACATTACATTGTGATTTTCTAGCCACTAAAAGTGCATAATTTTCGGTGAGCCCATTTATTGACAGGACTCATACCACTTTCTAATGCTGTAATAACCAGACGGTTATTAGAGAACAGAATCTGGTTATTAAACATGGATATCAGCCAGTCAGACTGAAAGTGAAAGCTGCCACCATCTTGCACTCACAGTAACAAAATGCCACAGAATTGAAAACTCACTTTTTTTAACACACAGTGCTAAACCAACAAGAAGTTACATAAAATAAAGAATAGGGTGTTGTACATTACGAGTTTTCTTTACACACCCTCACAAATCACTCGTGCTTCACACTTGTGGTTTATGTGTTATTGCACACCTCGGATGCATAAAAAAAAAATAAAAGTGTACAACACCCCATGCATTGTTCTCTATATAATGATGAAGAAGAAGACAAGCCACATACGGAAGAATAAAACCTGTAGACACAAAACAAAAACAGCAGCATACACTCCAACTGACAAATAAATCACCAACATCAACAGTTATGTTAAAGTAGGAATACGATTTTTAATAACTCAAAAGTTTTTCATATTTTCATATTTGTTTATTATTTGTAGTGTCTGTATGTGTTCATAACTGCCCATCAATTTTTTTCTATTGGCCAAGCCAGTTATTATTTCCTGTTATAACCAGCAGGTTATTATGGGAATCATTTGCACAAACAATGCTGCCAGCTGTTTTGAGACACTCTTGAGTGTTTATTTATCCTGACTGAACAGCACAGTAAGATAAACAGTATATTAGAAGCACATTTCTGACCTGTTCTCTGAAGTTGTTTTTGCATTACCATGTTACATTCTCTGAAACTGGGCTGAATTACATTTCGGAACTGATGTTTGCACTTTGGTCTGTCTCTGACTCAAAATCAGCTGTTAAAAAAAATGACTACACAGTTCACAACTTTCTTTAACACAGTGCTGTACTTTCATAACATAACAAAATAAAAACTATTTCCACAGTTAAAAATTGACTTATTTAAATACTGTAATTTTAAAGTTTACCTTATCCAGTTTCCTACTTTCTCACAGAATTGGTGGTGGTAGTTGGGGGGGGATACAGATGGCAGACATGAACAGAAGGGATAAATAAAAAAATGATGTCCAGAAGTTATATAAAAAATACATGGGGTGATGTCACAACTCAAATTTTATATACCCCCTTAGTAAGTGATGCTTATATAGCATCACAGTTTTCAGATGAGAATACAATTTTTGTTACCCACACCACCACATGCAATATTCTATATTTAATACTACATCAGTATGTTTATTTATTGTAAAGATTATATTGGTGTGATAGTGCCACTATAGTTAGGGCTGAGCAGGGGTTTCTTCGTTAAATCTGAAACTTTGCACTTTAATATCTTTGCAACCATTCAGCGGATTTGCATGAACATTTGTATGCACATTCTCATGTGTGTGTGGGGGGTAGATCTCTTAATGTGCTAAGTTTAATTATGGTTGGATGTGTGGATTCCAAGATGCGGATAGTGAAACAAGTAAAAAAAAAAAAAATTGTTTTATGCTATCTGTTTGTCATCCCCTAGTGCCCAGATGGTTTGGAATTTTGTTCTGAAATTTTCAGGGTAGACAGGGCTTGGCCCACACCTGTGGCTTTTACTGGTTTGGTGAAAAAAAAATTAATTAGTTCTAAAGCTATTAAATTTTAAAATGTTGGTTCTGTACATGCTCAGTACAGTCTTTTGGATTGCTGCTTGGAGCAAAAAAAGAATTTGGTCCATATTTATTTATTTAAGTGTTTAAACAGGAGAGCATGCTGAGCAGGTTACTGCTCATTTCCAGATGCATCCTAGGTGGAGGGGGTACAGGTACATGGTTGAACAGACATAATACAAATATGGTTGCATAGAGGGAATACCCACTAGCACAATGGGTCCAGGTTAGGATACAAGAGGAATGGGATAACACAGAGACGGGCATAGCATAGATACATTACCATATAATATTACTATATAGTATTGTCAGGTGGAACAATATATATGAAACAAAGATCCTTTTTTGTATGGGGGGTATCATTTTCGTGAGGAAAACAACTATTTTTCATATGGCCACCATCTTGTTTCCATCAAAAAAATATCAAAACCCACAAAAATGACATCCTGGACAGACACCAACACATGTATCTTGGTCATAGGGACCCCATTAGGTGGATTCTACATTTACTGCTGAAACAATTACCCCCAAATGTGTTTTTGTCATTTAAAAGTCTTTTTTCATGAACCAATTTTCTTTTTTCATATGGTCATATGAGAAAGAATTTGGCCATATGAAAAAGGATTCCTTCAAACAAAAAAAGAATTGGGAAAAAATTAAGTCCAACTTATATTTTCGCATGAAATTATCTTTTTTTCATATGGATGAAAAAAGCTCACAAAAAGGATGCCCTCATACGAAAAAGAATTGAGACTTAGTTTTTCTAATTTTTTCTTTCTGATAATTTTCTTTCTTTTTGTATGAAAGAATCCTTTTTTGTGAGCTTTTTTTGTTCACACAAAAAAGGATGCCCTCATACAAAAAAATAATTTGGACTTAGGTTTTTTTTTCAGATTTGTTTTTCATGTGAAGGAATCCTTTTTCGTGAGCTTTTTTTGTTCATATAAAAAAGGATGCCCTCATACGGAAAAAGAATTTGGACTTAGTTTTTTTTTTTTAATTAATTTTTCGTATAAAGGAATCCTTTCTTGTGAGCTTTTTTCATTCATACAAAAAAGGATTTCTTCATACGAAAAAAAATTTTGGACTGAAGTTGTTTTCCCCACATTTGAACTTCAACAAGCCATAACTCCCTCAATATTTAGACTTAAGGGACAATCTGTTTATCAAAGCAAAGGTCTCAATAAGTACTGCAAGAACACCCCAAAGTCCCCCCAAAACAATTTAGGACCCACATGAAAATGACAGTGTACTGGATGGGTGTCGGGTGGGACCACTAGATCACCAGGGACATTTATGACAGTGTACGGGATGGGTGTTGGGTGGGGAGTTGGACCACTAGACTACCATTGACATGTACGAAAAATCATGGGATCTGTGTTGGGTGGGTGGGGGGCAAGGACTGCTAGAGTACCAGGGACATGTATCAAAGATTTTGGGATGGGTGTCAGGTTGGGGGAGGGACTGCTAGACTACCAGGGACATGTATGAAACATTAAGGGATGGATGTGAATGTATTTGCATAACAGGTGAATTTTCTATTACCATGGTCTTATTCCTGACTCATGTGTGTGCTTGACAATTTATTTTCAGGAGGTTGGAAACATGATCAGACTGATTATTTTTACACATTCTGTAGGTCTCTGTGGTTGTCCACATGGAGCAGTTTTGAATATCTGTATAGCTTCTCATTGTGAAGTTTAAAACAGAGAAAACATGTGTTCCCTCTCACTGACACTGCCTGCAGCTAACTGTGATAAAGCTGCTCCCTTTCAAACCTGTTCCTTGCAGAAGTTCTTGGTAAGAAGGACCCAGTTTTGATGCTACTTGTGGTAAATTCTAACTGGGAAACATTGTGGAAGCTGCACTGCTTGTGTGCTTTTTTATGTTTATGTTTTTTTTGTTAAACACTAAGAGAGGGATTCTGCCACTTGCGCCAATGAAGAGGAGAGAGAGAGCAAGACCTTGCACTGATGCGTAGTTTTCAATATTACCAATTTTCTGTCTTTCTATCTACTGTTTGCAGTCTTTTCTGAACAAACAGTAAATTTCAGACTGTTTGAACTGATAAAATGTGTGAACTTTTTTTTTCCAATTGAACAATCTTTAGATAAGCAAGAGATGGGTGAAATTATGCATGCTACATAAACACATATTTCCCCTGTAAATTTCAACATTTTAAGACAAAAATCAAATTAAGTATGAGATGATGCCCAAAATACATGGCTTGTTCATTGGTTAGCAAGCAGTATTCCTTTATAAAACTATTTTAAAATGGGAAACAAAAACAAGATGCCTGACATCAGAAACTGTATTTCTCTGAGCATGAACGGTAAATCCTTAACTATTAAAGTTCAATCTTTTTTTTTACCTACCTGTCTAGTGGCTATTCAAAAATCGTTATAATTCAAAAATGGTACGATATTTTTTCACCAAACCATCCAAAGGCACACCCTTGGTACAGACCCCATCATCCCAGAAAATTTCAAAAGAAATTTCATACCATGTGGGCTGTAAATGAGGGGGAAAAATACATGTTAAGTATAGGAAACAAACTGATTTTTTTTCTGTTTTTACCACTCCATAGCTTAAAAAACATACAAGATGCCATCATGAAACTTTCCACATTTTCAAACTCTGGCAGACTGACTGCGCATGACAAATGTTGGGCTATTTCATCAGGATATAGTACAAGATCCCCAGATTTGAATTCTTGAACCACAGAAGCCTGAGCCTGATGTCCTGAAATGCCAGTTGCCCGATACAGCAACATCCTGATGACCAAGAGTCCAACACTGGACTTATACCGTGTTGAATGTATTTTCCAACCACAGTTACCTTGTGTGTTAGACAGCAGTCACAGGTTCCAGCAGCAAGGTGTGTCTTTGATCGGAGAGTTGATCTTCACTGTGTTGGCAGTTCAGGTGAGTGAGGGTGTGTGGGGGGTCAAGGGGAGTGCAGGAAGCAGGTGCACAGTGGGAGGTTGGGTGGGTGTGTGGGTATGACTGATGGTGTGCTTTTATTTTACAGGTTTAAAATTAAGTCATCGAGGGACAGTTTTCTTGTTTGCAGCTTGCGTGGCATGGGGGTGGGGGTGCCACTAACCACTAATGTTATAATCAGTTTGTGTAAATATGGGGATTGGAGGGTGTGAGGGTGCTACTAGACACCAAACTTATGAAATATTGGGATATGGGAAGGTGGGGATGACACTAACCACCACTGAGGAAATAAATTATTGTAATTATAAATATGGGAATCAGAGGGTAGGGGGTACCACTAGACACCAGAGTTATCAAATATAGTGATATGGGAGGGTGAGAAATGCCACTAACCACTAATGAGGCTTTTAAATATTATAAATATGGGGATTGGGGGGTGCCACTTGACACCAGGGTTATAAAATATAGGGAAATGGGAGTGTGGGGGTGCTACTAACCACCAGTGGGGCCTTTAAATATTATAAATATGGGGATCAGAGGGTGGGGGTGCCCCTAGAAACCAGGGCTATACAATATAGGGATATGGGAGGGGGTACCACTAACCACAATGGGGATTTACAAATATATATATATATATATATATATATATATATATATATATATATACACACATAGGGATAGAAGGATGGGGAGGTACCACGGAATACCAATGAACAAGTAATATAAAATATGTACTGAAATTGGACTGTGGGGTGGGGGTGCCACTACACACCAGGGGCTATTAATAGTAATGGGACCTGACAAAAATGTATAGTGGGTGGGGGCAGTGAATACCAGGGAAGTGACAAATGTCAGAAACATAGAAGCTGACAAAATTATGAATGCCTGGGAGTGCAGCATTCAAAGGACCCTGCACTCCCACAACAAAATGCATGGGAATTCAGGGTCCCAGGAAGTGTGCACTCCCACAGTAAAATAAGGATATGATTATACTATTTCAAAAAGTAAGGAAATAAGTCACAAAAAACTTTGTTAATCCTCCAGTTAGGGTCAAAGTGACAAATGTTGGGAAATGTGGTGTTAGGGTTTCCAACTGTAACACACACCCCGCCAAAGCAGACAGGAGAGCAGGTGTGGGGTGTTTCTTTGGCTTCTCAAGCCTAATGCACACCCCATTCTCATAAAGTCTACACATCTGACCTGATTTAGAAATGGAATGGGTTGAGTGTTAAGCTCGAAAAGCCCAAGGCACACCCCACACCTGCTCTCCTTCCTGCTTTGGGAGGATGGGGTGTTTGAGTTGGAAATCATAATGCCAGATTTCCAAACTTTTGTCACTTTGATCTTAACTGGAGCATTAACAACATTCTGTGCAACTTATATATCTTATAGGGGTGCAGTCGCACCCCTATTGTTAGAGTGAATAAGGGTTTCTATGTTGAAACTCAAATTTTGCACTTTAATAGCTTTGCAACCATTCAAAAGATCTGCATGAAATTTTTGCATGCACAGTCTTGTGTGGAAGATCTCTTGACGTGCCAAGTTTCGTTGTGGTCGGATTTGCAGATTCCAAGCTGTGCACATTGCTAAAATGTTAAAAATCATATTTTTGTGCATTTTTTTTTGTCATCATGTTGCTCCCAGAAGCTTTGGAATTTTGGTCTGACATTTTCAGGGTAGAAAGGGCTTGCCTCACAGATATGCCTTTTACTGGTTTGGTGAAAAAATTTAAAGTTTCAGGTTCCGAGCATGCTCAGTTCAGTCTTTTGGATAATTTCCTGGATCTGCAAAAGAATTTGGTCTCACGAAAAAGGATTCTTTGTTGTGAGAGGCCAATCCTTTTTCTTGACAAAAAAAATCATTTTCCGTAAGCCATCTTGTTTTCTGTTGCTTTGGCAATAAAAAAAATACCCAAAATGGCTAAAATGACATCTTCCACAGCTACCAAAATATGTATCTTGCTCATTGGGACTTCATTACATGGATTCTTTAGTGGTTCAGTGCTAAAATGAACTCAGACCTTTTTGTTCGTATTATTTAAATCCTAACACAACATTTCCTTAATTTTGTCATGTTGACCCTAACTAGAGCCTTAACAAACTTTTTGAGATATATATATATATATATATATATATATATACACACATATGTCCTTTGCAAAAAAAATGTGCTAATGCATAAGTTAGGGTTCAGGATAAAGCAAAAAAAGTGAGGAAATATAATGTTAGGGTTTCCAACCCTAATACCCCTGTCCCATCCCTGAAGTGAATGAGGGGTGGAGATTTCCTTCGGGTTGTCAACCCTAACACTCACTGCATTGCAGTATCAGAAAAACTGAGATGTGATGGAGACAGCTATATATCTTTCATGAGTGCATAGAATGGAGTGAGCATTAGGGTTGACAACCCCAAGGAAGACTCCACCCCTCATTTGCTTCACGGGTAGGGCAGGATGTTAGGGCTGGAAACCCTAATATCATATTTTCCTACTTTTGTCACTTTATCCTGAATGCTAACTGATGCATTAATGCAGTTTTTAGCAAAGAATTTCCTCACTTTTTGAGATAGTGTAATCGTATCTTTATTTGCCTGTCGGTGTGTAGGGCCCTCTGGATCTGCGCTCCCATCCCTCCATAGATGTGTATATGTACTGTATGTTGCTGTGGAAGTGCAAGGTGCAAAGGGCCCTGCGATTCCATTTTTAGGACAACAGGAACCAAATTGTCAGCATATCCATCTTTTTATCAAACCTCATGTGACCGGTACAAAAATTTTCAAATCTGCACCGAAACGTCATGTGGGAAAAGACATTGTGGCCAAGATTTGAAAAATGACAGTTGTTACATTCTAGAGGTGGTGTAAACAAATGACAATGTTGAAAATTTGGTAGCAGGAGATAACAGTGTTGAGTAGTGGGCACCTACAATAACAGCGACCCAATCCCCAGCGCATGTCTCCAGGGCTATCGTAGGGTAGGGCAGCTGGATGGGGGGGCAGTGAAAATAGCAACAAGATGTCGCTATATGTACATGCGTGGGGGGAGTGAGCATGCACAGCAAGGGGCGGGAGGGAATGTGAGAGATGGTGCCGCGGTGGGTTGCCAAGCCAACCCCATGGCATGGTGGGTGGGTTGGCAAAACTGGTCAGCAGGGTACTGCATTCAGGTCTGGGTGCTGGTGCATTTTTGTAGTGCCCAGCCCAAACTATTTTTTAATGTTTTCACTTCCCCCCTACATGCATCCGCTGGAGTTGAGAATTCTTAAGTAGAGGGGTGTGGGGGGTGCAGTCCCATGTGGGGATGTGTGGGGCACAGCCCCCAGCATAAAACATTAAAAATGTAAGTCCCCGGCACCGTTTTGCTGTGTGCTGGGGTGTCAGATTGTGGAAACAAATTTTCGGCACTCCTGACTCCTTGATAACGGTGATCACCTTTAGGCTTTCACCATTATCACATGTAACTGAAAATTGTGAGTGAAAATATTGAAAATTACAAAAGTTACAAGCAAACATAGCCAGACATCAACAGATATTCACAACATTGCCATTTTAACATATTTTGACCCCAACATTTTCAACAAACCCTTCTTATGACCCTACCTAATGAACAAGTGTGGTGAAAGTGTGGTAGGCCAGTGGACGTCCTCTTTCTGGATTTTAGCAAGGTGTTTAATTCGGTACCCCACAGTGGCCTGCTGGTTAAGCAGAAGGAAATGGGGGTAGGGAGACAGTTGCTAAGATGGATAGGAAATTGGCTGTCTGAGCGTACTCAGAAGGTGGTGGTTGGAGGGTTAGCCTCATCCCCAAGGTGGGTTGCTAGTGGGGTTCCCCAGGGGTCAGTGCTGGGGCCACTCCTGTTCAATGCCTATATCTCATACATCAAGAGGGGGATCAGGAGTGAGATGAGTCTCTTTGCTGATGACTCAAAGCTAGGTGCAGTGGTGGATGGGGAGATGGGGAAGGTGGCCTTGCAGGAGGACCTGGAGACTCTGGAAAGGTGGTCGGGAAAATGGAAACTAAAATTCAATGCGGGAAAGTGCAAGGTTCTGAACCTGGGAGTCAGAAATCCAGGCCAGGGGTATATCCTGGGTGGAGACATGATTCAAGTCGCAGAGGGTGAGAGAGACCTGAGGGTAGTGGTATATGTCAAAATGAACAACTCAGAGACCTGTAGGAGGGCAGCAGCAAGGGCAAATATGATGCTGGGATGCATCGCCAGGGAGGGTACCTCCAGAAAGGTGGAAGTGATCCTTCTACTGTACAACTGCTTGGTTAGGTCACACCTCAAGTATTGTGTACAATTTTGGAGACCACATTTAAAGAGGGACATTACACTCCTAGAGAGGGTCCAAAGGAAGGTAACCAAAATGATCTGGGGCCTGGGGGAGAGAACCTATGAGGAGAGGCTCAAGGAGCTCGACATGTACACCCTGGAGGAGAGAAGGGACAGGGGGACATGATAGAGGTCTTTAAGTACATGAAAGGGATCAATAAAGGGGGCCCAGTCAGGGTGCTCCAAAGGAAGGAGGGTGAGGCAACAAGCGGTCACGGATGTAAGCTGGAAGTGGGCAAGCTCAGAGGGGAGAGGAGGAGATGTTATTTCACTGAAAGGGTGGTGGAACAATGGAATGCACTGCCCAGGGAGCTGGTAGAGATGGACACTGTGGACGGGTTTAAGAGGGGATGGGACAGGTACAGGGGGAAGGTAAATCTGACCAGGCACAATACAGGTGGAACATCTGGGACTGTTGACAGTATAACCCAAGGGGGAGGTGGGACACCAAAATCGGCCCTCAGTGCGGGTGCTGAAAATCAAGCAGACTCGAGAGACCATTAGACCTATTCTGCTGGCATTTTAGTATGTTAGTATGTAAAATGCTGAAATCCAGCCCAAAAGGTGATTTCGCCAACTGACTGCGAAATCACCCTTTGGGCAGGATTTGTGAAATGACACCAACATAAATCATGAGGAGGGGTCTCAAAAAGGGTATGTTGAAAATTCGGTTTTAAATCTTTAAAAATGACAAAGTTATGCAGCAAAGTTAAAAACCCTACTGAAATACATTGAACTGCATTTATCTTAGTATCTCATATTGCAGTCGCCAGTTCCAGCAGTAAGACATGTCTTCGATTAGAAAGTGGATCTTCACCCTGTGATCTGTTCAGGTGAGTAAGGGTATGTGGGGGTGTACTGGGCCTTGTGGGGTAGTGGGTACTGATTGGGAGGTGGCGTGGGGGTGTCCGATCAGCAATGGACCATTTTAGAAACATAGAAACATATAAAAACTAATGGCAGAAAGAGACCGGGGTCCATAAAGTCTGCCCAAATGTTCCTGAGACCTCAGATCCCAGGACCTATCCCCCCTTCTGATTTCTACCTAGTCCAGTTCCTGTTGGTTTTATTCTGCATTGGCCTTATCCCACTTTAGTTTAAATGCTGTCACAGTCCTCAGCTGGCAGTCTATTCCATCAATCCATGACCTGTTACGTAAAATAGTATTTGATGCCGGAAACCCTGTTGAACAGTTCAGAGTAGGGCACCTTATTAATTCCTCTCAGGAACTTGAATGTTTCAGTCATGCCTCTCTCTCTCTCTCTCTCTCTCTCTCTCTCTCTCTCTCTCTCTCTCTCTAGACTCCAACAAGTACATATTTAACACTTCTAGGCGCCCCTCATACGATAGCCCCTGGAGGTCATGTATCTTTTTTGTGTTTCCCATCTCTGTGCGGCCTTCAGTCTGTTCTTGTCCTTCTTAAGATGTGGACTCCAAAACTGGACACAGTACTCCAGATGAGGCCTTACCAGGGTGGGACCTATAGAGTGGCAATATCACCTCCCTTCTCCTGCTATCAGTTCCTCGCCCTATAAACCCTAACATTGTGTTGGCCTAGCTGTGCATTGGCTGGTCTGCTTAAGGTTGTCACCAATGATAACTCCTAGGTCCCTTTCCTCCTGCAAGGCACTGAGACTGACCCCGTTAAGCCAATATACTGTCCTTGGGTTCTTTTTGCCTAGATGTATCACCTTACACTTCCCGGCATTTAACTTCAACTGCCAGACACTAGACCATTTTTCAAATCTCTGCAGGTCTTTTTGTAGGTTCCTAACTGTGTTCTCACTGTATACCCTACCACCTAACTTAGTATCATCAGTGAAGAGGGCATATTGCCCTGAATACCTATGCCAATGTCACTGATGAATGCATTAAACAAGACTGGAACTAAGACAGCCCTGGGGCATCCCACTCATGACCTCTCCCTAATCTGACCTCTCCCCATTGACAATCACCCTCTGCTTCATGTCTTTAAGCCAGTTACCTACCCACCTAACAATGTTCTTGGCCATGCCCAGGTCCTCTAACTTTTTCAGCAAGCGATTATGCGGCACAGAGTCAAAGTTGAAGTCAAAGTAGAGAAAGCTCACTGAGTACCCTCCATCGAATTCCCTAGTCACCCATTTAAAAAAACATAATTAGATTCATCTGGCATTATCTACCTACTACAAACCCATGCTGCCTGTCATCCTAAAGATCATTTTTGTCCACATACTCCACTAAGTCTTATTTAATCAAGGTCTCCATTAGTCTAGTTGGCAGCCTGTGACATGGGTGTTGGTAATTGGGCACCTACAATAACGGTGACACAATCCCTGGTGCATGTCATCGGGGCTATGGTAGGGTAGGGTGGCCAGATGGGGGGGCAGCAAATATAGTGATGGGATGTCACTATACATACATGTGCGGGTGGAGCGAGCATGCATAGCGAGGGGTGGAAGGGGATGCGAGGGGTGGTGCTCCGGTGGGTTGCCGAGCTGACCCGTGGCATGGTGGGAGGGTTGGCAGCACTGGTGGGCAGGGTACTGCATTCGGGTCAGGGCACTGGTACATTTCTGTTGCTCCTGGCCCGAACCTTTTTTATGCTTTTCACCCCTCCCCAACATGTATCCGCTGGAGTTGAGAATCCTTAAGTGGGGGGGGTGCTGGGACACAGCCCCCAGCATAAAACATTCAAAAAGTAAGTCCCTGGTGCTGTTTTGCTGTGTGCAGTGGTGTCAGAGTGCCGAAATACATTTTCAGCACTCTGACTTTGTGATACCAGTGATCGCCTTTTGGCTTTCGCCATTATCACATAAACCACCTTAGTTTCCCCATTAGAGATATGAGGCTAACTGGTCTGTAGTTACCAGCCTCCTCCCTGCAGCCTCCCTTGTGTAAGGGTATCACATCAGTTTTTCTCCAGTCCCTTGGTGTGACTCCCGCCTGAAGTGAGTAGTTTAACAAATGCACCAGGGGGTCCGCTAATTCTCTCACCAGCTCCATCAGCACCCTTGGGTGTATTCCATCAGGCCCTGGTGATTTGTCCTGCCTTAGTCACTTGAGCACATCACTGACCCTGCTGGTGGTAGGTAAAAAAAAAAATCATTATATGTTAAAATAAATACTTTTTTATTGGTGGAAATCTTGTATAAGGAACACACTATGTCCATGAGCCACATTTATTGTGGCAGGGCTGTTCAGCAGCCTGGGAGTGGGCTTCCTGATTGGGTGGCCAGGCAGAATGACAATGTAGTAGAGAGGGCAGGTGGGATGCTGGGTTATATAGGAAGGAGTATCACCAGCAGAAAGAGGGAGGTGGTGTTGCCTCTGTATAGATCACTGGCACCTAGAGTAATGTGTCCAGTTCTGGAGACCACATCTATGGAAGGACATAGAGTGGAGGCAGTCCAGAGGAGGGCAACTAAAATGGTGCAGGGTCTGAATCAAAAGCCTTAGAGACTAAAAGACCACAATATGTACACCCTGGAACAGAGGAGGGAGAGGGAAGATATGACAGAGACCTTTAAATATATCATGGGGGTAAATAAGGTACATGAGGGGAATATTTTTCAGACAAAAAGGTGCTCAAGAACAAGGGGACATGCTATGAAGCTGGAGGGGGTAAATTCAGGAGAGATGTGAGGAAGTTCACAGAAAGAGTGGTGAATTCCTGGAACAGCCTTCCAGCGGAGGAGGTGGGAAAAACAGTGCTGTAGTTCAAGAAAGCATAGGATAAGCATGAAGGAATCATAGTGGAAAGGAAGGGGGAAGGAGAAAAAGTTATAGATCGGGTATGGCCTAATGTAATAATGTAGGTAGGAAGAAATGGGTAGACAGGATGGGCCAAGCAATCCTTATCTGCTGTCCAGTTCTATGTTTCTGAGTATCCTCGAGAACAAACAGCATGTTATCAAAGAAAACCAAAATTGACCAGAAGCCGCTGCTGCCACCCGTAAGGCAAAACAGCCAACTTTGGAGGACTGCAATGCTAAACAAAGACTGTTGATGTATGAAACACCTGGGGCTGCCCAAAGAAATTATGCAGTGGCAGAAATGTTAGCCCTGCACATGCAACCTTTTTTCAATAGTGGAGAATACAGGCTTCATCAGATTGGTAAAAGTTCTGGAGCCACAATATAAACTGCCATTGCACAAGTATCTTTCTCAATCTGTTATTCCAGATACTTATGAATGGGTACACTAGAAAGTTGTTTTATAACTGAAAAACACAATGTCCTTATTATTCACTGCCGCCATGTGAACATAAGAAAATACCATTCATTTTTAGGTCTAACAGTATAGTGGATTGATAATAATTTTAATAGAAAGTATACTGTTGGACTGTGAGGGGATTCATGGCAAACACACAGAGCAGCTATCTCTGATGCCTTGCTAAAAATGTTTAGTAACTTTGTGGTAGTAAACAAAGATGGCATGTTGTAATTCATGATAAAGGAGCTAATATTAATACATCCTTGAAGGACTGTGGAGTGTACAGCTTGGGATATTTTGCTCACATACTTCAGCTGTGCCTGCATGATGTCCTACTGAGCCAATGGTCTGTGTCTGAACTGATAAATAATAGGAAGCTTATGGAGCATTTTAAAAACTCTTCATATGTTGTTTCAAAGCAGCACGGTATACAAAAAGAACTGGGTCTGCCAAACACACAATTCAAGATATTGTTGCTAAATAAATTCCACTTTTTATACGTTGAAACATCTCTTTGAACAAAGGCAAGCTCTTAGTGTGTATTGTGCAGAGGAATCCTATGTTACATCACTCACACCTGAAAGTGAGCTAAAGGTAGAAGAAACAGAACCTGACATCCTAGAAACACCAGTTAAGAAGTCAAAAGTGGACCGTGGAACTCTGAGTAGCTGCTGGGACACAATTGTTAAGGAATCACAATCTCCAGTGTCATCTATAAGTAGTGGATATGGTACTGCCCTTTATATAGCCATACATTCCATGCTCCAGTGACCCTGTTGAATGGTAAATGTACAACACTGTCCATCCTCCAAATTTAGTTACCACTTCAAGATCACATCTATCAGCGCCACCAAGTAGTGCTCCTAAGAAATACTCTTTGGCATGTCTTGGGACATACTGTTTATGCAATAGACAGACGCAGGCTACTATCTGAGAATGCTGAAAGAATATATTTTTTACAAAAATGCAGTGTACCACTGATAAATCCCAAGTACTGTATTACTGCTAGATGCATGTTTGCTGTTATGTTAGTTTTGTACAGTTTGCCACAAGCTATTTGTTTTCAGACTGTTACCAGCTCAAGCTACTTAATTGCTGTGTACAAGTGCAGTTTAAATGTTGTGCTAGTTTTGCACAGTTTGCCACAATCTGCTTAATGCTTTTTCTTTCTCTCTTTTTTTATTTGATTTACCAGGAAGGTGGACTGGATGAATGACCCATTTTCAGCCACACCTGGGGGAGGGTAATACAATTGGATTGGGCTCCCCCAATGAAACCAACTGAGGATTCCTGCACTGGGGGATTGGAGGATTGGGCACCCTCAGTATGACTATAATGTTTCTGGGGAGTGAGGTGATGGGTGCTGAGAGGGAGGGCTGGGTGGGAGGAAAAAAATAAAGAAACAGTCACATCTGCGGTCTTGCTGGCAGAGGTCACAGTGAAAGACAGCACAGTCTGCCATGACCAAGATGGCTAACAACCTCTATTGCGCATGTGCAAGTGGTCATGCAAGCTCTTAGTGTGTATTGTGCAGAGGAATCCTATGCAAGTAGTCAGGCATGTGCATTTCAGGTTGTCGGCTATCTTGGACAAGGCGGACTGTGCTGTGTTCCAATGTGACCTCTAATTACAGAAAAATAGTGCTGTGCAGCTCCTAATGGACATTGCAAAGTGATTCATGAACATGGACGCATCTGTGAGGCAACTCCACACTGTTGTTTGGTCAGAATAAATCTCTCTTTTCTGATTGAAGGAGGCCTGCAGGGCTGTACCCACTGCAGCCCTAAAAACATTAGGGTTTTGTCTCTCTCTGGGGTCTTGCTGAATCAGTGGTGGGGTCTTCCTGGAGTTGTCAACCCTAATGCTCACTCCATTCCATTCCATAAGTAAATAAGCTAACATGGACACATTATAGGAAAATGGGGTGAGTGTTAGGGTCCATCTCAGCTTATTTACTTATGGAATGGGGTGAGCATTAGAGCCGATGACCCCAAGGCACACTTTGATGCCTGTTGGTGTGTGGAGGGTGGAGGAGTGGAATGAGGGTGGTATGGTTGGGTGGAGGAGGGTGGGGTGAGGTGTAAGAGTTGGGAACCCTAACACACATTTCCATACTTTAAAAGGCATGATAGAAACCCTACCTAGTGCATTAGCATAATTTTTTTGCATTTAATTTCCATACTTTGTATGAAGTGAACACAAAGAAATATCTGAACAAGTAATGTAATGTAAAGAAGTACTGTAGTGCAGAGAACAGTAGTTACTTTTTGAGATAGTGCAATAGTATCATTATTTTACTGGGGGACCCTGCAATCCCTCCATAGATATGTATATGTATAGGGCCCTGCGCTTCCTTGTGGAACATCACAGACCAAATTGTCAGCATAGCCATGTTATTACCCCACCTCATCTACCCCGGTACACAGAAATTGTGAAATGCAAGGAAAAACATAATTATACGCAACCGCAATGCCATTCTGTGCCACAGGTACCTAAACACATTTCATAATCAGTGCTGAAACGTGATGTCGCACAGTGAGTGCGTTATTCTGTGCCACAGGTATGACAACACATTTTGTGCAGGATATGAAAAATGATAGCTGTAGTGTTCATGAGATTTTGTAGAAAATGGCAATGTGGAAGATTTGGAGTGAAAATATAAAAAATTGACAAAGTTATGTGCTTGCGTAGAAAGTTTTGAACAACCATGTATAACTGAGCCATTCTGGGGTATTTTTGCACAGAAGTTTCAACATGGGCTTTTTAGGGCCCCACCTGATGAATACTGGCAGTGACATTTCATTACTTAGTCAAGAAAGGTGATTTCACTCAAGGAGTGCACTATTCTGCGCCAGAGGTGCGAAAACATGTTTCGGGTAGGATGTCAGAAAAGACAGGAATGTTGTTCATTAGCTGGTGTGCAAAAATTTGTATGTTGAAAATTTGGAGTGAAAATATTAAACATTGGCACCGTTACGCATATGCGTAGGAAAATGACAATGAGCTAATGTAACTCAGGCGTTTGTTCGTATTTTTGGACCAAATTTTTCTTATGGCCTTTTTGCTGCTGTTAATTTTTCACAGAGGAGAATCTTGCTTTCAGAGCAAGTAACAGCTGACTAGAACTACAGCTTTTCTAACTGATAAATCACTTCTATCTCAGCAGGAGTCAGTGCCTGTTGGGATTAAGCAAACAACTACTTTATTAGAAGCAGGGGGTCTCATTTAAGCAAAAGAAGAAAAAAGTCAATGTGTGTTTCTCTGTTTGAGGAAGGGGGCTGTATCAACTTAATTTGTTGAGTCAGAAGCAGAGGGGAGAGTCTAATTGAGGGTCTGTGTGTGGCTTGAACACTAGAAAAGCAGCTGTCTCCAATTACAGCTTCTTGCTGTTAGTTTTTGACAGATGAGAATCTTGCTTTCAGAGCAGGTAACAGCTGACTAGAGCTACAGCTTTTCTAACTGATAAATCACTTCTGTCTCAGCAGGAGTCAGTTCCTGTTGGGATTAAGCAAACATATACTTAATTAAAAGCAGGGGATCTCATTTAAGCAAAAAAATAAAAGAAAGTCATTGTGTGTTTCTCTGTTTGAGGAAGGGGGCTGTATCAACTTAATTTGCTGAGTCAGGAGCAGAGGGGAGAAGCTAATTGGGGGCATGGCTTGGGCAGTAGAAAAGCAGCTATCTCCAATTACAGCTTCCTGCTGTTAGTTTTTGACAGAGGAGAATCATGCTTTCAGAGCAAGTAACAGCTGACTAGAACTACAGCTTTTCTAACTGATAAATCAATTCTGTCTCAGCAGGAGTCAGTGCTTGCTGGGGTTTAGCAAACAGATACTTTATTAGAAGCAGGCGGTCTCATTTAAGCAAAAAAAAAAAAGAAAGTCCCTGTGTTCCTCTGTTTGAGGAAGGGGCTGTATCAACTTAATTTGCTGAGTCAGCAGCAGAGGGGAGAAGATAATTTGGGGTGTGGCTTGGGCACTAGAAAATCAGCTGTCTCCAATTACAGCTTTCTGCTGTTAGTTTGTGACAGAGGAGGATGTTGCTTTCAGAGCAAGTAACAGCTGATTAGAACTACAGCTTTTCTACCTGATAAATCACTTCAGTCTCAGCAAGAGTCAGTGCATGTTGGGATTAAGCAAACAGATACTTTATTAGAAGCAGGGGGTCTCATTTAAACAAAATAAGAAGAAAGTCAATGTGTATTTCTCTGTTTGAGGAAAGGGCTGTATCAACTTAATTTGTTGAGTCAGGAGCCGAGGGGAGAGTCTAACTGGGGGTGTGGCTTGAGCACTAGAAAAGCAGCTGTCTCCAATTACAGCATCCTGCTGTTAGTTTTTGACAGAAGAGAATCTTGCTTTCAGAGCAGGTAACAGCTGACTAGAACTATAGCTTTTCTAACCGATAAATCAGTTCAATCTCAGCAGGAGTCAGTGTCTGTTGGGATTAAGCAAACAGATATTTTTTTAGAAGCAGGGGGGTCTCATTTAAGCAAAAACAAAAAAAAGAAAGTCACTGTGTGTTTCTCTGTTTGAGCAAGGGGGCTGTATCAACTTAATTTGCTGAGCCAGGATCAGAGGGGAGAAGCTAATTGGGGGTGTGGCTTGAGCAGTAGAAAAGCAGCTGTCCCCAATTACAGCTTCCTGCTGTTAGTTTTTGACAGAGGAGAATTTTGCTTTCAGAGCAAGTAGCAGCTGGCTAGAACTGCAGCTTTTCTTACTAATTGCCCTCCTTCCCACCCCTCCACCCTCGCACCCTAAGCCAGTTCTACTTTTATAGCCACTGGATTTGACTGACAACAGGAACTTCCTGTTTGGCAGTAGGAAGGGAAGGATCACTGAGACACATTAGTTTCATCAGCCTTGAAGGAAACTAAAAAATAGCTTGTTTTGCCCCCTGGCTGCTGGAGGTCTGAATCCTAGCAAGGAAGGAAGAGATTACTGAAGATTGCAGGATATTCCTGTCCTAGAACAGAAAGGGCGAGAGTTGTAAGGGCACATAGGCAGTAGGAAAGTAGGTGTGAAAATACATAGAGGGAGGAGACAGTAAGCATACAAAGCAACAGGAGAGGGGACACAAAATAAGTCAAGCTAGAAGTGGTGCAGTGCAATGGCTGTGGGGCAGCAGTGTTCCGGGAGACATTCTGGAGGCTGTGATGCTGCCCTATTTACAGGCACCTCTCTGATCTGAGGGAGGAAGTTGCCAGTCTCCAGGCTGACCTAGCTAGGATTTATGAAACCACTTCCCCCACCCAGGGACCACCAGGGCCACTGCTGCTACCTCAGAGATTGCCAAGAAAGAGGAGCGGTTGGACTAAGATGGGCTCAGGGAGGGAGAGGGTGGTGGAACAGATGTGCTTCCCTCCAGTTGTACCACTCCACAATTCATATGCTGTTCTTGCGAAGAGTGGTTCCTCTATTGAGGCACCTGCAGTAAAGACTAAGGAGGATGCTGGGAACCTCCACAAAGGAGATCCACAGGAGGGTGGCATAAGACCCCACAGGGGAAGGAAACAACTCCTGGTGGGGGATTCAATCATTAGGGGAGTTGAAGTGGGGGAGGAAGGGGAAAGGGAGGTAAGGTGCCTGCCTGGTACCATGGCTCTGAGAGACAGGAAGCAAATCCTCAGGATCACGGGAGCAGCTGCACAAGGGAGGGAGCTGGATGTCACTGTCCACCTAGGGACAAATGATCTGGCTGCGAATGGGATCAGAGCAGTGCAAGAGGAGTTTGCAGAGTTGGAGAGGGGCCTTAAACAAGTAGCATGTACAGTAACCTTCTTGGAGGTGCTGCCTGTCTATAGCAAGGATGATACTAGGGTACTCTGCACCATGGTATTCAATGAATGGTTGAACAACTGGTGTGGAGCTCAGGGTTTTGGCTTCATTGGGGACTGGGGAGAAACCTGGAGGGATGCAGGCCTATACTGGCGCGATGGTCTGCATCTGTCCAGGGAGGATCCAGGATCCTAGGTGATAGGTTTAAATGCTTCATTGACAAGCATTTAAACTAGCCAAGGGGGGGGGCACTAAAAAGGAGCAGGTAAATCCCAGCCTCCCCCCACAAAATACAGTAGTTAGAGAGGTAAACACCAAGGTAGAGAAGTCAGTAGGGAGCAGGACAGGGATAAATGCAGAAAAAGGCAGGAAGGACAGGGATGGGCTAAAAGGGGTAAGGCCATCAAAAAATGGAGGGTGATGAGTACCAATGCCCACAGTTTGTGTAACAAGCTCCCTGAACTAGTGGCCTTGATGGAAGAGGGATGCCTGGATATTGTGGCAGTCAGTGAAACATGATACACAGAGAACCATGATTGGGATGTCAACATACCAGGATACACAACCTACAGGAGGGGCAGGGTGGGTAAAAGAGGAGAAGGAGGAACTCTCTATATGAGGGAAGGGATTAAAGCAACAGAACTAAAAAGTAAGCAGGAAGTTGATGAGTCACTGTGGGTCACTCTGGAGACAGGAAATGGCACCACAATCCACATGGGGGTTGTGTACAGACCCCCATCTCAGGGGGAGGAAATGGACAAGGAAATAATAGAAGGCATCCTTAAAATGGCAGAAAAAGGGGAGATATTGTTGATGCAGGACCTGAATATGCCAGATGTTAACTGGAGCACCGTTGCTGCAGGCACATCCAAGAGCAGGGTTATTCTTGATGCCCTACGGGGGCATGCCTCTAGACAGCAAGTGTTGGAACCCACTCAACAGGGAGGAATCTTAGACCTGGTACTCTCAAATGGGGACAGAGAAAGGATCTTTGATTTAGAAGTGGGTAGCCAGCTGGGAATAAGTGACCACCAAACAGTGTGGTCCACAATAAACACAGTCATAGAGTCAAGCCATACAAAAACAAGAGTACTGGACTTTAGGAAGGCTGACTTTGGGAAAATGAGAGAGTGCCTCAGAAACGCACTAGCAAACGGGCAAGAAGGAGTGGTGGAGGAACAATGGGGAATAATCAAAACATCCATCACAGAAGCAAACAGCCTTTGTGTGAAGCAAATCAACAAAACAAAACACAGGAAAAAAACACTCTGGTTCTCAAAAGAGGTGGAAGAGAAGGTTAAGGAGAAAAGGATAGCATTCAGGAAATTTAAGGAAACACAGAAGGAACAGGACAGAGAACTTTATCAGTTAAAGCAGAAGGAGGCAGGGAAGGCAATCAGAATAGCAAAGGCACAAACTGAGGAAAAGATAGCCAACTCTGTTAAGAAGGGGGATAAAACCTTTTATAGGTACAGTACATTAGGAAGCAAAGAAAGACCAAGGAAGGGATACAGAGACTTAATAAAGGGGAGGGAATGTGGGCAGATGGTGACAGTGAAAAAGAGGGATACTGAATGAATATTTCTGCTCAGTATTCACAATGGAAGACGAGGGGGAGGTATCTAAACCAAACAAGAGAAACGCTCTGGATAGGGGAGTTGATACCAGTCCATTCACAGAAGAAAGGGTTTTGAAAGAACTCTTGAAACTGAGGGTGGACAAAGGAATGGGACCTGATGGGATTCACCCCAGAATTCTAAAAGAACTAAGGGTAGAACCAGTAACACCACTGACTACTCTCTTTAATAAATCATGGGATGATGGGGTGGTACCCGAGGACTGGAGGAGGGTGGATGTGATTCCACTTCACAAAAGTGGGAACAGGGCAGAGGTAGGAAACTACAGACCAGTTAGTTTGACCTCAGTGGAAGGGAAAATGATGGAATCACTTCTGAAGGAAAGAATTGTTGAGTACCTAGAGGCCAGTGGGGTACAGGACCCAAGGCAGCATGGTTTCACAGCAGGAAGGTCATGTCAGATGAACCTAATAGATTTCTTTGACTGGATGAACAAAGTAGTAGACCAGGGAGGGGCTGTGGATATGGCCTACCCAGATTTTAGAAAGGTGTTTGACACAGTTTCACACAAAAGATTAATATACAAGTTAGCCAGCCTTGGAGTGGGTCCCAAGGTGGTACCCTGAATAAGGAACTGGCTGGACAACAGGATGCAAAGGGTAATAGTAAACAGAGTCCACAGTGAAAAAAGGAGTGTAACTAGTAGGGTACCACAGGGTTCGGTACTCTTTAATGTCTTTATAAGTGATATTAGTGAGCACGTGGAAGGAAAAGTATGTCTCTTTGTACGACACAAAGATCTGCAACAGGGTTGTTACACAAGGTTGGTTGGAAAGGATGAAAAGGGACTTGGCAAGGTTGGAGGAATGGTCAAATATATGGCAGCTCAGATTCAATGCAAAGAAGAGCAAGGTAATGCACGTGGGAAACAAAAACCCAGGGGAAGAGTACACAATGGGGGGTGAGATAATAACAACAACAAAAATCAAAAGAGACCTAGGAGTAATTATATCAGATGACCTAAAGGTGGGCAAGCAATGTGAGAAGGCAATAAGGAGGGCTGGGGGGATACTGGGATGCATAGGGAGAGGCATCAACAGTAGAAAACAGTAAGTTGCTATCCCTTTGTACAGACAGTTGGCGAGACCCCATCTGGAGTACTGCGTGCAATTCTGGAGACCTCATCTCCACAAAAACATAGACAGAGTGGAGGCTGTTCAGAGGAGGGCAACCAAAATGGTGCAGGGTCTGCACCAGAAGACATAAGAGGAGAGACTAAAGCAGCTTAATATGTATACCCTTGAGGAAAGGGGGGGGGACATGATAGAAACTTTCAAGTATCTCAAGGGAATTAACAAAGTACAAGAGGGTAGCATTTTTCAGAAAAAGGGACGTGCAAGAACAAGGAGGCACAATCTGAAGATGGGGGGGCTGGCTCAGAGGTAATGCTAGAAAGTATTTTTTCACAGAGAGGGTTGTGGATGCATGGAACAGCCTTCCTGAGGAGGTTGTGGAGTCAGGAACAGTGGGGGCATTCAAGAATGCATGGGACAGACGTAATGTAATTCTAGTGGGGGGTAGGAGGAAGTAGGCTG
Source organism: Neoceratodus forsteri (assembly GCA_016271365.2). Classification (NCBI taxonomy): domain Eukaryota; kingdom Metazoa; phylum Chordata; order Ceratodontiformes; family Ceratodontidae; genus Neoceratodus; species Neoceratodus forsteri. Next base: position 1,300,209,772 of record CM057455.1, read on the forward strand.
TTGGTTAACTAGGATCTGCAGCTTATCCATCAGGTAGGGAAATGGGCAGACTAGGTGGGCCAAGCAGTTCTTATCTGCTGTCAAATTCTATCTTTCTATGTGAGACCCCACGTCATGAACAGTGGCACTATCATTTTGTTACTTGGTCCAGAAAGGTGAATCCGCATAGTGACTGCAAAATCACCTTTTGGGATGAGTAATGAAATGACAGTGCCATTGTTCATAAATTGGTGTCCCAAAAGCCCATTTTGAAAATTTGGTGAAACAATATGGAGAAATGGCCGAGATATCAACATAAGTTCAAAACACCATTGACAGGCATTATATGGCACTTACCCTCATTCTTCAGTTTGTGGTTTGGCTTTGAAGAGTGTCCCAGTCCACAAAAGAGGGCAGAAGACAATCTTGTGTGGTAAGTATAGGGCAAGGGGGTGTGGGGTGCTGGGTGCTCAGTGGGAGTGTCGGGAGGTGGAAGGGGGTCAAAGGTAGACAACGAGGGACCATTTTCTTTTTTGCAGGATTTATAAGCAAAAAAAAAAAAAAACGTTGGGGTACAGTTTTCTTTTTTTACAGGTTAAAAAGAATTATTTCAACACACTGGGGGTGGACTCCCCAGTGTGCCAAAGTAGTGGAGTGTGGTTGCTGACAATATCAATATAAGGACTGGGCACCCCAATGTTGTCCAACACAACAAATGTTAGAACAGGCTTGGGGGATGGGGCATTTGACTCCAGGGGTGGGCATCCTGATGTCTGAATCAACATTTTAAAGACGGAATTATTTTGCCACCTGGGGGTGGGCTCCCCAGTGTGTGATAGTACTGAAGGGGGGGAATAAATGCTGACATGGGGATTGGGCACCCCTGTTGGCAGCAGCTTACAATAGGGCATTTCAGTGGTGATCCCCATATTGATGCAAAATTCTGCATCAAACTGTCATGTTATGATGCAGAATCCTGCATCTAAGTGCCATTTTGATACAGGATTGTGCATCTTAAAATGGCACTTCAGTGCAGGATTCTGCATCATAAAATGACACTTTGATGCAGGATTATGTTCCAGGATTTATAAACAAACAAAAAATAGACATTGGGGGACAATTTTATTTTTTTACAGGATAAAATGAATTATTTTGGCACACTGGAGGTGGGCTCCCCAGTGTGCCACTGTAATAGAGGGTGGAAATAAATGCTAACATGGGGATTGGGCACCCCTGTCAGCAAAACCTTACAGTAGGGCAGTTCAGTGGTGATCCCCACATCGATGCAGAATCCTGCATCGAACTGCCATGTTATGATGCAGAATCCTGCATCAAAGTGCCATTTCGATGCAGGATTGTGCATCTTAAAATTACACTTCACTGCAGGATTCTGCATCATAATCCTACTTCGAATGAAGATCCAATCCTACTCCGATTCAGAAATCCTGCTTCGTGCCTGACGTCTATTTTTTCCCATATGAAATAATGGGACATTTGACATTGCATAACTTTGGAACAGATTGATATTTTTCCACCAGATCTTCAAAAAGCACATCTGTGAGGCCAAGGCGTTCTACCCTGAACATTTCAGCCACTAAGATTACACTGTTTTTGAGATTCTGGTGAGCAAGAAAACAGCCAAAACAGCAAAACCCTCTGTTTCTTCAACACTCTGTATCTCAAAAACTACAAAAGGGATTGACCCAAAAGTTGGCACGTCAAGAGACCTTCCACTAGCCGCAAAGCAAGCCAAATTTAATGCAAATCCATTGAACAGTTGCAAAGTTATTAAAGTGCACATTTGAGATTTAACATTAAACTGCCCTGCCAACCCTAACTATACTGACGTGACCACACCAGTATAATTTAATCTCTATGCACATCTCCCATCCCCAGTTACAGGGGTTTCAAATTCTTGCAATAAGGACTTCCACCACACACACACACACACACACACACACACACACGACAGTTAGCTGGCAATCAGCAGCACTAGCAGACAAACTGTAGCAATGCAAACCACTTTTCAAGGGGACACAATGGATTATTTTATGATGTCTAAACTTATAAAATATAAATTGTCTATTATATTAAACTCATACAAAATCTGATACTGCTATGTACACAAGCTGCATATATATCATTCTGGCCATTTCAGGCATAGGGAGAGGCATCACCAGTAGAAAACAGGAAGTTTTTATCCCTCTGCACAGACAGTTGGTGAGACCCCATCTGGAGTGCTGTGTGCAGTTCTGGAGACCCCATCTCCACAAGGATATGGAGGCAGTCCAGAGGAGTCAACTAAAATGATGCAGGGTCTGCACCAGAAGACATATGAAGAGAGACTAAAGGAGCTTAATATGTATACCCTCAAGGAAAGGAGGGGGGGGGTATGATAGAAACTTTCCAGTACCTCAAGGGAATCAACCAAGTCCAAGAGTGTAGCATCTTTCAGAAAAAGAGGTGGGCAAGAACAAGGGGACACAGTTTGAAGATAGAGGGGGATGGCTCAGAGGTGATGTGAGGAAGTATTTTTTCACAGAGAGGGTTGTGGATGCATGGAACAGCCTTCCTGAGGAGGTCATGGAGTCAAATACAGTGGGGGAATTTAAGAATGCATGGGACAGACATAAAGCAATTCTAGTGGGGTGGGGGTAGGAGGAAGTAGGTTGTTGGTTAACTAGGATCTGCAGCTTATCCATTAGGTAGGGAAATGGGCAGACTAGGTGGGCCAAGCGGTCCTTATCTGCCATCAGGTTCTATGTTTCTATGTCCTTTAAGTGCAGTAAGATATGACAGAGTGTTAGTTCTCATTGACTAACAGTACCTTCAGGGGTTTGAAACCCTAGACACAGGCATCTCATCCCTCACAACACCCCAGGTGTGAGGGTAATCCATGAGAGCCAACACACTGCAGTGCCTTTTTGTTTATGTATAATGCTAGATAATACAAATCATGGTGAAAGTGTGTTCATTTCAAACTATTAAGGTTGTGGAAAGAACAAAAAAAGCTCTCTGGTTGGTAAAATGACATTGTATTCCCCCTGATGTGTCTGCCGTAGCTAACACTGCCATTTTCACTTAGATCCTACCAATTTCCTTTAGTTTAAAGACTAAATTGCTTCAACAGTTTACAAACACACCATTACAAGTCAATCATGCTTCAGGGACATTCTGTCAGAATGGCAAGGGGCAACTGAGAGCATTTAGTCAGGTGATATATTTGGGGAGTAGTTCAGTCATGCTGTGATGAAAAACTTTGGATAATCTTTTATTAATTTTATTTATCTCTATTCTTAGCTTTTCCTTTATTGTGTCCCGTTTATGTGTGTGATTTATTTTGAGTGGCAAAGTAGAAACATTACGGGACTATTTCAGACAGGCATTGAAATGTGCGGCTTTTAGCATACAAATACATCTACTGTAGCCGTACTGTGCAGCATGAGAGATGTGTTCCATATCTTAGTACAGCAACAGACAAGTTAATGCATGAGACACTTCACAATATAAGAGTGTTTGAGGTGCTACGAAATGAAGGATCTTGTTTGGGCGTGCTGTTACTGAGGACTTATGATGGACATATCTGTGACTCCCTGATGTATGATAGTGATCAAGTAGGATCAGCGGTCATACTACAGGCAGGGAAAAATAGGCAGACTAGGTGGCCAAGCAGTCCTTATCTGCCAGCAAATTTTATGTTTCTATGTGACTTCTTTCTTATCACTATAAACATTTTAAGTTAATGTATGCTCCAAATTGGCATCAGATAGCACATCAGAAAGCACTGGTATAAGCATTACACTTACTGAAAGAAGATATTCCTATGAAAGAAACATAAATGAAAACAATAATGCACACATTTGACAACATTGATGTTGCCATGGCTGTTGCTTCAGGGAGTTTGCTATCATCTATCAGTATGGCACAGTGGTGGGTGGGTTACTGTGAAGTATTCCATCCCCTGCACACCAAACCACATGAGCCAAAGGCAAGTGCAATATGCTGTGGGGAGGGGGTAGGCTTACTGGTTGGTACCCCCAAAGTCTCTCCACTGCTATTATAAAGTGGAGTATGATGACTTGGTGATATTTTTTCCTTTTTAAATTAAAACTAAATTACTTTTTGTCTCGTGTGCATTCCCCTACTTATAGCAATAATAGGCCAAGCGCAACCCTTATGAATACCCTGTAGTACTCAGATAAGTCCCAACCAAGCAAGAGACTGAGTTCCCATGTCTAGTTTTATAATAGCTGCTAAGTATTGCCGTGGTGAATCCTGAAATCTAGTCTAACACTAGCATTATTTTGTCAATAATTGTGTTCTGTACCAGTTCTTTCTATTGACTCTGTACAAGAGGACACAAGTGTGTAGCCCTCCCACCCTAATTAGTAAGCTACTAAAAATATTCCATGAGGTATCAGAAATATTCTAGAGAATAAGGAGTTAATGGTCAGTTAGAACCCCTGCAGTATACCACTAAATAAGTACCATACAGGAAGTAAGGCAGGAGCTTCATGAATCAACATTCAGTGTAGGATCTTCTAGTCAATCTGCAGAGAAAGTAGTTGCAGAAAACCTGTGATCCCAGTCTTTGGTTAGGGAAACTACTTTGGGTGTGCAGGGCCAAGGTTAACCTGCCAGGCCTGGATGTGGTGGCAGGGTTCCAGGTCTGCGATGTCGTATCAGCAAATCAGTGTATTCTGGTTCCCAGAGAGCTTCCTTCTACAGAAGAGAAAAGCAGAGCAGAGAGAAAGAATACCAAAGCTGCTAAAAAGAAGAAATTGAATGCTTGTCTCTCTCTTATGATCATGGATAAAAATTAACTGTGCAAGTCTATGCATGGTCAGTGTGTGACCATAATCATCCGTGGGTTACCCGTGATTTTACCATTGATTATCAATGGACAGCCACTGATGGCAAATGGCCCAGTGTCAGACCATAGATAAATATGGTCAACATGGGTTGAGAATTTGAAATCACAAAGACACAAAAAAGGTAGCATTCAGGATTCTCCTCGATAGGTAGATTTTCTCTTGTAGGACCAGGTATTCAAAACTTTGTGCTGGGCAAAAAACGTTTGTGCAGATTTAGCGCCACGTTAGCACAGGTCCACTATATTGAAAAGGCCAAATAGCACACGCAAACTGCATTAGCGCTGGGCAGAATCATAATGTATGCAAGGGAAAAACTGAGGGGGCATGTCAGCGCAATGCTATATTCAGCAAATAGTGCCACGCAAAGTGGTTTTACACGACTTAGCGCAGCACTTTTTGTGGTACAAATTACCACCCAGGAAAAGGTGGTCTTAACCCTGGGCAAACCAGCTTTACACAACATTGTGACTTTGTGTGGCATTTGCATGGCATTTGCGCGGCTTTGCGTGACCCTAACCAAAAAGTATGACATAGAAAAAGCCATACATAGAGGAAACATGCTGCCCACTGGTAGCATCATAATGATGCCATCAACTGCCACCAATCCCAGCCATGCCAAGCAGTAAGTGGTGATCTGACTCCCAGTGGACACCATGGCAGTGCAGCCATACAGCACCCACCTGCAGACCACCCTTCAGTGGACACCAACAGATGCCAGCACACACATGCAGCACTGTGGGCATGGAGGGTGTTGAGGGGAGGGTGTACGAGTGGCCAGGCTGCACCACAAGGCTGGGACAAGCCATGCTGTGCACATGGGCCAGTGTTGGGAATACTTCAACACCAGTGTGCCTGTCTGATTGTATGTGTCCCCCCCAGCCACATACCGCACATCTGTACAGATGCCACAGCACACACTGCCACTGTGTATATGTCACTGTGAGCAACCCATGCCAGTGGTGCAGCATCTGTGGGTCACACAACAGCAGAACAGTGATGTCCACTGTCAGTAGACAACTGCAAGTTGGGCTTGTCACTGTGTACAGTGCAGTGGTCATCACTACCCTACACACCATAGAGATTGCTGTGTCCCTCATACTACTTGCCCCCTTGCTACTGTAGTGTCTGCTGGGTACTGTAGCATGACCTACAGTTTGACAGTTGCATACAGCACCACCACCTGTGCCTGTGCTTTTTGTAGTCCCCTGGGGCACAATATGCTGTGCTGTACTGTACAAATGTAGCCTGCAGCTACTACCATGCACTGCCAGACTGACCTACAGGTGGAGCTATGGGCAGACCCAGCCAGCCCCTGTACTTCCAGGCAGACCTACAGGTGGAGCTGTGGTACCCTGCAGTAACGCTGGGCAAACTGCATGCAAATCAGATCATAATGAGATGCTAATTTGGATGTTTGCCCAGAGACTACCTAAGTAGGCTCATTTGCATACCACTTTTGAATATAGCAAAATTTAGCCCCGGGCAAATGGCTTAGCTACGCGCTAAACCCGCGCAAACGTGTTAGTGCCGCGCAAACATTTCAGAAATATTGTACAGTTTTGCAGAATGTAATTTCACCTACACTGCTGCTTGCAGCTGTACTGAGTCCACGCATTTGATGGCACACACATTGTCCACATAGTTCACCTCTACCTTTCTTCACATCGCTGTGCACTTGGCTGCTGTTGTGGTGTGCACTTCCTGGTTGTTATATTCAGAGCTGTCTTATTCCCGGGCTCTGCTTGCACTGCACTCCCAGCCCAGATTGCCCATAACATGCTATATTCAGCAGGTTTAGCACCGGGGGCTATTCCATTTGAATATAGTGGGCTATTGGGTCCGGCATGATTTAGCATGCTGGGCAGTGCTAATTTAGCCCTGGGGCAAAGTTTTGAATATCCGGCCTGTAGTCTCTTAAAAGAAGGCACCATACACCATGATTGTTGGTAAAAAAGCTTCAGTATTCCATTAGTGTAGCGCAGATATACAGGTGGCTTAAAAACACAGTGTATCACTTTCTATCTAATCTCATATCTCTGAAGTGCCTGTTTTAAAGGCTCAATATCTTAGATAGGGAGTGACATGCTTTGTTTGCAATGTGTTCAGCAATCAGAGTGCACGGTGTCATCATTTAAGAGACTGCAAGTGAATATCTACATATCCAGAGGAGTCATAAGTGTCATCTTTTTATGCCCCTTTGTGATTTCAAGTTTACACTGGTTAGCACACTGCAAAACCCAGAAGTGGCTGTGTTTGTGTGTTTATAGTTTGAAAATTATTAAAGTTGACAACGGTTGTTAAGTTCAGATGTTTTTTGTGTTGCAAAACAAATTTCTACACAGCTGAGTTATTTCATTTTTACAGCAACCTTAGCATTTTGTAATGATTTCGTGAAACTTCTGAAATAGCTTTCATTTACTTTATCCATTGCTGCGGCTATTCCTTTTTATGGCTAAGGGAGGAGCCTACAGCCATCTTGCTGTAGCTTGAAAAATGGGATATTGTGGAACACATTTTTTAGTATGTTTCAGTGTATCCTTCCATAAGTGCAAATCACGACGACAGTTACATAAAATACTCCCTTCTTTCTGTTTACAATGTTGGAGACAGAACACCAAGCTGCTTTTCTCCGAGAGCAAATGTGCACACATTCCAAACAAATTTAAATATCATTAAAACTATTTAAAGTGCACAAAAATAACTGTCTTGTTTAGTAAATCAGGCACATGGATTTACTAGAACAAGTAATAATCATTGGCCATGTAACATCAGACAGTTCTAACAAACAGCATCTGACTTGAAGTCTCACCTCGAATTGACCTGCTGGAGCTAGCCTGTATCAGCTTTCCATCTCTCCTAGGAATCTCCTAACAGTCATTAACTCTTTACTCTCAGAACACCCCATTTTCTAAAAAAACACCAAAAAATCAGTAGAGTGAACAAATATATACTAACCTGAGGTAATTGTTAAGTCCTTTAACTATGCATTATCTAGTAACGTGCACTATCTCCTCTACTTGTAGTATATTATATTCATGCACTGTAAATAGATTATACTGCACTATCTCTTTCCATTTGTAACAGTATTTATTCTGACTAGTTTTTTAGGCTCCTACTAACTATAGGATCAGTTCTTCCCTAACAAATAACACCTGTTGTAAATGTACCATACAGTATGGTGTAAATGGACTTTGCTCATTCTTCTACATTGTAAATCAGTATGTAGTTAGAAGTAATATGTGTGGCATTTAGAAACTGTTTTGTTATCTCATTTAATAAAGTGCAGAGATGTTTTATGTCGTTTTATGTCAGTTTAAATGATGAATTAACTCCAGAGCCTGAAGATATATACAGACTTCTTGTTTTATGTTCGATCTTCCCATGACTCCCAGCAGTCTGACTTACAGGAAGTCATGATCTCTAACTGTACACTGTACTAACTAAACATTTCAATAAAATTCATCATGGTCTGTGTTGTATATTACAATGTAGTCCAGTCTATACTGTTAATTTCTGACATGACCACCCTTACCCCTTGTGCAGCTTGTAATAATGGGAAAATAACTCCATCACTCTTTTTTCAATGTAATACCATCTGCATACAGCAATAAAAGTAGCATTTCTAAATCTCAGATCTGAAATAAACTGCAGTGATCTGAAATGTGTCGTAGAAAACATGACAGTAAAATGTGGTACAGTAGATTTATGGCATAACAGAAAACAGTATTCTGCAGTCTTATGTTTACAAAATTGTTACCTAACATGAGATAAATGAATGTTTGGTTCAAACCCCACCACAGCCACTGATACATGATGACCAGTGAGCACTTGTATTAGTTCAGGGTTACTTTCATCATGTTTACAGCTACTGTTGTAACGTGGGATTGAAGCTATATATATATATATATATATATATATATTTAAATTTGTTTAAACATATTTTGCTGTAGAATGTGTGTCCATTTGCCTGTTGCAACAAGGTTAAACTGATTCCATGCTAAGGAGGCACATTCTGTAACTGGACACCGCATATTCTGCTTCTCTCTGGGATCCATTTTAACTGGAATTTCAGGCACAAAAATCGGATTTAAGTATCCTTTAAATTCTGTTCTGTTATTCCTTCTGCGTACATTTACTGTCAGTTTACATAATGTATCTCCTTTGAACCTGTTTAACCTCACTACAAAAGGGAAATGGAAGTAAATTCTACAGCAAAATATATTCAACGCAGATTTAAAAAACAAATATATGTGCATAGATTCTATTTTGCAACAGTAGCAATGAACATGATGAAAGTAGCCCTGATGTAACACAAGTGCTCCTGGGCCATCACAAATAAGTGGCTCTGGTGGGATTTGAAGCAAGTGATTAATTTATCACAAACCAGGTAACAACTTTGTAAATATAATACTGCCGAGTACTGTTTTCTGTTGTGCCATAAATCTGATGTATACATTTTAGTGTCATGTTTTCTACGACACATTTCAGATCATTACATTTTGTTGCTTCAGATCTGAGATATGGACTTGCTACCGTCATTGCTGAAGATGCTATTAGTTAAAACAGTGATGAAGTTATTTTTCTATTATGACAGGTTTGTACAAGGGGTAAGTGTGGTCACGTCAGAAATTAAAACTATAGACTAGATTATATTCTAATATACAGCACAGATTAAGATGAATTATACTAACATGTTTAGTGACTGCAGTGTACAATCAGAGATTATGTCTTCATCTCAGTTAGGCTGCTGGAAACCGTGCAAAGATAACAAAAAAAGCAAGCATTTTTCAATGCTGAAGGTTTCCTTGAATGGTGTATATGGGATTGCATTTGGCAGCGCTCATGGCACTAATTCCTTGGAGCTTCTTCAAGCTCGCCACTGCCATATCGGCTCTTGCTAGATCGTGTTCTAATAGAGTCTGTCCTAATTTATTGGGTTTTTTTTTCAAACTCTGTTTATTCACCTCTCTTCCATTGGCCTTTCTCCGGCATGGACTCGCAGTACTGTGAATCTTCCCATCGGCCATTCGTCTTTGGTGGGTACACCCTTCCAGCCCAGCTAGCCCGACCCCCAGATCTGAGTCCCCCGGAGAGGGACCACCATGCTCCTCTGGCCCTCTATCTACAGTATTGAGGACTGCTGTGCCTGAGAAGTGTCTGGTTCGAGCGTCTTAGTGCCCGGCAGTGATGTGGGGTCGTGACCTCTTGACCTGCCTTCACCTACCAATGGTAAGAGAGTTTTTTTTTCTTTCTACTTTTTACATCCCACCCCAAATGTGGGACATGCAATGCCACCCAGCCCACTATGTGAGCACTCCCACACACGTCTAGAGGGTGACTGCCCAATATGCTCCCTTCCCAGCCTAGTCCCTGCATCTGCAGTGTACCCGGTCTCCACTGGGTGCTGCTGGCTGCGCAGGATATTTCCCCCCCCAGGAGAGGAGAGCAGTCCTCCAGATGCTTGATCCTCTCTTCTCCCACCAACCCTCAATGGCCCAAGCTCCCTCCCAAACCCAGGAGCTCTCCTAATGTTTAACCAATAAAATGGCTTTATTCCTATTTATACCAACATACAATGAAACTCTTTTAAGATATGATGAGTTCACATATTAATTTGTTATGCTCAGGTAATTAATTTAATTGTGTAAACCTTATTTTTTATTCACAAATTGCAGCAAATGTTATTTTTGTAATTATTTATATTGAAGTGTCAAATTCTGCATTCTGATATAAAAATAAGTCATGCAAATTTGATTTCTATGCCATGCTCCTATGACAATGGATGAACCATGGTCAAACATGAATGAACCATGGTTGACCATAGTGAGTCCAGGCATTCAGAAAACATACCAGGAATGGTCATAATAGATTGAGATTATGTTGGAAGAATTGCATAATAACGTTAATGAGGAGTAGTAGCAAAATGGAGGCAAACAATTTGTTAATTAACATGGTCTATTGATCAACTATAAATGTTCAGAATTCAGCTCCAACCTTAACATATGTGAGAGACTATTTTGAACTTTGAAAAACAATATATACAGTATATATATAAATACATATATATACATATATATATATATAGAGAGAGAGAGATATGGTATATGTACTACAGTAGGTATGTGCTATTTATTGGTACAATAATAGAGAGCATAACTCAGTTTGAAAATTAACCTGATCCTGGTAACTTTGGATGGATTAAGATTGGCTGAAGTAAGGAATGGCACCTGTGAATTATGTGTTTAATTGGGAGGGGGGGGTGGACCCGAGAGAGGCTTAGTGTCTTATAACAAAAGAAAGATTTAAAAAGGTCAGATTAGTTGGGGTCCTGAGGTGGAAGACCAGAGCTTGCTGAAAGAGTGGACTGAAAGCACCTAGCTTTACCTTAAAGGTATATTAATATTTATTTATACTTCTCTTCATTTTGAAAGTAGCAGGTTAAGTGGGGAAAAAGATCTTTAAGCAGTGGTTGGGAAACTTTGAAACTTGGTAGGCAGTGGCTGGGTTACCTTGAAACTTGGGTTTAAATAAGCAATAACCCACAACGGGGAAAGGGTTATTGGGGATTAATGAACAGCCCGGGTGTGTTGTGAGGCATGAGGCTGCAGGCCGAGTGTCCTCACAGCAACCGGGGTGTTGATTAAGCCCCAATAACCCTATACCCTGGAGTGAGTTATTGCACTTGTAACATGGGCTATGTTGAAAACAAGGAGAAAACAAAAGAAAAGGGTTTTCACACTGTTTCAGTCCCAAAAGACTGACTGTATCCTGCCACCTGGAAAAATAGTCCCCAACAAATAATCCACATCTCAATTGTTTTGATGCACATACAAATGTGAGAAATACAGTACTGAAATGATTTCTGACATTTTTTGTGCATTACATACTTTGCAAGACTGCCAACGTGCTTCGGTTTGTGAGCCCCCCCAACACATGCACTCACATGCACATGTACATTGGAGTGCAAAGGGAATTAATTGCTCACTGCTAAAGCTTCTGAGCTCCCCATGACACACATACACACAATGAAGCTCCCCATCCAGAGAAAGTGAGAGGAAAAAAACAGTGCTGTTCTGTATGTACAGTAACTGCAGTTCAGTCCCATGTGCTCATGGGGGGGGTTCGAATTCCTGCTGAGGTACCACCTGTCTCTCTATCCATCTATCTATCTATTTTACACACACACACACACACACTCCTACTCCCAGCAACATTTCACCTGGATGTGTCTGGGGCTACCAATGTTATGTTGTGCACAGCTGGAGGATTACTGTAAATTATTATTACACATTTCTGACTACAGATACTGACATTTCTTTGGCTCACTGCACCACTGCTCAATGGCTGCATTTCTTTCTTTTGCTCACTGATCAATTGAAGGAGTAGCACTGTGATTTTGGAGACATAGAGAGAGAGAGAGAGAGAGAGAGAGTGGAGAGAACACACACTCTCACTGACAGCCTGCCCTTCAATTTCACTTCTGGGCTCTGCTGCAGCAGCTTGATTTCACTCTGCCACTCTCTCTCGTTCACTCTCTCCCCTTGCTCTCTCTTTCTGCAGCAGGTGGTGCTGGCAGTTCCACCATGACTTTGACCTGCATGTCTCAGTCCCCGTGTCACTCTCTGTGTGTGCACACAGTGCCAGCAAAACTTACAGAAAGAGACAGAGATAGGACAGTTCACCACCACTGCTTCATCTCTCTCTTTCTCTCTCTCTCTCTCACACATACACTCCCATTTACTGCAGCATTTCACCTTGTGTCTGGGGCTACCAATGTTATGTTGTGCACAGCTGGAGGATTGCTGTAAATTATTATTACACATTTCTGACTTCAGATACTGCCATGTCTGTGGCTTGCTGCACCACTGTTCAATAGCTGCATTTCTCACTTTTGCTCACTGAACAATTGAATGAGTAACACTGTGATTTTGGAGACAAAGAGAGAGAGCACACTCTCACTGACAGCCTGCTCTTTAATTTCACTGCTGGGCTCTGCTGCAGTAACTTGCTGTCATTCTGCTGCTCTCTCTCTTGTCTCACTCTCTCTTCAGCGGCTGTTGCTGACAGTCCCACCATGACTCTGAGCTGCATGTTCCAGTCCCCCTGTGTCACTCTCTGAGTGTGCACACAGCACCAGCCAAATTTACAGAAAGGTACAGAGAGATGACAGTTCACCACCGCTGCTTCAGAATAGGATGGAGGGGCCACTTGAACAACTCTCTCTCTCATTTGGCAGACACTTAGCAGTCTACTCTATAGACATGGCTGCTTTACTCAGGGCTGCTTGCTCTGTCAGTGGGTTGGAGACATATGCACCATGACACCGCCTCACACACATGCAGCCTTTCTGGAAACACAGAGATAGTGGGTGGGGGGAGGAGATATTCTGTTTCACTCTGAACTCAACCTTTGCTGGGTTGCTGTTATCACCACTGCCTGCCAATACATCAGGGCCAGGGGAAATCGGCGCGGGGGTCACATGGATGTCAGGCATGTGTCCAATTCACTGTACACCCATACCACTTCTTTGCACCAGCTCTGCTCCAGCTCAAATACACAGTGTGCCATTCATCACCATGCCACCCACTATGCCATTCTCTGTCTTGCATATGCACTTCTAGCCCACAATCACACAGGCACTTCTTGCCACCTTGCCCTCCCCACACCACTACCAAAATGGTGTTAGGAGGCATGTCCTGCTGCTGTGCACATACCAGGGTCAACAAGTATGTCTCTGTCTGGGATCCCCATCTATGGCCATATCATGTTTAGCCCGCTGCATACTCTGCTTGTTAATACAGCACAACTACAGGAGGGCCAATCACTCTCGGAATTTGTAATGGCTCCCACTACAGCTTGGTTTGGACTCCACAGAAGAAGACCTGGGAGTGGATCTCCAGAGTTGCTCCGTGTAACCATGGATTAATGCTAACTTAATCCACAGCCCTGCAAAGTGACTCACCCAATTGGGTTGCATGTTTCTGTCAACCCGTGTTATAAATTATAACAGGTGGTGTGGGGGAAACTAGGTCAGGAACTTATTCTTGGGTTGAGTATATCCAGGAAGCCCTGTGAATCAGGTGTTTAATTGAGGGGTAAAGCTAAGAGAGGCTTAGTATCTTCTAACAAAAGGAAGAGTTAAAAAGGTCAAGTTAGTTGTGATCCTGAGATGGAAGACCAGAAATTGCTGAAAGAGTGGACTGAACGCATCTAGCTTTACGTTAAAGGTATATTAATATTTTTATGTACTTCTCTTCCTTTTGAAAGTAGCAGGTTAAGTGGGGGAAAAACACCTGTAAGCAGTGCTTGGGGTACTTTGAAACTTGGTAGGCAGTGGCTGGGTTACCTTGAAACTTTGGTTTAAATTGTAACAGGCGATGTGGGGGAAACTAGGTCAGGAACTTAATCTTGGGGTGAGTAGATTCAGGAATCCCTGTAAATCAGGTGTTTATTTGGTGGGGTGGAGCTGAGAAAGGCTTAGTGTCTTCTAAAATTTAATTACTACAGGGTGTTTGTCAAGTAGCAGCAAAGGGACAGAAGGGGAAGAGAGGACACAACAAGCACACAAACACACACACACACACACACACACACACACACACATACTGCCGTCCGACCCCCCCACACACACATACACAGACAATACTGCCCTCCAATCCACGTGATGCTAGCTCCACTTTTATAGGCTCTAGGGGGTGATTGAGAGCAGATAGATACTTCCTGTGGAGGTAGGAAGGAGGGTTCACAAGAACACATAGAAACAGCTACAGGTCAGAAAAGCAAATAAGCAAGGGTGTTTCTCTACTGAAGGAAAGTAGAGAAGGGAGGAGCGATAGAGGAAAAAATAGAGAGAGTGAAAAAAAATACCCTAAAGCAGGAAGAACACTTATAGACATGATGGGAGTGGTGCAGTACAGTGGCTGTGGGACAACAGTCTTTAGGGAGACTTTCTGGAGGCTGTGTTGCTGTCCCATCAGCAGGCACCTCTCTGGTCTGTGGGCAGAGGTTGCTCGTCTCCAGATCAAGTTGGTCAGGAATCGGGGGACCTCCTCCCCCACGCAGAGACCACCAAGTCTGCTCCTGCTGCCTCAATTGCTGCCAAGAGAGAGGAGTGGTTGGAAGACGGGGGGCTCAGGAAGGGTGAGGGCAGTGGGGAAGAGACACATCCCTCCTATGGTTCCACACCATAACTCCTATGCATCTCTGGCAGGGTAAGACTGTTCCAGAGAGGCACCCACTGTGGTAACGAAGGAGGATGTGGGATGCCTCCACTGTGGAGACCCCATGGGGAGAGGCAGAGGACTGCGGAGGAAGAGGAAGCAACTCCTGGTGGGGGACTTTATCTTTGGGGGTAGACTTGGGGCCAGGAGGGGAGGGAGTGAGGGAGGTCGAGTGCCTACCTGGTGCCACAGCTTGGAGGGATTGACAGTGCATTCTAAGGATTGCTGGGGCAGTAGGGTGGGAGAGTGAGCTAGATGTCATCGTCCACCTGGGGATGAATGACCTAGCAAGTGGTGAGGCTAGGGTAGTGCAGGAGCAGTTTAGGGAGTTGGGGATGGGTCTTAGACAGGTGGCATGCTCTGTAACCTTTTCACCTTTACCCATCATGGGCAAGTGGGAGAACAGAGTACTCTTCAACAAGAGATTTAAATGTGGTACATGGAGAAGCATGACTGGGATGTCAACATATCAGAGTACACAATGTACAGGAGGGACAGGGAGGGAAGAAGATGAGGAGTAGCTTTCTATGTACGGGAAGGGATCAAAGCAACAGAACTAAAGGGTAAACAGGGAGGAGAGGAGGCACTGTGGGTCACCCTGGAGACTGGAAATTGCACCACAATCTGCACAGGGGTTGCATACAGACCCCTGTCTCGGGGAGGAAATGGACAAGGAAATGATAGAAGGCATCCTTAGGATGGCAGAGAAGGGGGAGATATTGCTGATGGGGGACCTGTATATGCCAGATGTTAACTGGAGCACCTTTGTTGCAGCCACATCCAAGAGCAGGGCCATTCTCGATGCCCTACGGGGAGGGCATGCCTCAGACAGCTAGTTTTGGAACCCATTCGGGAGGGAGCAATCTTAGACCTGGTACTCTCAAATGGGGACGGAGAGAGGATCTCCGATCTTGAAGTGGGTAGCCATCTGGGAACAAGCGACCACCAAACAGTGTGGTTCATGATAAACTGAGCTGTAGAGTCAAGCCATACAAAAGTGAAGGTACTGGACTTCAGGAGGGCTGATTTTGTCAAAATGGGAGATTGCCACAGAAAAGCACTAGCAAACAGGCAAGAAGATGGGGTGGAGCAACAATGGGGAAACATCAAAACTACCAACACAGTGGCAACAAGCCTTTGTGTGAAGCAAATAAACAAATCAAAATTGAAGAAAAAACACCATGGTTCTCAAAAGAAGTGGCGGGGAAGGTAAGGGAGAAAAAGATAGTTTTCAGGAAGTATAAGGAAACACTGAAGGAGCAGGACAGAGAACTGTACCAGTTAAAGCAGAAGGAAGCAGGGAAGGCAGTCAGAATAGCAGAGGCCCAAACCAAGGAAAAGATAGCCAACTCGGTTAAGAAGGGGGATAAAACCTTTTATATGTACATTAGGGAGCAAAGAAAGACTAAGGCAGGGATACTGAGGCTGAATAAAGAGGAAGGTGGTTGGGCAGAGAGTGACAGTGAAAAAGCAGGGATACTGAACAAATACTTCTGCTCAGTATTCACAATGGAAGAGAAGGGGGAGATACCTAATCCAGTCAATAGAAGCACTCTAGATAGGCGGGTTGATATTATTCCTTTCACAAAAGAAAGGGTTCTAAAAGAACTCTTAAAACTGAAGGTGGATAAAGCAATGGGGCCTGATGGGATTCACCCCAGAATTCTAAAAGAACTAAGGGAAGAACTAATTACATCACTGACTACCCTTTTTAATAAATCATGGGAGGATGGTGTGGTACCTGAGGACTGGAGGAGTACAGATGTGATTCCCCTTCACAAAAGTGGGAGCAAGACAGAGGCAGGAAACTTCAGACCTGTCAGTTTGACCTCAGTGGTAGGGAAAATGATGGAATCACTTCTAAAAGAAAGAATTGTTCAGTACCTAGAGGCCAATGAGGCACAGGACCCGAGGTAGCATGGATTCACAGTGTGAAGGTCATGTCAGACAAATCTAATTGATTTCTTTGACTGGGTGACGTAAGTAGTAGACCAGGGAGGGGCTGTGGACATGGCTTACCTAGACTTTAGCAAGGCATTTGACACAGTCACATACAAAAGATTAATAAACAAATTAGCCAGCTTGGGAGTGGGTCCCGGGGTGGTAGCCTGGGTAAAACACTGACTGGACAACAGGATACAGAGGGTAATGGTAAATGGAGTCCACAGTGAAGAAAGGGGTGTTACTAGTGGGGTACTGCAGGGTTCAGTACAGTGTACCATCACCGCAGTGAAACCCTGATGGCGAACACCACCACAGAGGCAGGAATCGGGTAAAATCCACCCGTCACTGTGGTGGACAGTGTGCCAATGGGAACTGCCTCGCTGGGTGACTGCCCCCCCCGGTCCAACTCCGACTTGGAGTTAGAATCCTAGAGACCGAGGGGGGGTGTGGGGGCAGAGACCCCCACAAGGGGGTGTTCAGGTGTCACAGCCCCCATGACTGTGAGCGCCGACATCCCATAGCTACAATGCTGATGGTCGGCATTGTAGCTGTCGCTGTAGGGGATGTTGGCGCTAGCGCTGTCGAAGCACTATAGGTAAACCGTTCAGTACTGGGGTAGGTCCTTTCTAATGTCTTTATAAATGACATTGCAGACGGACTGGAAGGAAAAGTATGTCTCTTTGCAGAGGACACAAAGATCTGCAACAGGGTTGATACGCTAGGTGGAGTGGAAAGGATGAAAAAGGACTTGGCAAGGTTGGAGGAATGGTCAAATGTTTGGCAGCTTAGATTCAATGCAAAGAAGTGCAGAGTAATGCACCTGAGAAACAAAAACCCAGGGGAAGAGTACACAATGGGGGGTGAGATACTGACAACAACAAAAATGGAAAGAGACCTGGGGGTAGTCATATCAGATGACCTAAAGGTGGGCCAGCAATGTGAGAAGGCAGTAAGGAGGGCTGGGGAGATTCTGGGATGCATAGGGAGAGGCATCCCCAGTAGAAAACAGGAAGTTGTTATCCCTCTGTACAGACAGTTGGTAAGACCACATCTGGAGTACTATGTACAGTTCTGGAGACCCCATCTCCGCAAAGACATAGACAGAGTGGAGGCTGTCCAGAGTAGGGCAACCAAAATGGTGCAGGGTCTGCACCAGAAGACATACGAAGAGAGACTAAAGATGTATAGCCTTGAGGAAAGGAGGGAGAGGGGGGACATGATAGAAACTTTCAAATACCTCAAGGGAATCAACAGAGTCCAAGAGGATAACATCTTTCAGAAAAACAGATGTGCAAGAACAAGGTTTACAGAGAGGGTTGTAGATGCATGGAACAGCCTTCCTGAGGAGGTCGTAGAGTCAAAAATAGTGGGAGAATTCAGGAATGCATGGGACAGACATAAGGCAATTCTAGTGGGGGTAGGAGGAAGTAGGCTGTTGGTTAACTAGGATCTGCAGCTTATCTGTTAGTTAGGGGACATGGGCAGACTAGGTGGGACAAGCAGTCCTTATCTGCCATCAGATTCAATGTTTCTATGTCAATACATGGCTGAAGGACTAGTGAGGAGCAGAGGGATTTGGCTTCATTGGGGACTGGGGTTCCACCTGGAGGAATGCAGGCCTGCACAGGGGCAATGGCCTGCATCTACCTGGGGGAGAGGACCAGGATCCTCAGTAACAGGTTTAAATGTTTCATCAGCAAGCATTTAAACTAGCAAAGGGGGGTGGCAGAAATAAGCTGGGTGAAGCAAGCAGCCTCCCCTACAAAATAATACAGATGACACAGGGGACTCTAAGGTTGAGAAATCACAAAAGATAACAAAAATAGGTAAAAATAAAGAGAAAAGGCAGAATGGGAATAAGGACAAGAGGTGTATGTAGGAAAGACATGAGGATGGCAGGCTAGTTATTAGGGTCACGAGAAGATCCGAAGCGCCGGGGTAGTAGTAGCCACAGAGCTCCATGCATTTGCACTTTATTTGTGTGTGCTGATTTACTTATTGTCTGCGTAATTTATTCAAAGTGCTCCTCCTAGTCTGTGTTTTTAATAGTTATTAGGAGAGGAGGCAGTAAAAATTGTAAAGTCATGTGCACAAATGCTCACAGCCTGGGAAACAAGATCCCGGACCTAGTGGCACTGATGGCAGAGGTGGATCTGGACATTGTTGCTGTTACTGAGACATGGTTTACAGGGAACCATCACTGGGATATGACAATACCAGGTTACACTCTATTCAGGAGGGACAGGGTGGGTAAAATGGGATGAGGTATAGCTATCTACATCAGAAAAGGAATTAAGGCAACTGAAATACAGGGAAAGCAAGGAGAGGTGGAGGCACTGTGGATCTCCCTGGAGATTGGAAATGGCACTGCTATTCACACTGGTGTGATCTACAAACCTCCCACACAAGGGGAAGAACTGGACAGGGTACTTGTAGAAGCCACCCACAGAATGACAGCTAAAGGGGAGGTGCTGCTGGTAGGAGACTTCAGTCTGCCGGATGTGGATTGGAGCAACCAGGCTGCAGCCTCAGCCAGGAACAGAGGCATCCTGGAAGCCCTGCAGGGGGCATGCCCAAGACTGTTAGTGATGGAATCCACTCGAGAGGGAGTGATTTTGGGCTTGGTACTCACTAACGGGGACAGAATTACAGACATAAAATTGGGGAGCCATCTGGGATCAAGTGATCACAATACAGTATGGTTCAATGTGAGAACAGCAGAAGAGCTAAACCACATAAAAGCAAGGGTCCTGGTTTTCAGGTGGGCCTACTTTGCAAAGATGGGGAAATGTCTTAGGAAATCATGGGCAGGGAAGGAGAAAAGAAGGTCTGGAGGAATAATGGGAGAATCGTAAGAGGGCCATATTGGAGGCAACAAGCCATTGCATTAGGCAAGTAAGCAAAACAAAGAGAAAGGAACAAAAACACTATGGTTCTCAAAGGAAGTGGCCAAGAAGGCAAGGGTGAAAAGGGTGGCATTCAGGAAGCACAAGGAAACACAGAGGGAAGAAGACAGGGAACTGTATCTGGAAAAAGCAGAAGGAGGAAGGGAAAGCAGTTAGGAGAGCAAAGGTGCAAACAGAAGAAAAAATAGCCCAGGCAATAACACAAGGGGGCAATACCTTTTTCAGGTACATTAGCTAAAGAAAAAAGACTAAGGGTGGGATTGTGAGACTGAAAAGGGAAGGAGGGAAGTGTGCAGAGGGGGAAGTAAAAGCAGAAATCCTGAACAAGTATTTTGGTTCACTAGTCACAGAAGAAGGGGAAGGGGAGGGACCAAAGTTAGGCGACGGAAGCACCTCTGGGAGGGAGGTGAACACCAGTCCATTTAAGGATGAGAGAGTCTTAAAGGAACTCACTAATCTGAAAGTGAACAAGTCAATGGGGCCAGATGGGATACATCCCAGAATATTAAGAAAACTCAGACAGGTGCTGGCAGCACCACTGACAGCCCTATTCAACAGTTTGCTAGAAACAGGTGTGGTACCAGAGGACTGGAGGAGGGCAAATGTAGTCCCTCTCCACATAAGTGGGAGCAGGGAGGAGGCTGGCAATTACAGGCCAGTCAGCCTGACCTCAGTGGTGGAAAAACTAATGGAAACACTACTAAAAGAAAGGTTTGTGATATGTCTCAAATCCAGCAAAGCACAGGATCCAAGGCAACATGGATTCACAGTGGTAAGATCTTGTCAAACAAATGTGATAGATTTTTTTGACTGGGTGACTAGGGAGGTGGATCAGGGATTGGCGGTGGATGTGGCCTATCTGGATTTCAGCAGGGCCTTTGACACCGTCCCACATTGGAAGTTAGTAAACAAGCTGGGCAGCCTGGGAGTGGGTCCCAGGGTGGTAAACTGGGTCAGAAATTGGCTGAGTGATAGGACACAGACGGTGGTTGTGAGCAGAGTTCAATCCAAAGGGAGGGGGGTGACCAGCAGTGTCCCACAGGTATCAGTGCCTGGACCAGTCCTCTTTATTGTCGTCATACACGACATTGCAGAGGGGCTGGAAGGGAAGGTGTGTCTCTTTGTAGAAAACACAAAGATCTGCAACAGGGTTGACAGTCCAGGAGGGGTAGAGAAAATGAGAAGGGACCTTAGCAAGCTTGAGGAGTCATCAAGGGTGTGGCAGCTAAGATTCAATGCAAAGAACTGCAAGATCATGCATTTGGGGCACAAAAATGCAGGGGAGGAGTACATGATGGGGGGGGTACTGACGGTCACCAAACAGGAAAAGGACCTGGGAGTAATCATATCTGATGATCTAAAGGCTACCAAGCAATGTGAGAAGGCTGTGAGGAGAGTCAGTGGAATGCTGGGGTACATAGGGAGAGGTATCTCCAGCAGAAGGAATGAGGTGGTGATGCTACTGTATAGAACATTGGTGAGACCTCATCTAGAGTACTGTGTTCAGTTCTGGAGGCTGCATCTCCAGAAGGACAGACAGAGTAGAAGCAGTTCAGAGAAGGGTGACAAAAATGATGCAGGGGCTGCACCAAAATTCATATGAGGGGAGAAATGGAGGATCTCAATATGTGTTCCCTGGAGGAGAGGCGAGAGAGGGGGGATATGATGGAGGCTTTCAAATACCTTAAGGGTATAAATAAGGTACAAGAGGGTAGCATCTTTCAGAAACAAAAGATGTTCAAGAACAAGGACCATGATATGACAATAGAGGAAGGTAGACTTAGGGGTAACATGAGAAAGTATTTTTTCAAGGAAAGGGTGGTGGATTCATGGAACAGCCTACCTGACGTACTGGGGGCAAAAATGGTACGGGAATTCAAGCATGCATGGGACAGACATAAAGGAACCCTAGTGATAGGAAAGAGAGGGTAAGCTGCAGATCATTTAGGATCTGCCGTATATGAAACAAGTAGGGAAAATGGGCAGACTAGGTGAGCCAAGCGGTCCTTATTTGCTGTCAAATTCTATGTTTCTATAAACTTCACATAAAAAAGAGACTAACTAGAAATAAAATAAACCAAGAAAGTCCTGTCTTACTATTTGAGCTTCACACTTGGGGATGATACTGCTAATATTGCTTAAAATTATCTAGCCTCCAGTCAAAGGCTTAAGAGAACCCCTTTAAAATGAAGCTAAATTGACAATCGGAAATATTTTACACAGTTGTAATGTAGTCACTATACCAAATGTGCAGTAATTTAAAGGATGAATCTACTAATGGGATAAAAAGAATGATTATATTTTAACCTGGCTAATACCACCCATGATGTAATCTTAACCAGTATGCAAAGACAATAAATTTGATTAATATCATATTTAAAAAACTAACCATAAAAGCTATTACGAAGTACGGACATTAAACCCCCATTATACAATGGCAATAAAAAATCCTGGAACCTGATTGACTGTCTGCCCTTGGCAACAGTGATATTATCTGAGCACAACCTCACTGTATTGATTTGTTGCATCCTTATTTGCATCTTGTCTTAAGAAACAAAGATATATTGCCACGTTAGACATCTACTGAAAAATGTTTTAAATGTGTTTTTATTTTGTGTAACAACGAGCCATTGTATAATAGCAATTATGCACTCCAGGGTGTGGGTTGTGCTGGGATAATCTCACTTCTGTGGCATTGGATGCACTTGGCCTGTGGCCTCATGCCCAACCACCCAGGCATGAGGTTATCCCAGCACAACTCACACCCTGTCATGCATTATTGCTTAATTTTAGATCATGGGCAATTACGTTGGCTACTACCTGAAATAATGTAAACTGCCATTTTATCAGAATACTTTTCTTTCATTTACCACATTGAAAATGGATTTAGTTCTCCTGGCTAGTCTGTCTTGATTAAGTGTTTTTTTCAGGCATTTGTACATGTTCCTTAACCATGGACAGAACTGTCCATGCATCATGGTCAAACCATGGATTGAGTTATCATGGCTAAAGATCAAGGACAGAGCATGGTGACTGTGGACAATCTTATTTGTTCATGAAAGCTTGGAAACCAGAAAGCAGTGCAGTAAGTACTGAAAGAGGCCAGAGTATGGCCTCTTTATGGCCCCGACCCTGTGGAATTCTCTAACTCGTCAGGTGCGGGAAAGCCCTACTGTCCATAGTTTTAAAGAATCTTTAAAGACTCACCTCTTTAGTAAAGCATATAATGATTTTTAATATTGTTGTTTATTGTATTTGTAATTGTTTTATCTAGTATTGTACAGGCGCCTTGTTTTTTAGAAAGGCGCCTTAAATAAATAAATAAAGATTGAGATTGAGATTGAGTAACTAGAAAAGTTTCAGCTAAAAAGGTTCCAGTTCAGTATACAGTATACCAAAGAGGAGCTCCAGGAGAATAAGGCCTGTTAAAGGGCCAGAGCTGGTTATAAGAGAAGACTGTTGTGGTGCAAAGGAGTTTTTGGTGTGCTTGCCTAGGGACCTATTGAGCAAATGTACACCTTAAGTGTAACCTCAGTAAAGATATTAGTAAAGGATCTAGCTACAGAGTAACAGCACTTGAGGCAAAGTAAAATTTAAAGAGAAGGGTGTTTGAGGACCCCTAATGTATCCTCCTAAATGTTAAAGAAAAGCTCCAGAGCAGTGAGAGAGAACCCATAGAGAAACATAGCACCCTGATTTGGTCCACAGTGGATTGAGGGGTATTGTAGGGGAATCTATGGCTGGCAGTTGGGGAGTTGAGGAGGAATCCTCACCCTAAACCATAAAGGCCCTTCTGTTTGAGGGTCACAATCACACATGTGTGCCAAGTGCTGCTGACCGAGACTGTACTTGTTGCACAGGACAGTCCTATGTAGTCCGTCTGCCCAGGAAACCAGTGACTGAGGGTAGAGCACATGTTATGAATCTTGACAGGAATTGAATGTTTTAACATCATGCCTGTGAGTAGAAATGAATGGAAATGAGTTCTACAAAGTGTAAGTCTCAATGGAACATCAGTGTAACAGTCTACCAGGAGGTAACTGCCTGTAGCAGCATTAAGTAATGCCATTCGAGAGTGTCTGGAGTTCCACTAACCTTCTAATGCTTAACTAAAGAATGTTGGACAGCCAATGAATTTGTTAAAAGAAGTTAAAGTGTATTTGCTGTTTGGTAGCATGTAAGTGGCAGATGATCTTACCTAGAGACATTGAACAAGGCCTGGCCAGCGCTCTCTCATGGTGGAGGGCCCCGTATTGTGTTGCAGCTTGGGGTCAGCTACAGGTGAAACCCAAAGAGAAATGGAGACAAAAATAAATCCATATCAATTTCTTAAAATTAAGGTAATGGTTAAAAGATATTGAAACCAACAAAAATGGTAGT
The DNA here is from genome assembly GCA_016271365.2 of Neoceratodus forsteri. NCBI lineage: Eukaryota > Metazoa > Chordata > Ceratodontiformes > Ceratodontidae > Neoceratodus > Neoceratodus forsteri. The sequence continues at coordinate 1,300,234,075 of CM057455.1, forward strand.
CCTCTGTTTCAAAAATAGATCTACTGGCACTGTACTGTAGACAAGGTTCTCTTGGGAAATGTAACCATTTACTGTACCTTGGAAATATGGGTAGGAGAAATGGAAGGTTCTAGTTCTGACTTTGGTTTTGGCAAATCACTCTTGTTTTTGGTATTGGATTTGTGGCCAGTATGAAGCCAATATAATTAGTGGAGTGCAGAACCTTTAATTGTAAACATTAGCCTCTTCAACCGGGATTGACTTTTTTTTTACTTCAGTCAGTGTGATAAATCTGTCGGACTATGCACTAAGTCTTGCTCATAAGCTGTTGGCTTACAAATAGCATGTTTTCCTTGTTACCCAAATGGAACGACAAACTGGCTGTAAGCTTTTGATGTGTGTTATAATAAGCCATTTGGGGGAGGGGGATGTGCTCCTGTAGTTATAGAACTACAGTGAAGATTTGCTAAAACATATGTTATGCAGAGTGTTTTGATTTGTGTGTATAGTCCTAGTATGTCCTTTTCTTTGTTTGCTGTTGGTATTTTTTTTTCTAAATTTGTCTGCTAGTTTTATGGCCCCTGTGGGTCTCTCATGTTTGAAATTTTTTCTCTTGCTTTTCTTTTTTTCTATGATGCGTCCTGTCTCATGTGACAGTGATGCATCCAAGACCATTGATTCAGTGAGTGATAGCTTCTGGAGCAGCAATATTATGTTATAAGCTTGATGTGCTGGCCTCAACTAAATAACTTTTTCTAATCCAGTCTTTTTGGTTTTTAGGTATGTGTCTTGATCTAGTCAGCAAGAGTAAATGTATTGATGTTGAAGCTTTTTGTTTCATCAAACTACATAGCCATAAAAAAGCACATGTATCACCCTGGACATCAGTGCTATGATTAGTGAAGCCTCTAGCTATTTTCTTACAGACTAAACCCACTCAATTATCCCTCAGGTGTTTGCCAAACTGTGACTGTAGAATTTATTAGTGCTTTCTCGACAAGGAGAGGCACTTAAAATCAGAGCTCTACTGCTGTAAACTTGACACCAAACCAGCACTTGTTGAGTCTATGATCATGGATGCATCATTGTCATATGGTACAGAAGGCACTGCAGTACAAAGAAAAGCAATAAAAAATTCAAACATAGAGATCCCCAGGGGCCATGGTGCATGCCACTCACTTGAGGCCCCTTCCAGCTCCCTGAAAATTCCCTGCACTACCCCTACCCTGCACTTGCCAGGTTATTTGTCCCAGGTGGACAATGACATCAAGCTCCCTCCCATCTCCTGCTGCCATAGCAACCCTCTGAATTCTCTCTCCATCCCTCCAAGCTGAAGCACCTCTTGGGCACTTCACCTCCCTCTACCTTTTTCCCTCTGCTCCCAAGTCTATCTCCCTAACAGTAGAGTCCCCCACCAGTTGCTGCTTCCTCCTTCCCTGGGGGCCTCTTACTCCCTCCTTGGGGGTCTCCCCTTCTGAGGACCCCTACTGCCTCCCTTCCCACTAGTACTGGTGCCTCCTCCAAGCTGTCCCATCCCACCACAACAGAAAAGAAATTATGCAGTGATACAGGTTGAGGAGTGCGTACCCTTCCCACCTCCCACACCCTCCCAGAGTTCTCCAAAGTCCAGTCACTCTGCCTTTGCTAATGCATCCTCTGGGGGAGCGCTAGCAGACTTGATGACCCCAGGGTTGGGTAGAAGGTTCTCTGTACCCTTGCCAGTTTGTCCCAGAGTCCAGCAACTTCTGCCTTCAGTCCAGAGAGGTGAGTACAAATAGGGAAGCTTCTCAGTCCTCAGAAGGTGTCCTGAAAGACTGCGTCTCCATACCAGTTGCATTGCACCATTCCTACACTCCTTCCTTCTTTTACCTTAGTCCCTGTTGAAACTTCCATGTACCTCATTGCCTCTTTTCTGTGCCCATTGAATTCCTGCCACTCCCTTTGCTTGCCTCAAATGTATTTGTCACCATACTCTAGATAGATTGTCTGTTTCCCTTTTTTTTAACCCACCCAACAGTGCCTAACTTGCTCTAGGTGTCTTCTATTCCTTACCCACTTGTCCAGACTTATTTGTTACACTACCCTAAGTAGGGTGTCTTCTACTTTCCCTTTTCAGCACCCTTACCTGTACCTACCTTATCCTGGTTCCTAGTACACCTTACCCATTAGATGTTTACCCACTACCTTTAGCTACCTACCCTGAAGCTGACTGCTTCAGTATATCGGAACATGGTAGTGTGCTATCTCCTGTCTTGGTCTGGTGTTCCTCCTGCAGAGTTTCCTGCAGACTGCAGACTATCTGTGGATGCCTGCAAATGCCTAAGGTAGATGTCCCACTCCTGAACTAATTCCTGCAGAGGCCTAATGCAGATGCATCATTCTTGCACTGACACCTACAGATGCCTAAGGCAGATGCTCCACTCCTGTACTGACAGCTTCGGATGCCTAAGGCATCTGTTCCACTCCTATGCTGAGGCCTTCAGACACCTAAGGCAGATGACCCACTCCTGTGCTGTTCCACTCATGCACTGGGACATGTGTGTGGTTGAACATGCTGGGCAAAGGAGTCTAAAGCCTCTGGCAGCTCCCCCCCCATCACAAGCCTGATTCATAGGACTTTCTTAATTTACTCACCACTAAGATTTTCTTGAGCTATGTTCCCCACACTATCTGTTTGAAATTTGAAGAGAAGTCTCAAAGTGCCTCAAACACTGACTAAAAATCTTTTTCTTCCACCTACCCACTTACACTGCTACTTTAAATATGGAGAACAATTAAGTAGGGTGTTCAATGTTAAACCCTTAACTTTGCACATTAGTATCTTTGGCACTGTTTGATGTAATGAGCTGAAATTTTACACGTGTTGTCTAGGAGGCAAGGTCTTAATCTGTGGAATTTTTGTGGTGGCAGCTTGTGCAGTTTCTGAGATCCACAAATGTCATTTTTCATGAAAGGCTAACTTTTTTCCTATACTTAACATGTTTTTCCTTTTTGCTGTCACCTACAGCCTACATGGAGTGGAATTATTTCTCCGAAATTGTAGGGGACATGTGTCATATCCTTGAGCAGTGACGTTGATAGGTTTGGTGAAAAAATATTAAATGGTTCCTGAGTTATAAGGCTTTAAAGTTTAGTGTTTTCTGTTCTGTCCTGCACAGTATGGTTTCTGAGATTCTGTAACATTCTGGCGTGAAATTTAAAATTCAATGTCAAGGTCCATTTTTTTTGTTTTTCACCACTTGCTTGTCACAGCACCAAACACTGTTTTTTGTGCCATGACAACTGCCAACTTGTTGATTTTTTTCGCAGACTAACAAGCTGGAAAATATATAAATGCTGGCATTTTAAAAAACAAACACCAGAACATAGCTAAACAGTACTCCTTTAGCTAGGTTTTGATGTTTGTTTTTTAAAATGAGGGGCAGAAAAACTTTTTCTGGGCACCCAAAATCCTGGGTACCCAGCTCAGCTAGAGGAGCCCTTTACCTGAGTTCTCTGTATGACAACAGTGGGACTTTGTTGACTTCTGCAGTCGCAGCTTGAATGCATGCTGCAGGCTGCAGTGAGAGCAGTGAGCTGCCATTCCGCTGGTGTCTAGTGGCGCCCCCCCCCATTGATGCCCTTTTATGGTAAAGCTATGCCTGTAGTTTAATAGGTGGAGCAACAACGTCACACCCCCATTAGGCCTTAAAAGGCCACTTCTCCGGGGCTGTTCCAGGATTTGTTTCTTCATTGCAGCCAGAGGCTAGGCCTGCTGCGCTGCCCTTCCCATTTCTCCAGTTTCTGCCACCATTGCTTGTTCTCCTCCCCTTCATTCTTCTGTGTGGCTGCTGTGGCTGGTATGTCTTGTTTCTTCCCATTCCTCCCCTCGTTTTTGTGCCTTCCATCTGCTCTGTTCATGTCGTTGCTCTCTCCTTCCTTCACATGTCACCCCCCCTCCACCCCTTTTCATTTTCTCTTCCATTCCAGCCTCTGCAGCCTGCCCAATTCTCTCTGGTGTCCCCTTGGTGCTCGCATTCAGGCTGCTGCCTCCATTCCATGCCTGGCTCAGTGTCATCGCCAGTGCTCCTGCGTGATGTCACACATGCTCCCAACTTCCCTGTTCACCCTTCCTACTATCCATTCTCCCTATCTTCCTTTCTCCCAACTGGTTCCATCCTCTGCAGCTCATTCTTGCCCTGGAGCGTTTCTCCGTTGCCTCACACTGCATCTTGTGTCAGCTGGTGCAGGCCCCTCCGGTTACTGAGCAACACCTCTTCTCTCAGTGGTAGTGGCTTATATTGACTCCTCACCGGGCTTCTCCAGTGGGTCTGCTGGTCATCCATTCCCATTCCAGGTCAGTGCTGCATTCTAGCTGCCGTGGCAGGTGGCTTTCCCTGCTAAGGTTTCCTAGTTGCAGTACTCCTCAGTTCGTGCCTCTCGGCGGTTGTGGGTTTTGTCCATTTTGTCTTCTATATTACCCTGAATAAGACTGTCTTGCATTGCACTCTTTTGTCCTGGATAGATGGCAGACAACGACCTCGATCCGTCTGCCCTTACTACCTTTCCGTGTCTTCCTGGATTCCTGTGTTTCTGGGAATTCAAGCCCTTTTCTGGAAATTCTGTTGGTTTCCTTGTCCTGATTAATTCTGACCTCAGGGAGCTCCAGCTCCCGTGGCATCCACAATGGCTGTACTTTCCGCTGCTGCCATTCTAGATCTTTCCTTTTTGACCCTCCTTCCACCTGCAGTAAGTCTCCCATCATCGGTGCCTGCTTGCCGAGCTCTGCCTCGGCTTTCGTCCTGTTCCTCAGTCCGCTCATCAGTCTCCATTTCCAGTCTGTGGGCATCACTTTGTGTTCTTGTCATTCCTGCTCTCTGCTTGGCCCTGGTCTTCCTCCATCCCTTGGTGTTCTTCTTCCTCTGGTCTACCCGCCTCCCCTGAATTGCCCCACTCTCTCAACCCTCACCTCTTCTCCTTCCTTGTCTGGTGCTTTTTTTGTGGGGGGTTTCCCTATCCTTCTTTCACCATACCCTCCTCTCCATCATCGTACATCATCCATTTCATATTTCACCTTAACCGTTCTGGCCTTCTAGGCCTCATTTCATAATTGTACATCATCCATTTCATTCCTCACCTTAAACTGTTCAGGCCTTCAAGGCTTCTCTCCATTATCGTACATCATCCATTTCATACTTCACCTTAACCGTTCTGGCCCTCAAAGCTTCTCTCCATCATTGTACATCCCATGAAGTCTGCATCTAGAGCATGCAAAGCTCGGAGCGGGGTCCTTCTCCCTGGTCCATAATGAGAATGTCTTTGCTCCGGGTGGACTTTCAGTCATCCCTCATTTTGGCAACACCTCTGGATGTAGAATTTATGACTTCAGACTGCGAGGGATGGGGCTGTCATCATCAGGGCCCCTTTGGCTGTCCATGCAAGTTTGGAGGCACCCTCTATGCCATTCTCCATCTGGCCACCTTAACAGCATTCCTGTTAAAAGGACAGAGTGAGAGCTTCATCTAAATTGGAATCTTTTCCTCTTCCCTCAATATCAACTCCAAATTGCAGTAGCTGAGCCGTCACAAACTAAAACATCCTTCAGCCTGGAGGGAAGGTGACCTAGGCCTTGGATCCCCAGAGGTTTCTGACTCAAAGGGTTTTTTCCCTCTCCTCCATGCCGATGGTCATAATCTTAGGCAGAGTTAGTGCTTTTCATAGGTTCCGTAGTTAGGTTCCACTGTTGGATGGAGTTGGATGGTGGCCCAGCTGTTCCCTCTCTCCTTGGGAAGTACACCCTTCTGCATCTTGTCAGATTTCCTTTCATTCATCATCCTCATCATATCTTATTCTTCTCCTGTCCTTGCCTTCTATGTCTCTCACCTTAATTTCTGGTCTCGACATATTCTGATTTCTCGTCTCTTCGATGCTTGACACCCTTTTGGGAATTCTTTTTGGGCTTCTTCCTAAGCTACCTTTAACCAAGAGAATTATTCCCACGGCACCTATAAGGGTGGAATCCTCCTCTAGGGTTCCTCACCATCATACCCCTGTAGGGTGGTATATCCCATGGACAGAGAGGCAAACAGCCACAATGTATCTAAGTCACACAAGCATAGATCATATCAAGTTGCATAAGCACACTGAATGGTAAGGCTATGCCTGTGGTTCAGTGGGAGGAGCAACAACGTCACTCTCCTATCAAGCCTTAAAACACCACTCCTCCTAGACTGTTCCAGGATTTGTTTATTTATTGCCCCACCATCCTCCCCTCCTCCTCCAGTGGTATGTGTCTCTTTTTTTGTGGGCTTCTTCCTTAGCTACCTTTAGCCAAGGGAATCATTCCTGCAGCACCTATAGGGTTGGAACCCTCCTCTAGGGTTCCTCACCATCATACCCCTGTAGGGTAGTATATCCCACTGATAGAGAGGCGCACAGCCACAATGTATCAAATCACACAAGCAGACATCATATCAAGTTGCATAAGCACATTGAATTTATGTTATCTTAACCTTTCCCTTGATCACCAACCATCCCTATATTCACAGCTCCTCATGTAAACAGGGTAAATAAGCTTGAGTAGCGTGTGTGAAAGATCAACAGAAAATACAGTTTTTATTCATTTTACAATTCCTCTCTGTAACAAGAACGTGGAATTTTAGACTCAGGAACAGGCAGACAAGACTTTTTGGTGCATAAAAAAATGCTAGGAAGCATTTATCAATTTATTGTAGTGTAAACCGAGCACAAATATGTACAGAAAATAAAGAAGATTAGTTATTTTATATAAATAAACAAAACCACTGCTTTGCCCAGCAGGGTCACCAGGCTTTTCCCATCAGCCTGCTCAATGAGTTTGTGTGAGCCCCCACTCTCAAGAGGTCCTCCATCCTCCACAGTCAGTTCTCCACTGACTCCCTATCTGCTGTCTTGCAGCATAGGAGAGCTATTTATACCCACCATCCTGTGATCATTTGACCCCGGCATCTGGGATGCAGAGTTAGGCCAGGGAATACCTGGTCTAACTCCTCTGCATCCCACGTTCTGGACTTGCAGCAGGCATTGCAGAAAACATCTTTGAAAATCGATCTTGCCGCACTGTTGGATGCAAGTCGCAACTCACATCCAGCACCTGCCACAAGTCCATTGCACCACCACATCACTTTGAAAAATCGAGGCCCAGGAGTCAATGACACTATGACTAAGTGTCAGTGCATGCATACACACACAAAAAAAAAACACAAACAAGCCAGACATTTTGTGATTTCTTTTTTTTATAAAAATTCTTCTATTACTCTTGATGACCAATAAATCAGTTAACAAGTGGCAAAACCTGATTGCTCTAACATAAAAACACCACATAACTAACCATTCCTTTTGTATACAGTTTAACCACTGTTATTCCCGATTTCCTTTAAGCAACATACACTGGTGTGCCAATTGTTTTCCGGTGGGGGGGGGTGGGCAGGAGATGTTTGTTAATGTCCCGCAAAACTGAAAATGGGTCCCATGTAATACAGCAGTTGTTTTAAAGGATTGTAAAAAGAACCACATATCAAGTTCCGTAATTCATTTTGAGTAGGCACGAGGTGACTTCAAGAATGTATAATTTTTGCTCTTATTCAGATTTTTTAAATGAGTATTTGTTTATTTCTTGCAGAGTGCCCTGTTGTCACCATCTTACCACTGATGGTGTCGGTTTCCATTTTCAGAATGACAATAACATTTATGCAATCTTATAGGATAAACAAACACAAAAAAACATGATTTATACAAATTCTTAAAAATGCAGCAAGGTGTCCCACTGTTAAAAGAAATAAATGACCATAGAAAAAGGTGGTACTCTGTTGTTGGGTGTCAGCGTGGCTCAGTTGGTAGCACATCCGCCTCTGAACCAGAAGGTCGTGGGTTCTTGTCCCACACTGGGATTGGACTTGCACCTAAAATTCGCTGGCATCCGAGTGCAGTATTGGAGGTGCTGTACTGCTGGGGTGTGCCGTCCTTTGGATGAGATGTTAAACCGAGGTCCATCCTGGCGGTGGGTGTCCAGGTGGAAGTAAAAGAACCCAGGGTGCTCTTCACAAAAAGCAGGGAACATTCCCAGTGTCCTGGCCAACATTTCCCTTCCCATAAACCCGTTCATGCAATTATCCAGGCTGTGTGTCGGTGATGATGTGCAATATGGCTGCCACCACACATTCAGTCACTTCACTACCAGTCTAGCATTGCTTGTAAAGTGCTTTGGGATACTGTGTATGAAAAGTGCTGTATAAATGCTGATTCTTCTTTTTCTGTTACCATAGCAGCCTTAATAGTTCATTGATTAGATAAATTATAAAAACAAAATTCAGCTCCAGGGGATGAGTGTGCCACCCTGTCAACCCTCCCCCCCCAACTTCATTCAAAAAGCCAGGTGAGTGAAATTAACTGCACAAGTTAGCAGCTCTTGAATTACGGTGCTTTATAAAAAAAAAAAAATCAACAAGAGAAACTAGTGTCTGTCAGAGCAGCTAACAGCTTAGATTAATGATGAGTGAGAGAGAGAGAGGGAGAGAGAGATCTTGGATGGCAGGGGGAGAAGTAACTTGAAACAGTAAAGTATATGCATTTGGAAAATTGCAAGGGGTGAATACATAGGGGATTAGATCTCTCTCTGTCTCTCACTCATCATTAATCTAAGCTGTTAGCTGCTATAACAAGTACTAGTTTCTCTAGTTGATTCTTTCCATAATTCAAGAGCCGCTAACTTGTGGGGCCAACTTCACTGATTTTGTTTTATGTACTGTAATTTATCTAATCAATGCCTGGATTGGTGGTAGTTCAGGTGGATGTTAAAGATCCCATGGCACTTCTCAAAAAGAGTACAGGAATTTTCCTGGTGTCCTGGCCAAATTTCCCTCATTCAGTAAACATACCACCAACAGCTTAATCTGGTTCAAGGTCAGTTGGCATTCATCTGTATCCCCCTCCCCCGGGTCGTGCCTGAAAATAGGCAGGATTTGTCTAGTGCACTTACCCGGTCAACAAAAACTAAATAAATAAAAATAAATAAATGAAACTCTGTACCTCCTCATAATGGAGGGGAAAGAAATCCTAAAGCTCAGACTAGCTGGGTTCATCGGCAAAAGGTGGGGTTTAAACTTGTGAAGGGAGAGGGATCAAAAAAGGGGCAGTGCAGGCAAGTACAACAAATGAGGGACATGGTCCGCTCCTCTAGGAGGCTAGGGAGATGTGGAAATGGGTCACCAGGTAGGGTGCAGGAGCTGAGAAATGGGAGCTCAAGGAGGAGAAAGAAGAGGAGGGAAAAGGGGTTGAGAGTGGTCTTGATAAATGCCAGGAGCTTAGAAAATAAAATGCCTGAGATCCAGGTGATGCTAGTTGAGGGGGAGGTAGATGTGGCAGCAGTCACTGAGACCTGGGCCACTCAAGGGCATGAGTGGGACCTAAATCTGGAGGGCTATATTATGTTTAGAAAAGATAGGAGGGAAGGAAGGGGGGTGGTGTAGCACTGTTAGTCAGAAATGGCATGGGTATTGGAGGGGTAGAGGAGGCAGAGGGAGACGTGGAGGCTATTTGGGTCACCTTGCTGATGCAGGAGGGTTAAGAGAGTAAAGGTCGGAGTGGTATACAGACCACCAGCACTGGCGGAGGTCCTGGAAGAAAGTTTGGTGGCAAATCTCCAGGGACACTGTGGACTGGGAAAGGGAAGGGTAGTGATAATGGGAGACCTCAACATGCCAGGAACAGACTGGATGACTATGACGTCACCAGTGACCAAAGAGCAGAGGCTGCTGGATGTCTTCCAGGATACATTTCTGACACAACAGGTGGGTGAGCCAACTAGGGAGGCCCGGACACTGGACGTGGTCCTGGAGGACAGTGATCAGATTAGGGGCCTAGAGGTGAGGGATCCATTGGCGGGGAGTGATCATGCCACAGTCTGGTTCTTCCTGGACCTGGGGGGGGGTAATGCCCAACAAGGATGGTGGTAACCAACTTTAGGGGTACAGACTTCAGGGGGATGGGAAGGATCCTTAAAGATCATCTGGACAGGATAAGACCGGATATGGATGCTGACAGCAGGTGGGAGATCATTAAGAGGGGAATACAGGAGGTTACCAGATCCTGCGCAAAGAAAAGGCGTAAGTTTGGTAAGGCCAGAAAACCCTGCTGGTGGACCCAGGAGGTACAGGAGGTGGCGAGGGAAAAGAAGGTGGCCTATAGGCACTTCAAGTGCTCAAGGAGTGAAAGGGATCAGGAGAAATATGAGCTGACAGCCAAGAGAGTCACCAGGGTGGTGAGAAGCTAAGGCAAAAAGCAGTCCTTGGCCAGTGGGATCAGAGGGGAGGGGTTCTTTAGATACATGGGGGAGAAAGTAAGAGGCAGATCAGCAAGATAAGGATAGGGGATGGTTGGGCACAGGAGGCAGAAACAGGCAGAAGTCCTAAATGAGTACTTTGCCTCAGTTTTACCAGGGGATGGAGGAGCTATGTCTTGCGAGGGCAGGGGCAACCGGAGGAAGGGGTGGGACGTGAGAGACCAGGGGCCCTGACAGGTCTGGGGAAGAGTGGCCACCACAGACAGGTGGGGGGCCAGCAGTGCAGGGTGAAAAGGGGGAGGACGTGGAGGCTGAAATCCCAGTAGAGAGAGTAAAGGAATCCCTCAGGTCCCTTCGGATGGAGAAAGCTCCTGGGCCTGATGAGATATATCCCAGGGTGCTGAAAGAACTGGCGGATGTCCTGTCAGTCCCTCTAGCAGAGCTTTTCAACATCTCTCTGAGGACTGAGTGGGTGCCCCAAGACTGGAGGGTGGCCCATGTTGTGCCGATCCACAAGGGGGGATCAAGAGAGGAGGCCGGAAATTACAGGCCCATTAGCCTGACATCGGTGGTCAGCAAGGTGATGGAGGGTATTGTCAAGGAAAGGCTAGGAGGGTTACTGGAGTAAACTGGGTACTTGGATGATAGGCAGCATGGCATTGTCATGGGAAGATCCTGCCAGACAAACCTGGTTGAGTTCTATGACTGGGTGACAAGGGCCCTGGACCAGGGTAGGCCAGTGGACGTCATCTTTCTAGACTTTAGCAAGGTGTTTGATTCAGTACCCCACAGTGGCCTGCTGGCTAAGCTGAAGGAAATGGGGGTAGGGAGACAGTTGTTAAGATGGATAGGAAATTGGCTCTCTGCGCGTACTCAGAAAGTGATGGTTGGAGGGTTAACCTCATCCCCAAGGTGGGTTACTAGTGAGGTTCCCCAGGGGTCAGTGCTGCTGCCACTCCTGTTCAACGCCTATGTCTCGGACATCAGGAGGGGGATTAGGAGTCAGATGACTCTCTTTGCAGATGACTCAAAGATGGGTACAGTGGTGGATGAGAAGGAGGGGAGGGTGGCCTTGCAGAAGGACCTGGAGGCTCTGGAAAGGTGGTCAGGAAAATGGAAACTAAAATTCAATGTGCCGAAGTGCAAGGTTCTGCACCTGGGAGTCAGAAATCCAGGCCAGGGGTATACCCTGGGAGGAGACATTGATTCAAGTCACAGAGGGTAAGAGGGACCTGGGGTAGTGGTAGATGTCAAAATGAACAACTCAGAGACCTGTAGGAAGGCAGAGGCAAGGGCAAATAGGATGATGGGATGCATCTCCAGGGGAATTACATCCAGAAAGGCAGACATGATCCTTCTACTGTAGAACTGCTTGGTTAGGCCACACCTCGAGTATTCTGTGCAGTTTTAGAGACCACATTTAAAAAGGGACATTACACTCCTCGAGAGGGTCCAAAGGAGGGCAACCAAAATGATCTGGGGCCTGGGGGAGAGGACCTATGAGGAGAGGCTCAAGGAGCTCGACATGTACACCCTGGAGGAGAGGAGGGACAGGGGTGACATGATAGAGGTCTTTAAGTACGTGAAAGGGATCAATAAAGGAGGCCCAGTGAGGGTGCTCCAAAGGAAGGAGGGTGATGCAACAAGAGGTCACAGGTGTAAACTGGAAGGGGACAGGCTCAGAGGGGGGGAGGAGGAGATGTTATTTCACTGAAAGGGTGGTGGAGCCATGGAATGCACTGCCCAGGGAGCTGGTAGAGGTGGAGACTGTGGACAGGTTTAAATGGGGATGGGACATGTACAGAGGGAGAGTAAATCTGACCAGGCCCCGTAGAGGTGGAACATCTGGGACTGGGGACAGTATAACCCAAGGGGGAGGGGGGGACACCAAAATCGACCCTCAATGCAGGTGCTGAAAATCGAGCAGACTCGAGAGACTGTTAGGCCTATTCTGCTGGCATTTTAGTATGTTAGTATAATCTGAACCATTATCGCTGGTGCCGTATGAGGCAGTATAGCACAGTGGTTTAAGGCTCTGAGCTGCAAATCTGGTGACATCCAACAGACCAGACCTGAGTTTGAATCCCACAGCTTCCACTTGCAGACTGTGTGACCCTAAGCAAGTCACTTAACTTCCCTGTGCTCCCAGGTCGCACCTGTAAAAAAGCTTTCAGCTTAGTGTGCTAGTCCTGGTTAAACAACTAACGAAAACAAAAAAAAATCCTGAGGTGGACTGGACTCAAATTAAATAATCACTTCTATTATAACCGGCGTTTTGCAGTGCCCGGTCTGATCTCCTATTTTCTGTATTAAAATAAGTCCGAGGGGTAATATTGACCAAACTAAAGATCTCATTTCTACCCCTAGCATTTGAATTTATTATGGGGTATCCAGTCTATAAAATATTGAAACCATTTTCTCCAGTGCTGTATAAAATCACAAAGTGGAACAAACTGTGAATAATAATGTTCTCTGCTGTTTCCAGTTGCATTTGTAGTGTCCTATCCGTCTCCTGGTTTATATAAATGTGAATATAACTGAGGGGCCGGGGTGACAATTCTAGAGTAATGAGGGTGCACCCATTTATAGCAACTGGGTAATACAGGCTGGGATACTGGCAAAGTCCAGAAATATGACTTCTTTGGTTTTGTTTTTGAATACTTGGATGTAAAATGCACCCTGAGCTAAAGCTCATGTCCAGGTGCATCCTTGGAGCACAGGGAGATTAGGTGACTTGCTTGGGGTCACACAGTACATCAGGGGCTGCATGTCCACAACTCTTCCAGCTCCTCTCTCACATCAGCTTGTCACAGACCTCCCCAACAATAAACCCAATTCTGTGTCCTGTACTCACACTCACCCCCTGCATACTTTGCATGTCCTAGTTGCCTGGAATGGCAGGCCAGCCACCAGTTCCCTTGGATCATACAAAACCAGACTGCTCAACCCTCAGGTGGAGTGAGATCTTGTTTTAACTCTTCACCTTACCATTTCCAGTATTAAGAATGATTACATAGCCTGGATTAACTATGATAGTGCATCTACTCAATCAGAGGGATAGGACGGAAACCTGCAAAACAGCCCTTTTAGAATGCAGAGCCATTCACTTAAATCATAATAGATTTTTGTTGTTTATTCACAATATGTATGCCAAAGTGAATAGATTTACACAGTGCAATCAGGAAAACATATTAAAATAAAAGCTAACAGTAAACACAAGTAGGTATATCTTGACTGATTTAGCTAAAACTTTGAGGCAGAAATATTTACATTAGCAAATACACAATAGGTTGCCAGTTATAATCACCAGATAGGAAAATGTGCCTCTTCCATTTACCTTACATCAGTGGCTCTAGTCATAGTGCTACATGTCTTTTATCTCAGAATCTAGTCTATAAGCAACACGTTCAGACACATATCAATATGCAGATAAAACATAGGCAACAGAAGTAAAGGCAACCATAACATGTACTGAAGTTAGTTCCTTTTGACAAGTATGTATATCTAAACCACTTCTATTATAAAAGTATAACAAATATTAACAAATGTTTGTTAATCCTTTGTTATTACAATTTTATTTAAATCATCTTCAAGCAGGGTAACCCCTCTGGGATAATTCTGGCCACAGTTTATTACAGTGCTTAGCATGTTTTTAAAAGATCATCATAGCTTCCAGAGAGAGTTTAATTTAAAGTGGTTCAGTAGGAAGAATGCAGTTTCAAGACTGTGCCCTCAAATGGTCTGGAAACCAGATTTTCCAAACATTTGCACGTGGAGGTTGGCTGCACCATTAAATTTTATAACAACATTTTCTTTTTGCAGCAAAGTGGTTTACTAGGATTTCTAGGGTTATAGTCAGAATTTACAAGAGTTATGAATTCTGATGATGTCGCTATAAATTCAGAGCTGGCAATTTTTGACCCACAGAAAGGGAGCTTTCAGAAATAGGATGAAGCAAATGACTTGCATGTGCAAATGTTGGGAAAATCTGATCTGAGAGTCTAGGGTTACTGCAACACACCATGTGTATAATGCACTGAATGAACTTAACAATTTCTTATAACAACAATGAATCGAATTAAGAGCAACATTCTTTGCAATAGTCCTAACATCTGACAAAGCATGACAATCACTTCAGATATAGCCATTCAGAAAACTGTAAGTGAGGCTGTAAATGCAAATCTAAGGTTAGAACCCCCAACTTCCATATCCACTCTCTCTCTCTCTCTCTCTCTCTCTCTCTCTCTCTCTCTCTCTCTCTCTCCGTTCCCCTTCCTGTATACAAATAAGTGGCATCTTTGTAGTATAAAAGCTCCCTTCTCCTGGCCAAAAGGTACAAAAATGTGAAACAAAGTTGATTGATTCTTATACCCTAAGGACTTAAGTGGCAGCACTTGTGAAGACCAAAAAGCTTCCACCGAATCCATTTTGAGTTATGGGCATGACACATCATGAAGCTGTTAATTAAAAAAACAAAACAAAACAAAAAAAAACAATGTATTAATTTACATCATAGAAACTGTTAAGAAATGCCACACAAATGGGAAATGGGATGCCCTACTTTTCAAAACCCTACAGGTAAGGACAACGTATCATTATAACAGGCCCACCTGCACATGGCAGACCTCAGGACTGCTAGTATCAGTGCCAATGATTTATAATAAAATAAAAGTGATATTCAATATCAATAATATATTATGCATTTTCACAGTATGTTTATTTTGGATGGCCTAAATTTCATTAAAATGTTTTTTTCATTTCTGTTTTGGAATTTGGGTTCCATTTGACTTCTGTGCCAGAAAAACATGTTCAGTACACTGAACAGATTTGTTTTTTAGTTTAGAATTATGTGCAGATTTTTTATGGGGGGGTTTACAGGCAGTTCAGCAGCTAGGTAGATCTCATTTCGCAATCATTCTTGCACTACCTTGCCCGCATACTTATGTGACTCCGAACATGAACAGCTTGCCGCTCTAAATGTGGTCATCATTCTACCAGCCAATAATGACACTGAAGGGACTGGGTCTACTACTACAAAGGGTCACTAGTTTAACCATGAACAAGGAAGGGAACAGATTATTCTGATCATCAGATTCCAGTAATGGATAAACAAGTGGTTCTCTGCGTTATATTGTTGCAGCTGCACAGTCTGTTCTTCATGCATGACTACTATGTGGTTTCAGCTACTACCACAAGTTAGGCAGTTCACTAAGGGCAGTGGGAGTCCCAATGCTGATAGGAGAAGAACCAACTATAACCCCCCCAACACACACGAACAGTCATCATAAAATACCAATAATTTTGCCAATGAAATTGTCAATAGAAAAGAAACATTTGTGTAATTTTGACAAGAGGTGGGATACCATGGTTCGTATCCCATCAGAGGCACTTATATACTGTCAACACAAAATACCCTCTACAAAATAATAAGAGGGAGGCAACAGTTACAACAAAGGGGGAAGGAACGGAGGCACAGGAGTATTAAGTTGACTGAAATTTCTACTTCTCTGTGCCTCCGCTCCTTTCCCCCACTGTTTTAAATGTTGCTTTCAGTTAATTATTTATTTCATACACTGTATTTGGTTCAATGTAATAAGAGTGAAAGCAAAAGGCCAAAGGAATTATAGTGACGGCAAAAGAACGAGGCTGCAAAGGGTGACCGTGAATAAACAGTGATCGCCAAAAGGTGACAACACTGTTTTGCATTTATGAGGGGGGCTTTGCCGCCCCACACCTCACTTCTATATATAATCAACTCTGGGGAGGACAAAACATGAGAAGGGGGTGAAAGCTGAAGGACGCCATTTCCACGATCTTTGTTGTTCCCGTTTGCCCTTTTGCTATCAATGTTATTCCTTTGCCGTTATTGCAGTAACCCTTTTATTTTCGCTCTCATCACAGGACACCCTTATTTCATGTTTAAAGCAGTTGACACAAGCCAGAAACGGAATGTGCTGCAAGCCTCACAGCTCAAAAACTTTCTGAACTCACTCATACATTTCCTGAGACAGAAACACAGAGTACGTGGTGACGATATACCATTTGTGAGCTACTGGACTTTAAAAGAAGGCGCAAACTGCATCACAGTGTACACTGACATCTTGCAATGGATTAAACTAGCATTTTGAAAACTTTGCAGAGAGTCACTTTGATTGTGTGTGTTTTCCAGAATCCAAAACACTGCCTTCAATCAGTTATCAGCTCATGTGGCTGAGACTGGGTGGGCACCCCATGTTTCTCATAGCATTCTAGCAATAACATAGGTGAGAACAATCCTAAAATTTGTTTGTATGATAGGTGTTAAGACACTTTCCACTACAGCACAGTTAGAACTAGTGCTATAACATCACAGACCTGGTCACATAATTCATATCTATACCCCACAATAAGCTATTTGTAATCTAAATCCGCAGTCATTTCTCCCCCGCCCCCCACTATCACCTGGCTCACAACAATGCACTGTACAACTGATTCAAAATGTTTCCCTACCTTGTAGTAAAATAGAACAATGTTCCATCCTGAACACCCAGCTGCTGAATCCTATAGCTTTCTTCTTTTCCATAAAAAAAAATCTGCACCTGTTCCTCTCCTCCCATGCCTTCATATTACTTTTAGCACCCTTCTGTCCTTGTGACAGTTTTTAAATTCTGCACTACCCTTGTATATGTCAAACACTGATTTCTCTGCAGTAAGCCTATGCAACCATTATGCAGTGGGTATACTGGGCTTAGTCCATGTGCTGCATGACAAGAGACCAGAGAGGCTTCTCAGGCATGCAATACCGCCCCTGGAGTGGGTAGTGGTTTGTGATCCCGTCCCACTGAGCTGAGTTCTAGGATGAGCTCAGTGATCCAGCTGGATGGACCCAGGCTGGAGGGATGGTGCTGTCATGCGACACTACCCCCCAGCCTGTAAAAGGTAGTTCCAAAGTTGTCCGCAGAAGCCCAAGTACCATTTAGTGAAGATAACTCTTCTCTTGCCATAGTGCCATGGACCTCTGCACCATGCATGCCAGAGGGCCCTGTGTTTCAGCTGACGGATGGATTATTTTCCCTGTGTGTTTGTGTCTGAGGTCACAGAGGGACCTCTGCTTCTGCAGTCCACCAGATACTCTTATGACTTTTTATGATATCCATTGCTGCACTCCCTTAGGCAGACAGAGCCTTCCCTTGGTGCAGGGCCCAGAGGACCTGTGCATCTGCATCTGTTCACGTAGCCCTGAACAGACCTGCATGACTGAGGATACAATTGCACTATCTCAAAAAGAAAGGAAATTCTTTGCAAAAAACTGTGTCAATGCACCAGTTAGAGTTCAACTTAATGCCACAAAAGTGGAGAAATTTGGTGTTAGGATTTCCAACCCTAACTCCCCAACTCCCCAAAGCAGCAAAAGGACAACACAACACAAACAACCAAAGACAGCCATCATCAGGTAGGCTAAACAACATACAACTGTTTCTAGATGACAGAAATGCTGTAGCACTGATGTGCTATCTTTGTGGATTTGTATCTGTGGTTGCATAAGCATAGGCCCTGCACCACCTGCATGTGTATATAATACTGTGTGCATGAGTATGTGTAGCTGCTGAAGTGCAGGCCACATGGGAGCCTGCCCTTCTGTAGGCAGAAGGCCCCATGGGTTATCAGGGGGTGGCATTGGAGTCATCACCCTAACGCTCACCACATTCTCCTATGCTGTACCACCCTGCTTATTTTCTAATGGAATGGGGTGAGCATTGTGGCTGACTAATCCAATGCCACCCCCGATCCCTCTTTGCCTGTGCAGAGTGGGGGTGTGGTGTTAGGGTTGGAAACCCTAACATTACTTTTATTTGCTTATTTATTTTGAAAAGTTTCACCAGGAAAGACAACGTGAGCTGTAAATAGCTTGTTTCCAATAGCGTCCTGGGGGGTAGTTACATGAAGGGGAAGAGCAATAAAACATAACTAAAATAAAATACATTGTGTACATATCAGATATGATACATTTCAGACCACGGCAATTATCAGACTGAGATGGATAGTAACAGTTGAGGAATAATAGCATTGGTAATAACATAACTTGAAGTCACCACATAAGATGTGGCCTTGAGAAGAAACCAGAACAATATATAATACATACCTACTTTTGCCGCTTTAACCCTAACTGATGCATTAATGAAGTTTTTTGCAATATATATAGTACTGCCACTATAGTTAGGATTGAGTAGGCAGTTTAATGTTAAACCTCAAATTTTGCAGTTTAATAACTTTGCAGCTGTTCAATGGATCTCTTGTTGTACCAAATTTTGTTTTGATCAGATTTGCAGTTTTCGTGCTGCGCATAGTGAAAAAGGTGTAAAAGTCACATTTTCCCTCACATTTTTGCTGATTTTTTCCCATCATGCTGCAGTCACACTGCTTGGAATTTTGGTCTGAAATTTCCAGGGTAGAAAGACCCTGCCCCAGAAAGTAAGCCATCATTTGTATGATGAAAAAATATGAATCTGTTCAAAACTTATTCAATTTTGACATTTTGGGTTCTGAGCATGCTCAGTTCAGTCTTTTGGATAGCTGCACAGGTTCAAAGAGGGATTTGGCCTCACAAAAATAGATTTTGACAGTTCACAAAGAGGGATTTTTAAAATCCCTCTTCATGAGAAAAAAAAATCCCTCTTCGCGAGCTGCCATCTTGTTTTCATTTTTCCTGAAAAACAAAACATTATAACTTGCCCCACAGATGTCTTCTGAAGACATCCAGGCATGGGTTTTGTTCATGTGGCACTCCTCTACCAAAGTATCCCTTTGGTTTACTTTACTTAGGCCACAAAATGCGCATTTTTAAATTTTAAAATCCCTTTTCACGACTCACTTCTGATCCTTTTTCGCGAGCTGTCAAAATCCCTTTTCACAAACTGATCCCTTTTTGTGAGCTGTCAAAATCCCTCTTCATGAGGGGGATGACCAGATGGCCCAATCTCTCGAAAAAGGGTCAGTTCACAAAGAGGGATTTTGACAGCTCACGAAAAAGGATTCATTTTTCAAATCCCTTTTGTGAGCTGTCAAAATCCCTCTTCGTGAGCTGTCAAGATCCCTCTTCGTGAGAAATCCCATTTCGTGAGTGGTCAAAATCCCTTTTCATAAAGAAAGGAGCAGATGGCCCAAGCTTGTTAAAAGGGATTGGCTCACGAAGAGGGATTTAGACAGCTTATGAAAAGGAATTGGCCTGTGAAGAGGGATTTGACAGCTCATGAAAAGGGATTCATTTTCAATCCCTTTTGTGAGTTGTCAAAATCCTTTTCATGAGCTGTCAAAATCACTTTTCGTGAGGGGATGACCAGATGGCCCTACCTCACAAAAAGGAATTCGCTCATAAAAAGGGATTTTGACAGCTTATGAAAAGGGACTCGGCTCACAAAGAGGGATTTTGACAGCTCACGAAAAGGGATTTTTAAAGCTGTTTCTTTGCCACTTTATTGCAAACAAATGGTTTGGAATTAAGGGCTGAGATTCTCAGGGTAGAAAGGGCTTGCCCCACAGATGTCACTTTTGCTGGTTTGGCGATAACGTTTACATTACTTCCCTAGTTATAACATTCTGAAATTTGAAACACGCAATACCTTTCAGCACATATATCTCAGAAATAGTTCGAGATACAGATTTTTTGCTAAATGCAGCTAAGTATGCATGCGGGTTACCAGGCCATGATTACAACTGTGGTGGAATTTGTCCCAGCCCAGAGGGCCCTGCGCTACCACATATGGATACTGCTATGCAGTACTGGGCATGCAGGGCCTTCCATTATGAAGTACTGTGAGTGTCAGCACTCGCACAGGGAGATGACAGTTCATGACAATGTCTAAACACTTCTAGATAGATGGGAGTTCAGGGCCTGTGGGGCCCTGTGCTCCCACAGATGGATTCCATTCTGGAGTGATGGGAGTGTGCTCCCACAGGGAGATGAGGGTTGACTACAATGTGTATACACTTCTGGCTGGGCCCTGTGCTCCCACATGACAGAGGGCACTGTGCAACCACAATACACTATAGACTGATGGGATGCACTCCCACAGACAAATAAGGGTAAGATTACACTATCTCAAAAAGTAAGGGAATGAGGCATTAGGTTTGAGACCCTAACCCCCTCACCAAACCTTACCACACACCCCCACCCTCCACAGACTAACAGACATCGGGGTGTGCCTTGGGGTTGTCTGGCCTATCTCTCACCTCATTCTCCTGCACTGTAGCATCTCAGCTTCCTTACAAATGGAATGGGGTGAGAGCTAGGGACAACAACCCCATGGCACACCCCAATGTTTGTTTGCATGTGGAGAGTGGGGATGGAGTGGTAGAGTTGGGGGGTTAGGGTTTCAAACCTAACACCTCATTTCCTTAATTGTATCACTTCAACCATAACTGATGCATTAATTAAGTTTTTTTTTGCAGTGAAGATATGTAATATAACTTTGTTAATGCACTAGTTAGGGTTAAAGTGACAAAAGTAAGGAAATGTGGTGTTTGGGTTTCCAACCCTAACACCCCCACCCTGTAGGCAGCAACAGGTGTGAGTGTGCCTTGGGATTGTCAACTCTAACGCTTCCCCCATTCCATGAGTAAATAAGCTGAGATGGGTACAGCATATATGAATGGAGTGAGTGTTAGGGTTGACAACCACAAGGCACACCCCACGCCTCTTGCTGCCTACATACAGTATATCAAAAAACTTTGTTAATGCACTAGTTACAGTTAAAGCAACAAAAGTAGGGAAATGTGGTGTTTGGGTTTCCTACCCTAACATCCCACCCTGCAGGCAGCAACAAGCATGAAGTGTGCCTTGGGGTTGTCAACACTAACACTCACACCATTCTCATATACTGTACCCAGCTCAGCTTATTTATTCATGGAATGGGATGTTAGGGTTGACAACCCCAAGGTACACCCCATGCCTGTTGCTGCCTGCAGGGTTGGGTAGTGTGGGTTGAAACACCTAATGCCACATACCTTACTTTTGTCACTTTAACCCTAACTAGTGCATTAACAAAGTTTTTTGGGATGAATATATATATATATATATATTCTATGAAAACTGCTTTAATCATCATTTAGGATTAAAGCATAGAAGTCAGGAAATTAAAAATCTTTAGGTTGCCCCCTCGGACCACCCATCATCCCAAGATTGACAGCTGATGGGGTGTGTCATTTGGGGTTGTGAGGCCTAAATGTCACCCCATTCCATCTGAAATTACATTCACTAGCCACAGTAAAAAGAATGGGGTGACATTTGGGCCTCACAACCCCAATTACACCCCATCAGCTGTCATCTTGGGATGATGGGTGGAGTCAAGGAGGAGCAACCTAAAGATTTTCATTCCTGCCTTTATGCTTTAACCCTAAATGATGCATTAATGCAGTTTTTTGCATAGAATTTCCTTACTTTTTGAGAAAGAATAAAATACTAAGAACTTGCACAAGTTGGTGGGAGTGCGGGCCCTTAAGGCCCTGTGTTCCCACCAAACTACAGAACTTGGTGGGAGCATGGGCCCTTCAGGCCCTGTGCTCCCACCAACTTGTAAACATGTGTAAACATCAACACCCTCCAAATTTCAATGTAAAACACCAAACCATGTCTGAGAAATAACATGTTAAAGTTTGAGATTTTCAGTTGTCAAAGATGCAGAATTCCACACTTGTTAACATTTTACAGGCACAACGACTGAAAACTACATCCATGACCCTAAGGCTGTGTACCCTATCAATTTCAAGCCACCAGCACAATGCAAAACACTGTCCATAACATGTAAATTGCATTTCACAATATCTCTGCAAAAAACATTTTTTTCAACACATAAACACTGTAATTCACATCTGCTGGACATGCTGAGAACACCCTCCAAATTTCAATGCAAAAGACCAAACCGTATCCGAGATATAATATGTTAAAGTTTGACATTTTCATTCATCAGAGTTGCAGAATTCTGCACCTGTTAACATTTTACAGGCACGATGACTGAAAACTACATCCATGACACTAAGGCTAGGTACCCTATCAGTTTCAAGCCACCAGCACAATGCAAAACACTGTCTGCAACATGTAAATTGTGTCACGCAATATCTCCACAATAAAAATTTTCTCTGACATGTAAACACCGTAATTCACATATACAGGATATGCTGAGAACACCCTCTAAATTTCAAGTAAAAAGACCAAACCGTTTCCGAGATATTTAAACTTAAAGATTGGTGAAATTATAAAATCTGGCCATCTTGTCCCTTCCTCGCGATTAAAGATGCCGATCAAAGAATCTCACGATCAAAGAATTTGAATTTGCAGGCTCGTAACCAAAGAATTTTCAGGCTCATGGTCAAAGAATAAAAAATGCTGTAACTCGAGTTTTAGGCAGAATTACATGGAACCACCACTGTGCCTCGATAGAACGAAGCCTCCTGTGCAAAACCCATCCTCATTTGTGTTCCTAGGCCACCTCGGGCTGAGAAAATTGAATTTTTAAAAGGGCCATCTCGTCCCTCACTCGTGGTGCAGGATCATGATCAAAGAATCGTGCGATCAAAGAATTTGCAGGTTTGCGATCAAAGAAATTGTAGGCTCACGATCAAAGAATAAAAAATGATGAAACTCGACTTTTAGGCAGAATTAATTGAAATCACCGCCATGCCTAGATAGAACGAAGCCCCCGATCAAAACCCACCCTCATTTGTGTTCCTAGCTCACCCCTGAGCTGAGAAAATTGTATTTTTACCTCGAAATGCAAGATCGCAATCAAAGAATCTCGCGATCAAAGAATATGCAAGCAATCAAAGATCGTTAGCGAGCTGCGATCAAAGAATTTAAAACCTTATAACTCTATTTTTGACCATTTTAAACCAAACCAAAGGCATGGCTCGATAGATCGAAGCCCCCTGAGTAAAACCCATGTAAGTTTTACTTCAGGAGTGACCCTAGAGCCGATATATTTGATTTTTTATGATCAGAATTTAAAAACAAGATGTCGGACCTCGTGATCAAAGAATTCTCGGGGACAAAGATTCTTGAACCATGAAGCTGCAAATTCTTTGACCGCCAGGTGGGACCAGATGGCCAGAACCCCATTCTTTGTTCGCAAAACAACCATATAAATGTTCCCATTGACTTATAATGGGAACTTAAAAGTGCTATAACTTTTGAATGCCTCAATATTTTTTCACCAAATGAAAAGCAGCATGTTTGACCAGCCAGGCTCTTTCAGATGAGCCATCTCACAGAGTGGCATACCACACAACAGCCGTGCAGGGCCACAGACAAAATCCCCCAAACTGCCTCCAAAACTGGATAATTTTGCATTTTTCAGCGTTTTCTTGCGCAAAGACCGTAAGTCCGACCCAAAAAAATTTGACAAATCAAGAGATCTACCATGACCCACCATGCTTACCAAATTTCAGGCAAATCCATTGAATGGATCCAAAGGTATTAATGTGCACAATTTTTACTTTAACATAGAAGTGCCTTCATAACCTAAATATAGTGGTGCAACCACACCACTATAATATACTGTACACATATATATATATATATATATATATATATAACATATATATATATATATATATATATATAAAACAGATTTGCCTGAAATTTGGAATGCACAGTCTGGTATGGCAGCTCTCTTCATTTACCAAATTGTGTTTCAGTCAAACATATGATTTTTGCGCAGCAAAGTGCCAAAAAATATGCTTTTCGCCACTTTTGCGCATTTGTTGTCTGTGGTGTTGCACGGACACCATGTGGTCTATTGCTCCAAAACCTTGGATGTAGAAAGAGCTTGCATCAAGGAACATGTCATCATTTGTTTGGCGAAAAAATATTTATCCATTCAAAAGTTATTACAATTTGAAATTCCTATTATATCCTATGGGAAACGTTATATGTATTTTTTGCAATGTTAATGTCAATTACGTCATTGAATATCTCTGCAGGCCATTTGGACCTCATGACCCCAATGACACACCCCGGCATCTATCAGTCTGTGGAGGATCGGAGTGGGGTATGTGAGGGGGGGGTTAGGGGTTCAACCCTAATTGTCTCATTTCCTGACTTTTTTTGCTTTAACCCTAAATGAAGCATTAACACAGTTTTTTGCGTAGAGTATATTTATTTATTATTTATTTGCTTTTGGTAACCGGGTAAGTGCACTAGGCACAAAAATGTCTATTTTCAGGCACGACCCGAGAGAGTATATTTTAGATATACAAGACTGTGTATGTGACGCAGCACATAAAAGCAGTACAGTACAGAGTTAATTTTGACAACAAATACAAATAGATTTACAACAGTATGATGAAAATACAGCACAGTAGTACAGGGAATCTCAAAATAACGTTAAGTGGGAACATATGTGCTAGCAATAGCAGGCATTCAGAGAGACAAGATATCAAGTAATAAAAGAAATGCAAGAGGGCAGAGAGAGGGAGGGAGGAGGGAATGGGATGAGTGAAACAGAGCAACAAGGGAAGGAGAGTGGAACTAAGGTGGATTATAGCAGGTGCAGGGGTTGGTAAAGCGGAGTGACTTAAAAGTGGCGTGGGAGACTGTTTGTCGAATAGCTTGGGGTATGAAATTCCAGTATTTAGGAGCAACATTAGAAAAGGCGCGTGCACCCATATTGGTTCTATGCCTAGGTATGTGAAAGAGAGCTTGGTCAGTTGAACGCAGGCCATAAGAGAGAGGCTGAGCATCCAGTAGGGATGAAAGGGATTGCAGGAGGCCAGACCTGACAATATTGTCAATTAATGAGCCGAAGGCCTGGAGTCTGTGAGCAGAGGGGCACGGCCATTTTAGGTCACTATAGAGCTGGCAATGATGTTTGTAATGTGGAGATGCTGAAGCATAGTGGCAGATGCTGTAGTAGGTTGTGTCCCATTTGTGGAGGGATGATTTGGAGGCAAAGAGGTAGGTGACTGAGCTATAAGCAAGTGCAGTGAGAAGAAAGCCTTGTGCCACAGCAAGTCTGGCAGATGGGGTAAGGGCATATCTAGTTCGGTAGGGGCTACCTATCTTGGAATTAACTGATTTGCAGGTGGTTGTAATGTGTAGGTCAAAGTTGAGGGATGGGTCTAGAGTGACACCAAGGTATTTAAAGGAGTTTGTGCTAATCAAAGAAGATCCGTCACGCAGGGATAGTTAGTGCATTTTGAGACTTTTAAGCCTGGCAGCGGAGCCGAAGAGCATGGAGTAAGTTTTACTGAGTTGAGGATGAGTTGGTTATGGGTGAGCCAGGATTGAATATTAGCAAAGGCAACGGCAAGAGGATGGGTTAAGTCTGCAACAGTTTTGGCACTGTGATAAATAACTAGATCGTCAGCATAAAGCAGTGATGAACAATTGTCTGCAAGGAGTGGGATGTCATTAATAAAGACAGAAAAGAGTAGGGACCCAAGGATTGAGCCCTGGGGCACTCCAACATTAATGGTGGAAAGGTCTGATATGGCAGAGTTAAACACTACCGCTTGTTTTCTGCCGGACAGGTAACTTTCAAACCAGGCCACTGCGTAGGTGGTGAAGCCCAGGGAGCATAGTTTAGTTAGAAGAATAGAGTGGTTGACCAGGTCAAATGCCTTAGTTAGGTCAATGAAGACTGCACCTGTTAGGAGGCCTGAGTCCATGGAGGCATATATGTCATTGGTGAGTTTGAGGAGGGCAGTAGAGGTGCTGTGCCCTTTGTGGAAACCATGCTGTGAGCTAGACAGAAGGTTATATCTATGGAGGTAATCTATGGATTTGGTGGCCACTAGTTTTTCCAAGAGTTTGCTAAGTACAGGGAGAATTGCAATGGGGCGGTAGTTATTTATTTCCTTGGGATCACCCTTTTTTGGGATTGGTGTTACTTTGGCTGTTTTCCATATATTTGGTACTAAGCCATGGTGCAGAGATAAGTTGAAAATTCTGGTTAAGGGAGAAGCGATGAGTTGGACAGCGGCTTTTAGGAGCCTTGGTTCAAGTCCATCGGACGCTGTGCTGTCAGGAATAGCGAGTAGAAGTTTTAACATTTCACCTCTCTTTATACTCCGGAACCTAAAAGGTGGGGGCGTGAGTATCGGGCTGATATCACCAGAGGGTATGGTGTTGGAGACAGGAGGGAGGGAAGGAGGTGAGGTAGTTAGAGAGATCTGAGAAGTGACGATTAAAAGCGATAGCTATGGTTGTTGAGTTATTGCAGTGAATGCCATTTAACAGCATGTCACTGGTATGTGCCCTGTTGTTTGCACCAAGGAGCGATTTTATGGTGGACCAAAATTTCCTCAGTTTGCAATCCAGTGATCTTGAAACGCGGCCAAGCCTTGTCTCTGTCTCTTATTTGGGAGAATAGGGCTTTTGTTAACCATTTAGTCTGGGTTACACGAATCCGGCGAGTGACACGGGGAGCATGGATGTCTTGGAGAGGGCCAAAGTGTCTCAGGAAGTAGTCAAAGGCAGCCTGGGCATTAGTAGAAGCGTAGATCGGGGACCAGTCTATCAGTGAGAGATCATAAGTAAACTGCTCTAGGTTAATATTGGCCAAATTCCGGAAGGTAATGAGTTTTGGGGTGGAGATGGTTTACTAGTAGAGTGCCAGATACAGTAGATAGGGGAGTGATCACTAATAGCATCTGCAAGGGTGCCTGCACCTATTATGCTGTCTGGCCAGTTTGTTAGTACCCAATCGATCAGAGTACTGTTCAGAGGGGGAGCCATGACCCTTGTTGGGTCTGTGATCATTTGGTGAAGGTTGTGGCCGTGTACCAGAGTGTGGGAGGACTGATTTAAGGTACTAGACCAGTTCAGGTTGAGGTGACCCAGAATAAGGACTTCGTTATGACTGACACTGCAGTCTATTAAGGAGAGGAGTTCTTCAAGACCCTTATAGCCACTAGCAGGAGGGTTATAGGTGCAGACTATGTGTAGGTTTTTAGAGCCTAGCTGCAGTGTAGCATGAAGTGCTTCACAGTGAGATAGTGTAGACATTTCATTATGGGATAGTAACAGGTGTGGCTTATAGAAGATAGCAACACCTCCTCCACGTTTGGGAGAGGGTCTATCTTGTCTGATGATATTGTAGTTGGGCAGGGAGCAGAGAGCATCAGGGGTGGAGGGTTTTAGCCAAGTTTCAGATAGGCACAGGATATCAGGGTGGTGTTGAACAGACCGTGCCTCAAGTTCAGCAATATTATGAAGGAGGCTCCTTATGTTTATGTGTGCGATGCGAAGGTCTTTGGTATCATCCCAGGTTGTTATATAGAGGGAGGGTACCCACTGGTCCCGGGTTTAGTTCAACATCACCAGCAAGCATTAGGGCCAGGAGAAAAAGGTACCATAGCTTCCAATGAATGAAAGGGGAAGGCAGGGTTATGCTGGGTACTGGTGACTTTTGCAGGGTATAGGACAGGTGGTAGAAGAGTTTGTGAGGGACAAGAAGAGGGAAGGTGTTTCACGGCCAGTTTGAGGGTGATCCCAGTATGGCAAGAGTACCGTCATCTGGGTGGGAGTGGTGATGATAAGATCTTGGCGGATAATAGAAAATAGACAGCCATATAAGGTTGGGAAGAGAAAAGATTAGTAGTATCGTACAGCAAGAGCTTAAGGCCATGTTGAAATACCTCAAGTAGGTTATTTGTGAGGGGGATAAGGGCAGTTCTTGCAATGAGAGTCACAGTACTTATTTAGCCAGACAAGTTGGTTTTTGAGCTGACGTGACAGGAGCTAAGACTTTTGGGAACACACGGAATGGATAGAGGTTAGTGGTAAGGTGGGTTGTGTTGAGGAATTTTAATAGTAGCTATCACTTTAATGAGAGGAAATAAATGAGAGGAAGCTAGACAGAGAGAGCTCAAATTGGTTACAGTAAGGCTAGAATGGCAAATGAGAGACTGATAACCACCTCAGATTTAGGTTAGCAGAATGGATGAAATAGGAGCAGTATTATTGACAAGGAGTCGGTCATCCAGCGTGGCTTCAAAGGGGAAATGAAATTAATACCACCAGTTTTGAGGCTTATTTGTGGAACAGGGGAAGTAGCTTCAGCTAGGGATTGCGGCGAGCGTTTGATTTAGATAGTCAGAGCACAAGCTGCTGAAGGGCTGTCCTAAGAGCACAACAGGTTGTTGCTCTAAGCTACCTGAAATTATTGTTACAAGGTTCTGGTGATTGTTGTGAATGGTGGCACATTGACTGGATGAACAGAGCTCAAAAGAAGTATGCTAGAGATAGGGGGAAAGGTGGTGCTGCCTCAAGTGGTGGAAAGCTATAACCTGCGGGTGAGAAAGTGAGCTGATTGGTTAAAACGCATGAGCAAACCCTATATAAGGGAGAGCCGACCAAGGGTGGTGGTGGGGGTGGTGGGGAGCCGGCGCGGAGCACCAGCGGGGTCTAAACTGTCTCCCTGCAAATGCTGCAGCAGCTATATATATATATATATATATATATATCTTCTTTGCAAAAATCCTCTTTAATGCACTAGTTTAGGGTTCCAGCATCAAAAGTAGGAAAATGACCTGTTAGGGTTTCCAACCCTAACATTACACCCCTACCCTGCAGGCAGCAACAGGTGTGGGTGTGCCTTGGGATTGTCAGCTCTAAAGCTCACCCCATTCCATGAGTAAATAAGCTGAAATGGGTACAACATACAAGAATGGAGTGAGCATTAGGGTCAACAACCCAAGGCACACCTCACACCTGTTGCTGCATGCAGGGAGGGGGTGGGGTGTTAGGGTTGGAAACCCTAACATAATATTTTCTTACTTTTGAAGCTGGAACCCTAACTAATGCATTTAAAAAGTTTTTCGGAAAGAGTGCCCTTACTTTTTGAGATAGTATATTCATATCCTTATTTGCCTGTAAGAGCGTGGGGCCTGGAGGGCCTAGCAATCCCCATCTATACATAGTTTCTGAGGTATCATAACTGTATCATTATTTCTCTGTGGGAGTGCAGGGTCCTTCAGGCCCTGTGCAGACAGCAATCCATAATAGTATGCATATTTGTGGTAGTGCACGGCTCTCTGGCCCTGTCCTAGTAGCCATGCATAATTTTTGAGATATTGTAATTGAATGCTTATTTCCCTGTTAGGGCTCTGTGCTCCAATCAGTCTACAATAGTATCCATATGTGCTCCCATCCATCCATAATTTTAAAGTTATTGTAGTCATCTCCCATCCCGTGCTATGCGGCACCAAAGAAAAACTTCACATTGCAATGCTATCCTATGGGAGCCACAGGAAAATTTGAAACCTATATAATTTCACACCAAATGAATATCTTTTCACCAAACCAGCAAACTGCACATCTATAGGGCAAGCCCTTTGAACCCTGAAATTTCATGCAAAAATTTGAAGCCATGTCGTCACAGAAGAGTGAAAAAGAAATGACTGTGTACACCTCACATTACAATGTTATCCTATAGGAAATGGAGGAAAATTTAAATTCCCAGAGCTCCAGAGCAAAGTAATCAGCTTTCACCAAATCAGCAAAAGGACAATCTGTGGAACAAGCCCTTTGCACCATGAACATTTCAGACCAAAATTCCAAACCATTTCTTCAGTGTGAAGTGATAAAAAAAAAACAACTATAAAATGTTTTTTTTTTTTCACAAATTGCAAAACAGGATCCTGTTTCATGATTCTTTTTTCACAAATTTGCGAAAAAGGATATAGTCATGTTAAAAAAACACATTTCCAGGTGATTTATGAAAAAACTAAAACCAGAATCTGATAGAACAGGTCCTGATTAGCAGAACACATGTTGGTTACTTAAAAAAACATAATTTATTTCTGTTTTTTAACTTTGTTTGACTCGCTAAGAAAAAACGAGATGACATCAGCACGAAAAAAGATTCCCTATTTTCAACAAAGGAGTACTCATTTGTGACACAGGATTGCCCATTTGTGACACAATCCTGTTTTGAGGATCACATCTATCTTTTCTGATTTAAAATAATGGGACATTTTAAAATTTAATAACTTTTGAATGGATTAATATTGTTTCACCAAATCTTCAAAAGACACATCTGTGATATCTTGGAGGTAGAAGACTTGGTTTGCTGGCCAAGGCACCTAGCTTCACCTGAGCTCTTTCCTTCTAAGACTGCTTGAAAGGCAGAGTAGAGAAACTTACCAGAGCAAGGGAGAAGGATTAAGACTTAGTTTGGCTAAGCAGATTTACTGTGTGGTGGTGTTTTTAATTTTTACTCACAGGGATTGCTACTGTTTGTTGCTAACATTTCATTGCTTTATTTTTTCTCTGATTCAAATTGTTGTTGCTGGTATACCTTCTTCTGCATTATTACAAGGTGTGCCTACAGGTGTGTGCTAACAGATTACTGCTGTAATCTTCTGATTCAAATTGTCTTGTGCAAGGTATATCTTCTGTTACTGCTTTATTTTTCTCTGGAGCAAAGTGTTTCTTACAGGGTATATCTTCTCTGAAATTACTGTATTACAGGTGGAGCTTACATTTTTGTGACTTTTTTATCATTGGGCTAAGCAAAATTACTGTTTGACACTGTGTTTTATTTTATTCTTGTTTGTTGTCCCAGAGGTGTTTCAGTCTCCTCCTCACATTAAAGGAGCTAATTGCTTTTCCTCCCACAGCTCTTCCAAAGGATTAGGTGTGTATGTGGGGGTGGAGCTGGCAAACTGTCAGTAATTTCCAACAGAAAGAAGGGTTAAAAAGTCAGGTTAGTTGATATCTTGGAGGTAGAAGACTTGGTTTGCTGGCCAAGGAACCTAGCTTCACCTGAGCTCTTTCCTTCTAAGACTGCTTGAAAGGCAGAGTAGAGAAACTTACCAGAGCAAGGGAGAAGGATTAAGACTTAGTTTGGCTAAGCAGATTTACTGTGTGGTGGTGTTTTTATTTTTTACTCACAGGGATTGCTACTGTTTGTTGCTAACATTTCATTGCTTTATTTTTTCTCTGATTCAAATTGTGTTGCTGGTATACCTTCTTCTGCATTATTACAAAGGTGTGCCTACAGGTGTGTGCTAACAGATTACTGCTGTAATCTTCTGATTCAAATTGTCTTTTGCAAGGTATATCTTCTGTTACTGCTTTATTTTCTCTGGAGCAAAGTGTTTCTTACAGGGTATATCTCTCTGAAATTATTACAGGTGGTGCTTTACAGGTTTTACAGTTTTATCTAATATTAGGATAAGCTTTCAGGGTTACTGCATTTGTTGTTGACTGATTGTTTCTGCTCTTACCTCCTTGTTCTTTCGTCCATGTTTCTTCTTTTAGGCAGGAAGGGCCCAGCCACCCACCCCCATCCCCAACCACCCCGCTTACACTCCTTTTATAGGGTACCACAGTTGTGACATTTCCTGTGGCAGAGCAGGAAGGGGCGGATCAGTGGGGCCTCCACAAGGTGATCTCATTTACAGGGCACTAGTAATTTAACTTGTTATAACAAGTTAAACAAAGCACAATTAAACCATTACTTGCATTTTTTCCTTTTTTTCCTTCTAATTACTCTGACTAGGTTACAAACCCAGCAACTTATTTGGAATGGATTTCATTAACTGCAGGTACTGTGGAACAATTTTCAGAAGGACAGTCTTACAGGATTTAGGACACTGTCCTACATGCTGGGCCTTTGGAGATCTTAGGTCTCAGCTCCAGGCAGCATGGGCAGAGATTGCACGCCTCAAATTTCATATTGAAGAGGAAATACATTATAAGAACCACCAGCCATTTCCCCAGCATCCAACAGAAAACCTCGACCCAGAGGGTAGTTGGTCCTGGAGATTGGCAGGTGGTTAGGAGGAGCAAATCATGTGCCCCATCACTCTTTGCTCTCAACACATTACCTCCAAAACCATATAAACACTACAAACAGGTATCTGCCTCATCTCTGAAATCAAATAAAGAGGCAGAAGACACTGCAGAGCAGGACACCGCTGCACAGGAGCTAGCACAACAATACTCACCCAAATCAGGAACCAAAACTAAACAAGCACAAAGGAAATCCAAAACTTCTGATCATAGGAGACTCCATGATTCTGGGAGTTGATACCCATCTCCAACCAGGGTGATGGTCAAATGTCTCCCAGGTACATCAGCATGGAGAGACACTGGCCACATTACTAAAATTGTTCACAAAGCAGGAGAAAACATTGATGTCCTAGTACACATAGGGACTACTGCTCTGCCAGCCGGTCAGTTGTGGAGGACCAAGGAACACCTGACTAAGCTGGGTGACAAACTATCATCTATTCTACTCAGCATCTCCTTCTCTGAGATCCTGCCAGTCTGGGAGAAGGGAGCAGATGGACGGAAGGTCAGAGAAGGGAGATAGGGAGAGTAAACATGTGGCTCAAGGACTGGTGCAAGGAAAAAGGACACAGATTTGTAGGAACTGGTAACAGTTCTAGGAGCGAAAGTTCTTTAAATTTGATGGACTGCATCTGACTAAAGAGAGTCAGTGCATTGGGAAGAAGTTTGACATCTTTGCAGAATATTTAAACTAGCAAATGGGGAGGGGTGCAGCACCCCATGCCGAATGGAAAGAACACCCCTCCCCTCAGCTGAGTGGTCAAACAGGAATTCAAGCGTGTTTGCAGTTCATTTGCATCACCAGGTAAGAAAAAAGGTTTGTCTCCCCATACGATGCACAGGGGTAATGCCAAACTTCACCCAACAACTAACACACCAAAATCTGGCCAATGGAAAATCATGTACACAAATGCTCACAGCCTGGGAAATAAGATCCCAGACCTGCAGGCAATAATGTCAGAGGCTAAACTGGACATAGTAGCAATTAGTGAGACGTGGTTTACCAGTAACCACGCTTGGGAGACTTCAGTACCTGGCTATGTATTGTTCAGAAGAGACCGAGGTAAAAAGGGGGAGGAGTGGCCCTGTATGTTAATGAAAATATCAAAGCTACAGAAATTCAGAATACACATAAGAGCCAGAAGAACTGTGGCACCCTGAAACAGGAAATGGGACAGCCATAAGAACTGGGGTTGTCTACAGGCCCCAGACCAGAGGGAGGACATAGACACATTACTGTTAGAAGATATACAAAACATGACAGCTAAAGGGAGGTTCTGATAATGGGAGACTTCAACATGCCAGATACAGATTGGTCAATACCAGCAGGAACATCTGCCAGAACTAGACTCATAGTGGATTCCCTGCAGGGAGGCCTCAAACAACTGGTACAGCAACCCACAAGAGACAGGGCTATCCTAGATCTAGTACTGACTAACAAAGAAGGGATCACAGATCTCCAGGTAGAGGTCACCCGGGGGCCAGTGACCATCACATGGTATGGTTCAATTTGGCTACTACATCTAAATCATCCCATTCCAAGGCAAAAATATGGGACTTCAGAGGAGCTGACTTTGATAAGATGGCCAACCGAGTTAAGCTAGCCCTGGCAAAAAGAAACACAGGTGAGGAGGTACAGGCAAAGTGGGCAAGCATTAAGGATACAATACTTGAAGCAACATCCCATTGTGTTAGACAGAAAAGGAAGTGCAAAAGAAGAAGGAAACCACTTTGGTTCTCAAATACAGTAGCAGAAAAGGTCAGAGCCAAAAGGCTACCAGGAAATATAAGGGAACACAGCGGGATGAAGATAGGAGGCATACCAACTGCTCCTAAGGGAAGCAGGTAAGGCAGTAAGGCAGGCAAAGTCCCAAACTGAGGAAACACTAGCACAAACAGTAAAAGAAGGTGACAAGACTTTCTATAGATACATTAGTGAAAGGAGAAAGTCCAGAGGGGGTATTGCTAAGCTTAATGGAGAAAGGGAGCATGTGAGGAGGAGGAGGACCCTGTAAAGGCATCTATCCCAAAGAGATACTTTTGCTCAGTATTTACTGAAGAGACGGTAGGGCAGGGCCCACACTCAGCATCATGGACACAGGGGGAGGAGGTGGAGCACTACTCCCTTCACAAAAGAAAGGGATCCTACAAGAGCTTGCTAAAGCTCAGGGTGGATAAGGCAATGGGACCTGATGGCATACATCCCAGGGTACCTAAGGAGCTAAAGGAGGAACTAGCAGAGCCATTAGCAGAATTGTTTAGTGAGTCTCTGAGCACAGGAGAGGTCCCAGAAGACTGGAGAAGGGTCTCAGCGATCCTCCCCACAAGAGTGGTAGCAGGGAGGAGGCGGGAACTACAGACCAGTCAGTCTTACCTCAGTAGTGGGCAAGATTATGGAGGCACTCCTTAAGGAAAGGATAAACACCTGGAATCCATAGGGCACAGGATCCAAGACAGCATGGGTTTACAAAGGAAGGTCCTGTCAAACTAATCTCATGATTTCTTTGACTGGGTAACCAGAGTGGTGGACCAAGGGGAGCAGTTGATGTCGCCTACCTTGACTTCAGCAAAGCTTTGACACTGTTCCACATAGAAGATTGATAAATAAGCTGGGTAGGCTCGGGTGGTCAGAAGTTGGTCAACTGGGTGGCAAACTGGTTGACTGGCAGAAAAACAGAGTGTGGTAATGTGTGGATACAGTCAGAAGAGATGCAAGTCACAAGTGGGGTACCTCAGGGATCAGTCCTGGGGCCAGTCCTATTCAACATCTTCATTAGTGACCTCGCAGATGGACTAGAGGGTAAGGCTTGTCTGTTTGCAGATGACACCAAGATCTGCAACAGAGTAGATGATCCAGATGGGGTGGGCAGAATGAGAAGAGATCTGGATAAACTAGCAAAATGGTCAGAACAATGGCAACTGGGATTTAATGCAAAGAAGTGCAAAATCATGCACATGGGAAGAGAAACCCAAGCCACTTATAGGCTGGGAGGAGTTGCTAGCAGTCACAAAGGAAGAAAGAGATTTGGGCATCATCATCACTGATGACCTAAAATCATCCAAGCAGACCTCAAAGCAGTAGGTAAGGCTAGGGGGTGTTAGTGAATTAGTAGGGTATACAAGTCGTAAGAGAGAGGTAATAATCTCTCTGTACAAGACATTGGTTAGGCTCCCCATCTGAGTACTAGTGCAGTATTGGAGGCCACACCTTCACAAGGACATTAACCAAATTGAGGCAGTCCAGAGAAGGGCAACCAAAATGGTGCAGGGACTGCATCAGAAGACATATGAGGACAGATTAACGGAGCTCAATATGTATACCCTTGAGCAAAGGAGGAGAGAGGTGATATGATCAGACATTTAAAACACCTTAAGGGCATAAACAAGGTGAAAGAGTCTAACATGTTTAAATATAAGAAAAATAGCAGGACAAGAGGACACAGCATGAGATTAGAGGAGGGCCGATTAAGAGGGAATGTGAAATTCTTTTCACAGAAGGGTGGTAGATGCATGGAATAGCTTACCACAAAAGTGGTGGCTATGAATACAGTGCAGGGCTTCAAACAGGCATGGGATAGGCATAAGGGAGCAATACAAATGACTATGAATAGATAGGTCACTGACAGAGCAAAGGCCGATGGCACATTTATAAGGTAGAAAAAGAAATGGGCAGACTGGATGGGCCTTGCGGTCCTTATCTGCCATCAACTTCTATGTTTCTATGTTTCTATGACCCAAGATCTTTCTACCCTAGAAATTTCAGACCAAAATCCCAAGCCATTTTTGCACAGCGGTGTGTCAAAGAATTTTACAAAAAGAAATGTTCACATTTTTTAACACTCCATATCTCTGCACCCATGCATCCAACTGGAAAGAAACTTGACACATCAAGAGATCTTCGGCCACTGATGGTTCATGCAAACTGTCATGTACATTGGTTGAACAGTTAAGTTATTAAAGTGCAAACTTTAAAGTTCACACTAAGGTTCATACTGAGGTTTGTATGGCTTAGAAGGCAATGTCCATAGATGCTCCAATGGGTTTAATGGAAAAGATTTAAAGCTACTCCAGATGGAATGTTCACCTGGGAACAGAAGTAGGAGGTTGTTCAGGAAAGAGGTTTGGTTTTATCTACTGTTTTAACTAAAATATTTGAATAGTTTTGTACTTGAAATTAGTTCTGTGTGTTAAAAATTACTACTTTGAATTAGAACTGTTACTTGGGCTGTGATATTGTAACTATTGGGGCTTGTGTGCTGGGTGTGGGAACACTTGTTTGGTAGTGATAATTAGAGTGAAATTTAAATGTGATGTTTGCCTGTTGTTAGGGGGAGGGGTAATTACAAGAATCATCTTGCCTTTCATTGTCCACCTGGGAACAGAAGTAGGAGGTTGTTCAGGAAAGACGTTTGGTTTTATCTACTGTTTTAACTGAAATATTTGAATAGTTTTGTACTTGAAATTAGTTCTGTGTGTTAAAAATTACTACTTTGAGTTAGAACTGTTACTTGGGCTATGATATTGTAACTATTGGGGCTCATGTGCTGGGTGTGGGAACACTTGTTTGGCAGTGATAATTAGAGTGAAATTTAAATGTGATGTTTGCCTGGTGGTGGTAGAGCCTCCACCCACCCTGTTTTGTGGCTTTTATTAAATACTGAAAAGCCACTGGGGTTGGGATTGAAGGCTGTGCATTTCTGTTTGTGACTGGAAATTTGAAGCAACAGGAACTTTGTGGGCCTGTGACATCACACGGTACCCGATGTCTGCATACACACACTGCTAGTGGGACTGGACACACACTGGACTGTATGTGTTTGTGAGACTTGGGAACTTTATTGGTGGGGTTGAAATTGGGTTCATAAATAACTACAGTCAGTATATAGAGAGACTGTATTCCATGGGGAAGGGACAGAGAAAAGGGGTGTGTGGCATTATGAACAGAGAGGGACAAACAGGGTGGCCACATTCCACCATGGCAGGCATCTTCGGAAGGGTTGTAGGCTGCACAGGCTGTGGGATGGCAATAATTCTCAATTGGGCCTGGCGAGAGGGAGGCTGCCCACTCTGTAGACAGCTATCTTGTATCAGGAGTGAAGTGTATTGGTTAAGGAGTAAGCTGGGGGAGTTGGGGGTGTCCAAGGATAAGGGGTGTAGATATGGGTGGCAGAAGGGTGGGGCTGAGGGGAGGCTGGGGCAACACTCAGAAATTACTGGACGTTATGTTACAGCAAGCAGGAGGGGGGATATTAGGGACAGAGGACCCTTAGATAGGGATGTTGATGCTAAGGGGAAAACGTATGGGGTAAACATTCCGAATATAAAGAGAGTGGAGGGGGAAGAGTCAGGAGGAGCTGTTGTGGGGATGCCTAAAAGAGCAGACTGTGGGAAGGGAGCTCCTAAGGAGAACAGGGCAAGAGGGGAGGAAGAGGGGCAGTTTAGAGGGGCAGTCCGGGGGAAACTCTGGTTACTTGATGGAGGCTGGCATACAGTGTTACAATAAATTTGAGCTACTGAGCAACCTAGAGGGGGAGGAAGGGGCTGGTGGAAATAAGGAAACTGATACAGAGGCTGGGGGGAGGGAGTCAGATACCCATAGGGCATCATAGACTGGCAATGGAAAGGATAGAAATAATCCCAGAGGGAGAAGGAGAAACATAAATGTTAAGCAGATGGGGGAGATGCAACATATTGCAGACATGAGGGAGGACAGCATGACTGGAGAGAAACTGGGAGACAAGGAGGTGGGGGAGGGGCCCCCTTCAGCAGGGAAGGTCTGTACTAAGGATGGGACCCTAGGTAAAGGGGACCCACAGAGGGCCTCTGGAGATAGGGGTACTATTACAAGGTGGGAGGATGGCAGTGTGGGGGAAGGGGAAACCATCAGGGCCAGGATAAATGGTTTGATAAGAGAGGGTTGAAGGGGACATCCTATTCAGAGGCAGTCTGAGTTAAGTGGGCAAAATAACAAGGGAGGCAGAAAGGGAGGGTGACAAGGGTCTCTAATAAGGCAGAAGACTCCCATGGAATTGAGATCACGAATAAAGGGAGATGGGGGTTGAGGAGATCAGTGGAGGTGTAACCATAAGGATGATGGCGGTGTTAAGGTTCTGTTATTGGGAGACTTGATGATTGAGTATCCAGTGGGAGGGACAGGGGCTGGATGCCATAGCCAGGTGAAGGTAGTGAGTATCTCTGGCTGACAGTGCACAGAGCAAAGTTCATGGTGTACAAACTGGTTAGGGATTGTGGAGGGAAACTGGATTTCCTGGTGCATTTGGGAACTAATGATCTAGAGGGAAATAGCATTTTGGAAATCCAAGCAAGATTCCAAGAACTTGTCAGAGTCTGTCGGGATAACGATGCAACATTTCCTTTTCAGAGATATTGCCAGTAACAAAGGCCTCAGTGGAGAAAAAAATGAAGATCACAGAGGTTAATGACTGGCTCAGGAAGTGGGGTGAAGAGAGTGGGTTGGGGGTGTTGGGGAACTGGAAAGGAGTTTGGGAGGATAAGGGACTGTATGCCAAGGACAGGCTTCATCTTGCCCCGTTAGGGAAGAAAGTCCTTAAACAGGGGCTGGCTGACTAGATTCAAGAAAGGTGAGGTTTAAACTTGTGAGGGGAGGGATAAGGAGGGGCTGACCAGAAGCCTCTCCTCCAGATGAGGGGAGTAGCCTTCAAATCAAGGGGGGACAGACTGGGGGAGGAGGTTTCAGGAGGAGCAGAGGGAGGATGGAAGTATAAGGAACCTGGGTGGGGTTCAACAAAGGGGAATCGGGATAAGGGGTTGGGGGTGGTGTTAGTAAATGCCAGGAGCTTGGGAAACAAGTTGCCAGAGTTCCAGGCTATGCTGTTCGAGGAGAGGGTGGGTGTGGCGGCGGTCACGGAAACGTGGGACAACAAAAACCATGACTGGGACCTAAACATGTGGAGGTACACTATGCTTAGGAAGGATAGAGAGGAGGGCAGAGGGGGGTGGAGTGGCTATGCTCATTAGAGATGACATAGAAATTGCTAGGGTAGAAGAGGCAGAGGGAAATGTGGAGGCCTTGTGGGTCACCATTCGAACCCCAGCAGGAGGTAAGGTCAAGCTGGGTGTAGTATATAGGCCCCCCGGGATGGGTGATGTTCTGGAGGATGGTTTGCTGGACAACATCATTGCCCAGTGTGGACCAAAAGGGGAAGGAGTGGTGTTGATGGGGGACTTTAATATGCCAGGTACAAACTGGGGAACCATGTCCTCTAAGGTGGCCAAGGAGCAGAGGCTGCTGGACAGCTTCCAGGATGTGTTCTTAACACAGCATGTGATGGAGCCCACAAGGAGGGCATGTCCTGGACGTGGTTTTGGCAGATGGGGATCTGGGAAGGACCTGGTTGTAGAGGATCCTGACTGGGAGCGATCACAATACTGTCTGGTTTCAAATAAGCATGGGGGAGAGATCTAGGACACTGGCAGTGGACTTCAGGGGGGCAGACTTTGTGGGCATGGGAAATATTCTCAAGGATCACTTGAAGGGGATTACATCAATGACAAATGTAGAAAAGAGATGGGAGGTCATAAAATGGGGACTTCATGAGGCAGTCAGGACCTGTGCTAAGGTGAAACGTAAGGGAGCAAGGTCACATAAACCATGCTGGTGGTCCAGTGAGGTTCAGGTAGTGGTCAGAGAAAAGAAGGTGGCCTACAAAAAGTATAAAACAACAAGAGAGGATAGGGAAAAGGAAATGTACCATCTTGCATCTAGAAAAGTCGCCCCGATGGTGAGGGGAGCAAAGTCCAGTAAAGAGCAGCGGCTGGCACAGGGGATACATGGAGGGGAAAAGGGGTTCTTCTGGTACATTGGAGAGTGGAGAAAAACTAAGGGCCATCTTGGCAGACTGAGATCAGAAGGAGGGTGGGTGGAAGAGGTTAGGGACCCGGCAGAGGTATTAAATGAGTACTTCGCCTCTGTGTTCACTAGGGAGGGGGATGGGATATCTACAAAGCAAGGCACGATGGGGATAGAAGTGGTAGTGAGTGGGATCAGGGGAGCAACAGAAATGGAGCAAGAGAGAAGGAGAGGTACCCCAGGGGTGTCACATCAGGATAAGGATAAAAAGGCCACTAAGGTGGAGGGGACGGATGATGCTATCTCCACCGAAAGGGTGGGGTTAGCCCTCAAGGCCCTAAAGAAAGATAAATCTCCTGGGCCAGATGGCATTCATCTGAGAGTACTATGGGAATTGGCAGACATACTGGCTGCATCCCTGGTGGAGCTCTTCAACAGGTCGCTTCAGACTGGGAGGGTACCTAGGCATTGGCGAGAGACACATGTGGTGCCAATCCATAAGGGGGGTCAAGGGAAGTACCAGGTAACTATAGATCCATCAGTTTGACCTCGGTGGTGGGAAAATTAATGGAGAGTATACTAAAGCAATGATTGGGGGTGTACTTGGAGGAGGTGGGAGGTCTGGATAGTTGGCAACATGGGTTTATGCCAGATAGATCATGTCAAACCAATCTTGTGGAGTTCTATGAATGGGTAACATCAGAACTGGACTGGGGAAAGTCTGTGGATGTATTATTCTTGGACTTCAGCAAGGCGTTTGACTCTGTCCCCCACAATGGTCTGGTGAAGAAACTGACGGGGTTGGGAGTAGGCCCTTTGATGGTCAGGTGGATTGAAAACTGGCTAGCTGGACACACCCAGAGAGTAGTGGTCGGTGGGGAGCTCTCGAACCCTAGAGAGGTCAGTAGTGGGGTACCACAGGGCTCGGTCTTGGGTCTGATCCTGTTTAATGCATACATATCAGACATCAGGGAAGGTATAGGGTGTGAAATGAGTCTCTTCGCTGATGACTCCAAGATGGGAGCAGTAGTTGAGGGGGAAGAGGGGAGGTTGGCCCTGCAAGAGACTTGGACACCCTGGAAGCTGGCTCACATGAAATTAAATTTCAATATCACCACGTGCAAGGTGTTACACATCGGCTGGAAACCCTAAACACAGGTACACCCTGGGAGGGGAGGTGCTGGAGGTCTCAACAGGGGAAAAAGACCTAGGGGTCATGGTGGATTCATGTATGAATAACTCTGAGCAGTGCAGGAGAGTGGCTAGCAAGGCAAACAGGATGTTGGGATGCATCGTAAGGGGGATCACCTCTAGAAGCAGGGAAGTGATTCTGCCACTGTACAATGGACTGGTTAGACCACACCTTGAGTACTATGTACAGTACTGGAGACCACACTTGAAGAGGGACATACAGCTCCTGGAGAGGGTACAGAGGAGGGCAACTAAGATGATACGAGGACTAGGGGATTTGACGATGGGGACAGACTTGAGGAGCTCTGCCTGTTTTCATTGGAGGAGGAGAGACACAGGGACATGATTGAGGTCTCAAGTACCCTCAAGGGAATAAATAGGGTAAACATGGAGGGGATCTTTAGGCTAAAGCAGGAGGTATCACCAGAGGGCATGGTTTGAAGTTGGAAGGTGGAAGGTTGGGGGGAAGAGTAGGAGGTTTTTCACCGAGAGGGTGGTGGACCCTTGGAATGCACTGCCTGGTGAGCTGGTTCAGAGATCCACAGTGGAGGGCTTCAAGAGAGGGTGGGACAGACACAGAAAGTGGATGTATCAGATGATGGCCTGGCCTAGGGGGGTGGGGATGGATGATAGGGGTTTCTGGAACACAAGGGGGGGGAGGGCCTCAGCACCCGTCTAGGGATCAGAGGTTCAAGCAGACTCGATAGACCATAAGGCCTAATCTGCTGGCAATTAGTATGTTAGTATGTTAGATGTATTTGTCCAATCTATATTTGAATTCCCTTTTATTCCTATTCAGTATTATATTTTCAGGTAAGGAGTTCCATGGATTTACAATCCTTGATGTATAGAAGTATTTTCTTTGATTATATCTAAACCTATCCCCTCATATTTATAACGTGTGGCCTCTAGTAAGTTTGGTATCATGTTTAAATGAAATGCCCAGATCACATACTAGAATGGGATCCTGCATTACGTCATACATAAATAGAAGGTCGGAGTGTATCCCCCTTGTTTCTGTGGATATCAGGTTTAGTTCTTTTAACCTTTTCTCATATCCCATCTCTTCCAGAGCTGCAATGCATTTGGTAAATTTTCTTTGCACCCTTTCAATTTTATCTCTTTCAGTTTTTCTAAAAGGGAACCAGATTTGGGACACATACTCAAGCTGGGGATGAACATAGGCTCAGTATAATGGGATCATCACAGAACAATCTCTAGTAGTTATATTCCTTTTTATTTACCATATAATGGTGCATCTCTTTACGGTTGCTTGTGTTTGTTCGTCTGTGCAAATGTTTCAGATACAAGAAACCCTAGGTCTTTTTCAGTGGAACAAGTTGTTAAGATTGTTCCACAGAGAGAATATTTGGCTTTTTTATTTACTCTACCTATGTGCATTACTCTGCACTTTTCCAAGTTGAAACATAGAAGAGAAGGTTGAACCCTAACCATAGGGGTTTGACAGCACCTAAAGTGTGTGTGTGTGTGTGTATATATATATATATATATATATTATGGTAGCACGGTAGTGCTACCATAGTTAGGGTTGAGGAGCCCTTTTAAGGTTAAAGGGTCAAAGTTTGCACCTTAATAATTTTGGTATCGTTTAACAGATTTGTCTGCAATTTGGAATCAGGAATCATACACCTTGGGATCTGCAAAGTTTTGTACTGGTCGGATATACAGCTGCGGAGTTATTAAGAATGATCTGTGCGCTCATTTACGCTATTTGGTGAATTCTTTGCCGTTGCCTACAGATCTCACATTTTATGTCAGTGGTCCAAAATCTTCAGGGAACGTGCGGCTGGGGTGCCCAATGTGCCTTTTGAAGATTTTGTGAAAAAATATTAATTAGTTCAAAAGTTATTCAAAAAACAAGTTCCCATTATAAGTCAATGGGAAAAGTTAACAAAAAGTTCGACACTTTCGCAAATGCACTTTTTACTTTTGCAAATGCCCCTACTACTTCCACAAATCCGCCATTTTGTTTTCAGTTGGTGATCAGAAAAATGCTTGACATTTAAAATTGGGACCATCTAGGGACACAGTTTTTTTTTTGTGTTCACCTAGTCGGAGCCTGGGGATGCTAGCCATGTCTTTATTTTGGGGTTAAACACCCCAGAAATATGTTTTTCAACTTTCTGGAAAAAGTTCTTTCGCAAAGTACTGTCATGCTCACGACACTTTCACAAATCTGTGCGATAGCTTTAACAAATCACGAAAGTACTTTGCAACACTATGGACAAAATGACAGCAGTTCTTTGCCAGCTTGCTGCAAAAAAATGGTTAGGTCTTTTGGCCTGAAATTTGGAGGAAACGCAGCCAACAACTCACAGATGTGCCTTTTGGTGATTTGGTGAAAAAATATTGTACAGCTCCAAAGTTACGGTACTCTGAAGTTGATGCTTTTTCCCATAGACTAACATGGTGACGTATGCTACGCCTTTCAGGGCTCATATCTCGAAAACGCTGCGGGATACAGATTTTTCATCATGAGTTACATAGCCTTGTGGGCTATGTACTACAAAATGGTAGCCAGGAAAATAATAATTTCTGTGAAATTTACATTTTTTTTCTACGTCGTACGGTTGCTGAGATATTTGCAATTACGTACTTCCAATGCTCATTTTCAGCTTCCATTGCCATTACAATGCATACATTCTTTGTACACACTGTATTTCTCTATGCAGTTGTCTAGCAAAAACAGGGCATGCGCTTCTGTTACTGTTACAGTTACTGTTTCCCATTGCATTTATGTACCTGTTAGTGTTACTGTTCCCGTGTGCGCCACCGTGTGTGTTACCCTTTGCGTTGTCATTTGCACTTGTGTTTTCATTACTGTTACCATTTGCATTTCCACCTTGTGTTTGCGTTGCTGGTCCTGTTACTGGTCCTGTTACTGCCGCCACATTACATGCAGTTTTTCTCATCATCACTCTCAAAAAGAAGGGAAATTAGAGGCAAAAAACTCCGTTTATTGCATCAGTTAGGGTTGTTCCACAGTGACAAAAGTAAGGAAATTCGATGTTAGGGTTGAAACCCCCCTGGACACCTCCAGCTCTCCCCCCCAACTGGCATTGGGGTGCACGTTTGGGTCGTTGGTCCTAACTCTCACCCCATTCTCCTGTACCTCTGCTTCATTACACATGTGATGAGGTGCACAGCGGGGCATTGTAGATCTCTTGATTTGCCAAATTTCGTTTTGGTCAGACTTATGGTCTTTGCGCACCATAATGCTGATAAATGCACTTTTCATCAGTTATGTGGGCAGTTTTGGGGATTTTGTCCATGATGCTGCACGACCATTGTGTGGTGTGGTCTGCCACTCTGCTATTTGGCTCGTCTGAAGGAGCTTCGGTGAACGAACATGCTGCTTTTTGTCTGGTGAAAAAATATTAATCCATTCAAAAGTTATTAAACCTTTAAGTTCCCAGTATAAGTCAATTGGAAA
This sequence comes from Neoceratodus forsteri, assembly GCA_016271365.2. Taxonomy (NCBI): domain Eukaryota; kingdom Metazoa; phylum Chordata; order Ceratodontiformes; family Ceratodontidae; genus Neoceratodus; species Neoceratodus forsteri. The sequence continues at coordinate 1,300,278,599 of CM057455.1, forward strand.
ATTTATATGGTTATTTTGTGAAAGAAGAATGGGGTTTTGGCCATCTGGTCCCTCCTCACAATCAAAGAATTTGTAGGCTCATTGTCAAAGAATCTTTGATCGTGAGAATTCTTTGATCACAACGGCCACCATCTTGTTTTCATTTTGCTGTTGGAAAAAGTCAAATATCAGGGGTCACCCTGAAGTAAAACTTGGATGGGTTTTACTCAGGGGGCTTTATTCTATTGACCCATGGCCGTGGTTTGCTTTGAAATGGTCAAAAAAGAGAGTTTTGAACATTTTTATTCTTTGACCGTAGCTCGCTAACGATCTTTGATCACGAGTCTGCAAATTCTTTGACCATGAGGTTCTTTGACCACGATCTTTGATCGTGAGGACAAGACTACAAAAAATCAATTTTCTCAGCTCGGGATGGGTTATTAACACAAATGAGGGTTGATTTTGCTCAGGGGGGCTTCATTCTATCAAGGCATGGTGGTGGTTTCATGTATTTCTGCCTAAAACTTGAGTTTCACCATTTTTTATTCTTTGACCGTGATCCTGCAAATTCTTTGATTGCAAGCCTACAAATTCTTTGATCGAGAGATTCTTTGACTGCGATCTTTGATCGTGAGGGCGGAACTAGATGGCAAGTTGTAAAAAAATCCTTTTTATCAGCTCAGTGGTGGCTTATTAAGGCAAATGAGGGTGGGTTTTGCTTAGGGGGCTTCATTCTATTGAGGCATGGCTGTGGTTTCATTTATTTGTGCCTAAAACTCGAGTGTCACTACTTTTTATTCTTTGATCGCGAGCCTGCAAATTCTTTGATCGCGAGATTCTTTGACCGGGTTTCTTTGATCGCGAGGGCACAACTAGATGGCCAGTTGAAAAAATAAATTTTCTCAGCTCAGGGGTGGTTTATTAATGCAAATGAGGGCGGGTTTTACTCAGGGGGCTTTGTTCTGTTGAAGCGTGACTATGGTTTCATGTATTTGTGCCTAAAAATTGAGTTTCACCATTTTTTATTCTTTGATTGCGAGCTTGCAAATTCTTTGATCACAAGCCTGAAAATTCTTTGATAGTGAGATTCTTTGATTGTGAGCTTTGATCACAATGAATGGACTAGATGGCCAGATTTGGAGGGACCAGATAACCCAATTTTAAAAATGTTTTAAATTAAATATTTCGGAAACCGTTTGGTCTTTTTACTTGAAATTTAGAGAGTGTTGACGGGATGTTCTGTAGATGTCAATTATGGTATTTACGTGTCTGACAGTATATTTTGTGTGGAGATATTGCATGGCACACTTTACATTTTGTGGACAGCATTTTCCATTGTGGTACTGGCTTGAAATTTATATGGTAGCTATCATTACTGCCATGGATGTACTTTTCAATTGTTAGGTGCCTAAAATGTAAACAGTTGCAGAATTCTGAAGAAATTTGCAAGTTGGTGGGAGTGCAGGGCTCAAAGGGCATGCGCTCCCACCAACTTGTGTGACTTTTTACTTTTAATGAATTTATTTGGAAGTTGGTGAGAGCACGGAGCCTGAAGGTCCCATGCTCCCACTAACTTCTTAACTTTACTTTTATATTCTTTCTCAAAAGTAAGGAAATTCTATGCAAAAAACTTCATTAATGCATTATTTAGGGTTAAAACACAAAAAAGTAATAAAGTGAAATGTTTATAGTTGCCCCTCCCCCTATGGACCTGCCCATCACCCTGAGATTGACAGCTGGCAGGGTGTGTCCTTGGGGTTGTGAGATCTAAATCTCACCACATTCTTTTTTCCTGTGGCTTGTGAATATGATTACAGATGGAATGGGGTGAGATTTAGGCCTCACAACCCCAAGGATACACCCCGTCAGCTGTCAATCTCGGGATGATGGGCAGGTCCATGGAGGGGGGGGGGCAACCTTAAACATTTCATTTATTACTTTTTGTGTTTTAACCCTAAATGATGCATTAACAAGTTTTTTGAATAATATATATATATATATATATATATATATATATAAACTCATATGAAATACATGGATAAGACCTTTTTCCTATAGAAATGGTTAGCAGTTAATTCCCTGTATACCCTTTCTTGTACACACAATTGTGATTAAAACTAACAGCAACCATCCAAATGTATTATATAAAAGAAATGATGGGTTAGTGTGATATACAAGGACATAAGTGCATTGAGGGGGCTAACCAGATTATAAAACCACTGACCCTACAGGCTTGTGGATTTATGATCCGGTTAGATTTCTCAATACTTTATTTCCTTGTATATCCATCATTTATTCTATATATGTATATTGCAAAAACGCTGCAGTGATCAGTGCAATCCAATGGCAATTAAGCCTTTTGTACTGCAGTATTTTGTGACATGTCATTTACTGCAAGTTATTGTGTTGCATTGTGACTGACTCCACTGTACTCATGCATGCTGTATGAGGTACCTCGCTACATAGCATGATGAAACTGATACCCACTTGAACAATTTCCAGATCCACTGCTGAAACCATTATAACCACACTATGACAGTACTTCTGTCTGCATACCTGCAGGCCTCGTAGGGGTCTGATATTCTGAAGGAAGAATTCAGTGTGTATGTCTTACACCTGGGGAAGAAGAGATGCAGGCCTGTCATGGGCCTGCATGTCTGCAGACAGAAGTAGTGTTGCCATTTTTTAAAAACTAAAGAACACAAGAACTCACACAATGCTGTGGTGCACTGGTAAAAAACATAGAAACAGGAAAACCAGGCAACTCACCACCACATGGCACCCAGGCACTTACAGTCAAACTCAGTCTGGGTTCAAAAACACTTCACATTACCTCGGCCTATATCCCCCCTAGAACCCAAAAACCCGCATTAGATTCCCTCCTCCACAGTGTCTCACTCCTACCTAACACGAGTGAGTCCATCATATTGGGTGACTTCAATGTCAACTGGTTATCCCCAGCCTCATCCAGCTTTAAAGACACTGCCATGGCATATGATCTTGCCCAGCTCATCACCTCCCCCACCAGACAGAACATTAGATCTGGGACCTCCACTCTGTTAGACCTTATCTTCACCAACAGGCCAAGGAACCTCTCCCATGTCACGGTGCTCCCTGACACCATCAGTGACCATTCCCCTGTGATCTGCTGGTGGTCTGGTAAAATGCCTACTGCCCCACCTCAAATCTCTTTACAGAGATGGCTAAAAAGAGGTGGTATTGCGAAACTCAAAGCCCATCTCACCAACAGCAACTGGCTCCCCATCTACACCTCACAGTCAGTTGACCTAGCACTCTCACACTTTATAACCACGTTCAACAAGGCCTGTGACATTTATGCTCTCCACATGAAGCAAGTAGTGAAAACCAGAGCCACACCCTGGATCACACCCTCACTTCCACACCTGCTCCAGCAGAGGGACAACCTATGGCATAAGGCCCTTGACTCCCAATGTATGCAGGACCAGGCAATTATACCGGGAGGCCCACAAATGTACTTGGGCTCACGTGAAAGATATCACTACCAACAAACCTTGCCTGCTCCTGGGAGATAGTAAAATTCTGGAAAACATAAAAGAACTTAGTGGGAAATCCTGCCCCCTCCCTATCCAACTCTATTAATGGGGCTCTCACCCAGGATCCTTCCGCTATTGCAGAAGCCCTTAACTCCGCTTTCTCTGATCTCTCCCATATCCTCCCTCCTAATTTCTTCAACCCACTCCCCTCCCACACACCTCCTGACATCTTGCGTAATGGCAATTCTATACCTTTCAGGCTGAGAGTCATCTCCTGCCGCGAGGCAAAACACTACATTGCTAATGCTATTGCCAATACCCGTTTCAGCAATGACTCCCTTGATCTTAAACTAATCCGGCTGACCCTAGATGTCACATTACCACACCTTACTAAAATTCTCAACCTCTCGCTTTGCCTCGGTCAGTTCACCTCATTCTGGAAGAGAGCCACAATCACCCCCATTTTGAAAAGTGGCGACCCTGCAAGTGCCAGCAACTATAGACCAATTTCAATACTTCCTCCTCTCTCCAAAGCACTCGAAAAAATAGTATCAGACCAGATAACTGAACACCTTACTAAACAGAACCTTCTCTGCCAGGAACAACATGGTTTCTGGACTGGCCATAGCACTGTCACTGCACTAACGGAACTCACCTCGTTCATACACGAGGCCTTTGACCAAGGCTCAATCGCTGGTGCAATCTATGTGGACCTGTCCAAGGCTTTTGACACTGTCAATTATGAACTCCTGCTTAGTGTCCTTCCAAAGCTAAATGTGGCCGCTGAGGCTATGGCCTGGTTTAAGGATTACCTCTCAGGCCGGTCTCAACAAGTCAGAATAAATGCCTCCACCTCCTCCTGCAAAGCAGTCTGCTCGGGGGTTCCACAGGGATCTATACTTGGACCACTTCTTTTCACCCTCTTTTTAAACTCTCTCCCCAAGGCATGCAGCGGTCATCTTCTACTCTATGCTGATGATGCGGTCCTTTTCTGGAAACACCCACATCCTAGTACCCTCCAACTTGCCCTACAGGGCTTCTTCTGGGAACTTGAAACATGGTTCACTGAACACTGCCTGATGATCAACTATAGCAAAACTAAGGTTATGATTCTATGCACCAAAGCCCTCACAGTCAGGCTGCGCCTCCTAATCAAAACACACAAGGCGCCTCTCTGGAACCAGTTAATAGTTTTAAATATCTGGGCATCACATTAGACACCTCCCTCTCCTACTATAGTCACATTCAACTCCTCGTGTCCACTATCAATGCCAGGGTAGGTATCCTCTACAGACTGAAACACTGCTTACCCGCACAGGCCATGCAGCTTGCAGTCTCCTCCTCAATCCTCTCCCTAATTGACTATGGGATTGTGATCTATGGCTCAGCAGAACCCACCACACTACGTTACATTAACATTGCCATGAATAAAGCCTGCCATCTAGTCACTGGCTGAGACAGACTTACCCATACCTGTGAGCTCTATGCTCTAGCTGGTTGGCTTAACTTCCAACAAAGGCTAAAGTACCACACCTGCATCCTCGCAAAAAAGATACATCTCCAGCAAGCCCCCGACGGCCTTCTCCCCATTGTCAGCGCTGCCCCCATCAGCCGCAATATAAGGCTCACTGCCGACCCCTCATTTCTTATCCGCCATCATGTAGAACATCCCTGCACAAAGATCCTTCTACTACTGGTAGCTCTCCACTTTGGCTCAATAGGTTATCTCCACCGCCTTCTCTGACCCATAGCATCTACCATTTCAAAGCAGGCCTCAAAGCTCAACTTCTTGAATCTGCCATATGTGACTGTGGCTAACCCTGCCCAATGCTTGTTTTCCCCGTACCCTCCTTCCTCCGACACAGGGTCTCTCTAGATCCCATGTATAAGCATTGCCTTCATGTCTTTCTCTTGCCTTCATGTCTTTTCTATTTCAAGTGACCTACAGACTGCTGCCTACGTCTGTCACCAGTTTTTATCTAAGTTAATGCCTGGACTGTGTCTCCAGTACTGTATTGTCAATAATGATTGTCTGTATGTTATTCCTGTACTTGTTTACCCTCCACCCCCTGTATCTGACGTGGAGCCTTTGCAAAAGAGTCTGTGACTCAAAGGATTGTAATTCCGATTCTATTCAATAAATAAATAAATAAAATAAATAAACATGTAATACTGACACCGCATAAAGTATTGTTAAAAAATGTTATTGCACATAATAGTTTACCCGATGCATTTCTGGTCCCACCAGACTCTTTCTCAAAGGCTAAATCTCAATCAAATACCCAAATCATTGTATAAAACAACAAATGACATCACAATGACAAAAATTCAAAAACACCAATAGAAACCAACATATTAGATCACATGTTCTTCCACTTAAAAAAACTAAAATAAATTGCAATACAAAATGTACACCAACCTATCTTATAAATTAAAAGCACTAAAAATACATGTTATTTTAAGCATACTGTAACAGGGAAAATCACAAGTTTTGAAAACACTTTTTTTAAAACACAGTTCTGAAAAACAGAAAATGGGGAGGGAAAGTTAAAATATACAGGAAAAAACGGAGAAGAGTGGAAATCTTATTGAGTGTAGAAACTAAAAAACATCAATAACTGAACAAAACTGTCAATAGGTTACTTTCTCCTTTCTTCCAAATATGGCTTTATATCAAATCCACAGTTTAAACCAGGATTCCTATTTGCTTTTAACTGGAGAATCCAAAATGTGTCTCTCTTAAGAATAAGGTTTCTGTAATTACCCCCCTAGGATTTAAACAAAGCTTGTCAATTGCCATGTAAGTAAATTTATGTTCCATTGTATCCTGTTTATTGTTAAAAAACATGTGCTGTCATAGGATACATAAGATCCCCTCTTGCAATTGCCCTCTGATGTTCTCCCACTCTTATTTTAAGATTTCTTTCTGTTTTCACTACATAAAAAACTTGACATACACATGTGGCTAAATAAATAACCCTGCTTATAAAATGGGTAAAATAAATCTCTTAATTTGATTGGCTGAAAGGACCTTTGAGCTGTGTCCTTATCAGCATGTATCTATGCCAGCCAGCACTTTTCTCACCCAAGCGACCTCACAACAAACAGCAATCACTAACCTACCCAAGCTACAAACTCATCCAACAACTAGGCACACAACGTGTGGCATCAACCCGAAACGCTGCAGACCTGTAACAGCACATATAAAGCAACACATAGCCTGTCTGTGTCTCTCTATGCACAAAAATAATTAAAAAAATTCATCCAAGGTTTTTTCCCCCTCATAGCAAAAAAAATGGAAATACCTTGCTAACATTGGTAAAATAGGAACTGAACCGCTCGCTGCACACGTCTTTTACTTTCAGAATATGCTGACTCGTTACCCCACCCCCCTCACACACTGCTTGCCAAGATCAACAGAAACTCCAGGAATAACATTTCCATTCAGCAGGAACTCCTTCAGTTTCTATACATTATAAGCATACCACATGCAAAAGAAACAGGAAAAAAAAAAGAGTAACCCGGAAATGAATCTATACGGCCGACGCTACAAAAGACGCTTGCCCATGACAACCAAGCCACAGCCATCTAAATATCCAATCAATTACTGAATTACAACAAAATAAATAAAAAGCAACAAACTGTTTAGCCTTGGAGAACAAATACACTTCCCAAAGACACACATAAAAACGAAAGCCGTCTACATGGTGTCAAAGCAGTCACTCGCTTGGACAGTGCCACATTAACACTGAAATGGGGAAAAAGGTACAGAATTAACACTATCTACAGAATGGTACACAATGCAGAATTAAAACTCTATATAGAAACCACAACCTGACCACTATCTCTGTGTATCTGAGTAATGGGGGGGGGGGGCAGACATACAGTAGACATCACATATTACAGAAGGCAGTTAAATAGAGGGACTATTTTACTACTTCACATTTTAAAATGTTTTAAAACCTCAAATTGTTAAAATAATTTGCCTCTTTTTTTCCATAACTACTTAATTCAGAAACCCATTTTTTTAAACTTCAAGTTTATTCATCAATGAAAGTTAAAGATGCTTTTTCATATAAGTTACCCAGTCCTATATTATACAAAAATAGAACAAGTTACATTCCATTCTTCCACATTTACATCAATCCATTAATACCTTATTATTCCAGGTTATTCAGAGCATCTAGTCATTCAGTCCATGTATAAACACTGTTTTCATGTAAATTTATCAGTGACATTAAGGAGGAATTAATTCCATCTAAGAAGCCTGGACTTCTTACCATCTGTCTCCACCCCCTTTTTTTATATAGAAAGCATCTTTAAAGAATAATTTCAATTGAGTTAACATAACATGTTTTACAACTAACCTGTGAAGGAGTAAAACTAGGCTATTGTGCCCTTAATTCTTCCCCATGTTTATATCATGGTTTGGACTTAGGGTCTGTATAAGTCGTTATTTTCTGTTTACAACCTGCACTCCCTATAGGAAGAAGGCCTGCTGAGAGAGGATGGTGGCACCCTCCAACGTTTCCATTAAATACATGAAAGGAAGCCATGCCGGATTGAATTTGTCCCCTCTCAACTGGAGTTCTGCTGTTATTTTTTCCATTCTAAAAACATCTCTCCAGACCTCTATATATTCCTCTAAGGTGGGTGGGATAGGGATTAGCCAATGTCTGATGATTGCCTTACCCGCCACAGCCAATAAAAGGCCAGCAAAAGACTTTTGGGCATTGGTTCTCTTTCTCTTGGGGAACAATCCCAGAATCAAGATGTCAAAGCTGGGAGGTTCTCCTATGTCTAACATCTCCTTGATTTTTGATCCCGCTGAAGCTCTAAAGGGTTGTATAATTGGGCATCCCCAAAAGATATGAGTATAATCACCACTCTCTCCACAATTCCTCCAGCATCTGTCTGTATTACCCTCTCTGTAGTGTTTAGTTCTTGAGGGTGTATCAAAGAAACCGGTCACTAGCTTCCATCAGAATTCCTTCCAATTATTGGATGCCGATGTTCTAAAAACTCCCTCCCAGATTCTCCGCCAGCTCTCTTCTGTTATTTCCCTCCCTCCTTGTTCCTTGCCCCATGCATTTTGACAGTATGGAGTGGGGTGAGCTTTTGCAGCCTCAAAACCTCTTCTCAGCTTAGAGATAGTTTTGGTTTCAAAGGTTGGCCCAGCTTACCCTTTAATAAGGCTTTCCATAGGGTGCAGATCCCTCTGGACTTCAGTCCTGTTGTTGGCCTGATTCAAGAAGGATACCACCTGAAGGTAGCGAAAAAAATGTGTGGCGGGGAGAGAGAACTCACCCTGCAGTTCTTGGAAGCTCTTAACCTGACCTAGCCGAGTAAACTGGGAAAAATATCGCAGACCCATTCTAGCCCATATTGAGAATCCGTGGTCCATCCTGGGGGGGGGGTGTGAATTGAGTACAGCAGGAAATTTCCATCTTGTTTGACAAAGAGTGACCTATGTTCAGTTCCTGTTTAATAACACCTCACGTTTTGTAAGTTTGTTTTGTCCATGGATTTAATATCTCCCTTCTCCTTAGAAGTTGAGGAGAATCATGAAAGTCAGCCCTTGGAGTAAGGTTTGGTGAACTTAATATTTCCTGTTGTACCCAAACACTTTCTTTCTCCTCCCTCAAATATGTCACCCAAGTGTTTAGCTGTGCCATTTGGTAATAGGATTTAAGATCTGGTAGTCCCAGCCTGCCCATTTCCCTGGGCCTCTGCAGGTCTTCCTTCCCTGCTCTTGCCCTTCTCCCTGCCCATATAAATTGGTGTATGGCATTATTGATCTTTTTCCATTCTCTCCTTGGAATACTTACTGGTAATGAGCTAAAAAGAAACAAGAACCGAGGTAGTATGTTCATTTTTACTGCTTCAACGCGCCCTACCATAGTGAGGGGGAGAAGTCTCCATCTCTTGAGGTCTGTCAGTATTTCATTAATTAGCTTCCCGTAGTTCACCTGGTATAGTCTCCCTAAGTCAACCATGATATTTATCCCTAAGTAACGAATTTGTGAGGGATCCATTTAAAAGGAATAGTTTGTTCCAACTCCGGGGTCCATGTGCAACTGATCATTATGACCTCCATTTTGTCCTCATTTATTTTAAACCCTGAAATCTGTCCATATTCTTTAAGTATCTGAGGCAAAATAGGGAATGTTTTTAGAGGGTCTGCCACATATAGCATTGTGTCATCAGCATAGAGGGAGATCCTATTTTCCTCTCCTCCCATCCTGATTCCCCCTCAACTCCCCATGTTTTCTAATTCAATTTGCAAGGGGTTCTGTACTCAATGCAAACAGGATAGGCAATAGGGGACAGCCCTGCCTAGTGCCCCTTCCTATATGTAGGGGACTGAGATTGTACCATTTACTTTGACCCTGGCTGTCGGCTCCTTGTAGAGCCCTTTTATCCAGTTAATAAATTGTTTCCCAAACCCAAATTTTTCTAGAACTTCAGGGGGAACTCCCAGTTCAACCTATCAAAGGCTTTTTCCGCATCTATCGCTATTGCAATTTGTTGTTCTTTCCCTTTAGCCCCTGTGTGAAGCACATTTAGACAATGCCTAATATTATCCTGTAAGTGTCTGTGCCTCACAAACCCTGCCTGGTCTGGGTGGACCAGGTCGGGCAGAATTGCGTTAATCCTGTTTGCAAGTATCTTTGTAAATATTTTGGAGTCTACATTGAGTAAGGAGATTGGCCTATGTGATCCACAGACCTCTGGAGGTTTACCTTCCTTCGGGATAACTGTGATGAAGGCCTCACTCCACGACAGGGGGAAGTCTTCTTCATCTCTGCTCTGATTAAAGACATGCACTAAGAGCGGAGTCAGGGTATCATTAAAACTCTGGAAAAGCTCTGCATTAAATCCATCAGGGCCTGGGGATTTCCCTTCTTTCAGGTCTTTAATAGTTAGAGATACTTATTTTGCTGTTAAAGGGGCATCTAACCTCTCTTTTCATTCTTGTGATAACCTGGGGAGTTTAACCTTATTCAAAAATTCCTCTATGTGCTGTGCACTCTCAGAAGAGCTACCGTTATTGAGGTACACCTTGACATAAAAATCTTGGAACGCCTTCACTACATCTTTCGGGGTATATACCATACATTGTTTCTTCCCTTCTCCGACCTTAATCTTTTTCACATATCTCTCTGCCTGAGCTTTTCTTAGGCGAAACGCTGACATACAACATGCTCGGTTCCCCTGTTCATAATATTTCTGGTTACTATAACAAAGTTTTCCCTCAGTCTGTATATCTAGTAGTTCCTGTAGAGCTTTTTTAGTCATAGCCATGTCCCTCAAAACATTTTTCTTTCTATGATCTCCCATCCCAAGTTGCCCCAGGGATGTCTCCAGTTGTTTTAATTTTGCCTCTAGGGATTCCTGCTCTTGTCTACTTGCCCTTCTTAAATACAAAGTGTAAGAAATTATTTCCCCTTGTATCACAGCTTTCAGTCCATCCCAAAAGCATTTGGGGGTGGGTCCTTCCCTTGCATTATGTCTAGTATAGTTTTCTATGACTTTCAAAATATGGGATTTGAATTCCTCCTTCCTTAGCAAGGATGCATTCATCCTCCACATGGAAGAGCATCCCCAGTCCCCTAATCGCCACTTCAAAAGCACTGCTGAGTGGTCTGAAACCACCCTTGGGTGAATGGTGCAACCCTCCATTTTGAAAAGGTCTGTTCCGCTACATAAAAAGTAGTCTATACCGGAGTGCGAATCTTGTGGATGGGAGTAGAATGTGAATTCTTTTGCTGTTCCGTTCAGTTCTCTCCACACGTCCAATAGCGCTAGTTCTTTCATCCCTCCTCTAATGGCCCTACTCATCTGCCTGTTGGTAGTAGTTATTTTGGATGAGCAATCTTTTTGTGGGTCTAATACACAGTTAAAATCCCCACCCAAAATAATCATGCCCTTCCCTAAGTCTTCTATCTTCTGAAATAGCTGCTCAAAGAACCCTGGGTCATCTTTATTAGGTGCCTATATATTTATTAAATTAATTGGCTGTGAGAACACTGATCCTGAGACAATTACATCCCTCTCTTCCTGTAAGTATTCCTCCCGTGTGATTTCCAATGGCAGATCCTTCCGAAGAAGAATAGCTGTCTCCATTTTCCAAACCCCCTTATAAGTGTGCACTTAGCCAAACAGAACCATTCCTTCACATGTATTTTAACATTTACAACAATGATAACATAACTTAACATCATTATGGTTTTAAGCAACAAAAAAAAAAAAGAGAAAGGGAAAAGCAAGAGAAAACAGACTCAAATAGTAGTCCGTTGCCCCCCCCAACTCCTTTCTCCTTGGCTTCCTAGGTGTTCAGCAATGGATGTTGTCCTGCTCACACAGGAGTTTGTAGCTGAGCTACAGCGCCTACTTTCTGTAGGTCTGACTCAATGAGTCAGTATAAGCAATGATGTCACCACCACTCGGTGTGTGTATTTAGGTAGGTGTACATGGCAAAACAAAATCCTAGGCTTGCTTATAGGAAAGCAAAAAGCCTTAAGTAAACTAGAGAAGATAAGAAATGAGGAGCCCCTAATTCACCAAACACTGGCCACTTAAATGCACATTCCAATATTTTGTGGTCCCTTGTTACTTCTTTCGGGTTTCTTCTGTCCTCAGAACACAAGCTCCAAAAATATGAGGAGGTTGTTCATGAAACTGGGGATGTTCCTGGAAGGAACGGTATCTGGAGTGATCTTTTTCAAGGTCCTCATGGTCCATGGGGTTAGTAGGAGTGACAGTGGACCATAGCAGGCTAACACTTGGTACAGGTCTGGTGCAAGAAGAAGAGTTTTGTTGTTCTGTCCAATGAGAGAGATGCCTTTACTCCCAGAATGGGTTGTACCTGCACCCAGTGGAATGGGCTGTACTAGCCAGTGACTGCATAGTGCAGCTAGGGGGCATTAAAATTAGAGGATGGGGGCTGGTGCAGGAAAACAGTTCAGCACTGGGAAAAGAGACTACTTGAGGGTCAAGGAAGCATGGAAGGACAACTATCCTCACTTGGCTGTGCCTTGTGACTAGCAACACACATGCATTAATGTCATCATAATGCACACCTTGTCATATCTTATTGCTTACTTACATGAAGGCCAATATGAGTAGCGTACACAGCAAAATAGGTGAACTCAAGGGCCTAATGCACTATAGAGGCCAGGACGTAGAGTTACTTATGGAGACTTGATGGTGCAAAGAAAATTACTGGGATACCAGGATAAAGGGATACTGACTAACAGAGGGATAAGCCTGATGGGAAGGGGCTGCAGTTGCATTCTTGGTAAGAAAGGAGTGTGACTACACCCACTTCCCATCAGGGGGCTGCAGTCCTACTCCTTTCATTACCAAGAGTGTGACCATACCCCCTTCCCATCAGAAGTGCAGTCGCACTCTTAGTAATAAAGAAGTCACAGTGGAGGCTAAAATGATATCAGGGAGGCAGAGTGTCAAGAATCCATCTTAGTTGAGCTAGGGGAAAAAGGGGTGAAAGAGTCACCCTGGGAGAGTGCTGCAGGCATCCAAAAAGCTCAGTGGAGCAAGATGCCAAGCTGGTCAGATAAATTATGAAAGCAGCCAGATCCTATGCAGTGGTGATTGTTCGGGATTTAAATCTCTCGAGAATGGGCTGGTGTATTGAGAGGACTAACAGCAGGGCTGAAACTAATTTCCAGAACACCTTTAAGGACTGCTTCCTAGAGCAGCACACCTAAACAGGGTAGTTGGTCTGAGGTCACCCTCCTTACTCTCTACATTGAGTATGGAGGATGGGGCCATCTCCAGTGTAAAACTCAAGGAACTAGAGGGAGGCTGCGACCACTATCAGCTAACTATCTCCCTGGTGACAAGGAAAACCAGTATAACCTGCCTCTTTCTTCATCCAACTTGAGGCAGGTTACTAGAGAGCACTTGAAAGGTTAAGCCTGTCCCTGAGATTAGTCCTCTAGTGGGCCCCAACTTGGAGACAGGTGTCTGGAGTTTATGCTGGAGCTTCCTGACTCAGCCAGAAACTGGAAACTCAGGCATCAATAGTCATGGCCCTGCTCTTCCTGCTGTTCATATAAGAGGAGAAGGCAAGCTGTCAGTCCAGGAGAGAGTCTCAGAAAAGGAGGAGAGTGACCACAGGCAGTGGAGTCCAGCTGGGCTGAGGAGACCTGCAGGCCCAGGGATGGTGACAGGGTCACTGGGTTGAGAGTGGCACTGGTCCCCTCCAGGGAGCTCTCCAGAGGCTGAGGATCCAGTCTTGGTCCTGGAGCAGAAGCCCAAGTAGGACATCACATAATAGGAGGAAGACCTGAAAGAAGTACTGTCTGTAAGAAATAACATCTCAAGAAACCCAGTGGCACAAAGGGAGCCACGGAGGGCCATCCCTCAAGAGAGGTCACAAGGATTTCTGAGGATCCACTCTCATCATCTGTACACGAGGGAGAGCAGATATCTAAGCTCACCTTCTTTGAGTTGCTGTAGGAGAGTTACAGACCTAAGCAGTAATTGGAATTATGTAAACCCCTGGGGAGTTACCCTGAATGAAGGTGGTCAAGTGGAGGGAGCCTGACAAGAGCTGGGGTCAATAAGTCCCCCGGGATGGTGCTGGACAGGGAAGTCCATTTCTTTGGGCCACTGGGGCAATCACGGAAGTGTTCGAAGGAGACACACTCATGGCTGAACCAACTGTCCATGTACTAAATTTACGAGTAGATGCTAACATACTGTAAATTAAATTATGTCCTTTGCTGGCACACTAAGACAGGCACCGGCATATTTGTCCCCAGGGACAGTGCTCTCCCTGCCAGGGAGCATGCCATGCATAAATTGTCTTGGAAGCACCAGGATTCCAGGGACCCCAAAATGAATGATAGGGTTTGTAGTGCCAGTAACAAATGTAGTCATGGTAGTAAGGTCCCTTTAAAGTCAAAGGGAGATAATCATAGCAAATGAAATTGAACAGTGTAGTATAGTGGGCATCAGATACACCAATGCATAACTGGAGTCTAGGAGAAGCTCGGCTAGAAGGATGTGGGGGAATAGGTACATGTATGAGAAGCATGAGAGTGGTAAACTGCAATAGCTGTGGGGCAGCAGTCTTTCTGGGGTTGAGTTGGAGTAATGGGGGATGTCCTGTGTGTAAGAGCCTGGAGCAGCTAAGGGCTGAAATAAGGCTGCTCAGATGGGAGCTGGGGAGGATGGTGAGGGACATCAGACAAGCAGACCAGTGGAGGGAAAGTCAAAGGGGTGATGCCCAGGGGACTGAGGCATCTAGCAGGATATGGGAGTGGGGAGGAACACCCAGTATATAGGAGTATTTCTTCCTCAGAGGACTAGGGATCCCAAGGTGGAGGGAAAGCAAGTGGTAAGGAAGTGGTGGGAATGTGAAAGTAGCATCAGGGATAGGAAATTCTAAAGGGTGCCTTTACTGAATAGATTTGCACCACTGTCTGGAAGGAGGGGGCAGCAGGAGGTGAGGTAGGAGGTCAGGTTGAGCCAGGGCTGAGGTAGGAGTACAGGGAGGAGAGAACTAATCAGGGTGGGCAGAGAAGAGGCAGCCAAACGGAGTAGAGGATGGGGGGGAAGGAGAGAAAAGGAAAGGAAGAGGAGAGGGAAAACTGAAAGCAGATACAGATAGTCAAAAGGGGAGGGGCAGAGTGGGAGATGGAAAAACAATTAAGGGGATAAATTGTGGATGTGAAGATAAGTTCACCAGGGTGCAGAGGGAGCATTAGGTGGGGAAGTAGCTAGTACCAAAGGTAAAAAAGGAAGGGCAAGGAGCATGGGTACAGGGGATGGAAGGGTGGCAATCACAGGGGACTCCATAATTAGGGTATTCACTGGGGAAGGAAAGGAGACCCAAATGCAAACAGGAGGGTGGATTGTATGCCAGGGATGACAGTGGGGAAGGTGGGCCCAAGAATAAGGGAAACAGTAAGAAGGTTGGAGGAAAACCTAATTTAGTTATACTTTTGGGAACCAGCAACCTAGCTGGGGAAGAGGTTGAGGTAGTGCAAAGTAGGTTTAGGGAATTAGGGAAGATCTGAAGGGAGGAAGGAAGTTTGCTGGTCTTCTCAGAGGTGATACTAGCATACAAAGGCCAGCACAGCCAGGAAAAAGAAGATTAGAGATTTCAATAGACTGACTAAGGAAGCGATGCAGGGAGAGATGTTCATCTCTATTGGGAACTGGGGAGACCTGGTCACACAAAGCACTCTTCACCAGACAGGCTACACCTCAGTAGGGAGGGTTTGAGGGTACTCAGGGACAAGCTGGGGGAATACATAACCCTTTCATAGCCATTTATGACTGGACATGCTGGTTTCAACAAGTGTAAATAAACATGGTTTTTCAAGAGTGTTGCTCATTAATTGGTGTATTCACATAGTGGAACCAGCAGCAGTGAACATAATGAATTGTTTTATGGACAGCATTTATTTCGGGGGTTTTCATCGCTCTGTCCTATGTACTGTCCCCCACCCCACCACACACACACACACACACCATATATCAACTACAGACACACCCATTGATGTGATGGCATGCCTGATGTTTCAAGGTTGAATGAACAGGGTACTGTCACTGTGTGGCTCAAAATTATTTTTCCTTCCTGAGAGCAAGTACCAGCATGGAAGGAATGGTAACATATCTACCATTATCTTCTATTTTTCACTGCCATTTCTGATGTTTGTGTCTCCCGCGCCTCCCCCCGCCCTGACTTACATGCTATGCCCAGTCAGAGCCATTGATGTCAGGAGAGGGCAAGTCATGATAATTGTGAATCAACAGAGTATTTTCACTGTGGTGCTCATTATAATAAGGAAGAGCAAGCTACATCTAGAAAGTGATTAGTGGGTCTATGGCCATCATTCCTTTACTAGTTAGCACTGCATTGTCCGCTGCTGTCTGCATCCACCACCCAGTCATCCACACCCCACAGAGACCAGATTGTTTCAGGTTATGCAGGACATGACAAGTTAGAAGAATTGGGGTACTGTCACTGTGGGGCACATCATTTTATGTCGTCAGTGACATCAAGCACCAGCATGGAACAAACTTTTTTTCTCCACCATTCTTTTTGTAGTTCGTACAGTCCTGTCTCTTGTTGTTTGACCTACTCAACCCACCCCCACCCAGCTACAGACATACACCCCCTACACATGCAGACGTATTCATTTTCAGACATGCATGATGTTATAAGACTGAATATATTGTGTGCGTCTACTTGTGCTCCCAGCACTGTATGGTCCACAGCCCAGTCACTGTGATTATCTTGCTGTTTGCTATCTTGACCTGGGCAATGCACAAGGAGCAGTGTCTGTCATTTTCTTTATCATAACACAGGAGAAAGTTGCTCAATAATTAAAAAGATGGAGCTGTACACAAATGAAAAGTACTCACAACACTGTAGACTCTGAGCTGCTGCACCGTCCTGTCCCTTAAAACAGTTGTGGGGAGGGGCACGTTTGGAGCTGTACGCTGGTGCTGAAGTAAACTGCTGAATTTTATCCTACTGTATCTGAGTGGATTTATCCTTTGAGGGACAGGACGAGTGCAGCCACTCTGTCTACAGTGTCGTGAGTAATGTTCACTAGCATGTTAACTGTCCGGCTTCAGTTGCACACACACACTGTGCAAAATTTGACGTATGTACTCCTTTGTTTCTGACCGCAGTACAATAGCACCCAAGCTGAGTCATGTGTGCCACCACCTCCAGTGTCCTACCCCAAAGTCTGATTGTCACAAGATAATACTTTTGTGTTCTTGGCACCTTACTTGTATCTTGAACTGCTGAACAGTGTCTCTCCTCACATATCCCATTACTGTAAAGAATGATGGATTTTATCACCTCATTATTAATACTGAGAGTGATATTATCTTTGTTTGCTATTATGACCTCATAACTGCATATGCATCTTACTTGCATCCAAATTCATAACAGCATAAATGCAGATGCACATCACATTATCGTGTTGTAATTCTCTATATTCATATATGTGGTGGTTGTTAGAAAAAGCATGTGTTTTCCGAAGATCATTGAAATGCGTTTGTGTTTCAACAACCACTGTCATCTCCTGTCGTCACGCTTCATGTCCTCATCCGACACCGCTCCAACCACAAACAATTCATGCAGATAAAACAAAGACTGTTTTGACTTATGTAGGGTTGATGATCTTCTTGGTTTTCCTGTTCTGATTTCATAAGAATGGGTGGCATTGTGTAAATTAATTTATGCAATTTGAAATGACATGGTGTCATTTCCAGTCCAGTTGTCTTTTGTCAAGTTTTTCTGTGAACTTGCTAAATGGCAGTATGTACCCATCTGGATGCCTGCGCCAGCCATATTTTTGAAGCCCCCTATCCATGTTTTCCGCCCAACCACCATCACTGCTTTCAGGCCTCAACCTGGTGTCAGCACTAATGTATTGCCTATTGTGTCCCTTCAGGGGACAACAAGGTGAAGAACAGCAGCTGAGTGATCACTTGTGTCTATAATACACTCCCCCAACATGTCTGCACTGCTGTTAGCCACGTCTGCTTCACTGCCTTATTCACCACTGTCTACCTATGTGTGATGTCCCTCGACTAATCCCGGAGTGCCAATGTGCTGTTACTGTGCCACCAATGTTTTCACCTTTCATTCACTCTTCTTTCTTCATTTTCAGTTCACTGGGTGGCTGTTTTCCATGGTGTGGTATCTTTACATGGTCTCCTTCGTTACTGGACTTAAAGAACACACCTCACAAAACCCCACTCCTGCCACATTAACTGTACCACACTCAGTAACTGAAAATGTTATGCTCTGGCACACTCAGTGGTACAGGCATCAATAACAGTGTATATAATGCCTTGCTGTCTAATGGTAATGCTACGTGTGTATTGAATGGCATGTTTTCAGTAGGATTTATGCTTGCTTATACATTACTTTTACATTTTCCATTCTCGGTTTCAGGTGCAGCTTTGGTGAATACCAGATCATGCCCTCCACCATCGAGAAAAGATGCTGTTGGTATTATTCAGCTGTTTCCGAAAAATTTGAAACATCTGACGAGATACGCTGTGTCACTAACATGCAAGGTTTCAAGAGCTGCTGCCTTGATGAGGATGTTCTACAGTCATGCCTGTATGAGTACATTGAGGTTGACGGACCCGTTGGGGATAATGAGTCCACCAATGAATTAGTGTCAAACTGTATTGAAATTTATGTGAAAAATAATGTTACCACAGTTTTTTTCTTCATTTCTTTGTTTGTGACTGATAACTGTTCTATACTGTTTAGTGTAGCTTTGTTTAGCAGGGAAATACATTCATAGCTACATACTGATGTAATGCAGTTCAAAGGTCATTAAATGAGATGGTACTCTTCTGTCATTCATCTGCATGCCATGAAATCTGTATACTGCATATGTCTGTGTTCTCGGTAAACTCAATAACCACAATCTACACTATGGCCTAGATATTCAAAGGAGTTGCGCGATGGTGCAACCCCAGAAATGCACCCCAGGCTATATTCAAAAGGGGGAATTGAGCTGTGCAATTCCCGATGCGCCGCAAAGATAATGGTAGTCTAGTGATACAGTACTAGTCTGTCACAACATTGTGAATGAAATCTTTTATTCACAATGTCGTGTATGACTAGTACAGTACACACAGCAAGCACATTGGTCATTAGTGTGGCCAATGAGCTTGCTGCACATCCTGTAATCTGTTGTTCAGCGGGCAGCCATGGAGGTTTTAGGTCTGCTGGCCGCCAATGACCTGGGGTAGTGAGTGGGGTAGGATGGGGTCCTTGGTGGGTGGAGGGGTGGGAGGACGACTAGACTACCATGGATGTGTGCATGCAGTTTTTGGTGATCTGGGTTACGGGCGGGGAGGGGGGTACCACTGGACTACCAGGGAAATAAATATTTATGCATTACGGGGATTGAGGTACAGGATGAGGAGAGGGGCACCACTAGACTACCAGAGATGTTAACACATGAATTTTACAGGGATCAAGGTATGGGATGGGGGGGTAACACTGGACTACCAGGGAAATAAATATATATGCATTATGGGGATCGAGGTACAAGATCAGGAGGGGCTGCAACTGGACTACCTGGGAGATAAATATTTATGCATTACGGAGATTGAGGTACGGGATGGGGAGGGGGGTACCACTAGTCTACCAGGGTTGTTAACACATGAATTTTGCAGGGATCGAGGTATGGGATGAGGAGGGGGATACCACTGAACTACCAGGGAGATAAATATTTATGCATTACGGGGATCGAGGTACAAGATTGGGAGGGGGTACGACTGGACTACCTGGGAGATAAATATTTATGCATTACGAGGATCGAGGTACAGGATGGGGAGGGGGGTACCACTAGACTACCAGGAATGGTAACACATGAATTTCACAAGGATTGAGGTACAGAATGGGGAGGTGGGTATCACTAGACTACTAGGGATGTTAACACATGAATTTTCTGGGGATCGATGTATGGAGTGGGGAAGAGGGTACCACTGAACTACCAGCGAGATAAATATTTATGCATTATGGGATCAAGGTACGGAATGGGGTGGGGGTACCACTAGACTACCAGGGATGTTAAAACATGGATTTTAGGGAGATCGGGGTACAGAGCAGGGAGGGGGACATCACTGGTCTTCCACTGACAGCACTGCGTGCTGTGCAGGGTGCCAGGTGCATTTCGCTGTCCAGCCCTGAACAACTCATGAGGCAATACAGACATGCAAATGAGCCCATCTACAACTTGCATTTATTATGGCCTCATTTGTATATTTCAGTCTGAATATCTGGATTTTGTGCACGATGTAACTCGGATGCTCCAGCGCATTTCCCATTTAAGGTATTCAGACATGTCTGGGGTATGTGCCGTTGCATCATATTTGCGCCACCAGCATATTTTTTGATATATTCAGAAGTGATACACCATTGATCATCTCTTTTGAATCTATCCCTTTGTTGCTGCGGTGCAACTCAGTTGCGTGGAGCAACCACTTGCGCCATTGCCAGGTGCACTTTTAAATATTTAGCCATCTGTGCATAACAAAGTGTACTATAGCAAAGCAAAAAATGTGCTATTTTATACACATAAGTGTGTTACGGTAGTCTGTGCTTCAGATTCCTACCTAATGACCAATTAGTGCTCCTTAGCTACCCGAGAATTTGAATCTCTTAGTGGCACCAGACACTCCTTGTGCCTAGTTCAACGCATACTACTGTCAAATTTCATTTCAACATGGATCAGTAATGGTTATGAAGCAGTTTAACATGTCTACTTCACCTTAACCCTTCAAGAAAGGCAGTATCATTGGCACGTCTGACTTTTTTAACTACCTGGTGACTGTTTATGCATGAGACACAGCCCTGAGATCCCCTAAGGCTACATTGTGTCTTCTCTGCACTTGATGTTGGGACGCTGTCATCATGTCCTTGCCTTCTCAAAATTATGTCATCATGCAAGACTACAAGAATCCACAATACCTAAGCAATAAGGCACGACAGGTGTGTGTTATTGTGCAATAACGTCACTCCTGGGGTGGATCGGCAATGAAGCTGAAGCCGAAAAGCTTCCCACCTCTAGGAGTGACATTATTACACAATAACACACATCCATGGAGTGCCTTATTGCTATTATACAATGGCTCATTTTTCTGTGACACAGGAAAAAAGAAAAATATATATTTTTGGGGCTTTTTTGATCATTTTTCATGTGTGGAAGTACATGTCTAAATAAAATCCACAATTTCTTCTTTGCACACTAGATGGTGCTGTGAGCATATGCTGCCTTCTGTTTCCCTGCCTACAGGTTTCTTTCTGTCGTCACACACACCTCTGTGTTGTCACAGTGGCAAATCGTGGCTCCAGCTTGTCACCTTGCCACTTTAACTTTTTTAAAATCTGTTAGAAATGAAGCCTTTTTAAAGTGGGATCATTTATTTTGTTGACTAGAAAGCCTGGACACCGAGCTGATCGGCGACTGCAGTGGACCTCTGGCACATTCGGAAATGCAGCTACTCGGGGCTCTGCTGTGTGTGAGAAAAGCTGATTGCAGGTACGGCTTTGTATTTCTTTTTTTTTTTTTTTTTATTTCTCCTGGTGTATAAAACATGGATGTGCGCCCTCAGAGTCAAGGAACCAGTGTGGGCTGTAGTGTACGCACTACAATGGCTGCATTATGAGTGAGCTCTGACTCTTCAGGGCACTGTCGCTTTCCGGTGGCTTGTGTGGGGAGGAGGGATTTCTGTCACTGTTCTGCGGTCACTTGTGTGCCTGGACTTCATACAGTGATGTTATTGTTCAATAACATCACTGTCCAAACACAATGACCAATCAGGAACCAGAAATTTTCTTGCCATTGTATAATCCTGTGTATTACCTTGCTACATGGCGTTATCACCCTTATTTTGTCCTTATTGCCCAAAATACACTGTCCTATATAAGAGCTTTCTTTTCTGTATGAGGCGGCCTTAACTAAGCCGATCATAGTAAACGGTATTGCACTCCATGTTCACAACACAATGCTTAACACTCTGTTTCGAGGTGGCTGTCCAGTGCCTAAACACTCTGTGGCCTCATCATTGCTGCTTTCTGTCTCTCAGCACTGCGTATGTCATATGTGTTACGGTCACTTATTACCATGCTTTTCTACTGGTGGCTCCTGTGCACCTCAGAATTCTATTTTTTGGAATGTTCGCTATGTAGTTTGACTGTTGATGAAGCAATAAATGTGAATCTTACATGTATATTTCCTTTTTCAACATGGGTTACTACAGTACATGGCGTACCACCGATTCATCTCTTGGATATGGCAGAGGCTGGGAAGACACAATCAGAATGTTTTGCCTTCCTGTGCTGTTTGTGCCATCAGGGAAAAATTCCCTTTGGAAACATAAATGGATTCCAGGAAGCTCACCCATATGTATTTATCCATGGCCATATTTTTTGCATACTTCTATTTTTCCAATTTTTGTCATACCCCTCGCTACCCCCAATACAATGTCTGCCAATGTTGTCCTTTGCACACCAAAAAGCAATAAATATGTTGCTTACTGTTATTTGTGCAGCCTTGTATCACATTTCCAGAAGGTAAACATATTGTAACAATGTTCATGTTGCACATAGTGAGGGTAGTTACTGTAATTCTGTGATAGGGCACCTATGCACTGTTGCTGTGTGCACCATGGGCTGCTGTCGACCTGTGTTGTCTGGCTGCCCGAGATTGTGCCAAGAGCTGATACCATTTTTTTTAAACTAATAATGAAAAAACAGCCGGCCCGGTGGTGCTGAGGGTTGAAGTGCTGGACGCCACACCTCTCGCCACGCCGGCAACCCGGGTTCAGCAACGAGCCCGGGTCATCAGGGGTCAGCAGGGATGGAGAAGGATTGAGCATCCCTAGGATTGCTGTCCTTACCCGGATTGGGGGGGGATTATACCCGCGATAAACTAGTGACCACTAGCAGAGGCTGGCGGTACTACAATGCACGGCCACAGAAAGCAGGGTTGGAAGCTGCGGCAGATGTCTTTTGGGGGTACACAGGAGCGTGCACCAGCTGAGCTGGATGTCATTGCACATCCGAGCTTTGGGGAGAAAATAAGGAAAATACCCTGCTCTCGGGGAAAGGCGATGGCACTGCCTCCCACCAGCCACACTCTACCAAGTCAGACTTCCTCCTGTCCTGGGCCGAGCCCAGCCTGGCCACAAAAACTGTAGATAGAGCGCCCTGGGTGGCTAGGGCAGCCCTACCTCGGAGGAGCTCAGAGCCGGGGGGGGGGGTTGGTCGGGTTGGTGCCAGGTCATTAAGAGGAGTTTCAGGCTAAGGAGGTAGAGCTAGGGGTAAGACAAGTTGGAAGATGTCACATCTGCATAAAAAGGTGATGTTCCTTTCAGGTATGACATTCAAAGTTCAGAGTCAGTCATGATTCAAATACCTCATGGTAAACGAGGAAAGGAGGTAGTTTCAACCTTTTCACGATAAACGTTCCCATCAAGATGATCAATAGAATGGATGGTTGCCAGACGATCAGAGATGGATGTTGGCGTATAAAAATGTGGCAATAACACTGTGAGAGTCACAAACAAGGCTTCCTGGATTGTGCAGGAATAAGTTTCAAAACATGTAGCAATACTGATGTGTGTGGTGACATAGCCAAGGTTCCTTGCAATTGACAAGGGAATGGTGCTAGATTTAAATAAACATTTAACACATGAAATAGAAGTGCAAAATGTATCAATGCCACTGACCCATACATCTGTCATGTATGAGAGCAAGGATATATCCTAATTCCAGATCCCGGAACAGATGACCAAAGGGTTGTAAGAACATAATAGCCGTAGGCAGTGCAAAAGACTTTCCTAGCTATGTGATGCTCATCTGCTTCCTTAATGTAAGCAGAAATTCATTCATTAATATGAACATTTGTCAGGTCAAACCCCTTCACAATATCCTTAATATTGTAACTGTAAATCATTCTTTATGAGCAAAATCATGTATACCATGCAGTGTGGGGGGTATGATATATTTCATACTATCATGAACCTTTAACATATGTATGCTTGAAAAATGGCTATATCAGTCCTATTTCAAATAGATATGTCAGACCCAAGTAGGTCTGAGTCTAAATTTGTGTTTTGTTTAAAAAAAAAAATCAAAACAAAATCAAAACAAAACCAAAATTCCTAGTGTGTTTGGGTAGGTTTACAGTCATAAGATGTACCACTAGCAGTCAGGATTTGAAAACCCTAAGTGTGTGTATGTGTGGTGCTATCAGTCCCTGTATAGGGAGTCATTAATGAGTACCTGGTATGCTGCCAGGGTATTCAATTACATCATTATTTTAAAAAAAGTGAGAAATGTTTGTTGTGAAACATAAAACAAATCATTCCAAATTTTAAAAGGTGAAATTTAAAAATCACTGGGTTGTGCATAAGCTGCACATTATTAACTAGGTACCTGGTTGAGAAGTGGCTATTAGACCACTGGGTGGGCCCGGGGTCTGTTTTGGGCACTCAATATTAAGTGTCACAAATTATGAAGCATCATAGGATCAAAAACCTTAAGGTCTAATGGCTTTTAATGCCATATAAATTTGGATACAAAATTCCTGGTTATCAATAAAATGTAAACAGGAGTCCAGATCAAGTCTGACTGCTAGAATTGATCCAAAGCAATGATCATAACATTCCGTAGGGCCTCACTACCCTTCTGGACAATGAACATGTCTTTTAGGACTTTAGTGTGAATTCCACAGGATGCAATTAAATCATGTGGGCTTGTAAGGTATTCTGCCTCAGCAACCTTTTTTAGGATTACGTCACTGGTCCTTATCTGCAATAAAATGTGCAGTTTGGGCTTGTAAGAAGACCCATACTTTTAAAAAGAAGAATAAGCATAAAAGCAAGCATCTCTCTCTCTCTCTCTTTCTCTCTTTCTCTCTCTCTCTCTCTCTCTCTCTCTCTCGAACCTAAAAGAAAAGAGAAAAAAAAAACATAGTTAGTTTAGTACTATTTCACCCATTGGGGTATGGAAATGTAATTTAATCTCCTTTAAACGGGTTAATTTAATAGGCATATAGCCATTTATCAATGTCTGTTATTGTGAGGCAGTCAAACTTGGTAGCATGCTGGACTGTATTTGTTTACAATGGGAAAGGGCATGATTTTGGGTCTTGCCCATACATTGTGAAGCAAACAAGCATACCTTTTGGATGTCTTGTTTGAGATATTTAACATATTTATCTACTGATGCTACATCAGCAGTGGCAGTGCACAGGTCCAGAAGTAAATGTTCTGGGAGTCTCATGAACCGTCCAGTCATGATTTCAAAAATGGGTACGCTGTGTACCTGCAGAGGATGTCCCTCTTATTGCCATAAGGAGTAAAGGCAATAATGAATTCCAGTCCTTTTGGGTTTTCTGAACAAGTTTGGATAACATAACTTTGATCTGCATGTTAGCCCATTCCAGCTGTCCTGATGACTGTGGGTTGTATGGGATATAAAACTTTTGTTTTACCCATAACAAATCCAGAATTTCCTACATTGCTTTGTCTATGAAGCCAGATCCCTGTAATCAGAATTTACCTTTGGTGTAAAACCCTACCTGGTAAATAGCTGGTTTACCAAGATATTTGCAGTCACTTTGACTGTGTTGTTCTGTTTTGGGAGAGCTATAAGCTGTTTGGAAAATAGGTCCGTGATCACTAGTGCAAACTAGTTGGTCTTTGTGGTTGGCGTAAGGACATTGTAGTTAAACTGGATTCTGTTCCAGAGGCCTTTGCCTGTGGGGTAACAATGCATTTTTCCTAGCTGGTATAGGATTGTTCTGAGCACAGATAAAACAGTTACTAATGTAGTGTTCTACATCATTTCTCATGTGTAGCCATAAGACAGAGGATTTTAGTCTGTCTAGGGTTTTTACTGACTCACTGGTGTACACCAGTTGGAGTACTATGTATTTGGTATAGTATATAAAATCTACTCTCAGGTGTTCAGGAATTACCTGTAACTTTTCATGAGCATTACAGTAGTGATGCCAAATGAGTAGGCCATCACTGGATTGGTAAATGTCATTTTCACTTTCTTATAAGAGCTATTTTCTGGAAGTTGTTCCTCAGTTCCTTTATTAACGAACCTATACACTGCCCTCATATGAGGGTCCTTCTTATGGAGCATAAGGAATATACATACAACATGCTTGAACCTTATGAATGCACAGTATTTAAACTGATTAGTGTTGTGACGTATACAAGCAAGTCACTGTATTTCTCATAGGTAATATCAGAGAATTGGAACAGAAGTTTGTCTTCTGCCAAAGAAATTCAGTTTAGAGAGAAACAGACCCAATTAGAAACTGCAATAAAAACATTGTATCTGCAGTGCTTTCTGTAATTATCTCAAGGACATTTCTTGAAGCGGGCAGAACTTAACCCTCTCATGGAGTGCTGGTATCATTTTATGTAAGGAAAAATCTTTTTATTCCTTCCTTAACACAAGCTGTGTATTTCTCAAGGACATTTCAGCTCTCTAAACCATTCACAAATATTTGTGGTAATTAGGAGACTCCTCACCTCCCTGCTTTTCATTTTATTTGCCAGGCGTGTTTTATCATTGCCTGTGAATCGTACATATACGATGATGCAATTACTAGCCATACACACTCTGTCATCACCAGCATGTAAAATAATTCAAAATCCTGCTATCTGACCCTCGTTGGTATGTGTGGCTGAGTCATCAGTCAAAACATGACAAACAGTGGTGTCTTTTAACACTTTCTGAGGTTCTGTCAGAAAGGGCACTGGGACAGGTAGGTCAGGGGGTTATAGTAAACAATCATGGGTCTTTCCTGCAAACTGTAGGCCATGGACCAATAAAGATGGAGTTTTGATAGGAAGGACAGTGATGTCATAATCCTGTAAAATGAGAGACCAGTGTGTAAGTCTGGCATTAGAGCCAGAGTCATCTTTTACTCTGTCTGACAACAGAAAGTTAGTTGGCAAATGACTGGAATACAGTACAATGGGTGCATATCCAATGATGTACATAAAGTATCTCACTGCCCAGTATGTAGCCAAAAGATTCCTTTCACAAAGGTTGTATTTCAGCTCCACTGGGACAAGCATCTGCGATGCATAAGCAATGGGTCTGATGTGTCCATTGTATGTTTGAGCTAAAACTGCTGAGATTGCTACATCTGATGTGACAGTTTCAAAATAATGTCCTAAAACTGTGTTTGGAATAACCAATGCTGGGACCATGGTCAGTGATCCCAAAAGAAAAGACAATGATATCAGTATTAGGATACCTTGTACCATCTTACCTGTAGTGCCTGCCATTGCAGTCACAGTATGGGATGATTCAGGTGTCACTGATGGAGGGGGTTTGGCATCATGTGCAGGGAATGCTGGCACTATCAGGGGTGCCTGCGCAGTGGAGAAAAGTGGTGTGCAAGTTGCACATAGTTCTCCAGCTTTGGATTGTGGTTCAGTAACCATCAGGGGTGGAGAAAATAATGCTGAAACAGTTTTCAACTGAGGTTCAGAAATCAAACCTGTAACCCTCCCCCCAACGTGGCATGTGATGCTGAAAATATCACAGCCACGGGGCTTTCAGAATCTGGGTTGTCCCCTTCCCCATCAAATGTAAAGTGGGTGGATGGTAGCAACATTGTTTTTAATGTTGCAGCTTAAGGTATTAATGCACTGCACAGGAAAAGCAGTATGTTCAGTCTTCTCGGCTGATGGTACATTGCACAGGAAATGAAGACAACTTTTCATGTAATTAACTTCAATGTGTTCTTTATCCAAGGACACTCGAATACCATAAACATTACTAATAAAGCAAACATTGTTAACAGCATCAGCTGTTTCTTCAGCATCAGACGTTGACTTCATGACAGATTGCATATCAGCTTTATTCAAAAGTACGTCAACATCATTTTTACTGAGAATCTTCTGTCTCTCAGAAACACTGGTGTTACTGATAACATTATTAATAATGCCAAAAAAACCCATGTTTGTTTTGTTTGGTTATGGCAGAAATCACAGCTCCCTGTGACTGCAGGATCAAATCTCCATGAGATGGTGGTCGGCCATTTTGGATTACCTCATTGGCATCATGGGTTACTGTGTCATGACCATCATCACATGACCATGAGTGGCCATCTTGGGGATGGTATGGGGATGCAACCTGATCACATGTGTGTCCACCATTTTGAGACTCTAACAATTCTCCATTTTGTGAATCACAGAAAAACAAGTGGCTAGCCTTTGCTCTAGTCCACACCACAGCATACTGTGAGTGTTCAAAATCAAACTCTTCAACATCAGAAGAAGCAAGGTCTTTGGACATTAAGCTAGTATGCCCTGCCAATACCTCTGGTTGATGGCGCAAGTTCACCATATCTGACTTTTTACTCCTATATTCTAACTCAGATACAGGAGTTAACAAGCTATTAAGTGCTTTGTTTTGAGATTTCAAGACATTCTCATCTTGTAAAACATGCTTATTATTGACTGAAGCCGTGTCATAGTTTATATTGAAAACCTTCATTTCAAGTCTGCTGTAATTAAAACATACTGAATCATGCTGTACCATCAAGATCTGGTGTTGAAATATCAGCTCGTTAACTTTTTCAGTAATTACTGCAGACTTATCATCTCCAAGTTCCTTGTTTTAAAACGTAAAGAATCAGTGTTACTAGGCAGAACACCATTTGTTTGAAAAACATTTTTTCTAAGTTTTGCCTTTTGAGCGTTATCTCTTAAGGAATGCAGGTTGTGGCTGCTTCATTTATTAAAGAGAGACTCATTTTCTAGACGGACAGACTCCAGCTCAGACTGTAGTCTAATTATTCCTTCCATATCAGCAGCCTGTTTCAGACTAATCATCTGCATCAAAACAGCATTCTCCATTTTGCAAGCAACATGCTCAGATTCCGAAACAGATACCTTATTTAGAACAGCGTCAAAACGATTAAACAACGTTACAATTAATAATTCTTCAGGATCATTGGTACCATTTTTCAATTCACCATAATGGGCTTTTATGATATCCCTTAAAGGACTATCATTGGATTTTGCTACTTTAGCAAAATCAAGCCAACTACTGTTAGCAGTTTGGCTTGTTAAGGCATCCAGCCTCAACTCAGCACTGCTATATTTAAACAAGTCTTAAGATAAGAAATCCTTAGCTGTCTGTGGATCAAAAAACTTTGTTTGCAACCAAAATTCATGAAAGCACACAGCCTTTGGTGTATGTGGACACCTAGATGAGTAAATACCCATCAGGATTTGAGTGCACAAGAAAGCTGTCTAACTGTTTGTTTCGGATCCTTAATAGCTGTGTTCCCACAGAAAAAGAACAGGAAAAAAAATCTAAAATAAAACAACTCATTAAACAGAAATTGAATATCTGCCAAGATATTGTTTTGTCTGCACTGTAGAACACACAACTGACTGAAAAATTTTAAACATTAGACACTTTCAGCTTGTTTTTACTGGGGATCTCTCGCCCAGTGTTTTAATTTACAGAGGAAATGAAAATGAAACTTGGCAAAAACATTCAGACTCCATTTCGCTGTCGCCATTATGTTGTCTAAACACTCTTGGTGTGTAGGGTAAACAATAAAAATAATAATAATACAGATTCTTGTGTCTCAGAATCTGCCAAGAAACATTCGTAAACAAGCAAAGAGTACTAATAAAGTTTATTGTGCTACTTACGCCAAGCATGTGACAGAGAAAATCACAAGGGAGATAGGTTTCTCACCATTCCTGAAGAATGTACATAATCTCCAGAACTGTAGAGCTTAGGTTCTCTAAGATCTTGTTCTATCTCTCCCCGCGCTCCAGCTTTCTGCCCTTCTACAGAAGTTACAGTAGTGTCTCGAGAGTACTACAATAGGTTGCAGACAGCTAAATACTACAGATTACAGCATAGCAACAGAGATTATAACATAGTTACAGATATGAGAAACAATATGTACTGGTCCTAAGTCATTCTCCATTGGAGAATGACTTAGGAGACAGAATTACTAATGAGTATCATATGAGACAGAATATGCTGCCATTAGCATTATAGCTTAGACAAAAGAAATGCTGACAGTTCAAACTACATGCACATTTCTTACTTAAGTACAATATAAAACATAGAAACATAACTAAAGCTGTCTCTCTCTATCAGCTTGTTTAGACAAAGAGAACTGCTGTCAGGCCTATTACATGACATATCTGAGTGTAAAATACATATAATTATATGAGAATATAAGTATACAATAATCACTGATGATCCCTCTGAGTCATCTTATCAGTGATTAGATAGATTATATGTGGAATATATGTAAAAGAAACATAATCTAGATAAATGTATTATACTGAGGTATAATAAATCATGCATGACAATATTAGCATATCGTAGCAGAAAAGCACATTCCTAGCACTCATACTGTATCTATATATATATATAAGTGCAAAATAGCAGTATCGCAGTACAGTAGACCAGGAATACAGTGTGAGGTGTATGTGGGACAATAGGGGGCATAACCCAAGCGTAACAAGCTGCTTACACTAACCTAACAGCAGTTCAGGCCACACCCTTATTACCGTTTGTACTGTTCATTTACTCTTGCAAGCATCACCTAGGACTTGTATGGCTTCCCAACTGTATAGAACTAGTAGCACTGCTCTTACCCTGTTGCCATCTTAGCTACATCCTCACTGTTATGCTGCTAACCTTATATATTGCCAGTACCATGTCTGTATTCTCTTTTGTGTTATGAATACCTGCTGTTGTGTATTGTACCTGTATTCTCTTCTGTATTATGAATACCTGTTGTTGTATATTGTACCTGATGTGCAGCCTTTGGAAATGAGTCCTTGACTCAAAGGTTGTAATCTGATTCTCTCAATAAATAAATAAATACCAGTTCCCCACATCCTCAGCCATTTTTCATTAGTCCATCTAAGTCAAGTGGCTCATGGCATTAAGCTCTGTGGGAATAAGTTGATCAGATGCCTTTTAACAACTGTGGGAATAATGCATAGTCTCACACTCACATTTACATGGATCAGGGATCTGGATTAGTTGGGGGCATAGGGACCAAGGGTACAGGGTGAGGGGCTAGTGTAGAAAATGAAACAGACTCATTTTAGGTAGTTCAGGTAGCCAGAGCAGTGGTGTAAGTATTTGAGCAGCCTTCTCCTGTGGCGTCCTCTTGATCAACAAAGTCCTCTGCCTCATGGGCTATAGAGAAATAGCAAGTAGGGTGACCTGGTCTCATTATTCTCAGTTTAGATGGGTATATGTATGCAAAGTTCCCTCCTCTGTGGTGGAGTTCAGCAGTTTAGCCTTTACTGCTGAGCATTGTTATCTTCTAGCTTGCAGCTTTCGACTTTTTCTTCAAAGACCACCACTGTTCCATCCGACACTTTAATCGGGCTATGCAATTTAGTCTCTCTCAACATGTTCTTTTTCAGGAAATTTAAGATAATTAAAAAGTGGCGAGGATGGTCCCCGACCATGCTTCTGGTCCATCCTATGTGCTTGCTCCACCTCAGACGTCACTGCCTTGGGACCCATTCCCGGTTGCTCTGCCAGTCAATGCTGCAGAGTCCTCTCTAGGTCCTTCCCCTCAAGACCTTCTGGGAACTCAGTGAGGTGCAAATATGAGTGCCTGGATTAATTTTCTTGGTCATCCACTTTCTCTGTAAGGTTCACCACCTCTTTCTTTAAGGCATCTTTTTCCCTAGTGACATATGCCACCACATCTTCCAACTCCCTAATTCCTTTTTTTTGGCCTTGTCCAGCTGAGCAGGGAGTGCTTGAGGTCAGTTGTAGTCAGTGACTGCCCTCACAGCTGTTGATGGATACAAACTTTTAGACCACTACCTCTCAACACCCAGCCAACTGGTAGCCATGAGGAGTAGGACCAAGACAACAGTGGAGATCTTATGGAAGGGATCTGGGGGCATTTAATGAAGAATGTTGTAAATTCTGGAAATTTATAGGGAACTCCCCAGGAAGGTATGGGGACCCTGAGAGACTCCCCCTAAAGGGAAGTCCATGGCAGCCTTGTGATGTAGGAGAGGTCCCACAAAAGAGGGGGTGTCACCTTTGGGGTATTTTCAGTCCTGTTCCCATGTGATGCTGCTAGCCGAAATGCTGATGATGAGAAGCCTGGTGGTACAGACATAATTGTAGACTAAGGTAGGAGATATAAAGTCCAGGGGAGACCACATCTGCACCCTGAGGTGTAGGGATGGTGCTGACCCAGGGTTCAGCTAAACCTCGAAATCAGTGTGTTTATCACAAAAGGGAAAGGATGTGGGTGAGCAGTCTGGGCATGTAACCAAAAGAATTCTGTTTGTTAAAGCCCCCTAATTTGTCCTGTAGGTTCAGAAACAATTCTCCCACCATGCAAAACTCCAGTTATTGACTTTTTTAATTTTAAAAAGTATTAGAAACGGATTGTAGTAATACAAATCCATAAGTGCAAAAAGCCATTCAAAATGGATATTGCATCATCCCCAGTAATTTCCACAAATACAAAAAGGCATGGTTACCCACACCATACTGCAGTGTTTAGCACAGCACTTTGAATGACTTTTTGTGGTAGAACTTTTTAAGGTTGGAGATATGCCTACATTGTGTGATAGGAGATCCCAGGCTGGGATCGGTAGAGTAGCTGCTGCCTCTGGCAGAGGGTCAGGGACTACTGCCAGCAGAAAGGTTGGAGTACGTGCTGCTGTGCTGTTACCTGGCACACTTTCTGGAGAGTAGGAGAAGCTGTGATGTGAGGCACTTAGCAGCAGGAGGTGGCCTCTGGGCTCCAGTGGAGAGACTGGCCTGGGACAGAGCAGCTTCTCTCATGACTAGGGGACCCATGGACACCCACCAGTAAACAGAATTTAAATTGTAAAAAGAACAAGTTCCAGGGGTCTGCTCTTAATATGAGGTTGTAGGTTCAGTGCTAATCTCTATATGAATTTATCACGAACACCAAGTATCATCCGCCAATGGCATTCATGGCTGCTCTGACTAGAAACACAATGGTAAGCATTTAAGTACAGTCTTACCTTAGTTTAAAACTGGTTATCCTCTAGTTCTGTAAGTTTCCATCCTGTTATTCGAGCCTCTGAGGAAGGAGTGGCAATGCTAACATTTTAGTGCCCTTGTGTCACTTCTGTGCATGATTCATGTGAATGTCCTCCCAGCCCCTGTCTGAAGTCAGTGCAGCCCAGAACACCATTGTCAGAAGACACTTTGTGTTTCTGAAGTCCAAGTGTGTTGTCCTTACAGCAGTGAATGCCTTCTGCATCACTACCAGACCATGCACCACAGTGCCACATGTGTAAAATGTAAAGTAACCACAAAAGCTAATAGCACTGTGGAAAACTTGTAAAGTTAAATGGAGTAGAAAAGGCCCTGACCTCAGGTATAATCTCACCCACTGGTTTGCAAAAAAGAAGGTATATGCAGGGTTGTGTGGCTCCTGTTGTAAGAGGAGGGTAAAACCTTTATCAAGGGACCCCAAGATTCTGACTTATATCTGGGGTCAGAATTGAACCTGTCTGTACAGTGCTAACAAGGAAAATGACCAGGGACTGTGTTACAGTTCATATCTAAATACATGTCAGTAAGGTGTGATTACTGCTTAAACCACCATGCAGTGTGATTTTTTTCTGTCAGAGCAGAGGTTTGAGTTGAACTCTCCCCATGGTTGGGGACTCAGCAGTTTACAGCTGCAGGATTATATTGTAGGGGAATCCTCTGGTGAGCAGACTATCCTACCCAAGACACAAAGGGTTTTCCCAGGCATTTCCCACCCCATCTGGCACCATGAGAGTCATTATGCGTGCTGGCAGCCAAAGAGAGAAAGTAAAATCGGGAGGGGGGGGGCCATCAGTAACAAGCCACAACAGGATATGCATTAT
This sequence comes from Neoceratodus forsteri, assembly GCA_016271365.2. Taxonomy (NCBI): domain Eukaryota; kingdom Metazoa; phylum Chordata; order Ceratodontiformes; family Ceratodontidae; genus Neoceratodus; species Neoceratodus forsteri. Next base: position 1,300,312,537 of record CM057455.1, read on the forward strand.
ATAGAGAATGAAGTATGGGTTGGGGTGTGTAACGAGAAGTTTACACACACCCCAGGGGTTAGATGCTGCATGGGTTTATTAAAAGCATCTAACCCTGAGTGTGTGTGTAAACTTCGAGTTTACACACACTGACCCATTTTTTATTTTATATAATTGCTGGGTTTCCCTTTTTTGCCACAGCAATTATATGAAATAAAAAGCTGTTGCTCTGCAACTGTGGTTCGGTTTCAGTGCGCGGTCCGTGGTTGCCGTCAGGACTGACACATCTTTTTTACTTTTTTCTTTGGTGTGGCAGGCATATATTTGTTTCATTATTATTTTAGTACATTTACATTTTAAAAAACACTTATCCCGAGTACGAGTAGCAGTTCGCGGTTCGGCAAAAAGGGAAGTGGACAGCGTCAGGATGCCAGGAACTTAGGTGGACGCATGCACAGAGTGAGGGAAACCGTGCATGTATTTGCCATTATAAATGCTCCTTTATAATGGCAAATTATGCCACGGTTTCCTAATGGAAAAAAAGGGAAGCCAGTCATTATAGGATTATAATAACTGGGTATTGTTTTTTTTCCCCAAAGGGAAACTCGTTGCATAATTTGCCATTATAAAGGAGTGTTTATAATGGCAAACATGCACTGAGGTTCCCTCATCCTGCGCATGTGCCAGCACTTCCCTTTCACACTGCCAGATTCCCTGACTTACCACCAGAGCTTACATGGCCACTCAGACTCTGAGGTAAGTCAATTAAAAAAAAACACAAACGCAGAAGAAAAAAAATAAGGTACAGTACTTAATAAAAAAAAGAAAGAAAAAAGGTTGTGTTCAACAGCCACGTCCAACAATGGAACCCATTGAAACCAGGTCGGACCACTCAGAGAGGTCTTATTTGATATAATTGCTATGGTGAAAAAACAATAACCAGCAATTATGTAAAATAAAGCATGGGGTGATGTGCAAAACTCAAATTTTACCCACACACTCAGTGCTGGATGCTTAGATAAACCCCTCAGGCTTTGCTGTCGAGGTTTATGTAGCATCCAACACCTCAGGTATGTGTAAAATTCTTGTTACACACTCCACCCCATATATTATTCTATATTAAATGCATGCCCTAGGGGTGTAGTAAGGTACGAGGCCAAAGGCTGAGTGTCCTTGCACCAATGGGAAGTGCATTACAGTCCTATGATGCATTCCCTGGAGGGGCTCATTACACTTAAAAAATGGCTCTAAAAAGGTTTGGGGTAATGAAAATGAGATTTGGCACCTAACCAAGTGTTTATAGAGATTTAATGCAAGGTCAGGTGGCGTCTCTCAGCCAATGAAATTTCTAGATTTTTCTTGCCCTTTCATAAATGTATTTAATTGTCCATTCAACTGGTTTGTACAACATGACTCTAATGGTTATTACTGAATAGTATCTTCTTTTTTTTTGGTTTTCAATCTTCTTTTTGCAAAGCATTTTGTGATACATGATCCAAAAACCACTACATAAAATTAAATTGACAATGTAAGCACATCAGAATGTGAGCAGCTAGTCAGGAGACTGTATTCACATAGCACCTTTCTTATAATCTGCATAAATAATATCCACTGGAAGCAATAACTGGTGCCTCTGAACATTTTCTCTTTGCAGAAGAACTTATTGCTCCACTAGACTAAATTCATATTTTGATGTATATTTTTTTTCATCTCATATTACTTAAATTATATATGGAGAAAAATGTCACTTGGGATATGTTTTAAAATATATTTTCACTGTCTTTTTAGTTTTAACCTATTCTGTTTCATCATATATTCTTAAAACGCCTAAAGCAATGATTTCTTATGCACAAAACCTACCATCACCATTATTTAAAAATATGTTTTCTCCAGTCCATTTTATGCTAAGATTAAAAGAGAAACATATCACAATTTGCATTTCAGTTTGTTAAACCTTGACTTCTAATAGGACTGATTTAAAGCTTTTGATCAGTGCTTTTCATACCTTGCTTTCACAATTATTCATGGACATTACAATTCCATTATCCAACAATTTTGCTTTACTTTTCTGTCTGTTGGGCTGTCTGTCCGTTCAACTGAAGCATTTCCCCTTGGCTATATGGTTACCAGATTTCTTTGCACATTTGACTTTTGTATAACTGTCTTTGTATGAGAAGTGAAATTGTCTTTTCTGCCTTAACAGGAAAAAGTAAAGAGGATTTGTGTCCTTTAGCAGTTATGCATTAGAATTTCAAATAAAATTTGACAAATGTTTTTCTAATTTTAAAAATGTGGTCTGTATTCAAGCAAGTCTGACTGATGGGATCTCACTTTTAACAAAAAATGTACAATAAACAAGTCTTGGATGATGCAGACTTGATTGTTAACAACTGTACTAGATTGGTTTAGCCCTGAAAACAGTTCTCTAATATGGTAAAGCAAGGAACAGCATCACATATGATCGACACCCCCTCCACCACCACCATATCTTGTCAATTTAAACAGAATTACAGACATTATTTTGTGGCCCAAAATGGATGACCAAAACCATTTTGTGACCACATCAGGCACTGAATCTGTTTTTGTGGTCAGAGCTGGATATAAAATTATGCTACACTGTTGCAAAAACCACAGATTGGTCAACCTCACAAATACATAGAGACTCCCTTCTTGGGAGCCAATTTATAGAATCAAAAACTAGAATTACACAGTATGTAAACAGACTGGACGTTGTGGACTTTAAAGTCATCACTCCTTTACTGTATGCAAAGTATTTTAAAATCTAAATGTAATTTTAATGAAGTTCCAGGATGACACGGATTCCCATAAGGGAAGGATAACACAAAAGATGCAGAGAAACTTAAGTAAACTAGAGAAGATAAGAAATGAGGAGCCCCTAATTCACCAAACACTGGCCACTTAAATGCACATTCCAATATTTTGTCGTCCCTTGTTACTTCTTTCGGGTTTCTTCTGTCCTCAGAACACAAGCTCCAAAAAAATGAGGAGGTTGTTCATGAAACTGGGGATGTTCCTGGAGGGAAAGGTATCTGGAGTGATCTTTTTCAAGATCCTCATGGTCCATGGGGTTAGTAGGAGTGACAGTGGACCATAGCAGGCTAACACTTGGTACAGGTCTGGTGCAAGAAGAAGGGTTTTGTTGTTCTGTCCAATGAGAGAGATGCCTTTACTCCCAGAATGGGTTGTACCTGCACCCAGTGGAAGGGGGTGTACTAGCCAGTGACTGAATAGTGCAGCTAGGGGGCATTAAAATTAGAGGATGGGGGCTGGTGCAGGGAAACAGTTCAGCACTGGGAAAAGAGACTACTTGAGGGTCAAGGAAGCATGAAGGAGCAACTATCCTCACTTGGCTGTGCCTTGTGACTAACAACACACATGCATTTATGTCACCGTAATGCACACCTTGTCATATCTTATTGCTTACTTACATGAAGGTCAATATGAGTAGCGTACACAGCAAAATGGGTGAACTCAAGGGCCTAATGCACTATAGAGGCCAGGACGTAGAGTTACTTATGGAGACTTGATGGTGCAAAGAAAATTACTGGGATACCAGGATAAAGGGATACTGACTAACAGAGGGATAAGCCTGATGGGAAGGGGCTGCAGTTGCATTCTTGGTAAGAAAGGAGTGTGACTACACCCACTTCCCATCAGGGGGCTGCAGTCCTACTCCTTTCATTACCAAGAGTGTGACCATACCCCCTTCCCATCAGGGGGTACGGTCGCACTCTTGGTAATAAAAGAAGACACAGTGGAGGCTAAAAATGATATCAGGGAGGCAGAGTGTCACAGAATCCATCTTAGTTGAGCTAGGGGAAAAAAGGGTGAAAGAGTCACCCTGGGAGAGTGCTGCAGGCATCCAAAAGCTCAGTGGAGCAAGATGCCAAGCTGGTCAGATAAATTATGAAAGCAGCCAGATCCTATGCAGTGGTGATTGTTCGGGATTTAAATCTCGAGAATGGGCTGGTGTATTGAGAGGACTAACAGCAGGGCTGAAACTAATTTCCAGAACACCTTTAAGGACTGCTTCCTAGAGCAGCACACCTAAACAGGGTAGTTGGTCTGAGGTCACCCTTAACCTTACTCTCTACATTGAGTATGGAGGATGGGGCCATCTCCAGTGTAAAACTCAAGGAACTAGAGGGAGGCTGCGACCACTATCAGCTAACTATCTCCCTGGTGACAAGGAAAACCAGTATAACCTGCCTCTTTCTTCATCCAACTTGAGGCAGGTTACTAGAGAGCACTTGAAAGGTTAAGCCTGTCCCTGAGATTAGTCCTCTAGTGGGCCCCAACTTGGAGACAGGTGTCTGGAATTTATGCTGGAGCTTTCTGACTCAGCCAGAAACTGGAAACTCAGGCATCAATAGTCATGGCCCTGCTCTTCCTCCTGTTCATGTAAGAGGAGAAGGCAAGCTGTCAGTCCAGGAGAGAGTCTCAGAAAAGGAGGAGAGTGACCACCGGCAGTGGAGTCCAGCTGGGCTGAGGAGACCTGCAGGCCCAGGGATGGTGGCAGGGTCACTGGGTTGAGAGTGGCACTGGTCCCCTCTAGGGAGCTCTCCAGAGGCTGAGGATCCAGTCTTGGTCCTGGAGCAGAAGCCCAAGTAGGACATCACATAATAGGAGGAAGACCTGAAAGAAGTACTGTCTGTAAGAAATAACATCTCAAGAAACCCAGTGGCACAAAGGGAGCCGAGGAGGGCCACCCCTCAAGAGAGGTCACCAGGATTTCTGAGGATCCACTCTCATCTGTACATGAGGGAGAGAGCAGATATGTAAGCTCACCTTCTTTGAGTTGCTATAGGAGTTACAGACCTAAGCAGTAATCGGAATTATGTAAACCCCTGGGGAGTTACCCTGAATGAAGGTGGTCAAGTGGAGGGAGCCTGACAAGAGCTGGGGTCAATAAGTCCCCCGGGATGGTGCTGGGCATGGAAGTCCATTTCTTTGGGCCACTGGGGCAATCACGGAAGTGTTCAAAGGAGACACATTCAAGGCTGAACCAACTGTCTATGTACTAAATTTACGAGTAGATGCTAACATACTGTAAATGAAATTATGTCCTTTGCTGGCACACTAAGACAGGCACAGGCATATTTGTCCCCAGGGACAGTGCTCTCCCTGCCAGGGAGCATGCCATGCCGAAATTGTCTTGGGAGCACCAGGATTCCAGGGACCCCAAAATGAATGATAGGGTTTGTAGTGCCAGTAACAAATGTAGTCATGACAGTAAGGTCCCTTTAAAGTCAAAGGGAGATAATCATAGCAAATGAAATTGAACAGTGTAGTATAGTGGGCATCAGATACACCAATGCATAACTGGAGTCTAGGAGAAGCTCGGCTAGAAGGATGTGGGGGAATAGGTACATGTATGGGAAGCATGAGAGTGGTAAACTGCAATAGCTGTGGGGCAGCAGTCATTCTGGGGGTGATATGGAGTAATGGGGGATGTCCTGTGTGTAAGAGCCTGGAGCAGCTATGGGCTGAAATAAGGCTGCTCAGATGGGAGCTGGGGAGGATGGTGAGGGACATCAGCGAAGCAGACCAGTGGAGGGAAAGGCAAAGGGGTGATGCCCAGGGGACTGAGGGCATCTAGCAGGATATGGGAGTGGGGAGGAACACCCAGTATATAGGAGTATTTCTTCCTCAGAGGACTAGGGATCCCAAGGTGGAGGGAAAGGCAAGTGGTAAGGGGAAGTGGTGGGAATGTGAAAGTAGCATCAGGGATAGGAAATTCTAAAGGGTGCCTTTACTGAATAGATTTGCACCACTGTCTGGAAGGAGGGAAGGGGCAGCAGGAGGTGAGGTAGGAGGTCAGGTTGAGCCAGGGCTGAGAGTAGGAGTACAGGGGAGGGGAGAGGGAACTAATCAGGGTGGGCAGAGAAGAGGCAGCAGGCAAAATGGAGTAGAGGATGGGGGTGAGAGAGAGAAAAGGAAAGGAAGAGGAGAGGGAAAACTGAAAGCAGATACAGATAGTCAAAAGGGGAGGGGCAGAGTAGGAGATGGAAAAACAATTAATGGGATAAATTGTGGATGTGAAGATAAGTTCACCAGGGTGCAGAGGGAGCAGTTAGGTGGGGAAGTAGCTAGTACCAAAGGTAAAAAAGAAAGGACAGGGAGCATGGGTGCAGGGGATGGAAGAGTGGCGATCACAGGGGACTCCATAATTAGGGGTATTCACTGGGGAAGGAAAGGAGACCCAAATGCAAGCAGGAGGGTGGATTGTATGCCAGGGATGATGGCGGGGAAGGTGGGCCCAAGAATAAGGGAAATAGTAAGGGAGGTTGGAGGAAAACCTAATTTAGTTATACTTTTGGGAACTAACGACCTAGCTGGGGAGGAGGTTGAGGTAGTGCAAAGTAGGTTTAGGGAATTAGGGAAGATCTGCAGGGAGGAAGGAAGTTCGCTGGCTTTCTCAGAGGTGATACCAGTACCAAAGGCCAGCACAGCCAGGAAAAGAAGATTAGAGGATTTCAAAGACTGACTGAGGAAACGGTGCAGGGAGGAGATGTTCATCTCTATTGGGGACTGGGGGGGAGACCTGGTCACACAAAGCACTCTTCACCAGACAGGCTACACCTCAGTAGGGAGGGTTTGAGGGTACTCAGGGACAAACTGGGGGAATACATTATCCTTTCATAGCCATTTATGACTGGACATGCTGGTTTCAACAAGTGTAAATAAACATGGTTTTTCAAGAGTGTTGCTCATTAATTGGTGTATTCACATAGTGGAACCAGCAGCAGTGAACATAATGAATTGTTTTATGGACAGCATCCATTCTGGGCTTTTCATAGCTCTGTCCTGTGTACTGTCCCCCAACCCACCACACACACACCATATATCAACTACAGACACACCCACTGATGTGATGGCATGCCTGATGTTTCAAGGTTGAATGAACAGGCTACTGTCACTGTGTGGCTCAAAATTATTTTTCCTTCCTGAGAGCAAGTACCAGCATGGAAGGAATGGTAACATATCTACCATTATCTTCTATTTTTCACTGCCATTTCTGATGTTTGTGTCTCCTGCGCCTCCCCCCGCCCTGACTTACATGCTATGCCCAGTCAGAGCCATTGATGTCAGGAGAGGCAAGTCATGATAATTGTGAATCAACAGAGTATTTTCACTGTGGTGCTCATTATAATAAGGAAGAGCAAGCTACATCTAGAAAGTGATTAGTGGGTCTATGGCCATCATTCCTTTACTAGTTAGCACTGCATTGTCCGCTGCTGTCTGCATCCACCACCCAGTCATCCACACCCCACAGAGACCAGATTGTTTCAGGTTATGCAGGACATGACAAGTTAGAAGAATTGGGGTACTGTCACTGTGGGCACATCATTTATGTCGTCAGTGACATCAAGCACCAGCATGGAACAAACTTTTTTTCTCCACCATTCTTTTGTAGTTCATACTGTCCTGTCTCTTGTTGTTTGACCTACTTAACCCACCCCACCCAGCTACAGCCATACACCCCCTACACATGCAGACATTCATTTTCAGACATGCATGATGTTATAAGACTGAATAAATTGTGTGCGTCTACTTGTGCTCCCAGCACTGTATGGTCCACAGCCCAGTCACTGTGATTATCTTGCTGTTTGCTATCTTGACCTGGGCAATGTACAAGGAGCAGTGTCTGTCATTTTCATTATCATAACACAGGAGAAAGTTGCTCAATAATTAAAAAGATGGAGCTGTACACAAATGAAAAGTACTCACAACACTGTAGACTCTGAGCTGCTGCACCGTCCTGTCCCTTAAAACAGTTGTGGGGAGAAGCACGTTTGGAGCTGTACGCTGGTGCTGAAGTAAACTGCTGAATTTTATCCTACTGTATCTGAGTGGATTTATCCTTTGAGGGACAGGACGGTGCAGCCACTCTGTCTACAGTGCCGTGAGTAATGCTACAGCATGTTAACTGTCCGCATCAGTTGCACACACACTGTGCAATATGTGACGGTGTACTCTTTTGTTTCTGACCGCAGTACAATAGCTCTAGCTGAGTCAAGTGCGCCACCACCTCCAGTGTCCTACCCCAAAGTCTGATTGTCACAAGATAATACTTTTGTGTTCTTGGCACCTTACCTGTATCTTGAACTGCTGAACAGTGTCTCTCCTCACATATCCCATTACTGTAAAGAATGATGGATTTTATCACCTCGTTATTAATACTGAGAGTGATATTATGTTTGTTTGCTATTATGACTTCATAACTGCATATGAATCTTACTTGCATCCAAATTCATAACAGCATAAATGCAGTTGCACATCACATTATGGTGTTGTGAGTCTCTATATTCATATACGTGGTGGTTGTTAGAAAAAGCATGTGTTTTCTGACAATCATTGAAATGTGTCTGTGTTTCAAAAACCACTGTCATCTCCTGTCATCATGCTTCATGTCCTCATCCAACACCGCTCCAACCACAAACAATTCATGCAGATAAAACAAAGACTGTTTTGACTTATGTAGGTTGATGATCTTCTTGGTTTTCCTGTTCTGATTTCATAAGAATGGGTGGCATTGTGTAAATTAATTTATGCAATTTGACATGACATGGCGTCATTTCCAGTCCAGTTGTCTTTTGCCAAATTTTTCTGTGAATCCACTAAATGGCAGTATGTACCCATCTGGATGCCTGCACCAGCCATATTTTTGAAGCCCCCATCCAAGTTTTCCGCCTAACCACCATCACTGCTTTCAGGCCTCAATCTGGTGTCAGCAGTAATGCATTGTCTATTGTGTCCCTTCAGGGGACAACAAGGTGAAGAACAGCAGCTGAGTGATCACTTGTGTCTACACTACACTCCCCCAACATGTCTGCACTACCATTAGCCACATCCGCTTCATTGCCTTATTCACCACTGTCTACCTATGTGTGATGTCCCTTGACTCATCCCTGAGTGCCAATATGCTGTTACTGTGCCACCGATGTTTTCACCTTTCATTCACACTTCTTTCTTCATTTTCAGTTCACTGGGTGACTGTTTTCCATGGTGTGGTATCTTCTCATGGTCTCCTTCGTTACTGGACTTAAAGAACACACCTCACAAAACCCCACTCCTGCCACATTAACTGTACCACACTCAGTGACTGAAAATGTTATGCACTGTCACACTCAGTGGTACAGGCATCAATAACAGTGTATATAATGCCTTGCTGTCTAATGGTAATGCTACGTGTGTATTGAATGGTATGTTTTCAGTAGGATTTATGCTTGCTTATACATTACTTTTACATTTTCCATTCTCGGTTTCAGGTGCAGCTTTGGAAAATACCAGATCATGCCCTCCGCCATCGAGAACGGGTGCTGTTGGTATTATTCAGCTGTTTCCGAAAAATTTGAAACATCTGACGAGATACGCTGTGTCACCAACATGCAAGGTTTCAAGAGCTGCTGCCTTGATGAGGATGTTCTACAGTCATGCCTGTATGAGTACATTGAGGTTGACGGACCCGTTGGGGATAATGAATCCACCAATGAATTAGTGTCAAACTGTATTGAAATTTATGTGAAAAATAATGTTACCACAGTTTTTTTCTTTATTTCTTTGTTTGTGACTGATAACGGTCCTATACTGTTTTGTGTAACTTTGTTTAGCAGGGAAATGCAGTCATAGCTACATACTGATGTAATGCAGTTCAAAGGTCATTAAATGAGATGGTACTCTTCTGTCATTCATCTGCATGCCATGAAATCTGTATACTGCATATCTTTGTGTTCTCGGTAAACTCAATAACCACAATCTACACTATGGCCTAGATATTCAAAGGAGTTGTGCGATGGTGCAACCCCAGAAATGCACCCTAGGCTATATTCAAAAGGGGGAATTGAGCTGTGCAATTCCCGATGCGCTGCAAAGATAATGGTAGTCTAGTGATACAGTACTAGTCTGTCACAACATTGTGAATGAAATCTTTTATTCACAATGTGTGTATATAACTAGTACAGTACCACAACAACATTGGTCATTAGTGTGGCCAATGAGCTTGCTGCACGTCCTGTAATCTGTTGTTCAGCGGGCAGCCATGGAGGTTGTAGGTCTGCTGGCCGCCAATGACCTGGGATAGTGAGTGGGGTAGGATGGGGTCCTTGGTGGGTGGAGGGGTGGGAGGACGACTAGACTACCATGGATGTGTGCATGCAGTTTATGGTGATCTGGGTTACGGGCAGGGAGGGGGGTACCACTGGACTACCAGGGAAATAAATATATATGCATTATGGGGATCGAGGTACAAGATCAGGAGGGGCTACAACTGGACTACCTGGGAGATAAATATTTATGCATTACGGGATTGAGGTACGGGATGGGGAGGGGGGTACCACTGGACTACCAGGGATGTTAACACATGAATTTTATGGGGCTCGAGGTATGGGATGGGGAGGGGGTACCACTGGACTACCAGGGATGTTAACACATGAATTTTATAGGGATTGAGGTATGGGATGGGGAGGGGGGTACCACTGAACTACCAGGGAGATAAATATTTATGCATTATGGGGATCAAGGTACGGAATGGGGTGGGGGTACCACTAGACTACCAGGGATGTTAAAACATGGATTTTAGGGAGATGGGGGTACGGAGCAGGGAAGGGAGCACCACTGGTCTTCCACTGACAGCACCGCGTGCTGTACAGGGTGCCAGGTGCACTTCGCTGTCCGGCCCTGAACAACTCATGCAAGTGGGGCCATAATGACATGCAAATGAGCTAATCTGCAACTTGCATGCATTATGGCCCCATTTGTATATTTCAGTCTGAATATCTGGATTTTGTGCACGGTGTAACTCAGATGCTCCAGCGCATTTCCCATTTCAGGTATTCAGACATGTCTGGGGTATGTGCCGTTGCATCATATTTGTGCCACCAGCATATTTTTTGATATATTCAGAAGTGATGCACCATTGATCATCTCTTTTGAATCTATCCCTTTGTTGCTGCGGTGCAACTCAGTTGCATGGAGCAACCACTTGCGCCTTTGCCAGGTGCACTTTTAAATATCTAGCCATCTGTGCATAACAAAGTGTACTATAGCAAAGCAAAAAATGTGCAACTTTATACATATAAGTGTGTTACAGTAGTTTGTGCTTCAGATTCCTACCTAATGACCAATTAGTGCTCCTTAGCTACCCGAGAATTTGAATCTCTTAGTGGCACCAGACACTCCTTGTGCCTAGTTCAACGCACACTACTGTCAAATTTAATTTCAACATGGATCAGTAATGGTTATGAAGCAGTTTAACATGTTGCTCACTGTCTACTTCACCTTAACCCTTCAAGAAAGGCAGTATCATTGGCATGTCTGCCTTTTTTTACTACCTGGTGACTGTTTATGCATGAGACAGAGCCCTGAGATCCCCTAAGGCTACATTGTGTCATCTCTGCACTTGATGTTGGGACGCTGTCATCCTGTCCTTGCCTTCTCAAAATTATGTCATCATGCAAGACTACCAGAATCCACAATACTTATGCAATAAGGCACGACAGGGTGTGTGTTATTGTGTAATAACGTCACTCCTGGGGTGGATCGAAGCATGAGTTAAAGCCGAGTGCTTCCACCACCCCAGGAGTGACACTATTACACAATGACACACATCCCTGGAGTGCCTTATTGCTATTATACAATGGCTCATTTTTTTGTGATACAGGAAAAAAGGAAAATATATATTTTTGGGGCTTTTTTGATCATTTTTCGTGTGTGGAAGTACATGTTTAAAAAAAATCCACAATTTCTGCTTTGCCCACTAGATGGTGCTGTGAGCATATGCTGCCTTCTGTTTCCCTGCCTACAGGTTTCTTTCTGTCATCACACACACCTCTGTGTTGTCACAGTGGCAAATCGTGGCTCCAGCTTGTCACCTTGCCACTTTAACTTTTTTTAAATCTGTTAGAAATGAAGCCTTTTTAAAGTGGGATCATTTATTTTGTTGACTAGAAAGCCTGGACACCGAGCCGATAGGCGTTGCAGTGGGCCTCCGGCACATCTGGAATGCATCTACTCGGGGCTCTGCTGTGTGTGAGAAAAGCTGATTGCAGGTACGGCTTTGTATTTATTTTATTTTTGTTTTTTTTATTTCTCATGATGTATAAGAAGCATGGATTAATGCCCTCAGAGTCAGGCAGTGTGGGCTGTGTACACGCACTACAATGGCCGTAATTATGAGTGAGCTGTGACGCTTCAAGGCACTGTCGCTTTCCCGGTGGCTTGTGTGGGGAGGGAGGGGGGATTTCTGTCACTGTTCTGCTGTCACTTGTGTGCCTGGACTTCATACAGTGATGTTATTGTTCAATAACATCACTGTCCAAGGCACACAATGACCAATCAGGGAACCAGAAATTTTCTTGCCATTGTATAATTCTGTGTATTACCTTGCTACATGACGTTATCACCCTTATTTTGTCCTTATTGCCCAAAATACACTGTTCTATATAAGAGCTTTCATTTCTGTATGAGGTGGCCTTAACTAAGCCGATCATAGTAAATGGTATTGCAGTCCATGTTCACAACACAATGTTTAACACTCTGTTTCGAGGTGGCTGTCCAGTGCCTAAACACTCTGTGGCCTCATCATTGCTGCTTTCTGTCTCTCAGCACTGCGTATGTCATATGTGTTACGGTCACTTATTACCATGCTTTTCTACTGGTGGCTGCTGTGCACCTCAGAATTCTGATTTTTGGAATGTTCACTATGTAATTGTTTGACTGTTGATGAAGCAATAAATGTGAGTCTTACATGTATATTTCCTTTTTCAACATAGGCTGCTACGATACAAGGCGTACCACCAATTCATCTCTTGGGTATGGCAGAGGCTGGGGAGACACAATCGAAAAGTTTTGCCTTCCTGTGCTGTTTGTGCCATCAGGGAAAAATTCCCTTTGGAAACATAAAAAGGATTCCAGGAAGCTCACCTGCATGTATTTATCCGTGGCCATATTTTTTGCATACTTCTATCTTTCCCATTGTTGTCATACCCCTCGCCGCCACAATACAGTGTCTGCCAGTGTTGTCCTTTGCACACCAAAAGGCAGTAAATATGTTGCTTACTGTTATTTGTGCAGCCTTGTATCACATTTCCAGAAGGTAAACATATTGTAACAATGTTCATGTTGCACATAGTGAGGGTAGTTACTGTAATTCTGTGATAGGGCACCTATGTGCTGTTGCTGTGTGCACCATGGACTGCTGTCGATCTGTGTTGTCTGACTGCCCGAGATTGTGCCAAGAGCTGATACCATTTTTTTTAAACTAATAATGAAAAAACAGCCGGCCCGGTGGCGCTGAGGGTTGAGGTGCTAGACGCCACACCTCGCGCCACGCCGGTGACCTGGGTTCGGGAATGAGCCCAGGTCGTCGGGGGTCAGCAGGGATGGGGAAGGACTTAGCATCCCTAGGACTGCTCTCCTTCCCCTGGGACGGGGGATTCCACTTGCTGATGCACTAGTGACTGCTAGCGGAGGCTGGTGGTACTACAATGCAGAGCCACAGAAAGCAGGGTTGGAAGCTGTGGCGGACGTCTTTTGGGGGTGCACAGGAGCATGCACCAGCCGAGCTGGATGACATTGCATGTCCGAGCTTTGGGGAGAAAACAAGGAAAATACCCTGCTCTCGGGGATAGGCGACGGCACTGCCTCCCACCAGCCACACTCTAGCAAGTTGGATTTCCTCCTGTCCTGGGCTGAGCCCAGCCTGGCCACAAAAATTGTAGATAGAGCGCCTGGGCGGATAGGGTGGCCCTACCTTGGAGGAGCTCAGAGCCGGGGGGTTGGTCGGGTTGGTGCCAGGACATTAGGAGGAGTTTCAGGCTAAGGAGGTAGAGCTGGGGGTAAGACAGATGCCTGAGAGAGTTCCCCGAAGTAGCAGTGAATAAAAAGAATCTACAAAAAAAAAAATATTAAAAAAACAATCAGAACTCAGTGAAAACAGACTAACTGAGGACTTGTACACTGAATGAGGCCTATACTAAAAGTGCATTGTCACTTAGTCCGAATACTGGATTCCTGATACTTTATCACTGTTGCCATTACTGATGCCCACTGATCAAGCCAACATGCACCACAAGGGCACATATTGCATGTTTTCCAAAATCAGCCCAGCATTTCTTCTGCCAGTGAGCCAAATGTAATGCGCCTACTCAGTAACGATATGAAAAGGAAAGGAATCTGACTATTGTTAACAACTACATTCCTCATTACATCAAATTGTGTAGTTACTCCTGATGGTACAATTACACACATGTTTTACAGAACACAGGGCTGTCCCTGCTGCTGCATGCAATGACTTGTGCAGTGTGAAACATTATTTCTGTAGTATTGGGCATGCTACTTTGAACACTGTGAGTGTTGTGGTCCATAAGTTTCTATGGTGCTTTCCTTACAATGACCTTTGTCACATATACCGTGCAAGTTACCACTACAGAGGAATTACAAATTGTTTTTGTTCACTCTGTTTATCTCCCAGTATCCAGAATGCTATCGAGCTACCCTCTCTTACCTCTCACCCTCTACTGCCCTGTCTGAAGCTCTCCTCTCCAGGAAATCGGGGACAGACACTACCTCTTCCTACTTGAGCCGTTGACCCGTGAACGCAACCATCGCTGGACCTAGGCAGGTCGAAGGGATCAGGAGAGCAAGAGGATTGAGCCGGACTGTTTGGTGTGTAATTGTGGGGGTCCTGGAGTGCGCCATCTGTTATCCAGAAAGTGTAGTGGTTTCTTGCTTTTTCTCCCTTGTAGTGCAGCATACCATGATGCCTGCGCACAGCTACCCTGCTGGCACCTGCCACACTCTGTCCCCTCACATCTGCTGATGTACCTGTAATACGCTGATCACCATCAGTGGTGGTCAGGACTACAAGCAAACCTGGATCCCTCCGCAGGTGTACGAGAGCTGTTCTCCAGATGCTCTATCCTCTCCCCTGCTGACCCCCAGCTGCCCAAGTCTGTCACCAATCCCAGGTCACCGGTGTAGTGTGATGTGTGACGTCCAGCACCTCAACCCTCTGCACCACCGGGCTGGAGGAATTGCAGAGCTGTTTTGAAATTGTATATGTAGTTATATTGAAATGTATAACCCCTGTTTCTTGATATTTTGTTTTCCACAAGCTGTGAACCTCCGTGCTAATGATCACTGTTGACATTGTGAGATTGTATCCAGGGCAAAATAAACAGTACAAATGGCACCACATTTACTGTTGCTGATTAGAGCTGCATTTACATAACAATGTAAAAATTGCATACTTGACCACTGCATTTTGAGATGTGTAATAGAGCTTTCCAAGTTTCATTTCTGTGTGTCATTGATAACTGGCTGTTAATGTTGCTATTTATGACGTATGTTTGCGTAACACAGTACAGTGGAAAAACTCAATCATGTACTGAAAATCATTGCCATGAACACAGTGCAGCACTATGTATGCAATGCCATGCACTTCTGTAGTGATTTCTTCAAATGTGACCACCGTTGCAGTGTTTTAAATAACTGAAGAACTGATTAGCACTTTCACGAGTAAAACTGATCACTTTGTATATGCATAGCTCATGTCTCAATTTGTTTAGCAACGTAAACTGCTCTTAAATGCATTTACCTGCTTTTTCAAAATTTATTACAAGGAAAGTGCTAATCAGTTTTTGCCATTATTTAAAACCCTGCGTGAGGTAATCTACCCTGCTGATACGAACATGCAGAAAGTATCACAATGAACATTTGGTGTAGGTTAATACTGACCACTTTCACAGTACATTTTTGTGTGTGTGATGGTCACCACCATGTTAACCAGAAATGAGTCATTGCGTTGACATGAAGATAAAGCATCATTGTCTTTCTAAGTATCACTGGTGACACACAAATAGAGACAAAATGCTTCCGAAGATAATTTCTTTACATTACATATGCGTACTTAACACGTCTATTCAAATGTAGTATTTTATTGTAACACTACCAAGCATCACATCATTAACTTTAACTATTTATCTTTTTACTATCAAAATGCTAATAACACAACAGAAGTAGTTTTCATATTGATGATTACTTTCACAATACTTCAATTCCGTTCATGACCAGTTGATGTGGGAACATGGTTGTGAACGGTCACCCCATGTAACGTGAACAATGTATGTATTAATATTCAATTAATTTAATGGCTATTGTAAGGTTTTCATGATAACATCACATTTAGTCGGTGAACAGTTTGCAGTACTATTCATCATGAGAGTACAGTTGTTTTGAACTCATAACACCAAGGTTTCATCACCGCACGGTTCCTGTAATATGAAACTGATTACAATGCAAACTGCTTAATTTGGCACTTAAAAACATAACAAATGAGTAAATGAGATTATGTTTACGACACTGGCAGCGGTCTTGTCTCACCAGGTGTGCATAATGAGTACTGTGACATAAGTGGAATGGATGTTCAAAAGTAGCACTTCCAATGTTCATGTATTACAATAACAGTTACAGGTTGATTCAGAATGAAACAAGTTAATGTCAGCACATCACCGGGGTGGTGCTGTTGGGTAGGTCAATGTGTGAACGATTTCATTAAATGGGTCTGTCATTGTCCACAGACAAATAATACAAGCAGAGTGGGGCACACATATAGTAGAATGAGATATGTGTCAACATAACAACCGTACAGTGCATTTGCTGAACTATACGGACAGACAGAAGGAGAAGCATGCAGTACAGTAGATAGAGCAAAAAAATCGTGTCAGGTAGAGTATTCATGATTGCAAATAATTATACGAAACTGATGATAGGGAAGGAAGTGATGAAATGCGATAAGACTTGCTATTCATACAGTATGTAAAGCACAAAAAAAGTGTGTGGGTTATAGTGAGGGAGAATAAGTATGATGGAAACTACGTGGAAGAACATGGAAAGGCTTCAATACTGAACATACGAACATACGAAATTTGCCAGCAGATGAAGGCCTAGAGGCAGAGGCGTAGTTTGTTATTTTTACAGGGGTGGGGCAAAGTAACAAAAAAGTCTTGATTTTCGCATATCACGACAGTGAAGAGGGCGGGTGGCTTGCGTAATGCAAACAAATCAACCAGCATCAAATAATGCCCAAAAAACATTTAAGACTACAGCTGAATAACTCCTGGGAGGGACCAGCCCAGGCCAAGTCAGAGCACTTCCCACCCACCATTTTACTGCAGCCTGCTCTCGCCCAACTCCTCCGGAGACCAGAGTCAAAAACTAACCAAGATCTGTTTTGTATTCAGTTCTTCGTTCTTCTGCCTTGGGAGTGAGGACTTACTTGTAAAGTTGAAAATATGTAAGGAACTTAACTTCCTTCTCAAGAGGACAGGACCTCACCTCAGCTTCAATTCAAATCAGTCTTGACCTAATTTTGCCCCCACCTGAACCTCCCGGTGGATAGCTCACTAGTCTTTCACCCCCCTTTGCTGCTTACATAACCCTTCCAAGTCCAGCCCTTATAGTGGATCCTGAACTTTGAAATGTCTGCTTGAGCTAGCCCTCCCACCCTTGAGGAGTGCAAAAAACATGTTTCAAGGAAGTGCAGCAAATGGCTGTGCCACCTCAGTATACCTATAAACATGGATGGTATGGAAAACATCCCAGCATGTGCATCCTCACAGCATGAGCCCTTATTTACAAAGATTACATAAAAAAATGCGATTATACAATGACAAGAATGAATGCTAGCCTCTGATTGGTCAGTCTTGGGCTAGACCCATGATGTTATCCTAGTACATCCGATTCATCACAGGTCTAGTCTCAGCCTCTCCGTGAACCTCTTGATGATTGTTAGCATTAGTGTGGTTTTTTGTATCTTCTCTTAAAAATATTTTTCCACACCCGATAAAACATCTTTAAAATTATTTTTTTAATTCTGTATAACAACACACCATTGTATAATAGCAATAATGCCCTCCAGGGTGTGTGTCATGGTAGGATAACATCATGCCTTATGTATTGGATGCACTCGTGCCCAACCACCTGAGTCGTGATGTTATCCCAGCATGACACACGCCCCTGTCTGCAATTATTGCTTACTTGCACCAGTGTTAACACACTTTTCTTTGTTATAACCAAGTTAATTCATTAGTCTCCCATCCCATCCCATATTATTCAATGTCACATGCCTGAATCTGGTTAGGTAAGGTAAGCAAAGAGGATAATGCTCTCCTCAAGCAAGCAAGCATTGCATAAATAAGCATGGGACTTGCTGATATCCCTCAGGCGGTGCTCTTAACAAGCATGCTGATGTACCTGGGACAGTGCAACAGAACAATGTAAATCCCCTAATTGTTCAAGATGATCATGGGCATGGTGTGGTCACACCACAACCCCTACCACTCTCCTCCCCATGGGCTCCTAAGGAATATGCATCTCTGTCCATGCCCAGGGTTACACAACCCCATCCAAGCAAACACAGACTGCCCTGGCACAAAAGTGATCGCATCACATAACCTAAGACAGCAGATGCCAAAGGAAGTTTGCTGGAACAACGACTCCAGATACCTGTGCACAGCCTCGCAGGACCCACCCTGAAAGGTGAGTACTTGGTTGGTGGTTTTTATTAGCATCATCTATGACAGTGTGTGGTGGGCCGGTTGTGGTAGCCCAGGTTGCCGTGGATGTTTCCCCCCACACAGACTACTTCAAAATCGTCTCATCTGACAGTTTTGAAGGGCACAAATGAAACATGGTTGCTTCAGTTTGATGTGGTTTAATACAGTTTTTTTTGTCCGAGCGTGTGTCTCTATTCTTCTATACACAGACACACACACACAAACCACCAAAAAATGAACTTTTTTTAAACCATGTTTACATTCAGGATAGAGACAGGGTAAAGCAGGTCCAGGTAGTACAACACAGTAAATGAAACAATGCATTTTACAATGCCCAACAAACTACCAAAAGACCACAAAACAATGGACCTTCCCCCTGCCCTGGGGGTGTGGAATGGCTAGGTCACAGGTCAGGGTGCTAAATGAGGAGGAGAGACCACAGAGCATCTTGTCGAACCACACAGTAAGGTGAAACTACATAAACATGCACAATTCTTATACTGTAGGATTTCATACTTTTCAACAGTTCCTAATTTTGACACAGAAATGTATCTTTAGTGCTCAGAAGCCCCTTGTACGAGGGAGGTAAGCATAGCATGGACCCAGCAGACTGGCATACATGTTGAAAAAAATATTTCTGTGCCAGTATGCCCGTTCACCCCTTCCTCCTCCATCACCAGTGGCCAGAACCATTTTTTCAGCATGTGTACCAGTCCACCCTGGTCAGCACAGCAGCACAAAGCTGGCAGGGCAGCAGAAGGCACAGCAAGCAACAGTGAATTAAATGTCCATGCAAAAAGCTACAGCCCACTCTCCCCACCCCAGACCTGCAAGGCCACTATCTCCACCCAGACTGGCCAGCTCAGCTACTCTCTGCACCCTGATGGACTTGCACAGCCACTCTCCACACTCTGTGTCCACCCCACCAGCACAGCCACTCTCCCCACCGCACCAGCACAGCCACTCTCCCCACCCCACCCAACCAACACCATTTCCAGCTCCATTTATCTGGTATCCTCTCCAGGCATCCAGGTCTGTGCCTCCCCATCACAGGCACACAAAAATAAATAAAACCACATTTTATACTGCATTTTGTTTATGTTTCTTTCTTTGTCTGGAAAGAGAGATGTTGAGCTACCGGTCAGCACAGTTTGCCTGGTATACAATTACAACCCCGCCCCACCGACACAATGCCAGTGCCCCCACCACACCCACACAATGCCTGTATCCCCAACCCCACCCACACAAATGACCAGTGTCCGCAATACCACACACACACACATGACCAGCAGTGTCCTCAACCCCCCACACACACATGACCAGCAGTGTCCCCAACCCCACACACACACGATCAGCAGTGTCCCCAACCACATACACACCCAACCAGCAGTGTCTGCAACCCCACCCACACACATGACCAGTGTTCCAACCCCCCCAAAATCATGGCCAGTCAGTAGTCGCTCTAACAATAGCCAGGTAGTAGTATAATCATTTCTTCAGAGTGCATGTTTTAATGCAAGATTTTTTTTGCTAGTCTTGTAACACTGTATGGGGGAGAACACAAAAAGCTACCCCTTTGGTTGTGTTTGCCAGGCAATGAAGACAGAGACAGCAAGGCCAAGGAATCTGTCTGTTTCACCCCTCCACAGTGGACGATTGGAGAAATCAAAAAAGTGAAAGATTGCTTTTACAGCCAGGTAAAGGATGAGGGGGAAATAATGTTTCAACATTTACTAATGTTCGTATGCTAGCTGCCGGCACAGGTCAATGAGATACATCCCTTGACAGGTAACGGATGAGGTGGAAATTACATTTTAACATTTACTTATGTTTATATGCTAACACCCAGTCAGCAAGCACAGAATGTCTCCCCTACTAACCAACACGGACAGTCCACCAGAAACCCAGTCAGCAAACATGGACAGTCCCCCCCTTCACCCCACATACAAGAACAGTCCCCTCCGGACACCCAAACAGTTCCCCCCTCCCCACCAGACACCGGGCCAGCGAGCATAGAATGCCCCTCCCAACCGACAAGGACAGTCCCACCAGACACCCAGGCAGCCAGCAAACATGGACGGTCCCCATATCCCACAAGGACAGTCCCACCCCGACACACAGCTAGCAAACACAGAATTTCCCCCGCCCCACCAACATGAAACAATCCCCCAAACACCTGGCTAGCAAACACAGAGCATCCCTCCCTCCCCAACAACATTGATAGTCCGTCCTAGACACCTGATCAGAAATCACCGACATTCACCCCCAATAAGCCAACATGGAAAGAACCCCCAGACACCGAACAGCAAATGAGCCCCCCTCCCCACAAGACACCTGGCAGGCAAACATGGACAGTCCCCCTTTTCCACCATTAGGGACAGTCCCCCCAGACAAATGCCAGCCAAGTCCACCAAACAATGGCTAGTGTCACCACCCCACCATCACAGCCAGTGTCCCCACATCACCATGGCCTGTGTCTCCACCCCACCAGACCCCAGAATAGAAAACAGACTGTGCCCCCAGCCCCAAAAACACTAACCACCCCAGCCCCAAACACTGATCGTACCCCCCAGCCCCACCAAACACAGGCCCTCCCCCAGCACCAAACACTGACCATCCTCTCAGTGAGTCAGCCCCAAAACACAGACTGTCTCCCCTGACCCCGACCCCACAAAACAGACCATCCCCCAGCCCCACCAAACACAGACCATCCAGTGAGTTTCCCCAACAAATCCCACCACACCAGTAGCACAGTAACTGAGTGTCCCCACCCCACCAACATGACCAGTGTCCACACCATACCAAACAAATAGGCCCCACCCACCCACTCCACCAACATGGACAGCCTCAACAGCCACAAATCCCTCCCACCCAAAGAAACACAAGCTGACAGCAAACCTTCCACCCACCCCAGACACATGGCCATGGCTAAGACAACCCCCAAAAAAAACATTTCTGGGATGTGAATGGTATTTATTTCCAACAACCAACTTGCAGCACAGTTACTCACCAAATCAGTAAGGGCACAGACAGGGCAGCATGCAGCAGGGCACAGCAAGGACAAGAAGGCAGGTCAGGTAGCCGAGTCTCTCCCAACAGTCATGTTCCTCTCCCGATTAATCCCCTGACGAGAGAGTAACTAATTTTTTCTGACACCAGATGAACGTGTCGCATTATGGGTCTGCTATAGCCTGCATGACCACCCACTTCTTCACTGTTCTGGGCCTGGCTCTTCACTGTCCTGAATAATCTCTCTCGGTGGAATGTGGAACTGGTGGGCAACGGGCATGGTGTGGGACTTGCAGACAACACGGTAAATCTTTTTCTGGCCTGCTGGACACAGGAGTTGGGTGTACAGGAAAGCCTGGCCGTGCCTCAGACTCACTGTAATTGTATTACTCGCTCCTCCGCCTGGTCTGTCCGGTGGTAGAGGCCTTGTGGCTGCAGGCCTCCTAGGCTCTCGGGGATGGGAAGCTTAGGTGGCAGCTAGAGAGTCCAGAGCACAGCTGACTGCACTGAGAAACAGACAGTAGGTAGTCAGAGGACTCGGGTGAGGTATATTTAAACTGGGCTGTTCAGGACAGGAGCAGGGTGGGAACACTAGACTGACTGAGACACTGGTGACACCTGACAGACAACCAATGACTGCTGCTCGACATCCTCAAATAGCTATCTCTCCTCAGCCCTATGCTATATGGATGCTGCTACTGCTCCTTCATGGAAGGCACACAGACAACTAAATGGCACCTCTAACGGAGTACTGCTCACGCAATGGCACCAGCTTGCAGCACTCTCTGTTTAACTGTAACATGCAGGCTACTATGGTTGCAGGCTTGCAGCCAATCTGAAAAGGGGATAGTTTTTATTTAAGAGACACGGCGCTGTGCCGCCACCCCCCCCCCCGGAGAGGTGCAGGCAGTCCGAGCATAGCCCTGAGCCCATTCAATATTAAAAAAAAAAAAAAATGATAACCGGAGAATGGTGGCTGGGCTCCTAAAAAGTCCTGGTCTAATTTCTCAGGGGGCAGCTTGCCCTCTGCCCCCCCAATCTACGCTTATGCCTAGAAGTCTATCAAGTCTGCTCGAATGTGCAGCTAGCACCCCTTATTCTGCAGCTGCCCCTCCCTTACACCTTTCCCTTCATTAACCCTCCCCCTTGTCCTGTCCCATCCCCTTTTGAAGCAGTCCACTGTTCTACTGGATACCACTTCTGCAGGTAACACATTCCACTCAGCCACCACCCTCTCTGTAAAAAAGTGTCTCCTTATCACCCTCCTGAACCTTCCTCCCTCCAGTCTCATATCATGGCCCCTGGTGTCCCTCCCTTCCCTTACTTTGAACAGCTCCTCTGTACCTGTCTTGTTTATTCCTTTCATGTATTTAAAGGTTTCAGTGCACACATATCGGAGCAAATGGTATAGTTCCCATTGCTGCAAATGTGGACTACTGTGGTTGATTAAGTAAAAATGTGAGATGTGGGGTATGGAGAAGGGAAAGGTAGTGTTCAATGTGTGACAGTTGCATGCCCGAAGGTAAGATGGGCATTGAGATAACAACAATGGGTATAGGGCAGTGGAGGTTGACAACCTGAGAAGGGAGGTGAGATGGAGGGGAAGGTGCAGCATGGGTGAACAGCAGGGGATATGGCAGAAAAGAAAGGACCTGTTACACACAAAATGAATCACAGGGTGATTATCAGTTATGGTGCACCGCAGGTTGCCACAGTGGAGCATTTTGGATAACAGGCAACAAGTTGTGGGTAGTCGTACTACAGAGAAAGGAATAAGAATGGGGCATGACTGGACCTGCTGTTAGAGGAAGGGGAAACTTGAACAGCTCTGGATAAAAAGTGGGGAAAATGGAACTGGTTCCTGGTGCTCTGAAGCCTACAGGGGCACAAGTGGAGAGGTATGGTCGCATAGTGGGCTGGGGGTACATGTTTCTACTGTTGTAGGGGTAAATAGTACTGATGTTTGAGGCAGTATCAGCACAAGGGATGGGACATGAATAGTGGGGGTGGGATTGAAGAATGGGGGAAAGATTACTCAGGAAAACAAGTTGGAAAAAGAAAGAATACAGAAAGGAGGAGTGGAGACCCATTCAAGGCAGTACTTGTGGTGCACTTGGGAACCCAAGCCACCTGTAGTGCCCCAGAACAGGCATAAGGGGGGTGAAGAAGGAATTCTATCAATACATGAGGGGAAAAAAGGAACTCAAGGGACCGGATACATATGATTAGGAAAGGCAGGGGGTTGGGTGGAGAAGGAGGAGGAACAGACAGAAGTAATAAATGAATACTTCTGCTCTGTATTCAAAAGGGAGGTAAGAAGTGTGCTACCTACATGGACTGGAAGGGTGGGGACGATGGGGGATGAGGTGGCTGACGCAGTGATTCTAGAAAGCAGGTTATGTGACTGTCCGAAGACAGTTATAGAGGATATTTTTTTTTTTTTCAGAAGAAACACACTAAGCTGAAAGCTTGTTTACAGGTGTGACCTGGGAGCACAAGGAAGTTAAGTGATTTACTCAGGGTCACACAGTATGCAAGTGCGGGCTGTGGGATTCAAACCCAGGTCTACAGGTTTGCAGCTCAGAGCCTTAAACCACTGCACTATACTGCCTCCAAAAGGCAATAGGTCCTGATGGCATTCACCATAGGTTGTTGAGGGACATGGAGGAGGTGTTGGCAGGGCCGCTGACTGACCTATACAACATCTCCCTGGACACAGTGTTCGTACAACAGGACTGGAGGTTGGCTCATGTTGTGACTATCCACAAGAGTGGGCCAAAGGATGATCTGGGTAATGACAGACCAGTCAGTCTCACTTCCATAGTGTTTAAATGTATGGAAGCAATCTTGAATGAGAAACTGTTAACCGTTCTGGAGGTGGTCAGTCATCTCCAGGATGTGCAGCAGCACATGCTCGTCTCAGGATATCATGTCAGACAAACCAAATAACATACTACTACTGGGTGACAAGTTAGCTGGACAATGGCCATGCAGTGGATGTCCTATATTTTAATTTCATCAAGGCCTTTGATTAGTTCCATCACATGTGACTGTGGGCAAAGCTGGAACACATAGCAGTTGTGGCTAAAATGGCGAGATGGATCAGTAATTGACTTGGAGATAGAATTCAACAGGTGGTCGTGTGTGGTGGGAACTATCATCTATGAAGCCAGTGACCAGCGGTGTGCCACAGGGCTCTGTGCTAGAGGAGTACTGCGTGCAATACTGTCGTCCATACCTGAGTAATGATATCAAGCTTCCAGAGGCGGTGCAGCATAGGGCAACAGAAATGATATAGGGGATAGAAGGCAGAACCTTCCAAGAAAGGCTGAGTGACTTGAGTTTGTTTACCCGGGAGTACAGAAGGGATCTGGGGGATATGATTGACACTTTGAAATACCTGACTGGGATCAACAAATGAATGGCACAGAGTGGATCTTTAAATTGAGGAATGGAAGGGATATGAGGGGACATGGGAGATGAGTAGCTGGAGGTAGGTGCAGGAGAGAGCTGAGGCATTATTTTACGGAGAGGGTGGTGTCCAAATGGAATGCTCTGCCACAGTTGGAGGTGGTGGCATGCAGCATACCTCTCAACCTCCTGCCTCACAAATCAGGGACAAGACTTTAAAAAATCAGGGACACATCTTCAAAATTGGTGATATCCACTCGAAGTTGGTAGAATACGGGGCTTAGTGTAACATGTATTTTCTAAGGAAGAACAAATCTATAACTTCAATGTTTGACATTATTTTTTGCTTACAATCCCTGCTATTTAGTTACAGAAACACAAATTTTAGGGGGGACAGAGTAAAATTCAGAGGCAAAATCAGGGATGTACCTGAAAATCGGGGACAGTTGAGAGGTATGGCATGCAGGACGGTGGTGAGTTTTCAAAGTGCATGGGACAGGGCAAGGAGGGTTGGCTGGATAAATGACACTGAGCAATTACAGGTGTTGAATGTGGGTTTGGTGAGTGGGGCAGATGCAATATAAGGGTGCTATCTATGCATACAAGCAGACTCGATAGAGCGTGAGGCCGGTTTCTGCTGTCAAGTTGTGTATGCGCGTAGGTTCAAAAACAGGTATTACAGTAAAAGGGACCTATCAGGATACACCATGCAGTACTAACATACTTTTTTTTGGGGGGGGGGTACTTTCAGCAGCAATTGCCACACTGTTCATCGACAGTATACATAGAGTATTATATATAAATGTGTGTGGCATGCGCCCATGCATTGACATGTCAGTGTTCTGTTGTCAGTTGCCTACAGCTGTGTGCCTTGACTGTTACTCTACACATTCCCAAAATGCATGTTGAGTATCGAACTGGAAAAACAACAAGTCATTCTGTGTGGCGTGCTGTCAACTGAACCACCACATCAATAGTAACAAACCATGAAAAAACAACAGTACGATACAACAAACACCTGTAACACCAAGTATACAATGTGTAAGAATCTCAACTTGTGGTGCAGTTATTTTCATTTGAAACACCGGTCAGTGGTGTCAAGCAACAGTGACCACCATGCAGTGATAATTATTGAGCAGTAACCTTGCATGCTTACTTCAGAAGAACAAAAAACATCTGTTAAGTCAGTAACATGAGGAATTACCTATGTCACATAGGACATTTAGCTTTAAGTTTCATGACAGTACAGATACCAAAACAGCAGAACAGCTATTACTAATTGTGATGATCTGGAGTGTTCATGACTTGTCATAATCCAATTTACTGACATGTCAACTGAGATCTGAGTGACTTTCGAGGGACGTGAGCTGCAGTCATACTCAAACTAGGGGGAAGCCCCCCCCATGATGATGCACAGTGTCACAGTATGTCAAGGCAGTGAATATGCAAGAGTCAGACATGCTGGTTTAATTGCTGTTTCTGTTAAATCTGCTTTTGTGCTCAGACACTAGCTGCATCTTATCTTGTTTTTCAAATTTTGCAGCGATTGGTGGTGGAACAGTCCTCTGTGGTGCATTTGACTTTGCTAGCCTATAACTTGGGTATTTGTCGCGTAAGTGGAAAACCTCATCCTTCAATTCACCCACATATGCTGTTGGGAAAGACACACATGTATAATATTACTTGTTGTGCCATTGTAACATGTTATTTGAACATAGTAGTTTGCAGCAGGTAACGTCTGCCACGCAACCCAAGTATTACAGTATTCATTTACTGCAGTGCCATCCTCTTACCATACTTGGATGTTGTTTTCTTGCTGTGTTAACCACATGCACATTTCCCCAAAACCTATCCCATTCAGTTTTTTTTTTTATTATTTTGAAACAGCATTTTATCCTACTCTGGGAACCATGGTAGGGGCTGCTGCCCCATGCGTGAAGGAACTCACTTCTCCTGTCCTCTCACATCACCACTCCAGCTGTCACTGAAATTCCACTGAGGATTGCCACCACCCCACAGTTGGGCCAGGGGGTAGGGCACTAGCAGTGTCCTCACCACAGAGACCCAAGCCAGAGAACGATACAGCACTAACGGACGTCGGGCCATCATGGAACATGCCAGGCTCCTACTTTCCAATTCTCCGGTCACCTCTACCCTACCAACGTTGGGACACTGGTACGTGACTATGCCTACCTACCCTTATTGCTCTCAATCTGCCATCAGAGGGCAATGAACGAGTGGGACAACCAGTATCCCTCCCCACAAGTGAGAATAGCAGTACTCCAGATGCTCAGTCCTATCTCCACCCTCCCCCCCAGCCCATTCTCATTCCAGAACATAGATTGCCAGCCTGGCACGAGGTGTAGGGACCATTGCCTCAACCTATATTGCCACTGTTCCAGCCTCCATTTCAGTTTTTGAATACACACACTGTGTTTGCAAACATGCATTTTGTGGTGCACTGTACTGCAACCCTCTGTAACCCTTCTGTGAATAAAAGGTTGATTCAATTTCAACCTAGCTTGTGCAACAATGAAGGCTCATATTGTGGTACCTCATCATGGTGCGCATCGGGTAATGAAAGAGGTCCCCCCAACCCCCTTTTTCCAAACATGAAAGTTATTCAATGGCCATTAATACCCTCCCCCCTTCACGTCTAGTCTGCACAGCATAAATATGAATGACTTTTTACATGCCACCATGGGTTGTGTGATGAAACCCCTGCACCATCTTGGATGCCACTATTGTTACATAGAAATATAGAAACACAAAAACATAGACTTTGATGTCAGATAAGGACCGCTGGGCCCACCCAGAGTGCACATTTCCCTACCAGTTGTATAAGCTGCAGATGTGAGTTACCCAACAGCCTACTTCTTCCTACCCACCACAGGAATTGCCTTATGTCTGTCCAATGCATTCTGGAATTACCCCACTGTTTTAGATATCACGACCTACTCAGGCAGGCAGTCTCATGTGTCCACCACCGTCTCCATTAAAAAATACTTCCTCACATTGCCCCTGGGTCTTCCCCCATCTCTATTTTTAAAGTGTGCCCCCTTGATCTTGCACGTCTTTTGTTCTGAAAGATGCTACCCCCTTGTTCTTTGTGGATTTCCTTGAGGTACAATAAATGTTCTATTAAGTTCCCATCTCTCCCTCCTTTACTCAAGGATATACATATTAAGTTCCTGTAGTCTCTCTTCATATGGCTTCTGGTGCAGACTGTGCAATATCTTAGTTGCCCTCCTCTGGACTACCTCCATTGTTTCTATGTCCTTGCAGAGATGTGGTCTCCAGAACTGCAGGAAGTACTTCAGGTGGGGTATCGCCAACTGTCTGTACAGAGGAATAAAAACTTCCTATTTTCTACTGGTGATGCCTCTCCCTATACATCACAGTATCCACAGCCCTCATTACTGCCTTCTCACATTGCTTGCTTACCTGTAGGTCATCAGCAAATGACTAACTGCAGGTCCCTTTCCATTTTTGTTGTTGTTAGTACCTCACCCCACCCCCCTCCATTTTGCACTCTTCACCTGTGTTTTTGTCTCCAAGGTGCATTACTTTGCAATTTTTTGCAAAGGTGCTCCAGTTAACATCTGGCATATTCAGGTCCCCATCGGCAATATCTCCCCTTTTTCTTCATCCTAAGGATGCCTTCTATGATTTCCTTGTCTACAGGGGGATCTATATATGACCCCACTGTGGATTGTGGTACCATTTCCTG
The DNA here is from genome assembly GCA_016271365.2 of Neoceratodus forsteri. Lineage (NCBI taxonomy): Eukaryota > Metazoa > Chordata > Ceratodontiformes > Ceratodontidae > Neoceratodus > Neoceratodus forsteri. The sequence continues at coordinate 1,300,341,244 of CM057455.1, forward strand.
TATGCAGGGTGACCCACAGTGCCTACTCTCGTCCCTGTCTACCCTTTAGTTCTATTGCTCTGATCCACTGCCTTACATGGAGCACTAATCCCCTACTTTTTCTATCCTCCCTGTCCCTCTTGTACATTTTCTACCCTGGAAGGTTGACATCCTTGCCATGGTCATCTGTGTACCATGTTTCTGTGACTAACACGATATCCAGGTGTCCATCTTCCATCAAGGCTACTACTTCAGGGACCTTGTTACCCAGACTATGGGCGCTGCTACTTATTGACATCCATGTTTTGATGCCCTCATCCCTTTTAGCACCATCCTTGCCCATACTGCCTTTGACTTTTCCTACATTTACTCCTGCCCTTCAACCTATTGACTTCTCTGTCTTGGTGTTTACCTCACCTCCCACTGTGATACATGTTAACATAACTGATGTGTAATACTGGTAATGTACAGAGGCATCTCTGGTGGTACAGTGAATGACTTTAAAACTGTGGGTGTGTCTTGAATGTTTTGGTTCTTGTATTCCTCACCTCAACAATAACACAGCAACAAAATAAATACTTACCATAAGTAAGTGGTACTTTAATCTCCTCTAGTACTGGAGCCCCTCCATGGGCCTTTGGGTACAATACTCCCCACATTGGTTGTCCACCATGCCTTACTCTCTGAGTTTTCGTTGAAATGGAGAGCCACAATCGGCAATCTGTGAACAGAATTTTTTAAAAAGGAAATTGTTATAAACAACATTCAATTTTATTTCTTTCCTGTTCTTGCAGTAATAAAGAACAGCATTTATTATTGAGAGTAATGTAACCTTCAGACATACTGGTTCTATACAGCTCTTCAGGAGTTACTACCATAGGAATGAAGAAACATCCAACTTAATGGCAGATAAGGACTGCTACAGTCAGGTTTTCTGCAGAACTAAACAGTCTACTGTAAAAGCTACACACACTGCTAGCTCTCCATATTGTGCTCCTATGTCCAATTGCCCAGGTTTCCCTATGCCTATCCCATGCATGCTTGAATCCCCATATTGTCTTTGACCACACCGCCAAAGCTGGAAATCTATTCCCTGTATTCACCACTCTTTGATTTCTCCCCCTCTCTACTCCAAAATTACTTGAAAATGTGTTTTAACCATGGCATGATTACAGCAGCAGAAATGGCTGCAAGCAAGTACAGGCTATCCTGGAAAAGACGCACATGTTAAGATTAACATAGTAACTGTGTTCCATCGCACCAATGTTAACAGTCTTTACTCTTATTGAAGCAAGGGTAGCACTGCCAAATAAATCAGGTTCACTGCCATAACGGTAGCTAATATAGTCACTGGAAGGGCTTATTGACTGGCCGTCTGCACTTCTGACAGCTATACAGAATGTTAAGATGACATGAAAATACATACTAGCCGCCTCAGTGGTGCCAAGCAAAGGTGATCACTTGCCATGCTGGCCACCCCGGTTGTGCCCCAAGCACAGGAACAATGAGCTGAGAGCAGCAGGAAGGGGCTCCAGAGCATCCATTAGACACCGCCCTCAGGGGGCGGGTTCTGCATTGGCACCTGCATACAGAATGGAGACTGGCAAGGGTGTCTTGCATCATCAACATTCCCGCCTGTCACCACCACGACAGGTCACCATTCTCACAGGCCAAATCATGGTTTAGTTGGTGGGCTAAGAAAAGAATGAAAGTTCCCTGTTATGGCTGGATGATGGCCACCTATTACCAGAAATTGACAAAGCCAGGGATGTCCATGCGCAGACCACACAACCGCAGCTCCGAGGGCTAAGTATGTTGTGCATTTTTCCACCAGAGGTGGGGACCAACTCAAAGATGGTGCTACGTCGGGTTACCCAGGTGACCCATTGGTGGTTACTGTGCCAGCAGGATGGTGAATGGCAGAGGAGGGTTGCTGTAAATACAGTGGGACAGCCTCTGCTGCCCACTTTACAGGAGGCAAAGGAAAGGGGTCCTTTCAGGGATATGAACATATGAAGAAGACAACAGAAGAAGGCGATTTGGTCTATCAATTCTGCTCATATTGCAGGGTCCACAGCTTGAGCTACTGTCCCTGCCCTCCATCCCCACTCCTCCCATCCTCCCTACCCATGATCCTTACCTTCCCCCTATGTTTATCCCAGCCTCTCTTAAAGCTGCCCACTGTCTTCAATGAGATGACCTCTTCCAGCAATGCATTCCAAGTGTTCACCACACTATCTGTGTAGAAGTGCTTCCTGACCTCTCTCCTAAACCTCCCACCCTCCAGCTTAAGACTTTACTCCCTCATGTTATGGTTGCCACTCAGCTTAAAGAGACTCTCCCTATCAACCTTATTTATCCCTTTCAAGTGCTTAAAGGTCCCAATCATGTTCCCTCTCTCTCTCCTGTCTTCCAAGGAGTACATGTTTAGTGCCCTCAACCTCTCCTCGTATGCCTTACCCTGCTGACCTGCTATCATCTTTGTAGCCCTCCTCTGGACCTTCTCCAGCAGATTAATGACCTTTTTGAGGTGTGGGCACAGTACTGAACTCCATACTCTAGATGCGACCTTAGCAGTGACCTGTACAAGGGCAGTATAACCTCCTCTCTCCTACTACTGATCTCCCTAGATATGCATCCCAGCATCTTGTTTACCTTTGCTGCTGCTTTCATGCATTGCATGGAGTGCTTCAGGACACTAGTGATCATCACTCCCAGGTCCTTCTCCTCCTCTGATGCAGATACTCGGACTACACCCAGGTAGTACTCTGTCCTGGGATTCTGTATTCCAATGTGCATAACTTTGCATTTCTTGGCATTGAAGCCAAGCTGCCAGATCCTGGACCACCTCCCCCAATTTTCAGATCTTCCTGTAGATCCATTATCCCTTCAACTGTGTCCACTCTCCCGTAGAGCTTGATGTCATCTGCAAATAGGCACATTTTGCCCTTAATGCCATCCCCAGTGTCTTTGTTGAAGAGATTGAACAACACCGACCCCAGCACCGAGCACTTTGGGACCCCACAGTTACCTGACTAGTGCCATATAACTCTCCCCACCACCACAACCACACTCTGGGATCTGTCCCCCAGCCAGTTTTCCACCCATCTGGCCATCTTTTCCCAACCCCAAAATCCACCACCTTCGTGATCAAACTTTTGTGAGGCACAGAGTCAAAGGCCTTACTGAAATCAAGATAGCACATGATGGTGTGATACATAGCATCACTATATTGGTATATCACACACATACACTTAAAAATATAGACCAAGATACTCAAAGGAGATGCGCAGTGCACAACTGAGTTGCACTAACGCATCTCCAGACATGCACAACAGGGCCACATTCAAACACTGGAGATGCACCGCAAACCCCAGATGAGACAAGGCACTTCTATAATGTATACGGCACATCTCCAGGGGCCATGCCCTTGCATATGTGGCACATTGCGATATTCAGCCAAGATGTGCGGCTCATCTGCCTGCACCTTGGAGATGTGCCACATAGATTTGCCCAAACTTAGGCATATTAAAAACACGCCTGACTGGTAGCCACTCAGAGGCAGGCTGCTGAATTGCATGGCACAACACATTGGCCCCTGAATAGTGACCACCCCACCCAGACTCCACAAAGTGGTCCGACACATAATGTTCATACCCTGGTAGTCTACTGGACCCCCTCCTGTCACCAAGATCGATCCCCATAAATGTAAGAATAAAATTCTATCTGGTAGTCTAGTGGTCCCCCATCCCATCCCAAGTTCCAATCCCAGTAAATTAAATATTAAAATCATCCCTGGTAGTCCAGTGGTACCCCCCCACCCCACCCTGAGTCCAATCCCCGTAAATGATAAAGAAAAAAAGTTAAACTTTGTGAATGAAGGTGTAAGCCAACCTGGTGGTGCTGAGGGTTGAGGCACTGGACACCACACCTCGTGTCACGTTGGTGACCTGGGTTCGGGAATGGCCCTGGGTGGCCGGGGGTTGGCAGGGGAGGAAAGAAATTGAGCATATGAAGGACTGCTCCCTGTTCCCGGGGAAGGTTAAGGTAAGCGATTCAATTGATGAGCGCTCTCTGGTGGAGGCTGGGGGGTTGCCAAACGTAGCATCGCTGGTGTATACCAGGGAGGTGGAGCCACGGCATGCATTGCCTAGGTAGCTGGGCTCCACAGGGGACATAGACATAGTACAAAAAAGGAAAAAAAAAGCTCGTCTCTGATAGGTGAAAGCACCTCCCTCACAGACCACACTCCCAATCATGGGCTCAGTCCTCAGGCCATCCCCCTCCTCTCTGGCCCGGTGTCTCAACACTATGAGAAAGAGCACCCTGGACGGGGGTGGCCCTTCCCCAGAGTGTAGACCTGGGGGATGCCTGGAGCTGGAGAGGAGCCTGCAATTCCTGAGCCATGTAGGGAGGTAGAGACTGTGATCAGGAGGTAGCCAGAGAGAGTTCAGAGGTGAACGGAACATAAACAGAATTCGAAAAAAAAAGTGAATGGAGGTGTACAGTACACACTGTCAGCCCATTGGTCTACAGTGTCAACCAATGAGCTTGTAAGTGATACTGTAAGCTGTCATTCAGTTGGCAGCCATGTAGGTGTGCAGGTGGGTTTTGCTGCCTGCCAACATAAGGCCACTGCTGGGATGGGGGAGTGAGGTGGGTGGGAACACTAAACAGTTTTTTCCTTTGTCATTTACAGGGATCAGACTCTGGAGTGGGGGTTACCACTGGACTAACATGGATGATTTTAATATTTCATTTACAGGGATCACAATTTGGGCATGGGGGTGACCACTGGACTACCAGGGATTATTTGGATTGTACATATGTGGGGATCGGGTCTCAGGGAGGGAAGGGGGGGACACTAGAATGTAAAAGAGAATTATGCAGGAGGTATTTGAAAACAGACATTTAAAAAGGTAAAAGGGAATGGGCCAGTATAATCTTGCTCACTCTCTGTTTATTAAAACACAATAAAAAATGTTAAACCTATAAAAACAAAATAATATTGCTATAGTTAGAAGATTTTTTTATAATCAGCTCTCTAGTCTCTTGGCCTCTGTAGCTCAATGTAGCTCAAAAAAACTACTATTGGAGGGCTGGGAGGATAGCCATAGTACATAAGAGTTAAAGTCAATAAGCAGTGATACTGTCATTTAGCTCAGTGCTATCCTCAGTAGGTAAGGTGCAAAACGGTATCAGTACTGTACACTCCAATAACACAGCAGATGAAAAACACACACAGGAAAAGAAATGCAGACATGGCGATCAAAAATGTTTTCATTGGCATATTGAGGTCACAGTGAAAAATAACCGATGATGATCTTATGCAGTTATGGGCTAACACTAAGAGCAGAGTCAGACTGGTCCATGACAGTACCACAGCACAACTTGCTCTGGTAGCTACTATGCATTGCCAGAACGACAACACTAAGCCTGGGCCCCAAACAAAAGGCTGGGGGTCTGGGGGCTGCCTAGGCCCCCATAAACTGTAGAAATGTGGTGCTCTCTCATGCAAAATAACACATTTTCTGCTACTTTAGCCTTGTTTTTCCCCCATTCCTTTTCCATTATTCTGTGTCTTTTTTTTTGGTTGGCTTGTCACTTGACAGGCAAAAACTACATGTTGTGGATTAAAAGTCATAGAATCAATAGCATATTTTGTAAATATCAGCAGATCTGGGCTAAATCTACTGATATTTAAGAAGTATGCTGGGCACAGAGGAGGGCTGGGCATCCAGTGCCAGCAGGTGGCCTCCCTGAGTGTGATCCTTATGAAATTATTGTCCACACACTCACACAGGTCCATATCTGACTGAGTAAAATATGATACTTGATGCACTAAGGGTAGTACAAGAAAATGGAATTTAAAGAAGTAAAGAACCACTGACACCTTGAGAATAACTTAAAAAAAATATTTGTACACAAAGCAGCTATGTATTACTTATTTGTTCTGTATTTCTTACCCTTATCAGTAGTAGTAAAAACCTTTATTTTTATACAGGAATTGTTGGCGTTATTTACATCATTAGGACAAAGTCCTATTTACAAGATGCTCCTGTGTCTTACGTTCCTTTAAATGTTAGATAAAAACAAACTAATATAACAGTACAGACACATACATGTTAAACAAAAAAAATAAACACTTCTACATATAACGTTTCATTCTATACATATTACTCACAAAATACATAATAAATTAGCCATAGCATTCGTACCTCGTACTTAATTCCAACTTCAAACTTGATAAAAATGCTTTCACATCTTTAAATTTATTACTTGCAGCTATTTTTAAATTATTCCATATTCTGTCCACTATTACGGGAAAATGCATCTAACTATATTTATTCTTTAGTTTAGGAAGTAAGTAAGTATTGGTTATTATTGAGGTCATATGCATGGAAACAGGAGAGCTGCTGGCACTGCTCCCTGAGTGTTCATCGGCTCCTGTTGTTTCTTCCAAACTTGATGTCATAATGCTGTGCTTGTCACATCACAGTTATTCCCAATGCAACAGAAGGTGATGTCACAACAGTGCATATGCATTTCAAGTAGGGAACAAGCTACAGAGGCAATCAGTAGTAAGTAATGTAGAGAAGAAATCTATAGAAGATAGATTAAAAAATGCAAGGTGAATGGTGTCCAAGTTTAAAATGTTTTTTTAAGCCGGCCCGTTGGCGCAGCGGTGGGATTTCCGCTTGCAACGCCAGCAACCCGGGTTCGGGAATGGACCCGAGTCGTCGGAGGGCTGGCCGGGGGGAGATGGATTGAGCGTTGGTTGGACTGCTCTCCTTCTCTGGAGGGAAGGTTCGGGCAGCATCCGGGGCGATGGGGACTCCTAGCGGAGGCTAGGAACACCCACGCTGCCGCGCTTAAAGAGCATTGGAGGCGGGGCAGGACGTCATGCGTCATTGCATGTCCCCGCCTTCCCCAGAAAACAGAAAAAGGGACAGTTGCCGGCCACCCTCCATGAAGCCCGCCACGGCTTCGATTAGCCCCCCAGGCCAAGTCCTCTGACCGATTACGGTCTCTGCGGGATGTTCCCTCCTCCATCCTGTGGCCCCGCCATGGGGGGTAAGCCACGGGGTATCGGAGGACTAGAGGCCGATTTGGGGGGTGGAAGCCGGCGGTCCGTGACCGGGTTGAGAGTACCGGGTGGCCGGCAACCAGGTTGGTGGAAAAATGTAAATAAAAAAATAAATAAATAAATAAAATGTTTTTTTAAAGTTGTTCAAAGTATTCTCAAAGGAAAGGTGTCAGCTGCTCTTCAATGTTTATATGCAGCAACACTGTTTCCTGACAATACCACCTAACCACGGTGCTAACCAAAATTGGAAAATGTGAAGCACAGGCATATGAAGGTGGCATGACATTATTTCTATACTCACATCACATGGGCCCTTTAATAAAATATTTTGTTTTAATTTTTCTGCTCAGACTGGAAAGTCCACATTCAAAAATACAGCTGTGAAGTACACAATAACAACAAAGAACATCAAATTACATTGCCTAATCATTTTTATGTTTGCTTGCACGCATGTGCAAGAAACATAGTGCCATCATCGGAGTTTTCGGGGGTGTGTCAGCCCTCTTCCAATTCAGTCAGTGTGTTTGCAGGCACGGCCACAGTTCTCCAATGCCTGCTGGAGCTGTCTCTGGCAGCTCAAAAATGCAGCGACATACAGTTGAAAGAGAAACTACACTTCAGCGGCAGTGATCCAGATATCACCCTGCTCCCCCCACTACACACAAACACAGCTGCTGCTGCTGCTCCCCAGCGCACACACTGTATAGCCAGTGCCAATCCCCATTAGCTGTGCTCGCCCCAAAACACAGTTTCTATGCCGCTGGGTGCCACCCAGGCGTGGCTCACGTCCTCTAGCCGATGGGGTGTTTCCAATCCCCCATCGCCTCCACTGTGTCTCTCCCCAGTACAGGAAGCCATGCTGAGAGCCCACCCCAGCGTGGCAACAGATGCCATGGCCAACGGGGGTGCCCAATCCCCCGTCGGCTCCACACACCCCCAGTCGTCCTTCTGCCATGCTGGGAGCCCACCCCAGTGTGGCAAACGTCCCACGTCATCTTTTAAAACAAAAAAAACCTGTAAAGAAAAAACGGTCCCTCGCAGTCTCCCTGCCCCCCACAACCCGGCACCCACCCACTGGGCGCACCCTGCCTCCCCCACACCCCTTCACCCCATACTTACCTCCGGAGTCCAGCGACGATCTTTTGGTGGACCGGAACACGCTCACACTCTTCAAAGCCGACTGCGAACTGAGGAAATGCCAGTAAGCTGTATAATGGGATAGATAGGGTTTTTCAACTTTGTTGCATATCCCAGGCATTTTTAATTTTTGCACCAAATTTTCAACATGGGGTTTTTGGGACCCCTCCTCATGAATTCTTGCACTGTCATGGCGTTACTCGGGCCCAAGGGTGATTTCACAGCCACTGCATGAAATCACCTTTCTGGAAAGGATTAACAAAATGACACTGCCAGTGTTCATAAGGTGGGCTCTCAGAAAGCTATTTTGAAAATTTGGTAAAATCCTAAAAATACTGTTTATCTAGCGTGTGTTGTACAGTTCCTACGCGCGCTTGTAAGTTCGCTAATTTTCAATATTTTCACTCCAGATTTTCAACTTTGCCATTTTACCACCTTCTTATAAGCAGTACAGCTGTCATTTTCAATCTCACCCAAATGTGTTTCTGCCTATAGCGCACAATGGCACAGTCGATTGTTGGCGAAATCAATATACGGGACACATTAAGAAAATCACAGTGACATGGTTCATGAGCAGAGGTCTTAAAATGGCTATGTTGAAAATTTGGTGAAAAAATTCCTAAAAATGACTGTTTTACGAGCATGCGTTGCGCAGTTCCTACGCACGTTCGTAAGTTTGTGAAATTTCAATATTTTCACTCCAGATTTACAATATTGCCATTTTACCACACCTCCTTATGAGCAGTACAGCTGTCATTTTTCACATCTCACCCAAAACGTGTTTCTGCCCATGTAGTGCACAATGGCGCGTGGTGTGCGAAATCAATGTACGGGACACATTAAGAAAATCACAGTGACACTGTTCATGAGCAGAGGTCTTAAAATGGATATGTTGAAAATTTGGTGGAAAAATTCTAAAATGACTGTTTCTTGATGCGTTGCAGAGTTCCTCACATGCATTTCGTGAGATTCATAAATTTTCAATATTTTCCTCCAGATTTTCAACATTGCCATTTTACCACACCTCTTTATGAGCAGTACAGCTACCATTTTCACATCTGGCCCAAAATGTGTTTCTGCACATGTAGCGCACAATGGTGCAGTCGGTGTGCAAAACAATGTTTGGGACAGATTAAGAAAATCACAGTGACACTGGTCATGAGCAGAGGTCTTAAAATGGCTATGTTGAAAATTTGGTGACAAAACTCCATAAAATGACTGTGTTACGAGTGAGCATTGCGCAGTTTCCACGCACCCTCATAAGTTCATGTATTTGTAATATTTTCAGTCCAGATTTTCACCAGTGGCATTTTTCCACACCTCCTTATGAACAGTACAGCTGTCATTTTTCACAACATGGCCAAAATGTGTTTTCACACTTTCAGCACAGAAATGCGTGGTTGCTGTGGGAAATCATTGTTCGGGACAGATAAAGAAAATCACACTGACACTGTTCATGATCATAGGTCCCAAAATGCCTGTGTTAGCAATCTGCTGTAAAAAAAATCCTCAAACTAATTACATTACAGGTGTGCGCTGCATAGTTTCTACGCACGCTCGTGACTTCACCAGTTTTTTTAAGATTTTCACAGCAGATTTTCAACATTGCCATTTTTTACACCTCCCATGAACAGTACCGCTGTCATTTTTCACATTCTGTTCGGAAAGTGTTTTTGCACCTGTGGTGCCAAATGCCATAGTCGCTATGCAAAAGCAGTTTTCGGCTAACAAACTGATATTACCACTGTTCATGAGGTGGGGGTCACAAAAAACATGTTGAAAATTTGGAGTGAAAATACCAATGAATGCCTGAGGCGTTAGGGTTTCCAACCATAATGCCCCACCCTGTAGAGAATGACAGACATCAGGGGTGTGACTTGGGATTCTTGCCTGTCATGCTCATACCATTCACCCCACCCACCCCTGCAGCCAGTGAGAGGCATCAAGGTGTGCCTCAGACTCTTAGACTCCAAACTTCACCCCATTCTCCTACACCACCCATCTCACCATATTTCCTGATGGAATGGGGTGCATAAGGGCCAAAGACCCAAGGCACACCATGACACTTGTCAGTGTCTGCAGGGTAGGGTGTGGTGAAATGGCATGGTCGTTATGCCTGACGACCCAAAGGCACACCCTAATGCCTGTCACTCTCTGCAGGGTGGTGGTGGGGTTGGCTTCAGTTCAATACTTCGCTGCCATTCCTATTATGCAGCTCTGTAACTTCTACACTACCAATGCCAATGCCAGCAAGCAAACATTCGGCATTGACAAATGCTTCTTATTTTTGTGCATTCTCTTGTTCTTCTCCATGCTGTTCTCTCTCTTTCTCTGGTAATAACAACTGATGCCGTTTGTTGCTTTTCTTTGCAAATCGTGTAATTACCTGATCTGATGATAACACATAACACATTTCCTTTTCATTTACCAGAATTGCAAGATCATGTAATCTGTTTTGAGTCATGGTGCCTCTGAGCCATGTATGTACCCTTCGCAGTGCACTAAAGGAGCGCTCACAGCTACAGCTTGTCACTGGAATAGTTAGTGCTGCCTGGACCAACTGCTTGAGTTTTGGAAACTTAAGAGGGTCTAGTAGCCTATAAACTTCATTTGTATTAATTTGTTTTTCTTCCATTTTTCATTTCAGGTAATTTTTTGCAACAAACAATTCCTCCTTTGGCAGTTCAATCCCATAGAGATGAGTTAGAGGGGCCAGAGATTCAGAACAAAGGAATGTTGCAGATGATGGGTTGCATACATGGATGCCATTTATTATGTTTGCTTGCACGCATGTGCAAGAAACATAGTGCCATCATCAGAGTTTTCGGAGGTGTGTCACCTCCTCTTCCAATTCAGTCAGTGTGTTGGCAGGCACGGCCCCAGTCCGCCAATGCATGCTGGAGCTATCTATGACAAGCTCCAAAATGCAGTGGCATACAGTTGAAAGGGGGAGCTACGCTTCAGTGAGCAGCGATAAGACATCGCCTGCTCGCGCGCAGCTCCCACACACACACACACGACACACACACACGCATGCACCCCCCGCATGTAACACACTGTATAGTCACAGGCGCTCTAACTTCATTAACAAAGCAGTGCCCCCGCCCCAAAGCACAATGGCACAGTCGGTGTGAGAAATCAATGTCACGGGACACATTAAGAAAATCACAGTGACACTGATCATGAGCAGAGGTCTTAAAATGGCTATGTTGAAAATTTGTTGAAAAAATTCCTAAAAATGACTGTTTTACGAACGTGCATTGCACAGTTTCTACGCACGGTCGTAAGTTCGCGAATTTTCAATATTTTCATTCCAGATTTTCAACATTGCCATTTTACCACACCTTCTTAGGAGTAGTACAACTGTCATTTTTCACATCTCACCCAAAACATGTTTCCGCCCATGTAACGCACAATGGCGCAGTCGGTATGCAAAATCAATGTACCGGACAAATTAAGAAAATCACAGTGACACTGTTCATGAGCAGAGGTCTTAAAATGGCTATGTTGAAAATTTGGTGAAGAAATTCATAAAAATGACTGTTTTACGAGCGTGCGTTGCGCAGTTCCTACACAAGCTCGTAAGTTCACGAATTTTCAATATTTTCACTCCAGATTTTCAACATTGCCATTTTACCACACCTTCTTATCAGCTGTATAGCTGTCATTTTTCACATCTTGCCTAAAATGTGTTTTTACCCATGTAGCGCAATGGCATAGTCGCTGTGTGCAATCTATGTACAGGACACATTAAGAAAATCCCAGTGACACTGTTCATGAGCAGGGGTCTTAAAATGGCTATGTTGAAAATTTGGTGAAAGAATTCCTAAAAATGACTGTTTTACGAGCGTGAGTTGCGCAGTTCCTACACACGTTCGTAAGTTTGCGAATTTTCAATATTTTCACTCCAGATTTCCAACATTGCCATTTTACCACACCTCCTTATGAGCTGTACAGCTGTCATTTTTCACATCTTGCCCAACATGTTTCTGCCCATGTAGCGCACAATGGCGCAGTCGTTGTGCGAAATCAATGTATGGACACATTAAGAAAATTCCAGTGACACTGTTCATGAGCAGAGGTCTTAAAATGGCTATGTTGAAAATTTGGTGAAAAATCCTAAAAATGACTGTTTTCTGGCGTGTGTTCGCGGTTCTATGCTGCCTTCGTAGGTTGCGAAATTTTCAATATTTTCAATCCAGATTTTCAACATTGCTATTTTATTACACTTCCTTATGAGCAGTACAGCTGTCATTTGTCACATCTTGCCCAAAAATGTGTTTTGCACATGTAGCGCACTATGGTGCAGTCGATGTCTCGAGCAATGTTTAGGACAGATTAAGAAAATCACAGTTACACTCTATATGAGCAGAGGTCATAAAATGGCTATGTTGAAAATTTGGTGACAAAGTCCATAAACTGACTGTGATACGAGTGAGCATTGCGCAGTTTCCATGCACCATCGTAAGTTCATGACTTTGTAATATTTTCAATCCAGATTTTCACCAGTGGCATTTTTCTACACTTTCTTATGAACAGCAAAGCTGTCATTTTTCACAACATGGACGAAATGTGTTTTCACACTTTCAGCGCAGAGATGCATGGTCGCTCTGGGAAATTATTGTTCGGGACAGAAAAAGAAAATCACAGTGACACTGTTCATGATTGGAGGTCCCAAAATGCCTGTTTGACAATCTGCTGTAAAAAATCCCAAACTAATTACATTACAGGTGTGCGTTGCACAGTTTCTATACTGCAGCTCGTGACTTACCATTTTTAAATATTTTAACTGCATTGCAATATTGCCCTTTTACACCTCCCCATGAACAGTACAGCTGTCATTTTTTACATCCTGTTCGGAATGTTTTTGCACCTGTGGTGCTAAATGCCATAGTCGCTGTGCATAAGCAGCTTTTGGTTAACAAACTGATATTGCCACTGTTCATGAGGTGGGGTCACAAAAAAACCATGTTGAAAATTTGGAGTGAAAATACAACAAATGCCTGCGGTATTAGGGTTTCCAACCATAATGCCCAACCCTGTAGAGAATGACAGGCATCGGGGATGTGACTTGGGATTCTTGCCTGTAATGCTCATACCATTTCACACCCTGCAGCCAGTGACAGGCATCGAGGCATGCCTTGGACTCTTCGGACCCAAAGTTCACCCCATTCTCCTATACCGCACCCATCTCACCGTATTTCCTGATGGAATGGGGTGCGCATAAGGGCCAAAGACCCCAAGGCACATCGTGACACTTGTCAGTGTCTGCAGGGTAAGGTGTGGTGAAATAGTGTGGCCTTTATGCCTGACAACCCAAAGGCACACACCAATGCCTGTCACTCTCTGCAGGGTGGTAGTGGGGTTGGCTTCAGTTCAATACTTCGCTGCCATTCCTATTATGCAGCTCTGTAACTTCTACACTACCAATGCCAATGCCAGCAAGCAAACATTCAGCATTGACAAATGCTTGTTATCTCAACTGCAACACTAGAAAATCTTTGCTTTAGTTCAACAGACATTCTGTCAAGGCACGGATAATAAAGCTTGTTTTGAAAGTTCATTTGAGAAGAAGTTTGGTCCCGCACTCCCACTGATGCCTCAACAATAAAATCATCCATCTGTTTCTGGTTTTTTTCTCCTGTTTGTGTCACTTATTTCCACATTATTCTTGTTACAGAAATCCACAGCTTCCTTAAACAGTTAATCGCTACTGTCCTCAATCCGCATCTCTTCAGGAGTGTGACAAACCGAGTCAACAAAATCTACTGCAGTGGATTGATCTAGATCTTCCCTTTGTAAAACTTTGTGGATGCCTTCTGTTACCTTTAGAAGAGAATGAAAAATGACCAGGCAGTAAATTGTGGTTGACTTTTGCAAGGATGCTAACAGTCCAATGGCTTTTGGAGTGTGAATTATAGCAAGGCACTGAAGTACAGCTACATAGCAGTTCATCAAGGACTTGATTGATCAGATCTGGCAAGACCAGCAAGTATCTGACAACTGGACCAACTCTGATGGGCTCAAGACTAACTGACACTGTATATTGACAAACTCATGATGAACAAGGGAAGTGCTAAAAAACTCATACACACTTTCCATAGTACAGAAAAATTATTTTGCTTCAGTAATACATTTGCACGTATGGCAAAGTACAAGATTCAGCTCATGTGCATAGCAGTGTACATACACAGCCTCTGGATGATGCTGGCAGAACTTAACTTGAACTCCCCCTACTGCACCACTCATAACAGAGACGCACCATCATATGCCTGTGCCACACATTTTGAGCCTGTAATTCCACTGTCTTGGCGACATTTTAGCAGTGATTCCACAATGGAGTCAGCATTAAAAGATTTAAGTTCTGTGAATCCCGTAAAATGCTCCATAATGCTTCCAGTTCCAGGTACAATATACCTCACGCAAACTGCCAGCTGCTCTTTATGTTTGTCTCTTGCTTCATCTGCCATAACAGCAAACATTCCTGAGCTGTTAAGTTCAGCAACTATCTTTGAAATGACCTCTTCTGTGCAACATGCAGTCACCTCATTTTGAGTTTGGGGAGAAATATAACTGCTATCTGGAGGTGCCTTATACATTTGTAGAAAAGGATCAAATTGCTTTAATAGATCCAAACATTCCAGAAAATTTCCTTTATTTAAACTACCATGCATGTCATCGTGCCCCTGAAAGAAAGTCCTTGCCTACCCAGAAATAATGTGACAGCAATGATGCACTCAAAATAGCATCGCCTGTCATTTACTTCTTTGATGTTTGCTCCTTGTAATTTGTGAACAATATCACCAATACTCCGTGTCTTTAAACCCAGCCCATAAGGTGTTTGTCTTTGTATGATATGAAGTCTTTTCATGCTCCCTAAATGAGTCAAGTGCCCTTTTCCAATTAACAAATCCTGTGCTTAACAAAGAATCTTTATTAGGGCAAGTGGCTCCATATTTCATTCCGAAGCATCTACAAGGATAGCAAAAGGCAGCATCCAGAGTAACAGAATATTCTAACCAGTCGTAATTTTCAAACCAGTGAAACTGGAATGACCTTTTTTTCCCCTCCAAATGTGCACTGTGGGTAACAAGGTAACTTACTCTGAATAGGTCCTGTCTTCCCGAGTCTGTTGTATTTTGAGCATTTACTAGTTCACTGTTCATTTTATTTATACCTTCTGTGTCAGCATCAACATAACTGTGACTGTTCTGGACACTTGTGCTTAGTTCAGCATCCCCCTCATGCGACAGTGGTACATGATGCAGTAGAATGAGGGAGTGCAGCATTATCATTACTTTCTGAAATGGCAATTACTCGCACTTCTTCATGTGTATTCTTTTCCTTGGACTTAAAGAAATGTCGGATATCCATTTTTATGAAACAGTGGAAACCAACAAGTTCTGATATACAGTACTTCTTTGCAATACAACTGACTGTGAGCCACAGACTGCCACCTCAGGGCTCACAGCAAGACAATGGCACAGACACACTAAGGTTTATTGTCACTCAGAGGCTGCTGTGACTTAAACTACAACTACAGTTTTTTATTAACAGAGTACGGTGACACACACTGCGGTCCTCAGCCCTCCCACAACAAGCCCGGTACTACTGGTAAAAAAATATCTCAGGTACTCTGGGTCACTAGTGAGGTGGATCAGAGGCTGCTGTGATTTAAAGTGCAACTACAATTCTTTATTAACAGAGTACAGCAACACACACTGCCCCCCTCAGCCCTCCCACAACAAGCCCTTTACTACTGACAAAAAAAATATGTCAGGTACTCTGGGTCACTGGTGAGGTGGGTCAGAGGCTGCTGTGATTTAAACTACAACTACAGTTTTTTTATTAACAGAGTACAGCGACACACACTGCTGCCCTCAGCCCTCCCACAACAAGCCCGGTACTACTGACAAAAAAATATCTCAAGTACTCTGGGTCACTGGTGAGGTGGGTCAGAGGCTGCTGTGATTTAAACTGCAACTACAATTTTTTTTAACAGAGTACAGCGACACACACTGCTGCCCTCAGCCCTCCCACAACAAGCCCGGTACTACTGACAAAAAAATATCTCAGGTACTCTGGGTCACTGGTGAGATGGATCAGAGGCTGCTGCCGTGATTTAAACTGCAACTACAATTTTTTTTTAACAGAGTACAGCGACACACACTGCTGCCATCAGCCCTCCCACAACAAAACCAGTACTACTGACAAAGAAATATCTCAGGTATGCTGGGTCACTGGTGAGGTGGATCAGAGGCTGCTGTGATTTAAATTACAACTACAGTTTTTTATTAACAGAGTACGGTGACACACACTACTGTCCTCAGCCCTCCCACAACAAGCCCGGTGCTACTGGTAAAAAAATATCTCAGGTACTCTGGATCACTGGTGAGGTGGATCAGAGGCTGCTGTGATTTAAACTGCAACTACAATTCTTTATTAACAGAGTACAGCGACACACACACTGCCCCCCTCAGCCCTCCCACAACAAACCCAGTACTACTGACAAAAAAAATATGTCAGATACTCTGGGTCACTGGTGAAGTGGGTCAGAGGCTGCTGTGATTTAAAAAGCAACTACAATTTTTTTTAACAGAGTACGACACACACTGCTGCCCTCAGCCCTCCCACAGCAAGCCCGGTACTACTGGTAAAAAAATATTTCATTTACTCTGGGTCACTGGTGAGGTGGATCAGAGGCTGCCGTGATTTAAACTGCAACTGTAATTTTTTTTTAACAGAGTACAGCGACACACACTGCTGCCTTCAGTCCTCACACAACAAGCCCAGTACTAGTGGCAAAAAAATATCTCAGGTACTCTGGGTCACTGGTTAGGTGTGTCAGAGGCTGCTGTGATTTAAACTGCAGCTACAGTTTTTTATTAACAGAGTACGGCGACACACACTGCTTCCCTCAGCCCTCCCACAACAAGCCTGATACTACTGGCAAAAAAATATCTCAGATATTCTGGGTCACTGGTGAGGTGTGTCAGAGGCTGCTGTGATTTAAAAAGCAAATACAGTTTTTTTTAACAGAGTACAGCGACACACACTGCTGCCCTCAGCCCTCCCACAGCAAGCCCGGTACTACTGGTAAAAAAAATCTCATTTACTCTGGGTCACTGGTGAGGTGGATCAGAGGCTGCCGTGATTTAAACTGCAACTGTAATTTTTTTTTAACAGAGTACAGCAACACACACTGCTGCCTTCAGCCCTCACACAAAAAGCCCAGTACTAGTGGTAAAAAAATATCTCCGGTACTCTGGGTCACTGGTGAGGTGGGTCAGAGGCTGCTGTGATTTAAACTGCAGCTACAGTTTTTTATTAACAGAGTACGGCGACACACACTGCTGCCCTCAGCCCTCCCACAACAAGCCCTTTACTACTGGCAAAAAAATATCTCAGATACTCTGGGTCACTGGTGAGGTGGGTCAGAGGCTGCTGTGATTTAAAAAGCAACTACAATTTTTTTTAACAGAGTACGACACACACTGCTGCCCTCAGCCCTCCACAGCAAGCCCGGTACTACTGGTAAAAAAATATTTCATTTACTCTGGGTTACTGGTGAGGTGGATCAGAGGCTGCCGTGATTTAAACTGCAACTGTAATTTTTTTTTAACAGAGTACAGCGACACACACTGCTGCCTTCAGTTCTCACACAACAAGCCCAGTACTAGTAGCAAAAAAATGTCTCAGGTACTCTGGGTCACTGGTGAGGTGGGTCAGAGGCTGCTGTGATTTAAACTGCAGCTACAGTTTTTTATTAACAGAGTACGGCGACACACACTGCTTCCCTCAGCCCTCCCACAACAAGCCTGGTACTACTGGAAAAAAATATCTCGGGTACTCTGGGTCACTGGTGAGGTGGATCAGAGGCTGCTGTGATTTAAAAAGCAAATATAGCTTTTTTTTAACAGAGTACAGCGACACACACTGCTGCCCTCAGCCCTCCCACAACAAGCCCGATACTACTGGCAAAAAAATATCTCAGATATTCTGGGTCACTGGTGAGGTGTGTCAGAGGCTGCTGTGATTTAAAAAGCAAATACAGTTTTTTTTAACAGAGTACAGCGACACACACTGCTGCCCTCAGCCCTCCCACAGCAAGCCCGGTACTACTTGTAAAATAAATCTCATTTACTCTGGGCCACTGGTGAGGTGGATCAGAGGCTGCCGTGATTTAAACTGCAACTGTAATTTTTTTTTAACAGAGTACAGTGACACACACTGCTGCCTTCAGCCCTCACACAAAAAGCCCAGTACTAGTGGTAAAAAAATATCTCCGGTACTCTGGGTCACTGGTGAGGTGGGTCAGAGGCTGCTGTGATTTAAACTGCAGCTACAGTTTTTTATTAACAGAGTACGGCGACACACACTGCTGCCCTCAGCCCTCCCACAACAAGCCCGGTACTACTGGCAAAAAAATATCTCAGATACTCTGGGTCACTGGTGAGGTGGATCAGAGGCTTAAACTGCAACAACTACAATGTTTGTTTTTTACACAATTTCCCCCCTGCCCTCCCAGTGACGTGTCCACCTAGACTGTGTTGAGTTGATGAATGTACAGTGATGAGGCTCACTCAGTCCTCAGTCACACACAAGCTACAGACAGACTACAAGTTATGTTTCTCTGGTGCTTACTGGCCTAGTAGGCCTAGTGGCCTACAGTGAAAAATGGGCTTTCTTACCCTTGCAAGTGGCAAAAAAAAAAAAGGCAAAAACTACTAGAAGTAAGCAGCAATTGCTGAAGAAATCCAGAAATTTAGAAAATGACTGTTTTTATGCCAAAATATAAAACTAGTACACACTCAATTTTTCTCAAATTCCACTCAACAACACAGATGAACTGTACACGGACTGAACTGCAGTGATTTTGCTTTCACTGTCTCTCCAGTCTCTCTCTGACTGAAATGTCACACCTACATCCATACTCACATGTCACTCACTGGCCACTCACAAGGCTCTATTGCTTATGATGACACTCTGTAGGCCATGCTGCTTAATAGTCATGTAACTATCAAGTAGCATAAACTACAAATAGGTATCCCACAATGCACATGGCCTATGTAAGAGTGAGAAAGACTGTCATGTGACAGCAGCTGTCCTGGCTGGCTGCTGCTTGCTCGTTGCTGCTGGCTTTTGCCAGGCCAATCAGTGCCTGCCCTCCCTGCCATGATTGATGGCACCCACACCACATGCACTGCTTTTAGTCTCAGAAGAATATGCCGTCTAACTCAGATGGCATCTTAGTCTCTCAGTCTCTCCCATTCCATCCTGATCTACCTCTCTCTCCCTCTCCCTCTCCCTGAAACAGACAGCGAGTCTCTCCCAGCCAGCTCAGCTCCCCTTTGCTGCAAATCCACACAGTGCCAGTATCAGAGTCAGTTGGGTACATGACAATTCGCTCCCGCGATTTCATACCGCGAAAAATCACTCCCGACTACACGCACCCGCGACAATTCATTCCTATGACATTATCCATGTATGACAATTCGCTCCCGCTCCCTCATCCTAGCGCTAACTCACCACATTCTACAATCAACTAAGATGCACAGTCTCCTTATAACTAATTATAGCTACTGCATTTTTAAGCAGTTTGCATAACAAAATTGTAGGGCATTCAAGTGAAACAAACTGAGCCAATATATGAGCCTCCTAATATAGTTACTGCCCACAAAAGTAATTTCAGCTAGCATCCTGGGTAACCATAGGTTTAAAAAGACGATACAGCTTTCCCCCGAATCCACTACATCAGTTTTTGCAATGACAGGCCGCTTCATAGTAGGGATTCTGAGGTGGAGCAGATTATAGCCGGTAACCCACCAAATGCTTCACGGAGGGTATACTGTGATAATGTCGCACGTCTCGCCTGCATTTTAGAAAAGTGTGCAGACCGCACAGCTGAGGAGTTTCTCCGTGGAGTTGCTCACAGCTTTGATTAATAAGAGACTAAATAAAGATTTTGAATAAAGAATTGCTTTTAAAATGCTTTTAAACTTACATGCCCGCTGTACAGAACACACACTATCAAAAGCTGGTAACCATGGAAACTGACGTCATACGCTGGAAACCACAGCGCCAGAATCGACGTTACACACTGGAAACATGGCGACAATCTGCATATAATCATACTGGTAAGCCCAATTCAATGATAACAAAATTTGTCTGAATTGCTTGTAATGAGCCCCATATTTATATTGATGGGCTGCGATCAATGCTGCGAGCAGTGAAGGAAGGCACAGGGGATATTTATAAATAGTTATGTGGTAAATTAACATGCACTGGGGAAAGTATGTGCAGAAGTTCAGAAGTGAAGTGAGGACCCCTATGTAGGTAGGTTAGATCGGATCGGTCACATCACTGTCTGTCTGCAGTTCGAGGATAGGTCCCACATCACTGTTTGATTAACAGATTAATGCGGGAGCGAATTGTCGTAGGTGGAAGGTGTCATAGGAAAGAAATGATGCAGGAGCATATAGTCGGGAGCGAAATGACGTGGTATGAAATCACGGGAGCGCATTGTCGTGTTCCCGAGTCAGTTGAATTCAAACTTCACAGTGACGGTGCAGAGCAACTGGGACTGGCTGCTTGCTGCTGGCTCTAGGCAGCTCCAAAAGTCTCAGACTGACTGACTGTTGTGTTGACTTTTGATTGTCTGACTGTCATGTCTCACTCTCACTCACCTCACCACCAGTCCACACCAGCACCAACATCGCACCAGTTGAGTGACGAGTCAAGTTGTCTAGTCCACCAGTCCACTCCACTAACTTCCATGCAGCAGGCATCCACTGTGCAGTGCAGTCCCACAGTGGCAGGCAGCACAGCAACCAGACAGCATTAGCATGCAAGCCATGTATAGCAGCAACCACAAATAAAATCATTTTTTTGATGGTAAACTTAAACTCCATCTCTCCCCAGAGTCTTTCAGTCTGACCCCCCAAAATTTTGTTTTTATTAATCCTTTGCCAACTGCCAACTTACTTAGACTGCCTCCTCTCCTCCAAGTCCACCGTAATATAACCTTTCCATTGCCAGGGCAACCAGAACTCCTCACCAATCACAAACACCATGTGTGAGGAGATTGTTGATGGTTGCATGGCAACGGTCACGGACGAGTACAAGCAAGCTCAGCGATGGGCCCGGGGCCAGCAGTCAAGGCATTGGCAATTGGCAATAGCAGTAAATTAATTTATTTTAAAGAGCCTGCTCAGCTCAGCTCAGTGGCTAGCTTGTAGGTGGTGGTTGAAGTGGAGCCAGGCCAGTAGTGTTGGACCAGTGGTGTGGTGCACTAGTCGGTGCAAGTAGGAGGCAGGAGAGAAAAACAATGCAAACTGGAGTAGGAGGCAGGTCAGTCAGACCAGGTGAGCACCGAGTGGTCCACGTCCGCAGCTCGAGCTTGGAGAAAGAGAGGAGCACTGCCCGGGAGGGGGGAGCTGCATCACCGCATCTCCGCATCTCTGACTAAATTGCAGAAAGCAACTTGCAATTGAGTGCAGGGGGGACGCACAGGACTTGGTGTGGAGGAGAGAGGAGAAGATTGAGTTGAGGGGCACATAGGGCAGTGCAAAAATGGTGAACCGCACCGTGCGTGGCCCATAGCAGGAAATGAAACAATGACAGGACAGAGCAGGAAACATTCAGGCCCCCAGACAAAACATTCGGGGCTCTAGCCCCGGAGGCCCAGCCCTAGCAATGCCTCTGAGCATTATACAGTACACATGGTAGTCATGCAGTGGCTAGTGAAATAACTTGCACCATCCAATCTAAAAAATCATTGCACACTGAAATAGTACCGCACACAGAAAAAAAACATAGATTTTTTGGGGGGGCAGCACAATGACCCACGATAGCGGTACTCCAAGTGTGAACTGATTACATGGAGCATGAAGTGCAGATCACAGAAACGATCATGGGGTCAGTATTGAATATTGATCACAGGGCTAATCTAGGCTGTGATTACAAAATACAATAGCAATACACAATTTCAAGCACAGTGGTAAAACATAGCAAGGAAACCAACACAAATGTTATGCAACCTGGAAAACAGCTGCTCCACACAGACACAAGGACATCATCGAAGGGAAAAACACATAACATGCATCAACCAGAGAGAAAATGTAAGGATCAGAAAGTGTAACTACCTAGCTGCAAGACACAGTATTCGGAACGTGCAGAAATGAAGATTAATACTTAAAAACTAGCTAATATAGCGAAAATAAACAGACAGTGAAAATAACTTTCAATACAGTATAATGCCTGAGTACAGAAAGCGGGAAAGCACTCAATCTGTCAAACAGCTGTCAAACTCGCAGGCCACCCAATTATGTCATCATGCAGGACTCTCCCTTCAGAGAAACGTGATGGGCATCAAAACAGAAACAGGGGAATCAGGAGAATGAATACAGATTTATAAAAAGTCAGAAAACAAGTTTTTTACTATATTTTAAATAAGTAACCACACAGACGCTGATTTACAAGATGATCTTTATTCAACAACACTATTTCACCACAGTTTTGCACTATTGCATTTGATCTTTAACAAATTCTGTTGAAAACATTAGAAAATTCGTCCCTGTGGAGCTGTAATCCTCAATTTATGGTTGTGCACAGAAAGCGTAGGCTAAGTCCTCTGAGGCAGTCCACATAAATTAATGAATAAAACTCCATAGGGATGAAGTTTCTAAAGTTTTCAACAGAATTCATTAGGGAAAATCCTCCTGAAATGAATTCTGCATTGAAGTTTAGAACTTTTTTAAAATTAAGGTAGAATCATTGTCCAAAGTTCTGTTTTAGCCGTCTCAGACGGTAAGGACTTGACGTGATACAATGTTTAGAATCCTTATCTGATATTAATTTTTGGAAACCTAGAAAAAGGGACTGAGATGTAAAGCTTTCTGATTGACTACAAGAATTCTAGTAGCCTTATGCTAATGTCCAAAGCAAGTGTATTATCTGACCTTGCCCAAATAGTGGTCTTTTCTATTAATACACTAGAGATTTGTTTACAGTGATTAGAACCATGACATTTTTATATAAAGTGCTGTGTAAGACAGTTTAAAAAAAAAACGGGGTGCTAGAGCGCCATGCTGCAGAACAGATGTGCTTCACATCGGCTCTTCCCTCTTTCCTCTTTACAACTCCAGCAATTTAATTTAATATTTAATTCGATTGACTTTTGAATTCTGAACATACAACCCGACACAGAATATCCCTGGGCATCTTTGGGTCATTTTTTGTAAGCATGGGGCATCCTAAAGGAACAGGAGGAGTGAACCAAAAATCAGGAGTAACAATGCCACAGGTCCCAAACGAAGCTCCGTCCACCTACAAGTCTACTACTGTGCAGCAGGTGGGCAAGTCCCTGCCTTGGGACAGTCCTTAAAGTGGTTCAGGAAATGGACAACAAAAATGAGTGCATCTTAGAGAGAATGAGTTCCCAAGATGCTAAAATTGAAGTGGTGACCACCTCAGCTAAGGATGCTGATGACCGATATCAGAAAACACTTTAAGTGGTCTCCAAACTTACACAAGAAAACTCTCATCTATGGACCCATCTAGAGGCACTTGAGAATGGAGCATGAGCAATGAATAGCCACCTGATTGGTCTCCCCGAAGGAGTAGAAGGGGAGAATATTCTGCTCTACATACATACCTGACTGATGGCAACTCTGAATCTCTCAGACCCCTGGAATGAATTGGACCTTCGACGGGCCTACCATATCAACCCTCCCCACAGAGCAATCACTCACAGCCGCACACCATCATGCTGATTACAGTGGGGTCAGAGGTACGTGACTTCATACTAGATGCTTCAAGGGCCAGACATCCACTAAAGCATGAGGGTCAAGACGTCCATCTTTTTCCAGACTGGGCATATGCCACACATAACAGGAGGAAGCAGTTCAACACCATTAAGTAGCAGCTCCAAGGCCTGGGAATGGTGCATTCATTGTTAGCACCAGCACGACACCGCGTACAATACAGAGGAAAGACGTTCCTGTTTGGGGACCTTAAAGATGCCATCAAATTGACCCTGAAAATTGTGACTGAATTTCAAAGAGCCCCAGAACATCGGGAGCCTGAAGACTCAGATGCCTAAGATGCAGGACTGTGAGTAACCACCTCGTGGCATTTGGTGGTGATGACATAGACACTGTTTTCTGGACTGCACTCTGATTTGAGTAGTCTTCTGCTGCCTCGATGTTTGGCAGCTGTTTCCTAGGCTGCTGTTGTGTTTCTAATGTTTACAGTGTTAAACAGTCAAACTAAACAGTGAATATTGTTAAAAATGTTTACAGTGTTAAAAATATTTTTACAAGCGTTTGTTAGTTCTCTTTTCCAAATACTGGTCACCACATGTTATGTGGCGGCTTGAGAAGAGAGTGTGGTTACTACGCAGTTGAATTACAGGGAAGTTAAATTGGAAATTCTCGATGGCTGTGGAGGTCCAAATCTTTTACATCTTTATTCATAGTGTAGACTATCTTTAAGGTTCACTGACCTACAAAACACACATATTTGAAGTCAGTTCTTTGGTTAATTGCCTCTGAGCCTGTGCTTAGAGTTAAAGTATATAAAATTGGTTATGGAATTCTGGGAGGGGGAACTAAGGTTGTGTAGTACACAGATCTATGTTATGCATTAATCTTCTTGCAGGTTGTGGACAAAGTACCTGTTCTGGTTGCATGAAATCTTTTTTTGTCTTCTCTATGTTGTTGGATCCACATATCTTGTGAGGTTCAGCTTATGAGAAACACATCTGGGGATTTAATCCTGCTTAGAAAATTTAAGATTCCCCCTTATGTAGTATCAACACTGTATATCAACAGATCCTGAAGCTAAAATGAGATGTATATTACTGCTTAATGTAATGTGTAATTTGATATCTATACAGACACATTATGCTTTGTAGCATGTTTTATTGAAAAATCAATAAAGACCAAGTTTAAAAAAGAAAATACAACTTACCGTTTTTTCTGTATTTTTTTGTATAGAATGTTCATGAGGATCTTGTCAGTTTCTTCCTCTCCCTTTCAACACCAAACTTTGGTTTCATATTTTGTATTGCTGTTACTGACACAAGTGGGCTTCTTTCTTTTTATGGCTGTGGGCAGAGCCTACAGCCATTTTGATATCTGTAGCTTGAAAATGGAGTTTCGTGGAACACATATTTTGGACATTTCTATGTCTCCTTCCATGCCAACTGAAATAAAATATTCCCTTCTTTCTGTTAAGAATGTTGGAGACATAACTAAGCTGCTTATCAGATGTCATTAGGAAACTGAAACAGCTTGTCAAATACTTGCTAAATATTGGTTGCCTATGAAACTGGAGACTTGCACATTTAAATACTGGGGCCCAGATATTCAAACTGTGCCCAAAAAGTGCTCAACAGCAGGAGCAAGCGCAAGTCCACTGCGCCCATGGGCAAGCGCCAATATTCAAAAACTGCGCAGGCCAAGATCGCCTCTCGGCTGATGACTGAATATTGCACCCATGCGCCAGAGCCAACTAGGGAGGCGAAGCTGAGCATATCTGATGCACCATAGCGCAACAAGGGATGTTCAGCTGAGCAGTCCAGATGCGCCATAGCGCAACCAAGGACACCCCCAGCAGCAGGGCAGCAATGGAACAGCACAACCAGGGATGCAGGGGCCCACCACTGATGCCACAGATGGGCAGAGGAACACACAGCTGAACAGACATCGTTCCCCCTCACCCCATGTACTGCACAACTGGGGGAGAGCTGGAATAACCACCGGCCCATGGATACCAGCAACCAACCTACAACCGGGCCATGGTGCCCCATCACACCCCCTGGCAAGCAGTGACTGGCACACAAGGATGGCCGACCACCCCATACCACACCATCCCACCAATGCAGAGCATACTCTGCAGCATGATCCTCATACACCCTGCCCAGGAGTAGCACCCAACAGTGCAGGACACCCCATGCATGCCACCACCCCCACTGTGACAATGCAACCCTGTGCACCATGGAGCCATGCAAGGCAGCCCCACCATGGGCATCCTGCAGCGGGTGGCAGCAGACAGTGATGCAACAGATGCATACACAGTGCCGCCCTGCACGTCCCCCCCCGAGGTACAGCTCAGAGACCGACCATGCGTCAGCACATGAGGTACCCCACATGCGACAGGGCATGCCCCGGACCCCACCTCCAGCGGTATAGCACCCTGCACACCCTCCCAAGGACACATCCCATCCCAGCACTGGCCAACACAGCCACCACTAACATGCCAGCAGACTGTGCATATCACAGACATGCAAGGGTGTCAGTTGCACAGGCCATGGACAGTCTGACAGGGGTGCCATGCACACAGTGCAGGCCCCCCTGGACCACTGCACATAGGCATCCAGTGCATAGAGTGCAACACACAAACCACAGACAGTGACTGATCCCCCTGCCCACACCATAGGCGGTTCACCTCTGCACACACACACACACGCCCATGCGTGAACTACCACTGACACCATGCACACCACTGCAGCTGAGCACCTGTAGCTCGCTGCAAATCAGAGACCACCACAGTTGTCATAACAAAATGCTTATAGTTAAAAAAAGTAACAAAACATATATACAAATATTTACAAGGTGGGGAAGGGACACATAACAGGTGGGGGCGGGTAAGGGGCAGGGGTGAACATATGGGAGAGGGAAGAAGGGGTGTGAGGGTGGGTCAAAGGGGGGAAGGTGGTAGTAAGGGGCATGGAGTGCCCAGTGTGTGCCCCGGTCCTTCTCCATGTGGCGCCTATGTCTGCCACTCCTCCTCCTCCTCCTCACCCAGTGGCAGTGGATGCACTCCAACAGCTTCAGTGTTGCCCTCACCACCTGCAGCAGCTCTCTCACATTCCTTTCCAGCACCTGGAGTCGCCGTCCACCTAGGACGAGGAAGCAGAGTCAATAAGTGTGACTGTCCAGCCCCCTGCAGCCCACCCATTGTGCATGGCATACAGCCATGTGCCACGCCCCTGTGATTGTGTGCGACCACCCACACTGACTGTATCCACAAGACCTACCTACCCAGGCAGCCACAGCCATGTGGACCACTGCACACACACACCCACCACCCATGTTCTGCACAGCACCACCATGGCTGTACAGTGACTTGGCTATGCACTGTGAAGGCAGTGCCACAGCCATGTGCCCAGTGCACGCATGGACCACCACTGACACACTCCCGGACATGCAGTACCACTGGACAGTGCTGACTGTAACAAGTTGCGTGCATGGCAGTGGTGTCAATGGATCGTGGCCATGCCCTGCTGCCTGCCCAATTATACAGCATGCAATAGTAATCATGGATGTAAGGCACTCACCATCATCAGGGAGGTCCATGCGCCGCTGACAACCATTACCCCTCCTGGCTTGCTGCTCCTCCAGGCAGCACCTCCGGTCTCTGGCCTGCTGGTGTTCTGCAGGCCCTAAGATGCAAAACATGGAGAGAGGAACATCATTACAATCCTGTAGCAATTTCCCCCCCACCCCCATGTGTGTTCAATCCCACACAGCCAGACCCACCTCCCCCAACACCCCGATAACACCACCACGGCCAACACCGGACGGCCCCCCCCCATGTGCCGGACACATGCAACCGTGATACCCGTATGGATGATAAAAGTGTATGGATGTTGCACCTACCTGGCCGTGGCACCATACCCCTCCTGGCACATGCCTGCAGGCGGGCAAGCAAGTCCGGGTCCCTCCGCCTCAGGTCCCCATATCGGTGGCAGCACTGCTCTGCCATCCGCCCCATACCGGTGGCCTCCTCCAGGGTGTCGGCCACCTTCTGCCACACCTGACTCCTGGCCCTGTCCAGGGGTGCCTCCCCAAACAAAGGCCCAACATGTGGCTCCACTGTGGCCACAAGGTTTGCCAGCTCCACCTGACTCCACTGCACAGCATGCCTCTGCGCCATCTCTGCTGCTCAGTTCAGTCAAAATGGTGCCCTGCAGTGCGGTCCTGCCATGTGCAGATGCTGCGTGGTACAGTGCTGCCATTCCCTATCATGCTGTCACCGAACACCGCGATAGTGGTGCACCCATGCCTGATGCATGGCACCTAGGGGGCAATGGTCAGGCACAGAGTCAAGGGTCTCTGGCGCATGGACAGCCACAGCGCGATTGGAACCCAATGCATGTAGCACGATTGGGTGCCTGTGTGCCACCTCCTGTAGCAGCCTACCGCGCTGTCACCCCAGTGCACCTACGATGCCCCAGTGCCACAGCGCCATATAGGTGAACAGCGCTGTAGCACCACTGGCATAATGATGGCCGTGCCCTACATTGCCTCCTGTGCACAGTGCATCAGCAGCGCGGCAGGCACCTGCGTCATCAACCCGGGCATGCACACTTAGGTGTGTACTCGCATGTCACAGAACTGCACCCTTGCCTCAGCATGTTCAACACAATTGCACAAAGCGCAACAGCGCAATATTCAGCCGGCATATGCAAATCAGCTAATCAGCCATTCAATGGCGCAGTCACTGCATTTGCATCCACTTAAAGATGTGCCTCGCCTCATTTGCATGGGTTGCGCTATAAAAGTGCAACATTGGGCTGTACTGGCCATAGTCGGTTACTGCAGCCTATTGCGGTGAGTTGCATGCTGTTTGGGAGTGTGGACTGTGGATTTTGGGACATGCATGGGACTGCACAGTCATAGATAACACCTGTCATTCTCACAGGCTGAATCATGACCGAGCGTGTTGTGGAGGAAGAGGAACAGAGCTGTGGGAGGAAGAGGAGGTCGAATTTCACTAAGGCTGAGACAGATGCCCTGTTCGAGGCCTACCTAGACCAGGAGCCGCTTCTCAGCGGACGCCAGGGAACACCACAGGCCCGTGCTGCTGCATGGGAGGAGGTGGCGGCGTGCTGTAAACCTGCCGGCGGCCACCAGCACTCCGTGCAGGAGTGCAAGAAGAAGATAGGCACAGACAGGTGGAGGATTAAGGAGAAGGTGGCTGCCATCAGGGCATGGTCTGCGACAGGTGGGGACGGCGGAGGTGCTCGCCTGACCCCACAGGAGGGCGTGTTGCTGGCAGCATGCAGCATTGCGCCATTGAGGGTGTTCCGGGTGGTGGATTCCAGATGGGTGGTAGCCCGTCACTGCATGGTAGGTCATGGTCTGTCTATTGGGGGGGGACAGGGCAGGTCACATGCAGTAACACGACTTTGTTTTCCCTCACAGCTCAAGAGTGTCTGCATGGGTCAGCGGTGGTGGGCTTCTCCACTGAGGCCAGTCACATGGAGATGGAGGAGGGCCCATCCACCTCCACAGGAATATGCGGGTCAGGGCAACAGTGGGCCCACCTGGATGTCCAGACTGATCTTGGTGGAGCAGGTGCAGAGGAGGCCCTGCCCGTGTCCCAGCGTGCCAGCGTCCATAGATGCCAGCATGCTGAGACTTGGGCTGGTGCTGGATCCATCACAGATGATGATGATGCCGCTAACGTCATGGGCAGTGACACATGTGTGCCACAGGACGGCCACACAGCAGGTTACATCACGGCCATGGCTCAGGGTGGTGCCACCGTGGAGGCCTGCGTGTCATCACAGTCCCAGCCTGTTCCTATCAGCACCAGTAGGGCAGCACTGGTGTGTGTACAGGACAGTGGGACTGTTGCGGCCACTGCGGCGGCACCATTGAGCCCTGGGGAGTGGCAGCCGGAGGGGCAGCATCAGCAGTCGGCCAATGGGCATGGAGGTACAGTGTCAGGGGGTGGTGTCAGTGCACCACTTGTGGACATGCCCAGGCCTGGCCCTGGTGTGCAGTGCCCACCCTCAAGGGTGATGAACATCAGGACCGTGAACACCCTGAGGGACAGCATGCCGATCAGGCAGATGACCTCTTGGATGAGCACACCCACATACTGCAAGCATACTGTATGTAATGCACAAACCCTCATGTCTTATTGCTTACATAATCAATACATAGCATACTAACATATCCTCTGATGCTGCAGTGCTTTAAGAATGGAAATTTCATGATCAATACACCTGACATCCTTGTACATTTCATGACTAGGCTGCCTGTTTAAAACAAATTTACATAATGATAATTTCATACAACGAGTGTGATATTCCATTTTAACAACTCTCAGGAGTTGTTAAAGAAATATCAAATGCGACCCATACTGTATCCCTTATATATGATTCTGATCGTCCTGACCTCCGATGCCTGATTTCTTGGGGGAAGAAGAACAACCCCAATATATACTTAATACTGTATATATAAGGCTGGCTTCTGTAAACCTGTACATGCCATTCCATGAAACGGTCAAACAATGTTGCCCCGAGGATAATTTAGCACTACAGCTAAGTCACACCATGTTGGCAGGCGGAAGGAGATGGCAGGTATGAGAGGAATTGGCTGAAGCCTACCTGTGCCACAGATGATTAACATCTACATGGCAGACTAAAAAAAGGAGATCCAGTTCTGGGGAGGTGGAGCATCATGAAATGGCAGACATGTGATGACGTTTCTGAATAATGTAAGAGTTGTTAACAGCTGAAGAAACACAAACATACTTTTCTGATTCATATGACAATGTGTTATGGCCATGATTCAAGTCAGAAATAGTAGAAATTTGTGCGATGGGAACTAGGTGTTGTTTATGGTATGGTGTCAGCACCATAGCACAGAAACATGTTATGCAGGTTTCAAGGGTAAGGTGTGTCACAGACATGCAGCATGTAACAAACGTGGTGTGTAAATTATTTGTGATGTGCGGGGGGGGGGGTTCTATGTAAGACATATCTTCTCACAGTGTATACTGTATCCTCCACAACAACCAGACCATAGTGACTCGTACTTGCAGGTCCTACCAAACACATTACAAGGGGGCATGCCATTAAGCCACATTGTGGACTGTGAGTAAGTCCAGTTGGAAGCCAGGTGATGCGGCTAGGGGAGGCACTTTCAGATGTGGCTGTAGCAACCCAAGACGGTAATAAAAAACATCTGCGATGTAGATCAGTTGTGGCAGTGCTGTGTGCCACACATATACATAACATGTTTTTACAGAACATTGTAAAACAATTGCTTGGAAGACAACAACCAAATCTGTAATGACCTGCCTGAAATTGAGACTGCAGCACATGAAACACTGTCAATGGCCTTATCCA
Source organism: Neoceratodus forsteri (assembly GCA_016271365.2). Taxonomy (NCBI): domain Eukaryota; kingdom Metazoa; phylum Chordata; order Ceratodontiformes; family Ceratodontidae; genus Neoceratodus; species Neoceratodus forsteri. The sequence goes on from CM057455.1 coordinate 1,300,372,596, forward strand.
TTATTTACTTCACCCATGTTTCTACATGGCTTAACCCATAGAGTGCAGGAGTGTAGCCAAAAATTTCCATTTTGTACTCACACACTCCAACTGCTGACCCCCCCCCAATTAAAAATAAAAATGCACACATCCTCTCTAAATGCTGACCTCCATAATAAACAAATCAGATGGTTGTCAGTTGACTTATATAATCTCTAAATAGGCTGTACACATATCTATCCCCTAAACAACAGAAGTTTAAACAGTGGCTCAGTGGCCTACACTAACTTAAATTGTACAGATCTGAATGATAATTTTAACAAAAAGTTACACGATTTGACACAGCAAAACTATACACAAATGTGTACAGTTATGCCTGCCTACACCCTTGACAGAGTGGGGCAATTATGATGTTTAAGAGCCCCTGCCAGACTTCTAACATGGTGTGTGGAGAGCACCTTACTTGGTGGTTGACATGGTCTATACCCAGTGAATCTATGCTGACTCTGATCTTGGTGCCAGTGGATTCCAGATATTCCATAATGCTTTCATTCAGTACTGATTCCATTAATTTTACCACCACCAAAGTCTAGCTGAACGGCATGTAATTGCCAGCATACTCCCTGCTACCACTTATGTGAGGCGTGCCTCATCCTGCATAGTCCATGCTGGATTCATATTTTATTCCCTGAGTAAATGCCTGCACTTTAACCACTTGCCTGCTTTATCTGCTGTCTGCCTGAGATGTTTTCCCCAGTTGGAGTCCAGAGAAATACACAAGAGTGAGATACTGTGTTTTTTTTCCTTGCTACAATGGGACATTCACTGTAATTATATTCAGGGGGCTGGGGAAGCTGATTGTCTACATCACTGCTGAAGGTGGGGCTTGACGGGTTTAAATGTACGCACCGCTTGCAAGCGGCTAGACTGCCTGCACTTTAACCACTTGCCTGCTTTATCTGCTGTCTGCCTGAGATGTTTTCCCCAGTTGGAGTCCAGAGGAATACACAAGAGTAAGAGACTGTGTTATTTTCCTTGCTACAACAGGACATTCACCGTAATTATATTCAGGGGGCTGGGGGAGCTGATTGTCTACATCACTGCTGAAGGCGGGATTTGAGGGGTTTAAACGTTCTTGCCACTCGTAAGCGTGAGCGTTGTGAGTAGTGTGAGCGCCACTCCTAGTTGAAAATTTTATTAGAAGATGGAAAAGAGGTTTAGTGAAGTATTACAGTGTTGGCTGTATTAGGATGGCTTGCTCTTTGCAGTTGTCTTTGTAATCATCACAATTATCATTTTCAGGCTGTGGATGAATATGATGACTCTGCATTACATTGGGAGTTTGATATTCTCAGTGTTTCATTTAGTAAGCATCCTCTTGGGGATTATTTAACTATTTTAATTTAAGTAAGTCGTTTCTTTATTTGCATAATGATGTATTGTGGTCTTTATTCAATAACAACATAGTTAACATTAGTGTTAAGAAAAGAAGGTTACTGAGACGTGAAATTGCTTTTTAAAATGCTGTTCAGTTTAGGAGGTTGTTAGTTTTATTGTTACTAATGTCTGGCTCAGTGCATCCACACCCTGGCCCTAACTGTTGTAGAAAGATCTAATAAGTAGGGGGAGTGGCTTAGCTAGAAGGAAGCTACATTTAAAGACTGCATTAGAAAGATTTTACTAGTAGCTTGGCAGAAGACACCAGGAGAAAGGACTGCTGTGTGGCTGGACTTCTCTGCTGGGACTATATTGCCCTCCTTCCCTCCCACCCAAAGCTAGTTCTACTTTTATAGGCACAGAATTTGACTGACAACAGGAACTTCCTGTTTGGGAGCAGGAAGTGAGTGATCACAGAGCCACCAAAGACCCACCATCCTAGAAGGGCAAGAGTAGCTCTCCAGCCCCCTCTAGCTGCTGGAGGTCTGCCTCTGAGCAAGTAAGGGGTCTACTGAGAAATATAGGATATTCTTGTCTCAGAACAGGACAATCAGGAGCTTAAAGGGCACACAGGCAGAAAGTAAGGAGAGAGAGAAAAAAAATGGAGGAAAGAGTAAGGATTGCAAACAGTGAAGGGGCCAGAAATAAGACATGATGGGAGTGGTGCAGTGCAGTGGCTGTGGAGTAGCAGTCTTCCGGGAGACGTCCTGGAGGATGCGGTGTTGTCCCATCTGCAGACACCTCTCTGGGCTGAGGGAGGAGGTTGCTCATCTCCAGGCTGAGTTGGCCAGGATTTGTGGGACCTCCTCTTCCATCCAGGGATCACCAGTGCCACTGCCGTTGCCTCAGAGGTTGCCAAGAAAGAGGAGTGGTTGGACCACAGTGGGCTCAGCGAGGGTGAGGGTGGTGGAACAGAGGTGCATCCCTCCAGCTGTACCTCTCCACAATTCCTATGCCATTCTGGCAAAGTGTGGTTCCTCTATGGAGGCACCTGCAGTGGAGACCAAGGAGGATGCTGGGAACCTCCACAAAGAAGACCCACAGGAGGGTGGCAGGGGACCCCGCAGGGGAAGGAAACAACTCCTGGTGGGGGACTCCATTGTTAGGAAGGTAGAACTGGGGGAGGAAGGGGAGAGGGCGGTAAGGTGCCTGCCTGGCACCATGGCTTGGAGGGACAGGGAGCAAATCCTCAGGATTGCTGGAACAGCTGCACAGGGGAGGGAGCTGGATGTCATTGTCCACCTAGGGACAAATGACCTGGCTAAGAAAGGGATTAGAGAAGTGCATGAAGAGTTTGTGGAATTGGGGAGGGGCCTTAGACAAGTAGCATGCATGGTAACCGTCTCAGAGGTGCTGCCCATCTATGGCGTAGGAGAGGCTAGGGTGTTCTGCACCATGGGATTCAATCAGTGGTTGAAAAACTGGTGTGGAGCTCAGAGATTTGGCTTCACTGGGGACTGGGGGTCCACCTGGAGTGATGCAAGCCTATACTGACATGATGGGTGGCATCTGTCCAGGAGGGGAACCAGGATCCTAGGTGATAGGTTTAAATGCTTCATTGGCAAGCATTAAACTAGCCAAGGGGAGGCACTCGAAAGGAGCAGGAAATCCTAGCCCCAAAAAAATCTGCGGTAGTAGTCTGCAAACACCAACATAGAGGTGTCAATAGGGAGAAGGACAGGGTAAATGGAGAAAGTGACAAGGCAAGAAGGACAGGGATGGGGCAAAAGGGGTAAGGCCATCAGGAAATGGAGGGTAATGAGTATCAATGCTCGTAGTCTGGGCAACAAGCTCCTGAGCTGGTGGCCTTGATGGAAGAGGATGCCTGGATATTGTAGCAGTCACAGAAACATGGTACACAGAGAACCATGACTGGGATGTTAACATACCAGGGTACATAACCTACAGGAGGAGACAGGCAGGGAGAAGGGGGAGGATAGCTCTCTGTAAAGGAAGGGATAAAAGCAACTGAACAAAAGAGTAAACAGGGAGGAAAGGAGGCACTGTAGGTCACCTTGGAGACTGGAAAGGGCACCACAATCTGCACAGGGGCTGTGTACAGACCCCCATGTCAGGGGGAGGGAATAGACAAGGATATAATAGAAGGCATTCTTAGAATGGCAGAGAAAGGGGAGATACTGTTGATGGGAGACCTGAATATGCCAGATGTTAACTGGAGCATATTTGCTGCAGCCACATCCAAGAGCAGGGCCATTCTTGGTGCCCTACAGGTGGCAGGCCTTAGACAGCTAGTTTCGGAACCCACTCATGAGGGAGCAATCTTAGACCTCATACTCTCAAATGGGGGCAGTGAGAGGATCTCAGATCTAGAAGTGGGTTGCCATCTGGGAACAAGTGACCATCAAATAGTGTGGTTCACGTTAAACTCAGCTACAGAGTCAAGCCATACAAAAGTGAAGGTACTGGACTTCAGGAGGGCTGACTTTGGCAATATGGGAGAGTGCCTTAGAAAAGCACTAGCAAACAGGCTAGAAGGAGGTGTGGAGCAACAATGGGGAATCATCAAAACTGCCATCACAGAGGCAACAAGCCTTTGTGTGAAGCAAATAAACAGATCAAAATGAAAGAAAAAGCCACTATGGTTCTCAAAAGAGGTGGCTATGAAAGTCAGGAAGAAAATATAGCATTCCAAAGTATAAGGAAACACAGAAAGAGCAGGACAGAGGCTGTACCAGTTAAGGCAGAAGGAAGCAGGGAGGGAAGTCAGAATAGCAAAGGCCCAAACTGAGGAAAAGATAGCCAACTCAGTTAAGAAGGGGGATAAAACCTTTTATAGGTACATCAGTGAGTGTAGAAAGACAAAGGGAGGGATAGTGAGGCTGAAAAGAATGAACGGTGGGTGGGCAGAGGGGGACAGTGAAAAAGCAGGGATACTGAATGAATATTTCTGCTCAGTATTCACAAAAGAGGAGGGGGAAGTGCCTAATCCAATTAACAGAAGCACTCTTGATAGGGAGGTCGATCCCAGTCCTTTCACAGAAGAAAGGGTTCTGCAAGAACTCCTAAAACTGAAGGTGGACAAAGCAATGGGGCCTGATGGAATTCACCCCAGAATTCTAAAAGAATTAAGGGAGAACTAGTGAAACCACTGGCAACTCTTTTTAATAAATCATGAGAGGATGGTGTGGTACCCGAGGACTGGAGGAAGGCGGATGTGATTCCCCTTCACAAAAGTGGGACCAAGACAGAGGCAGGAAACTACAGACCTGTCAGTCTGACCTCTGTGGTAGGGAAAGTGATGGAGTCACTTCTGAAGGAAAGAATAGTTGAGTACCTAGAGGCCAGTGGGGCACAGGTCACAAGGCAGCATGGGTTCACAGTGGGAAGGTCATGTCAGATGAATCTAATAGATTTCTTTGACTGGGTGACCAAAGTAGTAGACCAGGGAGGAGCTGTGGACATGGCGTATCTAGACTTTAGCAAGGCATTTGACACAGTCCCACACAAAAGATTAACAGTCAAATTAACCAGCCTGGGAGTGGGTCCTAGGGTGGTAGCCTGGGTAAAACATTGGCTGGACAACAGGACACAGAAGGTAAATGTAAATGGAGTCCACTCTGTAGAAAGAGGGGTTACTAGTGGGGTACCGCAGGGTTCACTATTGGGTCCAGTCCTTTTTAATGTCTTCATAAGTGACATTGCAGAGGGACTGAAAGGAAAAGTATGCCTCTTTGCAGATGACACAAAGATATGCAACAGGGTTGATACACAAGGAGGTGTGGAAAGGATGAGAAGGGACTTGGCAAGGTTGGAGGAATGGTCAGAATTATGGCAGCTAGGATTCAATGCAAAGAAGTGCAAATAATGCACCTGGGAAACAAGAACCCAGGGAAGAATACACAATGGGGGAGGTAGTAACAACAACAAAAAGGAAAGGGACCTGGGGTAATCATATCAGATGACCTTAAGGTTAGCAAGCAATGTGAGAAGGCAGTAAGGAGGGCTGGGGTATACTGAGATGCACACAGGAGCCATCAGCAGCAGAAAACAGGAAGTTGTTATCCCTCTGTACAGACAGTTGGTGAGACCCCATCTGGAGTACTGTGTCCAGTTCTGAGACCCCATCTCCACAAGGACATAGACAGGATAGAGGCAGTCCAGAGGAGGGCAACTAAAATGGTGCAGGGTCTGCAAGAGAAGCATATGAGGAGAGACTAAAGGAGCTTAATGTGTACCCTTGAGAAAAGAAGGGCGGGGGCATGATATAAACTTTTAAGTACTTCAGTGGAATCAACAAAGTCCAAAAGGGTAGCATCTTTCAGAAAAAGAGACGTGCAAGAACAAGGGGACACAATTTAAAGATGGGGGAGTTCAGGGCAATGTGAGGAAGTATTATTTCACAGAGAGGGTAGTGGATGCATGGAACAGCCTTCCTGAGGAGGTTGTGGGGTCTAAAACTGTGGGAGAATTCAAGAATGCATGGGACAGACATAAGGCAATTCTTGTAGGGGGGATAGGAAGAAATAGGCTGTTGGTTAACTAGGATCTGTGGCCTATCCTGTAGGTAGGGAAATGGGCAGACTAGATGGGCCAAGCGGTCCTTATCTGCCGTCAAAGTCTATGTTTCTATGTTTCTATAGAGTTTGATTCTATGGCTGCTCAAATTTCATCTAATAGCTATGGTCATTCTGGTTCCACTCTTAAGATTGTACATCTTAATATACAAAGCCTGCTGGCTAAATGGACACAGTTTATGGCCTGGGTGGAGTGCAATGATTTTGACATTATTACTCTGTCTGAGACCTGGTTGAATAATAAAATTTTGGAAGGACAAGTTTCTTTAGCTGGGTTTAAGCACCATCAATTTGATAGAGTTGGGAAATGAGGGGGAAGGGCAATGATATATGTTCATGAGATGTTCCATTTTACTGCCCTTGATTGTCCTTTAGACAGCCTAGGTTGTGAAATGGCATCTATTAATTTACTGTTTGGTTAAGATATACATCTTACTGTAAGTTCTATTTACATACTTCCAGGGAAAATTGGGTTAGGAACTGAGTTAAAAATGACATCTCGTAGTGGGTTACCTTTTAAGAGGGAATGGATTCTCTTAGGTGTTTTTAATTGCAATTGGACTTCAGATTTGAAGAATGGTATTCCAGAGTTATTTTTGGATCTGGGGGTTCATCAAATTATGGAAAGCGAAACTAGACCTAATTATAAAACCGACGTTGGAACAGTTCTGGATTGGATTGTGGTCACTCACCCCAATAGGATCACCAATTTTGGAGTCCTACCTGATGTGATGAGTGACTGCTGTCCAGTGTTCTGTAATTGGCCCACCAGGGTAATAAAGAATCCACCAAAGTATACTGAAACAAGAAACCTCAGTGTCAGTGGCCTAGTAAGTTGCACACTGACCTCTGAGGCTGGGAGATCAGAGGGCTGTGGGTTCAGTTCCCACATCTGGCACTTGGGTTAATATCCCAGTATTGACACTGTGGTGCAGCATGAGAGGGGTGCTGCACTTCTGAGGTGCCATCTTTTGGATGAGATGTTAAACAGAGGTCCCATCTGCCTGGATTGGTGGTAGTTCAGGTGGATGTTAAAATCCCATGGCACTTATCGAAAAGAGTAGGAAATTTCCCCGGTGTCCTGGCCCAATATCCCTCATTCACTAAAAATACCACCAACAGTTTCATCTGGTTCAAGGTCAGTTGGCATTCATCTGTATCCCCCTTCCCCGGGTTGTGCCTGAAAATAGGCAGAATTTGTCTAGTGCACTTACCCGGTCAACAAAAGCTAAATAAATAAATAAAAAATAAATAAATAAATAAATAAAAACCTCTCTCACTTAATATTGGAAGCCATTAAGATTGTACGTAATGAATTTGAGTGGTCAGTGTTTGACTCTATTAATGATCTGGATTTGCTTCTCGATTTATTCCACAGGGTTTTTTCTGATATTGTTAACAGGGTTGCACCATTAAGGAAAATGCGAATCAGAGCTAATAAACAAAAATGGTTAACTCATGAGTTACTTCTTCTCATGAAATCTAGAAATAAGACTTGGAGGCAATATAAAAAAAATAAAAACCCTGTTACCTTACAGATGTATAAAGCCTTGAGGAATATATGTAAATCCAAAGTTAGGACTGCAAAAAAATTGTATTGTCGTTCTGAACAAAATATTTTTCTTGGGGACGCTAAAAAAACACAGCGCACTTTAAATAAATTGATTGGTAAGGAAAAAAAGATGTCTGATATTACTTTACAACACAATGGCCATCTTGTTAGTGATCCTAATTTAGTGGCAGAATTAATATACACCACAAAAAACAGAGCCGCTACTCGGTATGTGGTGCACAAAGTACTGGTCAGTTCAAAACGCATTAACTCTGGCACACACTGACACCAAGAAAAACGCATTTTAAAAAAGCAGATAGTATTTTATTTTAAATCCAGATTACCCTCACAGCAAAACCATGGAGCCAAATACCTCAACATTTCACTCAGACGCACCTGTGCTTTATCAAGAGAATAAAATTGCTATACAATCATGCAATCTTTATAGTGCACCAACAGGTGTTACTCAATAAATAACTTAACAACTATCATTCACAAATTTCTGAGACACACTAATACTAAATGAAAATAAGAAAAGGAAAGGGGGAAGAAAAGGAAAAGAAGGAGAAGAAGGGAAGGAATAGGGTTTAATGGAATACCACTAAGTGAGACAATTGAAGCATAATAAATATCATATCAACCTTATTACAATATCTTATCATAATAATTTATACAATACAAAATTGCAAATATTAAATTAAGCAGACTGATATCCTAAATACCTTTAGATCATAATATTTTATTCTCAATTCACAAATGATGCTGCAACTCAACTCTATTTTATAATTTAAATCCGGCATATAATGCCTGCAGTTTAAAAATCCAGTAGTTTTCCTTACGTGCCAAAATATTATTTAAATCACCCCCTCGAGGTCCCAGTTTAGGTCTGTCAATTCCTAAAAATATCCAATTATGTTGTGTGGGGTCCAAACTACAATGAGAATGCTGGGTAGTGGCATATTCCAAATTCTTATTGGCAATCACCCTGATATGCTCACTCACCCTTTCCTTTAATTTCCTCTTAGTCTGTCCAACATAATAAGCCCCACATTGACAGGATGCTAAAAAATGACAGAACATGAATCACAATTTTTAAATGCACGAATCTCAATTACAGTTCCATCTACTGGACTTTTAAAACTTTTTACAGCCTGTATATACTTACAAAATTTACACCTTTGGCATTTAAAATACCCTAAGGGTAAGGACGGTAACCAATTTTCATGTTTAGACCCCATCATATGTCTTTGTCCTAAGTCATTCGTGGTACCCAAAGAGGTCTGAGATTCACCTAACATCTTAAAAGAACATTTGGGCTGATAGCTACTAGTTAATCTATCCCCCAAATTACATGTTTTTTTATACACCATTCGTGGAAAATCTTTAACATAAGGCAATATTTGTTGCTCATTCTGTAAATTATGCCAATTATGCCTTATAACCGACTCTATTTCTTTAGACTGAATGGAATATGTAGTAACAAAATTAAGCCTCTCTTGCTCATTTGCCCTATGAGGATGCTCAGTGGAACCATTTGTTTCTAAAAGTTGCTGTCTTTGTAGCCCAGATGCATGTTCCCTAGCTGCTAATACATTGCTCACTGCATAGCCCTGCTGCAAAAACCTCAATTCCATATCGTCAGCCCATTGCTCAAATCCCACCTCCATGGAGCAGTTCCTTTGTGAGTGTATAAACTGCCCTCTCAGTATGAACTTTACAATGTGTTTTGGATGACAAGAACTGGCTAAAAGTACCGTATTCCTATTGGTCGATTTTCAAAATAGCATCATGCTTAAACCATTATCTGCGTCTTTTATAATTTGTACATCCAGGAATGGTATACTGACCAAACTAAAATTGACTATAAATTTTAAGTTTTTAGTTGTTGATTCCAAATAATCTACAAAGGACATCAACTCACCCTCTGAACCTTGCCAAATTAAAAAGCTATCATCAATGTAATGTTTATAAATGGAGATATGATGATAATAGGGATTAACATCCGAATCATAAATATACTGTTCCTCCCACATCCCCATGTACAAATTCGCAAAATTTGGAGCAAAAGATGCCCCCATGGCTGTTCCACTTATTTGAAGAAAAAAGTTACCCTGGAACATAAAAGCATTTTTCTCCAAGACATTTTGTGCTAAACTAAGGACAAACCGTTTATGCTCCAAATTAAATTCCCCTTTGTCTAAATAACAACTCAAGGCCAGAAGGCCATCCTGATGTGGGATATTAGTGGTTTTGCTGTGAGGGTATGCTGGATTTAAAATAAAAGACTATCTGCTTTTTTTTAAATGTTTTTAGTGGCAGAAATTTGTAATCAATATTTTGGCGATCTTGGTAGTTACAGAACTTCGGATGTTGGCCAAAGTCAATTACAAACTGACTTGAAATTTACACATGATGAATTTTAATTTGTGGCCATTACACCAGAGTTAGTTAAGGATTACATACTTAAATACCATCTTCAGCCTAGTGTGGGATTTGATGGAATTGATTATAGAATTATTAGGTTAGGTATCACATTTTTTTCTTACCCTCTTTTCTTGATTTTTAACCGCTCTTTAAAAGATTGTGTTTTTCCTCAGTGCTGGAAATCATCTATCATTAAACCAGTTTTTAAAAATGGAAATCCACAAATTGCATCTAACTATCGACCTATTTCTGTGTTGAATCCCTTATCAAAAATTTTGGAAAGGATTATTCTAGATCAAACCTTAGAATACCTTTTAAAATATCAAATTTTGACTGATCGTCAGCACAGGTTCAAACCAAATCATAACACTGAGACAGCCTCAGTGAGGTTCACCAGCCACATTCAGTGTGCCCTTGGCAAAAGGCACTCTGTTAGGGCTTTGTTTGTGGACCTCACCAAGGCCTTCGACTTGGTTGATTACTCTTTATTGCTGTTAATACTTTCTAATTTGCATTTTTCAGCTGAGATAATCAAATGGTACTCTGATTACCTCACAAATAGGACTTTTAGGACTTTCAGTTGTGGTAGTTTTTCCAAAACAACAGTGATGCAGAGTGGAGTGCTCCAGGGTTCTATCCTGGGTCCCCTCATTTTTTTCCTTTTATGTTAATTCTGCCCCTAGTGTTTGTACTAATACATCCATGATTTTATATGCAGATGATGTGGTTATTTATAGTGACAGAGATAATTTAAGTGCATTACTGAATGATGTTCAGACAGATTTTGATCTTTTCCAAGACTGGCTGATTCAGAACCATATGGTTCTGAACGCTAATAAAACTAAACTTATGATTTTTTCTTGTAGGTCTAGTGGAAATGATGATGAACTTATTTCTGTTAAAGATAAAGGGGTTAATATTGAGTTGGTTGAAAATTTCAAATCTCTAGGGATAGTGTTGGATAGTAAATTATCTTTTGAATCACATATTTCATATCTTAGAAAGATTATCCACCAAAGACTTGGTCTTTTATATCATGCAAAGACATTCGTAACATCAGATTCTCATCGGCTACTCGCACATAGTTTTCTTTTAAGTATTTTTGATCATGGTTTATTGGTTTATTCTTCTACTTCAACTACAGTTTTGAATAATTTGAGGGTTACGTATAATTCAATATTACGGTTTATGACTAGCGCACCTCACCGCATGCATCATTGTCAGTTATATTTATCTTTGGACTGTTTATCTTTGACTGACAGAATTTTTTTTATAAAATGGGAGTTTTTTTGTTTAAAGTTATAAATGGGTTTCTTCCTGCCTCAGTCATCGACCTTTTGCCGAGACTCTCTCATTCATGTAAAACCAGGTCCCAGAGTAGATTTGTTTTCAAACTACCATTGTTTAAGAAATCAATTGGCCTTAGGTCACTTCTGTTTCGAGCACCTTCATTTTTTAATGCTGTGCCAGTTGATTTGTCTGTTTGTCAGACTGTTCGCTGTTATAAATTTCACCTTAAATAATGGCTTTCTAGTCATTTTAAATGTACTTGTTGACCACAATTTTTATGTAAATCTAAAAATTATATGTTTTGTATTATGTAAGTTATGTTATGTCTTTTATTTGACTTTTGTACTATTGTAACTTGTCATCTGTGAAAACGGGCAATTTTTGCTCATCAGATTTACAAGTATAAATAATAAAAATGAAAATGAAATAAATGCGATGAGCGTGAAGGACACGCAAACATGCAAATGGTCATGGGAGGCGCATGCATGAGTACACTGGTGTCCTCACTCCATCAGCCTTCGGTCATGATAGACCTCCAGCATGGGGAGGGTGGATAAGAATCTGGTAGAAGCTATACAAAAGATGGCAAATAAGGGAGAGGTGCTACTGGTGGGGAACTTCAATCTGCAGGATGTACAGTATATGGGAGCATCCCAAATGCAGCTTAAGCTATAAGCTGGGACATCCAGGGGTCTCTGCAGAGGGGCAGTCCTCATTCAAGTAGTAAAAGAACCCACTCATGAGGGGGCAATACTGGACCTTGTACTCACCAACAGGGACAGTGTTGCAGATGTCACAGTGGGTGGCCACTTGGGGACCAATGGTCACTGTACGGTGTGGTTCAATATAAGCAGAGCGGCAGAATCAAACCACACAAAAGCAAGGGTTCTGGACTTCAGGAGGGCCAATTTTACAAAGATGGTTGAATGCCGAAGGGTTGCCCTGGCCGGGGGGGGGGATTTGAGTGGAGAAACAGTAGGCAAAACTAAAAGGGGCCTAAGTGTAGACAAGAAACCTCTGTGTCAGGCAAATAAGCAAAATCAAGATGAAAAAGAGACCACTATGGTTGTCAATAGAGGTGGCTAGGAAAACAAGTGCAAAAAAGTTAGCATTCAGGAGGTATGAGGAGACACAAAGGGAGGAGGAGGATAGAGAGGTGTATCAGGAGAAGCGGAGGAGGCAGTGAAAGCAGTCAAGAACACAAAGGCACGAACAGAGAAGAAAATAGAACCAGCAGTAAAGAAAGGGGACAAGACATTCTTCAGGTATGTGAGCAAAAGGAGAAAGACAAGGGGAGGGATTTTTAGGCTAAGGAGGGAAGGGTGGAGTGTGTGGAGGGGGGACCAGTAAAAAGCAGACAACCAGAACAAATACTTTTATTCAGTATTCTCAGAAGGGGGAGGCAATCATCCACAGATAAGTAGTAGTAGTTTCAAAGAAAGGGAGGTGGACACTAGTCAAGTGGTAGGAGTTTTGACGAAAGGGAGGTGGACAGTCATCCATTTACAGAGGTGAGAGAGTCCTGAAGGAACTTGCAGTACTGAAAGTTGACAAGGCAATGGTGTGAGACAGAACACATCTAATGATATTGAAGGAGCTCAGAGAGGTGCTGGTTGCAACTCTGATGGTTCTATTTCACATCTCACTGGAAAAGGGAATGGTTCCAGAGGGCTAGAGGAGGGCAGATATAGTCCCACTTCACATAAGTGGTAGCAGGGAGGATGCTGGTAATTACAGACCACTCAGCCTGACTTCAGTGGTGGGAAAATTAATGGAATCAGTACTAAAGGAAAGAATTTTTTGGTTTGTTTTATGAACTCTGTTTTTCCTCCTCCTCACTGACTACCTGGGCATCTTTCAGTTGGCTTGTTTGACCTCACCTCCGCCACCAGCCTGAATCCCTCCCCCAACTGAGAAATTGGGTGCTGTGTCCCCCCTCTTCTGCTGGGCCCTCACCAGAGGAGGCGGGGACCTCGGAGAGTCAAGTCGGGGTCAGGGCCAGCACTGAGCATGTGGGTTTGACCACTGGAAAGTCGCTGTCACCTCCCCAGAACCAGGGTTTTTCCTTCATGTTGCGCCTGGGGGTAAGGACATGCACTGATGTCCAGCTTACAATGGGCACGCACCTGCATCCATGTGCAGAACATCTGCCGATGGCCCCCTACCCCACTGTATGTACCCCCACTAGCTGCAATGCCCCTGGTCTCCACCAAGAGCTGCAGGTGCAGTGGGGCACACTACCCTCCCTCCCCAGGACAGGAGAGCAGTCCTCTGAACACTTGATCCTCTCCTTCCCCAGCTGACCCCCAGTGACCCAAGTCCACTCCCGAACCCAGGCCACCAGAGTGGCATGAGGTGTGGCATCCAGCGCCTCAACCCTCGTCACCACTGGGCCGGCTGTGAAGGAAAGGAATATGGAATATCTGGAATCCACTGGCTTACAAGATCAGAGGCAGCATAGATTCACTGGGGATAGATCATGTCAAACAAATCTCATAGTTTTCTTTGACTGGGTGACCAGGGTATTAGATCAGGGTGCAGAGGTGGATGTAGCCTACCTAAATTTCAGTAAGGCCATCAACACCGTTCCACATAGTTGACTCATAAACAGACTTGGCAGCCAGGGAGTTGTCAAAAAGGTTGTCAGCTGAGTAAGGAATTGGTTGGGGGATAGGTAACAGAGGGTGGTGGTATACAGAGTTCACGCTGAGGAAGGGAAGGTGACCAGCGGGGTGAAACTCTGATAAGTACTGGGACCAGTCCTGTTTAATGTGTTTATTAGTAACATTGTAAAGAGGCTAGAAGGGAAGGTGTGCCTTTCTGTAGATGACACAAAAATCTGCAATAGGATAGACACTCCGGGGGTGAATATTATAAAATGGCTTGAATCAAACAAGTAATCTTATTGTCCAAGACTGATCACATGACCATGCGCAAGCTAGGTGATTTGATAACTTTTAATGGACCAACAGAGATTTACTAAAAATCCTTTTGCTTTCGGACCTACATGTCCTTTCTCAAAAGGGAAATAATAGTTATCTTAGAAATAACTTTTCTTTAAAAAAGCAAGTACTAATGTATTTTACACATGAATGCCACAAATTAGTGAAGTAATTATATAAGTATAACTACAGATAAGAAAACAACCTGTAAAAGTCTAGTTCTGTGTAGGTGAAATGTCACAGAAGGAATATTCTATAGAAGTGGGTCTATAAATTTCCTGATGCCAAATGTCTAACTAAAGAGAAGCTAGAGACAGTGTGTGTGCGTGTGTGTGTGTGTGTGTGTCTGTGTGTGTGTGTCTGTGCGTGTGCATGTGTGCATGTCTGCTCGACACTTGCATTAGTAATTCTGCATGTGTGACTCTAAAGGCCATGTAATCACCACCCACCAGTTAAAACCAAATTTCTAAATAAACAGTTATATAAATTAAATAGAACCATCAGCATTTTAGCAACATTCAAAACAAGTATCTGTCCATGTGTTGTACCTGAAACAAGAAATAGCAGAAACACTTTAACTTACAGCTTTCTTTAAAATACTTAGTACTAACACATTTTACACATGAATGTCACAGATCAGTGAAGTAATTGTATAAGATGCACAACTAGAGATAAGAAAAAACTGTAAAAGTCTAGTTCTGTATTAGTCAGATATCACAGATGGCTTGTTCTGTAGAAGTGGGTCTATTTTCTGATGCCAAATGTCTAAAGGGAAGCTAGAGTCAGAGTGTGTGTGTGTGTGTGTGTAACTGTGTGTCTGTCTCTGTGTGCTCAACATTTAAATTAGTAATTCTGTATGTGAGAATCTAAAGGCCATGTAATTGCCACCCACCAGTTAAAATCAAAATTATAAATATGTAGTTAAACAGATTAAATAGAGCCATTTTATACATAAGCATTAAGCAACGTGTAAAACAAATATATGTCCATGTGTTGTGCCTGAAGCAAGACATAGCATGAGCACTTTAAATAGCGTAATGGGACATGAAGCTAGTGTCTACATTCATGCCATGCTGTGCTATATGCAGAAGAAACATCAGGTTGACCTCAAATCCTCTCCTTTGTTGCGTATTTTTGAAATGGCCTTTGTGAACCAGGAAAGATAGGTCAAAGATGGAGTGATCAGACTGAGAAAAATGTTGTCCCACAGGTTTTTCAGTCTTCTTCATTTTAATATCATGTCTGTGTGAGTGCACATGGGTTCGAAGAGGTGCTCTATTACCATGCAGTGATTTCAGTTATGCCACACCTCAAATTTTACACTCTTTTTGCTGTTTTTAAAAAACATTTTAACCAATTCTATGAGCAGAATAACACACTCCAGGGTGTGCAGTAATGCCATAAATTGACACACTTCCCAGGCCGTTGAAGGCATTCAGCTGTGCTTAACAACTCACCTGGGGTGGGTGGTAGTGAAGCATTACCACACACCCTATTATGTGTAATTTCTTACGTGATGTAAGAAAATGTGAGGAGTGGTCAAGAATGTGGCAGACTAAGTATCAATGTGAAGAAGTGCAAAACCTTGCACTTGTGGCACAGAAACCCAGGGGCAGAGTACAAGATGGGGGGATTGTGGTGATGACCACCAAACAGGAAAGAGACCAGAGGGTAATCACATCTGATGATATGAAGGTGGACAAACAATGTGGCAAGTCAGTGGGGAGAGTTAGTGGAATGCTAGAGTGCATAGGGAGGGGTATCACCAGCAGAAAGATTAAGGTAGTGATACCACTGTAGAAATCATTGGTGATACCTCACCTAGCATGCTATGTCCAGTTCTGGAGACCACACCTCTAAAAAAAACAGACAGAGTAGAGGCGGTACAGAAGAGGGCAACTGAAATGGTGCAGGGTCTACATCAGAAGCCCTATGAGGAGAGACCAAACAAATCTCTATGTACACACTGGAGGAAAGAAGGGAGAGAGGTGATATGATAGAGACTTTCTAATACATAATGGGTATAAATAATGTACAAGAGGGAAGCATTTCTCAGAAAAAGTGATACTCAAGAACAAGGGGTCATGTTATGAAGCTGGAGGGGGTTAGACTCGGGGGGATGTGAGGATGTACTTCTTCACAGAAAGAGTGGTGGATGCCTGAAACAGCCTCCCAGTGGAGGTGGTGGGGGCAAAAACTGTAACAGGATTCAATGATGCATGGAATAGACATAAGGGAACCTTAGTGGTTAGTAAATGGAGAGTGAAGCTGGAAATCAAGAATGATTTGCATTATTACAGTAGGTAGGGAAAATGGGCAGACTAGGTGGGCCAAGCAGTCCTTATCTGCCATCAAATTCAATGTTTCTGTGACTGTATCACCACCTATGTTCAGGTAAGTTGCAAACTGCAGCGTACACACCAATTGACCCTCATGAAGGTGGGAAATGTCCCCTTGGTACACATAAGCAAAAACCCACATACAGACCACCCTAACTCTATTCAAGGCACACAAAGCGGGTTAACTGCATCACGAGTACAAACAGTAATGGGACTGGCATCTTGAAACATTTCACTTATGTAACAAATGACATTCATAAGGGCATACCTCAAGGTGGAAGTAATAATGAACTCTATCCATTATTACCTCTGCTAGTTTGCACTTTTCGAAATGCTACACCATTTGTTTTGCACGTCACACTAGATTCACTGGATGATTTGATGATGTTATCCACAGTTTTACATACACAACATTCAGTTGCGCTAGAAACACATAACTGACTATTAACTGTGTTAGTGGGTTCTGGAACATGAATGGTGGAAACTGCATTGGGCAATAAATGCAAGCATTTGGAAAACCTCATTTTGTACTGCATTAAGATAGAGGGATCAAACCATGATTTTTCAAAATGTAAGGAACACAGTACACTGTATTTGCTTGGACCAATTCAGTCTGAGTGTTTTGTTCTCACAAATTGATTCCACAGTTTAAGAACGTGCTGATCTTTAGGAAATGGGAATAAAGAGAAACCTGCTTGTTCGTGTTTCCACAATTTCCAGCCACACACCTAGAAGGCAATACGAAATGTTTCTGCAGTAAAAAAATTGGGATAGCTATTTGAATGCAAAAAAGGCACAATAGTAAGCAATTATATTAACAGTAAATGGAACATTTTGTGTTGAGTTAGTTTCTACAGTAGTGACACTGGCATAACAATCAGTTAATAAGTAACCCTATATTTAGTAAGGACATCACATGACAGCATTGAAACTGAGAACTGTGCAGCACAATACAAGGTGAGCAAGGGCAATGGCCATATAAACCAAGATTTGCAAAAACTTCATTAATGCACTAGTTAGGGTTGAAGCAACAAAAGTAGGGAAATGTGGCATTAGGGTTTCAACCTAACATCCTCACCCCACCTGCAGGCAGCAACAGATGTGGTGTGCCTTGAGGTTGTCAGCCCTAACGCTCACCCCATTCTATGAGTAAAAGCGCTGGCGTGGGTACAGTGTGTGAGGATGGAGGCTGCTAGGGCTGACAACCCCAAGGCACACCCACGCCTGTTGCTGCATGCAGGGTGGAGGTGGGGTGTTAGGGTTGGAAACCCTAACTCCACATTTCCCTACTTTTGTTGATTCAACCCTAACTAGTGCATTAACAAAGTTTTTGCAAAGAATTTCCTTACTTTTTAAGATAGTCCTCATATGTCTCTGGGAGCGCAGAGGGCTCTGTGCTCCCATCCCTCCTTAGATGCATACATATATGTTGCTGTGGAAGTACGCTTGCGTTTGTATAAAAACAAGAATTAAATTGTCAGCATAGCCTTGCTATTACCCCACTTCATGAGTCCAGTAATGAGAATTTTAAAACCCCTGCCAAAATGTCATTCCTCATCACTGCAACACCATTGCACTCCACAGGTGTGAAAACAGTTTGGCCAGGGTTTGAAAAATAACAGCTGTCACATTCATGAGGTGGTGTAAAAAAATTGCTATGTTGAAAATTATAAGTTAAAATATTTAAAATTGCCAGAGTTACAAGGGAACATAGCAAAATGTCAACATACTGTGTGTGCATAACGTTGGCATTTTTACATACTTTGACCCCAAACTTTCAACATAGCCTTTTTATAACCCCACCTCATGAACAGGGTCAGTGAAAATGTTCAAATCCCAGCCAAAAGGAGATTTTGCCAAGTGACCACAAAATCGCCTTTCCAGACAGATTTATGTAATGTCACTGACATTGTTCATGAGGTCATGAGGTCAAAAAGGCCATGTTGAAAATTCGGGGTCAAAATGTGCAAACATGGTGAAGTTGTGCATCAAAGTTTAAAATTCCATTGAATTACATTGAACCACATTTACCTTAGTTTCTCATTTTGCAGTCGGCAGTTCCATCAGCAAGATGTGTCTTCCATGGGAGAGGGGATTTTCACCCTGACACCTCTTCAGGTGAATGAGGATGTGTGGGGGCATACTGAGGGGGTGGGGTGGTGGGTGCTGAGTGGGAAGCGGGGGTTGGAAGGTCACATCAGCGAGGGACCATTTTCTTTCTTGCAGGTAAAAAAAACACTGAGAGACCATTCCCTTTATTGCAGCTATGCACAATGAATTGAGGGTGGGGGGTGCCACTAGACATCAGGGATAAAATAAATAATAATGGGACCATGGCTTGAAGGGTGGGGTGCCACTAGATACCAGAGAAATATAAAAACTTAAGGGGGGCTGGGATTGGAAGAGTGGGGGGTGCCACTAAACACCAGAGAAAATGAAACATAATATGGGACAGTGATCAGAGGGTTGGGGTGCCACTAGGCACCAGGGAAATACAAGACAAGTAGGGGGAAAGCAATCGGAGGGCTGGGGGTGCCACTAGACACCAGGGAAAATACAATATAATAAGGGATGACAATGGGAGGGTGAGGGGCACCACTAGACATTAGGGAAAATGAAACATAACTGTGGGGGGGGGGGTGTCACTAGACACCAGGGAAAACATGCCGGCTGGCAAAAAAGGATATTTTCCTGACAAAAAATAATCTTTTTCCGAGAGTCATTATACAAAAAATAATCTATTTTCATATCACGGCTCACAAAAAAAAATAACTGGAAAGTAACATTAATAAGTGGAGAAAATATTTATATTTTTTCACCAAACCAGCAAAAAGCACATCTGTGCCCCAACTCCTTTTTACCCTGAAAATTTCAGGCCAAAATTCCAAACAGTCAGGCCGCTGAACTAGTAACATAAAATATTACAATAAGGGGGTCAGGAAACATTTGGTAAATACAAGAATCTTTTTTTGTAATAAGTGAGTGATGAAAAAAAAAATTTAAATGTAAAAAAGAAAAAAAAACATTTCAGGCCATTTACACAACAGCTAACCGCAGAATCTAGATAATGGGGTCCAGATAAGTAATATACATGTGTTGCTTACACTCCAGAATGTCATTTTGCAGGCTTTTTAAATCCGAATTTCTGGTAAAAACTGAAAACAAGATGGCAGACAAAAGAAAAAGGATTTTCCCCAAACAAAAAAGGATGATGTCAATACAAAAAAATAATTCTTTTTTCATTTCATACAGCTATTTTTGGTGCTTTCTGAACGTGCTCAGAATCAGTTGTTTAAAATTTCAAAATTAAATAACTTTGGAATGGACTAACATTTTTTCACCAAACAAGAAAAAGGCACATCTGTGAGCCAGCCCCTTTCTACCCAGAAAATTCCAGTCTAAAATTCCAAACTGTATGGCTGCTAGCCAAGTTGACAGAAAATCCAGGAAAACATGAAAACAACAGGAGCCTCAAGAAAAACAAATATGAAGTTCCCGCAAAATGAATGGGCACCAGTACTAAAGACACAATTGGTGGGCCAGGAGCATGCATCACTTCCAGTCAGCCAAACAGAATGGACTGTGCTGAACTGGCGGCTCCAAAATGGAAAACAAAACCATAGAACGAAAAACACATTATACCAAGAAACACTGCATTGCCTGGGAGTTTTTGGGACATGGTCTGTTAAATGGTAAGTCTTTAATGCATGACTGAAACCTTGGAAGAAGCCCCCCTTCTCTCTCAGGCACTTGGGAAAAGGGGAGGTGGGTTGGAGGAAATCAGTTTTGACTTTTTTTTCAGTAATTCTTGCTGAAGCCGAATACCACGTTTGTGCCTAATATTCATTTTCCTTCACAAAATAACAAATAGACTATTATTCATGGTATTCTGTAAATACCAGTTTCGTTACTAATACACCCCTACCCCCACACACACACACCCTGCCTCATGTCCCAGTCATCCAATGATTCCTGTTATCCAGTAATACCCCCAAAAAAACCTGCTTCATGTTCCAGTTATCCAGCGATGCCCCACACACACCCTGCCTCATATCCCTGTTACCCAGTGACACCCCCCAAACCTGCCCCATGTCCCAGTTATACAGTAATACCCTCCACATCCTGCCCCATCTCCCTGTCATCTAGTGGCACCCACACACACACCCTACTCCATGTCCAGATTATCCAGTGATTCCCCCACACCCAACCCCACATCCCTACCATCCAGAGGTACTGAACACACACACACCCTGCCCCATGTCCCAGTTATCTGATGATACCCCACATCCTGTCCCATATCCCTGTCATCCAGTGGTACCCCATACCATGCTGCATCTTGTTGTCATCCAGTGTCACCCCCACAAACCCTGCCCTATGTCCCAGTTATCCAGTGATACCCACACACCTTGCCCCATATCCCTGCCATCCAGATGTACCTGCCACACCCAACCCCATATCCCTACCATCCAGAGGTACTGAACACACACACCCTGCCCCATGTCTCAGTTATCCGATGATACCCCACATACCCTGTCCCATGTCCCAGTTATCCAGTGATACCCCATACCCTGCTCCATCTTGCTGTCATCCAGTGTCACCCCCACAAACCCTGCCCTATGCCCCAGTTAGCCAGTGATACCCACACACCTTGCCCCATATCCCTGCCATCCAGATGTACCTGCCACACCCTGTCCCATGTCCCAGTTATCCAGTGATACCCCACACCCTGCCCCATATCCCTCCCATCCAGTGGCACCTCCACACCCTGTCCCATGTCCCAGTTATCCAGTGATACCCCCACACCCTGCCCCATATCCCTGCCATTCAGAGATATCACCTACATACACTGTCCTATGCCCAGTTATCCCATGATAACCCATGCCCTGCCCCATCTCGCTGTAATCCAGTGGCACCCCCACACACCCTGCCCCATATCTCTGACATCCACATGTACCTGCCACACCCTGCCCCGTGTCCCAGTTATCCAGTGATACTTCACATCCTGCCTTATATCTCTGCCATCCAAAAACACCCATCCACACCATGCCCCACACCCTGCTCCATATCCCTGCCATCCAGAGGTACCCCTCTACACCCAGACCCATCTCACAATTATCCAGTAATACCCCACACACTGTCCCATATCCCTGCCATCCAGAGGTACCCATCACAAACACTGCTCCATGTCCCAGTTATCCAGTGATTCCCCACACACTGTCCCATATCCCTACCATTCAGAGGTAACCCTCCACACCCTGTCCCATGTCCCAGTTATCCAGTGATACTCCCACACCCCAGCCCATATCCCTGCCATCCAGAGGTACCTATCCGCACTCTGTCCCATGTCCCAGTTTTCCAGTAATACCCTACACCCAGCCCATATCCCTGCCATCCAGAGGTACCACCCACCTCACACCCTGCCCCATGGCTGTTATCCAGTGATACCCCACACCCTGCCCCCTATCCCTGCCATGCAGAGGTACCCCTCCACACCATGCCACATGTCCTAGTTATCCAGTGATACCCCCACACCCAACCCCATATCCCTACCATCCAGAGGTACTGAACACACACACCCTGCCCCATGTCCCAGTTATCCAATGATACCCCACATCCTGTCCCATATCCCTGTCATCCATTGGTACCCCCCCACATACCCTGTCCCATGTCCCAGTTATCCAGTAATACCCCATACTCTGCTCCATCTCGCTGTCATCCAGTGTCACCCCACAAACCCTGCCCTATGTCCCAGTTATCCAGTGATACCCACACACCTTGCCCCATATCCCTGCCATCCAGATGTACCTGCCACACCCTGTCCCATGTCCCAGTTATCCAGTGATACCCCACACCCTGCCCCATATCCCTCCCATCCAGTGGCACCTCCACACCCTGTTCCATGTCCCAGTTATCCCATGATACCCCCATGCCCTGCCCCATCTCGCTGTAATCCAGTGGCACCCCCCACACACACCCTATCCCATATCTCTGACATCCACATGTACCTGCCACACCCTGCCCCATGTCCCAGTTATCCAGTGATACCCCACACCCTGCTTCATATCCCTGCCATCCAGAGGTACCAATCCACACCCGGACCCATGTCCCAGTTATCCAGTGATTCCCCACACACTGTTCCATATCCCTACCATTCAGAGGTAACCCTCCACACCCTGTCCCATGTCCCAGTTATCCAGTGATACTCCCACACCCCAGCCCATATCCCTGCCATCCAGAGGTACCTGTCCGCACTCTGTCCCATGTCCCAGTTTTCCAGTAATACCCTACACCCTACACATATCCCTGCCATCCAGAGGTACCACCCACCCCACACTCTGCCCCATGGCTGTTATCCAGTGATACCCCACACCCTGTCCCATATCCCTGCCATCCAGAGATACTCCACACACATCCTGCCCCATTTCCACGTTATCCACAGATACCCGCACATCCTGTCCTATAACCCTGTTTTCCAGAGGTACCCCCACACACACTATCCCACGTCCCAGTTATCCAGTGATACCCTCGCCCCCTGCTCCATCTCTCTGTCATCCAGTGGCACCCCTATACACCCTTCCCCATGTCTCAGTTATCCAGTTATACCCCCTGCACCAAGCCCCATGTCTCTTTCATCCAGTGGTATCCCTCACACACCTTTTCACATGTCCTAGTTATCCACTAATATCCTTCACACCATGCCTCATTTCCCTGTCATCTACTGGAACCAACCCATACACTGCCCCATGTCCCAGTTATTCAGTGATATCCTTACACCCTGTCTCATATCCCTGCCATCCAGAGATATCCCACACATACAATCTGCCTCAAGTCCCAGTTATCCAGTGATACCCCCCACCTTGCACCAAATACCTGCCATCCAGAGGTACCTCCCCACACACACACTGCCCCATGTCCCAGTTATCCAGTGACACCCCCACACGCTGTCCCATATCCCTGCCATGCAGAGGTACCCTACACACACCCTGTCCCATTTCCAGTTATCTAGTGATACCCCCACACCCTGCCCCATATCCCTGCCATCCAGATGTACCCCACACACACCCTGCCCCATGTCAAGGTTACCCAGTGATACCCCACATGCTGCCCCATATCCCTGCCATCCAGAGGTACCACCACACACCCTGCCCCATGTCCCTGTTATCCAGTGACATCCCACATCCTGCCTCTGCTAGCTGTCATCCAGTGGCACTCCCACACACCCTGCCCCATGTCCCAGTTATCCAGTGATACCCCACACCCTGCCACATATCCCAGCCATCCAGAAGTACCCCTCCACACCCTGTCCCATGTCACAGTTATCCAGTGATACCCCACACCATGTCCCATATCTCTGCCTTCCAAAGGTACCCATCACAAACACTGTCCCATGTGCCAGTTATCCAGTGATACCCCACACCATGTCCCATATCCCTGCCATCCAGAGGTATCTCTCCACAAGTTGTCCCATGTAACAGTTATCCAGTGATATCCCCACACCCCAGCCCATATCCCTGCCATCCAAAGGTACCCCTTCACATCCTGTCCCATGTCCCAGTTTTCCAGTGATACCCCACCCTGCCCATATCTCTGCCACCCAGAGTTACCACCCCACACCCTGCCCCATAGCTCAGTTATCCAGTGATACCCCCACACTCTGTCCCATATCCATGCCATCCAGAGTTACCCGACACATGCACACACACACTATCCCATGTCCCAGTTATCCCCCACACCCTGTGCCATATACCTGCCATCCACAGGTACCACCCACACCCTGCCCCATGTTGCTGTCATCCAATGGCACCCCCACACACACCCTGCCCCATGTCTCAGTTATCCAGTGATACCCTACACCCTGCCTCATAACTCTGCCATCCAGCTGTACCTGCCACACCCTGCCCCATGTCACAGTTATCCAGTGATACCCCCAACCCTGCCCTATCTCACTGTCATCCAGTGGGCCCCCCACACATCCTGCCCTATGTTTCAGTTATCCAATGATACCCCCTGCATCCTGCTCCATATTTCTTTCATCCAGTGGTACCCCTCACACACCTTTCCCAATGTCCCAGTTATCCAGTAATACCCTTCACACCATGCCTCACCTCCCTGTCATCTACTGGTACCCACCCACACCCTGCCCCATGTCCCAGTTATCCAGTGATACCTCCACATCTTACCCCACATCCCTGCCATTCAGAAGTACCACCCCACACACACTGTCACATGTCCCAGTTATCCAGTGACATCCTCATACACTGTCCCATATCCCTGCCATGAAGAGGTACCCTACACACACCCTGTCCCATGTCCCAGTTAGTGATAACCCCCATGCCCTGCCCCATATCCCTGCCATCCAGAAGTACCCCACACACACCCTGCCCCATGTCTAGGTTATCCAGTGATACTAATACACCCCACCCCATATCCCTGCCATCCAGAGGTACCCTCCATACACACTGTTCCATATCCCAGTTATGCAGTGACACCACCACACTCTGCCCCATCTCACTGTCATCCAGTGGCACCCTCACACACACTGCCCCATGTCCCAGTTATACAGTGATACCCCTACACCCTGCCCCATATCCCTGCCATCCAGAGGTACCCCCCATACACACTGTCCCATGTCCCAGTTCTGTAGTGACACCTCATCACTCTGGCCCATCTCACTGTCATCCAGTGGCACCCTCATACACCCTGCCCCATGTCCCAGTTATCCAGTGATACCCCACATGCTGCCTCATATCCCTGCCATCCAGAGGTACCACCCCACACCCTGCACCATGTCCCAGTTATCCAGTAATACCCCACATCCTGCCCCATATCCCTACTATCCCTGCCATCCAGAGGTACCTCTTCACACACACTGTTCCATGTCCCAGTTATCCAGTGACACCCTACACTCTGCCCAATCTCACCCACCTGCATAGCATGGGTGTGTAGGCAAGAATCAGATCAGTAGGGGGCACGTGTCACCTATTGTGGATGCCATGGGGTGCACCCATGGTGTGTGTATAGAGGGCACTCCAATGCTTTTCCTGGGCCTCCTTCTGTATGGAGGGGCTGGGAATCAATTGAGGATCAAGCTTAAAAAAAGAAGTTTTTGACATGGAGATTGGAGAGATACAGTATGTGGTAGATTAAGTGTAAGGCCTGTATTAGCAGAACTTGCCTTTGTCAGATTTTCTTGCAAGATATAGAACAGTAACAAATCCTGATTTGACATTATAACTCCAATTAATTAGTCATGAGACAAACACACACTCCATATGGCTGCTGCAGCAGGAGTTAATCCCTTAGAAATGCCTGATACAGCTTGAAGTACTGCATGCATCTGCATTAAAAAGAGTCATTTCCACTTCTTTAGTATCATGACTAGACTTATACTTGCAATAATGACCTGAAAACTGGTTATTTCCAAGGGATTAATGACCACCTATGGTGGATTGGTCCTCGGTTGTGACTCATGCCACCCTTTCCCTTAGCTGGTCATTAATCCCCTGGAAATGACTGGCTGTTTCATTATTATTGCTTAATTATGGGATTAACTACAGATTTTTTATGGTTAAAACACTGTCAGTGGGAGCTTTTTTAGTGTGTTTGCCCATAGCATATTTGCACTCAAGGTTCTAAATAAAACCATATAAAAAATGTGATGAGTTCTAGATAGAACCTTTATCTACTTAAATGCACAAATGGTACCCTAGAGAACCATTGTTTTCAAAAGAGTCTTCATATATCTATTTAAGAACCCTATGGTTCCATAAAGAACTAATAAGAACCCCTTTTCTAACAGTGAACATGACTGTAGAAGCTTATTAAGAAATTAAAAAACTACACTGCTGCCATACCAGCATTTCAGCTGTTATTTAATATGCTGCTGCTTAGCCATGGAGAATCTGTGCACGACTAAATGCAGATGAAATCCTGTCTGTGTAAATTAAAGAAAACTATAATACTTGCATAATAGAATTTACCTTCAAGCTGTGTACTGCTGTGCACTGCTGTTTTCCATTAATTGTCATTACAAAATCACAGTGGACCCCACATGACCTCAAAGTAGACAAGATTCTTCATTTCAGGAAGAATTGTTAGGAAGCAGACTAGAATTATGGATTTAGAAATGTAATAGTTTTCCTTATTTGGGAAACAGGACAGCGTAAAAGAAGTGGGGCAAAGGCCAGAGAGCCATCTTGCTAACAGCAAACAGTCAGCAGAGTAGGAGGCAGGGAACTAAGTGGCTCTGCAGGGTCTATGTGGTACAAGGAGGTTTAAAGACACAGTAACAGTGGAGTTTGGTGCGCTAATGGTTGCGAGCAGCACTGAGGCAGAGGGTGAAACCACTGAGAGTTAGTTTGAACCATTACTAGAAAAAGATGGTATATGATATGATATGATATGATATGATATGATATGATATGATATGATATGATATGATATGATATGATGATAGATCTGTAGGGTTCAAGACTTTGCAACTATGTACTAACTGATTATTTTTATTTTAAAATAACTGGAGGTACAGTCCCAAATGTCTGTTATATAAACACTGGATGGAACCTTTCCTATTGGAGCTTAAGATTAATTATTAATTTAAAAGGAGATAAATACTGTATGTGGTATTTTAGAATAGAAAAAAAATCTAACGCTATTAGCCACCCTCTGCTTTATGATTTATTGTAAGTCTTAAACAGACTTTTAAAATATAGTGGACTAAATGTAACAGGAACTAAACTGTAATGTTTTTTTTTTTCTTATTCATAGTAGAGGTAAATTGTAACTTCTGTTTAAATGTGTTATTTTACTATTTTTAATTTATATTTTATCGAGTTTCTCCACCTAAAAATAAAACATATGCATTATTACATGTAGTGAAAAAACCTATTTGGAGTTACACAGCTTTGCCCCTTGGAATTAGATTTCAATGCAATCACTGGATACCATTCTGTAATATGCGATCCCACCTAATATTTGATGCTCCTAGTATAAGCTTACTCTTATTCAAGATTTACTGTATGCAGTTTCTCACTAGTTTCTGTCTCTTTACAAAAGTTTTTACATTAATATCAACACTAATATTAACATTAAAGGGACACTGTCAACCCCCTAAGACCTTAAAGTGTCTCTAGTTTAAAAATCTTTTTTGATTGTTCACATTCTGTAGAGACTGTTGATACAGCTGGTAGTTTGATTCAGATCCATGTTTTCTTTAAAAAACTGAAACACTGACACCAAAACATGTTTGTTTACATTTCTTGATCCGCACCCACTGCATCTTTTCTGGACTCAGTAGCACCCCCAACACAATCTAGCCACTCATTATGCAGTGAGAGTAGAGAAATCTATTATGTCATGGGTGACTGCACTGTTTAAGGGTGTTTTTAATGTTCAGGAAGTGTGCACTATGAGCAGATCAATGATTTGAAGCAAAACAAAGCTGGGCATAGCTATACATCACCATTCATTTCAGTTCTAATAAGCAAGGAGGCAGATAAAACAACCAGCAACATCAATGAATTTTAGAGAAGGTAAGCAGTCATAAAATGTGAGTTTTTACCTATGTAACCCCCCTTTTACCCGGGGTTACTAGAATCCCAGTAAGACCTAGTGGTATGCAGGGAAGGCTGCTTGTGAAACTCCAGTTAAATGGATTTCACACTGTCTCACTCTGTTCTCAGTCTCAGCTGAGACTGAGGGATGACATCACCATAGAACTCTCGCAGCTGCATGAGCCACACTGGAGTGCTGCAGTTGGAAGTTAGGATAGAATGTTGGGGATTTTGAACAGAGCCTGTGTGCAGTCTTGGTGAGAGACAGTATTACAGCAGTCTGTATGCTTAAGAAGGTGTGTGTTTCCACCGTAAGAGGGTCACAGAAACTGATTGTTGAAGTGGTGGAGACCGCTGTCACTGGTCCAAGTGCCCCATCCCTGAGGGGATGGGGGGGGAAGGTTTGCCTGTCTTCCAAGGGCAACCCTCCTGGTTTTGGCTAAGGGAAGAAGCTGCCTATTTCAAGTTGTGCTGCGGCACCAGAAGATCTGAGAGAGAAATTCCAGTGGAGGAAATCGCCTGTGGGGCACCTGCAACCAAAGGGTGAGTTCGCTCTGACAGAGGGCCAATGTTTTTCACCTGAACTGTTGGAACTTGAGGATTAGACTGCTTAATCAGTCGGGGGCCTAGAGCACTGGGCTATGCCAAGTAAAAGTATGTTCAAGTCCAGCACAAAGGGAAAGCAAGACAAGTAGAGGAAATGTGACATACATTTAGCCTTAATCTACATTACCAAGCTCTACAGTAGGAGGTGTTTATTGTGCAGAGAAATGGCCAGGTATGAATTGTGGAAGTGAGAGGTGGGAGACCCCCCACCAGTAGTAACCAAATTCACCTTTACAGATTTGCTCTGTGGCACCTTTACTTTCTCTCAGGTACTTGGCCAGTGCCTGAGGAAAGTACCCAGACATGGGATTAAAAGGAAGTTTCCCTGAGAGCTGAGGTGCTCTTAGGTGGTTTAGGGAGCCACCAGCAAATGTTTCCATGACATACGGAAGGTGTCCAAATGGCCGGCAATCGAGCCGCACCAGGGAAAACCCAGATCAGTGTACAAGTTTGGGCTGTGTACCCAAAGCAGCATGCAAGTCCGGGCTGTGTGCCCGGTGGGTTCAGAGCCTGAGGGCTGGAAGTGTTGAAGTGTTTTTGATTCTTTTAATCTGCATTACCAGGAGTGTAGCCCAATGGGGGTCCATCTATGCTTTGTTTATTCTGTTTGGATGTGAATAAAAGCCACACTTTAGAATCCCATTTCTGGTATTGGACATTACAGTTATTGCTTCCTGTGTTCGGAGTTACTTGGGTGCCCCTGTGCAGAGTAGCCAAACCTAGTCTTTGTGCCGAGTGACCTATTCCTCCCCGAACCCAGTCCCTACCTGGTACTGGTGTCAGATTTAAACAGCAAAATGGTGGGGGTTGGGGTAACACCTAAAAATAATAAGATGCAAATAAGGTTGACAGTGTCCCTTTAACATAAGTATGTAGACATTCCACATTGTACTTTATTTGATCCCTCTGGACTGTGGGTCACAGTGCAATCAGATCAAGGAGGTTCTCACAGGCCTTTGTGCCAATTTTCTCCAGTTTCTCCAGTTAGGCAAAGCATTTGTATCACAGTGCATTCATCTGGGACCTGGACCCTTTTTCATTTGGGCCTCCTGCACTCTTCTCATAGTGCTTCAGGAACAGCCCTTAAACACTGGAAAAGACAGACAACTTACAGTATTTTCTGATCTCTCATTACCAGCCCTGTAAAAGCTTTCCCTCTACCCATTCCCTCATCCCTGACACTTCATTTGTTCTCCATTTTCTTAGCAACTGTCTCTTCTCCACTGTCAGTGTGGCTGCACATCACTGACTCCTTTCTCTGTCCTGTATTGACAAGCACATTGTATTTCTGTGAACCACCAGTGACTTGTCTCTAGGAACCAGCATCTACATAACTGTACCCATTTTCTCCAAAACCTGTTCCCACCATTTCCATATAGCTTTACACTCCCACAGAATATGAAGTAGGTCCCCCTCCCCTTTTTCACACACCTCCAGCATTCCTATAGTTTCTCCCATTTACTCTGGATTACATTCAATCCTGGGGTGTAGAGTTCCAGAAGTTTCTCATACACTTTACCAATTCTTGGGATTTCTCCCCTTGCTCTCCCCCCCTTGTCTGACCAACTAAGTTTTCCAATACCACTTTGGTTCAGCAACATCAGTTGAGGTGTAATGTGGCTTGAAAGTAAATGCCTCATCTGCAGCTCACACCACCACTGTAACTTTGAGCTCCCTACATTGTTGGCCGGTGCCTTATTTTCTATGAAGGCTCCCTTTCTTCCATGGCAAGAGCTGCTCCACCTTTGGTACTGTATCCCCCTGCCTCCTAGTCCTCAGACTAATATTTTTCATTCTTCAAAAAATAATGGATTCCCTCCATATAGGCCTGCACAAAACTGGGATTTTCAGTGGTCATTTGGCTACTCTCTGCACCCCATTCCATATATCTATGTCACATAGTTTAAGCAGGTGTTTTCTTTCCCCTTTGTTTTCCACAGCAACATGATCGATGGAGACTGCCCCTCTCCTAAATCTCTTTTTAACTTAATCCATCTCACTCTATCCTCTAGCCTATCTCAATTCAACCACATGCTAATCTGCTGAAGTCCACATTATCAATAATATCCTCTGAACCATGGGGTCTGGAATCCACATTTCAATTGGGGGGGCCCCATCCTTAGGGCAGAGGAATCTAGGTCCCCAAACACCACCCTCAACAACTGTTTCCAAACCCCTTTGGATAGCAGGAGTGGTACAGTATATATCACCATAGTTACAGAAGTCTGGGGGAGTACTTTCTCCCATAGTGAGAGTCGGCATTGTTTCCATCTCTCTACCTCTTCTCTGATGCTCTTCATCAGTGGTTCCGCATTCTTTCCACTTAGTCTTTCCAGTCGGGGGTCGCACATGCCCTCAAATACTTAAAGGCTCACTTTGCCCTATGTAGCCCAGACTTCTCAATATCACTTTCTTTGCAGTTTGTGTTTAGGGGCATTATCTCTGTTCCCTCGAATTTTCTTTAGGCCTGAAAAGGGGAGGTCATCCAATAAAGAAACAAGCTAAGAAGGTGCCTTGGTTAGGTTTGAAATAGTTAACAAGATGTCATCAGGAAAGAGCATTGGCTTGTAAACTTCCCTTCCTCCTGATACCCCTGAATATTACTCTGTTGTCTTAGTCTCTAAACCAGAGGTTTGGTCTCTAGCATAAACAGCCCCAGGGAGTGGGGGCACCCCTGCACTTCCCCCGCTGCCTAGTGCAAAAGCTTCAGATACTTTGCTGTTTGTTAGTACTGCCACTATGCAAAAGAATAGATGATTTCAACCCATCTTATAAAATCTTCTCCTATCCTAAAGAAGGTAGTGCTTTTGTCAGATAGGGCTATACAGCAGAGTCGAGTGCCTTCTCTTTGTCCAGTGCTACAACTGCAGCACAGTCCGGACTGGACCCTGCTGCCCACATTAGAATGACAAGCCTCCTAATGTGAGCTGTCCATCCATGCCTGTCATGAACCTGATCTGGTCCAGGTGGACTAGTAGTGGCAGCACTTTGTGAAGCCAATCTGCAAAAACCTTGGCAATAATATTGTAGTCCACACTGATGAGGTATATGAGTTGGTAGCTGGAACACTGGAGAAGGGTCCTTCCCATTCTTCCCTCAAACTGTAAATGTTGCCTCCTTCATCATCCTCATCATCTGGAAGGAGGAGGTGGAAGGAGTGAGAACACAGTTAGCAAAGGTGGAGAGGGTGAGGAACACATAACAAGGGTACATGGAGGGGTGCACACAGAGGGAATAGATGTGAATAGAAGAATAGAGGGAAGAGAAGGAAGGTCAGATTCTAGGTTGAGGGTGGTGTCTCTGAATGTACAGAGTCTTGGAAATAAGATGGATGACCTGCAGGCACTATTAGCAGGCAGGAGGGTGGACATAGCTGCAGTAACTGATACTTGGGCACCGTCACACCATGACTGGGACCTTGCGATCCCTGGATATAAACTACACAGGAGGGACAGGGTAGTCAGGAAGGGGGAGGGTGGCAGTTTATAACAGGGAGGGAATAACTTGCACAAGAGAGAAGTCAGAGGAAGGGGAGGTGGAGGCATTATGGGCTTAGTTAAGGTCCAATAAAGGGAGAAAGGTGAGGTTGGGGGGGTGGTTTACAGACCACCCAATTGGGATGAGGGGAGGGACAGGGAACTGAGCTCACAAATATTGGATGCTGCAGAGAAAGGAGAGGTGGTAATTGTGGGGGACTTCAACCTGCCCGAGGTGGACTGAAGCATGCCCTCCACAACATGTGCTAGGAGTCAGGTGATCCTGGAAGGACTGCAGAGTGGGTTCCTGACTCAGGGTGTCACTGAACCAACAAGAGCTGAGGCAATTCTTGATCTGGTGCTCACAGATAGGGAGCATGCACAGGAAATAATGGTCAGTGAGCCACGGGGCAGAAGTGACCATTGCACAGTTTGGTTCCAGTTGGATATGGGCAAGAAAAGCATCCCGACGAAGACCAAAATCTTGGATTTCAGGAGGACGGACTTCAAGAAAATAGGCAAAGTGCTAAGGAACCATTTGGCAGGCATCAGAGCAGACATGGGGTGGATCAAAGGTGGTCTATCATTAAGGAAGGAATACTGGTTGCCACAGATGAGTGTGTTAGGCTCAGGAGGAAGAACACAAGGGCCAAAGCACCCAGCTGGTTTAGTTCTGGGGTTACCCAGGCAGTAAGGGAAAAGAGGCTGGCCTATTGAAAATTCAGGAAGACAAAGAGAGAGGTGGATAGGGAAAATTACCTAAGGCTGGCTAGTGAGGTAAGTAAGGAAGTCCAGCAAGCAAAGGCAAAGGAGGAGCTGCAGATAGCTGAAGGAATTAAGAGGGGAGAGAAGGCTTTCTTTCACTATATAAGTGAGAAAAGGGACAAGAAGGAAGGGATTGTTAGGCAAAAGAAAGGGGTGGAGTGGTGGAGGATAATGGGGAAAAGCAGAGATACTAAATGAATACTCTATTCCATCTTCACCAGAGATAAGGACAGACCTGTGCCTTCAGGAGGTAAAAGAGAAGCAGGAGGGAAGGGAACACATATGTAATGATAAAGGAGAATACAGTAAGGGAGGGGCTGCTGGCACTGAAGGTGGACAAATCACCAGACCCAGACAGAGTATATCCAAGGGTACTAAAGGAACTGACTAAGGAGTTGTCAGGGCCACTGGCAGACCTACTTAATAGTTCACTAGAGTCAGACATGGTACTGCAGGACTGGAGAACAGCACATGCAGTGCCACTCCACAAAAATGGTCCCAAGGATGACCCAGGGAATTACAGACCAGTCAGTCTGACCTCCATTGTGGGCAAGCTCATGGAGATCATACTAAAGGAAAGGTTGGTGGAATATCTAGAGGAAGCATGGGTTCATGGGAGGGAGAGATCATGTCAAACAAATTTGATTGGCTTCTTTGACTGTGTCACTAAGACAGTAGACAGAGACCAAGTGGTAGACATCCTCTATCTTGATTTCAGCAAGGCCTTTCACTCTGTGCCACACAAAAGGTTGATCAGGAAGTTGGTGGATCTCAGGGTTGGGGAAAAGATGGCCCGATGGGTGCAAAACTGGCTGAGGGACAGAACCCAGAGGGTGGTTGTTGGGGGAGAGTTATCTGGCACCAGAGAGGCAACCAGTGGGGTCCTACAGGGCTCCGTGCTGGGACCGATGTTGTTCAATGTCTTCATCAATGACATCGGGGATGGCATTAAGGGCAAAATGTGTCTATTCACAGATGACACTAAGCTCTGCAGGAGAGAGTGGACACAGCTGAAGGGATGCAGGACTTACAGGAAGATCTGAAAAAGCTGGGGAGGTGGTCCAGGATCTGGCAGCTTGGTTTCAATGCCAAGAAATACAAAGTTATGCATATTGCAGCCAAGAATCCCAGGACAGAGTACTACCTGGGTGGAGTCAATGCATCTGTATCAGAGGAGGAGAAGGACCTGGGAGTGATGTTCGCTAGTGACCTTAACCACTCCACACAGTGCAAGAAAGCAGCAGCAAAGGTAAACAAGATGCTGGGATGTATATCTATGGGGATCAGTAGTAAGAGAGAGGAGGTTATACTGCCCTTGTACAAGTCAGTGGTAAGGCCACATCTAGAGTATGGAGTTCAGTACAGGTGCCCACACCTCAAAAAGGACAGTACTCTGCTGGAGAAGGTCCAGAGGAGGGCTACAAAGATGATAGTAGGTCAGCAGGGTAAGGCATATGAGGAGAGGTTGAGGGCACTAAACATGTACTCCCTGGAAGACAGGAGAGAGTGGGGACATAATTGGGACCTTCAAGTACTTGAAAGGGATAAATAAGGTTGATAAGGACAGTCTCTTTAAGCTGAATTGCAACCATAACTTGAGGGGGCACAGTCTTAAGCTGGAGAGTGGGAGGTTTAAGAGGGAGGTCAGGAAGCATTTCTTCACAGATAGGATCGTGGTCACT
Organism: Neoceratodus forsteri; assembly: GCA_016271365.2. Taxonomy (NCBI): domain Eukaryota; kingdom Metazoa; phylum Chordata; order Ceratodontiformes; family Ceratodontidae; genus Neoceratodus; species Neoceratodus forsteri. The sequence goes on from CM057455.1 coordinate 1,300,407,175, forward strand.
TGGAATGCATTGCTGGAAGAGGTCATCTCATTGAAGACAGTGGACAGCTTTAAGAGAGGCTGGGATAAACATAGGGGAAGGTAAGGATCATGGTTAGGGAGGATGGGAGGAGTGGGGAGGGAGGGCAGGGACATTAGCTCAAGCTGTGGACCCTGCAATATGAGCAGAATTGATGGACAAAATGGCCTTCTTCTGTTGGCTTCTTCATACTGTATATTCATATCCCTGAATGGGACCTCTTTCCTTTGCCTCCTGTAAAGTGTGCAGCAGAGGTTGTCCCACTGAATCTACTACCAGCCTGTAAGCTTCCTACAGGAAGCCATCTTATCCTGGAGATTTACTCCCCTGCATCCTTGCTATCGCTTCCTGGAATCCTCAGAGAAGACAGCTCCAAAATGTTCCAGTTCTCTGCTCTCAGTCTGAAAGCATCACTTTTTATGAACAGAAAAAAATGTCTACCTTATCTGCTATGCCATGCCATCCCCCATAGACTACAGCACTGCATAATAGGTTTTGAATATCTCATTAATGTCCACAGGGTTTGACGTCACATCCGCTTTCCTAGGTAGTCCTAGCATTTTTTATATCTGTTGCCATTGTTTAGCTTTTTTACTCCCACCTCTAGTAGGCAAGCCTGATCTTCTATAGCCCAAATTCTGCCTTCTGGGTGGACAACATATTCAGTAGGTACCTAGTGTGAATGATCTTGTTAACCAGTTCTGAATCCCTCTCCCCCTTTTTATGTTGCACTTTTAATTCACCTAGTTACACAGTTAGTTGTCCATTCTCCTTCTCCAGGTGACAAAACACCAGTTGGGAGTGTAGGTAAACAGACTTGAATCCAGAGGTGTCCTGTTTACATTCGGGTGATTTGGCCAAATCAGCTAAAGAGATTAATTTCTTTTGTTTTCTACATATGCCAAGCCAATGGTGCTATATATAAATTGTATATTGTCTGGTCCTCATATTACACACACACACACACACACACACACACACATATACATATACACATACATATATATATATATATATATAATATTCTTTGCAAAAAACTCCATTAATGCACCAGTTAGGGTTAATCCCAAAGCAACAAAAGTATTAAAATGCAGCATCAGGGTTTCCAACCCTAACTCTGCATGCCCCCACCACACACAAGCAGTGAAAGGGCAAGGCAACACAAGCAACCACAGACAGCTATTATCAGATAAGGCAAACAACATACAACTCTGTGCAGATAACACAAGAGACATCCATCATCATGGTCCAGTACTTCTGTAGCTATCGGTACACATACACGCTTCAGCACATATACCCCCACTTCAAGCTGTAGTTTTTACAGCTGCATTGTGTCATGATGCTATACTGACGTATTGCTATCCGAAGAAGGGGTCTGTGACTGGAATTCCTAATGCAGCTCAGCTTTTGTTGTGACGAGAGAGTGGAATCCAAGCACAAGTTCCTGAAAATCTCTGCATCCTCCTATTCACTACAATGTGTTTTCTTAATCTCCACCTCCCCGCTGCACTATTTTGTCCCAACCAAGAAGAAAGAAAAAGAAACAGCCTCAACTGGCACAACCAGCCCTCCTCCATTGCTCCTCCTTCAGTGCACCACTTTCTCAGTTCATATAATTAGCCAAAACATCAAGCCAAAACATCATCATCACAATAAAGGCACACACTTTAACAGAACACCAACTGTGTAAACCAATAGGGAAACAGTCTGTGTTCAATATGTTGCTGCCCATGATTTACCATGCCTTTTTTCCAACAAAATGGATTGAATCTTGCCCTTTGTTACCACATGTATTGAGTCTCCCAGTAATGTGGATATTTTGATTAAGTCAACATGTAGTGTCACTTGCTTCCACACCTCTTCCCCCAACAAACACCCACTAGCATACAAAAACAATGTCCCTGCTTGATTCAAAACTCACGACTGGCAGAAGTACAGTCATACTTTATATAAGCAATTTGACTCAATCAGATGCAATATAATAATCAGCACATCAGCTTTTGTGAAGCACTTTCCCCTAAAGTGTAAGCTCTCCCTCAACCTCTCCCCACCACACTATTTTGTCCCGACTGAGAAGAAAGGAAAAGAAACAGCCCCAACTGGCAAAACCAGCCCTCCTCCATGTTTTCTCCTTTAATGTACCACTTTCTCAGCTCATATAATTACCAAAACATCAAGCCAAAACATTACTGTCACAATAAAGGCACACACTTTAAAGAGCTACTGGCGCCTCAGAGAACATTTTGAAAAACATAATAATTAGATACAGTACAATTCAGCTTGCATTCCAAATATATTCTATAGATTTCTCATCCCTGTCTTTTATTACAGAGGAAATTTGCACGAGTTCATGATCTTTATCTGTTAGAGTTCATCTGCCTCTATAGCTTACTCCCTACTTCAAGTCATAATCCTCTGTCATGACATCACAGTCTGTTGCCATAGGAGTAACTGTGATGTCACAAGCAATGCATTATTATCTCAGGAAGGGAGAAGGCAAAAGGAATAGATGACCTGTTCAGCAGCAAACATCCTTTTTTCATGCAAATGGCCTCATAAATAAATAGTGGGGAGGAAAACTACAGAACAATTGTGAAATATAAACTGAACTGTGTCTAAATATTATGTTTTGTCTAAATTATTCTGAAGGCATCAGCCGCTCTTTAATAGAACACTGACTGTGCAAACTGACAAGGGAGTAGTCTGTGTTCAATACATTGCTGTCCATGATTTGCCATGGATATAATTTGCCAAAACATCATTGCCACAGTAAAGGCATACACTTTAACAGAACACTGACTAAGTAAACCTATAGGGGAGTAGTCTGTGACACTCTGTGTCTTCTAATCTGACATACTATGAACACTGTCTGTATTGTAGGAAAGTTTTGACATCTGTTGTTTGATATCACTGTAACTTCCATTGGTCACTGTTAGTGTTCTGATAACTGTTAATACTGATATTTTGTACTTCTAAATGTATACTGATTGTTGTTGTGCTGTACTCATTATATTTGCAAGGTGTTTTATTGGTATATTGCATTCATTGTATTTTGTATGGTGTATTTCTCCCAGCTCGTGCCTAAAAATAAGCATTGAATTGTCTATTGCACCTACCTGGTCAACAAAAACTAAATAAATAAATATGTTGCTAGCCAAAACATCATCATCACACTAAAGGCACTCACTTTAACAGAACACTGTGTAAACTGATAGAGGAGTAGTCTGCGTTCAATATGTTGCTGTCCATAATTTACCATATGTTTTTTTCCAACAAAATGGGCTGAATCTTGTCATTTGTTGTCACATGTATCAAGTCTCCTAGTAATGTGGTAATGTTTTGATTAAATCAACATGTAATGTTACTTATTTCCACACCTGTTTCCCCCAACACCCACTAACATACGAAAAACAATGACCCTGCTTGATTCAAAGCTCAGGATTGGCATAAGTACAATCTTACTTTAATTATGTAGTTTGCCTTAATCAGATGAAATATCATAGTCAACACCACAGCTCTTGTGAAGCACTTTCCCCTAAAGTGGACTACAGGAGGAGATGAAACAGAAGGCAACATTTAGTGTAACTTTTTCAAGCTTTTTTGTGCTGAATTTAGCCCTCTTACTCTGAAAACAGTTTATATGGAAAACAATCCCATGGGTGCTGTAGCCAGAGTTCAAATAGCATCAATATCATTTTGACAGAATTGATGAAGTGAATATGGGGATGTAAAGGTAAAAAAAGTTATCAGGAATAAGTATCATAACAATCAAAAATGCAGGATAAGTTAAATATTGTAACTTGGAACATTAACGGATTCAGTAATCCTATAAAATGGAAAAAAATATTAAGACACGTGAAACAAAAAAGTAGACAGTATATTTGCAAGAAACACATTTAACAGTTAATGAAGTGGCAAAATAGATAAAATGTGTGGAGGGAAGGCAGTACATTCACTGCATACATCTAAATCTAGAGGTACTGCTATTTTAGTATGGAAAGACTTAAATATAGAAATATTAAAGAGTGATATTGATCAAGAAGGTAGATTTGTAATTATATCTATGAAGCAGTATGGGAAAATTATGACAATTGCATCCATTTATGTTCCTCCTAGTAGTGCATTGGCTTTTTTAACTGATTTTTTTTTTTTTTTGCATTATCTGGCTTTTCATAACCCTACATTATGGCAGATGATTTTAATTTGATAATTAATCCCAAATTGGATACAACATCTGGAAGTAGAGACTACAATAAAAAAGAAGCTGCTATTTTATTGAATAGGATGGAAGACTTGGCAATTAAGGATTTCTTGAGAATTTTACACCTAGATATAAAAGAATTCTTATACTATGTATCAAGATTTAAATCCCATTCAAGAATATACAGTAAAACTTGGTATCCAAACCTCAAGTAACCAAAACTCTCAGTTATCCAAAACTGTAGTGTGTCTCCTAGTTTAATATACTTCACTGTAAAGTATTCTTACTTATCCAAAATGCAATTTTTCCAAACAATTTCACTGTACGCCAGCAAATTTGGATAACTGAGGTTATACTATATATAATATTGGGCTCTTCCTTATTGTATTATGATATTTTAGAAATTAAGTATGAACCAATTATACTATCAGATCATGCACCACTATGTTTGACTTTGGCAACCAGGGATACCACCTCTAGTCGTTCTTGGAAAATTAACCCATTATTATTAAAAGATCAAACTTTTATAGAGAGGGGAGTCAGACAGGAAACTCAAGAATACTTTCAACATAATACAGATAATAAAGTATCATTTAATACAATTTAGGATGCATACAAAGTAGTTATAAGTGGTACAGCAATTGTTAGTTCATCTATTAAAGTAAAAAAAAACAAAAGGAAAAATTAAAGGAGTTAGAAAAGAAAAAAATTGGACATGCAACAGAAACATGCTACAACTAATAATAATATTTATTTACAATTATTAACAAAGTATAGATATGAATACCCGGGGAAAAAAACTGAAAGAATAGTGCTATATGCTAAAGCGAAATACTATTCACAGACTGATCATAGTGGTAAATTGTTATCTTATCAGTTGCAGAAAGAAAAAGCAGAAAGATTCATTTCAGAAATAAAATCTGAAGATAATTTGGGACAGACAGTAATAAAATAACTCAATATTAATAAAGAATTTTTGAATTGTTATACGAAAGTATATAAATCACAAAATTCTACAATAAACAATTGTAAATTCTTAAATATACCAAAAATATATATGGAATAGCAAAATCTAATAGATAAACCTATTACAAAACTAGAAATTGAAGAAGCGATTACATTATTAAAATCAGGGAAGGCACTAGGATTGGTTGGTATAGGTATTGAATTTTATAAATCATTTAAGGAAATATTGGCTCCAGAACTTCATGTTGTATTTAACACATTCACAGATAAGCTCCCTCTTCCTTTGATGAAGCACTGATACTGATCATCCCCAAGAAAGGCAAAGATAAAAAAACGATGTTCCTCATATCATCCAATATCTCTGATAAACACAGATTATAATTTTTTTATGAAAATCTTAGCTGTGAAATTAGAAAAGGTGTTGCCAAATATAACTAGTGATTACCAGATGGGTTTCATCAAGGAAAAGAGGGGACATAAAAACATAAGAAATGCTTTGAATATCTTGTATACGGAAAAATAATAATGAGGGCATAGTGGTATCCCTGGACACCAAAAAGGCCTTTGATAAGGTAGAGTGGCCTTATCTAATGGAGGTACTAAAAGCAGCAAATATAGGACAAAAGTCTGTGTCTTGGACAAAAGGGATCTATGAAACACCTAAAGCTAGGATATTAACCAATAATACTATTTTCCCAACCTTTTTGCTAGAAAGGTGAACTCGACAGGGGTGTCCCCTGTCACCCCTTCTGTTTTCTTTAATTATGGAACCTTTGGCTAACACAATTAGGAAAGAAAAGGATATCAGTGGATTCAGATTTAGTGATCAAAAAGTTTTAAAATTATCATTATTTGCAGATGATATTATAATATACTTAAAAAATCCAGAAACAGAAATTGTACAAATCTTACAGATTGTTCAAGGATATTGCTTACAATCAGGCTGCACTGTAAACTGGCAAAAATCAGAAGCGTTATTAATAAACCCTTTAAAAATTAAAAGGAACAGAGTTACTTTTCCAGTTACAATACAGTCAGAGAGTATTGTATATTTGGGAGTTAAATTGACAAACGACATCAAGCAGTTAATAAATCTGAATCTACTGGTAAATGAAACAGAAAAAGAATTGGAAAAGTGGAAAGGCCTACCTAGAGCTTTACTTGGATGAATTCAGGTTATTATAATGAATGTATTGCCATGACATTTGTATATATTCCAGGCACTTCCTGTTAGTGTACCTGATACTATGTGGATTAAATTGGATAAGTAGTAAATAAATGTATATGGAAAAAAACAAAAATCTAGATTAAAAAACAAAAATTATATTTGAGATATGAATATTTGGGTTTATAGCTTCCAAATTTAAAATATTATTATTGGGTGGCTATGTTAAAGCCCCTTAAAGAATGTTGTAGTGTAAATCCTCCACCATGGACATATTTGGAATCAGGTAATGGTTTTCCATCTCAGATAAAATATAATTTTTTTTAATTGAAATAATGAAACATTGGGAAACATAGAGCATATATTCTTAAGAGACACTCTTAAAAATTGGAAAATGATTTTATAACACTTAAAAACTGAGACTCAATTAAGTATGCAGTCGCATTTAAGGAACAACAATTTTCATCCTTTTTTCAATTCAGCATACATAAATAGATGGCATCAGTTCGGTATTTATAGCATTGCTGAACTTTTTGAAAATCAAAATATGAAGTCATTTCAGCAACTACAAACACAGTATGGAGTGCCTAAGAATACTGTATGGTGTTTAATATTTATAAATTTGTTCAGTAATTCAAAAACTAATACAGAAAAACAAGTTTAGTTTTGTGCCAAACATACTGTTTGACACTATTATTATTATGGCTATCTACAGCTCTGTCACCTCCATCATTGACTATGGTCTAGCTATCTATGGCTCTGCTTCTCCTACTGCTCTCCACAGGATATCAGTGACACTCAACAAAGTCTGCAGGCTCCTAACTGGCACTGCCCACCGAACTCACACCTGTGACCTGTACACATAGACTGGTTGGCTTCCACTTCATAGCAGAATTCAGTATCAGACATGCCTGATCTCTAAGAAGGTCCTCCTTTGGCTCACGCTGACTGGTGTTCAAAGGCTCCTCATGACATACAACAGTACCCAGCATACACATAGTGCTCAACATCAAACCTTCCAGGTCCCTAGATGCAGAACCACAATGGGTCAAAGGTCATTCACCTACAGAGCTCCTCAGTGGTACAATGCCCTTAATAATGAAGTACTTACACCTGCATCACTTGGACCCTTTAAAAGGAAACTCTGTCTATTCTTAACATCAACCCCCCAATGTGATTGCTCCCCCTAGGGGCAGCCTCCTCCCTCACCTCAGTCTAAGGTGTACTGTTACCTCCTCTGTATTTTACCCTGTCACCTGCCTCCTCCTCCTCCTCCTCCTCCTCCTCCCACCCATACCCTTCCCCACCAATGCCCTGCCCTGCCCACCACCTCCTCTCTCATAGGCACTTACAGATCTTGGGTCCCCCAACCCTACCTACCCTGCACTCTCACTACCTGTCCATCACCTTCTGACAATGGCCCCTCAGCCTGCCCACCCTCTCTTTAACCTTGCTATCCTATATTCACTGTCTTCTATTTAATGTACTCTCTGCTATGAAACATATTTTCTCATTAGCTGGCTCATTATGTCTCTCCATTGTGTACTGTAAATTTATAGCCTTGCCTTCACTGAGTTAATCCTGTAACCATGATCTACCTCTGTATGTACATTCCCCTCCATCCTTTGATGTGGAACCTTTGTAAATGAGCAGTAATTGCTTCAAGGTATTTGTAATCCTGGAGTTTAATAAAATAAAATAAATAAAAAATAAATTATTAAAAATAGAGGAAAAATCAAGTGGATGTCTAACATTTACAGGGTTATTTTTGAATCTAGAGAAAATGTGACACAAGGTCTTAGAAAGAAATGTCAGAAAGATTTACAGATAGCCATTTCAGAATCTAAGAGGAACTCTATTTGTAAAAAAATGGAATACTGCAATAAATAACCATATGAATCAGATCCAGTTCTTTATACTTCATAGAATTTATCACTCGCCATACTTATTGAACAACTTTAATAATTTAATTTCTCCTTACTGTAGTAGAGGATGTGGTAGAATTGCTGATGTAATTCATGTTTTAGTACTTTGTCCCAAAATAAGGACATTCTGGGAACAAGTATTGATACTAATTAATAACATTTTGGGAACTAAATTGATATTTGAAACATAACTTTGTATATTGAATACATCTTCAATACAACAGCTTCCTACAGAAGGACTAAGTGTGTTTGTATATATAGCATGCATGAATGTGAAAAGATATATTCCAAGATTATGGAAAAGTGCATAGATTCCCAAGATGGCTGTCTGGAAAAACTTAATGCTAGAGACAGTAAGATCTGACAAATTGTACTATAAATGTAACGATAATCTGAAGAAATGTGATCAAATTTGGAGACATTTGCACAAAGCAGTAATATATAAGAAGTTCTGAATGATAATAAGTAGGGTTACAAAGTAAATGGAACTCTTAACTAAATAAATGTGATTGGAAGATTTGGGTTATACCTGAGAAGAAATTACTAAATCCTGTATAAAGTATTTATATGGTAATGTGTTACTCTGTGCTAAATAATTTGGGAGGAGGGTGGGTTGATATTTAACCAAATGAAATGCAAAGTAAAATTTTATATATATGGTATATTGTTTGTTTTTTAAAATCAATAAAAATTTTTATTAAAAAAATGTAATGTTACTTATTTCCACACCCGTTTCCCCCAACAAACACCCACTAGCATACAAAAAACAATGTCCCTTGGTGTTTAACTTGGTTTAACTTTGTGTATTTTGACAAAGTAGGCTAAATTCCCATTAAATTGTCTCCCACTCATAGTGGGGTTATTTCCTCAGTCCATTTCCCAATAAGTACTTTGTCTAACCTTTTTCTAAAGTTGTTCAGTGTAGGTGCCTCAATAATATTCTCTGGTAAAGTATTCCACATCCTAGCAGTGTGTATATTGTAAAAATTGAAGCGTTTGACTGTAAATACTCTTGGTATTGTAATTTGTTTATTATGTGACCTAAGATTTACCTTTTTATGTAGTCTATGTATGCCACGTTGTTCCATTAAGGAGTCCTTTATAATTTTGTATATAAGTAATAGGTCTTCCCTAACTTGATTCAAAACTCAGGATTGGCAGAAGTACAGTCATACTTTAAATATGTAGTTTGCCTTAATCAAATGCAATATCACAGTCAACACCATGGCTTTTGTGAAGCACTTCCTCTTAAAGTGAACAATGGGAGAAGCTGAAACAGAAGGCAAAATTCAGTGTAACTTCTTCAAGCTTTTTTGTGCTAAATTTAGCCCTCTTACTCTGAAAACAGCTGATATGGGGAACACTCATTTGGATCTGTGTGCTGTAGCCAGAGTTCAAATAGCAGCAGCATCATTTTGACAGAATTTTATGAAGTGAATGTGGGGGGGGGGTTAAAAAAGAAGGCCGAGAGTATATCCCAAGCATGAGCACCACCAGCCCTGTGCAAACTCCTTCCAAGTTTGCTATGTCCCGAACATGAGCACCACCAGCCCTGTGCAAACTCCTTCCAAGTTTGCTATGTCCCGAACATGAAAGAAACATAAATGTGAACTCTCTTTACATGCAGACATGCTGGCATAAATTGTGTTTTTACTGTACTAACACTTTGTGACACTTCAGAAAAAAAAGGTGCTACTCAGCATCCCTGTTACAGCTACCAGTTCTGCTAGTATACTCTATCAGCCTGTGACTGGATTGAAATAGATAAAAACGTCAGTGACAACAGTTCTTTTAATAAAGTAAGATTACACAGGCTAAATGCCATTTCTCTCATAAAACACTATTCTTACTTCACTCACTTTGACTAAACTGCAGAAATGCTGGGTGAGATAAATGAGAACTACCAGATGTGATTGTAAGGCTGTCAAAAGCTGTGCATAGCATTGAGACTTGAATGTGCCTCACTTACCTGAGAGGAAAAAGAAGCACCTGTGCATGCCTGGCACTGGCTCAAGAAGGAGCTTCCCTGGTGAATGCAGTCTACCACACCCCACTTCTGTAAAGTTTGTTCTGGGATGAGAAGTAACAAGGGGCATCAGGTTGGAGCCATCAAATATTTGGCAGGGTTTGGAGATATGCAAAAGATGGAAAAAGACAATTCGGCTGTATACTGAGGAAATTAGTGAAATAGTGGGTTCTTCTTGTATTAAATCTGATAACATCATGATCACATTTAAGTCCAATCAGCTGGCTTGTAATAATGGAGATGGCTGCAAGAAATAAGCAATCCAGCTCCAGGCCAGACAAAAATCATAATCTGTTTTACTGTCTGTGTCTGTCACTCAAGTCACAGTACTTAGTGATCAAGTCCTCTGCACTGTCTATAAACAGATACAAATAGTGGGGTGGTACAATAGTTGTTAGTGGTAGTGTATGGTGTGGGTGTAAATAAAATGTGAAAACAGCACCTGAAGTAATTGCTTGTAATTGTGACTTATCTGTGATCTCATACAAGTAAAGCAGAGCTCCAGTTTATGTGACCTGCTGAATTTAAATGCCCCTGCTTGTTTTTTGTTTGTTTTTTTTCTATCAGACAGCATGGTTGAGTAGTGAGCTGCAGACTATTAAACCAAAAATTCCTGTTACATCAGGGATCATTTAATTTAAGAGACACAGCATAAAGTTAGTTTGAGCAAGCCTGGGTCAAAAATGCATGTGTGCATGTGTGTAGCATGGAGACAGAGATGTTAGTATTTTTTTTTTAAATAACATTAGCTGATCAGCTAAAATTTAGAAAAATGAGTGTAGTGTTTGTGAGTACATATCAGTGATAATATAAAAAAAATACTGCCTGCTGTTCTGACTTTGGGGGGTGGGTGTGTGTGTGTGTGTGTCTGTGTTTGTTGGGGAAGGGGATTCCAGTGGAGATACCAGCATTGCTTCATTCACATTCAGGGATTCACTACCAACGATCATGGTGGGCTTTGAATCCACCATTTACTAGACAGTTCCAATTTATTTTAATTTTCTAATCATGAGCAGTTGGTCACTATGTACCATATGTGGCAATGGAAGGAACAGTTATTATTGTCTGGCTGTACTATGTAATTCAGATCAAATTCATACTCTTTGTGCTATGATTACCCAGTTCACATTTTTTAATTGCTTCAAGATAGCAGCAACCTCAGATTTCTGATTTTCTTATGTCTGCTTCGATCACCAAGAAAACCCAACTCATAATGAGTGGCATATCCTCTTTTCCTTTTTGTGGGGATCTGGAAAAACCACAACAACACAAAAGAAAGCAGATAGATTTTTATGCTACACACCATAAAGCTTAGAGGCATCAGGCATGAATGGGATTTAAAGCCGTGGTCTTAAAAATGTATCCATTGCTATCTGTTGTTTCTTGAGTCCATCATTAAAAAAAAAGGTTATTGATCATATCTCAGATATGATTTGTTCTATATTTATGTATATGAAAACCTATACTGTTAATTATTGCCTTTGAGGTCATTACTATCTTGAAGCAATTAAAAAATGTGAACTGGGTAACTGTAGCACCAAGAGTATGAATCCGATCTGAATTATCTAGTACAGCCTAACAGTAATAACTGTTCCTTTCATTGCAACATATGGTACATAGTGACAAAGTGCTCATAATTAGCATATTCTGCATATTAAAATGAATTGGAACTGTCTAGTAAACAGTGGGTTCAAAACCCACCAGTGCTGCTATTTTAGACCACAGTAAGTTATTGATAGTGAATCGGGGGGTGACTCCACAGTACAGATAATGGTGGCCAAAAAGAAGATAAAAAATAAACTTCTATGTTTTCAGATTTAAAATTCATTCCAGTTGTTTGGAAGTCAAAATACATATCAGGTCCCAGGTTTTGGATGTCATTATTCTACATGGATTGATTGTTAGTAATTGTAAAAAAATATTAAATTACTGGCAAATACATTTTCTTAACTGGTTTTGATTTCCATACCTCCAAACTTGGATGCCACATATTTTTTTTTCCTTTCTTCCTTCCTTCCTTTTCTTTCCTGAGAATCAAATACCTCCTCGCTCTTTTATTTTTGAAATTCTTACTACAGTACTGCAAGACAAATACTTCCAAAACAGAGTTGGCTATTTAATTAATTAATATTATCTTAGTAATATTTTAATTACTTTTTTCACTTTCTATATATCCTCCTTGGCACCCAACTGGCTCTTTGTCCCCCTCTCAAGTTCACACTGCACCCATCACCTCATCTTTGCCCTAGTACTTCCCTGTTTTCCCCACATAACTTTGTGATTTCCCCCAGCTGGGCCCTCAGGCCAGGCCCAGTCCTATTCCAGGAGCACAATCTAGTCATCAGGGAAAGTGCCAAGGTCAGCAAGTGTGAGATCTGTTGTTGTGGCAGGAGGCTATCATGCTGCGTGGTTGGAGGAATTCACTTCCTGTTTCTCCCTGGGATGCCTCAAACTAGGATGTCACATCTCACATGCACGAGTACTTGCATGGCCATTTTAGTGGCATCCTCCCCCTTCCTTCCAGTCCTCCTGCATTTCCCATCAAGGCTACCTGGGGTTAGTATAGCAGCAGGGATCTGGCATCCTTCTTCCCCAGAGGAAAAGCACATCTACTGGGATGCTTAGCTTTCTTTCCTTTGGCCAGCCCCCAGCAACCCAGGCTCATTACTGAACCTGGGTCTCAGGCATCAGGAGTGGCAGTGCTACCACTATGCTGATGGGTCAGACCCATACTTCAACAATTTTTGTTGGGCAGAGGTCCAGCCATGCCAAGCAAAAAAGAAAGGGCTCTCCTGGCTTCTCCCCCATCACCTCCTTTAGCCCCTTTGGTCATCCTTGCAATCTTAAAATATTATTTAAAGCAGCAGTATTGGTTAGTTGGGAAACAATTTAATCATGTATTTTTAAGCAATATGTTTCTGACATAACTCGTAATTAGATTTGTCAGGGATAGGTAGTTGGGTGATGACATCAGTTCCATCCTTAAGGAGCTGAGCAAGACATCAGAAGCCCGCACCAGGCTCTGCAGCAACAGAATGGACCCCTGAGCTGTTTTTTCCTTGCTCCTGCTTTACCTTTTTTGTTTTTTTTTCTCTTTTCCACACTGAACGCCCACAAACTGTGCTGAACCAAAAAGTGAAAGAGAATAAACAAGGTCGGTTATGAGGGGGGAAAGAAAGCGATGTATTTTCTCAAGCGAAAGAATGAGACCTGTGGCATCTTACCACTTTTGAAACAAGGTTTCTGTCATGGAATGTAATAAAATACATTTAAGATGATCCGAGCTGGTGAGTAAAAATGCAAGTGAATTTGCTCGAATCGGCAAGCGAGGAAAAATGGTAAGCCTTCTTTTGCTATTATTACTGTAGGAACAATACAATTGTAACTTGTTAAGTAAGACTGTACAACACAAGCTGGTTCTCACTTTTTTGAAAGAGGGATGCCCACAATATGAGCCACAGGGTAATCTCTGGTAAGGTTAGAGAACCTATGAAAGAACTGTTGGCTTAGTGGAGAAAGAATGAAGCAGCAGAAGATTTTTTTTTTAGACATCCACAGGGCTGCAATTCATATGTATACCCATATAATTTTCTACAGTATATTGAACTGGTTACAGTACAAGATTACTGTGGTATGTCTAAGTCAATACAGAGAGTGATGAAGATTACAAGACAACGTGGTAAAAACAAATTGCAGGGAATGATAAAATCACAGAAATTCCTGCCTTAGAAGCAGCTGCACAACCTGCTCTCTCTTCAATAACTTTTAATATTGGCCTGACTGGTGACACTCCTGTATCCCCAATTCCCTTAACCCCAGAAGGAATACAAAGGAATACAAAAGCACTGAGGAAAATGTCATATTATTGTAAACAAAAAGATAAAAGTATTGACACAGACCTACTCAAAATTACAAACTCCAACAATATGCCTCAAAGTAAATCTCAACCAAATGAGCAGGGAGCTGAACCTATTAGGCCTCAGAGTGAGGAATGGGAGGAGTGTACATCAGAAGCAGCAACAGGGCCTAATAGCTTGGGAGAACCAGAGACTCCAAACACTGGTGCTAGTGAGATGAGAACAAATACAGAATTGGCTTTGGAAACACCCTCGGGCTCTCAAGAGTCCCAAATATCTAAAATAAACTCTGAGGATCTACCGAGTATCAAGAAGGCCATTACTTCACTAAGGACAGAAGTATTGAAAGTCTTAAGTGAAATAAACACATCCATTAATGGCATAACAGAGTCAGTTAACTCCTTGTCAGAAAAACTTTCAAGCCTAGTTATACAAACTCAGGGCCTAGAAGATAGAGTCCCTGAAATGTAAGGGAAGGGATAAAAGCAACTGAACAAAAGAGTAAACAGGGAGGAGAGGAGGCATTGTGGGTCACCTCAGAGACTGAAAATGGCACCACAATCTGCACAGGGGTTGTATACAGACCCCCATGTCAGGCGGAGGGAGTGGACAAAGATATGATAGAAGGCATCCTTAGGATGGCAGAGAAAGGGGAGATACTGTTGATGGGGGATCTGAATATGCCAGATGTTAACTGGAGCACCTTGGCTGCAGTCACACCCAAAAGCAGGGCCATTCTCGATGCTCTTCAGGTGGCATATCTCAGACAGCTAGTTTTGGAACCCACTCATGAGGAAGCAATCTTAGACATCATACTCTCAAATGGGGATGGTGAGAGAATCTCAGATCTAGAAGTGGGTAGCCATCTGGGAACAAGTGACCACCAAACAGTGTGGTTCATGATAAACTCAGCTACAGAGTCAAGCCATACAAAAGGGAGGGTTCTGGACTTCAGGAGGGCTGACTTTGGCAATACAGGAGCGTGCCTTAGAAAAGCACTAGCAAATAGGCAGGAAGGAGGGGTGAAGCAACAATGGAGAAACATCAAAACTGCCATCACAGAGGCAACAAGCCTTTGTGTGAAGCAAATAAACAAATCAAAATGAAAGAAAAAGCCTCTATGGTTCTCAAAAGAGATGGTGGGGAAGGTTAGGGAGAAAAAGATAGCATTTAGGAAATATAAGGAAACACAGAAGGAGCAGGACAGAGAACTGTACCAGTTAAGGCAGAAGGAAGCAGGGAGTGTAGTCAAAATAGCAAAGGCCCAAACTGAGGAAGAGATAGCCAACTCGGTTAAGAAGGGGGATAAAATCTTTTATAAGTACTGTACAGCAGGGAGCGTAGAAAGACAAAGGGAGGGATAGTGAGGCTGAGTAGAATGGACGGTGGGTGGGCAGAGAGGGATAGTGAAAAGGCAGGGATACTGAATGAATTCTTCTGCTCAGTATTCACAAAAGGGGGGAGGTGCCTAATCCAATTAACAGAAGCATTCTGGATAGGGGGTTGATCCCAGTTCTTTCACAGAAGAAAGGGTTCTCCTAAAACTGAAGGTGGACAGAGCAATGGGCCCTGATGGAATTCACCCCAGAATTCTAAAAGAATTAAGGAGAGAACTAGTGACACCACTGACTACCCTTTTTAACAAATCATGGGAGGATGGTGTGGTACCTGAGGACTGGAGGAAGACTGATGTGATACCCCATCACAAAAGTGGGAGCAAGACAGAGGCAGGAAACTACAGACTTGTCAGTTTGGCCTCTGCGGTAGGGAAAGTGATGGAATCACTTCTGAAGGAAAGAATTGTTGAGTACCTAGAGGCCACTGGGGCATAGGACCCAAGGCAGCATGGGTTCACAGCAGGAAGGTCACGCCAGACAAATCTAATTGATTTCTTTGACTGGGTGACCAAAGTAGTAGACCAGAAAGAGGCTGTAGATGTGGCCTACCTAGACTTTAGCAAGGCATTTGACACAGTCCCACACAAAAGATTAATAGTCAAATTAATCAGCCTGGGAGTGGGTCCCAGGGTGGTAGCCTGGGTAAAACAGTGGCTGGACAACAGGACACAGAAGGTAATTGTAAACGGAGCCCACTCTGAAGAAAGAGGGGTTACTAGTGGGGTACCGCAGGGTTCAGTACTAGGGTCCAGTCCTTTTTAATGTCTTTATAAGTGACATTGCAGAGGGACTAGAAGGAAAAGTATGCCTCTTTGCAGATGACACAAAGACAAAGACCATATAACTCAAGCTCTAGAGGTGTAGCAATCTTTTTTCATAAAAAGGCTCTCAGGCCATGCTTTATTAAAAATAATATAGATAAAAATGGCAGATATATAATACTACAACTGGAACTTGGGTTTGAACCTTTCACCTTAGCCACAATTTATGGTCCGAATAATAATCCAAATTTTTTCACAGAATTGTTTTTGCAGTTATCTTCATACAGACCTCCATATATATTATAGGGTGTGACTTTAATTTGGCACTAAATAAGCAAGATAGATCTTCTAATTCCATAAATCATCACAAGTCATCTATTAGAACAATTAAGAATTTTATGTTAGACTATAAACTGATTGACCCTTAGGCACAAAATAAACCTAGTTCAAGACAATGTTCTTACTACTCTAATGTACATCACTCATACTCTCACATTAGTTATTTTTTAATATCTGAAACAATCAACTACATGATAAAAAACACAACGTACCTAGGGATAGCAATTTCATATCACTCTCCCTGTACCCTAGATTTAGAATGGTTAAAGCCATCTCAAATAATAAAAAATTGGAAAATGGATATTTCTCTAATTAAATACCAGGAAGTATATATATCACAATATGACAAGAAATTAAATATTTCTTTAACAGAAATACAGAACAGGATATTAATATTTTTGTGATATGGTATGCCTTTAAAGCATGGATGCAGGGAAGACTTCAAAATTTACATGGTAGAAGAAAGAAAAAATGGGAACAACAACAAAAAAAATTTGAATATGAAATGTATGCCCTAGAACAATTACACACAAGAACATTAGTCAAGAAAACTTGTAATATGTTGGTGCGAAAAAAAAAATAAGCACACAATACTTTATTAACAGAAGAAGCAGAAAAACAAATTATGGAAGCCAACTCGTATTATTATGCCAACTCTGATAAACCCCTTAAACTTTTAGCATGGCAATTAAAAAAAGATCAAGAGAAAAATCAAATTATACAAATAAGAGACAAATCAGGAAACCTCCACAAAAATCCCATAGAAATAAGTAACATTTTCACAGAATTTTATAAGGACTTATACACATCACAAATAAATCAGAATGCTCATATCCAAAGCAGTTTTTTTAGATAACATAGATTTAAAACAGCTATCATCTGATTGGAAAGATATATTAGGTACCTCTATTACATCCTCAGAAGCTGAGATAGCAATAAGAGACCTTAAAACTGGCAAAGCTCCAGGACCTGATGGCTTTCAGGCAGAATTTTTTAAGAAATATAAAGAGATACTTACCCCAATCTTCACAGCTCTGTTTATAAAAAAGAAAAATTACATAATCAAGTACCAAGATCTTTCAATGAAGCTCATATACATGTATTTTATAAATCAGGGAAAGACCCAGAATATTGTAAGTCATATAGACCTATCTGCCTACTTAATGTTGATTACAAAATCTTTGCAAAAGTTCTTGTAAATAAGCTGGAAAGAATTTTGTCAGACCTAACTAATCAGGATCAAAACAGATTTATTAAGGGGAGAAAAATAACTGAAAACATCAGATGGACTATAAATATAATAATGCATGGAAAGCATAATGCTATTCTCCTCACAGTTGATGCAGAAAAGGCATTTGACCATGTAGCGTGGAGCTTCATCATTGCAACATTGCAGAAAATAAACTTTGGGAACAAATTTATTAGCTGGGTCAAAACTTTGTACCAGGCTCCAACAACACAAATTAAAATAAATAATACAATTGCCCCTACTTTTAAACTTTCACAGGGTACAAGACAGGGTTGTCCAATATCCCCACTAATTTTTGCTTTAGTTATAGAACCTCTAGCAGAAGCGATAAGATGCAGCCCCTCAATTAAGGGTGTCCTGTACAAGGATAAAGAACACAAAATAAATGTAAATGCAGACGATGCTTTACTATATTTAACTAACTACCAAGAATCATTAGATGAATTCTCTAGCATCACAGATGAATACGGAAACATGTCAGGTTATAAAATAATTTTTCAAAAGTCACTAATCCTCAGTTTAAGCAATAAACTTAACACAAACTCATTAAAGAATTGCCCATGCCCAGTAGTCAAGTTCTTTAAATACCTAGGTATAAAGATTACTAACAAGTTAAAGGATTTATATAAACAGAATCTAGAACCACTGTTACAAGAGACAAAAATGAACATGGACCGCTGGTCTTCTTTACCATTAACTTTAATAGGCAAAATTAATATTATAAAAATACAAATACTACCTAAAATATTGTATGTATTTCAAGCTCTTCCAATTAAAATTCCGATGGACTTTTTCAAAAGTTTAAAAAAAATAATTACAAATTTTATTTGGCTAAATAAAAACCCAAGAATCTCAAATAATAAATTAGCATTACCAAACGAATATGCAGGATTTTCTCTCCCTGATTTTTATAAATACTATCTAGCTTCCCAAATAACCATAATTTGGAATTGGCTTAATTACTATCAATACCCATGTTTAACAGTCGAAATGGAAACTACCATGTTCAATTATATTATTCTTCCAAACTTATTATTTTCTGGTTACTGTAGAAACAATAAAAATAAAGATAAAGGGAACCAAATTAGTTTTACAACAATTCGATCTTGGCATGAAATTCATAAAATCATAACATTTAATATAGGAGTCACTCAATACTCCCCAATCTACAATAATTACTACTTTTTTCCTTCAATAAATTATAAAATATATAAACATTGGCATAGCCAAGGACTATATGAATGTGATCCACTTTTCCATAAAAATCAATTCAAAACATTTGGCCAAATAAAAACTCAATATGGTATACCAGATAGACACTATTATAAATATCTACAAATCAAACATGCTATAATAAAAACAAATGGATCCTTGAAATTGGTCTCCACCCTGTTCTGGATTTATTAATAGAACAAAAGACTAGTAAGAATTTAATTTCAAAATTATATGCCAGTCTATTTCCCACAACAATATCAGATTTGAATATGCTAAAACAAAAATGGAGTAAATATCTGGGTATAACAATATCAGAAGAACTATGAGCATTCATTCTTTCATTGCCTATTACTAATATTAAATCATGTAAGTTACAACAAATACAATATAACATATTACATAGGATTTATCTTACTCCATATAAATTACAGTGAGGAAGGGGAGAATCAGGGAGTTCAACACATGGCTGGGGGAATGATGTTGGTCCAAGAGGTACGGGTTAGTGGGTGGTTGGGGGGGAGCTGGGACAATAACGACCTATATGCAGGGGACAGGCTACACTTGAGTGAGAAGGGGAAGGGAAGGCAGTATTAAAGAAGAAGATAGAAGGCCGGCCTGGTGCTGCTGAGGGTTGAGGCACTGGACGCCACACCTCGTACCATGCTGGTGACCTGGCTTCGGACGCGAGCCTGGGCCGTCAGGGGTCAGCAGGGGAGGGATAGGATTGAGCATCTGGAGGACTGCTCTCCTATCACAGGGAGGGTTCCAGGGTAC
Organism: Neoceratodus forsteri; assembly: GCA_016271365.2. Classification (NCBI taxonomy): domain Eukaryota; kingdom Metazoa; phylum Chordata; order Ceratodontiformes; family Ceratodontidae; genus Neoceratodus; species Neoceratodus forsteri. The sequence goes on from CM057455.1 coordinate 1,300,427,068, forward strand.
CACCACTCTGCAGCGGCCCCTGGTGATGACCAGGAGGTACTGTCAGAGTGGTGCCAGAAAAGGGCATAGTGCGGCTGATGTCGGCACCCAGTGCCTGACATCATTGCATGCCTGCAATCCGAGGAGCAAAGAAAATGGAGGAAAAATGGCGGCACTGTTCACGCAGCTTGATAGCCTCTACTTCACCAGCCGACGATGCCTGGATCCATCGCATGCCGGTATTGGATCCTGACCTGACATGGGGACATGGGGAGGTCCCCTTTGAGGGTACAACTGCATATGCTAGCTGGGCACGACCCTCTCGGGGGTCGGTGGCGGAGGTGAAGCCATGGCTGGAGACTAGCAGGTCAGTGGCTGCAGGAGGCTAAAAATAAGAGTAAAAAAAAAAAAGAAGAAGATAGAGGGGTACATAGCAACAAAGGTGGGTTTAAATTAGGAGGGGGTAGCCAGTGGACCACTGGTAGGCAGGGATCCCAGAGAGGGGAGCCAGACAAGCTTACCCCCCCAGGTTAATAGGGAGGAGGTCAGGGAAGGGGCACAGGGGGAAGGAGAAGGGGGAAAGCCAGGGGAAGGTAAGGGAGGTAATGGGGTGGAGGGAGGTCCCGATAAATGCGAGGAGTCTAGGTAATAAGTCAGCTGAGCCACAGGCTCTCCTGGCGGGGGGGAGGGGTTGACATTGCAGCTATCACAGAAACATGGGTCACCCAGAACCAGGACTGGGATATGATGATACCAGGGTATAGAATATTCAGAATGGATAGGGCTAAGGGGAAAGGGGTGTGTGTGGCAATGCATGTATGGGAAGGGATAAGGTGTATAAGGTAGGAGAGAGGGAGAGAAAGGCAGGACAGAGGCCCTATGGATGCAGATCCAGGACTGGAGGGGTAGGACGCTAAGCATGGGGGTAGTATACAAGACCACCGATGCAAGGGGATGACCTGGATAGAAAGCTAGCTGAGCAAATCAGAAGGGTCTGTAGTAAGGAGAACACAGTGGTGGGGGGGGGGACTTCACCCTACCTGAGGTGGATTGGAGCACTCCAACCATCACAAGTGCAAAGGAGCATGTACTACTAGAAGCATTTCAGGACAGCTTCCTGGTGCAGTTGGTACATGAGCCGACTAGGTTTGGGAGGACTCTGGACCTGGTACTTTGGCTGTAAGGGATCTGGGGGTAGATGACCCCCTGGCTAGGAGTGACTACCACTCAGTGTGGTTCACGCTCAATATGGGTAGGGAAACAGGGGGTATAGGAACCAGGGTGATTGAATTTAAAGGGGCAGACTTTAAAAGGATTGGGGAAATTTGGGGTAGGTATCTGGCAGGAATTCAACCAGGCATGGATGCTAATCAGAAATGGGAGTTTATTAAAAAAGGGCTGACAGAGGCCACTGGGGCTTGTACAAAGACATGGAGTAAGAAGGGGAAAGCAAAGAAGCCCAGTTGGTTGACTCATGAAGTTATGGAGGGAGTGAGGGCCAAAAACAGGGCATTTTGGAAACTCAAGGAATCAGGAGGGGGGATAGAAACATAGAAACATAGAAGTTGACGGCAGATAAGGACCGCAAGGCCCATCCAGTCTGCCCATTTCTTTTTCTACCTTATAAATGTGCCATCGGCCTTTGCTCTGTCAGTGACCTATCTATTCATAGTCATTTGTATTGCTCCCTTATGCCTATCCCATGCCTGTTTGAAGCCCTGCACTGTATTCATAGCCACCACTTCTTGTGGTAAGCTATTCCATGCATCTACCACCCTTTTCTGTGAAAAGAATTTCCTCACATTCCCCTTAATCGGCCTCCCTCTAATCTCATGCTGTGTCCTCTTGTCCTGCTATTTTTCTTATATTTAAACATGTTAGACTCTTTCACCTTGTTTATGCCCTTAAGGTGTTTAAATGTCTCAATCATATCACCTCTCTCCCTCCTTTGCTCAAGGGTATACATATTGAGCTCCGTTAATCTGTCCTCATATGTCTTCTGATGCAGTCCCTGCACCATTTTGGTTGCCCTTCTCTGGACTGCCTCAAGGTGACAAGGAGGAGTATACGAAGAAGTCCAGGGAGGTCACCAGGCTAGTCAGAGCAGCCAAGGCTTCAAGAGAGCTGAGACTGGCACAGGGTATCAAGGAAGGAGAAAAAAAACTTCTTCAGATACATTGGAAAAAGAAGGAAGAACAAAGACCAGATTGTGAGGATTAAGAAGGAAGAATGGTGGGTGGAGAATGGGGTGGATCAGGCAGAGGCATTCAATGAGTACTTCTGCTCTGTGTTCATGAAGGAGAAAGAGGGACAGATACCTCAAGAGAGGGGTGGAGTGGGAAGGGGAGGAAGGGTGACTGACGTAAGGATTACAGAGGACAGGTTTCTGAAAGGACTAAAGGCACTAAGGGTGGACAAGGCACAGGGACTGGATGGCATTTACCCTAGGGTACTAAGGGAGCTAGCAGAGATCCTGGCAGGACTGCTGGCTGACTTGTTCAATACCTTCCTGGACACAGGATGCATACCACATGACTGGAGAATAGCCCATGTGGTGCCCATTCACAAAAGTGGACCTAGGGATGAACCAGGCAACTACAGACCAGTGAGCCTCACTTCAATTGTGGAGAAGCTCATGGAGACAATCCTAAAGGAGAAGCTAGTGGCCTTTTTGGAGGACAATGGTCTCCTGGATGGACATCAACATGGGTTTGTCTCAGGCAGATCCTGCCAGATGAATCTAATTGAGTACTATGACTGGGTGACCAGGGAGCTGGACAGGGAACATGCGGTGGATGTCCTATATTTGGACTTCAGTGAGGCATTTGATTCCTTGCTGCATGGGAGGCTGGGGGGGAAGCTGGAGTACATAGGGGTGGAACAAAGATGGTCAAATGGATCGTCAACTGACTTGATGGTAGGCAGCAGAGCATGGTGGTGGTGGTGGGGGAACTCTCAGCACCAAGGGAGGTGACAAGCGGGGTGCCACAGTGATCAGTACTGGGATCAGTGCTGTTTGGGATATTTATAGCTGATATCTCATACGGGATATGGAGTAGGATCAGTCTGTTCGCTGATGATATGAAAATGGAAGCTGTGGTGGATGACATCAAAGGGTGGAAGGGGTTACAGGAGGACCTGGCAAAACTACAGGAGGGGTCAGAAACATGAGGGCTGGGGTTCAATGCCAAGAAGTGCAAGGTACTGCACTTTGGAGCTAGGAACCAGGGGAGGAGCTATCAACTGGGAGAGGTGCAGCTCAAAAGCATTGAGGAGGAAAAGTATCTAGGGGGTGCTTATAGTGGGCAGCATGAACAACTCAGCTCAGTGCAGGAAGGTGGAAGTGAAAGCCAACAGGACGCTAGGGTGTATAGCGAGAGGAATCTCCTCCAGGAATAGGGAGGTGATCCTTCCTCTGTACAGGTCTCTGGTCAGGCGGCACCTGGAATACTGGGTGCAGTACTGGTGCCCTTTCCTGAAGAAGGATATAAAATTGTTGGAGGGGGTGCAACAGAGGGCGACAAAAATGATACAGGGCTTGGAGGGGAAGTCCTACAAGGAGAGATTGGACGAGTTGAATATATACTCCCTGGAGGAGAGGAGGGATAGATGGGATATGATTGAAACCTTTAAATACCTTATGGAGATAAACAAGTTTAATACAGAAGGGATTTTCCAGATTAGAAGGGGAGGGATATGAGAGGGCATCAGCTAAGACCGGAGCGGGGGGGAAGATTCAAGAGGGAAATCAGGAGACATTATTTCACAGAACAGGTGGTGAACAGGTGGAATTCTTTGCCTGAGGACGTGGTTGCCTGTAGTACAGTGGGTAACTTTAAAAGAGCGTGGGACAGGGTGAGGGGGTTATGATGAGGGAGGGGAAGGGTGGGGCAGCTGTGAGATGAGGGGCTAGCTGCACAGTCAAGCAGACTCGATAGACCACAAGGCCTGCTTCTGCTGGCATGACCGTATGTTCATAATAAAGGCAATTCAGTTTAGGAAGAAGAAAATTGGCTCTTGAGTAACTGACTGAATAATAATATAAAAAGTATTGGAAGAAATAAATAACTATTTTTAGATAACCTGATAAATATGTCATCTATTGGAGGGGGAGATGATGTTTTATGATATTTTAAATATATCTGTATAACACTGCTACTATTTTAGAAACATAGACTTTGACGGCAGATAAGGACCACTTGGCCCACACAGTCTGCCCATTTCCCTACCTACTGGATAAGCCGCAGATTCTAGTTAACCAACAGCCTACTTCCTGCCACCCCCCTGTACAATTACCTTGTGTCTGTCCCATGCATGTTTGAATTCCCCCACTGTTTTAGCCCCAACAACCTCCCCAGGAAGGCAGTTCCACGCATCCATCACTCTCTCTGTGAAAAAAGATTTCCTCACGTTACCCCTGAGACGCCCTTCCTCTATCTTTAAATTGTGCCCCCTTGTTCTTACACATCTCTTTTTCTGAAAGATGCTACCCTCCTGGACTTTGTTGATTCCCTTGAGGTACTTGAACGTTTCTATCATGTCCCCCCGTCCCTCCTTTCATCAAGGGTATACATATTAAGCTCTCTCAGTCTCTCTGCATATGATTTCTGATGCAGACCCTGCACCATTTTAGTTGCCCTCCTCTGGACTGCTTCCATCCTGTCTATGTCCTTGCATAGATGAGGTCTCCAAAACTGCACACAGTACTCCACATGGGGTCTCACCAACTGTCTGTACAGAGGGATAACCACTTCCCTTTTTCTACTTGTGATGCCCCTTCCTATGCATCCCAGTATCCCCTGGCTCTCCTCACTGACTTCTCACATTGCTTACCCACCTTTAGATCATCCAATATGACTACCCCAAGTCCCATTCCATTTTGTTGTTGTTAGTACCTCCCTGCTATTGTGTACTCTTCTCCTGGGTTTTGTTTCCAGGTGCATTACTTGCACTTCTTTGCATTGAATCTAAGTTGCCATATGTCTGACCATTCCTCCAACCTTGCCAAGTCCCTTCTCATCCTTTCTACCCCCCCTTGTGTATCAACTCTGTTACAGATCTTTGTATCATCTGCAAAGAGGCATACCTTTCCCTCCAGACCCTCTGCAATGTCACCTATAAAGATGTTAAAGAGGACTGGACCCAGTACTGAGCCCTGAGGTACTCCACTAGTGACCCCCCTTTCTTCGGAATGTGTGCCACTCACTATTACCTTCTGTGTCCTGTTGTGCAGTCAGTTTGCAACCGAGGCTACCACCCTGGGACCCACTCCCAAGTTGGCTAACTTGATTATTAATCTTTTGTGCGGGACTGTGTCAAATGCCTTGCTAAAGTCTAGGTAGGCCATATCCACAGCCCCTCCCTGGTCTATTACTTTGGTCACCCAGTCAAAGAAATCTATTAGATTTGTCTGACATGACCTTCCTGCTGTAAATCCATGCTGCTTTGGGTCCTGTGCCCTCTGGCCTCTAGGTACTCAACAATTCTTTCTTTCAGAAGTGATTCCATCATTTTCCCTACCACTGAGGTCAAACTTACAGGTCTGTAGTTTCCTGCTTCTGCCTTGCCCCCACTTTTGTGAAGGGGAATCACATCTGCCCTCCTCCAGTCCTCAGGTACCACCCCATCCTCCCATGATTTGTTAAAAAGTGTGGTCAGTGGTGTCACTAGGTCCTCCCTTAGTTCTTTTAGGATTCTGGCGTGAATCCCATCAGGCCCCATTGCTTTGTCCACCTTGAGTTTTAGGAGTTCTTTCAGGACTCTTTCTTCTGTAAATGGACTGGTGTCAACCCCCCTACCCAGAGTGCTTCTATTGTCTGGTTTAGGTAACTCCTCCTCATCTTCTTTTGTGAATACTGAGCAAAAGTATTCATTCAGTATCTCTGCCTTTTCACTGTCTCCCTCTGCCCACCTCCCCTCTCCCTTATTAATCTTCACTATTCCTCCCTTAACCTTTCTATGCTCCCTAATGTACCTATAAAAGGTTTTATCCCCCTTCTTAACTGACTTGGCTATTTTTTCCTCAGTTTGGGCTTTTGCTATTCTGACTGCCTTCCCCACTTCTTTCTGCTTTAATTGATACAGTTCCCTGTCATGCTCCTTCTGTGATGCCTTATACTTTTTGAATGCAGCCTTTTTCTCCTTAACCTTCCCTGCCACCTCTTTTGAGAACCATAGTGGTTTTTTACTCCGCTTTGTTTTCTTTATCTGTTTCACACAAAGGCTTGTTGCCTCTATGATGGCAGTTTTGATTTTTCTCCATTGTTCTTCCACCCCACCTTTTTGCCCATTTGCTAGTGTATTCCTCAGGTATTCACCCATTTTGCCAAAGTCAGCCCTTCTAAAGGCCAGTATGCTTGTTTTTGTATGGCTTGTCTCCATGGTTGTGCTTATTGTGAAGTGCACTGTGCAGTGGTCGCTTGTTCCCAGATGTCTACCGACTTCTAAATTTGTGATCCTCTCTCCATTTGAGAGTACCAGGTCTAGTATTCCTTCCTCCCGAGTGAGTTCCAACACTAGCTGTCTAAGACCTGCCCCCTGCAGGGCATCGAGAATGACCCTGCTCTTGGATGTGGCTGCAGTACATGTCATCCAGTTAACATCTGGCATATTCAGGTCCCCCATTAACAGTATCTCCCCTTTTTCAGCCATTTTGAGAATGTCCTCTATCATTTTCTTGTCCATTTCCTCCCCTTGAGATGGGAGTCTGTATACAACCCCTGTGCAGATTGTGATGCCATTCCCTGTCTCCATGGTGACCCAGAGTGCCTCTTGTCCTCCCCCTTTACTTTTTAGTTCTGTAGCTTTGATCCCTTCCCTTATGTATAGAGCTACTCCACCTCCTATTTCCCCCCTGTCCCTTCTGTAGACTGTGTACCCCGGTATGTTGACATCCCAGTCATGGTTCCCCTGTGTACCATGTTTCTGTGACTGCCACAATAGCCAAGTGTTCATCTTCCATCAAAGCTACTAGCTCAGGAAGCTTGTTTCCCAGACTACAGGCATTGGTACTCATTGCCCTCCATTTAATGTTGGCTTTATCCTTTTTTTCCCCCATGCCTGCTCTTTTTGCCCTTGTCTATTTTTCCATTTACCCCTGTCCTGCCCTCTGTTGAGCACTGTTTACCTTACTACCCGTCATGTTTTGTGAGGGGAGGCTTGACATTTCCTGCCTCTTATTAGCACCTACCCCCATGGCTAGTTTAAAAGCTTGCCAAGGAAGCATTTAAACCTGTCACTTAGGATCTTGGTTCCCTTCATGGACAGATGCAGACCATCGTGCCAGTATAAACCTTCATCTCTCCAGGTGTACCCCCAGTCCCCAATGAAGCCAAAGCCCTGTGCTCTGCACCAGTTTTGCAACCATTCATTATTCATTATTTTATCCAAATATCTGTATCAGATATGTGTTGTGTTGTTTTATACTGTAATGGCATGATTGCCAACAATAAACTTTACTACTACACTGAGGCAAAGGGGGGACTCTGGACTGACCCTGATCAAGCCCAGCAAGTTGGTAAAGGTGGTGGGTGCCCTTCATCCTTTATTCCCTCCCCCTTCCCCATCTATTGCTCGATCCAAAAGCTGTATTATGGTGAGGGTGGGAGGCAAGGTTTGATTTTAACATTGTTTTACTAGCCCCAAACCTAGCGCAAATTGGCCAGGGCTAGTGCAACTAACCCTCTACTTGTACATCTTGTCTAGTGTAGGTTTTCCGTGGCTGTTAATGAAGTTAAAAAATTCCCTACTTAGGCAGGCTCTAGTCCTCATGCTAATCTCTTTTAGTGTTTTAGATAACCTGGTGTGATTAACACCTCATTAAGAGCTGCAGTTGTCTGGCAGTTCAAGAGGGAGATCCCACAAAAGGCTCAATGTGAGTCATCATCACTCCACTGTTGGAACTTTCAGCTAGTGTCCAGGGTGTGATCAAGGATAATAGTTCCAAACAGAGCAAGGACAGAAGCTAAGTCACTAGCTTCCAGTTTTCTGACCGTGTCTCAGTCTGACAATTTGTCCCACAATATTAAGACCAGTACCCCTCATTTCCCTACATTTTCAGTATCTATATCCAACATTTAAGTGAAAAAAAATACTAATAGGCATACAGGGTTTGTTCTGCAGGTGATGGGTTTTATTCCAGACTCACCATAGCTGCTCCCTTCCCCCTTCAGATCTCTCAACTCTGTATTTTCCCTACATGTTCCTAAATTTTGAGTCTCTATCCAGCATTTCAGTGACAAAATGCTGACACGTATACAGGGTCTGCTCTACAGGTGGTGAGTTGTATCCCAGCCTCAACATAGCTGCTCTCTCTCTCCCCTACAAATATCTCAACTCTCTACTTTCCCTGGACACTATTGCTGATCATACTCTGAAATGACTATCCATAGACCAATGGCTGCCATTACTGCCAAGTGCAGGGGTCCCCAGCTCTTCTTAATGGACCATGCCAGCCAACACCATCCGTACAGTCCCAGCCTTATCCTATCCAGCATGTCCTTTCATCCAAAAAACAAAGTTTTGGAGCATGTATGGTACAAAATATCTAAATAAAACACATAATTTGAAAGGTTAAAATGAGCAGTCCTGGGGTGCATAGATCATCCTGTATAGAAAGAGGGGTAGTATAGTATCATGCCTGTGTACTGTTTACCCTGGCATGATGAACAGAGAATGTTTAAAAAAGTCTGTTATTGTTGGGGCAGAGCATATTAAAATCAATACTTTTAAAAATACAAATGCCATAAAGTTTTCTGTTCAAGCCCCTTAGATTTGTGCATCCCCCTTCCCAAATAAATCCTAGATGTGCTCCTGGCTCACTTGACACCGTACGAAAATTTCCAGAAATGCCGGGCTCCAGTTGTTCTCAGGGTGGGGGCTTAGAGTGTCTTTCTCTTCCTGACTCTGTTCATGGCCCTGTGGGTGGTGGTGAAGTGCATGATGATGCCAGTTATTGTGTGTGCAGACCTATTGTAGGTCAGCTTGACTGATTATTTGCTGCTATGTCATCCTATGATTCAGAGGGGGGTGCAGAAAGATGACGAGAGGAGGCCACGGTACAAAAAATGGTGGTGGGGGGCACACTGTGTATGATGACATTGCAGTCTTGTTTTCTGCTGGAGTCAGAAGCAATGTGGGAGCAGGATAAGTGTGTGATAATCAGAGTATTTTCTTGACTTGCATTTTCTCTGGTATAAGTGATCAAAATGTACCATTACAAATGTGGGCTAGTGCAACCATCTGCAGGCTAGTGCAATTCTGAATCAACTTGCCCTGCTGGCTAGTGCAAAGAAAAGTTAAGGTTGACCCCTGAGGGGAGGGCAATTTAGTATCCAGCCCACAAATGCCATTTGTGTTCTATGCCATGTTACATATGTGAGTGACCATGCAGACTTGGGCAGGGATTGCTTCAGGGCATCCTTTGCACTCAGATGTCCTGACCCAAGTCCTCCACCTCTGTCTCACACTCTTACAGTGCAAGTGATGCCCTCCATTCCTGTTTAAAAAAATAAAAATATTCTTTTTTTTCCTCTCTCTTCTCCCCAACTTCATTCCTGGCTACTACTGTTGGAGGGAGGACTGACTTGGGCTTCATGCCCATCTTATAGTTATAACAAAAAAAGTCTCCATTCCACACTCTCTCTCTCTCTCTCTCTCTCTCCAGTTCTGTTCCCCTCACACTACCCCAACTCTGTTCCCTTTACCAGTCGCAGAATAGGAATGATGATGTCCCACCCCCTCAAAGTGCAGCAGTGAGAAAGATGTAAATGCATTTTAAACTTCTGATGGAATTCGGGCACAAACTTGTATTGGAATTTGGGCACACATCACACTTGCTAAACACTTCGTAGGCAGATTTATATGCTGCAACTTGCTCTATAGTATTTTTACATGGTATCACCAATAGATAGACAAAGCAGAAGAACAGTGTGTGTGTGTGTGTGTGCGTGTCTATTCACTACAGTCCAATCCACACATTAATTCTATAGCCTTTGTTAGATTAGTGCATTAGCAGCTGTTTTGGCTCATACAAGACTTTGTTTCTTCTGTAATGTGTCACAGAGACAGTGTCCTCTACATATGAAGTAATTTAGTAATTGTCTATAATATTTAATTTATATGTGACTGTAAGGATGGATTCATATTATGTTTCATACTATCCAATAGGATCACAGTTGCATGCAAATTGTGAACCTTATTTTGAGTTTTACATAAAATAATTACGCTAGTAACAAAAGTATAAATGGCAGGGAACACCAGCAGAGTAGCATAGATAGTACTTGTGTTTATTACTACAGGACAATTACAATGGTATGGAAATGGTGAGACATGTTTGGTTATGGACAACACATACCAAATTATTGCTCTACTGTCATTTCAATTGATGTATTGTACAAAATAGTGATATGATGTGTACAAACATCAATCAGTGTCATTACTACATTAGTATCCATATGTCATGGAAATGTCTGTTTTGTCAGTTCTGTTTTAACAGAACCAGTCTTGAGTTACCTGTACAGAAATAGCTGCTAAGAAATGTATTTATTTAAAAGTTGATAACCAGGAAAGGCATCAATGAGCTGAGGCTCGTTTCCAGGTGCGACCTGGGGAAAGAGTTACATAGGGGAAAAACAGAGAAAACAACACAAATTTGCAGTATTGCACTTCGTGGTCACAGTTACAAGACCCAAATAGAAGGTAAACAGCAGATACAGGAGTACAAAAATGTAATATCGTGATGCACCAAAAACAGCAATCATGTGCTTTTTAAGATTTGGTTTACTATTACATAAAAAGGTAGCAAAATGATATGTTTATGGCTCAGTTTTGACATAAAGTGATTTGCACTTGATAGTGGGGATGGTAACAAAATGGTACCCCCCCAAAAAAAAATCGACGTGTAAGTTCACAATGACAAAGTATGAATACTAGTGATGTGGGATCATAACTGCATGCAAACTGTCAATTTTTATTTCTTTGGCCAATTTTTTCAGGTAATTATGGTTTAATGTCAATGTGCATCATAGAAATGGTAGTACACCATGACAGTGCAGTTACAAACTGCTATTATAACTATTGTACTGGGATCAGCATTGCATGTTAATATATAGATTCTTCTGGTATGTGCATCACAAAGTAACACATAATAATGTTTGCATAGTAATTTCAATAGTAACAAATGATACCCATTGGTCATACTGCATTATCAAATATGTCTTATGAACATTTCTGCATTGGGATCACTACTGCATGTAAATGTGCGATTTTTTTCTATTTCTATTAAATAATGATAGTATGGAGCCAGTCCAATGGTGTAGAGTGCCTGAGGTACTGTAAGCACCTTACCCCTCACCATGTCGGTGACCCGTTTTCAGAAACGAGTACGGGTTGCTGGGGGTCAGCCGGGGTGGGAGAGGACTGAGCACCTGATGGGTTGCTCTCATCTCCTGGGGGGGCTGCATGCTCCACCAAATGACTATCACCCAGTAGAGGCCAGGTGGCAGTGTGGGTCGAGGGGGCAGGTGAAGGGAGGTATTGAGGGACTATGTAGTGTGCACATGGCTCCATATGTGCACCTACGAGTGTACCCCAGCATGGGGCAGGGACTTCAACTTACTGAGGAAAAAGTGGCAGGACAGGGCAAAGTGAAACCTGTCTGCCAGACCCTGAAGCCAAAGACTGAAATGCGAGTGCTTCGGGGGGAGGGGATGTCCCTCCTCAGTGGTGATTTTACCTTTGTTTTACTAGCCAAAGGCAAAACTAGTGCAGATAACCCTTTACTTGTCTATCTTGATTGCTGCAGGTTCTCCATGGCTGTCAATGAAGTTATAAAAGCCCCAACTTTTTTTATTTTAGTCTTTGGTAACTGGATAAGGCCCACTAGGCACAAGTGCCTGTTTCCAGGGGCGACCTGGGAGCACTGGGCGGTTAAGTGACTTGCTCAGAGTCACACAGTATGCAAGTGGAGGTTGTGAGACTCAAACCAAGGTCTGGTCTACTGGATGTACCAGGCTCGTTACTCTAACCTCTAGGCTATACTGCCAGACGATCGTTAGATCGTTACGCTAACCTCTAGGCTATACTGCCAGATGATCACTAGCAGGCTCTAGTCCTTATACTAGTCTCTTTCAGTATTCCAGATGGCCTGGTGAGATTACTAGCTCATTAAGAGCTGCAATTATTTGGCAGTACAAGAGGGGGATCCCACAAAAGACTCAGTGTAAGTCATTATCACTCCATTGTTAGGACTTTCAGTTGTGATCAAGGGTAGAGCATAGAGTTCAATATATATAGAGAGAGGCTAGAGTGCGGACTCCAATGGTTCAGTTGAAGCCACGTGTCCACCATATTAGGGGAGGATTGAGGTGCCGGCAGATAGCAGGAACCCTTCTTGAAACTTAGTGCCACTAACACACTGTTCTGACAGCAACTGAGTAACGCACTGCTTATACAAGTAAAGGACAAATGAGCATACCTTGTTTTTGTCACCTCAATGTGTGTCTGCTTTATCATTTCCCTGCTGTCAGTGGTGCTTCTTACCCAACTGGATCAGCAGAGTGCTTTCAGAAAAGTGTACTGGTGCCACTATCTAAGTTTCAAGAAGGTTCCTGCTATCTGCCGGCACCTCAATTCTCCCCTAATATGGTGGCTTCAACTGAGCCATTTTAGTCAGCAGTCTAGCCTCTCTCTCTCTCTCTCTCTCTCTCTCTCTCTCTCTATATATATATATATATATATAGATATAGATAGATAGATAGATAGATAGATATTTATTTAACTCTATGGGGTAGAGTGCTGTTAAGTCATTAACTTCCAGTTTTCTGAACTTGCCTTTGTCTGATGATTTGTCCCACATTATAAAGACCAGAGTGCCTCATTTCCCTGCAGTCTGAGTGCCTATATCCAACATTTCAGTGACAAAATGCTAAGAGGTATACAGGGTCTGCTCTGCAGGTGATAGGTTTTATCCCAGCCTCACCATAGCTGCTTTGTCTCCCCTCCCACCTCTATACTTTCCCTGGACACCACCACAGACCAGACTCAGAAATGGCCATCTATAGACCCATCGCTGCAATTACTAGCAGGTGTAGTTGTCCCCAGCTCTTCTTAATGGACCACGCCAGTCAATGCCATCCATGCAGCCCCATCCTTATCCCACCCAGCATGTCATTTCATCCGAAAAACAATGCTTTGGAGCATGTATGGTACAAAAATAAACCTTAATAATGTAAGTATATAATTTGAAAGGTTAAAATAGGCATGTCTGGCATCATTAAATCGTCCTAAATAGAAACAAACATGATATAGCTTTATGCCTGGGTACTGTTTCCTTTGGACTGATGAAAGGACAATGTTAAAAAAAAAATCAGTTTTTGTTTGTGCAGATCATCTTAAAATCAATACTTTTGTGCTAGGCATATGTAACTAAAATTTCATTAAGTTTTCTTTTTCCCAAGCCCCCTGGGTTTGTGTAACCCACTTTCTAAAGAAATCCTAGACCTGTCCTTGGCTTCACTTGACACTGTACAAAAACTTCCAGAAGTACAGGTCTCCGGTTGATCACGGGGTGGGGCCTGAGAGTGTCTTTCTCTGCCTGACTCTGTTCATTGCCCTGTCAATGGGGCTGATGGTGTTGTGAGGTGCATGATGATGTTGGCTATTGTCAAGGCCCATGGAATTCTGTGGTTCTGCGGTTGTGGAATTTGCCACAGAATTTGCATCATACAGGCAGAATTTATACAGTGCCGCAGAATTAATTGTTTTTGGTGAATTTTCTTCTAAATATACTGTTTTTCCATAGTGTTAGGCTTTCTTTCCCACCTCGTTTATCCTAAAGCCCCTCCTCTATGCTCAGCATATGATGTCATCAATGACATCACATCATATTTAGTCAATGACAGGACTGTGTTCTGCCAGAGAAGTGAATAAATCATGCCACAGAAATCAGAAAATGCTGCTGCAGAGGCCAAGGAGCCCTGCCGCAGAAATCAGAAATTCTGCCCCACAGTACCAGGGGCCCTGGCTATTGTGTGTGCAGAGCTAGGGCTGCTTGACTGAATATTTGCTGTTGTGGGATCCTCTGATTCAGTGTGGGGGGGCACAGAAAGAGGAAGAGAGGGGACCATGATACAAAACAATGAGGGGGGCACAGTATGTGTGGTTACATTGCTGCTATTTTTTTTTTTTGCCAGGGCAGGAAGCAATGTGGGGGCAGGATAAATGTACAATAATCAGAGTATTTCTTGGTTTGCAGCTTTTCCTTTATAAGTGATCAATATTTACCATTATAATTGTGGGCTAATGCAACCATCTTGGGGCTAATGCAATTCTGAATGAACTTGACATGCTGGTTGGTGCAAAAAAAGGTCAAGTTTGACCCCTGACCCTCCCCCTCCAGCCACACCATAGTGGGGAAACCCATGGGTGCACTCGGGCTCTCAGGGTTCCAGGGAGATGTAGGACACTGTGGTCATTGCGGCAGTGCTGAGGGGGAGCCCAGTCTGTCCTGGCTACAGGAGGGTAAATAATGGATGGGGAAATAAAATTATAGGATGGTAATGCTAATGTCTCAATGTATGATAGAATGACAGCACTGCATTCAGAAGCAACAACTGGTATTATACATACTGTATATGGAGCTAAAAATAGCCATGCTGTTTTTTTTTCAGAGGTGATCTCTGTCTGCAGCCTGAAGAGTGTGTGTGTGTGTGTGTGTGTGTGTGTGTGTGTGTGTGTGTGTGTGTGTGTGTGTTTTGAAGTGTGCATATGTATCCATGGCTACAGAAGTGCTGGACCATGATATTGGATTATCTTGTGCTATCTGCACAGAGTTGTACGTTGTTTACTTTACCTAATGTACCTAATGATGGCTAGCTATGGTTGCTTGTGTTGTCTTGCTCATTTCGCTCCTTGTGTGTGTGTGGGGGAGGGTGCGGAGTTAGAGTTGAAAATCCTTATGCCACATTTCCCTACTTTTGTTGCATTAAGGGTAACCCTAATTGGTGCATGAACAGAGATTTTTGCAAAGAAGTTCCTTTCTTTCTGAGATGATATACAGAATATATACAGTACATTGCATTCTGTTGCTTTTCACACCACAGTACCAATAGCTTCCTTCAGTAATATTCATGAGATTACCTGATTCACTCATCCCATACCATCAAGTTTCCTGTTTAGTATGTACTGTAGCAATGTTGGCCCATATATTTTAGGTGGCAACATTTGTGAAATGGAATACCGTAACTGTTTTAGATTCATAAGGAACTTTTTTTAAAAAGGAATTTTACCTATCATTTTTCTGTACCAAATAGTAGTTGTCATGCCACCCATTATATAACACAATGAATAACATTAAACTTCCAGTTCATAAAGAATCACACAACGAAGAAGATAGATGTTAAAAAATGTATTGGAATACAATGTCAATTGAATTAGTGCCAAACTGGTGCTGTGTTCCTGGGGAGGGTGAAAAATCAAGTACTAAAAAAAGCTATTGAGCAATCATTTTAATCAGAACATTAAGTAATCCAACAAATACAGAACATAGATGACTCTTTACTACATATATTTACATATATATAAGGTAATTATATAACTATTTATAAGGGCATACTTGAAAAACTCCTCACTTGACCCCTTAATAAAGGTGATTCTATGAACACCGCATTACCAACATACTAGGTGTACTGGTGTACCATTCAAATGTCAGTTCGTTCAGTATTTGTTTTCTAGCATGTCACTTTGAAACCTGTAACATTTTCAATAAACACATCAATTGCAATGAAACATGCAGTATTTAAGTAGTGATACATTTTGTTGTTTCATTATACAGCAGTGTGCACTCAAAAGAACAACTACAAACAGGCATGCACACACACACACACAGAAACTGCATTATGTTACAGGCTTTGTAGGTAAATATATAGTAATGCAATGTATTTACACAGCAAAGTATTTTTCAGCATTAATTACATATATACATCTGACACATATTTTGATAGATGGCAAGCCCTACATGTAGGGTGCAGTTCAGATAAAGTGTTGTACCGTGGTCTTTTACATGACAATGTGATGTCTGGATGTGAATGAAATGTTATCTTGTATTCTGGGGAGGGGGAAGGTAAATATCTACATGTGACAGAATATGCTATAATAATTATACATACAGCCCCACACCCTTGGAAGAGCCCAGTCAAACTGCAACTTATATTACTGTGATAATGACAACTATCCAGCCATTAGATATAGAAACAAATAATAAAACAAATAATACTTTTTGGTAAGTCACTGAGTGATGGTATTGAAATGGAATAAACATCACCGACGTATGTGTGGATGTGTACCTGTCTGTACCCTAGTTAACTGAGAAGCATATTCTTGGCAACTACTCTTTATATATATATATATATATATATATATATATATATATATATATATATATATAGAGAGAAGAGATTTTATGGTATTTTTTCCCTTTTTCTCCTGTCCCATGCCCCAGGTGTGTGTACGTGTGGAGACACGAGCACGCCACACCTCAAGGTGCCCATCCACTACACTGCTGCCCCTTTCCCACCAATGCTACCCACCAGACCTTCACCAGGTGGGAGTGGAACTATGGGGGGGGGGCGACAACCACCCCAGGAGGGAAGAGTTGCCTTTTTGCTGCTCAATCCTGCTGCCTCCCTCCTCCCATGCCATCTCTCTGACTACCCAAGGTCATTCCTGAACCTGGGTCACCGCCACCGGCATAGCATGAAGTAAGGCATCCAGCACCTCAACCCTCAGTGCCACTGGACTGGCCTTTGGCAACTATTCTTCTGAAACTCCTCCAAACTGCTTATTTTTTTTAGAACAAGCACATATGCATCCTTGGGATTCTTTGGAAGTCTCTCCTTAAAGGTGCACATAGCATTGTTACACTCCATCCACCTACCACTGTATCTGAGCCAAGTGACATAATGACCAGAATGCACCAAAGCTCCATGGTGGAAAGTGATTGCATGAGTGTCAGAATGCATACAGTATGTCCAAACATGATACTGCTGTGATAAAGTCAGTTATCGGTGTCACATCTTTGACTCCCCGCAAGTAAAATTGTTGTTATATAAGCATGAAGTAGCTTGTAGAACAGCTCACTCTCAGTGATCAGGTACTGTTCCTGCCACAACTTCAGCACTCCCAGCCAGATTTTGGTTTGCTAAACAACTGCCTGAATTTGACAGACGGTTCACGTGGGACATACAGAGCAATCCACAATATGTCATCTGTCACTTCTCTGTCAACATTTCCACAGACAAACAAACATATTTGCAGACATATTTCACTGTGAAGTACCACCTTACTGTAATCTGTTCATCTTCTAATGTGTTGATAACTGCCATCATGAACTCTGTAACATCTTGCTGAACGTTGTCAGCAAATGTCCTATGTTTATGATAAGCTGCCACAGCTCGACATAGTGGTGTCAGGGGAGTATTATGAAATGCTGAAACTCAGAATCCCAACACTCAGGATCCTGAGCCTAACATCCGACATGGTATTTTCCTGATGGATCACCATCCCGACAGTGGAAAGCCTGACTCTTGAACTTGCAACAACCTGGAGTTGGTTATATTAATTTAGGAGGTGCCATAATTGTAGTGTCAGGCTTTCCACCATCAGGATGGTGATCTGTCAGTGAAATGCAATGTTGGGATATCAGAATCAGGATCCTGGGTGTCAGGATTCTGAGTGTCGGCATTCCATAATTAATCCAGTGTCAGTGACTGCAAACTATTAGTTTGCTGTTGGCTGACATTCACAAACTGCTTTAGTGACTCAGACAAAACAGTTGACTGAGAAGCAGTAATGCTGGCAACAAACTCTTACATATGCAGGAACACCTGCCTCACAGAGCTGACATAGTAATCAATTCCAGTACGTTGCAGATGAACTGAATGATTTCTTTGCTGGAGTTTATCTCATATGATCAGAGACAAAGGATCACTTATCACCTCTCAGAGTGCAACAGTCATGTCCACTTGACTTCTTCTTCAATGTCTTTGACATCTCAAAAGATACATCACAAGTTCGCTACATCACTTGGTAGTGGAATCACAGACAGGTTGGGCTGATGCAGAGCACACAACTGACTGTACTGAATGTACTCTATAATGTACTTTTTCTTAGCACAAATTTTATTCGGTGAAATATTTATGATTTACAGTCTTGCCGGAGTTCTGATTTCATGCTGGATTTCATACTGGAGGTTTAAGGAAGTCAAGAAGGCAAAGCCCATATAGTCTTCCCCCGCAATTCAGTGGCGGTAACATGCATCACCAACATCTGCAAGGAACGTATCCAATCTGTTTTTGAAAATCATTAAACTATCAGCATTCACCACCTCCTGTGGCAGTCTATTCCACATCCTAATTGCCCTACACTTAGAGCCATTCCTTCTCAGTTCAGTCCTGCTTATTTCCTCCCTCAATTGCTTGTTATGCATTCTCAAGTGATATGATTTTACCCCTATCTCCAATCCTAGTTCTAATTTAAGATCTTCATCCCCCAAAGCCTTATATAGTAACAATAAGTATCCCCTTGTCCTTCTATTTACCAAGGACCACAAACCCAACTTATCTAATCTATCCTCATACGAGATCCCCCGACATCCAGAAATTAATCTGGTAAAAGATCTCTGGGGCCTCTCCATTAATTTGATATCCTTTTCGAAGAAAGGACAAAAGACAGTGGAGCAGTAGTCCAAGATGGGCCTAACCATTGTCCTATACAGTGGCAACAAAACCTCCCCTCTTCTTGATTGAAAATCCCTTCTTATACAATTTACCAGCTGCATAGCTTTGTTTGATGCTATTTTACTTTGGGCACCATTTTTAAGGTCATTTTGAACATAAACCCCTAAATCTTTTTCACACTTTGAAACCTTCAAGTTAAGGCCCTGCATATAGTTGGTCTGCTGAATATTATGTCTTCCAAAATGCATTATAATATATTTCTCCTTATTGAAATTCATCCCATTTATGTTAACCCATTCCATTATATGAATCAAATCTTGTCCAAAAATGTATCTATCATTAAATGTATCCATCACTCCCCCATTTTAACATCATCTGTGACTTTTATTAACTTATTGTTACTTAATATCTTCAGATCACTAATGAAGACACTAAACAACAATGGTCCAAGCACCAAACCCTGGGGAACACCACTCACCACCCTTAATGGATCTGACACATGGCCATGTAGTCTCACTTTCTGCTGTCTATTTGTCAACCACTGTTCAACCCATCTTACAATGGCTGAATCAATCCCCATGCCAATAAGCTTTTTAATAATCCTATGATATGGAACCGTATCAAATGCTCTACTAAAATCGAGCATCACCATGTCCACATTCTTCCCTTCATCAATACGCTTACTAATAAACTCATAGAAAGTGATCCGATTTGTTTCACATGATCTATTTGTCACAAATCCTTGCTTACTTTTATCCATTAAACACCCACTTTTCATAACATCAGTAATAGCTTTGCTCAAAATACCTTTAATAATCTTCCCTATGACAGAGGTCAAGCTCACCGGCCTATAATTCGCTGCCTCACTCTTTTTCCTTGTCTTATAAATTGGCACTACATATGCCAATTTCCACATCTCTGGTACTACTCCCTCTGCCAGGGATTTTTGTCCTAACCTAGTTATAACTGGTATCAGCATATCACCCAACTTCTTTAAGAAGTATGGATGGATCCCATCCGGTTCTGCCGCCTTTTCAACCTTCAATCTCCTGATCCTATCTTTAACCTTTTCTTCAGTTATTATTTCTTTAGGATCTAATATGCTTGTTCTCAGATGCCCCATCTCTACAACTCCATCATGTTTCTTATACACTTATGAATGACAAAGTGACATAGCTCATACCATCTTTAAAGATACCATTTCCTATGTCATGCAACCTATACGCCCAATCTGGGTGGCTTCAATTAAGTGGAAGGATACAGTACCAAACATACCTGTTAGCTAAACTAACACTTCTTGGCATTTTTCCCCCTGGAACTGTGAACCTCCTTAGCCCTCACTCCAGCTCCCAGCACACTCGAAGCTCAGCCCATCAATTTTTGAAGATTCCTAGTTGCAGGACATCTCAAGGGCAGCAATCATTCACTTACAGAGCCCCACTTGGGTTCAATGCACTTCCCAATGAAATCCTATCCATACCAAGATTAGGTCCTTTCAAGTGTAGGCTCCATCAGCATCTTACGACAAATAGTCCCTGTGGCTGCTTCACCTAATGATACTACCACCTGTGCGCACTCCAATTCCCTCTTTTCCACCCCAAAACTTTACCTTTCCAACCCTTGCTATATCCTCCTACCTCCCCCACTCTCCCACCCCAACCACCTCCCCTTCTACCTATCTACTACCTGCACCCACCACTCTTTCTACTTCTACTCACAAGGCCTTCTGGCTGCTTACCACTCTTGTTCTTCTTCTCTCTTATTACACCCCCTCCACTCCTTTCTTCTCCATTACTAAAGTTATTAATTCTAGATAATTCAAGTATGTACTTTACTGTTTTTTAAACCTAGTCTTTGTATTACTATCTCTGTATGTTTGTTCACCCCTCCCCACTGACGTGGAACCTTTGTAAATGAGTGCCTTGTGCTCAAAGGTATTGTAATCTGAGATTGAGTAAATAAATAAAATATATAAATTGGTCAATCATCACAGCATTTATACTCAAACCTCATGACTTGTGAATCCAGATTGCAAATGCAACACACAGTGAAAACAGATTTTGTGTTATATAAATGTCTTTAACAAGCATTTTTACACCTTATTATCTACAGTCAGGTAGTGCAAAGGAAGCTCATTAACACCTCCACAGCTGCAATCAGGTAGTCTCTGGAAGTATCAGGGTAGGTAACTGATAACAGCTGTGTAGGTGTTAACTGGTCCCAGGCATTCGGTATAGCAGGCGTCCTTAATCAATATAGCTTATTGTTTTATTATGGAATCCTATCAAGAGTGGCTTTTGGAAAACACAAGTTGTCTGTTCTAAGCGGCCATCTGTCTTAATCATGGATGGTATAAGCAGCACATACAGTAACTGAAGATCAGGCAGGGAAAAAAGAGACAGACTAGGTGGGCCAAGCAGTCTTTATCTGCCAACAAATTCAACGCTTCTATAATTCTGTGCCGGGGCAAAACAGCCTGCCATTCCAAGCAAGAAGTACCTCCTGATGCAAATACAAGCAGCAGCTGCATTGGCCATCACATCAGAGGCATCCACAGCAGCTTTCAACTGGTGGTTATAGCATTCAAAGTCTTCAGTTACAACCAAGTACAGGTCCTGCACTGAGGCAGACTCTGGAAGCTCTTTGCAGGATCTCTGAGTCTGTTCCAAGGGGAGTACTTGTACCTCCAAATGTGGGATTGATAGTTCACCATTATGAGGCCCAGAATGGCAGAGGACAACACCTTTCCCATAACATCAGTGTTGTGAGACTCCCTGCAAGGGGACCGTGCAGTAAACCCTTTATGCACGACTGATTTTCACTGGTAGCCATTCTCACAATGGCATGCTTTATAGGTTGAATATAATAGATGGGTTTGGTCTGAGGTACTAAGTACTTCTTATCCAGGGATCAAGGGGCTACCGATATTGAAGCAGGCTTATTCCATGCTGTTTCTGGAAGGATTTCCATTGGGGCATTAGAGATACAGGGAGTACAGGGATAGTAAAGGATACCTAAACAACATTTTGACAACAAACTATTCAAAAATCTGACTTCATAGAGAACTAAAGGAAAGGCAGCTGTATTCATTAATGCTGAAACTACATTTATATAATTTACCTAAATGCAGTTCCAAAGCATTTGAAAATTATAAAATCAGCCCTCTGATTTCAAAAAAATTGCCTTTCCTGCTTCCTAAAATGGCTGCCAAATGTGTTAAGTGATGACATCATTGGAGCCAAAGTCAGAGAGCTATATGGCTCTCTATAGTACTAAGTCATTCTTTTTTTCCTTTGTATAGAATTGTTTCACCAAAATAGTCAAAATCACGTGCATTATTTAGATCAATACACATGTTAAGCTATGGTTCTGTTCAGTTTGTTTATTTTAGCATGCTGAAATTGTGTTTTAATTCAACCAACTTTCTCTGTGGCAAACCACAGTGCAGTACAAATCGTGAATAACCTGGTGGTCTAGTGTTTATGGCAGATCCAGGATACTACAATGGGGTGTTGGGGTGGTGTGCGTACTTAATATGCACCTTTTAACATTTTTATTAAACCTTAATATTTTCTGCTATTATTCTTTTCTAGTACGTTTTTGACAGAACCTACAAATGTAATCCATAGTTTTGAATGTAAACATATGTACAATCAATAAATCAGTCTTCTTCAACAAAATGAAATGCAACAGAAGCAAGCAAGTACATTACAATGTGTGTGGGGGGCGGGATTGCAGCCACACCCTTCACCACCCCCGAGATCCATCACTTGTTTGTAGCAAAGTTCTTGTGTAGTCCAATGTTAAAGTTCATACTTTCTTGGAAATCAAAAATATGCTTGTCTTGTCTTCTTTTTCCATGGTGAATAATAATAATAATAAGAATCAGCATTTATATAGTGCTTTTCATACACATTGTATCCCAAAGTGCTTTACAAGCAATGCTAGACTGGTAGTGAAGTGACTGTTCGTGTAGTGGCAGCCATTTTGCACATTAATATCAACACACAGCCTTGGACAATTGCATGAACTGGTTTTATGGGAAAGGGAATGTTGGCTAGGACAATGGGGTCAGGTAGTGATCATGGTGCTGGCAGCCCTACATCTTATTTCTCACAGTGATCTGCTCATATTTCTCCCCTTCTGTCATCCCCCTTCCCTGAATATAGCAGTTCTGTGCAGGAGTGGCCTTCTCAGTCCCCTTCTGGCATTCATTCTTCACCACTCCTCCTCCTCACACCAGAAACTGGTGAGCTCATCATCCTTCTGCATCATGAATGCAAGTAGTACAGTCTCTGTTTTTTGACATATCAAAAATAAACAAATCTTTCCAGTAAGTCAGGCTGATAGCACAGGGAACAAGGGGAATTATGGGCTTTCCTATCCTTAAAAGGTCTAGGCTACCTTTGATTAGGCACTATTAAATGACGGGTGTGCACATCATTATGCACGTCATTTAATAGTGCCTAATCATAGGTGGCTTAGATCTTATATGGGTAGAAAAGCCTATTTTTTCACTTATGCCCTGCTGCTATCAGCTTGGCTTACCAGAAGATCATGTGTATTATGTAAAAATAACATGGGAGACTGTACTAACCACACTCATGATGCAGAAGGGTAGCGAGCTCACCTAATTTTGGTATGGGGAGCAAGTGAGAGGAATGAATGCCAGACAGGGACTAAAGAGGCCATTCCAGCAGGGTACAGCTATATTCAGGTTAGGAGAAGACAGGAAGGAGGATGCTGAGATCACTGTGAGATCTGAAATGTGGGGCTGCCAGCATCATGATCACTACCTGACTATGGATGAGAGCAGCCAGTGATGACGAATACTCAGAATGGCAGGGCTGCACCTAAACAGTTACTTTAATTCAGTGTAGGGAGATTACCCTCAGGTGGGGGGGGTGTTGACATTTGTTAGGACAGTATCGAGGGAGCTGTGCATAGCTCATTCAAGATTTGGAGGAGTTGTAGCCAGCTAACTTGCACTGTGGAGTAGAGCACATAAAAGTACTGGAGAAGAATTGCTGGGAACTGTCCCGAGGGGTTCTGCAGATCACAGGTAATGGAGTAGACTGACTATGAAAGTGGGGTGGATTCGCTCAAGGCATTAGTATGCCTCTCCTGCTAATAATATTGCTATCCATAGTAAATGGAGCCCTTATTAGGGCATGAACAGCAGTTTTTCTGGTGGGTTCTGATGCTTATTGCTTAGTCCTCCAGGAAGACCTAGTTGTTGGTTAATGAGAAGGGAAAACAACACAACAGGGGAACTATACATACTACCTTTTCTATGCAGAAGGGTGGTAATCCACTCAATGTTTACTGTGCGAGCAGAAGTCAAACATTGAGAAAGTGGACTGGAGAGTGATTTGGGAGGCATTTATTAACAGTGCCAGTTGATGAAGTGTATCGGTATAGGTGTGCACAACTCTCTGAGGTTCAAGATTACAATGGGATGTGATAATTCTCTTCATGAGACCGTAAGCTCATATGCAGCCCCAGGCAGTACTAAGGACAGGATATGGACTGTGGGTTGTTCAACAGAAGGCAGGTTAGGTGCAGGGGGTTCATGTTGAAAAAGAAGGCCTTATTTGTGGATTAACAAGAAAGCATGAGCCAGTACTTTGCTTTGTGACCCTGAGCAAGTCATTTAACCTCCTTGTGCTCCCAGGCCACACCTGTAAACAAATCACATTACCACTAGATCATTAGGTATTTGAAGTGGTGTACTATACTGTGGTTTGCCAAAGAGAAAGTCAGATGGATTGCAAAATATTTTTAGCAAGTTAAAGTAAACAAAATGAACAAAATCATAGCCTAATGTGTACAGATCAAAATAATCCATGAGTTAACACTTGGTGTTGATCATTCTGGTACAACACTTCAAAACAAAGAGGGAAAGAAGAACTAGTTAGCACTATAGGGAGCTATCTGGGTCTCTGGCTCTGACTTCAATGATGTCATCATGACTCATCACTTAACACACTTGGCAGACATCTTAGGGAGAAACCAAGGCTGTTTTTTGAAAGTGAAAGGCTGATGTTTACATTTTTCAGAAGCTATGAAACTGCATTTATGTTTTTTATATAAATGCAGTTGTAGCATAAATGTAAACAGTAGCCTTTATTTTACCTAGCTATGAAGCCAGATTTTGGAGTTTGCAGTTTTAAAAAACTGCTTGTTTAGGTACCCTTTAAGGTATTCCAACTGTAATTTCTTGGACTGGTCTACAGCCACTGTTTCAAAACTCAGAGCTTTGTACATATTGTTTAACTGTGACTTAAAAGACTGATCTTCCTGAGGAACCCTCATTGACTGGGTAGGTGAAGTAGCATCCTCAATAAAAGGAAGCTCATCATAATCCTGTTTTATGATCTAAAATATTTAGATTATATTCCTGTTCATCAAATAACAGGAAGATACCGAATGCTCTGGCACCAGTGCCAAGGTTGGCTCAGGGACAAATAAAAAAACACTCGGTAACAACATTGGTCCCAGTATGGATACCAATGCCTGGGAAGGCATCTGCATTGGTGCAGAGGACTGCATTGGCACTCAAGATGGTGCCAGCACAGAAGATAGCACAAGAACAAAAGATGGTACTGGCACCGATGGGGCTGATCCCAAAGCTGCTCCTGACAGCCTTATCGGAGCCTTGGACAGCATTGGCAGAGTATGAAGGAGCCATTGTTCCATAAGAACTGTCAATCAACCAAAATGCTCATCTGAAAAAGGCAGCAGGGGTGATGGAGAAGGAATAGCAGCAATGCAGGTGTTAAGAAATCCAGCACTGTATCATTCCTCATCAAGGAATACAAAGAAAGGGACACCATAGCTTCTCTTAGCCTAATGCAGCCAAAGGCCTTTGGGCAGAGTGGTGAGAACTAGACTGGTACCTGTGTCTTAGCTCCTTGTTCTTACGTGAGGTTGAACACTTCCTAGAAATGGATGCAAAATGTTGAACAAGGTAGGGCTCAGAATACACCTGAAGAAATGTTAGGTAAACTGTACATAAGAGACTGTTAAAACAATAAAACTTGGGTATGCAGTATAAAGGTAAGATCCAGGTCCCCCTTGAAAATGGACATCAAATCTATTGGGCCCTACCTGGTTAACAAATTACAAATAAATAAAAAATATACAGAATGAACTAGCCAAGAATGCTATTTGTATGCAAATTAAAGCTATAGTCCCCAACAAGAAAAGTGCTGTGGTTCAGCAGCAAGAAGAAAGAACCTGAGGCGGCTGGGGGCAGCAGCACTACTGTGTAGGCTGCAGGCACATGCATAATGCTGTGCACTGGTGCTAGGCACTGGCCCAGCCAGTCCCCAAAAGTACTGGTTCCCACTGGGGTATAGCACCTCCAGCTCTAAAACCAAAGATTGGGGCTATATGGAGAAGACTGATTTTTGAAAGATTCCCAGTTTATGGAATTTTGAGGTCTCAAGACCTCACAGCTACCTCTGGGGAGTTGGCTTTGATCAGTTTTTCCTAATACAGATACACTGACACATCCTGGTTGCATAGATAGGCTGCAACTATTGTCTGGTATTTGGTGAAAACCCTAGAAGCAGAGGAGAGTCCAAATGGAAAGACTCTGTACTGGCACATTTTGATTTCCAGGCTGATTCAAAGGTATCTCTGAGGGGATGTGAAAATATGCATCCTTTAGATCCAAGAAGCAGACCTAAATCTTCATCTTGGAAGGATGAGGTTATCTCCTTTAAAGATATTGTCCTGAATTTCATATATCTCAGACTATTTGTTCAGGTCTCTGAGATCTAAGATGTGTCACCACTTTCCTGACTTTTGGGGGACCAGGAGGTACAGAATTAGGAAAGGAAGTATTTTCTGGAACCTTCTCTATAGCTTCTGCAAGTAGAAGGCTCTGAAATTCCTCACCTAAGCAGTCTTGCTCCAGGTCAGAAAGGATTCTGAACTTTACCATACGGCTGAAAGGAGGAGGAGGTGGTGATATTAATTCCAGAGTCAGACCTTCCCTGGCAATCTACAGCAACAACCTGAATGTGGTGATGGAGAGTCAGTAGAAGTGGGAAACCTGCCTTCCAGTGGAAGGCCTGAGTAGACTGCAAGGTGATGAGTGAGGAGTCCATTCTATTATTCTCCAAAATGTTCATGGGCAGTGATGGTGGAGAAGACAGGGACCATGCCACATCCTTTAACATAATTGCCAAGGCTCTGGTCTGGCTGGAGCCCTGGTGGCAGGAGTGGGGAGGAAATTACTAATGGCCTCACAGCCTGGAAGGTGGACCACTTATCAGAATTGTAAAATGATTTACGACATGTGCACCCTGGAGGAGAGGAGGGATGGGGGACATGATAGAGGTCTTTAAGTACATGAAAGGGATCAATAAAGGAGGCCCAGTCAGGGTGCTCCAAAGGAAGGAGGGTGGGGCAACAAGAGCTCACGGGTGTAAGCTGGAAGGGGGCAGGCTCAGAGGGGAGAGGAGGAGATGTTATTTCACTGAAAGGGTGGTGGAGCCATGGAATGCACTGCCCAGGGAGCTGGTAGAGGCACAGACTGTGAACGGGTTTAAGAGGGGATGGGACAGGTACAGGGGGAGGGTAAATCCGGCCAGGCCAAATACAGGTGGAACATCTGGGACTGGGGACAGTATAACCCAAGGAGAAGGGGGGGGGGACACCAAAATTGGCCCTCAGTGTGGGTGCTGAAAATTGAGCAGATTTGAGAGACCATTACGCCTATTCTGCTGGCATTTTAGTATGTTAGTATGTAACAGTGACCCTGGGCTCCTTGATCTTTTGCAGGAAGGACTCAACAACAGGTCCAAACAGTGGGTTACTATCAAATGGAAGGTCATGTGCAGTACCCTCTGCTGTAGCGCCTGGGACAAGGCAAGGCAGTTTTATTTTTAGGCACCCTTTCCCTGGGGTTCAGGGCACTGTACAAGAAAGAAAAGAAACCAAAACATAAATACAAAATACAGTACAAATAAACAAGAAAAGTCAATAATCAACTTAAATAAAGTGCTCCAATGAGCAAAACATTCCAGCTAACCACAGCAATTAGAGAAACTTAGGCAGTACGGTAACAAACAGGTGGGATTTCAGGGCCACTGTAAAGGCCTCCGTCATGCTGGTAGAGTAGATGTGGACAGGTAGAGAGTTCCGCAACATGGATACAACCATGCTCTGTCCCTGGATAACTTCAGCCTTGATCAGGGCACAGACAGCAAGCTAGCATTGGTGAAGGGTAGAGGGTAGACAGAGGTGTGTGGGGTCAGGAAAACTTTCAGGTAACCACATCCCATACCACGTAGGGCTTTGTATACCAATACAAATATCTTGAACTCAGTGTACCACCAGATGGTCAGCCAGTGCAGTTCACGCAGCACAGATGAAATATGAGGAGTTTGAGAACAACAGGGGCAGGAGGATGGCATCTATTCTGGGATGTCTGCAAGACATCCACAGGTAAATCTTCAGTCCTGCAGGATACTCTGAAGGAGTGGAGACCATCTAACTGCAGTTGGTAGGCACAGACTGTATCTAATTAAGCAATAAGGCAAGACAGGGTGTGTGTAATAACATCACTCCTGGGGTGGGTTGAAGCACGAGGTGAAACTGAGTGCTTCCACCACCCCAGGACTAATGTTTATTACACAGTAACACGCACCCTGGAGTGCCTTATTGCTATTATACAATGGCTTGTTTTTTACTAAATGAGAAAAAATAAAATAAAATATTTTTTTCAATGTTTTCCTTTGATTTTGCTGCGTGGAGATATACAGTACCTTTTCAAAAAATTTCCAGAATATTGTCCCCAGTAGGTGGAGCTGCTATGGTAATGATGCTACCTGCATAGGCTGCTAAGGTTTTTTTCATTGTTTCAGTGCTCTGTTCTGGTGCCTTGTTGTTTGAGGTCTGTCACCCCCAACAACCATTTGTCCCTCATCAAAGTGGACTATATTTTAATTCTTTACTGTTTTTTCATATGCTCCCCAAGCTGTTCAGTGAGTCTACTGTACGCAGTATCGTGATTTTGGCAGCCAAGGAAGAGACTGTCATGAGTTTGAGTTTGGCACTGCAGCGGTGAGTTGAGGAAGGCAGGAACAGAGGATGTGTCCTCTTTGAGGATATAAAATTAATTTAGTTTTGATGCCTGCTTTTTTTTTTGTGAAACTGAGTAGCTTAAGTGATGGTCGGCATGGGTAACTGAAGCCACTTGGTTAGCGGCGATTGGTTGTAAAGCCTGTGCACATGTCACTTAGAAGAAGCCACTTCGTGCAGCATTTTCTTTATAATTAAAAATATGAAGGTTGGTCTGCTTCATTTCAGGGATGTAGGGTGAAAATTATATTTTCCAGTTTAAGTGAAGGGGGGCAGCAGCAAAGCTGTGATGGTCCGGCAAGATTTGCTTGTGTGTGGAGTGATTGCTGAGGTTGTCATGCAGTCTTGTGTGTGCCAGCCCTAGATACAGTGATGTTTTCTTAATAATATTTCTGTGTCAAGGGACCAGCAGCCAATCAACTTCCTAGATTTTTTCTTGCCATTGCATAATGTGTAGTATTACTGACTACTGCTAAAACTGTTAAATCCTAGATTCTACCTACATAGGGTTAGGTTATAAAACAGGCAGACAGTTAGGCTGTGTCTCAGGTAGGGTGTTACTGATTACTACTAATACTGTTAACCTTAATCTTATCTTCTACCTCTTTGGATAAGGTTATAAGACAGACAGTCAATGTCTTCACATTACTACATACCTGAGGCAGTTTTGTAAGCATTCAGCAAGTTAGGAGGGAGCATAAGTTGAGTGGAGAGGTACTCAGCTGTGGGGACTGTGGGGCACACCTATCCAGGGCTACACTTTGCAGGAGGGGACATTGCCCAATATGTCGGACCTTCTGGAAGCTCCATACTCAGCTGACAACAGCGAGGGAGAAAACATCTCAGAAGTGACTCCAACTAAGTTGGTGCCCACTTCCTGCACCCCCCCACCCCAGAGGCTGATTAGCTTGGGGGAATGGAGGGTGGTGGGGAAGGGAAAGGTGGAGATTGAGTAGCAGGGGCAGCCACACAGCAGTAAGCCATGCCCAAGAGATACCAGTTTCCTCCCATGGGAGGGGGCTGCTGTGCTGCTATAGCAGAGATTTGCACTTAAGAGTGAGGGAAAATGTAATTCCTCACTGTGTTTTACAACGTGAAGTGTTAGGAGTGCCTGCAGTACTAGAGGAGGACATTGGGAGTTGTAGTTTATGCCCTCAGAGGGATTAGTTGTTTAACCAGGTATAGCACGCTAAGCTGAAAGCTTTTTTACAGGAGTGACCTGGGAGCACAAGGAGGTTAAGTGACTTGCTCAGGGTCACACAGTATACAAGTGGAAGTTGTGGGATTCAAACCCATGTCTGGTCTGCTGGATGTCACCAGATTTGCAGCTCAGAGCCTTAGACCACTGTGCTATACTGCCTCCTAATTATTAACCCAAATGCCCTGTTATTACTAGAGTAGGGGTTTTTAATAAGCACACTACTACAGTTAAGCTGGGAAAGGTCTTTTAAGACCTAAGGAGTGGAATTTATCACTTTTTGAACATTTGGAAATTTTGACTAGTGAGGGCAAGCAGTCATGTGACCCACCACTTCCTGGTTCCAGCTAGATAAATTCTCATCACAGAGCGAGCAGCACAGTAATTATACAGTTTCCTCACATGAGAGGGGGCTGCTGTCCTGCTATAGCAGACATTTGCACTTAAGAGTGAGGGAAATTGTAATTCCTCGCTGTGTTTTAAAATGTGTAGCGTTAGGAGTGCCTGCAGTACTAGAGGAGGACATTGGGAGTTGCAGTTTATGCCCTCAGAGGGACTACAAACACAAATGCCCTGTTATTGCTAGAGCAGGGTTTTTTATTAAGTACACTACTACAGTTAAGCTGGGAAAGGTCTTTTAAGACCCAAGGAGTGAAATTTATCACTTTTTGAACAATATTTTGTCATTTTTACCAGTGAGGGTGAGCGGTCACATGACCCACCACTTTCTGGTTCCAGCTAGATAAATTCTCACCACAGAGTGAGCAGGGTGAGCTCGAGCATGCAGCGACATGCATGGAGACATACACAGATGCAAGGAACCAGGGGCATGTCATATAGCTTAGGGGTAAGTTGTGTTGGTGATAAATTAGTTAAACAAGACTGAGGCACAGCTCATCAAGTGTGAGCTTTGTATGATGTATGAATGGGGTAGAAAAACGGAGGGGCACAACTGTCAAAAGTGTGTCCTAATTAAAGAGTTGATAAAGGAATTGAAACATAGATTTGAAACAAGACAAGACATCAAGATGTTAAAAAACTTTATAGATTCGGTAGTCAGTGACTTAGGCACAGAGCCAAGGGAAATAGAAAATGAAGTAGAAGATTGGGCCACAGTCAGGAAACGCAAAGGAAACACAGAGGCAAACAAATTTACAACAGTGCCCCCATTGAAACTACAAATAAATTGATGGTACTGGATAATTCTGTGCTAGAAACTGGAGATGATATACTAGGAATTCAGCCCAGTGGCGGCACAGTTAATAAACCAGAAGAGGACACACAAAGAAATATAAAAGTGGATAAATTAAACAATTTAGGTCCTAATGATCCAAGACCAACAAATATAAATAGGTTACATAATCATCCCCCGGAAGTAGAGCAATCAAGGGATCTGGGTAAGGAACATAAAACCAAAACTGAAGAAATCATAGTCCTAGGAGATACCACTATAAGGAGAATTGATAGAATTCTATGTAAAGAGAGAAAACACAATACCATGGTTAGTGTCTTCCCAGGAATAAAAATTAATGAACTAAGACAAGTGTTAAAAGGATGTCTGAGGAAGGCAGAGAAACCAATGGTAATTCTACAGATATGTGTTAATGATATAAGTTCCAAAGATATAGGGAAGATCTTGAAAAACTACACTGACGTAATACATGACTTGAA
Source organism: Neoceratodus forsteri (assembly GCA_016271365.2). Lineage (NCBI taxonomy): Eukaryota > Metazoa > Chordata > Ceratodontiformes > Ceratodontidae > Neoceratodus > Neoceratodus forsteri. The sequence goes on from CM057455.1 coordinate 1,300,458,745, forward strand.
AAAGTCTACATCTGACATTATATCTGGTATCCTACCAACCTATGGAAGATTTCATTACAAAAACCACATCACTTTACCTAACTGTAGGTTAAGGAAACTTTGCTTGGAAAAAGGGATAGATCTTACAGAAACAGACAGTATTTTCAGAAATGACTCACTGTACAAGAAGGATGGGTTATATCTAAATAAAATGGGGAAATAATCTTGTGTAAGACTTTAAACAAAATAATTGAGAATCATTTAAACTGGGAACGGGGGAAGGGATAACATTCAGATTAAAGAAGTCAACCTCACATCAAAACCTCATACAAAACAATTAAATACAGTCAGATGTTTATTGGTCAATGTTCAAAGTTTGGACAATAAGTTTGATGAATTCACTCAACTGTTGAGGGAAAAGGATATCAAAATTGCAATTCTTACTGAAACATGGTGGGAGGGGGGGATACATGGGACAAAAATATAAATGGATACATTCTGTACAATAAATCTAGAAAATATAGGAAGGGAGGAGGGGTGGCAGTTTATGTTCATGATTCACTCATAAGTATGAAAGTATATGATGGAAGTTTAAATATAGAACATCTGTCCATAAAGACTGCCCCACCAAATGCCCCCAAAATTACGCTGAGGGTGCTCTATCATCCCCCCTCAACTAACAGAGAGGAATCTAGAAATTCTGAATTGCTTGGACCGCTTAGATCCCACAGAAATATTATTTTGGCAGGTGACCTAAACCTACCAGGCATTGATTGGGAGAAGCAAAACACTAAGAAGCTTGGCAGAGAACACCAGGAGGAAGGAGTGCTGTGTGACTAGACTTCTCTACTGGGATTAAAGAAGTAGAACTCTTCTACTGAGACCTTCAATTTAGGGTAAAAAAACACACACACAAAAAAAGTTAGTGTGTTTGAGTTAGCTGAAGTGAATGGTTATCTGAGCAGTTATTTCAGATAACTGAGCAGTTATCTAGGTGTAAATCTCAGGTGGCTAAAGGGGATTGTTATCTGTGCAATTTAATTACATGTAGAAAGATCTGTTATGTAGGGGGAGTGGCTTAGCTAGAAGAAAGCTAGATATAAACACTGTCCTAGATAGATTCTGCTAGAGACTTGTCAGAGAACACCAGGAGGAAGGAGTGCTGTGTGACTAGACTTCTCTACTGGGACTAAAGAAGTAGAACACTTCTACTGGGACCTTCAATTTAGGGTTAAAACACACACACCAAAAAAAAGTTAGTGTGTTTGTCTGAGTTAGCCGAAGTGAATGGTTATCTGAGCAGTTATCTAGGTGTAAATCTCAGGTGACTGAAGGGGATTGTTATCTGTGCAATTTAATTATATGTAGAAAGATCTGTTAAGTAGGGGGAGTGGCTTAGCTAGAAGGAAGCTAGATATAAACACTGCCCTAGATAGATTCTGCCAGAGGTTTGGCAGAGAACACCAGGAGGAAGGAGTGCTGTGTGGCTAGACTTCTCTACTGGGACTATACTGCCCTCCTTCCCTCCCCTCCACCCTCCCACCCAAAGCTAGTTTTACTTTTATAGGCACAGGATTTGACTGACAACAGGAACTTCCTGTTTGGGAGCAGGAAGTGAGTGATCACAGAGCCACCAAAGACTCACCATCCTAGAAGGCCAGGAGTAGCTCTCCAGCCCCCCCCCAGCTGCTAGAGGTCTCCCTCTGAGCAAGTAAGGGGTCTACTGAGAAATATAGGATCTTCTTGTCTCAGAACAACAGAACAACAATCTGACAACAGTAAAAATGGAAGAAGACCTGGGGGTAATTATATCAGATGACCTAAAGGTGGGCAAGCAATGTGAGAAGGACGTAAGGAAGGCTGGGGGGGATACTGGGATGCATAGGGAGAGGCATCAATAGTAGAAAACAGGAAGTTGTTATCCCTCTGTACAGAAAGTTGGTGAGACCCCATCTGGAGTACTGTGTGCAGTTCTGGAGACCCCATCTCCGCAAAGACATAGACAGAGTGGAGGCTGTCCAGAGGAGGGCAGCCAAAATGGTGCAGGGTCTGCACCAGAAGACATACGAAGAAAGACTAAAGGAGCTTAATATGTATACCCTTGAGGAAAGAAGGGAGATAGGGGACATGATAGAAACTTTCAAGAACCTCAAGGGAATCAACAAAGTCCAAGAGGGTAGCATCTTTCAGAAAAAGAGATGTGCTAGAACGAGGGGGCACAATTTAAAGATAGAGGGGGGATGGCTCAGAGGTAATGTGAGAAAGTATTTTTTCACAGAGAGGGTTGTGGATGCATGGAACAGCCTTCCTGAGGAGGTTATGGAGTCAAGAACGGTGGGGGAATTCAAGAATGCATGGGACAGACATAAGGCAGTCCTAGTGGGGGAGTAGGAGGAAGTAAGCTGTTGGTTAACTAGGATCTGCAGCTTATCTGTTAGACAGGAAAATGGGCAGACTAGGTGGGCCAAGCAGTCCTTATCTGCCATCAAATTCTATGTTTCTATGTTTCTATGAGGAGTTTAAATGGCGCAGAGGCAGTAATTAAGTAGGGAGAGAAGAAAAAAAACACAAAAAACAAAGGAAAGAGTAAGGAGTCCAAACAACAGTGAAGGGGCCAGAAGTAAGACATGATGGGAGTGGTGCAGTGCAGTGGCTGTGGAGCAGCAGTCTTCTGGGAGACATTCTGGAGGATGCGGTGTTGTCCCATCTGCAGGCACCTCTCTGGGCTGAGTGATAAGGTTGCTCATCTCCAGGCTGAGTTGGTCAGGATTTGTGGGACCTCCTCTTCCATCCAGGAACCTCCAGGGCCACTGCTGTTGCCTCAGATTTTGCCAAGAAAGAGGAGTGGTTGGACCACAGTGGGCTCAGGGAGGGTGAGGGTGGTGGAACAGAGGTGCATCCCTCCAGTTGTACCTCTCCACAATTCCTATGCCATTCTGGCAAACTGTGGTTCCTCTATGGAGGCACCTGCAGTGGAGCCCAAGGAGGATGCTGGGAACCTCCACAAAAAGAAGACCCACAGGAGGGTGGCATGGGACCCCACAGGGGAAGGAAACAACTCCTGGTGGGGGACTCCATTGTTAGGAACATAGAACTGGTGGAGGAAGGTGAGAGGGAGGTAAGGTGCCTGCCTGGCGCCATGGCTTGGAGGAACAGGGAGAAAACCCTCAGCATCGTTGGAGCAGCTGCACAGGGGAGGGAGCTGGATGTCATTGTCCACCTAGGGACAAATGACCTGGCTAAGAAAGGGATCAGAGCAGTGCAGGAAGAGTTTGTGTAGTTGGAGAGGGGCCTTAGACAAGTAGCACACACGGTAACCTTCTCGGAGGTGCTGCCTGTCTATGGCATAGGTGAGGCTAGGGTGCTCAACACCATGGGATTCAATCAGTGGTTGAAAAACTGGTGCAGAGCTCAGGGGATTTGGCTTCATTGGGGACTGGGGGTCCACCTGGAGTGATGCAGGGCTATACTGGCATGATGGTCTGCATCTGTCTAGAAGGGGAACCAGGATACTAGGTGATAGGTTTAAATGCTTCATTGGCAAGCATTTAAACTAGCCAAGGGGGGGAGGCACTGGAAAGGAACAGGGAAATCCTAGCCCCCCCAAAAAGTCAGGGTAGTAAGTGAGGTAAACACCAAGATAGAGATGTCGATAGGGAGAAGGGCAGGGGTAAATAGAGAAAGTGACAAAGGCAATAAGGACAGGGATGGGGCAAAAATCAGAAAACAGAGGGTAATGAGTACCAATGCCCATAGTCTGGGCAACAAGCTCCCTGAACTTGTGGCCTTGATGGAAAAGGGATGCCTGGATATCGTAGCAGTCACAGAAACATGGTACACAGAGAACCATGACTGGGATGTTAACATACCAGGGTACATAACCTACAGGAGAGACAGGGAGGGGAGAAGAGGGAGAAGAGTAGCTCTCTATGTAAAGGAAGGGATAAAAGCAACTGAACGAAAGAGCAAACAGGGAGGAGAGGAGGCACTGTGGGTCACCTTAGAGACTGGAAATAGAACCACAATCCGCACAGGGGTTGTATACAGACCCCTATGTCAGGGAGAGGGAATGGACAAGGATATGATAGAAGGCATTCTTAGGATGGCAGAGAAAGGGGAGACACTGTTGATGAGAGACCTGAATATGCCAGATGTTAACTGGAGCACATTTGCTGCAGCCACACCCAAGAGCAGGGCCATTCTTGATGCCCTACAGGTGGGCATGCCTCAGACAGCTAGTTTCGGAACCCACTCATGAGGGAGCAATCTTAGACCTCTTACTCTCAAATGGGGACAGTGAGAGGATCTCGGATCTAGAAATGGGTTGCCATCTGGGAACAAGTGACCATCAAACAGTGTGGTTCACGATAAACTCAGCTACAGAGTCAAGCCATACAAAAGTGAGGGTACTGGGCTTCAGGAGGGCTGACTTTGGCAAGATGGGAGAGTGCCTTAGAAAAGTGATAGCAAACAGACTAGAAGGAGGGGTGGAGCAACATGGGGAAACATCAAAACAGCCTTTGTGTGAAGCAAATAAACAAATCAAAATGAAAGAAAAAGCCACTATGGTTCTCAAAAGAGGTGGCGGGGAAAGTCAGGGAGGAAAAAATAGCATTCAGAAAGTATAAGGAATCACAGAAGGAGCAAGACAGAGAGCTGTACCAGTTAAGGCAGAAGGAAGCAGGGAGGGAAGTCAAAATAACAAAGGCCCAAACTGAGGAAAAGATAGCCAACTCAGTTAAGAAGGGGGATAAAACATTTTATAGGTACATCAGGGAGCATAGAAAGACAAAGGGAGGGATAGTGAGGCTGAATAGCATGGACGGTGGGTGGGCAGAGAGGGACAGTGAAAAAGCAGGGATACTGAACAAATATTTCTGTTCAGTATTCACAAAAGAGGAGGAGGAGGAGGTGCCTAATCCAATTAACAGAAGCACTCTTGAGAGGGAGGGGTCGATCCCAGTCCCTTCACAGAAGAAAGAGTTCTGAAAGAACTCCTAAAACTGAAGGTGGACAAGGCAATGGGGCCTGATGGAATTCACCCCAGAATTCTAAAAGAATTAAGGGGAGAACTAGTGAAACCACTGACTACCCTTTTTAACAAATCATGGGAGGATGGTGTGGTACCTGAGGACTGGAGGAAGGCTGATGTGATACCCCATCACAAAAGTGGGAGCAAGACAGAGGCAGGAAACTACAGACCTGTCAGTCTGACCTCTGTGGTAGGGAAAGTGATGGAATCACTTCTGAAGGAAAGAATTGTTGAGTACCTAGAGGCCAGTGGGGCACAGGACACAAGGCAGCATGGGTTCACAGCAGGAAGGTCATGTCAGACAAATCTAATTGATTTCTTTGACTGGGTGACCAAAGTAGTAGACCAGGGAGGGGCTGTGGGACATGGCCTACCTAGACTTTAGCAAGGCATTTGACACAGTCCCACACAAAAGATTAATTGTCAAATTAACCAGCCTGGGAGTGGGTCCCAGGGTGGTAGCCTTGGTAAAACATTGGCTAGACAACAAGACACAGAAGGTAACTGTAAATGGAGTCCACTCTGAAGAAAGAGGGGTTACTAGTGGGGTACCGCAGGGTTTAGTGCTGGGTCCAGTCCTTTTTAATGTTTTTATAAGTGACATTGCAGAGGGACTGGAAGGAAAAGTATGCCTCTTTGCAGATGACACAAAGATCTGCAACAGGGTTGATACACAAGGAGGCATGTAAAGGATGAGAAGGGACTTGGCAAGGTTGGAGGAATGGTCAGAAGTATGGCAGCTAGGATTCAATGCAAAGAAGCACAAAATAATGCACCTGGGAAACAAAAACCCAGGAGAAGATTACACAATGGGGGGGGTAGTAACAACAATAAAAATGGAAAGGGACCTGGGGGTAATGATATCAGATGACCTTAAGGTTAGCAAGCAATGTGAGAAGGCAGTAGGGAGGGCTGGAGGTATACTGGGATACATAGGGAGAGGCATAACAAGCAGAAAACAGGAAGTTGTTATCCCTCTGTACAGATAGTTGGTGAGACCCCATCTGGAGTACGACGTCCAGTTCTGGAGACCCCATCTCCGTGAGGACATAGACAGGATAGAGGCAGTCCAGAGAAGGGCAACTAAAATGGTGCAGGGTCTGCAAGAGAAGCCATACAAGGAAAGACTAAAGGAGCTTAATATGTATACCTTTGAGGAAAGGAGGGAGGGGGGACATGATAGAAACTTTTAAGTACCTCAGTGGAATCAACAAAGTCCAAGAGGGTAGCATCTTTCAGAAAAAGAGATGTGCAAGAACAAGGGACACAATTTAAAGATAGAGGAGGGGCGGTTCAGGGGCAATGTAAGGAAGTATTTTTTCACAGAGAGGGTGGTGGACACATGAAACAGCCTTCCTGAGGAGGTTGTGAGGTCTAAAACTGTGGGAGAATTCAAGAATACATGGGACAGACATAAGGCAATTCTTGTGGGGGGTAAGAAGAAATAGGCTGTTGGTTAACTAGGATCTGCAGCTTATTCTGTAGATAGGGAAATGGGCAGACTAGGTGGGCCAAGCGGTCCTTATCTGACATCAAAGTCTATGTTTCTATGTTTCTAATTGTAGCATTGAAAGAGATTATCTAGAAAAATTTAACCAATTAGGTCTGGAACAGACAGTAAATGATAACACCAGGGGAAATAAGTTATTCGCTGTCATCCTAACCAATATGGGAACAAATATAACAGATACTGAGGTAGGCCCTCCAATAGCAAATATTGATCACCAGACTATTTTCTTCAATTTAAAAGATCTTCCCTTGCAACCGGGAGGTATAGCAAAAATTCAAAATTTTAAAAAAGCGAACTTTGATAAAATAAGAGATGCTATGAAAAAATGGGATTGGATATCAGATTTCACAGAACTAACATTAGATGAAATGTGAGATAAACTGGTAGCCAAAATAAAGTCGATATCTGACATACATATATATATATATATATATGAACTATACAGCCAAGAATACAAAAAAGGGAAACACCCCTAAATGGTTTACTCAGAAAATAAAAAAACAAATCAATCAAAAAAATAAAATGTACAAACAATTCAAATTAAACAAGATCAGCTTACCGGAATATAAGGAACAGTTAAGGGGAGTAAAGAAAGAAATAAAATCTGCTAAGGCATCTTTTGAGAAAAAATTAGCAACAAATAGTAGAGACAACTATAAGAATATCAATTCTTATATAAATAATAAAAGAAGAAACAAACAAACTATAGGTCCATTCAAGGATGAGAAAGGTGAAATACTAAAGGTTAAAGACATGGCTAACGTTCAAAACAAATATTTTGGCACAGTATTTAACACTAATGATAACACCTCAATAAATATAAAGCATGTTATGTTGGAAAATAACCAGCTCGAAACTGAAATAAAGGAGGCAGCAGAGAGATTAAGTAAGATAAATATAAATATAAATGTCTTCAGGACCAGACAACCTACACCCAAGAGTCATCGCAGAGATAGCAGCAGAGATGGCTCCACCAATAGCTTTCCTCTTTCAAAAATCCTTAAACACAGGGAGGGTGATAAACAAATGGAGAGATGCTCATGTTGTTCCGATCTTCAAAAAAGGTAAAAAGGAGTCCCGCAAAAACTACAGACCAGTGAGCCTGACATCGACTGTGGGTAAAATATTGGAAGGTATTATAAAAGACCATATTCTTGCTCATCTGATCAAAACAAAACTGTGGGATCGAAACCAACATGGGTTCACAAAGGACAAATAAACCTTCTCCAATTTTACGAGAAGGTGAGCAAGGCTCTGGACTTAGGGAACTCCATTGATGTGGTCCAGCTGGATTTATCAAAGGCATTTGACAAACTCCCACATCAGGAATTAATTGAATCTCTATATTCCCTGCAGATAAACACATACATTGTAAACTGGATATCAGCTTGGTTACATGGGAAGAGACAGAGGGTAATAATAAATGGAAAGCTATCTGACTGGCTCTCTGTGACAAGTGGGGTCCCGCAGGGGCTGGTGTTGAGACCCTGTTTAATTTATGTATTTCATCCTTACAATGCAATTCTGAGTACATATGGCTGACAAAGTTTGCTGATAACTGCAGAATGGGGGCAGTGGTAAACTCACTGCAGGACCAAATAAAGCTTCAGGGTACCTTAAAGTACATCGAGGACTGAACAAATAAACATAAGTTAAAATTAAATGAAGAAAAATGTATGGTTTTACATATGGGTAGGAAAAATTTAGAACTAAATTACAATAAAAATAATGGACTCCTGAAACATTCTGTGGAAGAAAGGGACTTGGGAGTCATTGTCAGAATTACCTTACTTTTGGTTCTCAATGTGACCACATCATAAAGAAAGCTAATAAAACACTTAACTGTATATTAAGGCATGTTAAAAGTAGAAGTAGGAAGGTCTTGATTCCCCTTTATGGGTTGCTGGTGAGAACTCAGTTGGAGTATTGTTCCCAAATGTGGACACCCTACAAAAGGGGTGAAGTGGCTTGATTGGAGTAGATGCAGAGGAGGGCAGCCAGAGCAATACAGGGATTGAGGGGAAGACCTTATGAGGAGAGACTGAAAGAACTGAATCTGTATTCACTTGCCTATAGGAGATGGAGGGGTGATATGATCTTAGTATACAGAGCTTTCCAAAATCAGAGACTAAGAACAGAATTGGGACTAGAACTAAAACAAAAAAACTTTTAACACTAGAATGCATAACAAAGAACTGTATCAGCAGACGTAGAATTCTCTTAAAAGAAAATCCTGGTTTAGTCAAAGAGTAGTTCCTCATTGGAATTCCCTCCCAATTGAGGTGGTAGACAGTCCAACATTAGTAACCTTTAAAGTGAGACTAGACAAAATTAGTCAAAACAAGATTAGAGTTTATTAAAAAAATAAGAAATTAAAAGTTAGCTGATGTAGCAGGCAAATATGGACAAAAATCTATCAAAAGACTTGAATCTACTATGATACTATGACTATGATACTATGATACCAAAGGCACATAACTTTGCACCCCAGGAAGAGGTACAGGTGCCTGACTCTTTAATGGGGGGACTCTAGTCAGTAGGTGTAGAGGGGAAAGGGGAGAGAAGATTCTATTGATAGGGGACTCTACAGATAGAGGTGGAAAGAAGGTGGTAGGCAGCGCAGGAAAGGGGAGAAGGGTGGTCAGCTGGATGCCTGCATAGAGCATCAACCATCCAAGAGAGAGGATAGTGGAGGAGGGGAGGGAGCAGGGAGTGATGGTACACCTTGGTACCAACAGTCTGGTGAACTAGCCTATGGAGACAGTGAAGTGGGACCTCCAGAGGATGGGGGACAGACTTAAACACACCAACTTCTTTGACCTTTTCTAAGCTCCTTCCTGTCTGGGGTAGGGAGAAGGGGGAGGACAGATTAAGGAGGACATCAACAAGTTCAATGTGTGGTTAAAAGTGTGGTGTCAGAAACAGGGGTACCACTTTGTAGGGGACTGAGGGGCTTCTGGGATAGGAGGTTATTCAAGGGTGACAACCTTCACCTGAAAAGGGAAGGGACTAGTGCATAGGGCAGATGTTTGAAGTCTACATTGGCAGACAATTAAACTAACCCATGCCACAGCAACATACATTTTGCCGATGCCGATTATGGTGTAGGCAAAATGCTGCAATGCATTACGGCGCCAGTCATTTTGTCTCCCAGCAGTTACAGTACCAAAGCACCCTTTCGGGAAATGGTCACTTTTATGGGGGGCATTGTCCCCCGCACCACTCAAACTAAATATAACCTCCTCCAGGGTGGGCGTACCCTGGAGGGGGTAGAAACTGTGTGGGCTCAAAGAGTGACATGAGTCAATCAAAATCAAGATCACCCCTTTCACTGTTGCCCTTGTTGCGGCACCATAATTACCACAACTACGTCCACAGTTGCGGTAGGAGAAGTGGGAAACCTAGTCAGAACTTCCCCAGGGATGGGGGCAAGGTGTACAAGAAGTAGTAGCAGAGTGGAATGAGTTCAGGAGACTGCAGAGTGTAGACCAAACAGACCAGCAAAAAAGCAAAAACACAAATACACCTAGGATATTAGGGAATTCTGATAGAGGAAGTCATTCAAGAACCAAGAGAGGTGGGAACATAAGGTGGATGGTGGTGTGCCGCAATGCCCGGAGTCTAGGTAAACAAAAAATACAATTATATACACACTGTAATTCTTGATCTTCTAAGAATATCTTCACTATTGAGTCACACTAATGGATCTGAGCCAGAGGCAGTAGGACCTAGTGGGAGCCAGAACTTTCCAGAGGCGTGGTGCCGAGGTAAGCAGCATGCATGCGTGGCTCCATAAGTGAGTACAGACAGCTGGCTGTTTACATCAGCACCAGCTCCCAACTGCCTCAGTACCATTTTTACTGAGGAGGTGCAGCATAACCTAATGAGTACCCATGTACTTAACCTAAGGGCATAAGATAGCCCTGATGGCCCATGTAAGACGGGCCTCCAAAGCCAGTAACAGAGTGTCTTCACAACTCAGATGAAGCAAGAAGGGGTGAAGACCAACACAACCACACTGGAGGGAGTTCAGGGGATGGAAGGTGGACGTGTCAATCAATGGTGAGAATATTCTTAGAAGATCAAGAATTAAGGTGAGTACGTAATTTTAATATCTTCCAAGAAACAATCTTCGCCACTGATGCTTACTAATGGATCAGAGCACCAGGCTCAAACAGTCACCTGAACTAGAGTGGCTGGAGCTAGGGATCACTCAGGATAGTAATATATTTAGGATTGTCCTGCCAAAGGTGACATGACACCTCCTGAGGAAGGGTTGTTGGAACCTGAAGTGCTGCGGCGAGTGGGCTTGGTGTCAGACTGACTTTCCTTTTGGTTTCTATCTTGCCTTTGCAAGAAAATTGTGTTTTTTTTTGCATTCAACTTTGACTACATGCCTATACTTGTGAGGTAGTCATTGACTAGTGAGGTTCATTTGACTACACGCACGAATAACTCTTCACAAGGTGGAATTTTGGCAATATTTGGTAGCAACAATACCTGTTCTTCACAGAAGTGCACCAAATTGTGTTGTTGTGTTTCAGTTTGGGGTCCCCCCATGCGGTGTGCACCCTCCCCTTCTGTGAGTTTGCAGTGTCTGTGCTGGACTTGTACAAAGGCAGCATGCTGCCTGGCATGGACATCCAAGGTATAGTGCTTAGTAAAAGTGTGCACTGTGCTCCAAGTTGCAGCTCTGCAAATTTCTCCAGTAGACACAGAACGAATCTCTGCCAGGGATGTGGCAACCACTCTAATGAAGTGGACTCGTACCTGGCCCTCCAATTTAACCTGAGCCATGGCATAGCATTGATGTAGGCAATTCACAATCCAGGCAGAAATGCAGTTGATTATAACAGGCTGTCATTTTCGATTAGGATCAGACATATAACTGTTTGGATTGTCTGAAGTCCTTGGTTCTGTCCAAATAACAACTAAGGACCCTATTAACATCCAGTGAGTGGAGAGTCCTTTCTCCCTCATTCTGGAAGTTGGCAAAGTAGTAGGCAGGACTAAGGCCTGGTTAGGATGGAACTCCAACACCACTTTTGGTAAAAACTCAGGGTATGTGGCTTGACCAGCTAGCGCAGCGGTTGGATTTCGGCTAACCGGCCCGGCGATCCGGGTTCGAGAACGGACCGGGTGCCAGAGGCCGGCCAGGGGAGGGATTGGCGTCCCTTGACAGCCTCCTTCCCTGGGGAGGGGCAGCGCCGCATGAGTGGCACTCAGCGGAGGCTGGGTGGCTGCAACACGCCAGCGCATAACAGTCGCCGATGGGACGGATGCTGGTCATCATTGCACGTTCCCATCCTGCTTAAGGGGGGGATAAAAATCCCGAGCCTCGCCGTCTTAATGGCACTCTGCCCCTGGGAGCCCTAATCAGCCTCCGGAGCCGATCCCCCGACTAGTCATAGTTCCACGGCCCGATATCGGGGGTCGGAGCCGTGGCCCCACTCTCTGGGGGGTAAGCCAGGGATGACCGAGGGGATGCGGTGATATCCGGAGGTGGGGGCAAATAGGGGTCCGTGACCAGAGCAGATAGTCGATGGGAGCAGTAGGGGGCCAAAATAGATAATAGAAAAAAAAAAAACTCAGAGTATGTATGGAGAACTAACTTGTCTTTATGGAAAACAGTATACAGAGGATCTGTGACCAAAGCATGGATTTCATACAGTCTGTGAGCAGAGGTTATGGCTACTAGAACTAGCAATGTACTGTAAGTACAGTTAGTGAGTAAGTAACATTTTATTTATAAGTGCCCTATCCCTGAGGATCAAGGTGCTTTACAATATAGAAAAAACAAACAATGAAATAAAAGAGATCACCAATCAAAACTAAACAGTACCAGTAACAATAGAGTAAAAGATCAATTATATTCATCCACTGGTGTAGGACAGATTCCCATGAGACTCCTTAAAGAGATGAGCTTTCAGGTCCCACTTAAAGGCCTCCAGTGAGGAGGCCTTCCTCAAAGATCTTGGAAGCGAATTCCACAGGGCTCGCACAGTCACCGCAAAAGCACAGTCAAGCCAAGCCCTGGGATTTGCTACTAGGCCATCCTTGGCAGAGTGGATGGAATGCTGAGGGTGGTATGGAGTCAGAAGATCAGTCAGGTAACTTAGGCCCAGACCGTATAGGGTATACTCCTTTCCAACTTAAAAACTTTATGTCTCATGATGCAAGTGGCTCAAAGGGCTTGCAAGTGAGCATATCTAACTCAAGGCTGCTATCCCAGGAAGCTACTGGCTTCCTGATGGGAGATCTTGTGTGTAAAATGCCCTTGAGGAACTTCTTGAAAAGTGGCGACTGTGCCAGGTAAAGGGTACCAAGGGACTTGCGGTTTGCTGAAATAGCACACAAGTTGACCTTTCCTATGGAAAACTGTAGACCACCATCAGAAAAGTCCAGCAGGTACTTCAGAACCTTGTCAAGTGGACAGCTAAAGGGGTCCACGCAGGTGACAGAGCACCAGATGGAAAATCTTTTCCATCTGGCTGTATATGTCTTCATATAAGAAGGCTTAGGCTTAGCCAAAAGTATCTCAGAGACCCTCTTTGATACTTTGACCTGTTCACTTCTATCTCTTCAGGAAGCAGACCTGAAGGTGAACGGAGCGCAGGTTAGGATGGATCAGATGACTGTGAGTCAACAACACTGTCCTGAGTGGTAGAGTTCTTGATCGTTGTTGAGGCCAGCCGGGAGCCACAAGTATAATTTTGCCACCTTGTGTCTCAGATTTGAGCAATACCCTCTACAAGTTGGATAAGAGGGAATGCATACAGAAACTGATTTTGACACTGCAGTGTGAATGCATCCTGACAGAAAGTGCCATGTCTTGGATTTCTGGAGCAGAATCAAGGCAGTTTGGTGTTGAGTGGGGACACAAAAAGGTCCACTGGGGTACCTGGGGTACCCTACTTGTTGAATAGCGACCTCATAATGTCTGGAGTAAGTGACCACTCATGAGGATCAGTCTCTGTTCGACTAAGCTCATCTGTCAGAGTGTTCTGGACCCCTGGCAGATAGATAGATTGCTTGGAGCAAGATCTCTGGCTCCAGACACCATTCCTACACTCTCATTACTTCCCTGTAGAGTCCCAGATAATTTGTGTTTGGAGGCCCTGACACTGGTCCTCCCATCGTAGTAGGGAGGCATCTGCAATGAGAGTCACTTGAACTCTAGCTGGAGGTGCTTAGCCTAGTCAATGACTGCTGGCTCAAAATTCAATGCTGAATGCATATTCTGGGCAGGGCAGGGAAAAAGAGATCCTTCCAAGACACGGACACAGGAACTGGGTCTGAGGTCTCTAGACTATAGGAGTCATCATCACTGCCTTCAGAAATAATGAGGTTGGAGTCTGACTCCTCCCATCCTACACCATCTGTGGAAAGAGAATAGAAGAGAGGGTGGAGTTGCAGGCACAACAACCCAGTGCATGGCTGAAGTAACCCTGGTAACACAGGCCCCAGCCCCATAAGGCAAGGTGCCAGAGGCGGAGCTGGAACCCGCACAAGATCTGGCATCAGGAAGGTTACTGGCACTATGAGTACATACAACACTGAACCCAGTGCTGGTGGTGGCACAGGAACCAGCAATGATGACCCAGTCAACTGTTAATCTCTTGTTGTTGTTGTTGTAATTGAAATATTGATAAATAAAAGAAAATAAAAAAAATACACTGAAGTGACTGGTGAAGGCACTGTAGTCTGTCCTGTATCAGCACTGAATGGGGGCATGGACCACAAGCAGGACAGACGTCAGCAGTGCAACCCCCAGCAAGGACCTGAAGGCTGTTGCCAGATGTGAGCACACTACCAGGTGCAGTGGCATCACCTGTGGTGCCAGTTGCACTGGCCCTGAAGGGTCAGGGATCAGCTCCACTAGCAATGTCACTCGAGCCTGACGCTGCACCCACTGCTACATAAGAGCTGCCCAGTGGTAGAACTGACTACCGGAGACCTCACTTAAAGACAAAGGGGGACTCTAGGCCTGAGACAACAATCTCCCAGAAGCAGAGGCCCTCAGTGTCACCAACAGCGACAGTGACGACCGATGCTGGTAAAATGAATAACTAGTGGCAGACCTTGCAGAGGGCAACCTTGACTTGTGGTGTTTCTTCCCCTTCCTATGGGAAGAAGAAGAAATTGAGGCCAAGCAGTCCATGGGCCCCATGTAGAGCATGTGCGGGATTGGGACTGCTTCTTACTGGGTTCAATGTACAACAGTGCGGATTGCCTATGTGCCACATAGCTGAGGCGCATAGGCAATCCTACGTTGGAATGCCACACAGCTGGGGTCCAAAGGAGCCCCAGCAGCATTCACAATAGGTGTGAAAGCCACCTGTGCACATGATCCCTGCCTGATCCTACAGCTACATGATGAGGGCAGTCTGGGGTCATGCCTGAGGACGTGCCCGTGCAGCGCGGCATGCACAAAGACACTTTGCACAGGGCCATGGCAGAAAGTGGTACACATTGGGGAACCCTGTTGTAACTATTTCTGCATGGGAGCATTTTTTTTTCTAAAAGGGGAGGAGCTGGTGCAGTGGACAGCGCTGGCCTCAAGGCCGATGCACTGTGTGGCACTCGCGGGCTGGCCAGTAACCAACACCGACTCCTCCTCCATCCCAGTTCTACAAGCCAGAGAGTGAAATCAGGAACAGAGAAAGAAAGAGAGTGGGGCAAGGGAGCCCAAGAGATAGAAAGAGGAAAGAATATAAACAGAAAAAGAGATAATGCCAGCCAAGAGGACAGAAGGGTGAACCTAGGGGTCTGGGACAGGGGGCCCCAGCCTCTGGGCAGGCAAAAAAAAGGGGGGATAGAGTAAGGGAGGGAGAGTGAGACAGGATAGAAAGAAGAAGAAGAGGAGAGAGGGGAGAGAAGATGGGAGACCCCCTGCTGATCCATCAGAGGCCAAAGCCCTCTCCAAGACTGAAGGGAGAGGGGCACTATAGTCTAAGTTACCCTTTAACCTCTGAAGTTTATCCTGCTCCAAGGAAGGAGTGCAGAACAGAGATACCCCCAGGTTTGAGAAGAGTAAAAGAATGGCCAACAAGAGATTGGTTCAGCCTGACAGTAACAACCAGGGCATCAGGCTAAGCGCCCTCTCCCCTAGAGATGAAAGAAGGAACGGGTAGTAAGGGTCTCCCACTCCTGTCCCTGTGCCACCCTGGAGTAGGGACAGAACCCACTCCACTGCAGAGTCCCCCTGCAGAAAGACTCCTCACAAGAGGATCTAGAGATGGATGCCACTCTTTCCAGACTGAAGCCAGAAAAGAAGATGATGCCTGAAGACTTTTTTTTCCTTTTTTTTTCGCAGACACATCCATGCTGTTTTGGAAGACAGGATCCTGCCCAGGAGAACGGAGCTGGAAACCAGAAGGAAGAGGAGGAACAGCTCCTGAAGGGGGGGAACTAGTGGACCCCAGGGCCCTCCCACTTTCATTCCATCCTGGTGAAGGTCCCACAAGCCAATGGCTAGAGCAGGCAACCTGTCCCCCAAGACAGGGACAAATAAATTGCCCAAGGCCCTTCCAGGAAAGTGAGAAGAGGGCCCAGGGGAGCACCCAATAGAAGAAGCAAGTGCCCCTGTTTGCTCTCCCACCAATGGTGGGTTTCTGATGTTTCAAAGAAGTGGCAGGAAACCTGGAGGTACCCGTGGGACTTTGCCCACAATTGGCCTCAATCGGAGGGGGAGGCAAGCAAGGAGGAGGTACTGCTCAGAGTCTGAGGCCCAAGAGGAGAAGGAGGGCGGGAAGCAGTGATGAATGGTGAAGATACACAGAAAGATCAAGAATTATGATAGGTCATAATTTTCATATCTTATATGTCAATCTTCACCATTCATCACTGGTAGTGATACAAGCCCCCAAAGGGGCCTGGTACCTCCTGAGGAAGGAATGTCCTCAGCCTCCTGTGGGGGACACAGGATGGGGAGACCCTTACAGGCCTAGTTAGGCCTAGAACTGGTCAGGGTGAGGCGGGGGTATCCCTCTGCCTGGGAGATAGAAGTCGCCCCTGAAGTTCCCGCCTCATGTGTGGGATAAAAGGTGGGTTCCCTGGAAGGAGAAGGCAATCACCCTATGCCGGGCCATGGGTGATAACCAGGAAAGATGAAGCCATGCCATCCGTCTGATGCAAATCGCTGTCCCCGCTTGCCTGGATGCCACCTCATTGGCGTCATACGATGCCCTTGCTTGGTGCCTCGTAAGCTCCAGGCCACTTGCAGAGAGGGCAATGGCTTGTCTGGTTGCCTCTGTATCAGGCATAGATGCTAGGATTTGTCCTAGCAAAGATCATAGGTGCCTGTTATATGTCTACAGGAGGGACAGGGAGAGTAAAAGAGGAGGAGGAGTAGCTATCTACATAAGGAAAGGAATCAAAGCAACAGAACTAAAGGGTAAACAGGGAGAGGAGGAGGCACTGTAGGTCACCCTCGAGACAGAAAATGGCACCACAGTCTGCACAGGTGTTGTTTACAGACCTCCATCTCAGGGGGAGGCAATGGACAAGGAAATGATAGAAGGAATCCTTAGAATGACAGAAAAAGGAGAGAGATTGTTGATGGTGGACCTGAATATGCCAGATGTTAACCGGAGCACCTTTACTGCAGCCACATCCAAGAGCACGGTCATTCTCGATGCCCTACAGGGGGCATGCCTCAGACAGCTAGTGTTGTAACCCAGTCAGGAGGGAGCAATCTTAGACCTGGTACTCTCAAACAGGAATGCAGAGAGGATCTCAGATTTAGAAGTGGGTAGCCATCTGGGAACAAGCGACCACCAAACAGTGTGGTTCACAATAAACACAGCTGTAGAGTCAAGCCATACAAAAGCAAGTGTGCTGGACTTTAGGAGGGCTGACTTTGACAAAATGGGAGAGTGCCCCAGAAAAGCACTAGCAAACAGGCAAGAAGGAGAGGTGAAAGAACAATCGGGAAAAATCAAAACTGCCATCACAGAGGCAACAAGCCTTTGTGTAAAGCAAATCAACAAAACAACATGAAGGAAAAAGCCACTATGGTTCTCAAAAGAGGTGGTAGGGAAGGTTAAGGAGAAAAGGATAGCATTCAAGAAATATAAGAAAACACAGAGGGAACAGGACAGAGAACTACATCAGTTAAAGCAGAAGCAGGCAGGGAAGGCAGTCAGAATAGCAAAGGCCCAAACTGAGGAAAAGATAGCTAACTCTGTTAAAAAGAGGAATAAAACCTTTTGTAGATGCATTAAGGAGCAAAGAAAGACCAAGGTAGGGATACTGAGGCTTAATAAAGGGGAGGGAATGTGGGCAGAGGATGACAGTGAAAAAGCAGGGATACTAAATGAATACTTACTGCTCAGTATTCACAAAAGAAGAGGAGGGGGAGGTACCTAAACCAAACAATAGAAACACTCTGGATAGGGGAGTTGATACCAGTCCATTCACAGAAGAAAGGGTTCTGAAAGAACTCTTAAAACCGAAGGTGGACAAAGCAATGGCACCTGATGGGATTCACCCCAGAATTCTAAAAGAACTAAGGGGAGAACTAGTGACACCACTGACTACTCTCTTTAACAAATCATGGGAGGATGGGGTGGTACCTGAGGACTGGAGGATGGATGTGATTCCACTTCACAAAAGTGGGAGCAAGGCAGAGGCAGGAAGCTACAGACCTGTTAGTTTGACCTCTGTGGTAGGTAAAATGATGGAATCACTTCTGAAGGAAAGAATTGTTGAGTACCTAGAGGCCAGCGGGGCACAGAACCCAAGGCAGCATGGATTCACAGCAGGAAGGTCATGTCAGATAAATTTAATAGATTTCTTTGACTGGGTGACCAAAGTTGTAGACCAGGGAGGGGCTGTGGACATGGCCTACCTAGACTTTAGCAAGGCATTTGACACAGTCCCACACAAAAGATTAATAAACAAGTTAGCCAGCCTTGGAGTGGGACCCAAGGTGGTAGCCTGGGTAAAAAATTGGCTAGACAACAGGACGCAGAGGGTAATAGTAAACAGAGTCCACTCTGAAGAAAGGGGGATTACTGCGGGTACCGCAGGATCAGTACTATGGACCGGTCCTCTTTAATGTCTTTATAAGTGACATTGCAGAGGGACTGGAAGGAAAAGTATGTCTCTTTGCAGATGACACAAAGATCCGCAACAGGGTTGATACACAAGCTGGGGTGGAAAGGATGAGAAGGACTTGGCAAGGTTGGAGGAATGGTCAAATGTATGGCAGCTTAAATTCAATGCAAAGAAGTGAAGTAATGCACCTGGGAAACAAAACCCAGGAGAAGAGTACACAATGGGGGGTGAGATACTAACAACAAAAATGGAAAGGGACCTGGGGGTAGTCATATCAGATGACTTAAAGGTGGGCAAGCAATGTGAGAAGGCAGTGAGGAGGGCTGGGGGGATACTGGGATGCATAGGGAGAGGCATCACCAGTAGAAAACAAGAAGTTGTCATCCCTCTGTACAGACAGTTGGTGAGACCACATCTTGAGTGCTGCATGCAGTTGTGGAGAACGCATCTCCGCAAGGACATAGACAGGATGGAGGTTGTCCAGAGGAGGGCAACTAAAATGGTGCAGGGTCTGCACCAGAAGCCATACGAAGCGAGACTAAAGGAGTTTAATATGTATACCCTTGAGGAAAGGAGGGAGAGGGGGGACATGATAGAAACTTTCAAGTACCTCAAGGGAATAAAGAAAGTCCAAGAGGGTAGCATCTTTCAGAAAAAGAGGTGTACAAGAACAAGGGGGCACAATTTGAAGATAGATGGGGATGGCTCAGAGGTAATGTGAGGAGGTATTTTTTCAGGGAGAGGGTTGTGGATGCATGGAATGGTCTTCCTGAGGAGGTCGTGGAGTCAAAAACAGTGGGGGAATTCAAGAATGCATGGGACAGACATAAGGCAATACTAGCGGGGGGTAGGAGGAAGTAGACTGTTGGTTAACTAGGATCTGCAGCTTATTAATTAGTTAGGGAAATGGGCAGACTAAGGTGGGCCAAGCGGTCCTCATCTGCCGTCAAATTCTCTGTTTCTATGATGGGCCTGATGTGCTGCAATAGAAAGAGAGAGATGTGCTGAGGAAAGGACTCTTCTCCCTCAGAAGTTGAACTCCACGGAGTCCGCATCCGGGGATCGGTCGCGCCTCGGACTTCTATGCCCAGAGGGAGTGTCCATGAGTGTCACGTCTGAAGAGGGGTGATGTAGGGCTCCTTGAGATCCCTGGGGTGTGCAATACCTGCACCAGAAGTCCATTGGTGTTGGAGAGGGAACTGATGGAAGCTGCCAAGCATGGCATGACATCTCCCGGAAGAGAGAGGACCAGGCAGGCACCACCAGGCTGTCCGCACTGTATTCGCTTAGAAAAGTGTGTCGCCCGCTCAGGATTGCATCTTGCCAATCAAGAAATGTGGAGCTCACTGACCAGTCTTGAAAGGAAATGCTGATAGGAGATCTGGTCAGCATCCGAGGATAGGTGGACAGAAGGATCCTCTTCCTCATGTGGGGAAGACGAAGAGGCCGATGAGTCTGAGGAGTCAGAGTCCGGCTGACGCAGGGGTGAGTGGTGAAACACCTGCTCATCCATGGATCTGACATATGCTGGGAAATGGGCAGCTATGGCTCTAAATCTGCTCCCAGGTTAGAGGCCCTGTAGGACCAGAGTGGCCCGGAAGAAGGAGAGTGGAACGCAGAGGTAAAGGGGCCAAACGGCTCTGAGGAAGAGGACATCCTCTGCCAGGGCTAGGGGACCGTACAGGTGAGCCAACATCCTGGAAGGATCTGTCAGTCGAGGCAGCCATCATCCATTCAACCATCCTGAAATGGTCAGGACTGAGCCCTGAAGTGGATTCCCCCCTGCGAGGCAACCAGGTCCACGTGGGTCCAGAAGGGTGTCCCCTAGTCTTGAGAAATTAGACCGCCCCCCAGGGACAGGGCCAGCACTGAGGCTCCTACCTGAACCCTTGCAGGCTACCAGGGAAGGGTACTGTTCCTGGCATTGTCCCCTCAACCCCTCAGACTCAGAGAGAGACCTCTGCCTCAAGACCAACCGAGGAGGCTCCACCTCACCTACCAGCTCCCAAAGGGAAGCTGGTGAGGGTGCCTTCACCCCGCCCTAGACGTCCAAGCAGACCCAGAAGTGGGCCCAGCTTGGACACCCAAAATGGTGGTCTCACCTCCTTCAGACCCAGAGGCCCTACCAACTACGGTAAACCCTCCAGTGCCACCCCCGCCTCCAGAAGATTTGTTGGTGCAGCAAGCGGCTCTGACACTGGTGCCAGCAGAAACCACCAGCTCCAAAGGAGGGGGTTGGACAGACACAGAAGTGCTGGGATGGGGGAAAGTCCCAGGACTCCGAAGAGTTGGGAAGCCAGTCTGGATCCACCTCCGAATCGTCATCCCCCGAGGAGGAGCGGATCCAGAAGACCTGTGGAACCCTCCCACTCAAGATGCCACAAGAGACACCGCGAGTTGGCCCAGCACCACCCACAGCACTGTCCCGATCACCGGTGTTGTGAATGGCACCGGGATCTGGGGCGACACCAACAGGCAGCACCAAGGAAGCCACCGGGCCAGGCCTGGCAGACACAGGCCGTGATGCCAGGGGAGCCTTCACCTCCGAGGAGGTGATTGCCAAAACGGTGCCTCCAGCCCAACCCCCGGAAGGGTCGGACTGGGTCTCCAGCACCATAAGAGGGGCCTCTGCCATGGCGAGACTCGGAGAGGTGGAAGCCCCCTACTCCGCAGCCTGTACAGAACTGGGAGGGGACCCAGAGGAAGGGTCAAGGGACCTGCATCTGGCGTCCCTAGAGTGCGGCTGTCCTCCAAAAGTCAGCAGCGTGCAGCCGACTTTAAATGCACAGTGTTCCAAAACTCTGTGGTCCATGCAGAAACAGGCGTCACATCGGTCCATGTCATGGTTGAGGCCTAGGCAGGTCAGGCAATGATCATGCTGGTCTGAGATGGAAGAAAGCAGGCCACAGAAACACTGCTGCATCGGGGGCTGGCCCACCTTTGAAGATTTTTTCTTTTTGTCCCCCGGACGAGACATGATTGGATGGAAAAATTAAACTTAAAACACAGAAACAGGTCTCAGCGCCGAAGAAAAATAAGGAAAGGTCTTACCAGTAAATGGCGCCAAGAATGGAATGACTCTTGCAGAACTAGGATGAACTCGACAAACTAGGCCATGATGTTGCAGCTTGAATTGCTCTCTCACGAGGTCATGCTCACTCAACGGCAGGAGAAGCAGAACTGGGGTGGAGGAGGAGTCAGTGTCGGTTACTGGCCAACCCGCGAGCGCCAGGCAGTGCGTTGGCCTTGAGGACGGTGCCGTCCAGGACACTGTCTCCTCCCCTTTTAGAAAAAACAAAAAGCTCCCACAGGGTCCTGCTCCTCCGGCCAGAACCCCACCAGTGATGAATGGTGAAGACTAACACAGATAAGATGAAGGCTTTTATCGGGTAAAAAGAAAAACAGGGAAATGAGGAATGGGACGTGTATCAGGAAAAATCTGGAGAGGCAAAGAGGGCAGTCAAAACTGCAAAGGCAGACACAGTACTATGTAATGCAGATGGGGCCAAGGGAGGGGACAAAATATACGTTACTCACCTGTTACTATAGTTCTAGGAGTGGCATACAGTTCACATCCACACTCTGGCAGTTTCCTGGAGATGGACAATCTGTTGGATGTCTTCAAGCTATGTTCCTCCCATTACCTGGGTAGTATATCCTCAGTCTCTGCCCATGATATCAGATCTTTGCAAGCTGGAAGCAGGGATCCAAGTGCCACCTGCCAGGGGAGGTCAGGTGGGTTATAAGGATGTGCACTACATCACACCTAGAGCTATGGTTATAGATGATTAACCTCTATTTCTAAGGGCATGGATACAGTTCACTATCCACACTCTGGCAGACTCCAAGCAGTCTTCTGGGAGGAGGGTGCAAGGTGCACACCCCTATTTGGCAAACACAAACTGGAGGACCAAGGACCCAAATGCAGTATCCCGATGGCTCATAATGTCAATGTTGTAATGAGACATGAAGGTGTGGGCTTTACTCCAGGTTGCAGCCCTGCAGACCTCCTGAATGGGGGTGTCCCTGGAAGCAGCTACTAAGGCAGCAGTATGTCTGGTGGAATGAACTCTAAGACCCTTGCGTGGCTCCCTATCAACCAACCTATAGCAGAGGTTGATGAAGGATGTAAGTCACCTGGCAATCATCTGCTTATCTGCCGGTCTGCCTGGTGCATCTTCAGCGCATGCTACAAACAGCTGATGAGCATTACCCCACATTCTAACTGTGTGCTCTTACTAATTGGAGAATACCCTTTGTATGTCCAGCATGTGGAGCTTACGGTCGGCCTCAGAGGTCAGGTTACTAAAGTATACTGGTAAGTTGATCACCTGGGTAAGGTGAACCGACACAACCTTCAAGAGGATCTCTGGTTGGGGACAAAGTATGACCTTGTCTTTGTGGAAGACCAGGTAAGGAGACTCCGCTGAGAGCACATGAGCTCCATAGTCATTCTGGATGACATGATAGCCACCAAGAAGGTGACCTTCTACAACAGGTGAGACATCTCACACCTGAGCATAGGCTCAAGTGGCTTACACATGAACACTGCCGACACCAGCAGCAGGTCCCAAGGTGGCAGAGATTCAGGCACTGGAGGGGACAAGTGGTCCAAGCCCTTGAGGAAGCACCTGACCACCTTTCTTGGGCACCGTCGGCTTACCAGCCCATGCCCAACAAGCAGAGATGGTGGCCATGTACACCTTAAGGGTCATCACTCGCAGACCCGACAACAGAGGGAGCAGAGGTAGTCGAGGATGCTCGCCATGTGGCAGGCAAGGGGATCAAGTTCCTTGCCCTTGTACCATACCAAGAAACTCTTCCACTTGAATGTGTAGCATTTATGAATTGACTCCAAACAGGATGCCTCCACAACATGGAGCATGTCATCCAAAAGGCCCAAACCCTGGAACTCTAGCAGCTCAGGAGCCAGGCTGGGAGGTACAGGGACTGAAAGTCTGGATGTAGGACCTTCCTTTGTTGTCTGGTTAGCAGGTCCAGGCAGCGTGGCAATCACCAGTGAGGCCTGCTGCTGAGGCTGAAGAGATATAGGTACCTGATACAGTGTGGGGCTACCAGGATCATCTGTACCTTGTCCTTCAGGGCCTTGACCACAAACCTGTGAACCAAGTGGAAGGGAGTAAAGGTGTATATGAGGCTGTGGTCCAGGGCCTTGCGAAGGCATCCCCCAATAGTATTCCGTGCTGTGGGAGGGGGAACACAAAACGGCCTCTGCTTTCTGTTCTCCCAGGAGGCAAACAGGTCCACCACAGGGTGCCCTACTGGGGAAACAAGTGTCTTACCACTTCCTGATTCAGGAACCTCTTGTGTGATGTCTCTCTGAACTGGCTGAAAGTGTCTGCCAGATGACTGTGCATTCCTGTGACATGGATCACCTTGAGATCTGCACTCAAGCTGCGCACATAGGTCCAGATGTGGACAGTCTTGAAAATACAACATATGAAATGTGCCATCAGACAAAGGCCCAGCAGTCTATCAATTCTGCTCATAATGCAGAATCAAAAGCAGCAACTAAGGGTTCTAGCCCCCACCCCTCAACTGCTACCCCCCCTTACTGATCACTCCCCTTTTGTCCTCCCAACACAAAGGAAGGGAGTGCATCCCACCCTGCCTGTTCAGATAGAACATGGTTGTGGTGTTGTCCATCTGAACCTGTATGACCTGACCCCTTATCAATACTGCAAGTTCTGTCAGAGCCAGGCATGCTGCACAGATCTCCAGCCAATTGATGTGATGATGGGACTGTCTGTGTGACCAGAACCCATGAGTTCTGTGGTCTACTAGCTGTTCTCCCCACCCCCACCACAGATGCATCTGTCATGCGATGGATAGCTCTAGGTGGACAAATGGGATTCCTCCCTCCAGATGTTGTGGGTCAGCCACCACTGGATGGCATCTCACATCACATCTCACTTGTCAGGCTATCATTCCCCTCCTCTGTATCCATCTATATTGAGGTTTCCTATGCCTCAGCAAAAATATCCTCCTCCTCCCCCCTGGTTGATTCCCTCTCCACCATCACCTCTCATGCCTCTGCTGGTGAACTCATCCTGCTAAGGGACTTCAAAGTCAACTGTCTCTCCCCGGACTCCAGGCTGCCCACCCACAGGGTTGAGTTCCTTAATTTCATGCAGATTATCACTGAACCCACCCAGCTCAGCTCCTACTCTCACAACCATTCTCTTCTGGACTAGGTTTTCTGCTTCCACCCCCATCGCACTGTTGCAGCAGGTATCTTGCTGGATGCTCTCACTGACCACTGCGTCACATTCTGCATCAGGATTATCTGGTGTCCACCCTCCCCTTCAAATACATTTGGACCAGGTCCCTCCAGCCACTCGACACCTCTGCTCTCTTGAATGACCTTGATACTACAGACTGGACAGCCATATCTTATGCCACTGATATTGACATTTACCTCCCCTAATTCACTCCAAATTCTCCTCATTTTGAGAGAAACATGCCCCACTCAAAAAATCCAAGGGCAAAACTCAGCATCACCCCTGGATTACCCCTGAAATAATTGCCCAGTGCATAAATCCTGTGATCTCACTTCAGCATTTTACAAATTATCTTATTCACTTACACACCTCCTCTTATACCAGACTAACAGGAACTCCTGTACAAAGGCTGTCCGGGCTTGGAAATCATAATATTTCAAGGCCAACCTTCAGAATAACCTTAATGCCCCTTCAAAGTTTTGAAAGGTAATTCACTGGCTCTTTGACCCTCCCACCAAGTCCACCCCTCCAGGCGTTCTGATCAATGGCTCACTTGTGTCTGATCCTGCCTCTGTTGCTGTTCACTTCAATGAGCTTCTCACCACTTGTGCTATCCTTGCCACTCACCCTCCTGCCTCAGCCACTCCACTTCACATTTAATCTCCTCTCCTCTCCCCTTCAAGAGTTTCCTCTTTCCCCTGTTACTACCCAGGAAACCCAACTGCCCTTTACTCCCTTACCCTGCACAAATCTAGCCCTGATGGGCTGGATACGAAGTTACTTCATGTTTCTGTTCCTGCCATAGCAACTCCTCTGACTCACCAACTCAACCTCTCCTTCTCCCTCAGTGCTATACCACAGTCCTGGAAGTTGGCCAAAGTTCATCCACTCCACAAAGGGGGGACACCTTCCTACCCAGGGAAAGTTCCAGCTAATCTCCTCCCTTCTCTTGCTAAGACTGCAAGAGAAGCTTGTCTACAGCAGACTATCCAATTTCCTAGCCTCCACTGATTTCTTCTCCTGTTCATAGAAACACAGAATTTGATGGCAGAGAAGGACCACCTGGCCCACCTAGTATACCCATTTCCCTACCTACATAAGCTCCATATACTAAATGATTTGCAGCTTACCT
Organism: Neoceratodus forsteri; assembly: GCA_016271365.2. Lineage (NCBI taxonomy): Eukaryota > Metazoa > Chordata > Ceratodontiformes > Ceratodontidae > Neoceratodus > Neoceratodus forsteri. The sequence continues at coordinate 1,300,484,700 of CM057455.1, forward strand.
TCTCGTTCCTACCACTATGGTTGCCTTCTGTCTATCCCATGCATTCTTGAATTCACCTATTGTTTTTGCTCCTACAGCCTCTCCAGGGAGGCTGTTCCATGCTTCCACCACCCTTTCTGTGAAAAAATACTTCCTCATGTTACCTCTGAGCCTCCCCCTCCAGCCTCATACTGTACCCCCTTGTTCTTGCACTTCTCTTTTTTCTGAAAGATGATTCTCTCCTGAGCACTGTTCATCCCCTTGAGGTACTTGAATGCCTCTATTATATCCCCCCTTCCCTCCTTTCCTCAAGGATCTATATACTGAAGGTTTCCAGCCTTTTCTCATATGTTTTCTGGTGCATTCCTTTCACCATTTTTTTGTTTTGCCCTTCTCTGTACCGCCTCCATTCTGGCTATGTCTTTCAAGAGATGTAGTCTCCAGAACCGAACACAGTACTCCAGATGTGGCCTCACCAATTGTCTGTACAGTAGCATCACCACCTCCTGTTTTCTACTGGTGATGCCTCTCTGTCTATACACCCCAGCATCCCCCAGGCCCTCTCCACTGCATTCTCACATTGATTGGCTTTTATCAGGTCATCCATTATGATTACTCCCTCCTTCATCTCTCTTTCCAGTTTTGTTGTTGTTAGTATCTACCCCCCACATCTTGTATTCCTCTGCAGGATACCTGTGCCCCAAGTGCATAACCTTGCACTTTTTTGTACTGAATTTATGCTGCCACACTCTTGACCACTCCACCAACCTGCCTAGGTCTCTTCTCATTCTTTTCACCCTGTCTGGAGTGTCCACCCTATTGCAGATCTTGGTGTCATCTGCAAAGGGGCTTCCCTTCCCTTCCAGCCCCTCTGCAGTGTCACTAATGAAGACATTGAAGAGGACTGGCCCTAGTACTGAGCCTTGTGGTACCCCACTGGTCACCCTCCTGTCCTGGGATTAAACTCCATTAACAACCACTCTCTGTGTCCTGCTGCTCAGCCAATTTCTGACCCAATTCACCATCTTGGTATCACCTCCCAGACTGTCCCAACTTGATTAATAGTCTCCTGCGTGGGACGGTGTCAGATGCCTTGCTAAAATTTAGGTAGGTCATGCCGCCCCCCCCCCCCCGATCAACCACCCTGGTTACATAGTCAAAGAAATCAATTTGTTTGACAAGATCAACTAACTGTGAATTTGTGTTGCCTTGGGTCTTGTGCCCCGCTGGCCACAAGATATGCTACAATCCTTTCTTTTAGCATTGATTCTATTATTTTTCCCACCACTGAGGTCAAACTGGCCAGCTGTAATTCCCAGCTTCCACCTTGCTCCCACTTTTGTGTAGTGGTACAATATTTGCCCTCCTCCAGTCCTTTGGCACCACTTCCTCCTCTATTGATTTGTTGAAAAGGGATGTCAATGGTGCCCCTAGTACCTCTCAGAGTTCTTTCAGTATTCTGGGATGCATCCCATCTTGATCCATTGCCTTGTCCACTTTTAGTTTCGAGAGTTCCTTTAGGACTCTGTCGTCCATTTATGGACTGGTGTCCACCTTTCCTCCATGTGTGTTTCTACCATCTAATTTTGGTCTCTCCTCTTAGTAGAGTGGGTGGAAAACCAATGGGAGAAACTGAAAGGAGCCATAGTGGATATAACAAACCAATGTGTTAGGATAGTGGCCAAAGGGAAAGGAAGAAGAAGGAAACCACTATGGTTCTCCAAAGAGGTGAGGGACAAAGTCAGGGCTAAAAGGCTGAGTTTCAGGAAATATAAGGAGAGCGAAATGAAGGACAGGGAGGTGTACCTTGAATGTTTAATGGAAGCAGGGAAGGCTGTTAGGAAGGCGAAGGCACAGACAGAAGAGAGCTTAGCACAGTCTGTAAACAAAGGGGATAAGGCATTTTATAGGTACATCAGTGAAAGAAGAAAAACCGGGGGTGGGGGGGTTGTGAGAGTCAAAGGGGAGAAGGGAGACTGTAAGGAGGGGGATCAGGACAAGGCAGTAATATTGAACAAATACTTCTGCTCAGTATTCAGTAAGGAGGGGGTGGATCAAGGACCACAGCTGGGTTGCAGAGGTAATGGGGGGGTGGAGAGGTGAACACCAGTCCATTCACAGTGGAGAGAGTCCTGGAAGAACTCACAAAGCTGAAGGTCGATAAGGCCATGGGGGCCAGATGACATCCACCTGAGGATATTAAAGGAGCTGCGAAGGGAACTAGCAGTGCCTCTGGTGGCCCTGTTCACAGAGTCACTCAACACAGGTGTTGTTCCAGAGGACTGGGGGAAGGCACATGTAGTCCCACTGCACAAAAGCGGCAGTAGGGAGGAGGCGGGAACAACAGGCCAGTCAGCATCACCTCAGTGGTGGGAAAGATCATGGAGACACTGCTGAAAGAAAGGATAGTGACACATTTGGAACCCAGTGGTGCTCAGGATCTGAGGCAACACAGATTCACAGCAGAAAGGTCATGTAAAACGAATGTAATAGTTTTTTTTTATTGGGTGGCTAGGGAACTTAATCAGGGAGGGGCAGTAGATGTCGCCTACCTGGATTTTTAGCAAAGCCTTCAACACCGTCCCACACAGAAGGCTGATTAACAAGATGGGTAGTCTGGGCATGGGAGACAAGGTGGTGAACTGGGTTAGGAACTGGTTAACAGACAGGAGACAGAGGGTGGTGGTAAATGGGGTACAATCTGGGGAGAGGGGGGTGATCAGTGGGGTACCACAGGGATTAGTACTAGGACCAGTCCTGTTCAATGTCTTCATTAGTGACATTGCAGAGGGGCTGGAAGGAAAGGTCTGCCTGTTTGCAGATGACACCAAGATCTGCAGCAGGGTGGATACTCCAGAAGGGGTGCAGGAAATGAAGAGGGACCTGGAGAAGCTTGAAAGATGGTCTGAGATGTGGTAACTGAGGTTCAATGTAAAGACATGCAAAATAATGCACCTGGGTAGAGGGAACCCTGGGGAGAGCTACAGGTTGGGGGGAAGGAACTGACTGTCACCAAAGAGGAAAGGGACCTAACGGTTATCATCTGTGATGACCTTAAGGTATCAAAGCAGTGTAGAAAGGCAACAGGGAGGGCCAGTGGTGTGCTGGGGTGCTTAGGCAGGGGTATCACTAGTAGGAGGCAGGAGGTGGTGATGCCATTGTATAAAACATTGGTAAGGCCTTACCTGGAGTACTGTGTGCAGATCTAGAGACCACACCTGTGCAAGGACATAGATAAGGTGGTGACTATCCAGAGAAGGGCAGCAAAGAGGGTGCAGGGCTTACACCACAAAACATATGAGGAGAGACTAAGGGACCTCAATATGTACTCACTGTAGGAGAGGAGACAAAGGGGGGGACATGATTGAAACTTTCAAGTACCTCAAGGGCATAAATAAGGTGCAGGTGGGGGAGCTTTTTCAATGTAAAAAAAGTACTAGAACACGGGGGCACAATATGAAATTGGAAGGGTAGATTAAGAGGTAATGTGAGGGAGTTTTCTACATAGAAAGGGTAGTTGACACATGGAATGGTCTGCCATAGGAGGTAGTGGGGCAAGCACATTGGAGGGGTTTAAGCATGCTTGGGGCAGGCACAAGGAAGCCTGGGGGGGGGGAGTGATAACAAGCCATTGATCACATAGGGTTAGTGACCACATACAATGAATAGGGCCTACGGGCAGACTGGATGGGCCTAGTGGTCCTTATCTGTCAACAATTTCTATCTTTCTCTTCCCCTTCCTTTGTAAATACTAAGCAGAAGTATTCATTCAGAATGTTTGCTTTTTCTAGATCCCCCGTGCACATCCCCCCCCTGCCCGAACGGTACCTCTGGAATCTCAAGCGGCCCCTACTACTAGCCACCTGCGACGCCACCCACCTAACACTCTCTTTCTACCCGCCCTCCTGGTTCCCAAAGGCGGATCACAGCAGGACCTCCACCCAAGAGGCGCCTCTGGAATCTCAGCGGCCCCTACTACGGACACCCACGGCCACCGCCCGCCTGGATGCTCTCTTTCTGCCCGCCCTCCTGGTTCCTAAAGCTGGATCGCAGTCGAATGCATGGTCACTGTTTTGCTCGCTTAAGCTGCTGAATGATGGACTTCTCCTGATTGGTGCGGCACTGTGCTACCAGAGCCTGATTGGTCCGGCCTGCACCTCGGACTTCTCCTGATTGGAGCGCCTTTCTACCTTACAGCTCTATTGATTTTTCGCTCTTCTACTGCTAAATTATTGTCTGTTTTTTTTAATTATAATTGCCGAGCTCTGTAGTGATGCATTTACAGTCATCTATCTTTTGCTTGTTTGTACCTGCACTGGTTGGACCTATGTAACCCTACTTTTGATGCTGCTGACTTCTCTCCCAAAATAGATAAGCCTGAAAAGCTACTTTCTGCATTTCTGTTTGTATTTTTCAACCTTTGCTTCACTGTCTTTTCTGTCTACGCTCCTCTTGATATCTTCTGTGGCTTAACAAATCCTCTCTCCCAATTTAAGCTGGCCCACCCCTATCCCCGATTCTCTGGACTTTCTTAGCTGGCTTCTTACGAACCCCCACCCCTCTTACCTAGTCTCTCTAAAGCTGCTCTGACTTCACCTTTTGTCTCAAACTAATCCCATTCCAATCTTTTTTCTCACCTTGGCTACCTTTTTGTTTTAATTGCTTGATTGCCCCCATCCCCTGCCGTCTGGGTGGTGACAGCCTCTCCATTTCCCTCCTGCTGATAATATTTAATCTCTCCTTTCTTTGCTCCCTAGGACTCCTGCCTGAACTGCTGCTCTGGAATCTCGGTGGCCCTACTACAGCCATCTGTGGCCGCCTGCCCACCTGGAGCTCTCTTTTCTGCCCCCCTCCTGGTTCCAAGAAGGATCGCAGCTGAAGGTATGATCGTGTTTTATATTGTAGCTCCTGGTGATGGCTGTCTCCTGATTGGTGTGGCACTGTGCTACAAGAGCCTAATTGGTCCGGCCTGTGCCTTGGACTTCTCCTGATTGGAGTGCCTTTCTACCTTGCAGCTCTATTGATTTTTTGCTCTTTTACTGCTAAATTACTGTCTGTTTTTTCTCCCCTCCCCAGGCCACCTTTAAATAGTCTCCCAGTCCCACCCTCCTCTTATAGGTCTCTTCTATATGGTCATTTGCTCTGTCTCTCCTCCATACACCTCTACAAACGTCCTGGTAGGCTAGTTTTTACTTTTGGAATAAGGTGCTTGGCTGATCACTTTGTGTTTGGCTACTTTCCAATCTTCCTCTTCCAGCCTCTCCCTGCCTTGCACCTACATCTCTTTTCCCATGCAGTCTCTTCTCTGACGGCTAGTGAATATCTGTGAGTTGCTGAATTAGCAGCTCTGCCCGCTCCACCAGTTTTACCCTGGTCACCTGACTTTTTCCTCAAATTTCCTGTCTATACTACCTGGGCACTGACAAATATTATCTCTTGACCACATAATCCCACAATCACTGTTTCTTCTCCCAGGAGTACAACAGTTTTTTTCAGGCATACTACCTTATCATTCCGGCCGGCTAATAATGACACAGTGCCTGATGCTGTTTTTCTTTGTCTCCTCTATCCCATTACTCCACCTGCTGCTGTTAAATATACCCCCCAGCTACACCAGTAATCCCTTCCCATCCTCCCCATGACTTCTAGTTCTCTAACCTTTCAGTGGTGCCAAATGCACACTACGACTCCACTCCTTTTCTACTATGTAAGGCATGGTTCAATATTATCACTCATGTTTTCATAAATTACCCCCTTTACTTACAGATCCTATACCCTTTCCTGTGCCTCAGACTTTGGTATCTACTCCGGATGGCAATTCTGATCTCCAGTGATGTACAGCTAAACCCAGGGCCAATTAACCTCACACCTAACCCTATTAGCAATGCAAAAGGACTACAAATTGCTCACTGTAATATCAGAAAACTTGAGCACAACTTTTCTGAATTGGAAGCTTGAATCTTCCTCTACAAGCCTGATATCATCTGCCTAACTGAAACTTGGCTCAAACCCTCCGCCCCTGACACTGGCTGCTGCCTCCCATCCTACAATCTGCAAAGACAGGACCGACCTGCAGCAAAGAGGGGTGGTGGCACAGCTATTTATTTTAAAAATCACCTTCAGTTCTCAGTTATAAACTCGTCTCCCCTCCTGCACTGTGAAGTGCTTCATACCCGCCTCACTCTATGATCCAAGCTACTTCATATTGTCTGCATTTACAACCCCCCTAAAGGTGGCCAAAGAGGCCTAGATGAACTGCTGGCTCAAACCTCACTCCTATCTGGAAGAAATGAAGTTCTCATATTCGGAGACCTAAACATAAGCTGGCTGGGAAGCTCCCAAACCCTATCCCTATCTCTATCCAAACTACAAAATTCAACCCTGCACCAACTGATCTCTGAACCTACAAGGACCATCCCCCACTCCAACTCCAGTACATTACTGGACTGGATAATGTCTAATCACCCGGAACACATAGTCTACTCAGGCATACTAGCCGATGCCATCATGGACCACTCTCCCATCTTTTGCATCTGGGGTAAACAGAGGACAGAATCTACTCAGCCCAGGTACATCTCCTTTCACAACTATGCCCATTTTGACTCTCAGGCTTTCTTAAATGATGTTGCTAGCATTGACTGGTCCTCTCTGTATGAGGCTAGTGATACTCAATCTGCTCTTGGTCTCTTTCTGACCCACTCCCAAGCGCCGCAAGTCAAGCACTGTCACAAAGTAACGCGTCAGGTAAAAAACAGGCAAACCAGATGGCTAAAATCTGATCTACTCTGTAAACTTCACCAAAGAGATAAAACCTGGCTCCGTTTCAGATGCACTGGCCTAGCTGCTGACCTTATCACTTACAGGACTATGCGTAACACCTGCAAAAAGGAGATCAAACAGGCCAAAAGCTCCTACTGCAAAGACCTCTTAATGAACTCCTAAGGAGACTCCAGGAAATTGTGGTCCCACATCAAATTCTTCCTTGGCTCAAACTTATCCTCCACCCCCAATGAAATGGTGCTAAATGGAGTCCTTTGTAACAATCTACGCACTATTGCCAATTTTTTCAATGACAAATTCTCTGGCCTAACTAACTATACCTCTACCTTCCCCTCCAACCTGACCTTAACATATCCAAGAAATGCCACTGGACTAAATTATTTCTTTAAATCTATCTCCAGACTTGATGAACTGAAATTGCTTAATAATATCTCTGAGCATACGGCTTCTGGTTCTGACAATCTCGAACCCAAACTTCTTAAACTAGCTGTGCCGCTCATAGCTGCTCCCTTAGCCAAAATCTTTACCATCTCCTTATGCCAGGGTCATGTCCCAAATATCTGGAAAATGGCAAGGATTACCCCATTTTTAAAAAAAGGCGACCCAAAGGACCCCTCAGATTACAAGCCAATTGCTATCCTGTCTGTTCTCGGTAAAATCCTTGAAAAGTTTGTAGCTAACCGAACTATCGAATTCCTCCAGGAAAAGGACCTATTAAACCCAGCCCAGCATGGTTTCCGAAAGGGTCATAGCACTACCACTGCTCTACTCAAATTCACATCTGATTCCCTAATGGCCATGGACTCTACTTCTCTCACAGGGGCCATTTTCATTGATATGACCAAGGCGTTTGACCTAGTTGACCACCACATCCTCATCGCCACTCTTCAATCACTAGGTTTCTCACCAAATGTTATGAACTGGTTCAAAAGCTACCTGACTGACAGAACACAATTTGTGAAGTACAACTCCATCCTCTTTGACAAGGCCACGACTAACATTGGAGTGCCCCAGGGGACCATACTTGGCCCTTTGCTGTTCTCTGTCTTTATAAACAGCATCACCTCAAACCTCATGAAAACCAGCTCCCTGTTGTGTGCGGATGACGTAGTGCTCTACACTAGCGCCAAATGTATTGAGGATATAAACCTGAAGCTCTCCCACGACTTCCAACTACTCTAGCAGTGGCTGGTTAGACACAAACTACTCCTAAACTAAGCAAAAACCCAAGCTATGCTCTTTGGCTCAGATTTTAAACTTAAACACGCCCAGCACAAGTTTAAAGTCTCCACGGCTAGTGGCACCTCAGTAGAAGTTGTTAACTCTTTTAAGTACCTGGGGGTCATACTGAATCCACTACTAAACTATGATCTCCATATTCAGAGGACCTGCAAATCTGTAAATTCAAAACTTGGAGCTGCCTATAGAACCAGCTATGCCCTCACCCCATCTGCCAGGCTTGCTGTAGCCCGTGGGATACTCCTACCATCACTTAACTATGGGGCAGCCACCTATATTTCTGCAAGCAAATCAAGTCTTCACAAATGGGATGTCACCTACAATAGTATATGTCACTATGCATCCTCCTCTAATCGGCTGAAACACCATTGCCTCCTCTACTCCGACCTTGGTTGGCTTCCTCCGCAGGCGTCAAGGTTTTATTCTTTCAGCTCCATCATTGACAATATAATTAGGACTCAAAGACCTAAACCCCTAGCAGAACTCGTCCAATGCCAGGTCTCCTGCTATGACCTTCGCTCTGCTGACAATGCCCCTGTCTATATCCCTAAATATGCTACCACCAAGGGCTCTAGTGCTTTCACCTGTCAGGTCCCCCAGTACTGGAACTCCATTCCTCTAGCCATTTGCCAAGCCTCTTCCCACACCTCCTTTAAGAAAGCACTGTGCCACCATCTCATATCTTCTTATAGCTGCTCCTGTTTCAAACCTCCATAGATGCAAGACTCTGTTCTGACTCCCGTCACCGCCCTCTTAGTTTGACCACATTTCTGCTTCAGCACTTTCTCTAAATTTGACAGGGTTGTTCCCTTACCCTGCTGTTGTTGCACTTCATCATCCTATTCCCTTCACACACCCCTCTATCTCTTTCCTCCACTGAAACTGGCTACTACTTACTTCCCTTACTTTCTTCTTTCTCCTAGACCTGCTCTGGTTGTTGAAAGGCTACCTCTACTTTCTTTCTCTCACCATTCCCTCCTCTCAAAGCTACCCAGTTATTGTCTGCTTAAAGAGACACTGCATTTTTTCTGTAATTTATTTCCTCCTCATGTTAGTATTAGCCCTAATTTGTATTACAATTGTCTGTGTTGATTACACTTACCTGTGATACTGTATTATCTATGTTGCTGCCTGCTTGCATGTACCCATTACTTTGACTACTTCTAAAAATGTACTGTTACTGTTAGTTCCAGATTTGTACTCTCCTGGATCGTGCCTGCAAAATAGTCATCAAGCTGTAATTTTTATTGCAGTTGTCTGTGTTGTTAACACTCACCTGTGATACTGTATTACCTATGTTACTACCTGCTTGTATGTACCCATTACCTTGACTACTTCTAATAATGTACTGTTACTATTAGTTCCTGAAGTTTGTTTTGTACTCTCCTGGGTCTTGCCTGAAAATAGTCATTGCTATGGCTAGCGCACCTACCCAGTAAACAAAAACTAAATAAATAAATAAAATTTAGCCTCAAAATCCCTCCATTGTTTTTTTTTTCCTCTCCCTGATATACCTGAAGAAGGTTTTGTCTCCTTTTACCAATTGTGCTATTCTTTCTTCAGTTTGCACTTTTACACTCTTGACTGCTTTTCCCACTTCCTTCTGTTTTGCCTGATACAGTTCTCTGTCTCCCTCCCTCTGTGTTTCTTTGTACTTTCAGAATGCCGGTTTCTTCCCTTTAACCTTCCCTGCTACTTCTTTAGAAAACCATATTGTTTTTTTCCTTCTTTTTGCTTTGTTGACTTGCTTTACACAGAGGCTTGTTGCTTCTGCTATGGCTCCTTTAAGTGTCTTCCACTGTTCCTCTACTCCCTTCCCGCCTCCACTTTTGCCAGGATTTACTTGAGGTGTTCCCTTATTTTTGTAAAGTCAGACCTTTTGAAATCCAGGACCTTTACTTTTGTGTGGCTTGCCCCAACTTCTGTCTTCACCTTAAACCACACTGTTTGGTGATCACTGGACCCTAGATGGCTGCCCACTGACAGATCTGTTATTCTGTCACCATTGGTGAGGACTAGGTCTAATATTGCTCCCTCCCGGGTGGGCTCCCCCACTAGTTGTCTGAGGCATACCCCCTGCAGGGCATCCAGGATATCCCTGCTCCTGGTAGTGGCTGCTGCATAGGTGTTCCAGTTAACATCTGGCAGGTTTAGGTCCCCCACCAGCAACACTTCTCCTTTTTCTGCCATTTTGTGGATGGTATCCACTAATACCCTGTCTATTTCATCCCCCTGTGCTGGAGGTCTGTAGACAACCCCAGTGCAGATGGTGGTGCCATTTCCCATCTCTAAGGTGACCCATAGTGCCTCTTCGCCTTACTGTCTTCCCCCAACTTAGCTGCTTTGATCCCCTCCCTAATGTACATAGCTACCCTCCCCTTTTTTGTCCTCCATGTCTCTTCTGAAGATTATGTACCCGGGTATGGTAACATCCCAATCATGGTTACCTGTGTACCATGTTTCAGTGACCGCAGCAATGTCTAGATCTTCCTCTGCCATCAAAGCCACTAAGTCTGTGTGATATTGTTTCCCAGGCTACAGGCATTGGTACACATGGCTTTCTATGTTTTGATGCCTCTGCCTGTACCAGCTCCCCCCTTATCCCTATGTCTTCCCTCTATGCCTCCCCTGCTTTTACCTCCATTTGTGGTTCCTTTTGTTGATTCCTCGACCCTAGTATTATTCTGTTTGTCTACCTTAACCTGTATGTGGGGAAGGGAATTGTTTTTTCCCCTGCTTACTTCCACCACCACCCCTTGGCTAGTTTAAATGCTTGCCAATGAAACATTTAAACCTCTTACTAAGGATTTTGGCCCCCAAATGGATGCTGGCCATCCCTCCTTTACAACCCTGCATCCCTCCAGGTGGTTCCCCAGTCCCTAATGAAGCCAAATCCCTTGGCTCTGCACCAGCTCTTCAGCCATTCATTGGATCTCCTGGTGCAAAGTACCCTAGCCTCTCCCATGCCATAGAAAGGTAACACTTCTGAGAAAGTTACCGTGTGTGCCACCTAAGGCCCCCTCCCCAACTTCGTGAACTCCTTCTGCACTGCCTTCACCTTGTCCCCAGCCAGGTTATTTGTCCCAAGGTGGACAATGACATCTCGCTCACCCTTCCATCCTGCTGCCATAGCGATCCTATTGGATACGCTTCCCATCCCTACAAGCCATGGTGCCAGGTAGGCACCTGACCTCCCTCCCTCTCTCCGGTCCCCAGTTTTAGCCCCTAATAATAGAGTCCTCCTCTAGGAGTTACTTCCTTCTCCTCTGGGGTCCCTTGCCACCCCCGGGGGCCTCCACTTCGGAGGATCCCCACATCCACCTTTTGAACCACTGCGGGTGCCTTCATGAGACAGTCCCACCCTGCCAGGATGACAAAGGAGTTGTGGAGTGGAATCTCAGGTTGGATGTGCCTCTTCCCCACCTCCCTCACCTTCCCTGAGCCCACATTTGTCCAACTCATTTCTGGCATCATTTGAGGCAGTGGGTGTGGACTCTGTGGTCCCTGGGTGGGGGAGGAGGTCTCCTGAACCCTAGCCAACTTGGTCCAGAGACAAGCAACCTCCTCCCTAAACCCTGAGAGATGCCTACAGATGGGGCAGCATTGCAGCTTCCAGAATGTCTCCCTGAAGACTGCCACCCCACAGCCACTGCATTTCACCACTCCCATCATGTCTGTTGTGACCTTCCCCTATGCTTTTTCTTGGGGTGGTTGGTACTTCCTGTGTAGAGGCAGGAAGGAGCACTCTACAGTGGACCCACTATCTATATAAGGAGGACAAGCTCAGGGTGGGTGAGATGAGGGGAGGGAGGGTGAGTATTTCGGTGCTCATATTGTTAGCGAAAAGCAATCAACCCCTTCCTTCCAACTCACTGGCCATGCTCCTCCTCAGGTTATGTCTGTAGCTGCTTGATATTGCAAGTGACCACCTAACTAAAACTATGGTATTTGGTACCCCAGCTAAGTTAAAAGCTATTGGCTCTAGCTTACAAGTAGAGTCATTGGATGGGGTTATATATGAAAATGTAAACAGTTTTAAGTATCTGGGGGTAGTCTTAAATTCAACATTAACATATGAGTCACATATATATGTTATCACATCTAAAATACATTCTAAACTTGCTTTATTATTTAGATTGCATAGTTTTCTGACAGATGAGACACGTCTGGCTATAGCTAATCAATGTTTGCTGCCTATTTTGAATTATGCCTCGATAGTGGTGGATAATGCTCCCTGTAGTACTTTAAGGCGGAAATCGGTATTGTTGCATAAAATAGGAAGATTTGCACTACTAACATCTAATAGTGTACATCATTGTACTATATTGGAGAATCTTGGATGGTTACCAGTTGAATACCATTATAAGCTTGTACTGTCCAAATGTGTTTATAAAACTCTACAAACAGGGGTACCTTTAACAGTGAAAAATCAGCTTACAAATTTTAGTTTAAAGTCATATACTAGATCATCTGGGAATCTTACTATGCTGAAAATTCCTTTTATGTATACTACTAGAGGTCAGCGTTCATTTGCTTACAGTGCACCCAAAATATGGAATGATATACTAGTACATATCAGAAGCATGAGTAGTTATGGGCCATTTACCACAAGTCTGAAATTGCACTTTATGAATCTGTCTCGGTGTGGATGTCCTTTAGATTGAGATTTCTGTATTAGAGTTTTTTTAATCAACATTAATATGTGGATGTGGAATTTATACTTCCTATTTAAATAAGTTTTTGTACTATGTTATATTTTGTTTCATAATGTCTTTGTATGTATTTTTGATTGACCACGGGTCATACCTGTAAAAGGAATAGTATCCCAGTGTACTTACCCATATACAAATAAAAATCAAATCAAATCAACCTTCAGATCTTGCAGCCATCAGCAGCTGTAAGGCACAGAAGAGCAGAGAAAAAACAAGAACTAGTAAGACTAGGGAAAAAAAAAGTCAAGAGTCCGTTGATCAGGTTAAGCCTTGTCCCCCAATGTGTACGAACTTCCGATATGTTGTTCCCCGACTCCCTTCCCTGATCCAGTCCCCTTCTAAAAGAAAACAAAAAAGAACCAGAAACCTCCTATAAGGCAGAAGAGAGAATGTAAAATAAAAACTAATTTCTCAATCTGCAGTTCCTTTTTTTTTGGCTCCTGGGTCAATCACCTAGCATCCTCCGACTCGGCAGCAGTCTACACCATAGTTAGCAAAGTTTGTACCCCTACTCTGATTTAAATGTGATGCCACTGGAATAGGGATCCCTTACTGGTGGATCCTCAGGTTACATCTGTAGCTGCCTCCTATTGTAATTGACCAGCTTCAGATCTTGCAGCTGTCAGCAGCTGTAAAGCAGAGAAAAGCAGAGAAAAAACAAGAACCAGCAACACTGGGGTGGGGGAGTCAAGAGTCCGCTGATCAGGGTAAGTCTCATCCCCCAATGTATTTGAACTTCCAATATGTTGTTCCCTGACTCCCTCTCCTGATCAGGTCCCCTTCTAAAAGAAAATGAAGAAGAGCCAGAAACCTTCTCTAAGGCAGAAGAGAGAATGTAAAATAAAAACACATTTCTCTTTCTGCAGTTCCTTTTTCCTTTTCAGCTCCCAAGTCAATCACCTAGTGTCCTCCGACTCAGCAGTCATTCAGTCTGGTTTCTGGAAGCATCAGTCCACTGTCTCCTCCCTAGCACACTCGCCTCTGAGGCCAGGAGATCAGAGGGCTGTGGGTTCAATTCCCACACCTGGCACTTAGGTTAATATCCCAGTACTGACACCGTAGTGCAGCATGAGTGGGTGCTGCACTTCTGAGGTGCCATCTTTCGGATGAGACATTAAACCGAGGCCCCATATTCCTGGATTGGTGGTAGTTCAGGTGGATGTTAAAGATCCCATGGCACTTATTGAAAAGAGTAGGGGAATTTCACCGGTGTCCTGGCCAAATTTCCCTCATTCACTAAAAATACCACCAACAGCTTAATCTGGTTCAAGGTCAGTTGGCATTTATCTGTATCCCCCTTCCCCAGGTCGTGCCTGAAAATAGGCAGGATTTGTCTAGTGCACTTATCCGGTCAACAAAAACTAAATAAAATGTGTGTAACTGACTCTGTCTTCTCAACGATGGAGCTGGGGCATATCACAGCTGTCATTTTCTTCAATCTGGCCAAGGCCTTTGACTCAGTGTGCCATCCACTTCTCCTGGATAAGCTAAGTTCTGCTTGCCTCTCAGCTCCTGCTGTCAACTGGTTCTGTTCTTACCTCTCGGGCCATCTGCAATCAGTACAGGCTGGTAGCACCCTGTCACTTTCACTTCCCATCCAGGCAGGGGTCCCACAGGGCTCCATCCTGGGGCCCATCCTGTTCTCCATCTTCCTTACCAACCATCCCTTGTCTTGTGCCAACTCGCATGTACACATGTATACAAATGACACAGTTACCTACACTTCAGCGCCCTCTACCACAGACATGGAATGTCTGCTCCAGTATGACCTCCATAATGTCCTGCACTGGTTCCAATCAAACCTGCTGTCATCACAAATTACAAATCACAAATCACATTTGTCATCACAAATTAAACTATGTCTATGACATTTGGCACCAGCAAGGAACTGGCCAGACTCCCAGCTCTGTGTATCTTCTCCACCTTGGATGGCACCCCTCAAGAAGTGGTTCAGTCCTTCAAGAACCTGTGTGTGTGGCTAGACAGCAACCCTGATTGCTCTACCTACATCAATGCCATCCATCCAAGCTCTGCCCTGAACTTGGTGCCTTGTACCACAATAAAGACTGTCTATCTCCACAGGTCCGCTGTGAGCTTGTCACCAAAATGGTGCTCCTGGTCTTTGACAATGTGAACATGGTATATGGTACTGCTCCCTCAACCTCCCTGGCCAAACTGGACACCCTCTGCAGCTCCTTCTGCTGCTTTGTGATCAACTCCACCTCTTGTACTTATCATTGCTCACTTTTTTCCTCCTTAGCCATTCTCCCTTACCCTCATATCGCCAGATCCAATGTGCCTCATTCATATCCAGATTCTGGTTTGGGTCACTTCACTCTTACCTCTCATCTCTCCTCTCTCCTCTCTCTTATCCCCTCTACCTCTTGCTCCCTCTACTCTAGGGATCCTAGCACCTTTTCAATTCCTCACCCCACTTCACTGCTGGGTAGTCAGCCTTTTCCTCTTCATCTCCCATCACTTTAGAACCAACTACCCTCTTCCCTCTGCTTCATTGCCTTCCCTTGCTTTCTCATGTATCAACTGAAATGCCTTCCCTCTCCCTCACTCCTGTTCTCCCACTACATGATTGTTCCCTCTTCATTTGGCTCCTACCCAGTACAGGGTAGCTGAAATGCCTTATTTTGTTGTTTCTACCTTGATGGCTTATTTTGTACTTACTCCTGCAATTAATTTGTGTTCTTCGATTGCTATTTACTGTAACTGTAAATTGTGCCTGTGCTATGTATCAGTATCTGTATCCTCTGTTCTCTTCCCCCGAGTCACACCTGGAAATGAACCTTGGCTCAAAGTGCCATTTAGGTCACCAATTTTCAAATAAATAACTAATAAATAAATCAACTAGTTCACTACAACTGGCTGGTCCAGGTGACCTAGGTGCCGGGACCACTGACATCCCATCCATCTATCTCCCACTACAGGTGGCTTATCTGCCAGTGAGCCCAACAGATCATGCTGATGGAGGATACCATGTACTCCAGCAGGCATAGGAAGTCCCAGGAAGTACACAAGAGTTCAACCTGAAATGATCGGGCCAAGGAGGTAGGATCCAGTGGCTGGTCCACAGGAAGGCAGGCCTTGGCCCACAGGGAATCTAGCTGTGCCCCAATGAACTTGATCACATGCAAAGGGACCAGCTTGAACTTGGCCAGCTTGACCAACAAGCCCAAGACCCAACAAGTCCAGAGGGCCAGATCTCTGGAACTTTCCACAGCCTCCCTGGATGAACTGGCTAGAAGTCGGGTCATCTAGGTAGGGATATACCAACCTCACTGCACCACAGGAAGGCCACCACCACTGCCATGCATTTGGTGAAGACCATAAGCGCAGATGAGAGGCTGAAGAGCATGACCTGGGACTGTTGTAGTATCCCCGTTGCACAAAACCAAAGGTACTGGTAATTGGATAGACAGACTGGGATGTGGAAGAACATGTCTTGGAGGTCCAGGGAACAGAACAACATGCCCTGCTCCAGAGATGCTATGATCTTATTCAGAGTGACCATCCAGAAGAATAGGTTACTTACCTGTAACAGTATGCCCCGATGGAGTATCCAGGAACCCCAGACCTGAGGAAGGTTGCAGCGTGGCACTTGGAGACTCCGCTGCTGTGCAGTATCTGTGCATATAGTCCCTAAGGGTAAGTGAAGGGGTGGAGGGACGTAGCCAGATGGTGTGCGATGCCTCCCGTAATGGCCTCGGCCAGGGAGGAATGACCAAACTTTCAGCACTGTACTCCCCTAGGAATGACAGCATCACATGATCAGGGTTCCGTCCAACTGGGTGGGAAAGATGGAGCTTCCTCAAAAACTCCGTCAGGAATCATTAGGAGGATATTAGGTCCCCCACTGCGGAGAAGTGAAATGAAGAGTCCTCTTCCTGTATGGAGGAAGATGAAGAGGAGAGGGAGTCTGATTCAGAGCTCAGCAGTGCAGATGTCTAAAAATAACCTCAGAGGTGGCCCTAAAGTAGCAAGGAAGCAGCACCACCACAGCCCTGAATTGTTCCCAAGAGAGGGGGTCTTTGGGGCTAAGAAACCCTGGAAAAGGAGGAGAGGAGGCAGAGTAACCAGAGGAGGGACAGGCTGGCCAGACCAGGAAGGACCTCTGCCTGAACTTTGGGGTTGTGCAGATATCAATCAATCAATCAGTCAAAATCTTTATTTATCCAGGCGGGCATTGTTGAGCAAGCTCTTTTACAAGATGGACCTGGTTAAATCCGGGACAAGTAATACAGTACATACAAAGGTACAGGTATTTACAGTAAGGATAAGTTACAAATATATGCAATTACTGCACGTAAGTAGTTAGTGTTACTTCAGTTCATAACAGTACAAGGTGCTCCAGCTCATTGGAGGAGCTGGCACATCCACATGTTTCAGAGGGGAGTGTAGTCACACAGTCACACAGCTTTTTGGTATATGTCAGTGAGGAAAACAGATTTTACTTTGGTTTAGGGAGAATACAGATGCAAGCTGAAGGAGCCAATCGGTGACCAGAGCCAGAGAGCAATCGCTTTCCAATATAGTAGCAGCATTTGCCATGCCTTGTTAGATGTGGGTCCAGGCTTGGGGTCACAGGCAGAGGGTGAGGCAGCACCAACCACCCGGTGCCCAAGATTCCCATGCCTGTGGAATGGGGAGCCTGTAGAGAGCCTGTCATTGGCAGGGAAAAAAAGAGGAGGTCAGGGGGCAATGACCATGGATGAGAGACGTCTGTACCAGCGGAGGAGCCCAACAGCAAGACAACCCAGATGTGGATTTCTATAGTGCCTAGAGCCTGGCATGAACACAATGATTCAGGAAGGGGTGTAATCACACAAATTCCCTCCATATAATACTCTAACAGTAGAGTAAGGGTCTTAACAGGCACTGGAAGAAGTAATGGCAGCTTTTTTGGGCGGATTTCAGCAGGGAGACCAGATTGTATTTGGTTTTCGAGGGAAACACAGAAGCAGACCACAGGGACCATTCGGAAGCCAGAGCCAAAAAAGTGCTCAATTCCGATTGGATAGCGGCTTTGCCATGCTTTGGTCGAGGAAAGTCCAGGCTTGGGATCTTGGGCGGAAGTGCCGACCTTCCAGTAACAGTGAATCCCTTGCTTATGAAGCAAGAGAGCCTCAGTGGGCTTGACTTTAGTCGGGGAGCAAGTTCTGGGACAGGGGATGGAATAAAGAGAATGGAGTGCAGATTCTGGGAGTGCAGTGATGCAGTGGGACAAAATTTATGTGCAGAGACAGGAAGGTGTCTGGAGTCTAACGGTCACGATAGCCATAAGAGGCTATGGGCCATTCCGGTTTCTATAAGCATCAGCATTTAGATCATAAGTGGTTCACAAAACTAGAATCACCAGTGATTACAAGTGCTTTTAAATACAGCACAGCTCAAGGGCAGTAGCCTAAGCTTCAGTTAAAGAGCAAGGGCTGGGGAAGCAATTGCATGGCTCACACACATATCGAGCATATAAGGGCTTGAAGGTATTCAAACTGCAGAGACGGCTCAGTTTCAGTAATTTTTGCACTTTGTTCCACAAGGATGGTAACAGAAAGCTAATGGCCACTCTGCCAAAGCAGGAGGAAGCCTTAGGGATACATAATGAGATGTAGGATGCACTTCTTAGAGAGTACATTCCTGGCTCACTTAGTGGGAGACAGTCTATCATGTATTGTGGAAGACATTTCATGAAGACTCTACAAGTCCAAAGGACTGCATTTATGTTCTGCCTAAACATAAGAGAGGACCATCCTATGGCTTTGTACAGAGCACAATGGTGGCTGGAGATGGGGAGACCGGTAATAAACCTGATAGCCCTGTGATAAAGCGTATCCAACTTTGTGAGAGGCTTTAGGGCAATTACTATATAAGAAATCGGCATACTCTATCAGCAAAAGGAAAGTAGTTAGAACGAGACACACTTTAGCATCTCTAGTGAGGAACTGGTTGACTCTAAAGAATAGCCCCAGCCTCTGCCTTAGTGTCTTTACCTAGTCTTCAACATGTTCAGTGAATGAGAGATTGAGGTCTAGCCACAATCCTAAGTATTTGAACTTTGCAACAAACTCCAATTTCTCCCCAAGAATTGTAGTGATCTGGGGTAGTTTTCCAGAACCGGCTGGATTCATCATACGGCTATGGGGCGAGAACAACATAGCCGTTGTCTTTTTAGCATTTAGAAGAAGTTTTTTGTGTAGAAGCTGATTCTGGAGTTGGTAAAAATCCTTCTGGAGGTCTGCACAGGAGGCTTCAGGTGTCGGTCAACTTATGAATACAACCGTGTCATCAGCGAACAGGTGTATGTTGACTTTGTTGATACCCTCATCAATATTATTGACATAGATAGCAAAGAGTAAGGGACCAAGTATGGATCCTTGCGGTATTCCCCTCAGGAGAGGTTTGAGTGGGAATAACTCACCCTCATCCTTAACTTGTTGATGCCATCCTACAAGGTACTCAGTGAACCACTGTAAGGATACTGAGCCCAGTCCTATACTCTTCAGGGAAGAAAGTAGCAGGCTATGATCCACGGTATCAAAGGCCTTGCTGAGGCCTAGAAACATGGCACATATGAAGTTTCTGCTGTCCAGTTCTCGATACCAGTCATTTATCACTTTGGCAAGGGCCGAGATAGTACTGTCTTTAGCTCTGAAACCTGATTGCATGGGATTTAGTAGATTTTTTTCATCAAGGTAATCCCTTAGTTGAATGCTGATGATTTTTTCCAGGAGTTTCGACAAAATTGGGAGGAGAGAAATTGATCTATAACTGTTGAGATTGCAGGGATCCCCTGATTTAAACAAGGGGATGACGTGCAATTTTCCACATCGGAGGAATGGTCCCTTGGGACAAAAATAAATTGAATAGATGAGTGACAGGAACAACTAAGACATGATAGGTGATTTTGAGGAAATAAGGATCCAAATAATCAGCGCCAGCACTTTTCTTAACATCCAACCATAGCATAAGATCTTCAGCCTCCTTCTGGGAGACCAGTTTGAATGAGAAGCTGGGTACTGGGGCAGGAGAGTCTATGAATGGAACATTTAATTGGCAGCAGGCCAGGGATGCAGGAGAATTGTCAAAAGCTAGACCAGCAGTAGCAAAATGATTATTAAATGCATTTAGGATTCCCGGTTTATCACAAATAGTAGTAGTCCCAGATGTGATCTTAGGTGGCAAACAGTTGGCAGGCATATGACCAGACATGTCCTTGATCGTCCTCCAGAATTTAGAGGAGCATTTTGCTGCAGAGTCCAGTTCTCTAAGATAGAAAGCTGCCTTGGTCTCCCTGACCATTTTTGTGCAGGCATTATGTGCCTTTCTGAACTGACACCAATCTGAGTCCAGCTTAGTCTGGCAAGCCTTTTTTCAGAGCTTATCCCTCCTGAGCAAAGCAGTCTTCAGCTCAGCAGAGAACCACCAGTGGGTGTTGCTTTTCACACTAGTTTTTACCGTTGAGCGTATATATTTAGTGCCCCAACCAGTATATCATGTAAAATATCATATGCCGAATTAACCGTAGGTGCTAGATAGAAATCTTGCCAGCGTGACGTATGTTCCAAATCATAAACATAGGCAGCCATGTCAAAGTTACAATGGGTCCTTTTTGCATGAAATTTAGCTGTAGATCCTGTAAAATGGAGTGATCTGGCCACAGCAATGAAACAATAGTTACTGACATCAACAAAGAAGGTTCCAGCATGTGAGAAAAGATGAGGCTTATCAACTAGTATAACATCTAGCAATGTACTGTTGCTCATGTTCTTCTTGCTGGGTCATGTAGGTTCATGTATTAGTTGCTTCAGCCGATGGGAGTCACAGAATGTATATTGGGGTGAAGCAGTCTTCGAGAGCCAGTCGAAATTAAGGTCACCTAGAATAATGGTTTCAAGATTCTCTTTCTCAATAACCATGCCAAGGTGTATAAGAAGGAGTGTACCAGCTGATGGGGGTCTATAGCAACCAATCACTCTGATGACAAGGGAAGTAGATAACTTAATTTTCAAGGTCAGACATTCAAACTCATTCTTGACATAGGTTGAATCCAGGTAGGCCGTTGTAAATCTTTCCTTAATATACACTGCCACTCCACCTCCTCTAGTGGGCCTGTCTGTTCTGAATAACTGGTAAGAAGGGATACTAATCTCCCTAACTAAAGAGGCTGGCCTAAGCCAAGATTCAGATAATACCAGAACATCTGGCTGGGTATGACTGATCCACGCCTGTATCATGGTAAACATTTTTCGGAGGCTGCAGACATTGACATGCCAAAAGCTCATACCTTTTAAGGAAGCAGTATCCGAAGGAGATTTTAGGGCAGAGATGGGACCAGGGTTTAATTCAACATTACCCGAGCATATCAGTAACAGAAGTATCAACTTTATTAGGGCAGCAATGGTTAGTTTAAGAAGCGTAGCCCTACTACGTCAATGAGGCTTATCAGGTGGTGTATGCCAAGCACCACCTCTGAAGGTATACCGCCCTAGAGCGAGGTGAATCAACACCCTGACTGAAAAGTACAGGGAATGATTGACACTATAACAAACAGGAGATATAGCTTGGAAAGGCGGCTCAGTATGGGTGCCACCATGATAAGTACCCTGATTGTGATCAGATAGTAAGAGAATCTGAAAGACACAAAGGTAACTGTGGTACATGCCCATGTTTGATACACAATTCACTAAGGGGACATGTTCAGCATGTGCAGGCTTCTGTCAGTAGAATGCCACTGCTACACAGGAGAGGAGGACCAGCAAGGATATTGACAAGAAACCCCTCACGGTGGGGCTCACAGGGCCACCCATACCTAAAATTTACTATGCGCTTATGTCAAGTGTAACTTTAGAGATGGAGAACCATGACTAAGACATGAACTCTCCTAGAGATACACAGTCCAGGAACAGAGGAGGATGAACCTATCCATGAAGTAGTATTAAGGCACAGTATTGACTAGCTAATGCCTCAGAGAGCGTATCTATACGGCAATAAGGATGTGTGGATAGGAAGACACGTTAGTTGGGGGTGTGCTTTTTTATAAAAGGCTGGGATTAGGGTGTATTTAATAACAGGAGGAGGTGGGGGATGGGTGGTTGAGAACGAAAAAGCAGCTTTTGCCGTACCTTGCTCGAGGAGAGTCCAGTCTTGGGATCTTGGGCGGCGGCTGTGAAAGCGCCGACCGCCTGGTGTCCTAGGATCCAATGCCTGTGGGGCAGAAAGCTCCTGGAGAGCTTTTCCTCAGCTGGGGAAAGAAAGAAAAGGTCTGTTTTAAATGCTGACCATGGACAATAGACCATCTGCACCAGCAGGAGAGACAATTCAAAGGACAAAGGAAATGTGTCTTCCTTTGGCATCTAAGGTCTGGCGCAAGCACAAAACTTCAGAAAGGAGTGTAATCACACAGGGCCCCTTCACTTAACACTCTAAAACAGGATTAAACAGTCAAACAAATAAGAAATTACAGCTTTTTTTGGAACATTTCAGCAAGAACAACAGAATTTAAGTTTTAAAGGAGAATATGGAGCAGACTACAGGGGCCAATCGGAAGCCAGAGCCGAAAGGCACTCAAGTTCCCAATTGGTTAGCAGCTTTTGCCATACCTTGCTCAAGGAGAGTTCAGCCTTGGGGTCTTGGGTGTCGTCTGTGGAAGCTTCAACCACCCAGTATCCTAGGATCCCATGCTTGTGGGGCAGGGAGCCCCTGAGAGCTTTTCCTCAGCTTGCTCAAGAAGAGTCCGGCCTTGGGGTCTTGGGCGATGGCTGTGGAAGTGCTGACTGCCTGGTGTCCTAGGATCCCACACTTGTGGGGTAGGGAGCCCCTGGAGAGTTTTTCCTCTGCTTGCTTGAGGAGAGTCTGCCTTGGGATCTCAGGCAGTGGCTGTGGAAGTGCCGACCACATGGTGTCCTAAGTTCCCATGCTCATGAGGCAGGGAGCCCCTGGAGAGCTTTTTCTCAGCTTGCTCAAGGAGAGTCCAGCCTTGGGGTCTCAGGCAGTGGCTGTGGACGTGCCAACCACCCGGTGTCTTAGGATCCCACGCTTGTGGGGCAGGGAGCTCCTGGAGAGCTTTTCCTTGGCAGATATGTCCTGATTAGGGGAGAACTGACTAACCCTTCCTCCCCAGTGCACTCAACTCCTAAGGGGCAGATTGGGGGACACTCCAAAGTGAAACCCCCCCGATGGTGAGGCTGGATCCATACAGCACCACTCAGAAGGCTCCTGCCCCCACAAACTGCAGAACCTCTCCCCTGGAGAGAGGCCAATCTGGACAGCCCCTGGCGACAACCTCCAACTGCCCAGGGTGCATGGGTCATCGCTTAAAGCCAGTTCCACCAGCCCTCTTCGCCTGAGAAGATCTGTCCCTCTTAGAAGGCCCAGTGAAGGAATCCGGACTTGCCCCTCTAGAATGAGAAGCCCCCCCCCACACCCTGGAGGAAGCTAGAGGGTCTCCCTGAGGCTTATCCTCATCAGCCAGGATCCAGATCACAATGGGTCTGGACCCAGCCAATGAGGTAGAACCAGTCTTCAAGGCAAGCTCGGTCTTGGCAGAAGAACAGCCAACACCAACATCAGAGCTGCCAGGAGCAATGGTGCCTACCACAGACATGGCATTGACCGCGGTACCATGCTGGGACATGGCACTGTCACAGGGTTGAATAGGACCCTTTCCCAGTTGTTATGGAGATTTGAATGCGGGGATCTGTCCTGTCCTTTCCTTTCCTGTCTCTTGTCTGTCTGGTTGTGCAACCAAATTTTATTGTGAGACCTAGGACTTGATCACCCCGACAGTCTCGCAGTTCTTTGCCTCTCACTGTCTCTCAGTCTTCACTTGCTTTTTCTGTCTTTTCTTCCCTTGCATATCTGCTGGTATAAAAATATATGCAACTCATTATGTGGAAATGTAACTGATATTGGGATCCCTTTGTTTAGAAATTATATAGTGTTACTGTTGAAATGTATATAATTATAGTTTGAGATGATTGTAAAAAGCTATTGGGCACGCAATGGGTTAACCTGAGAGCACTTTTTAAGCCCTTTTTCAGAAGCTGTAGAAAAGGGGCCTCTGTTCTGGGACATGGTGTTCTTGCTGCACCTGCCTGGCACTTATAATAAGAAGGGGGGTTGCACAGACTTATAAGAGATAGTTGCAATGTTTTGAGAGACACACAATGATTGAAGAAAAACTCAGATGGATCTTCTCTGTTTATTCTGCCTTTGTAAATAGTTATTCTGAACAATTTCTTTTATGTTACTGCTAGTACTAATAAACACTTTTTGCAAATTCTACAACTGTTCCTGGTTTTTCCAATGCTTCCTGACCTGTGCCTCAATGACAGATGGTGTCAGCCTAAGTGGGATTTACACCATGCATACTCTAAGCCAGGAGTTTTGTGTGTGAGTACTGGGCTGAGTACCAGGGAAGCACAGAGAAAGGTATGGATTCTGCAACAGCAAGTCCAAGAGTGTTTACCAGGAGAATGGCAGCCAAACTAGCAGAGACAGAAGTCCAAGCTGAGATTGTACAGCCAGCACAAGTTATGGAAAAAGAACAGGCAGTGACAGAATCTGAACACCAGATGAACTTTTTCAAATGGTGGGCTATACAACAAAAAGAGACAGAGAAGCAGAGAAGAGATGAGATGCAGTGATAGGAGCAGCGACAGGAGCAACAAGGAAAAGAAGAGATGCAGCAACAGGAGCAGTGCTGGCTGGATGCCTTGCGAGCTATCAAAGCAGAAAGATCTGGCACTGGTCCAGCTGAGTAACAAGGTACAAGCAACTTAAAAGACATTAAACTTACAAAGTTGTGTCCCTCGGTTGCTATCAAGGCATTCCTGACAACTTTTGAAAGAGTTGCCACAGCCTGCCAATGGCCAAAGCAGCAATGGACAATCAGACTGGTACCCTACATGACAGGTAAAGCCCAACTTGCCTACAGCAGTATGGACACGGCACAGTCAGAAAACTATGACCGTGTGAAAAAAGAAATCCTGAAAATATACGACATTGCAGGAAAGACCTACAGGCAAAGATTCCAATCCCTGAAGTACAACGCTTTCGACAATCCTCAAGAAGCCTTCACCCGACTCAGAGAGCTCCTTATTAAATGGCTCCAACTAGAGAGCAAAACAGTCTGACAGATTATCAATACATTTGCAATGGAGCAATTCAACATCCTGCCTACCGACGTGCAGCTTTGGGTGAAGGAATATAGACCAGAAAGTGGGGAAAAGGCTGTTTCTTTGGCCGAAGACTACCAAGATGGCCAGACAGAAGCCACAGCAGCGAGGTAACAGCCAAGCACCGGTAAGACATTATTTTTCACATTTAAACTCAAAGTCTGATAAGAACTCTGGGGGCAGATTTGTTACCCCCACCAAAGACTTTATTTGTTACAGTTGTAACAAGCCAGGCCATATTGAAAGAAACTGCCATAGTAAGGAGAGTGGCACTGGAACAGATTTGTCCTTAGCAAATTGGGGCAAGTACTTAACAGATGTGAAGGTAGGGGATAAGACTATAAACAAACTCAATGATTTGGGAAGCAGACAGACTCTAGTGCATGTAGAAGTACTGGGAAAACACTGTACAAAAGGACCAGGTACTAGTGTCATCTGCATCCACGGGGACACTCGATACTATCCCACCACCCAAGTGACTGACCATTTAGGGTGTGTCGCACCAAATGAAAGTGGGGGTAGTACCTAAGTTACCTGTACCCGTGATTATTGGAAATGACTGTCCAGGATTTACTGAGTTAATCTCAGAGGAACTGAACCCTGCAGTTTCAGCAGCAGTGGTAACAAGAGCTCAGGCAAAGAAAATCTCAAACAAATGGTGGGGACACTTTTCCATTCAATAACTTTGATTCGGACTTGTTTGAGAACAGCTCCAAGATCTGGAAGTCCAGGAAAGATAGAAGACATCCGAAACAACAGTGGCAACAAAAGACTGATGGACATAAAGGGTTAAAAAAGGAAAATACTGAAGCTAAACTAACTGATTGTGATTTTGTTTCAGAGCAAGCTAACAATGTTTCTCTCCAGGGTTATTTTAAGCAACTGTGGGTGAAACCAAAACAGGGTGAACCAATGTTTAAAAAATGTAATGGGTTATTGTACATAGTTTGGGTTAAACCTCAGACATAAGAACAGACAGAACAATTGGTTATACCACAGAAGTATACAACAGAGTTGTTATAGATAGCACATGATAGTCCTATGGCTGGTCACTCAGTGAGGGATCGCACCCTTGCCAGATTGCTGTACAGATTTTACTGGCCTGAAATTCTTGAAGATGTTGCTACCGATTGTAATTCCTGTGCTGAGTGTCAGAAAGTAGCTTCAGTCACTAGAAAAGACAAGGTACCCCTGGTGCCCTTACCCTTAATAGATGTGCTTTTTGAGAGAATTGCAATGGATGTGATTGGTCCTTTAGACAAAAGTAAAAAGGGTAATATATTTATCCTGATAGTATGTGACTATGCTACTCGATACCCAGAAGGAGTTCCAATGCATACTGTTACAGCTTCAAAACTGGCAGCAGAGCTTGTAACTATTTTCAGCAGATTGGGCATACCTAAGCAAATTATTACTGATCATGGTAGTAATCTTGGTGTTGCATTACTTAAGGAGCTGTACAGACTACTAGGTAGCACTGCCATAAGAACCTCCCCCTATCACCCCCAGACAAATGGTCTTCTTGAGTGTTTTAACCAAACCCTAAAACTCATGTTAAAAAGGTTTGTAAAAGGGGAAGGGAAAGATTGGGATCAATACTTGTCTTACTTACTTTTTGCTTGGAGAAGTGCCACAGGCATCAACAGGTTTTTCACCATTTGAAATGCTGTATCATTGGCAGCCAAGAGGGCCACTGGATGTGATAAAAGAAATGCGGGAAGATAACCCCACTCAGAAACAACCTATAACATCTTATATGTGTGCCCTAAGAAAGAAGCTGGCAAAATATGTTGAAATTGCCCATAGTAATCAGGAAGATGCCCCAAACCAGCAGAAGGTATATTATGACCATGGGGTGAAAGAGAAAGTTTTTGAGTCAGGTGAAAATTTTTTGCTACTGTTACCCGCAACAGAAAATAAACTGTTAATGAAGTGGCAAAGGCCTTATAGAGTGCTTAGATGTACTCACACCGTTAACTACGAGATTGAGACCCCAGACAGGAGAAGTTCTACTAAGATATACCATGCTAACCTCCTCAAGAAATGAGTTGAAAAAATGCCAAAAGCTACTTTGCTAATTTTACCAGAAACCGATAAAGAAAATATTGATGTAGCTTATGACTGACTGGAACAAACTGTAACTGCTAATGCTGTAAAGGTAAATGTTTCCTTAACCTCAGAACAAACTGCAGAAAGTTGTAATGTGCTAAAGACATTTAATAGTACTTTTACCAGAATACCAGGCTGAGCAAAAGGGGTCGAGCATGCAATAGTGCCAAGGAATGCTCGCCCTATTAGGCAAAATACATACAGGTTACCAGAGTGGTTAAGAGCTGATGTGGTTAAGGAAATACAAAAAATGAAAGAACTGGGTATCATAGAAGAGTTGAGGAGTGCTTGGTCATCTCCAGTGGTATTTGTAAACAAAAAAGAACGAGGTGTTAGAATCTGCCTTGATTTTAGAAAACTTTAAGTGTCAGAATTTGACAGTTATCCTATGCCCAGAATAGATGATTTGGTGGAAAGAATGGGAAGTGCAAAGTATATCAGTACCCTTGATCTCACCAAGGATTACTGGCAAATTCCTTTCACTACAGAATCCAGAGACAAAACTGCAGTTTCCACTCCTGTTGGATTCTATCAGTTCACCACCATGCCGTTTGGTTTACTTGGTGCACCAGCTACATTCCAGCAGTACATGGTGTAATTTTATCACCTCACACTGGTTATTGTGCTGCATACCTGGATGATGTTGTGGTGTACAGTCCAGACTGGAAAAGCCACCTGGAACACCTATGAGCAGTTATCCAAGCTATCAAAAAGGCAGGTCTGACTATTAGTCCTATCAAATGTGCATTGGGCATGCAGGAAACCAGATATGTGGGCTATGTGCTGGGAAATAGAGAAGTTAAGCCAGAAATTTCTAAAATAGAAGCTGTAGCTAACATTCTGTCCCTAAAACAAAGAAACGTAGGTTATTTTTAGGGCTGGCTGCTTATTATCAGGGATTTCTTCCCAACTTTGCTGAGTTAGCTACTCCCTTCACTGAACTCACAAAGAAACAGTTCTCAAATAATGTGAAATGGACCCCAGAGTGTGATGAAGCTTGTCAAGCCATTAAGGCTGCATTATGTTCAGCCCCTGTTTTAAGAAGCCCAGATTTTGCTGGCCCGGTGGCACTTAGGGTTGAGGAGCTGGACAACACACCTCGCTCCACACTGGCGACTTGGGTTCAGTGACAGACTCGGGCCACTGGGGGGTCGGCAGGGGAGAGAAGGATCGAGCACCCAACGGCAGCTCTCCCTCTCTGGGGAGGGTCCAGTCTGTCCTGCTGCTTTATCGCCATATCCTGGGTGAATCTTGGATTGGCGATGCAGATCAGGACACACAACGAGAGGGGCAGCATCAGCTGAGAGCCTTGGGGAGGGGTTGTGTCTTGACACATACCTCCCAATTGGTTCTCCTAGCATGCCGGCGACTGCAGGGTATAGGGTGCACCAGGAAGAGAGGAAAATGGAGCCTGTCAGTCCTAGTGACAGCCCTTCCAACACCGGCCCACATCACCAGCACTCACCAGGGCAGACTCTGCTGTGTTCCAACCACTCTACCGTTGTACGGCAAAGGATTAGGGGGCCTTCACTCACCCCACCCGGGGGGGTATACCGGGTACCTAAGGGATCTTCGAGCAGACGGTCACTCTAGGAGCAGACTTCTGGGGGTGCCAAGGAATGTTGTGAAGGCCTGAGGGGTTCTGCATGAGTGGGCGCGACAGTGCAAGTAAGGAGGATAAAAATAAGGTTTAAAAAAAAAAAGAAGCCCAGATTCTGAGAAACCAGTTTTGTGACAAACAGATGCATCAGAGGGCTAGGTGCAGTCCTGAGTCAAAATATAGATGGGCTGGAACATCCTACTCTGTACATAAGTAGGAGGTTGCATGACAGAGAGAAAAGGTACTCCACCATTGAAAAGGAATGTTTAGCAGCAAAGTGGGCCATGAAGTCCCAAAAGTTTTATTTGCTAGGAGCTGACTTTGTACTTATAACAGATCACAATCCTCTCTGTTGGCTTAACCAAATGAAAGATAAAAATTCCAGAATTACAAGGTGGTACCTGGCACTACAGCCATTTAAATTCAAGGTGATGCACAAATCTGGTACAGAGAATAGTAATGCTGATTTTCTGTCAAGATATGGAGCAGGAATTGAGGGTTCTGAAGGTTGAAAAACAAATATATGAGTTTAAACTTTACTGTCTGCTGTACTGTTATAGAAAAAAAGATATGCACATGTGCTTAATTTCTGAAAGTTAGAAGCTAATGTTAGTGGAGAATCAATAGAAAGTTTTGGAAACCTATTTGATAAAACAGGTTCCCTCTTAAGGAGGGGGTGTAGGTGAGAGGGTTGAATAGGACCCTGTCCAGTTGTTATGGAGAGTTTGAATGCAGGGCTCTGTTCTGTTCTTTCTTCTCTTTCTCATGAGACCTAGGACCTGATCACCCTGGCAGTCTCAGAATTCTTTGCCTCTCACTGTCTCTCAGTCTTCCCTTGCTGTTTCATTTTTTTCCTCCCTTGCATATCTGCTGGTTCAAAACTACATGCCAATCACTATGTGGAAATGTAACTAATATTGGGATCCTCCGTCTTTCGGATGAGACATTAAACTGAGGTCCCATCTGCCTGGATTGGTGGTAGTTCAGGTGGATGTTAAAGATCCCATGGCACTTATCAAAAAGAGTAGGGCAATTTCCCCGGTGTCCTGACCAAATTTCCCTCATTCACTAAAAATACCACCAACAGCTTAATCTGGTTTAAGGTCAGTTGGCATTCATCTGTAAGCCCCTCCCCTGGTCATGCCTGAAAATAGGCAGAATTTGTCTAGTGCATTTTCCCGGTCAACAAAAACGAAATAAATAAATATAGTGTTACTGTTGAAATGTATATAATTATAGTTTGAGATGATTGCAAAAAGCTATTGGGAACTCAAGGAGTTAACCTGAGAACAGTTTTTAAGCCATTTTTCAGAAGCTGTGGAGAAGGGGTCTCAGTTCTGGGACGTTGTGTTCTTGCTGCACCTGTCTGACACTTACAAGAACATTTAAGAAAAAAACAAGATGCTTGTTAAGAAGGGAGGTTGCAAAGATTTATAAGAGAGAGTTGCAATGTTTTGAGAGATACATGGACTTTGAAGGAAAACTCAACTGGATCTACTCTGTTTATTCTGTCTTTGTAAACAGTTATTCTGAACATTTTTTTTACATTACTGCTAGTACTAATAAACACTTTTTGCAAATTCTACAACTGCTCCTGGTTTTTCATATGCTTCCTGACCTGTGCCTTGACGAGAGGCACTGAGCACAGCACTGCTACTCTCGGGATCCCACAGAAGAACCTACAAGGGTCCCTCAGAACCAGAAGTGGTCCCAGGAGGGTCCTGGAAAGTGACGCAGATGACTGCTCCATCCTCCGGCTGAGATACTGGAAACAGAGACTCCAACAGCCCCAGAAATGCCTGAGCAGCATCCGAGGAGCCAGGGACTTAATCAGGATCACCCCCATCATTGTCCCCTGAGGCAGTGGAGGAGACTAGGGCCACCTCAAACTGGGCCACACCCGGAACCCTGGACCCCCTGGAACCCCAAGAGGCATGAGAGGGAGGCCTGGACACACTACCCCCTTTGCACCACTCATCGGCACCGGAGGCCGCACTGAGAGCCAAAGATGGAGGGGTGCGTGATCTCGAGGGCCCTCCTGAGGACAGCCCATGTATAGCCCTGACTCCAACTCAGGGGTTCTCTGGTCCTCCACAGAGGAACCAGACTGTGTGGAGTGACCAGCCATCTTCCCAGAGGAAGACGCCCTCCCCACCAACTCCTCGCAGGGACCCCGTACCACAGCAATATGAAGAGCAGAGGGGGTTCTTTCCCCACTGGGTTGTATAGACCCATGGGAGTGCTCAGGGGTGGAGCCCAAGGTTCTTGTCTTGGCATCCCGAGTTCTAATATGCCTGCCAAAAGTTGGGGGTTCCCTACACCATCACACCGCATGGACAAAGAGAAAAGCAGGTGTCACACTCGTCCATCAGATTGCAGTGACCCAGGCAAGAGAAGCAATGGTTGTGGGGGGTCTGCCACAAGAGCACCGATGCATGGGAGCAACTCCCGACCATTTTGATTTTGATCAGTGCCCCGACCCCAACATACTGTTGCTACAGTGAAAATAAATAAACGATAGAAACAAAGGGCACTCGGTGCCAAATTAAACTACAAGATATATAATAAAACCTTCTGGTGCTGAGCGATGCCAGTACTCATGGTACCACAGAGATTGAAGCCTAGGCAGTGACGTAGTTACTGAAGTGATTCCCACGCAGGATCCTACCTTGACAGCAGAAAAGACAGAACTGAGGGCTGGGAGAAGTTGCATCAGTTACTGACCACCCCATGAGCACCAAGTAGAATGCTGTCCTCAAGGGCAGTGCAGTCCCAACGTTGACTCCACCCAGCACAAATATTTTTAAAAAGGTAGTGCTCTTTTTTCCATGGAGGGTCCTGACCTGTGGTAGGACCCATCAGTAATGGATGGTGAAGACTGATTTGGGGAAAATAAAGGGCATTATAGTCCACCTGGGGTGCAATATTGTACACCAGCAGGAATGTGATGGTGGGTTAGGAAACATCGGCTGAGGAGCTGGTGAAGGGTACCCCGGCATTGGCCCACCCATCACCGAGCAGTGATCAGGCAATGGGTCAATGGGTATTGGCTGTGACACGGGTTACAATAGTGGAGATGTTGGTGCTGGACCCAAAGGCTGGGGTTGTGGCAGGAGTGGCAGTGGTCCAGCAGGGACCAGCCAAATGTGGCATGGCAATGGGTCTGCCGGCATCGGCTCTACAGGAGAATCTGGTGCCTGAGGGGGAGGAGACCCCTGACAAGGAGGCAGTAGTGATGCAGGAGTGGAAGAAATGGCATTGGCCAGCTGCAGGCATTGCCTGACTGGACTGGTGGTGGCTCCCCGGACAGGAGCCTGCAAAGGCAATGCTGGGGCTGGTGGGGCAGTGGTGGAAAAGCTGACACCTGAAGAATTAAGCCCAGTCAGGTCACCTGGCAGAGAGCCCATGGAGGATAACAGCCTGAGCATCAGGGGCTGAGGGGTGAGAGATGAAGTTCCTGGCTACAAGGAGCTGCCACCCAAGAAAGAGATGAGGGTAGGCAGTTGAGGCACTGGGAGACTGGAGGAAGAGAGGGCTGGCAAGGCTGGTGGGGCTGACCCCCCACGAGAGGTCAACCCTGTCACGGTCGAAGGCTTGTGGGGTGATCGCGACTGAGGAGCTGACTGGGCCCGTTCCCGATGCTTGTCCCGGTGTTTGTGCTTCCCAGACTTCTCCTTATGGGAAGAAGAGGCCCTGTAGGACTGGGCCAGTGAGGCTGAAGATCTCCTGGCCTGCAGCTCCTTTTCCATGGCGACCAACTTCTCCTTTAAGAGGAGGCTCTCCAGGGTTTTCAAACAATGTCTCCAAGTGGCCTGGTTGAATTTCTGGCAATGCTGGCAGGCTTCAGTGTTCTGACTGGATCCTAGGTAGATCTAACTTGCAGAATTGCCATTCTTTTCAGGAATCTGTTTGCTGCAGGCACGCTTAGTGGAGCAGTCAGAAGATGAGGCTGATGGAGAAGAAATAAACTCATCAAAAAAACACAGTCAAATTTGATGTTTGACACTCGGAAGAACAAAAATAAAATGGTGCGGTAAGCGTGGGAAATGAAGGTCGACTGTAGCTGCAGCATTCACTGAGGTCTGATGTGTGTGGGTCGATGGCGGGAAAAGAACTGAGGTGGTGTGGGGGACTGCCCTCCTACACAGACTGCTAATGTCAGTTGACTGACATCAGTGGGGGGCAGTCACCTGTGACAGACTGCTAGGTAGAAGTTTTCTGTGTGGTATTAGCGCCTGGCAGCTTTGTCCTACTGGTGTGGCCTGCTGCAATTGCCTTCCTCAAAGTAAGATCCAAAGGTCTGGGTATTAGAGCCCTTCCCTACCCCACAATGGTCCACTGTTGCAGAGAAGTTCCTTGCAGCACCAGCGCATCTTGCTATGGTACTTCTCCGTTGATGTCATCATCCCTATAAAGGCGTGAGTGGCCCAGTTACCTCCTCAGTTCTTTCCCCTGGAGACAAAGGGAGCAGATCTCTAGCCATGAGGGACCAAGGAGGAAGAGAGGTGCCCAGGCCCATATGAAAAGCTGGATACAATAGATAGCCAGTTTCAGTAAAGAGCCCCAAAAGGGGGATGGTGGGAGGGAAAGCAGATCTGATGATTGAGATGCCCTCGAAGGTCTACTGTTACGGTAAGTTCTTACATAACTGTTCTATCTTCTTTGGGGGTATCTCAGTCATCAGATCACACCGTAGGAATGAGTCCCAAGCAGTTACAGGTGCAAACAGACTGTCTTAGAGGAAGGCCAACCAGAAACTTAAGACAGGAGGCCCTGCAGCACAGCCCTGCCAAAATCTGCACAGGCTCTTCAGGCATTGTCCAGACTGTACTGCTTGGTAAAAGAATGGACAGTGCTCCAGGTAGCAGCCACAGAGTCCGACCACTTGTCAAAGGAGGAGACCTTACTTTTGTGTGGAGAGCGGGACCATGAGTCTGACCTGGTTTTCTCCCTGTCCTTTCTATGATGCTTCCCTGAGTGCTTTTTCTCCTTGGGGGAAGTGTCATGAGTGGAGGACAAGGAGGGGCTGCATCCCAAGTGAGACTTCTACATTGTGACCACTTGTTGCTCCAAGAGATAGGCCTTTAGGGTCTTCAGACGGTGGATGTGAGTGCGCTGGTTGAAGCTCTGGCAATGCGGGTAATCGTCAATCTTGTGTCTGGGAACCAGCCACAAGAGACAGGCTGAATGGACGTCCTTCGCTGGAATTTGTTTGCCACATGTGCACTTAGCCTTCTGCTGTGGAGTGGATGTGGAAGGCTCAGAAGACATAAAGAGGTGATCGAAAACTCAAGTATTGAACTGCGCGGAGCATCAAAGAAAAATGTCAATCAATGGGAAGCAGGAGGCGTCCATGGAGCTGATGTGCTGGGTTGGTGGCTGGAAAAGAACTGAGGTGGTGCCAGGTGACCGTCTCCTTTATACAGTGGCTGATGTTATGGGTGGAGCCAAAGTCAGGGACTATCCCCCACCTTGGACTGCTAACTAGAAGTTTTCCGTGGGGTCCTAGCACCTGGCGGCATAGTCCTATGTGTAATGACCTGCTGCAAGAGCTTTACCTCAAAGTGAGATCTACTGTTACAGTAGGTTCTTATGTAACCATACTATCTTACTTCAAGAAAGATTCTTGCAGCAGGCCCCACCGGTAGGACTGAGTCCCAAGCAGTACCAGTAGCACCAGGATAACATCACCGGGAGGAGGACAAGTCAGCAGTCAAGAGCTCATGACAGAAGACCCGGAAGGACTGACAGGCTGAAGTTGGCTTTACGCCTAGAGGCATTGTCCAGACTGTAATGCTTGGTGAAAGTATGGACAGAACTCCATGTGGCAGCTGCACAGATGTCAACAGCAGACACACTTCTAAAGCATGCCATGGAGGCAGCCATACCCCTGGTGGAATGTCCCTTGACTACTCCCCAGTGGGGCTTGCTGTACTTGTGGTAGCAGTAAGCAATGCAATTAGCTAACCACTTAGACAAACACTGTTTAGAAACAGGAGCACCTTCTCTCTTGGGGGTGAACAAACAACTAATCAAAGACTTGGTGCGGTTCGTGTAATAAAAAACTGGAAGGTGGATGGATTGATTTAAAGTAAACTCAGATGCCACCTTAGGTAAAAACTTAGGATAAGTATGTAAAGACACCCTGTCTTTGTGAAAAAACAAATAAGACTCTTTACACATCGGAGCCTGGAGCTCGGAAATCATTCGAGCAGAATTAAAAGAAACTAAAAAGAGCACGTTCCACGACAGAAAGTGCAGCTCACAACTCGCTTACAGTTCAAAGGGAGGTAAAATGAGTTTCTTCAACATAAAGTTGAGGTCCCAGGGAGGGACCAGGTCCTGAATGGGAGGTTTCAGAGGCATAATGCCCTGCAGAAATCTGCGGGACACCTCAAGTTGGGCAACAGCTTTGCCCTCAATAAGTGTATGGTACGCAGAGATGGCGTAAAGGTGCACCTTAAAGGAGGAGTACCCTAGGCCTGAATCTGAAAGGGAAAGGAGGTACACCAACACCTAATTCACTGGGCAGGAAAGCATCCATATGGTGAGCAGCGGCCCAAATGGAGAAGGGCTTCCATTTCCTAACATACGTGGCCCTGGTGGAGGGCTTTCTGGCCGCCACCAGGACATCAGCAACTCTAGAGGAAACCCCAAAATGGGGAAATAGCTAGGTCCTGAGGAGCCACGCATGGAGATGCAGGGAGTTGAGGTCTGGATGGACCAGGGTGCCCTGGTCCAGGGAGAGCAAGTCTGTGTACAGGGGCAAGGGCACCGGAGGTTCCAAAGCTAGCTGTTGCAGCAGGGGAAACCAAATCTGGCATGGCCAAAAAGGAGCTATGAGAATCATCTTCACCCCCTCCAACTGGAGCTTGAGCAGAACCCTCTGCAGGAGCAGGAAGGGAAGAAAAGGCATACAGAAACCTCCCTTTCCAAGAGCAGTGCAATGCATCTCACCAGAAAAACTCCAGGCCCGGGACTGAGCGAGCAAAAAAGTGGCAATTTTGCATTGAGTGAGGATGGAAAGAGGTCCAACTCTGGGCTACCCCACCTGTTGAAGAAGTCTTCTACCACTGAGGTTAGAAGTTCCCACTCATGAGCCGGAGACCTGGAGTGGCTGAGACTGTTGGCCAATATGTTTTGGACACCTGGAACATGAACAGTCAAGAGCTCCAGATTGTGATCGATGGCCCAGAACCAGACTCTCATTGCCTCCCGACACAGGGTAAGAATGGGTCCCCCACTGCTTGTTGATGTAATACACCATGCACATGTTGTCCATCTGCACCAGCAGCAGACCTGGGAGAGATGAGTCTGAAAGGCTTGGAGGGTGTAAAGAACTGCCTGCATCTCCAGGCTGTTGATGTGGAGATCCCGTTTCACTGGGGACCAGGAACCCTGGGTCTGGTGTTCGGCCAAATTAGCGCTCAAGCCCAGGCCAGACACATCTGACATAAGAACCTGTTGGGAGGTCGGAAGCTTAAAGAAGACTCTCCGAAGTAGGTTGATTGGGTTCAGCCACCATAACAGAGTCCTGTAGACCAGGTTGGAGACCATGAGCAGTTGGTCTAGGTCATTGGTACACTGATCCTACTGGACCTTCAAGGTCCACCGAGGGACTCGCATGTGCAACCTGGCCAAGAGGACCATGGTGATTGCCACCACCATGTGACCCAGAAAGCAAAGAAAGACCTTGGCTGGGACTTGCCGACTGGAGGCAAACAGTTGGGCCTGTGCCATTAGTCACTCTGCTCTGTCCTCAGGCAGAAAGGCCTTGCCCTGACTGGTGTCCAGGACCACCCCAATGTATTGGAGGCACTGACCAGGACAGAGACAGGACTTCAGCAGATTTATGGTGATCCCCAAGGCCTGGAAAAGACTGAAGGTAGATTCCAGGGTCTGAACCAAACATTCCCTGGAGGGGTCTGCAAGCAGCCAGTCATCCAGGTAGGGAAAGACATAGAAGCACTGCCTCCTCAATGCAGCAGCCACCACTGCCAGGCATTTGGTAAATATCTGGGAGGCCGAGGAAAGGCCAAAAGGGAGGGTCCAAAACTGATAATGGGCTCCCTGAAAGTGGAAGCGGAGGAAACGATGATGGGCAGGAAGAAAAAAACTACTCACCTTAGTAATTGTGTTTCTTCTAATGGAGTCTTGCTGTATCCTGACATATGCAGTTAGCCCCAGTGCTTGAACTGCCCCAGAGAGGAAGGAGTTAATTTCTATGCCAGGCATAGAACGTTGAGCTCGAGCTCGGTTTTCAAACCTCTGTCTGTGGTGCCTCAGAGTGTAACCATCAGATTCTTATGAGCAAACTAACTAACTACACTTCCAGTGTGGAAATTGTAAAACATATAAGCTAACAGGCAACAACTTGGGTCCAAAAGACTCAAGTTGAGAACCCAAGAGAAAAAACAGGTAGTGAACAAGATACATAAATCTAAGTTAAAACATAACAACAGCAACCATCCCACCTGAAGAGGAGGGGTGCAAAGTGCACCCCTGAGGTACAACACTGTACCTGCCAGCCCACATCCCAAAACTAGGTTCTGAGAGAGGAGGTGGGGGGAGGTCAGAATACAGTAAGACTCCATTAGAAGAAACACAATTACTAAGGTGAGTAGTTTTTTCTTCCTGCCCATAATCGCTTCCTCTGCTTCCACTTTCAGGGAGCCCCTTATCAGTTTTGGGCCCTCCCTTTTGGATGAGTAATTTTTTCTTCAAACATGAAGTCTTTCTGTATTCTGACATGTGCAGACTACCAAGCAGTACCTCCATGGAGGAAGGTACTGAACCTATTTTGGGAATAGGCTCTGCAGTACTGCTGTACCAAACCTAGCATCACTCCTATCCTGGATATCTAGAGAGTAATGCTTGGTGAAAGTATGGACTGTTTTCCAGGTGGCTGTTTTGCAAATGTCTAGCAAGGGTATATCTCTGGCAGCAGCCAGAGAAGCAGCTGTACCCCAAGTTGAGTGAGCCCTCAGGCCTGAGGGAGGTGTTTTAACTAGCTTGGCATAGCATAATTGTATACAAGAGGCAATCCACCTGGCAATAGTTCTCTTAGTAGCAGGCCTACCTTTTCTCCCTTCGCCATAAGTGAGAAACAATTGAAGACAGTCATTCCTGTGTGCCTTTGTATGCTCAATGTAGTAGCTAAGTGCCCTCTTAACATCCAAACTATGTAATCTTCTTTCTCCTGAAGAAGAATGCTCAGTGAAAAACAGAGGAAGAGACGTGGGCTGGTTCAGATGGAAATCTGAGACTACTTTGGATAAGAACCTCCTATTGGTTCTGAGGACCACCTTATCTGTATGAAATTAGATAAAATCAGGTTCAACTGACAGGGCCTGTAATTTACTAATTCACCTGGCAGAAGTGATAGCTACCAGAAACACAGTTTTCCAGGTCAGGTACTTAAGCTCGGCCGAGGCCAGAGGTTCAAAGGGTGGCTGCATAAGCTGAGCAATGCAGATACTGAGATCCCAAGCCAGAGTAGGCTCTCTTAAAAGGAGGGCTGATATGAACCAGACCTTTAAAGAACTTACCAAAAACAGGGTGAGACACCAGGGAAGAGCCCTTCCCTGCTGAGAGGAATGCAGACACAGCTGTTAAATGAACCTTTAAAGTGGCTGGCCTAAGGCCTAAGCCATTAAGGTGAACAAGGTAATCCAAAAGTGTAGCAATGCCAGCAGCATCTGGTAGAATATTCTTATGGGAACACCAAATGCTGAATCTTTTCCATTTGGAATTATAAGTTTTCCTGGTAGAGGGTTTCGGAGAAACCTTAAGGATGTCCAAAACTCCCTGAGAAAGATGCAGGCCTGCATATTCTTTTTTTTAAAAATTTCTTTTATTATAGCAGTTTTTATACACATGTCAAGACACTGTACAATGTGTTGAGATAGAAAAGGTAGTAGACAGCAGCATAGAGCAGTCAGTAAAATCATTCTTCCTAGGGATATAAATATAATTGAGCAACTACCATTGGCTAAATTTAATTATAGCTAGAAAAAGTCCATCTCCATGATATCAGTCTTACTTTGGGGTGGAAAAAGTCCATCTTTTAACCTTGTAGTTAAGCCAATTTTACCATAACACATAGGGCCCTTAAATATAAAATGCTAGTTTAACTCCCTTTAGACATTAATTGTTACTCTGAGTTACTCTCTCTCCCCCCAACCCACTTGTTCCCTTATGCGAGTAAATAATCGGTTAATACCCCAGCCAATTTGATAAATTAAGGGCAAAAGGTAGGGTCCACCGTTGAATGATAGAGTACCCACTTCTGCCATTTAGACATGTGAGATGGATTTTTATTTTGTATCTTTACATTAAGACTTTCTAATTGGTATAAATCAGACATTATGGATCTCCATTGCTCCACTGTTGGCATCTGTGCCGACATCCATCGTCAGGTTATAGATTTCTTTGCAGCTAATAAACATGTTGGTAAAAGGGTATTAACCCATGGAGGAGTGTGGTCTGGAAAGATCCCCAGTAAAGTCTGTTCGGCTGTTAATTTAACTGACTGGCTAAACAAAGTAGAAAGTTCCATCTGAATGGTAAGCCAAAAAGGCATCAAATTGGGGAAGAGCCAAAAAATATGACCCAGGGAAGCCCTAGGGCAATCACAACCGCTCCAACAAACCCCATATTTATCTGGAAGGAATTTAAGGAGAACCGCTGTTGCTCGAAAGTAGCAGGAGTGGCATTTCCATGCAAATTCCCTCCATAAAGGAGATGAGGAGGTCTTCACAACCCTCAAGACCGACCCCAGCCATGTCTCCATGGATATTTCCAGAGATAAGTCTCTATACCACTCCTGTAGGATAGAGGCAGCAGATTCATGCTGTTCATTTCTCAACCCTTTATAAATAGTTCCTATGACATGTGTTCCCAGGTTCCCTCGAATAGCATCTATAAATAATTTTAGTAAATCAGGAGTCAGGGAAGGTATATTAACCTGGATAATCCTATATCATAGTATATGGTTATGAACCTGGAAGTAACAAAATAGGTCTGAGTTACGGAGATTGTATTGGGATTGTAACTTTTCAATGGGGAGAATCCCTTGAGGGGAGAGAAATTGGAAAACATGAGAAAGTCCCAATCTTCTCTAAGTGGAAAAGACCTGATCCATAAAAATAGGAACAAATGTCTCATCCTCAGAGGTTAGCTTACAATATTCATAAATGGTACAGGTTGGACCAGACTTTCTCATGCGTCTCCAAAGTTTATAAGGTTGGGCCGTAATGGTGGTGAAGGCTCCAGATGGCACCGATCTCTCATCTGAAGAGAACAAAATCCTCTTACTATCAAAAAGGTCATTCAAGTGGAACTCTAGGGTTTTCGAAGGAGACTCATAGGACTCTGCCAACCACAAAATTAGTATCCTGATTAGCGCTGACTTGGCATGTAAATGAAAGTCTGGGAGGTCTTGGCCCCTGGGCCAAGGATAGTTTAAGGATCAATAACCTTATTCTTGGGTGGCTCCTGCCCCAAATGAAACTGAATATTAATCTATTCCAGGATTTAAAATAATATGGTGAGGGGAAAAAAGAAATATTTTGAATCAAATACAGCAACCTGGAAAGGATATTAGTCCGTATGATCTCTATTCATTGGTGAAAGGGAAAAAAAACATTGGACCACATATCGAGGTCCGACTGAATTAATAACGTAAAAGGCTCATAATTTATAGTGTCCAGGACCTCCGGATCTAAGGGAACTTGAAGACCCAAGTATTTAATCTTGATGGACAACTATTTAAAGGGATAAGCTTTTTTTAATTGTGAAGGAGGGTGTAAAACGGACTCAATTACACAGGTTCCTGGTTGGTAATTCTCAGTAATTCAATAAAGCCAACCACTATTTCTTTGCCAAATTAGTTGTACTTTATTATGATAGTATTAATAAGATTAGCCAGAAAAATCCTGTTGTAACAATAAAAACACACTCTGACAGGATGAATAGTTGTAATACACAAAAAGAGTGCATGCACTCTGGCATAATTTGTAAATTAACTGTTATTTACCCAATACACAAAAGGAAACCAGAAAAATCATATTTTAACAATAAGAATGCATCCTGTCATGATTAATAATCCTAGTTTACAAAAAGGAATACATGTTAACATTATTTTTAAACATCAGGTAGCCCACCACTACCTAGGTGTTCCTGTTACAATTTAGTTATAAAACAGCCAATGGGGCAACCCCAATTAGGTGTTTCTAACATGCAATCTAGACAGCCAGTAATATTTGCATTACAGGGCTACAGATTTTTCAGAGAAAATGGAATTATACTCAACTTCCTCTGGGTCTCCGAGCGCTATGGCCAGTTAGATATCACCAACTTCTTTCCTCTCAGAGCGACATTAGACCTGACAGTTAGGGTTCATTTATACCCAACCTGTTTTCATTAAAAAGGCAGAACTGGAATTTCCCAAAAACTACCTCAACAGATTTAAACACAGGCAATATGTCATTCAACAAGTCATAAGACTCGGGTTTAAAAATACATTGGCCATAAGATACCTTGGTCATAAGATACTTTTGACACTTTGCTGAGACATACAGTCATTCTTAAATGGAAAAACAAGTGATTAGGGGATTTTTAGTTATCAAAAATACTTACTTTAGGATACAGAAAACATGCAAGGGGATGTGGCTGTTTTAAAAATAATTGGCTCACAGATAAAACCCAGACAGTGGCCAAACTGCATAGTAATCACAAGATGGGGAACTTCAATCATCAAGGCCAGCCATGGTTACTAGCAGCTGCATTCTTATCTCGGCCATAACCTTTTATAAAGACATGTTTTGGTACACAATATTTTCTGCTGAATAGGCAATTCCAAGTTAGACCTTGGCTTTGTGCTTAGATTTATTTTATTTTATTCATTTTAACTATTAACCTTTTAAAGTCTTACACATACATGCATATTAACTGACATGGTGGTATCATTCATTTACTTAGCCACTTGCAGCCATTGACTAGCTAGCTATATTAACTTATATGTTGGCCTCATTCAGTCATCCATTGGCCATTTGTATTTTCTGCAAGCCTTTTACACCTTGCCATGGTCAACTGTATATATACAGGTGGCCATCAGCAATTTTATACAACTGAACTTGTATATACCTGGGCCCTGGGGCCCCTTGACAAATTCAACAAGGGTGATAATTAAAGGCCAAGATTTCTGTTTTGGCCACGTTTAATCTGAATCCTGCTATTCTTTCAAACTGATTCAATATAGTCCAGTTGTAGGAATAGATATAGTCAGAGACAATAAGGTTAACAAAATATCGTCCGCAAACATACTAAGTTTATATTCCTGTTGATCTGTTGTTATACCTTCCATCGTGGTCGTAGCCCTCAGCACAGACACCAAAGGTTCCAGATAGAGAGCAAAGAGGTAAGGAGACAACGGGACACCCCTGTCTCATTCCTCTGCCCAATTGGAGCAGGGCTGACAGGGTACCATTGACTCTGACATAAGCCTTCCAGGACCTGTAAAGATTAATTAAACAAGTTATGAACGAGGAGGGAAAAAGAAAGGCCCCAAGTGTGTCCCACAAAAACAACCACTTTACACGGTCAAAAGCCTTTTCAGCTTTGACACAAATAAATACTGATGGAATTTTTCTAGTACGGACAAATTCCTGTAAAATCAGGGCCCTGCGAATATTATCTGCAGTACTCCTATTTTTAATGAAGCAGGATTGATCGGGGTGGATAATCTTTGGGATGATAAATTTTAATCTGGAAGCCCAAATAGCCATGAAGATTTTATAATCTACATTTAAAATAGAGATAGGGGCGGTAAGATCCGGGGTCTGTAGAATCCTTATGTGGTTTAGGTATAGGGGCAATTGTTGCATAATCCCATGATGGAGGAGGCATACCACCCTGAGATATCTCATTAAATAAGGAGAATAGTTTGGGGGTTAGTTCCTTGATAAACATTTTGTACCACTCCGATATATAACCATCAGGACCGGGGCAATGCCCAGAGTTAAGAGATTTTATTGTCTCTGCTATTTCCGACTGGGAGATGGGAGATTCAAGTAAGTGAATTTGAAATGGAGACAATTTTAGAAGGTTGGCTTGGCTTAGAAAGTGAGAGGGATCAGATATGGTCAGAGACAAATTTGGGGAATATAACTTAGCATAATAGTCTGAAAAAGCCTGTAAAATATGGCTATCAGTGTGGAGCGATTTCCCTGTAGTAGGGTTTTTGAGCTTAAGGATAGTAGAGGAGCATTTTCTGGAATGAAGCTTCTGTGTTAGTTTCCTAACCCCCCCCTTGGACCACCCTTGTGGACTGTCTGTCTAAGATAAATTAGGGATTGTTGTATTTTATTATCTATAATTTTTT
This sequence comes from Neoceratodus forsteri, assembly GCA_016271365.2. NCBI lineage: Eukaryota > Metazoa > Chordata > Ceratodontiformes > Ceratodontidae > Neoceratodus > Neoceratodus forsteri. The sequence goes on from CM057455.1 coordinate 1,300,527,687, forward strand.
GTAAAGCTGCTTTAGTGTCCCAGATTAAGTTTTGCAGGTCAGTATCGCCCACTCTCTATAGCATTTGGTAAATTAGTAATTGCTCCAACAACATGCAATATTTAGCCTCTCTTTCTTTATTTCTTTTTGTTATATATGCTATTATTTCCCCCCTTGTTGCCTTCATCGCATCCCATTGGATCACTTCAGAAATGTTTGGGGAAGCATTCTCAGAAAAAAATTGGGGGATTCTAGTTTTAATTTCCTCAAGATCAGTGGGGGGTCAGATAATATTTTGGGGCCTATAGAGATATCCTTAATCATTGATAAATGTTCGCATGATACCATAAAATAGTCTAATCTAGAATATGATCTAAATCTGGGGGAATAATAGGTGTAATCAGGTGCAGAGGGGAAGCAGGCCTGCATATTCTAACTCTTCAAGAGCCAGGCCTTGAGATTGAGAGACTGGAGATTGGGGTACCAGATCCTCCCCTGAGAGGAGGTTAGGAGATTGTGTCTTTTGGGAAGAGACAGAGAGAGTGAGACTGCTAGGGACAACAACAGAGGATACTAAGGCTGTCTGGCCCAGTCTGGAGCTAGTAGAATCGCTGTGCAGGGTTATGTCCTGATCTTGACTAGAACCCTGAACAACAGGGAAAAGGGAGGAAAGGCATAAAGGAACTTGCCTTCCCAGTCCAATATCAGGGCATCCAGGGAAGCAGTCCCTAGGACTGGGGGTCTGCAGCAGAAGAGGGGAAGTTGGTGATTATCTGGGGCTGCAAAGAGATCTATCTCTGGAGTGTCCCGCCTGGTGAAGATTACTTTCAGGATGAGAGGATCCAAGGTCCATTCGTGATGGCCCTGGGAGAGTCTGCTCAGAGCATCTGCTAACACATTGTCCTTCCCTGGGAGGTGGACTGCTACCAGGGAAGTTTGCAAGGAGTAGGCCAGAGACCATACTTTCATGGCCTCCGTGCACAAGGTCATAGACCGAGTGCCCCTTTGCTTGTTGATGTACCACATGGTGGTGGTATCTGTCCTGACCTGAACCACCTTGTCCCTTACTGGGTCTGAGAAAGTCTGAAGGGTTAGAAATACTGCCCTGAGTTCCAGAAGATTGATATTAAGGATAGACTCTTGTGGCGACCAGGCACCCTGTGCTGTGAGGGCTCCTAGGTGGGTTCCCCAGCCCAGAAGAGAAGCATCTGTGATTAGTACCACTGAATGAGGTTGATTGAGGAATGGGACACCTTGTCTGAGATTGTCCTGATCCAGCCACCACTGGAGAGCTTGGACAAAGAGGCTGAGTCACTGAAACCAATTTGGTGAGAGCATCTTTTTTCTGAGGCCAAAAAGACCTTAGTTGAAACTGAATGTCCCTCATTTGTTACCTGGCTCCTTTTACCACTTCAGTGGAAGCTGCCATGTGGACTAGGAACTGAAGAAAATGTCTTGCTGGGCTAGAAACCAGAGGATGAAATGAGAAAGCAAGATCTGTAAGGGCCTTTACCCTTGCTAGTGGGAAGAAGGCCTTTGCTTGAACAGTATCTAACTCTATCCTTATGAAAGTGAGGAGTTGTACTGGTTCGAGAACTGACTTTGGCAGATTGAGAAGAAATACCAAAGAACTGAGCACATTTTGAATGACTTGAAGAGCTGACCTGACCTAGTCGGGATACTGTCCTACAATGAGCCAGTCATCCAGGTATGGGAATAGTGAGATCCCCTGCCTTCTGAGGAAGGCCACTACTACTGTAAGGCACTTTGTAAACACTTTTGGAGCTGATGTTAGGCCAAAAGGCATGGCTCTGAACTGATAATGGCCTGAAGGCAACTCGAACCTAAGGTACTTTCTGTGGGCGCACCTGACAAGAATGTGGAAATAGGCATCCTTGAGGTCCAGGGATGCTAACCAATCCCCTGGCCTCAGAGAGGGAAGAATTACTCCCAGAGTCACCATTTTGAACTTTGGTTTTAAGATGTGTTTGTTCAAATACCTTAAGTCTAGGATGGGTCGCCACTCCCCTGTCTTTTTTGGGGCAAGGAAATATCTGGAGTACAGACCCTTGCCCCTATGTAGAGTAGGAACTCTCTCCATGGCTTTGAGAGCCAGCAGAGAGGAAACCTCTGCTTCTACAGCAATGGTTTTGGAGATGTTTGCAGGTGGAAAAGACCTGACCTTCATTTTTGGAAAATTCTTGAAACTGAGGGCCAGTCCCTGGCTTACTACTTCCAGGACCCACTTGTCTGAGGTAACAGACTTCCAGGCCTGGAAGTAGTAAGTCAGCCTGCCTCCTACTGGAATTGGGGAGTCGACCCAGGCTGACGCATCAGGGTGTCTGCTTGGTAGGAGCCTTGGACTGGGAAGAGGATGCAGCCCTGCTCATCCCCCTCCTGCCTGTCCCTTGAAAGAACCCCCTTTGTGGGAATGGAGAGGAGGCCTGGGCTTGGAAGAAAGACCTGTAAAAGGGCCTGCCCCTGCCCCTAGACTGCTGCTTTTGAGGAGTGGCTTGCCATTCTTTGGCCTGTGCACTCCTGTAGGTGGTCCTGTACTCATCCATCTCCTTCATGTAAGCCTCTGTCTGCTCCCCAAACAGAGAGTTACCCACCACAGGGAAATCCATGGCCCTAACCAGGGTGTCCTGAGAAAGGCTAGTGCATCTGAGCCAAGCAAATCTCCTGAGAGACACAGATGTAGCCATGACTCTTGATGCCACATCGTTAGAGTCTACAGCAGCATGGAATTGCACTTTGGATGCCTCAATCCCATCAGCAGCCACCTCCTCCAGCTCTTTGGCCAGCTGGGGGGAGGCCTATTTAGCCAGTTCCAGAACTGTATCCCACCTGGACTTCTGGTATCTGTCTGTGTAGGTCATATAATTAGCCTGCCTGAGTCCCAAGGAGGATGCCAAGTATTGTTTCTTGGCCATGGCTCCACCTTCCTGGAGTCTTTATCTGGGGGGGTGTGAAGCCAAAGGTATATTAGCCCTGTCACAGGCTGCAGCCTGCACTACCCCAACATGGCTGCAATGATTGAACAAAAACTCTGTACCTGAGCCTGATAGCATATACCTCCAGCATATACCTCCTGTCCATTCTCTTATCCACAGGCGGTAAAGAATTTGGTGTCTGTAAAATCTTTTGTGTCTGTTTCCCCAAGGATTTATGGAGAGGAAAAGACAACCTCTTGGACTCTGGGATGTCCATCATCTCCACAAAATCAGGTTCTTCTTCCTCCTCCTCAACAGCTTCAACCATAGGGAGCTGTAGGGTTTCAGCCACCTTTTGTAAAACAAAAAGTGAGATGGGGACTCAGAAAGCCTTGGAGGGGAGACATTGGAGGGTCTGTTTGGGGAGATGTCTGGTTCAATGGGCACATCCAGACCTTCATAATCATTGTCATCATCATCATCATCTGGTAACTCTTCATCCCCCTCTCACTCCAATTCATAATAAACATCCGGATCATAATCCGATGGAGTTGGATCCGACCAAACCGAGCGCTTAACCGGACAGAACCGGATGAAGCGATTGCACAATACTGATTACTTTGGAAATTTCTTCAGTGGTTGGAGTAAGGGATGCTAGATCTGAACTGGCTGATTTTTTTCATCTTTTTGATGGAACCGACCCCTCAGGGTCAGCTCTCCTTTTGCCCAACGACATCTCGCCTAGGTCAGTGGGCACCTGCTCAGGTTCAGTCAGAAACCGAACTGGGCTGGCCATCCGGGTCAGTGGACTTCTTGGCCTCCTTTTCCTTTAGCCTACCCAATCTTTTTTCCAGAGTGGCCTTAGGAACATTTTTTGCAGATTTGGCAGTCTGTTTTGAGGTGGTCAAACCCCAGAAATAAACGCAGATGAGGTGGGGGTTTGGCCTTAGCAAAGGCCTCCCCACACTCTGTACAGTGTTGAAACCCAGTGGGACCGATTTTTTTCTTGGGTTTCTCAGACATGGCCAGACTAGAAAAAAATTACCCTTTACAGCTTTCAGCCAGGTAATATACCCCTATCGGTTACCAACCGTGTCACGGTTTATGTAAAGAAACCGAAAAAAGTTTGTTTTTTTTTTAAACCGATAGGAACTGGCACACCACTACTAAGATCCCAGAAATTAAATTTAAACACAAAAGGTTGGTTCCCAACTGGACCGACTGGGAAGGAACCGAAGTTTACAATTTCCACAGAAGAAAAACACAAAATCACAGTTCACTACCTATCTACACTACTTACTGTACCGTAGACAGAGGCTTGAAACCGAAAATATACAAATCGGTTGAAAAACTGACGCATTTTGACACTCTACCGAATTGAAGCAAAGGAGCAATCTCTGGAGCGACTTCACAGTTAGGCGGAGTAAAGAATCTGATGGTTACACTCTGAGGCACCACAGACAGAGGTTTGAAAACTGAGCTCGAGCTCAACGTTCTATGCCTGGCATAGAAATTAACTCTTTCCTCTCCGGGGAAGTTCAAGTGCTGGGCCTAACTGCATATGTCTGAATACAGCAAGACTTCATGTTGTTTGAAAGACCCAGATATGCAGGTAAGCATCCTGCATGTCCAGAAAACAGAGCCTCTCCCCCTGGTGCAGTAGGGGTAATAATCCCTGAAGGGTGACCCTCCTGACTGTCTGTATTTAATGTACAGATTCCAATGGCACAGGTCCAAGATGAGCCGAAGATTCCTCATCTTTTTGGGGATAAGGAAGAAATGGGAGTAAAACCCCTTTCCCATTGAGCTGGAAGAATGGGCTCAATGGCTCTTTTTTGAGGAAGAACCTGAAATTCCTCTCAAACCAGAAACAGGTGTGCTGGAGGGTAAAAAACAGTGGACAGGAGGAGCTTCAGTTGGCCACCCTAGAAATTCCAGAGTGTGACATGAGTTATGATCTGGAGCACCCAATTGTCTGTGGTCACTTTTCTCCACCCATCCAGATGGAGAGAAAACTGACCCCCTGATCACCTTCCTTGGATTCTTGGCTGGGGGGGTCAGGTAAGGAGTCAGGAAGTAGGGGTGGGTGCTGGCAGAGGGGCTGTGGGAGCCCTAGAGGCTCTGGCAGTGGCAGGGGCTGCTGTGACCTTGTGCTTCTGCTGTCCCTTGACTGGCTAACCCTGAGTTTGCTTGCAGGAAGGCCAATTAAAGGACTGACATTGGCAGGGCTCGAAATAATTTTTTAGGAATGACTGTCCAAGGGACAGGTAGAATGTAAATTTTGCCTGTACTGCAGAATTTATGCCTGTCCATTCAGTTTGGGGGTAAATAATTTAAATGTTGATCTGAATTCGAGCTGGTGGGTCTTCGTACCTGGTGCTCCCCCCTTCCCCGCTGCATTTTATGCTACTAACTGTTTATTATTTTTGTATAACTACATTTAAAATTTATGCTCCCTCTCCTCCCATGTCTATAGCCTGCATCTCCTTCCTTCTTATTTTGCTGAAGGGCTTTCAATTATTTTTGGTTAAGTTCAGGTTCGGCTCCAAAAGGGCTTTACTGCTGCCTGACCATACCTTTCGTATCCTGCTTAAGGTCTATTAAAATAGAATTATCCTTCTAAAATTGCTTATTTAATGTTGAAAGATTAGCCTTCATGCTAAAATACATCTTGTGCTCTGTGGTCTGAAAAGCATTTTATTAATTGAAGCACATTACCTCTCAAACCAAGTTCCGATCGCACTGCCTCCTCAAAGTGTTGGCACCAAACGCGCGACGATCAAGAATCGAAACTGAATGTGTGTATTTGAATATAGCCGCCAGCATGATCATCTCACTTCATTGCCTGCGCAGAACTGCTCATAGTTCTGTGGATATCATGAGGCACAGCTGCAGTAATGCGGAGTCGCAGTTACCCGGAAGTGCACTTTACACCTCAATCTCGGGCAGCGACTGTATAAAGCGATCTACTGCTGGGTCCTAGTGCCCATTTACAGTGTACTGGCAGCTGCCTGTCCCAAGGACAGGCAAGAATAGCAAAACAGCTGTCCGAAATCAAAACTGGCTGTCTGGGACAGGCAGACAGCCGGTTATTTCTAGCCCTGTACATTGGCCTACTCTAAGCAGGGTGTGATAGAGCGAGTGGACCAACTTAAGAGCTCACCCAGACTCCTGAAAAGTGGAAATAATGTCCTGGGCATCACCCCCCAAAAAGGACCATCCCATGCAAGGGGGCATCCAAAATACTAGTCTGCACATCCAGGGACTGGACACCTGGAGCAAGGAATGGTGCTGGCCACAGACTCCAGCAGCTGCGTCATGCCCGGAGGCATCGACAGCATCATGAGTTGCCCAGAGGACATGACTGCCTATGTCTGAGCCCAACTTTAGAAGCTGGGTGAACTGCATCTTAGTGGAATCTTCAGGTCACGTCTGGCCCAAATCTCTGGCTTGGTTCCAGAGGACATTCTGATACTGGACCATGCATGCCAAATAGTTAATGGCCCTAATAGCCAGTGCAGTAGAGGCAAAAATATGCTTGCCGATATGATTCAGTTGCCTGGATTCCCAGTCTGGGGGGAGAGTACTGAGATGCTTGAGCTTCTGAGTACGATCGTGTGTTGCATTAATCGCCACAGAATCTGCGTTAGGGTGACTGCCCAAAAAGGGCCTACCCGCTGGGGCAGGATGAAGGTGATACGCCTTTTTAAGTAGAGGTGGAGTAGTAGAGGGGTGGACCCTTGCTGTCTTGGTGACATCCTCATATGAGTCGATCATAGGGGGCACCACCAAAGGGAGGGCATCTTGCTGCCTGAGGTAGACAGATAAGCAACACCTCTCTAGGTCCTGTTCTTCAGTTTCCCAGCCCATCAGAAACTGGATGTGATGCATAACATCCATAAAGGATGGTTCATCAAGGGGGGGGTCTTGGGCACCTCCTTGGGCTGGTCCTCCCCCTCTGAAGACTCGCCCAGAGAGGAGGAAGATCCCAAAGATTCAGAGTCATCCTCTGTAGTCTCACTATAAGGGACTGGCATCAGAGGCTGGAAATCATCCCTCCTAGAGCCTGAACTGATGTTGGGTCGTGTCCCTGAAGACCCCGGTGTCCGGGGTTCACTGGGCCAAGCCCAATCAGGATTCGTAGGCTGTGGGTCTAGTGGAGGGTGGTGGGGGGATGCCGGAGGTGGGCCCAGAGGTACAGGGGTCTGCTTCTGCATGAAAATGGAAATTATGTACTTGCCGTATTTATAATCTTCCCAAATATCGTCACCATTCATTACTGATGGGTCCTACCAGAGGTCAGGGCCCTGCATGGAAAAAAGAGCACTGCCTCCTTAAAAAGTTTTGTGCTGGGCAGAGCTGATGTTGGGATAGCATTGCCCTCGAGGCCAGCATTCTAAGTGGTGTTCGAGGGTTGGCCAATAACCAGCGCCGACTCTTCCCAGCCCTCAGTTCTGTCCTGCCAGGCAAGGAACAAGAAAAGTTGGGTACAGCAGAGGGTGAGGGTGCCTGAATGATAGGGAAGGGTGGGAACTAAAATAAAATAAAGCCTAAAGGAGAACTAAGGTTAGACTAGAGGGATAACTAAGATGGACAGGTAGGGGATGACCAGAACACTGGGCAGCCCTAGGCAAAATAAACACAACTGAGAGACAGGAGAGAGAGAGAAGGAAGACAGGCAGAAGAAGGAAAAATTGGATCAACTGTCCCCCACAACTCCACTGAACTCTCCTGTCCACATCAAGTCCATATGGACTAGATTCCACCGAAAGGGGGTGGGGGGGAATGGAGCAGATGCAGGACCTAAGGGCCCAAGCTGATTTAAGAGGGAGGAGGAGCCAAAGGCCTGGGGACATGTCCCTACTGAGGAAGCCCTTTCCTTTTTTTTTAAGTTGCAGACCACTGCACAATGAGTGAACAGTGCCTGCTCCCCTATATTCAAGAAAGCTTGTTCTTACCTTCTGTGTACATCCATACCATCTCTCCTGTATTGTGTGCCCACTGTCCTCGTAAGATTTGCTAGATATGGCAAAAAAGTAAGACACCAGGAAAGAAGGTTGCTCCAGGGTGAGAAGGAATTAAAGTCCAGAGGACTGCTCAGTTCTGAAGAGAATCAATTAAGGAGGTTGGATCCCAGGGGATATCCCACAAAAGCAGTGAGGCAACTTTGTAGCTCACCAGAGATGAGATAGGGCATCCAGATTGCATACAGGGTTCACCCAAGAGTGACTCCTTTTCCCTATTCCTTCCCACACAGAAGATGGGGGGGGGACTGAGCTGCCCAATGTCTGATCATAGTGAGGGTGGGTGGACAATAATGAATGGTGAAGATATTTGGGAAGATCATAATTATGGTAAGTATGTTATGGGCAGACTGGATGGGCCTTGCAGTCCTTATCTGCTGTCAATTTTTATGTTTCTATGTTTCTGTCTTCCCAGATCATTCTTCACCATTCATTTTACTGATGGGTCAGAGTGCCAAGATGGTGAACCCTGGGGAAAAAGTGTCCCCAAGCTTCCCATAGGGGAAAAATACAAGAGGAGGGGGCCAATCCTGGCCTGGCTAGGCCCGAGGGATTGACAGGTCTGACGAACACTCCCATGATCAGGGAGGTGGAGGGCACCACTGAAGTACTTGTCGTGCCTTGCGGGGGGAAAAAAGTGAGCCCAAGAAAAGGTGAGAACATCACCCTACACCAGGCAGAGGTGACAACCTGGATAGGTGAAGCCACGCAGCCTGCCTAATGCAGACTGAGTATCCTACCAGCCTGGAAGCCACCTCATTGGTATCGTAGACTGCCCTGGAGAGGTGCCTTGCTAGTTCCAGACCCTGGGCGGTCAGGCAAATGGCTTTCCTGATCCCCTCATCATCAGGCAACACTGCTAGGACATGTCCCAGCAGAGAGCAGATGTGCTTTGCATAGGTTATTTGGTGTGCCCAATGAACTAACAACCACAACAGGAGGCGTGCAGAATAAAACACCCTCCTCCCCCATGGATCAAAGTCTGCTGAGTCTGTGTCAGGGAGGCGGTCCTGACTGAGGCGTTGATGCCCTGGTGGAGTATCCAGGAACCCCAGACCTGAAGAAGGCTACGGCATGGCACCTGGAGACCCCACTACTGCACAGTATCTGTGCATATAGTCCCTAGGGGCAGGTGAAGGGGCAGAGGGGCATAGCCAGATGGTGTGCCATGCATCCTGTAATGGCCTCGGCCAGGGAGGAATGACCAAAATGTCAGCACTGTACTCCCCCAGGAATGACAGCATTGCACGACCAGGGTTCCATCTGACTTGGTGGGAAAGATGGAGCTCTTTCATAATCTCCATTAGGAATCGTTGGTAGGATATAAGATCCCCCACAGCGGAGAAGTGACGTGAAGAGTTCTCTTCCTCTACGAGGAAGCCAAAGAGGAGAGGGAGTCTGATTCAGAACTCAGCAGCACAGATGTTGGAGGCCTGAAAATGACCTCAGAGATGGCCCTAAAGTAGTGAGGGAACAGCACCACCACAGTCCTGAACTGTTCCCAAGAGAGGGAGCTAAGAAACCCTGGAAAAGAGGGGAGAGGAGGCAGTGACTGGAGGAGGGACAGCCTTGCCAGACCAGGAAGGACCTCTGCCTGAGCTTTGGGGTTGTGCAGATGTGTCCTGATTAGTGGGAGAACTGACTTACCCTTACTCCCCAGAGCACCCAACTCCTAAGGGGCAACTTGGGGCACACTCCTGAGGGAAACCCCCGGATTGTGAGGCTGGAGTTGTGCACCACCTCTCGGGAGGCTCCTTCCCCCATCAACTGCAGAACCTCTCCCCAGGAGAGAGGCCGCTCTGGACAGCCTTTGGCGATGGTCCCCAACTGCCCAGGGGCAGTGGGACATCGCTTAGAGCCAGTTCTACCAGCTCTCTTCTCCTGAGAAGATCTGTCCCTCTTAGGAGACCCAGTGGAGGAATCCGGACTTGCCCCTCTAGAAGGAGAAGACACAACCCCACCCTGGAGGAGGTTAGAGTCTCTTCCTGAAGCTCGTCCTTGTCGGCTGGGGTCCAGATCACAATGGGTCCAGACCCGGGCAACAAGATAGAACCAGTCTTCAAGGTGGGCTCGGTCTTGGCAGAAAAAGAGCCAACACTAACATTGGTGCTGCCAAGAGAAATGGTGCCGACCATGGCGCTGACCACAGACTTGCTGCTGAAAACCATACCATGCCAGGACACGGCACCGGGCACAGCGCCGCCACTCTCTGGATTCCCCAGAGGAACACGCAAGGGTCCCTCAGAACTAGAAGTGGTCTCAGAAGGGTCCAGGGCAGCAACGCCAATGAGAGCTCCATCCTCTGGCTGAGATACCAGAACCAGAGACTCCAACGGCCCCAGAGACGTCCGAGTGGAATCCGAGGAGCCAGGGATCCAATCGGGGTCACCTCCATTACTGTCCCCTGAGGCAGGGGAGGAGACTAGGGCCACCTCAAACTGGGCCACACCAGGAACCCTGAACCCCCTGGAACCCTGAGAGGCATTGGGGGGAGGCCTGGACACGCTATCCCCTTTGCCCCCCTCATCGGCACTGGAGACGGTGCCAAGAGCCGAAGATGGAGAAGTGAGTGATCTTGAGGGGCCTCCCAAGGAGAGCCCACATATAGCCCTGACTCCACTTTGGGGATGGTCTGGTCCTCTGTGGAGGAACCAGACTGCAAGGAGTGACCAGCCACCTCCCCACCAACCCCTCATGGGGACCCCGTGCCCCAGCAAGATGAGGAGCAGTGGGGGTCCTTTCCCCACTGGTTGTATAGACCCAGAGGAGGGCTATAGGGTGGAGTCCAAGGTTCTTGCCTTGGCATCCTGAGTTCGTAGACGCCCGCTGAAAGTTGGGGGTTCCCTATCCCATCTCGGCCCATGGACAAATAGAAAAGCAGGCATCGCATTCATCCATCGGATGGCAAGGACCCAGGTAAGTGAAGCAACCATTTTGGGGGTCCATGATCATAATGAAGTTGCCACAAGAGCACCGACGCATGGGAGCAACTCCCAACTGTTTCGATTTTGATCAACGCCCCAACCCCAACATACCATTGCAATGGCTAAAATAAACAAACTAAAAGGAAAAAAGGGCACCAGCACTGAATTAAACTGCAAGATATATATAAAAAACTTCCATTGCTGAGCGATCCTTCCTCAATGGCGGAAAAGACAGAACTGAGGGCTGGGAGGAGTCAGCATCAATAAATGGCCAACCCGCGAGCACCATGTATAACGCTGGCCTCAAGGGCAGTGCCATCCCAATGTTGGCTCCATCCAGCACAAACATTTTTAAAGAGTCAGTGCTCTTTTTTTTGTGGAGGGTCCTGACCTCTGGTAGGACCCATCAGTAATGAATGGTGAAGATTGATTTGAGGAAGATATACGGCATTATAGTCCACCTGGGGTGCAATATTATACACCAGCAGGAATGTGATGGTGGGTTAGGAAACATTGGCTGAGGAGCTGGTGAAAGGTACCCCTGTGTTGGCCCACTCAGCACCAGGTAGCGATCAGGTGATGGGCCAATGGGCGTTGGCTAGTGGAGATGTTGGTGCTGGACCCAAAGGCTGGGGTTGTGGCAGGAGTGGCAGTGGTCCAGCGGGCACCGGGCAAATGCAGCACGGTGATGGGTCTGCCGACATTGGCTCTACAGGAGAAGCCGGCACCTGGGGAAAAGGAGACCCCTGAGAAGGAGGCAGAGGTGATGCCGGAGTGGAAGAAACTGTTTTGGCCAGCTGCGGGCATTGCCTGACTTGAGCAGAGGACCCCTGGAGGGGAGCCTGCAAAGACAATGCTGGGTCCGTTGGGGCAACGGTGGAAGAGCCACTGCCTGAAGAATCAAGCCTGGCCAAGCCACCTGGCTGAGAGCCCATGGAGGATAAGGGCCTGAGCATCAGGGGTTGGGGGGAGAGAGACAAAGTCCCCTGCCCCAAGGACCTGCCGTCAGAGACAGAGATGAGGGCAGGTGACTGAGCCACTTGGAGCCCGGAGGAACAGAGGGCTGGTGAGGGTGGTGGGGCTGACCACCCGCGAGACGACAACCCCATTGCGGTCGAAGGCTTGTGAGGTGATCATGACAGAGAAGCTTACTGGGCCCATTCCCGATGCTTTTCACGGTGTTTGTGCTTCCCAGACTTCTCCTTATGAGAAGAAAAAGAGGCCCTGGAGGACTAGACCAGTGAGGCCGAAAATTTCCTGGCTTGCAGCTCTTTTTCCATGGTGACCAAATTCTGCTTTAAGAGGTGGATCTCCAGGGTTTTCAAACAATGTCTCCAAGTGGCCTGGTTGAATTTCTGGCAATGCTGGCAGGCTTCGGTGTTGTGGCTGGGGCCTAGGCAGATCTGAAATGCAGAATGGCCATTCTTTTCAGGAATCTGTTTGCTGCAGGCACACTTAGTGGAGCAGTTGGAAGACAAGGCTGGTGGAGAAGACATAAACTCATCGAAAAAACACCAAGGAATTTGATGTTTGACACTCAGAAGAACAAAAATAAAAAGGTGTGGTAAGAGCAGGAAATGGCGGTCAACTGTAGCTACAGCATTTGCTGAGGTCTGATGTGTGCGGGTCGATGGCAAGAAAAGAACTTAGGTGGTGTAGGGGACTGCTCTCATAGATAGACTGTGCTGACATCAACTGGCTGACATCAGTGGGGGACAGTCCCTCATGATAGACTGCTAGCAAGAAGTTTTCCATGTGGTATTAGCACCTGGCAGCTTTGCCCTACCGATGTGGCCTGCTGCAGGAGCCTTCCTCGAAGTAAGATCCAAAGGCCTGGGTAGTAGAGCCCTACCCTGCCCCACAAAGCCCCACTGTTGCAGAGAAGTTTCTTGCAGCACCAGCACATCTTGCTGTGGTGCTTCTCTGTCGATGGCATCAACCCTGCAAAGGTGTGAGCAGCCCAGCTCCCTCCTCAGTTCTTTCCCCTGCAGACAAAGGGAGCAGAGCTCTAGCCATGAGAGACCGAGGAGAAAGAGAGGTGCCCAGGCCCATATGAAAAGCTGGATACAGCAGATAGACAGTTCCAGTAAAGAGCCCCAAAAGGGGGATGGTGGGAGGGAAAGTAGATCTGATGATTGAGATGCCCTCGAAGATGTACTGTTACGGTAAATTCTTACATAACTGTTCTATCTTCTTTGGATGTATGCAGTCATCAGGTCGCACCGTAGGAATGCCTCCGAAGCAGCTACAGGTGCAAACAGACTGAGAGGAAGGCCAACCCTAAACTTAAGACAGTAGGCCCTGCATCACAGCCCTGCCAAAACATGCACAGGCTCTTGAGGCAATGTCCAGACTGCAGTGCTTGGTGAAAGTATGGACAGTGCTCCAGGTGGCATCTGCACAGACGTCAGCAGCTGAGATCCCTCAGAAACAAGCCACAGAGGTAGCCATGCCTTTTCTGGAATGAGCTTTAGCCGCACCAGGCAATTCTTGACATACTTGTTGTAGCAGAACACAACACAATTTGTCAACCATTTCCATAAACATTGTTTAGAAACTGAAACACCCTCTGTACCAGGGGTGAATGAAGCAAACAACTGCTTTGACTTTCTACATTCCATGGTGCGAAGCAGGTAGTACTTCAAAGTTCTGTGCACATCTAATGTATGGAGCAGTGCTTCCCCTGGATTGGCACGCTCAGGGGAAATAAAAAGGAGGGTGGATAGATTGGTTGAGTGTAAACTCAGAGACCACCTTAGTGAGAAACTTAGGATTCATGTGCAAAGACACCCTGTCTTTGTGAAAATTCAAATAAGGCTCCTTGTACCAGAGGGCCTGAAGCTCTGAAATTCTTTGAGTAGAAGTAATGGCAACTAAAAATAATGCTTTCCAAGAAAGAAAGCATAGCTTGCAAGCTGCAGCTGGCTCAAAAGGAGACAGGGTCAACTTCTCCAAAACAAAATTCAGATCCCAAGCTATGAAAGGAGAGTGGATTGGGGGTTTCAGATGCAGAATGCCCTTCAAAAAGGTAGGGGAGATATCCAGCTGAGCTATAGTAAGGTCACCCACAGGCTCATGAAATGCTGACATAAATGAAAGATGCACCTTGAAGGAGGAGTACTGAAGACCAGAGTCAGACAGAGAGATTAGGTAGTCCAGGATCTGGCTTACTGGGCAGGTGAAAGGGTCCAGATTATGTTTGGTACCCCAGATGGCAAACTGATTCCACTTTATGGCATATGTGGCTCGAGTGGAAGGCTTCTGGGCAGCCACCAGGATGTCCGCCACTCTGTTGGAGACTCCAAACCTTGCAATGGCTATGTCCACAGGAGTCAAGCATGCAGATGGAGGGACCTGAGGTTGGGATGGATCAGAGTCCCCTGAGCCTAGGTCAGCAGGTTGCTGCAAAGGTATGAGTAAAACCAGAGGTTTCTCTGCTAGCTGCTGTATCAGAGGAAACAATATCTGGAAGGGCCAGAATGAAGCTACCAGAATTATGCTAATTCCCTCCACCTGCAATTTGATAAGAACCCTCTGAATTAGAGGGAATGGGGAAATGCAGAAAGAAAATTCCCACTCCAAGAGAGGGACAATGTGTCTCACCAGAAGACTCCAGGTCCTGGATCGAGTAAGTAAAAACTGGGCAGTTTTGTGTTGAGTGGCGACACAAAAAGGTCCAATTCAGGACAGCCCCATCTGTCAAACTCTTCTGCGATGAGTGAGAGAAGGTTCCACTCATGCATGCAGGACTGAGTCCTGCTGAGGCTGTCTGCCAAAGTTTGGCACTTCTGGGACATGGACTGCCAAGCATGTCAGACCATGTTCTAATGCCCAATACCACACTTTCATGGCCTACCTGCATAGGTGGTACGAACAAGTCCCCCCCCCATTTATTGATGTAGTACACTACACTGAGATTGACTGCACCAGCAGCTGACCCGGAGCAAGGTGTCTCTGAAAGGCCTGCATGGGCATACAGCACCACCCTCATCTCTAGGACATTGATATGCAGAGAGGTCTCGACCTGAGACCAGGAGCCCTGGGTTTAAAAGGGACCCAGGTGAGCTCCCCAGCCCAAACTGGAAGCATCCATGGTGAGGATCTGCTGTGGAGAAGAGATCTGGAATGGGACCCCTTGCAGCAGGTTCAAGGAGTCCATCCACCACTGGACCACTTTACAGACTGGGGAGGAGATAAGCATCACCTGATCTAACTCATCCGTGAGTTGGTCCCATCACACTCAGAGAGTCCACTGTAGGATGCACAAATGGAGTCTGGCCAATGGAAAAGTGAGAATGGCTGCTGCCATGGACCCAACAGTCTCAGGTTCACCCTGGCAGGAATAAAACAGCTCTTGGCCACCTCCTGAGCCTGAGCTATAAGGCACTCCACCCTGTACTGGGGCAGGAAAGTCTTCGCCTGTGCCACATCTAGGACCGCCTGTATGTATTGTGGTCTTTGGGATGGTACCAGGACTGACATGAGCAGGTTGACAATAATGCCCAAGGAGAGGAACAGCTGGAGAGTTCTCTGAAGAGTCCACAGGAGCTGCTCCCTGGACAAGGCCTTTAGGAGCCAATCATCCAGGTAAAGGAAAACACACAGTCCCTCCCTTCTGAGGACTGCAGCTACTGCTGCTAAGCAATTGGTAAAGACCCACAGTGCAAAGGACAAGCCAAAGGGCAGCACTTTGAACTGATAATGCTTGTCCCGATACAGAAAATGGAGAAACCTCCTGTGAGGAGGAAAGACCGAGATTTACAGGTAGGCATCCTGCATGTCCAGTGAACAGAACCAGTTACCTGTCTTGAGAAGGGGCATCAGGCCTGGCAAAGTTACCATCCGGAACTTTTGGTACTGGACGTACAGACTGAGGTCATTCAGCTCTAAGATGGTCCTCAGATCTCCAGTCTTTTTTGGGACCAGGAAAAACCTGGAATAGAACCCCTTGTTTCTTTGGCACCTGGGTATTGGCTCGATGGCCTGCTTGCACAGAAGAGGCTGTACCTCCTCCTGGAGAACAGACAAGTGAGCCGGAGAGTAAGTGGAGGGCAGAGGAGGGGTTTTTGGAGGCTGCTCGAGTAGCTCCCACATGTGATCTCTTTCTATGATTTGCAGAATCCAGGCATCCGAGGTTATGGTTCTCCATTGATTTAAATGAAGGGAGAGCCAGCCTCCAACCACCACCTATTGATCGGGGACCTGAAGAGGGGGGGTCTTTCAAGGAGTCAAGCAGAGATGGATCCAGCCAGTGGGGCTGATCCATCACTTCTTGGATGTTTGGCCGTGGCTCCTGCATTGGAAGGGGTGAGCAGGGCAGTGGAGGCTCTTCATTTGCCTTGGGGCTGAGTGGCTGCACCAGGTCTACTGGACACCTTGCAAAAGGTAGGGCACTGTCGACCCTAAGGCTGCATATTGTAGATGGAGTGGACAGATTTTATAGCCCTGCTGGATGCCTGCAAATCATTGATGATGTCCTGGACATCAGGCCCAAAGACCTAAGGGCCATAGAAAGAGGCATTAAGCACCTTCTGCTGAACATTAGCAGCAAAGCTAGAGACTCTCAGCCAAGAGTGCCTATGTAGGCAGATGCCAGTGGCAGTAGCCCTGGCAATAGTGTCTGTGATAATATAGAGGGCCCTGTGGAGGTGCTTGCAAACATTCTCAGCAGTCTTCAAGCACTTAAGAACCTCCTGCTTCTGAGTGCCATCTGGGAGGGCCTGAATAGCAGCTTTGTCCTTCTTCCAGTTGGAGTTCTGGTATTTAACCATATGAGATAGGTAATTAGCAATCCTCAACCCAAGGGTGGAGGAGGCATAAACCCTCTTGCCCCAGAGGTCAATTCTATGAGATTCTTTGTCAGAGGGAAGAGAACTAAAGTGCTTAGGCACCTCAGACCTGCCTTAATGATCACTGAATCAGTTTCTGGCTGGGCAGCATTATATGGAAATCCTGGGGGGCATGGTAGAGCTTATCCACCCTGCGGGGCATAGCTGGCACCACGTCTGGCCTATGCCAGGCTGCAGTAGCATAGAAAGAATGATTTTTGGGAGCTACCCTGGGATCTCCAGAAAATCCACCAGATCCTTTCTGGTGACATCTTCCTCCTCAGCATGAAAGCCAATGGCTGAGCACAATTATTTCATCACATTGAAGAATGTGGGGTCCTCAGAAGGAGACCTAGGGGTGTGCTTAACAGAATCCTCACTAACACAGGAGACTGCGGACCTCCTCTTCCTCCTTATCCTCATCATGAAGAATGAGGTCAGGGTGGTGCTCCTCCTCCTCAATGTCAACTTCTTCTAACTCCAGGTCTGATGCTGGAGGCACTGCTGACAGCTTGCGGTGAGCTTCCCATGGCCAATGAGGAGGTGTCGACAATGAAGCTATATGTGCCGAATTGATGAGTGATCACCGAGGTAAACTTGGTGAGTATTTCGTTCAAGTTGACGACTGTCAAAAGTTGCAATGACGAGGGGAGGGGGGTCAACGGTGCAGGGATCGACAACCCACCTGAGGAGCCCTGCGAACCCAAAGAGCCTGTTGCCCGAGTAGAAGAAGGGTCAGGCCTTGACAGGAGGGCCATCGATGATGAGCCCATCATCAACAAAGGAGGGGCCAATGACCCAGAGGTCAATGACCGACCGACCTGTGAATTGGCGGATGTGCTGTTAGTATGGGTCTGGAGGGCACAGAGACCTGGACAGTAATTTTGTGTGTTGGTGCAGCTACAGCCGACAGGGAACCCCTGGATGAAGGTGGAGAGGCCGTTGGGGAAGGAGATCACCACCAGGTGGGGGGAGCGGTCATAATCTCAGTCCTTTTTATGACTTTTCCCCAAGGACTTGTTTCGAGCCTTAGAGGCCTGGGAGCTTGATGACCCTACCAGTGATTCAGAGGCTGGGGCCCTGGAGGACCCCTGCCCAGAACTGGCTACCCGCTCCATTAGGAAATTTTTAAAACCTTTTTGAGATGCCAGAGAGTTCTTTGATTGAACTGCTGTCACAGCTCAGAGTCAGAGACTTTGTTGTCAGGCCCAAGACAACAGACATAGAAACACAGAAACATAGACTTTGATGGCAGATAAGGACCGCTTGGTCCACCTAGTCTGCCCATTTCCCTACCTACAGGATAAACTGCAGATCCTAGTTAACCAACAGCCTATTTCTTCCTACCCCCACAAGAATTGCCTTATGTCTGTCCCATGCATTCTTGAATTCTCCCACTGTTTTGGACCCCACAACCTCCTCAGGAAGGCTGTTCCATGCGTCCACAACCCTCTCTGTGAAAAGATATTTCCTCGCATTGCCCCTGAGCCTTCCCCCCCTCTATCTTCAAATTGTGTCCCCTTGTTCTTGCACATCCCTTTTTCTGAAAGATGCTACCCTCTTGGACTTTGATTCCACTGAGGTACTTAAAAGTTTCTATCATGCCCCCCTTCCTCAAGGGTATACATATTAAGCTTCTTTAGTCTCTCCTCGTATGGCTTCTCTTGCAGACCCTGCACCATTTTAGTTGCCCTCTTCTGGACTGCCTCCATCCTGTCTGTGTCCTTGCGGAGATTGGGTCTCCAGAACTGGATGCAGTACACTAGATGGGGTCTCACCAACTGTCTGTACAGAGGGATAACAACTTCCTGTTTTCTGCTGGTGATGCCTCTCCCTAGACATCCCAGTATCCCCCCAGCCCTCCCTACTGCCTTCTCACATTGCTTGCCAACCTTAAGGTCATCTGATATGATTGCCCTCAGGTCCCTTTCCATTTTTGTTGTTGTTACTACCCCCATTGTGTAATCTTCCCTTGGGTTTTTGTTTCCCAGGTGCATTATTTTGCACTTCTTTGCATTGAATCCAAGCTGCCATATTTCTGACCATTCCTCCAACATTGCCAAGTCCCTTCTCATCTTTTCCATGCCTCCTTGTGTATCAGCTCTGTTGCAGATCTTTGTGCCATCTGCAAAGAAGTATACTTTTCCTTCCAGTCCCTCTGCAATGTCACTTATAAAGACATTAAAAAGGGCTGGACCCAGTACTGAACCCTACAGTACCCCACTAGTAACCTCCCTTTCTTCAGAGTGGACTCCATTTACAATTACCTTCTGTGTCCTGTTGTCCAGCCAATGTTTTACCCAGGCTTCCAGCCTGGGACCCGCTCCCAGGCTGGTTAATTTGATTATTAATCTTTTGTGTGAGACTGTGTCAAATGCCTTGCTAAAGTCTAGGTAGGCCATGTCCGCAGCCCCTCCATGGTCTACTACTTTGATCACCCAGTCAATGAAATCAATTAGATTCATCTGATATGACTTTCCAGCTGTGAGCCCATGCTGTCTTGGGTCCTGTGCCCCATTGGCATCTAGGTACTCAACAATTCTTTCCTTCCAAAATGATTCAATCACTTTCCCTAAGAGAGAGAGAGAGAGGTCAAACTGACAGGTCTGCAGATTCCTGCCTCTGTCTTGCTCCCACTTTTGTGAAGGAGAATTACATCTGCCTTCCTCCAGTCCTCAGGTACCACACCATCCTCCCATGATTTGTTAAAAAGGGTAGTCAGTAGTGTCACTAGTTCTCCCCTTAATTCTTTTAGAATTCTGGGGTGAATTCCGTCAGGCCGCATTGCTTTGTCAACCTTCAGTTTTAGGAGTTCTTTCAGAACCCTCTCTTCTGTGAAAGGACTGGGATCGACCCCCTATCCAGAGTGCTTCTAATAACTGGATTAGGCACCTCCCCCTCCTCTTTTGTGAATACTGAACAGAAGTATTCGTTCAGTATCCCTGCTTTTTCACTGTCCCTCTCTGTCCACCCACCGTCCATTCTATTCAGCCTCATCATCCCTCCCTTTATCTTTCTATGCTCCCTGATGTACCTATAAAATGTTTTATCCCCCTTCTTAACCGAGTTGGCTATCTTTTCCTCAGTTTGGGCCTTTGCTATTCTGATTTCCTTCCCTGCTTCCTTCTGTCTTAACTGTTACAGTTCTTTGTCCTGCTCCTTCTGTGTTTCCTTATACTTCATAAATGCTGTCTTTTTCTCCCTAACCTTCCCCGCCACCTGTTTTGAGAACCATAGTGACTTTTTCTTTCATTTTGATTTGTTTATTTGCTCCACACAAAGGCTTGCTGCCTCTGTGATGGCAGTTTTGATGTTTCCCCATTGTTGCTCCAGCCCTCCTTCTAGCCTGTTTGCTAGTGCTTTTCTAAGGCACTCTCCCATCTTGCCGAAGTCAGCCCTCCTGAAGTCCAGTACCCTCACTTTTGTATGGCTTGACTCTGTAGCTAAGTTTATCGTGAACCACACTGTTTGGTGGTCACTTGTTCCCAGATGGCTACCCACTTCTAGATCTGAGATCCTCTCATTGTCCCCATTTGAGAGTACCAGGTCTAAGATTGCTCCCTCACAAGTGGGTTCCAAAACTAGCTGTCTGAGGCATGCCACCTGTAGGGCATTGAGAATGTCCCTGCTCTTGGATGTGGCTGCAGCAAAGGTGCTCCAGTTAATATCTGGCATATTCAGGTCCCCCATCAACAGTATCTCCCCTTTCTCTGCCATCCTAAGAATGCCTTCTATCATATCCTTGTCCATTCCCTCCCCCTGAGATGGAGGTCTATATACAAACCCTGTGCAGATTGTGGTGCCATTTCCAGTCTCTAAGGTGACCCACAGTGCCTCCTCTCCTCTCTGTTCACTCTTTTGTTCCGTTGCTTTTATCCCTTCCCTTATATAGAGAGCTACTCCTCCCTGTCTATCCTGGTATGTTAATAGCCCAGTCATGGTTCTCTGTGTACCATGTTTCTGTGACTGCTATGATATCCAGGCATCCCTCTTCCATCAAGGCCACCAGTTCAGGGAGCTTGTTGCCCAGACTATGGGCATTGGTACTCGTTACCCTGCATTTCTTGATGGCCTTACCCCTTTTTGCCCCATCACTGTTCTTACTGCCTTTGTCGTTTTCTCCATTTACCCCTGCCCTTCTCCTTATTGACATCTCTATCTTGGTGTTTACCTCACTTATTACCCTGATTTTTTGGGGGGGAGAATAGGATTTCCCTGCTCCTTTCCAGTGCCTCCCCCCTTGGCTAGTTTAAATGCTTGCCAATGAAGCATTTAAACCTATCGTCTAGGATTCTGGTTCCCCTCCTGGACAGATGCAGACCATCATGCCAGTATAGGCCTGCATCACTCCAGGTGGACCCCCAGTCGAGCTCTGCACCAGTTTTTCAACCACTGATTGACTCCCATGGTGTGGCGCACCCTAGCCTCACCCATGCCATAGACAGGCAGCACCTCCGAGAAGGTTACCGTGCATGCTACTTGTCTAAGGCCCCTCCCCAACTCCACAAACTCTTCCTGCACTGCTCTGATCCCTTTCTCAGCCAGGTCATTTGTCCCTAGGTGGACAATGACACCCAGCTCCCTTCCCCATGCAGCTGTTCTGGCAATCCTGAGGATTCGCTTCCTGTCCCTTCAAGCCATGGTTCCAGGCAGGCACCTTACCTCCCTCTCCACTTCCTCCATGAGTTCTACCCTCCTAACAATGAAGTCCCCCACCAGGAGTTGTTTCCTTCCCCTGTAGGGTCCCATGCCACCCTTCTGTGGGTCTCCTTTGTGGAGGTTCCAAGCATCCGCCTTGGTCTCCACTGCAGGTGCCTCCATAAAGGAACCACACTTTGTCAGAACAGCATAATAATTGTGAAGAGGTACAACTGGAGGGATGCACCTCTGTTCCACCACCCTCACCCTCCCTGAGCCCACTGTGGTCCAACCACTCCTCTTTCTTGGCAACCACTGAGGTAACGGCAGTGGCCCTGGTGGTCCCTGGGTGGGAGAGGAGGTCCCCCAAATCCTGGCCAACTCAGCCTGGAGATGAGCAACCTCCTCCCTCAGCCCAGAGAGGTGTCTGTAGATGGGACAACACATCCTCAAGAACGTCTCCCCGAAGACTGCTGCTCCACAGCCACTGCACTGCACCACTCCCGTCATGTTTTTTTTATGCCCCCGTAACTGCTGTTTGGAATACTTACTCTTTCCTCTGTTTATTTATTTATTTTTTCTCCCTACTTTCTTACTGCCTCTGTGCCCTTTAAGCTCCTGATTTTCCTGTTCTGAGACAAGAAGTTCCTATATTTCTCAGTAGTCTCCTTACTTGCTCAGAGTCAGACCTCCAGCAGCTGGGGGGGGGCGGAGAGCTATTCTTTTCCTTCTAGGATGGTGAGTCTTTTGTGGCTCTGTGATCACTCACTTCCTGCTCCCAAACAGGAAGTTCCTGTTGTCAGTCAAATCATGTGCCTATAAAAGTAGAATTGGCTTGGGGGGAAGGGGTGGAGAGGAGGGCAATATAGCCGCAGTACAGAAGTATAGTTATAACAGCAGCTCCTTCCTCTTGATGTTCTCTGCCTGTTCTCTGGCAGTATCTAGGGCAGTTTTTAAATCTGGCTTTAACCTGGCTTCCTTCTAGCTAAACCACTCCCTCTACTTTACAGCTCTTTCTACACTTAGTTAATTGCACAGATAACAATTCCCTTCAGCCACCTGAGACAAACACCTAGATAACTGCACAGATAACAATTCACTTCAGCCAGCTCAGACAAACACACTAACTCTTTTTTTTTGTTTTTGGTTTTGCCCTAAATTGAAGGTCCCAGTAGTAGGGTTCTAGTTCTTCAGTCCCAGTATAGAAGTATAGTTATAACAGCAGCTCCTTCCTCTTGGTGTTCTCTGCCTGTTCACAGAGAGAATGTTCATCTGTGGAGGCAGTCTTCTTTCTGCAGCGGCAGTGATGGAAGAGAGAGGTCTCAGGATTAACTCTCAACGTGCACAAAATAAATGAACCTCATAAAAAGATTCTAAAATAAATCAGTAAGACAAAATTGTAGGTGAAAATGGTGCAAAACTGCATTGGAGCTTCCATGGAGACCTGTGCGAATAAGTCTGACAGCAGAAAAGAAGTGAGGAGGGATCAGAGACGCTTACGCCTTTATAGGGTTGATGACGTCGATGGCGTGGGTGGGCCCAGTTGTACTGCTGAAATCTTTCATATGGATCCTGCTTTATTGATGATGAAGTTCCTATGGTGTGACCTGATGACTGGGATACCCCTGAAGATTAAGTGATTCTTGTGTGACCCTTTTTCAGGTTCTGGAAGGGGAGGCAGGGTGGGGAGTGTAAACAAAGTGAAGGATCCCTTAAGAAGAAAAAACATTACTATGGTGAGTAATGTTTACTTATTACCCCAAGAATCTCTCACTTACTGTTTACACTTTATGCAGACTCTGTAGCAGTACCATGGGAGGCTAGGTCCAGAACCTTGGTAGGAAAAAGTTTCTGCAAGACAGCAGTTCCAAAGCTGGCATCCCTTCTGGACCATATGTCCAAACAGTAGTGCTCTGTGAAGATGTGTACTGTTTTTCAGGTAGCTGCTTTGCAAATGTCTAACAATGGGATGCACCTTGAAGATGCCACAGAGGCTGAGGTACCCCTTGTGGAGTGTACCCTTAAGTCTATTGGTGGTATTTTTCATTGCAGAATTAAATGCAAGAGACTGTCAAGCGACAGATATATTTTTTATTAACTGGTTTGCCTTTGCCAACCTCACTGGATACCAAAAAGCTGCTAGCTGTGTGAGCTGACATCTTTTATCCAGTCCACATAGATAATCAGGACTTGCTTTAGGTCCATGCAGTGCAACTTTCCCTCACCCAGTCTAGAATGTTCTGAACAGAGCACAGGGATGGTCACCGATTGGTTCAGGTGGAATTCAGATACCACTTTAGGAAGACATTTTCTGTTGGTTCTAATAATTACTTTATCTTTGTCTTTGCCTTTGCCTGGCAGATGCACTGCAGATATGTTTGCTACTAAGGAATATGCCAGGTCCCAGATCCTCATTACCTCGGTACACAGTTCCTCCCTGCTTGTTTATGTAGTATTGATTGATTGATTGATTGATAGTATTGCAACCATACACAAGTGCTGGCATATTATAACTTGATCACATAGAAAATCGAAATGTAAAAACATAGCAACAATATTATGTAAAGCACATTGATACATATTTACTTTTTCCTGAACAAAAGCAGTCCTTAAGTCATATCTAAATAACACACAAAGACTTACTGTAAGTTTAAGTTCTCACTATTGGCTTCTTCCACCTTAACTGTTTACATAACTGATATCCAGTGGTTTCTTAAGGTGAAAACAAACAATGAAGTTTATGTGTTGGATCACATACTTTTCTAAACACTTCTCTTGCCATCCTTTCCTGTCTTACCTCCAACCTCTCTGACCTGCACTTATTTAATGCCTCATTATAAGACATTTCACACCCCAAAACTATTCTAAGTTTCCTTTCCTGTATTCTTTCTAGTTCCTCTGTTACATTTTTTGTAAGCCCACCATGCCACACAGCTGTCCCATATTCCAGTACAGGTCCAACCACCGCAGAATAATAATATATTAAATCAGATAGCTTTAGTCCAGTCCTTTTCAAAGCAGTCAGAAAATATAGCCTACTATTAGCATTTTTAACCATAGTTGAGGCTTGTTCTGCCCAACTAAAATCATTTTGAAATATATTGCCCAATAATTTTACTTTATTAACCACTTCTACTTCTACTCCTCCAAACTTTAACTGATTTACTCTCTTCCATTTACTCTGTCTCCCAATGTGTATCTCCTTAGTATTACTTGGATTTATCTGCATAAAATAGTTTTTGGACCATTTTTCTATATAATCCAAATCACTTTGCATGGTACTCTCGTCTGCATTTTCCCAAATATCTAAAACTGTAGTATCATCCACATATTTTATGCATGGGCTCTTCATAACCAAATCATTTATAGCCCTGATTTGGTACCCTGGGGGACTCCTCCACAGACCAATGCCGCCTCAGATGTCATACCTTCCAACTCAATCCATTGAGACCTCCCCTTCCAAAAATCATACACCCAATTTATAATACATTCAGGAATCTTAAAACCTTCCAATTTCTTACTGTTTTATGATCAATAAGATCAGTGGTTTTCTTATGATCTACCAATACTGCTCTAAGATTCATTTCTTTATCCCATGGTCTCATACTTAATTCTAAAAATTTCAAGGCAGCGTCAGTCATTGAGTTTCCTCATAGGGATCCAAACTGATTGTTGTCTAACAAACTTTCAACAAACTCCATAATCCATTTACAAATAAGAGTCTCACACACTTTTGATATTACACACATCAAAGCTATTGGTCTAAAATCTGTAGACATATTTTTTGGTATCAAGACCTTTGGAAGAGGGTCAATTTTTGCTTGTTTCCACTGTAAGGGGATTTTTCCAGTTATAATTGACTTTTGAAAAATGTGACACACCCATGGTGCAAGTGAATCAGCTCCTTCTGTCAATATCCTATTTGGGATGTCATCTGGTCCTACAGCTTCACTTTATCTTTTTCAATTCCTTGTCCATTTCATCAGTTCTTGCTAAAAATCTATTGGGAACAGTCACCACTAGTACATTCTTCTATTGCTGCATATTGTCTGTCCTGATTTGGATAGTCTGACCCTGTAGCTGGGAGGAGAAAGACTGCATTGGTAGTGGTACTGCTCTGAGCTCCAGGTGGTTTATGTGTTTTAGTGACTCCTGTGGGCTTCATGTGCCACTCACTGTGGGGTCCTGCATGTGGGTGCCCCACCCCAGGAGTGCGGCATCTGTAGTAAGAATACCTGCTGGTGACATCTGAAGGAAGGGAACGCCTTCTTCCTTTCACCACCATAAATGATTCCACTAGTGCTTTCGTCACTGGCACTAGCTTTGAAAGTGAATCCCATCTTTGGGATCAATTGTCCCTTAAGTGATACTGGATATCTCTCATTTGGAACCTGGCCCATGGAACCAGAGCCATGGATGCAGCCATGTGACCTAATAACTGCAAGAAGTCTCTTGCAGGTCTTGGCTACCTGCTGTGAAGGACTCTGTTGTTGCTGCTGTCAAAGCTGTAACTCTGGGCTGCAGGAGGAAAGTGTTCCCCTGCAGGGTGTTTAGCTCTGCTCCTATGAAGTCCAGTACTTGAACAGGCTGTAGCTTGGACTTCCACAGGCTTCTCAAGAATCCCATGTTCTCCAACGTGCTTTTAACCAAGTGAACTGAGCACCTTGCCTTTTGTTTTGTTCTCCCTGAGACTAGCCAGTCATCCAGGTAAGGGAAAATCACCAAGCCGTGTTTTCTCAGATGTGCTGCCACCACAGATATTCCACTCCCTGCTTGTCCACCAGTTATTTTCTCTCAATTGTTTTGTTGATGGCTGCAGCTGAAGTGGGTGCAGCCATACTTTTTGCTAAGGTGTTTTTAAGAGGTTTATGTATAGGATGTGACGTCCTTCTTGGTGGAGCTACCCCCAGTATGTCCATAAAATCAGCATCCTCTTAATCCTCCTCTGCTTCTAATGGGGGGATGTTGAGGGTATCAACCATTTGTCTGACAAATGAGGAAAAAATTAGTAATCCTCAATTTACCTTAGAGGAGATTTTAAATCTTGCTTAGGTGTGCCCTCTAATTCCATGGGGTCCTCTGCAGACAGATAGGTTGGAGCTAAAGCCGGGGGTTAACAGGTATGTTACATTGTTTGCTGCTGTACAGGAGGAGATGGACCCTTCAGATGCATGCTTTTTTTTTAATTTTTAGGTGACACAGAGGTAGTTTGAGAAGGCATGCTTCTTTTTAAAATGTTTACCCTTTTAAGTGAATTTTTGGGGGGGCACAAAATATGACAGAACTTACAATTTAGAGTTGTGTTGCAAACCTAAACACATTAAATAAAGCTTGTGACAGTCTGTCCTTGCCAGGAGCTGAAAACAATTTGTACAATTTTTTGAATGTCCACAAAGCCTCTCCGACATACCAGTTAGAGAAAACCTTGAAATAATCAAACTGAGTCCTCAAAAATGATGCAATAAAAGAGCTCAATAGTAAAAAAAAATGGCTTTTGCAGTGAAAAAACTGTGCCAAAGGTCAAATTGTAGCTCTTGTAACAGGAATGGATTAAGGTGAAAGGGCACAGACATAAATAGAAAAGGAAAACACTCCATTTTCTGTAAATTGGATAACTAGAAATAGTAAACCACTAAAAATTAGAACAAGAAACCAGCCATTCCATTACTAGAGTTCACTAGAGGGCAACTACTCTCTTCACGCAGAGAAACAGATCTGAGCAATGGCCACGGTATCGCATGACTGCAGTTTAAACCTACATTCCAAATTTTCAAATTTGCACATATGGTATCTCTAGGATGTTACTCTCAGCTGATCACTGCATAAAGTGTAAACATTAAGTGAGGGATTCCTGGGGTTAGAAACAAAGAACATGAAAGAGAATTCCAGCAGCAAAGTGTGAAGTATCACCCAGCCAACAAACCGAGGAGTTATAATTGCAGAAAACAACCCTAGTGCACCTGCCTCTCCCTGTAATACAGGAATGTAAACAACTGCACCGTGTCCCAAGTGTCAGGTACTGCTATGAAGCAGAATTTAGAGGTATGGACAAAGTGGATCCAATCTGCAAGGCAGCAATGCGGACATAGTATAGATACAGTATATTCCTAGAAGGGGAGAGGAAGAGAGCTACAGGGAGAAAAAACACTCCAGGGTGTTTTTTGATTTGTCTTTTTGTTTT
Organism: Neoceratodus forsteri; assembly: GCA_016271365.2. Classification (NCBI taxonomy): domain Eukaryota; kingdom Metazoa; phylum Chordata; order Ceratodontiformes; family Ceratodontidae; genus Neoceratodus; species Neoceratodus forsteri. The sequence goes on from CM057455.1 coordinate 1,300,555,194, forward strand.
CAAGGGAAGAGGGCAAGGTGACCCGTTTGCCAATTTTGTATTTTAAAAAAAAGGAAAAAGAAGATACACCTCCAAGAGGGAGGAAGAGCTCTCTCAGAGAGTGGCAAGAAGCATGTCAGTGTACAGAGGCACAACAGGGAGAGCTGCCTAAAGGGTTCTGACTGTCACCTGAGTGGGTGATGGTGCAAGGGCGTGTGACTGAAAGGTGAAGATATTCTGGAAGATCATCAGTTAGTGTGAGTACGTAATTTTCGTATCTTCCAGGAATCGATCTTCACCATTCAGTTACACTAATGGGTCAGAGTACCAAGCTTTCTCACAAAATGGGGGGAGGAGTTTGATCACCCTGACAGAAAAATATCCCTCAGCCCTCTGTGAGGGAGAACCACCAGAGGGCAGGGGCTCCTCACAAGTCTGGCAGGACCTGAAACTGGTCAAGGGCAAGCAAAGGCTCCTGTGCTCTGGGAGCAAGAAGGCACCTCAACAGCTCATGCCTGACCCTGTGACAGAAGAAGTGAGTCCCCTGGAAATGCAGTGAAGCACCCCATGCTAGGCCATGGGTAGCAACCAGGAATGGCAAAGGCATGCTGTCCACCAACTGCAGGCTGCTGTTTCTACTAGCCTGGAAGTTACATCACTAACATCGTAAAATGCCCTTGCTTTTCCAGTTCCTGGCCCCAGAGCAGAAAGGCGAATGGCTTGCCTGGTTGACTCGTGATCTGGCATGAAAGCTAGGACCTGGCCTAGTTTTGACCATGGGCACTTGTTGTAAGCTGACTAGTGCATGTCACAGAAGAAACTTTTTTTCCCTTAAGCATCCATTTCCACAGAGTCAGTATCAGGTGGGAGGTCATGCACAGGACATTTAGGCCCAGAGGTGGTGTGCAGCACCAAAATCCCTGATGTGGTGTGAGGTACAGCTCCAGCAGACCTTGCAGGAGAACAGTATCTGCACTGGATGTTCTTATGGGCTGGAGAAGGGTGAAAGGATGGAACCAGATATTCCTGGATTCCTCTTAAAAAGGCCAAGGAGGGATGTCAAAAGAGTCACTGCTGAAATCCCCAAGGAATCCAAGTGCTACGGTAGCAGTATTGTGACCAAAAAAGGATCCCATGTTAAGCTCCTTCAACATCTCCATGAGGAATTAATGGTATGCAGAGTGTTCAGCATCCACGGATATGTGGACAGAAAAATCCTCTTCCTCAGAGCAAGAAGTAGCAGAGGATCTGGACTCAGAGAACGGTAGTGCGAGAACGGTGGTGCCAGAGCCACAGACCTGAACTGGGTGTGGTTGGACTTAAAGTGGTACTTGTGGAAGACACCAGCCATTTTATATTATTGCCAGATCATGGGTCCCAGGGGACCCACAATACCTGGCAGATCAGGGAGAGGAGGGGGACAGATATAGAAGCCAGTGGTTTCCCCATTTTCTGCCAGGGATGGGAGAGTATTCTGGGGACTTCTCTTGGGGGAAGGGGCTGGTACACTTGCCAGTGTGAGAGCCAATAGCTTTGGCCTCACCAACAGAGGCATTTGTTGCCGGCTCCTGGGATGAAGCCAACTGTTTCCCAGACCCGGCCCCCAGGATCTCTGATATTTTGACAAAGCAAGCATGGACAGGACCCTGGTCATCCTCAATACCACTGGTACTGGAAAGGGGTCCAGTGGAAAGGTCCAAAGACCTTATCTTGGCATCTCTGGTGTGAGGCTTGCCTCCAAAAATGGGTGTTGAACAATCCTACTTCAGCACAGAAATTTCCAGGGTGCATGTATCCATCTAGAAGCAGGTGCTGCACCTATCCATATCATGGTTTGGTCCATTGCAGGTCCAGCACTTAGGATGCTGGATGGTGACAGTGAGTTGACCTCCACAGGGGCACCAATGCATGGAGGTGCTGCCTTTCCTTTTCTTCTGCCCCTATAAACTTGCCATACAAATGTCAAAATAATAAAACAAGTAGAAAAAATAATTTGATGCCAAACTAGTAAAGAACGTGGAACCGCAATAAAAAAAATGGTATCAGGAATAGAGAAAATGAGTTCAGCGTTAAATAAACGAGAACAGTATTGTTGAACTGAGGAGATAATTAAGATGATGCAGACAGATGACTCAGGCTGCTCCCATGGTGCACACCTGGCAGCGGGAAAAAACAGAACTATGGAGGGGAGGGGGCCGGCGTTGAGTAGCGGCTGACACATGCACAACGTCACTACATCAGCCTTGTGGGCAGAGGAGTAATTTTGGTGTCAGGGTTGGGGGGGACAATCTCACTCTTAACCAGCCTCGGATAGTGTGTGCTGTGCTACCAGAAGCACCAAGGGGCCACAATAGTGAAGATCCCAATGTCCCCGACAGTGATAACGCAATACTGACATCAGTATTGTGCCCTTGCAACAGACTGTGTTATTTGCAGGGGGATGTGCCCCCCACACACCTCCATGCAGGGGGCTCTGCCCCCCACCCCATCCCCACATTTATAGATTACGAACTACAGGTCAGAGTTTTTGAAAGAGGTGGAGGGGAAGGTTAGGGAGAAAAAGATAGCATTCAGGAAGTATAAGGAAACACAGGAGGAGCAGGACAGAGGACTGCACCAGTTAAAGCAGAAGGAAGCATGGAAGGCAGTCAGAATAGCAAAGGCCCAAACTGAGGAAAAAATAACCAACTCAGTTAAGAAGAGGGATAAATCCTTTTATAGGTACATTTGGGAGCAAAAGGGGAGGTTGGATGGGCAGGGAGGGACAGTGAAAAAGCAGGGATTCTGAACGAATACTTCAACTCAGTATTCTCAAAAAAAGAGGAGAGGGAGGTACCTAGTCTAGTCAATAGAAGCACTCTGGATAGGGGGATCAATACCAGTCCTTTCACAGAAGAAAGGGTTCTGAAAGAACTCCTGAAACTGAAGGTGGACAAAGCAATGGGGCCTGATGGGTTTCACCCCAGAATTCTAAAATAACTAAGGGGAGAACTAATAACACCACTGACTACCCTTTTTAACAAATCATGGGAGCATGGTGCGGTACTTAAGGACTGGAGGAGGACAGATGTGATTCCCTTTCACAAAAGTGGAAGCAAAGCAGAGGCAGGAAACTACAGACCTGTTAGCTTGACCTCAGTGGCAGGGAAAATGATGGAATCACTTCTTTTTTTTTAAAACTTTGTTTATTTATTGTTTTTGCAATTGCACAAAAACAACGTACATACAACAATAAGAAAGAACATAAATTAAGTACATATAGTGCCAAGCTCTAAAAAGGAAAAAAATACTTACCACAGTAATGTTGTTTCTTCTATTGGAGTCTTGCTGTATTCTGACAATATGCAATTAGACCGACCGGTTCAACTGCCCCGGAGAACAAAGAGTTAAACTCTATGCAAATGCATAGAACATTGAGCTCGAGCTCACTTTTCAAACCACTGTCCCCGGTACGTTCTAGTAACTGTTCAGATTCTATGAAGCGAACTGGATAAATATGTATATAATGGCCAGAACTAAGCCTAAACAGGACCCCAACAGGGGCAATATAAGGAAAAAAAACAAAGGGCATATAAAGACTCAAGTCACAGATGCTCACAGAAAATCATTACCCACTAATGGTTTAAATGATAAAATGCTGCAGAAGAGCCACCCTTCCCCAGGTTCTGAAAGGGAGGTAGGGTGGGAGATCAGAATACAGCAAGACTCCATTAGAAGAAACAACATTACTGTGGTAAGTCATTTTTTCTTCAAACAATATGAAGTTTCTGACAATATGCATACTATAAAGCAGTGCCCCCAGGAGGTGGGCACAGAACCTATTTGGGGAATAGGCTCTGCAGTACTGCTGTGCCAAACCTGACATCACTCCTTGCCTGGATATCCAGGTTGTAATGCTTGGTGAATGTATGGACAGACTTCCAGGTGGCAGCCTTACATATCTCAAGCAGGGGGACTTCCCTGGCAGCCACCAGGGAGGCCACAGTGCCTCTGGTGGAATGGGCCCTAAGAACTGCTGGTGGGTCCTTACCCAGCTTACTGTAGCAGAACTGGATACAGGCCACAATCCAACTTCCCCATAAGTAAGAAAAAGCTGGGAGGAATCCTTCCTTGGCGCCTTTGTCCTGTCCATATAATAGCTAATAGCTCTTTTTGCGTCCAGGCTATGCAGCCTGCATTCACCTGAGCTAGAGTGATCTGAGAAAAATACAGGCAAAGTAATGGATTGGTTCAGATGAAAATCAGAAACCACCTTAGGGAGGAATTTCCTGTTAGTTCGGAGCACAATTTTATCCCTGTGAGGTGAAATATAGTTGGGCTCCACAGACAAGGCCTGAAGCTCACTGATTCTTCTAGCAGAAGTGATAGCCACTAGAAAAACAGTTTTCCAAGTGAGAAACTTGAGATATGAAAAAAACATAGGTTCAAAAGGAGGCTGCATAAGCTGACCTATACATATGTTCAGGTCCCATGCAGGGGTAGGTTCCCTATGAGGGGGATGAAGATGCAACAACCCCTTGAAAAACTTTTTGAAAATTGGGTGTGCAGCCAGAGAAGGTGCCTTCCCTGCTGAAAGGTAAGCAGAGACAGCAGAAAGGTGTACATTCAGGGTAGATGGCTGTAAATGCAGAGACTGAAGGTGGACCAGGTAGTCCAGAAGTTCTGGTACTGCAGCTTGCTGTGGATCCAAATCCTTCTGTGCACACCAGATGGAAAATCTTTTCCATTTAGAGGAATATGTTTTTCTGGTAGTGGGCTTTCTGGCACCTCTCAGAATATCCAAGACAGATTGAGACAGTTGTAAATCTGCATATTCTAGGTCTTCAAGAACCAAGCCTGAGGTAAAGGGACTGAAGATTGGGGTACATTATCCTGCCCTGAGAGGATGTCAGCAGGTTGTACCTCCTGGGTAGAAAAATTGGTTTGGTCACTGACAGTGCCAAGAGCATCGAGTACCATGGCTGTCTAGCCCAGTCTGGGGCTATGAGAATCATTGTGGCAGACTGAAACCTCAGCTTGACCAGGACTCTGGCTATCAGAGGAAAAGGAGGGAAAGCATAAAGGAACCTGTTTGACCAGTCCAGAAGGAGAACATCCAGTGGCACTGAGCCCTGGAGTGGAGGCCTGCAACAATACAGAGGTAACTGGTGATTGCCTAGGGCTGCAAAGAGATCTATCTCTGGAATCCCCCACCTCCTGACACCTCCTGATTACTGAGAGAGTTGCCTATTCAAGGTCCATTCATGATGGCCCTGATTTGATTCTGCTGAGAGCATCTGCCAGTACATTGTCCTTGCCTGGCAAGTGAACTGCCAACAGTAACATGTTGAGAGAATATGCCAGCTTCCAAACTTCATGGATTCTGTGCATAGCAGGGAGGATCTTGTTCTCCCCTGCTTGTTGATGTAGTACACGGTGGTGGTGGTGTCTGTCCTGATCTGTACCACCTTGCCCTGTAAGAGACTGCCAAACTCCTGAATAGCCAGGAGCACTGCCCTGAGCTCCAGAAGATTGATGTGCAAGAGAGACTCCTGTGGGAGCCACGTACCATGTGCTGTGTGATCCCCCAGGTGGGCACCCCAGCCCAGGAGAGAAGCATCTGTTGTCAGCACCAGAGAGGGTACCTGAGGGAGAAAGGGGACCCCCACTCTGAGGTTGTCCACCTCCTTCCACCACTGAAGAGCTAACAGAAGGATGGGAGACACTGGAATTAGTTTGGACAGGGAATCCTTTCTCTGTGAGTAAAAGGATCTCAGGTGGAACTGAATGTCCCTCATCTGGAACCTGGCTCCCAAGACCACAGCTGTGGTAGAGGCCATGTGTCCTAGAAGCTGTAAGAAGTACCTTGCTGGACAAGGAACTCGAACCTGAAAGGATTTTGTCAATTCTATGAGGGTCTGTGCCCTTGCAACAGGCAAGAATGCCCTTGCCTGAATGGTATTCAGTTCTGCCCCTATAAAGTCTAGTACTTGTACAGGGGTTAAGACAGACTTTTGAAGATTTACTAAAAACCCCAGAGAGAGAAGAGTATCCTGGGTGAGTTTTAGGGCTTCTGTAACCTGCTGGGGGGATTGACCCACCAACAGCCAGTCGTCCAGATAGGGGTAAAATGAAATCCCTTGCCTTCGGAGGAATGCTACCACTACTGCCAGACATTTTGTAAACACCCTTGGTGCAGATATCAGGCCAAAGTGCATAGCACTGAATTGGTAGTGGCCTGAGGGTAGTCGAAATCTGAGATATTTTCTGTGAGACTGTCTGATGGGGATGTGGAAGTAAGCATCCTTTAGGTCTAGGGATGCCAGCCAGTCCTCCTGCTTGAGAGTAGGTAGAATAGTAGCCAGGGTTGTCATTTTGAATTTTGGCTTTGTAAGATGTCTGTTTAGGAATCTGAGATCCAGAATGGGCCGCCACTCCCCATTTTTCTTTGGTGCCAGGAAATACCTTGAGTACAGTCCTTTTCCCATGAGCTGATGTGGCACAGGTTCCACTGCTCTTGACTGAAGAAGTATGGAAACCTCTGCCTCCAGCTGAGCTGTTTCTGCCAAGCTGGAAGGTCTGAAATTTCTTGCTGAGAGTTTTGGAGGCACCTTGAAAGTGAGAGCAAGTCCCTGACCACTATCTCCAGGACCGATTTGTCTGAAGTGATGGAATGCCAAGCCTGGAGATAGTAGGTCAGCCTGCCCCCAACAGAGTAAGGGGAGACGGCCTGAGCAGAGCTTTCAGGGTGTCTGTTTCACTGGGGTAGCAGACTGGAGGGTGGAGGCGGCCCTGCTAGCACCCCCGCCTCCCCGCTAAAGAACCCCCGGGTTGTTGATAAGAGGGAAAAGCTTGGGCCTGGTGGAAAGGCCTGGGGTAAGGTTTGCCCCTGCCCCTGGCCTGCTGCTTCTGAGGAGTGGCAGCTTTCTCTTTTGCTGAAGCACTCCTGTATGCCACTCTGTACTCATTCATCTTCTTCATATATGCCTCATTCTGTTCCCCAAATAGAGAGTTCTGGACAAGGGGAAAATCCATGGCATTATTCTGTGTGCCTTGGGACAGGTTAGTACATCTGAGCCAGGAAAAACATCTGAGGGATACAGCAGAAGCCATAGCCCTGGAAGCTGCATCATTGGAGTCCACAGCCATGTGGAACTGGGACGTAGATGCTTGCACCCCCTTGTTGACCAGCTCCTGAAGGTCAGCAGAAAGCTCAGGAGGGGCCTTTTTAGCCAGTTGTTCGACAGCTTCGCAAAGGGACTTTTGATACCTGGAGGCATAAGCCATATAGGAGGCTTGCCTGATACCCAAGGAAGATGCTAGGTACTCTTTTTTGACAAGAGAATCCACCTTCCTGGAATCCTTGTTAGGGGAGGTGAGAGGCCATAGGGATGCCAGCCTTCTCACAGGCTGCAGTTTGAACTACCCCTACATGGCTACAATGGCTAGTTAAAAAGTCAGTACCATTGCCAGACAGAAAATACTTCCTGTCCATCTTCTTATCCAAAGGAGGAACAGAACTAAGGGTTTGGAGGATCTTTAAAGTCTGCTTCTTAAGGGACTTATGAAATGGAATCGAAAGTCCCTGGGATACAGGAAGATCCATCATCTCCCTGTAATCCTCTTCCTCATCATCCTCCTGCCTGGCTTCTTGTACAGAGAGCTGCAGAGTCTCAGCTACCTGCCTCATAAAAGCAAACTGGGTGGTAGCCTCAGAGACAGGCCTAGGAGGGGATTCGTACTGATGATGGTCAGGGGAGACCTCGGGGTCAATGGGTTCCCCTTCATCCTGTTCCTCATTGTCCTCCTCATATTCAGAAAAATAATACTCTTCAGGGTCAATGTGTCCTGAAGGAGTTGAACCGGTATCTGGAACCGTTGGCTGCCCAGATGGTACCTGCGACAGTTCACCAAACCCAGATTGCAAAGACTGCACTATTCGAATGGCTTTTGCAATCTCATCCGCGGTTGGAACCGAGACCAATTGCTTACACGATTCTGAACCAGAGCGTTTAGCTTTCTTCGATGATGCGGGTTCTGACACCGACTCCGAGCATCGTTTACCCATTGACGGTTCACCCTGGCATGAAAGGACGGTTGTCGGATCCAAAGGTTCGATTGAACCGGAACCAGCCTCAGCAGTCTTGTCCATTTTTTCCTTTAATTTACTGAGGTGCCTGTCTAAAGTAGACTGAGGGAATTTTTTACGAATATCACAGTCTGTTTGTAAGTGGTTAAAACCCAAACAGTACAGACAAACCAAATGTGGATCAGTTTTTGCAAATTGCTCCCCACACTCAGTACAACGCTGAAACCCACTGGGACCAGTTCTTCTCTTGGGTTTCTGTGACATAACCCTAAAATTTGGAGCTTAACCCAGTGGCTTAGTTAGGCCAGTTAAGCAAAAATCAAATGTCTACTTTATCTGCAGTGGCTTAGTTAGGCCAGGATAAAGAAATGAAGAAATAATAGATTTACCCCTGGAGGCTTAGTTAGGCCAGGTAAAAGAGAAGACAAAGTCCAAACCGGCCAATGGTTTAGCGCCAGCCAAAAATGAACTGAGAGCCCTCAGTTCTGGTCAGGACATTGCACCGGTACCCCAATACAATGAAAATTTGAAGGGAAAAAGGAAATTTAGAAGTTCAGTCTCCTCACGGTCATGGAACCGATCGGAAACTGAACACTTACCCAACCTAGGAATGTACACTATACCGAAGACAGCTGTTTGAGAACGTACTAAAATAAAACAACAAAGCGGTTTGAATAAACTGACGAAACTCAGCTTTAAACCGAAGAAAGGGAGGAGAAATCTCCGAGGCGTCTTCACTGGTGAGCGGAATAAAGAATCTGATCAGTTACTAGAACATACTGAGGACAGTGGTTTGAAAACCGAGCTCGAGCTCAACGTTATATGCATTTGTATGGAGTTTAATTCTTTGTTCTCCAGGGCAGTTGAACCAGTCGGTCTAACTGCATATTGTCAGAATACAAGACTTCATGTTGTTTGAAATACATAGCATACTATACACAAATAGTGAATGCGGAAACTTCATTTAGTACCTCAGGGAAACTAGGTCTGTTGAAGATCAAATCAATACTACTTTCATAGGAGCAACAATTAATATCTACAGTGTAAAAGACAATTATAGGAAGGACATCATTCTATTTTATTGTCATCTAATCTGTTTGGGTTTACCTGGGATAGAGACAATTAATTTGTCATTTTTATTTAAGTAATATATAGAAGCCCTTCTTCTGTGGATGTGGTGAGTATCCTCTGGACATGTTATAATGATAATATCCTCTGCCCCACTTCTCATCCCCTTCTCATGGTATAAAACCAGGTCTCTTTGCCATTATGTATATGACCCACCTCCTCCAAAGCAGTTCAAACTGTGTTTGTCTTTTATTGAGAGATGCTTTAAGACTCTCCATTTGGTACACAGAAATCATAAGTTCATGCCATTGGTCTATAGAAATTATGTTATTAGTAAGCCAGTTTCTAGTAATCGTTCTCTGGGCTGTCAACAGCATGATTTTTAAAAATTCCGCTGACTCTGGGTTTCTGTGCTCAGCAGGGAGATTCAGAAAAAAATAAAGTGTGGGGGTTAGGGCAAGGTTCAGATCAAAAATGGTATGTACTGCTTGTTGCAGTTCCTGGAGGAAGGGGGCCAGGTGGGATCATCCCCACAAAATATGGACCAACGTGGCTCGGGAATGGCCGCAGCACCTCCAGCAGGAAGATGGGCCCACTCTCCCTTCGAATTTTCCTTGTATTGCTAGGGTCCGAAAGAATCTTACAAACACTTTCCAAGAGAACTCCCTCCAACCTATCGCAGAAAGTCCTCAGTGAATTCTCTCTAAGGCTTCAGTCAACACGTCATCTAATATTGGCAAGCTGAGATCTTTTGTCCATGCATTTCTGATTGTTTGTGGTGTATCTCCTTTCCATTGGAGAAGAGCACCATATAAACATGAAATAATCTTTTCGGAAGGAGCTCAGTTCTCCAGTGCTAACTTAATAAGGTGTATGATTTGTGGGGGTGGAATCTCCCCCTGAGGGGACAGCCTGAGAAAAAGCACATAGTTCCTGGCTTGAAAATCTCTAAATCTATCCCGCCGAGCCATGCCATATTGGGATACTATCTCTTGAAATGTCAGTACTCCCCTCTCTCCCAAGAAGTGCCATAGCAAGAAAAGGCCTCACTCCTCCCATCTGCGAAATCCTAAGTCCCACTTTGCTGGGATAAAGGCTGGATCATAAGCTAAAGGATTTAAGAGAGGCCTCCACCTGCCTAAGGATTTGTCATTTATTAGCTCATACCAATTTGCTAGTGTGTATACTGTGTATGGATTCCCCCTCTCCAGAGCTGGGTAGCTCCCCCGTCTAGTGAGACGGGGTCCATACAGGCTGGTGAGACCCTCAATTCCAATCTCAAGGACCTTCCATTTGGTATCATATTTTCTATCTAGCCAATAAAAAACTGTACAAAGTTGGGGTGCCTGGTGATATAGCTTCAGATTTGGAAGGGACAAACCCCCCCCCCTTTTTGGGGAACTGAAGCACTGAGAAGCAAACTATAGGTTTCTGCAAGCCCCAAATAAAGTGAGAAATCCCTCTGTTGATTATAATAAAAAATGAGTTTGGTATGTACATTGGTAGTGTTTGTGACAGGTAGAGGAATTTGGGGAGCAGTACCATTTTAACTGTTTCAATTCTCTGTATCAAGGGGATGGGTATAAGCGCCCATCTCTCTAAGTCTGCCCATAGTTGTGTCAGGAGAGGGACAAAATTAAGTTTAAAAATCTAGGAATGGTCCGTGGATATTTGGACCCCTAGGTATCTATTCCAATTGAAAGGGAAAGCCTCTTTTATTCTGTCTGAGGGGGAGTAAGAGATCTTTAGGACCTCAGTTTTAGCAGTGTTTACTTTATAACCCATTAATTGGCCAAATTCCTTCAATGTTTCCCACAGTGGAACAAGCCCTTCGTCTGGGTTGCTAAGGTAGATCAAGAGATCATCCGCGTACAAGGCTAATTTATGGGACTCCCCCCCCCCCCAATGTTCAGGCCCTCCACTCCTCTCTTTGCCTCAGGCTTTGTGCTAATGGTTCCAAGTAAAGGGCTAACAGGAGTGGTGAGAGGGGACACCCCTGCCTAGTACCCCGAAGTAGTGGTATTGGGATGGATATCTCTCCATTTATTTTAATATAGGCTCTCGGGTCCAAGTAAATGCTGTCTATGATTTTAATAAATGCAGCTAAAAAATCAAATGCTTCAAGTGTCCAAGTAAGAAAATTCCATGCCACCTAGTCAAAAGCCTTCTCCGCGTCTAAACTCAATAGAAGGAAGGGAGATCCCAACCGAGAGGTGTGGTGGAGGAGAGATAGGGTTCTCCTAATGTTATCCTGCATCTGATGACCAGGGATGAAACCCGTCTGATCATAATTAGTTAGTTTAGAAAGTACTCCCTCCAAGCATTTTGCTATTAATGTTGTGTATAATTTATAATCTATATTCAGTATAGATACAGGTCGATATGATTTGCATTGAGTTGCATCGATGGAATCGCTTCGGAAAGAAAGAATTGTTGAGTGCCTCGAGACCAGCAGGGCATAGGACCCAAGGCAGCTTGGATTCACAGTGGGAAGGTCATGTCAGATGAGTCTAATAGATTTCTTTGACTGGGTGACCAAAGTGGTAGACCAGGGAGGTGCAGTGGAGATGACCAACCTAGACTTTAGCAAGGCATTTAACACAGTCCCACACAAAAGATTAATAAACAAATTAGCCAGCCTGGGAATGGGTCCCACAATGGTAGCCTGGGTAAAAAATTGGCTGAACAACAGGACACAGAGGGTAGTAGTAAACAGAGTCCAGTCCGAAGAAAGGGGGGTTACTAGCGGGGTACCGCAGGGTTCAGTACTGGGTCCAGTCCTTTTTAATATCTTTACAAGTGACATTACAGAGGGACTGGAAGGAAAAGTATGCCTCTTTGCAGATGACACAAAGATCTGCAACAGGGTTGATACACAAGGTGGGGGGTGGAAAGGATGAGAAGGGACTTGGCAATGTTGGAGGGATGGTCAGCCATATGGCGTCTTAGATTTGATGCAAAGAAGTGCAAGGTAATGCACCTGGGAAAAAAAAACCCAGGGGAAGAGTAGACAATGGGGAGGGGGGAGGTATTAACAACAACACAAATGGAAAGAGACCTGGGGGTAGTCATATTAGATGACCTAAAGGTAAGCAAGCAATGTGAGAAGGCAGTAAGGATGGCTGGGGGGATACTGGGATGTATAGGGAGAGACATCACCAGTAGAAAGCAGGAAGTTGTTATCCTTCGGTTCAGACAGTTGGTGAGACTCCATTTGGAGTACTCTGTGCAGTTCTGGAGACCCCATCTCTGCAAGGACATAGACAGGACGGAGGCAGTCCAGAGGAGGAGGACAACTAAAATGGTGCAGGGCCACTAAAGGAGCTCAATATATAAACCTTTGAGGAAAGGAGGAAGAGGGGATACATGACAGAAACTTTCAAGTACCTCAAGTACCTTAAGGGAATCAACAAAGTCCAAGAGGGTAACATCTTTCAGAAAAAGAGATGTGCAAGAACAAGGGGGCACAATTTGAAGATAGATGGGGGACGGCTCGGGGCAATGTGAGGAAGTATTTGTTTCACAGAGAGAGTGGTGGACACATGGAACGGCCTTCCTGAGGAGGTTGTTGGGTCAAAACCAGTGGGGGAATTCAAGAATACATGGGACAGACATAAGGCAATTCTGGTGGGGGGTCAAGAAGAAGTAGGCAGTTGATTAACTAGGATCTGCAGCTTATCCAATAAGTAGGGAAATGCACAGATTAGGTAGGCCAAGTGGTGCTTATCTGCTGTCAAACTCTGTTTCTATGTCTATGAGTTGATTTGGGGGGAGGGCAGAACACCAGGAAAAGTGCATCGCCGAAAAAAACCCATTACAACGAATGTTGCTGTAATGGTCTGTTTTCAAATTTTGCCTGGTGGGGGGGTGTCGAGCTCTAGTGGGCCACCACATGCTACCCACCAAAAAGTAAATCATCTATGGAAAATATCATTATTTCTATCAACATTCTTTTGAAAGTTAATACATAAAAGGAAAACACTGAAGACACTGTGGAAGACCATACATTGACTGGCACAGCCCACCTCTCACCTCTTTGGCCGGCCGCCAAATGGGAAGACATGGAGCATGCATCCAATTTACAGTACAGGTCGCATGTCCATCCCTGTATTGTACAGGGAGGGTGCACTGTGTACTGTACAGGTCACACACTCTCTATACAGTACTTGGTCTGCACTCCCTGTACAATATAGGAGATGCATGCATGCCATGTAATGTACATTGAACGTGTGCTCCATGTGTTCCCATTTGGAGGCCAACCGAGGTGGTGAGAGGTGGGCTGTGCTGGTCACCGTATGATCTCCAGCCACACCCATCCTTTAGGTAAGGGTGGGTTGGTCACCAATGCAACTCATGTTTTAAACCCCTTAGTACTGTCATTGACTGGCTTCTCCTCCTTACTGTGTTTAGAGCAACAGTTACTTCTGCTTTAAACAGATTCAGGAAGGAGAAACAGCTACACCTACACTGGGCAGGTTTTTTTTTTCATTTGTAAAACAAAATACCCCCACCTTTCAAGCTCTCCAACAATGTCCACACAACTTCATGCACAGTCTACCCATCTGCAGGGTTTGAGTTTTTTTTAACTACTTTAGCTCTGGTGACATAACACAGAAGAAAACACTGGAGTTGCATGTTAGGCTAACCATATAACTGCACGCCCCCTCCCCCACACCCACCCAGCCAGCAGAGCACAGCAGCCCCTACCAAAGCAGGAATAATCAGGCTCAGTCAGAGTCTGGTGGCACACAGGAGAGATGCTAGACAGCACAACATTGACTGACTACAGATAGTAGACAGGACCAACACAGCACAACACAGCAGACCACCAATAAACATAATAATTAAAATGAAACACCATCTACCCTTGCCTTCTTGCACACTCTATGATAGCTCATTGTGCTGTTTTGCTGTGCTGGTGGTAACTGGTAGAGCCACTGGCCCACTCCAGTCCAGACACACTACGCTATAGGAAGAGAGAGTGCCTCACAAATTGCAGCAGGCTTCTTTTCCCGGGCACTCCCTGACCCTGATTGGCTCCAGATTAAATGGACAATAGTATGTGGTCCCTACCAGCTCAAAACCGCCCTGACTGTGCAGACTTGAACTCCCTCCCACCACCTCCTCTGTTTATCATAGCAGTTTTCTGCATAGCATCCTCCCATGGCACTGAGTATTGTTGTTGCTGTCCCCCAATCACTACTCACCCTCACCCACAACCCACCACTGCAGCACCACCAGTAACCAGACTCAGTCCTACCAGTTAGTTGTTCCTTGCAGATACTGCCTCATAATCAGTCCATTGTCCTCTCCTCTCCTCTCCTGTCCTCTGTTCCAAACTTTTCCAGTCTCTGAGTCCATGCAGACAGTTCCACAGGCTCACTCAGTGTGACTCGACCGACTGACCCAAATTCAGTCACTCAAAGCAGAAGAGGCCCGCCTCGCCGCATCACTAAATCTGACAAGGGCTCCCTCCTGACCCAACAGACTCCTGAGTCCCACATGAAGCAGGAAACTTGAGGCATTGGGCAAGCAAAGTGGCAGCAGACAGCTACTGGACAAGGCGGGCAGACATGGCAGCATTCAGAAAGGGAGACAGGAAGGAAGGGATGCCCCAAATATGACAGCACCATGGTCTCGATGCCAGCAGTCAGTCTCCTGCCCTCTTGTCCTGACTCCTCACTTGCTATTAGCAGCAGCGCGTGTTTACACTACTTTCAGGTGAGGTGACTGTGGTCAGTCACTTTCTCCTTTCCTGCTGCAGCTCAGTCCTGCTCCTCCCAGTTCTGGTCAGGCCAGTTTGTGAAACAAGGCCAGGACTCGAGTCAGGGCCCAGAGACTGGCAGGTGGTAAGGAAAAAGAGGCATCATAGGAGGCCCAGGAAGGAATCCAAAAAGCAGGAGCATTTCCCAGCCATCCAAACAAAAAACATGTTTGCTCCACTGCTACAACCACAGACAAAGTAATACAAGGTAAATAAATCAAATCACCAAAAAAGGCTAACACACCAATTAAAACCAATACAAACTACGATAAATGCAAAAAAAACCTAATACTCAAAATATAACCAACAACAATACCAAAATCAAATGCAATAACATCAATACTAAAACTCAAAATAAAAATGACACAAATACAGACAAAAGCAAAATTCTCATAATTGGGGATTCCATGATCCGAGGAGTGGAACACCACCTAACACAAAATGTTAAAAGCGACATTGTAGTAAAGTGTCTACCAGAAGCCTCTGCAAGTAGGGACACTAACAGCATAACGGCATAAAGACAATTGTGCAGGAATCAGGGGATGTTACACATATAACAGTACACCTTTGCACCAATGACTTGGCAAATCGTACAGTTCAGGAGGCCAAGAAACACTTTGAGGACCTGGCCAACAAACTTTCTTCCCTTCCATCCAAATTAGCCTTCTCAGAAGTTCTGTCAGTGTGGGAAAAAGGAAAAAGCACCAAGCGAGCCAGAGAGATTGAAGTAGGCAAATTCAACTCATGGTTGTGTGACTGGTGCCAAGACAAGGGATACCACTACATAGGGAACTGGCACACTTTTGGGCAAGAGCTTTTTTTAAATACGATGGATTGCACTTAAGCAGAGAAGGTGTATGAGTACTTGGAAAAAATTTGATGTCTATATGGGTAGTTTTTACTAAATAAGCAAGCAATAACACACAACGAGGTGTGGCTTACGTGCTGATAAGAGCACGGCCAGGGGTGTATTAAGGCACAAGGCACTTGTGCCGAGTGCCTTATGCCCCTGGGCGTGATCTTATCAGCACGTAACCCATACCTCGGAGTGTGTTACTGTGCTTATAAAATGGGCTGTTCAGTAATTATTGCAAGAAAAACAATGTGTAAAAAACAGATGTATATATATATATATATATATATATATATAGAAAAGATTGAAAAAATAGTCCCATTTTAGACCCATGTGTTCAGTAGCAGTGGCAGAGGTAGGCTATTTCATTTGATATGAGGTTTGTTTTTGTGAAATTGTTAGTGTAGTCTATGGTTTTTGAAATAATGAGAATATCATATGTTGTTGTGTCGATGCCACCGGGGTTTTTAGGGAGCGAGCATGCCGTTTACTGCATTGCAAATGGAGGACTCTGGTGGATGACTGCCGAAATTTAAAAGACCCTGGTTATGCTTTGCTGAGTTTGATTTTGTAGAGGACAAGTCAGAGTATGCAGAGTTTTATTTTGTCTATGTGTTTTGTTGCCATTTTATTTTAAATTTATTTTTTAGAGCGCTTGTTCGTGACCAAGCATGTCTGTTGGCGGCCGCCGTAATCTATGTTTTATTTTTGTTTCACTTTTCTGGAGGTTTGTGCATTGTCATCTCGGTGGAGGACCAAGTTTTTTATTTATTTAAATGTGATGACTCTTTCACCAGAGGCTAAAGGAGGATATTTTTCGGGAATTTTATACAGTGGCCTCATTGTTCCATATGTTCACTGATGACTTTCTTGGTGCCATTTGAAATCCTGGGATTAAGAGGTCTACAGTGGTGGCGAGGGGCAGATGGGCAGTGAAAAAAAATAAATAAATAACAGGTATGAAGTCAGAAGATAATTTTGGTATTTAGAAACTGGGGGATGTTGTATAGATGGCTTTTTTTTGGTGGCACTATTGTCTTGGTTCGAGTTCTGCTTAGGTTGGCATAGAGCTTTGGGACGGAGCTGTAGGTTCATTTTTTGAGAGGACGGTGTTGAGCACAGTGATATTTCTGTGTGCTGTGGCTGAGCTTGGCAGAATTAGTGCCGGTTGGCACAATACATGCTGATAAGGACATGGCTAAAACTAGGTTTTAGCCAATTAGGATTGTGGAATATTTTTGCCCATTTTATAAAGGGAAGTATGATGATGCAGCTCACACCTCTGACATCAGTGGGCTGGTCATCACTCCCCAAATATGCACATACATCCTCAGAAAACAAATTAGAGCCAACATCCACCCAAACCAGCAACCTCCATAATCTCTTGACCAAAAACAGCAAACTGGAGCAATCCAGGAAGAGGGTACAACCTTTTGCCAAACAGGATGTACATTCCTGGAAGGCTATAGTTGCAAATACTAGGAGCCTAATCAACAAACTTCCCAAACTCACAGCCATCTTGGAAATGGAAAGCTTGGATTGGGTGGCAGTAACAGAAACATGGTTCATGGAAAACTACGGATGGGATGTGGTCATTCCTGGTTACAATCTGTTCAGGAAAGATAGGCGAAGCAAAAAAAGGGTGGGGGGCATAGCCATTTACATTCAGGAGGAAATAAAAGCCACAGAAGTAAAAGGGCAACCTGGGGACTTCGTGTTACTGTGGATAACAGTAGACACGGGCAAGGGAAAACCCTTCAGAATCGGCATTGTGTACAGGCCCCAAATCAAGGAGACAAAGACCTAATAGAGGAAATCCACAAAATGTCTAATAAGGGCAAAGCAATACTGGTGGGGGACTTCAACCTACCAGATATTAACTGAAGCACACTAACGGCAGCAAGAAGAAGAAGAAGTAAGGACTTCCTATTGTCACTACAAGGTGTGGGACTGTGCCAACTTGTTAAAATCCCAACAAGGGGAGATGCCATTCTCGATCTTGTCCTCACAAACTCGCAAAGGATCAAAGACATCAATGTGGGATGCCATATGAGCAACAGTGACCACTGCATGGTAAGCTTTAAGGTAAACATAACACAGGACACCAGTCACTCAAAGATAAAGATGCTAGACTTCAGAAAGGCTGACTTAAAAAATATGAGGAACAACATACATAGCCTGTTAATGGAAATAGAGGTTGAGGGGGTGGAGATCATGTGGGGGAGACTCAAGAGAGCAAGAAAGACTGCCACAGATCAGTGTGCCAGATGGGTCAGCAAAGCAAAAAGAAAAATAAATCCTCTATGGTTTTCCATGGAAGTGGCTACCACAGTCAAAGAAAAAATGAAGGCGTACAGCATATACCGGGAAACCAAAACTGAGAAAGACTGGGAGCTGTACAAGGAAAACAATAAGATAGTCTAACAAACAAATTAGAAAGGCAAAAGTCCAGGCAGAGGAAAATATAGCAGAAGGGGCAAATAGAGGAGCCAAAGTGTTTTTAAATACGTTAGGGAATGTAGGAAGGCAAAATGTGGGATAGTAAAGATTGCTACTAAAGAAGGGAAATACACCAAACATGACTCAGAGAAAGCCGAAATCCTCAACAAATACTTCTGCTCGGTGTTTACCAAAGAGGACCCGTGGGATGGCTCAGCCCTGAAAAAACACAACACCCCAGGACCAGAGGTAGACATGAGTCCCTTTGCAGAAGCCAAAGTATGGGAGGTGCTAAATAAACTAAAAGCAGACACAGACATGGGACCAGTCGAGATGCACCCCAGAATCCTTAAGGAACTGGGTGCAGAATTAGCAGCCCCTCTAGCACTTCTATTCACAAAATCCTTGAAGAGTGGTGGGGTACCCAAAGACTGGAAAAAGGCAATAGTGGTTCCACTTCACAAATCAGGCAGTTGTAAAGAGGTCAGTAATTACAGACCGGTGAGCCTCAGATCTACAGTAGGGAAACTAATGGAGACACTACTCAAACAGAGGATCATAGCATTGCTCAAAACTAGTGGGCAACAAGACCCTAAACAGTATGGTTCCACAGCAGGTAGGTCATGCCAGACAAATCTGTTTGAGTTTTTTGACTACACTACAAAAATAGTGGACGATGGCGGGGCAATTCGATGTGGTCTAACTAGACTTTAGTAAGGCCTTTGACTCAGTTCCACACACAAAGCTGGTAAAGATACCACTGGGCTACGGGCCTTCAAATCCAGGCTGTGAAACACCCTGGTCGCTTCCAGCATCTGCGACTGTCATGGATAATGTCTAGCCTTGCCGGCTCGCTGCAGCTCTCCTATATCTAGTTCCTTACATAGCGCACTTGCCCTAGTTTGGCCTCTGCCCCATCTGCTCTCCAGCACCTGACAATGCCACCTTCCTGGCTGCTTCACCCCACCCCACCCCACCCCTCCATATCCTTACCTACCCCACCCTCTCTCTCTTCTCATTTTCTTACCTCCCCCTTTGCCACTCCCATTTCTTTCTACCACCCCCCTTCTTGTCCTCTTCCTTTCCACTTTACCCTCTCCCTGTCTGTTCAAAATTAATTTGATATCCTTTACCCTTATTTGTGTAACAATTTTGTCTATTGTTATGTGATACCAATGTCTCGATGCAGAACCTTTGTAAAAGAGCCCTGGGCTCAAAGGTAATTGTAATCCTAGAATTGAAATAAATAATGAAAGAAAGAAAGATGCTTGACCACACAGGGCTTGGTCCAGAAGTAGTAAGATGGGTACAAAACTGGTTACAAGGCAGAACCCAGAGGGTATAGGTTAATGGAACACAATCAATGGAAGGCAGGGTGACCAGTTCAGTGCTGGGGCCTCTGCTCTTCAATGTTTTTATAGCAGACATCGCTGACTAACTGGAAGGGAAGGTATGTCTGTTCACAGACAACACCAAGATATGTAACAGGGTGGACACCTCAGAAGGAGTGAGCAAGATGGAAGCTGACCTGAAGAAATTAGAATATTGGTCTGGAGTGTTGTAACTGAGATTTAACGCCAAAAAGTGTAAGGTCATGCACACAGGAAAGAAAAATCCAAGAAAGGAGTATTACCTAGGAGGTGAAATACTGCCATCCTCAAACCAGGAACGAGATCTGGGAATCATAATATCAGATGACTTGAAGGTTAGTAAGCAGTGTGAGAAGGCAACATTGAAGGCCAACAGAATGCTGGGCTGCATTGGGAGGGGAATCACGAGCAGGAGGAGAGAAGTGGTACTACCACTGTATAGATCACTGGTCAGGCCTCACCTGGAATACGGAGTCTAATTCTGGAGGCCTCACCTCAGGAAGAACATTGACTGTGTGGAAACAGTGCAGAGAAAGGTGACAAAAATGATTCAGGATCTGCAGTACATGTCCTAAGAGGAAAGGTTTAGGGAATTGAACAGGTACTCCCTGGAGCAGAGAAGAGAGAGAGGGGACATGACTGAAACATTCAAGAACATAAAAGGCATTAACAAGGTTCAGGCATAGGAACTTTTTCACTTCAAGAAAGGCTTCAGGACCAGGGGACATGACCTCAAGCTGCAAGGAGGGAGGTTCTCTACGAACACCAGGAAGTTTTTCTTCACAGAAAGAGTGGTGCATGCCTTGAACAGTCTGCCCCAAGAGGTTGTGGGGATCAGCACTGTGGGGGGATTCATGAATGCATGAGATAGACACAAGGGAGCCCTGACTACAAAGGGCAACTAGAGTGTCAAAATAGGTCTAAAACAAATGGGCAGACTAGATGGACCTAGCAATTTCCTTCTGCAGTCAACTTCTATGTTCTATGTTTCTATGTAACAATGGCTCCCCCCCACCACTTTGTCACCCTCACCCACCTGTCTGTCTGTCACTTTCTCACGGTTCTCACTAGTGAAACCTGAACCCCTCCCCCCCACGGCACTGCATGCTCCTGAGTCCCTCCTAGCCCATAGCAGGCGGCAGCAGCAAGGTAAGGGGCTGAATGTTGGGGGTGACAAATGTGATCACCCAAATTGTTGGGGGGATTTGTGCCCCACATCCCACCCTATAATTACACCCCTGCTCGTGGGTGGTGCCGGCACTGATTTCATCACCACCCTGAGCTGCAAAAGACTTTGCTCTCATGGGGTCCTAGCATCTATGACTTAGACCCATTAGTGTTACTGAAGAGTGAAGACTGATTCCTGAAAGACTCTATGCTTCACATGAACGGGAGCAGGTCATGTAGATCCAGTACAGGGTGCCAACTGCCATCTGTTTCAGGGCCAGAAAGTACCTGCACACACATCCCTGTCTTGTCAGGGCATCTGAGACATGGGCTATTGCATCTCTCTCTAGGAGCTGAGCAACGTCTGTCCTGAGGGCAGACAGTTTGTCCTGCAACACCCTGGACTCCTGAGGAGCATGGAATTGGTATGATGTCGGTATGGCGAAATGAAATCTATAGTCAACCCTCTGCACACCACTTCTATCACCCACTTGTCAAAGGTAATTTCATTATTTATTACAAAATTGGTAATGGTGAACCACTGTGGCAAGAAGTGGTGTTGCTGCCCCCTGACAGAGAACTAGGACAGAAAATGGATGGGGGTATGACACCCTGCAACCCACCACTGTGCAGCCTTGGTGGGAGCTCTGGCCACAGGGGTCAGCGGAGCACCAACACCTCTTCCCCTCATGTTAGTCCCTGGCTGCCACATTTGAGTTTCGGATGCCAGTACTGATATTGTCCCTGCTGGGGCTGTTGCCAAGGCTGTTGTGGCCAATACTAGAAGACCTTATTTATTTCTTTTTTGTTTTGTTTTGTTGCCATAATGGCTCTTTTTCCTCCTGTATCCAAGGAAGGCTTATTAGGCCCATCCCTTCACCCTCAAGCTAGCCACTGCCACCCAGGGACCTACCTTCTAGTTGGGCACTCTCACGATTCTGCCCGTCTTGGGGTCAGAGGGAGGAGGGCCATCCTTCCTTCCACTACAGATGTATAGTGCAGACCTGAAGGCAGGAGCCCAGGTGGTGGTGTTGGCTCTGGGCATGCAGGTGGGGCTTCATAAAGCCCTTGATGGGATTTTTCCTGTTTTGTCCCCACCCCTTGCTGTAAGAACATCATGCATGTGTGTGGAGGCATGCATGGCTGATTTTATGCTCTGGTACCCTTCTGTTCTTGCTGCCCATGCTTCACTGCCATCAGGCCTCCACCTGGTAGTAGTCGAATGCCGAGGTGACATAACTCCCCACCCTGGGAGAGGAAAGCAGTCCATCGGACACTCAATTCTCTCTAACCCCGGCCATGCCCCAGCAACTCAAGTCCATTCCTGAATTCATTTTAGGTTTTCAGGTCTTCCAGTCCTTCTGGGATGAAGTCACAGAATCAAAGGTGGCACTGGACTTCAGCCAGCCTGTGCTGGGTATCCACCATAATGGTGGAAAACTGAAGCCAGGCCCTGAGACACATGGCATCGGCCATTGCCATGGCAGGGGCACAAGAGTCACCATATCCAAGGCTGTCTGGAGCTGGTGTTTCGTCAGCGATTGACTCTGGTCCTGGACTAACTTCAACTGGAACTGCTTGTCTGCAGAAAGGTGAGGAAGGAGGTCATCTAACACTCCTCCCCACAGGACGTGACCAAAGTTAGCCATTGTGACAGCATAGCTGGCCTGGTAGAGACCTAGAGACACAGGATTGTAGACCTTTTTGTTACGTGGTCTATCTTCTTGGACTCTTCATCTGGAGGCTTGTCCATGTTCCCTTAGCTACCTCGAACACCAAGCCTTTAACTAAAGGATGGTTGGAGAACCCTGAAATGGAGGTTGTAGGGACCACATACTTGTGGTAGGACTCAGACCAGCACAAAGCAGTACTGGTTGAGTCCCACATAGTGCCTCAAAAATTCCAGAAGCACCCCATGGTCAACCATGTCAAATGCCAACAAGAGGTCAAAAAGGACAAGAACAGAACAATGGCCACTATTTCTCCCCATGCAATCATTGAACACCTTGCCAAGTGCAGCCTCTGTACTGTGATAGGAGTAAAATCCAAACTGGAGAATGTGACAGGGTTGAATAAGACTCTGTCCCATTTGTTATGTAGAAGGACTTCTTATGAATAGTTAAATGCAGGGAACTTTTTTATCCTCTTCTGTTCTGTCTCTTGTCTGTCTGGCTGCGCAGTCAAATTTTCTTGTGAGACCTAGGAACTGGCCACTTCGACGGTCTCGCTTTTCCTCCCTCCAGCTATCTCTCTGCCTTCACTTGCTGTTTCTATCATTTCTTCCCCTAGTGTATCTGAAGTCATAAAATATGTGTAATTCTTTATGTGAAAGTGCGATCCCTTGATTTGAAATGCATATAGTTATATTGTTGAAATGATTGCAAAACACTATTTGGAATTTAGAAGGTTAACCTGAGATGCTGGTTTGAAAACTCTTTGCAGAGCTGTGAACAGAAGGTCAGTTTTGGGACACCATGCACTGTTCTGTTGCACCTGCAAGGAAAAAAAAACTTCTCCCTCACCCAGGGACCACCAGAGCCAATGCCACTACCTCAGAGGTTGCCAAGAAAGAGGAGAGGCTGGACCAGGGTGGGCTCAGGGAGGGAGAGGGTGGTGGAACAGACTTGCATCCCTCCAGCTGTACTTCTTCTGTACTTACTTCATAATTCATACATTCTTCTGGTGGATAGTGGTTCCACTATGGGGGCACCTGCAGTGGAGACCAAGAAGGATGCTGGGAACCTTCACAAAGGAGACCCACAGGAGGGTGGCATGGGACCCCTCAGGGGAAGGAAACAACTCCTGGTGGAGGACTCAATCATTAGAGGGGTACAAGTAGGGGAGGAAGGAGAGAGGGAGGTAAGGTGCCTGCCTGGCGCCACGGCATGGAGGGACAGGAAGCAAATCCTCAGGATCGTGGAAGCAGCTGCACAAGGGAGGGAGCTGGATGTCATTGTCCACCTAGGGACAAATGACCTGGCTAGGAATGGGATCAGAGCAGTGCAAGAGGAGTTTGTAGAGTTGGGGAGGGGCTTTAGACAAGTAGCACATATGAATGAATGAATGAATGAATACTTTATTTCTAAAAAGCACCTTTCCAAAACCAAGGCACTTTTACAAATCAATACATAAAACTTAAGTCCTAAAAACAATCCATAAATATATTTTAAAAATCAGGATATGCTAGGTTAAACCTTCTCGGAGGTGCTGCCTGTCTATGGCAAGGGTGATGCTAGGGTACTCCTCACCGGGGAATTCAATGAATGGTTGAATAACTGGTGTGGAGCTGAGGGTTTTGACTTCATTGGGAGGGATGCAGACCTATACTGGCACGATGGTCTGCATCTGTCCGGGGACCAGGATCCTAGGCAAGAGGCTTAAATGCTTCATTGGCAAGCATTCAAACTAGCCAAGGGTGGGAAGCACTGAAAAGGAGTAGGGAAATCCCAGCTTCCCCCCACAAAACATGGTAATTAGTGAGGTAAACACCAAAGTAGAGAAGTCATTAGGGAGCAGGACAGAGGTAAATGCAAAAAAAGGCAAAGGCAGTAAGGACAGGGATGGGGCTAAAAGGGGTAAGGCCATCAAAAAGTGGAGGGTGATGAGTACCAATGCCCATAGTCTATGTAACAAGCTCCCTGAACTAGTGGCCTTGATGGAAGAGGGCTGCCTGGATATTGTGGCAGTCATAGAAACATGGTACACAGAGAACCATGACTGGGATGTCAACATACCAGGATACACAATCTACAGGAGGGACAGAGAGGGTAAAAGAAGAGGAGGAGTAGCTCTCTCTATGTAAAGGAAGGGATCAAAGCAATAGAACTAAAAAGTAAACAGGGAGCAGATGAGGCACTCTGGGTCACCCTGGAGACGGGAAATGGCACCACAGTCCTCATGGGGTTGTATAAAGACCCCCATCTCAGAGGGAGGGAATGGACAAGAAAATGATAGAATCCTTAGAATGGCAGAAAAGGGGGAGATATTGTTGATGGGGGACCTGAATATGCCAGGTGTTAACTGGAGCACCTTTGATGCAGGCACATCCAAGAACAGGGTCATTCTTGATGCCCTACAAGGGGCATGCCTCAGACAGCTAGTATTGGAACCCACTCGGGAGGGAGCAATCTTAGACCTGGTACTATCAAATGGGGATGGAGAAAGAATCTCAGATTTAGAAGTGGGTAGCCATCTGGGAACAAGCGACCACCAAACAGTGTAGTTCACGATAAATGCAGCCATACAATCAAGCCATACAAAAGCAAGAGTATTGGACTTTAGGAGGGCTGACTTCAGGAAAATGAGAGAGTGCCTCAGAAAAGCACTAGCAAACAGGCAAGAAGGAGGGGTGGAGGAACAATATGGAGTAATCAAAACAACCATCACAGAGACAAAAAGCCTTTGTGTAAAGCAAATCAACAAAATACAACGAAGGAAAAAAACACTATGGTTCTCAAAAGAGGTGGCAGGGAAGGTTAAGGAGAAAAGGACAGCATTCAAGAAATATAAGGAAACACAGAAGGAGCAGGACAGAGAACTTTATCAGTTAAAGCAGAAAGAGGCAGGGAAGGCAGTCAAAATAGCAAAGGCCCAAACCGAGGAAAGGATAGCCAAATCTATTAAGAAGGGGGATAAGACCTTTTATAGGTATATTAGGGAGTGAAGAAAGACCAAAGGAGGGATACTGAGGCTTACTAAAGGGGAGGGAATGTGGGCAAAAGGTGACAGTGAAAAAGCAGGAACACTGAATGAATATTTCTGCTCAATATTCACAAGGGAAGAGGAGGGGGATGTATCTAAACCAAACAAGAGAAACACTCTGAAGATGGGAGTCCATATCAGTCCATTTACAGAAGAAAGGGTTCTGAAAGAACTAATAAAATTGAAGGTGGACAAAGCAATGGGGCCTGATGGGATTCACCCAAGAATTCTAAAAGAACTAAGGGTAGAACTGGTGACAACGCTGACTACTATCTTTAACAAATCATGGGAGGATGGTGTGGTACCTGAGGACTGGAGGAGGGCAAATGCGATTCCTCTTCACAAAAGTGGGAGCAGGACAGAGGCCAGAAACTACAGACCAGTTAGTTTGACCTCAGTGCTAGGGAAAATGATGGAATAACTTCTGAAGGAAAGAATTGTTGAGTACCTAGAGGCCAGTGGGGCACAGGACCCAAGGCAGCATGGATTCACAATGGGAAGGTCATGTCAGATGAATCTAATAGATTTCTTTAACTGGGTGACCAAAGTAGTAGACCAGGGAGGGGCTGTGGACATGGCCTACCTAGATTTTAACAAGGCATTTAATACAGTCCCACACAAAAGATTAATACACAAGTTAGCCAGCCTTGGAGTGGGTCCCAGGGTGGTAGCCTGGATAAAAAATTGGCTAGACAACAGGACACAAAAGGTAGTAGTAAATGGAGTCCACAGTGGAGAAAGGAGGATTACTAGCAGGGTACCACAGGGTTCAGTACTGGGACCGGTCCTTTTTAATGTCTTTATAAGTGACATTGCAGAGGAACTGGAAGGAAAAGTATGTCTCTTTGCAGACGACACAAAGATCTGCAACAGGGTTGATACACAAGATGGAGTGGAAAGGATGAGAAGGGACTTATCAAGGTTGGAGGAATGGTCAAATGTATGGCAGCTCAGATTCAATGCAAAGAAGTGCAAGGTAATGCACCTGGGAAACAAAAACCCTGGGGAAGAGTACACAATGTGGGGTGAGAGACTGAAAACAGTAAAACTGGAAAGGGACCTGTGGGTAATTATATCAGATGACCTAAATGTGGGCAAGCAATGTGAGAAGGCAGTAAGGAAGGCTAGGGGGGGGTACTGAGATGCATAGGGAGAGGCATCAATAGTAGGAAACAGGAAGTTGTTATCCCTCTGTACAGACAGTTGGTGAGACCCCATCTGGAGTACTGTGTGCAGTTCTGGAGACCCCATCTCCTCAAAGACATAGACAGAGTGCAGGTTGTCCAGAGGAGGGCAACCAAAATGGTGCAGGGTCTGCACCAGAAGACATACGAAGAAAGACTAAAGGAACTTAATATGTATACCCTTGAGGAAAGAAGGGAGAGAGGTGACATGATAGAAACTTTCAAGTACCTCAAGGGAATCAACAAAGTCCAAGAGGGCAGCATCTTTCAGAAAAAGAGATGTACAAGAACAAGGGGGAACAATTTGAAGATAGAGGGGGGGGACGGCTCAGAGGTAATGTGAGGAAGTATGTTTTCATGGAGAGGGTTGTAGATGCATGGAACAGCCTCCCTGAGGAGGTTGTGGAGTCAAGTACAGTGGGGGAATTCAAGAATGCATGGGACAGACATAAGGCATTCCTTGTGGGGGGGTAGGAGGAAGTAAGCTGTTGGTTAACTAGGATCTGCAGCTTATCTGTTAGGCAGGAAAATGGGCAGACTAGGTGGGCCAAGCGGTCCTTATCTGCCGTCAAATTCTATGTTTCTATGTTTCTAAGAACACCTTGAAAAAAGCAGGATGGTCTCCTTAACAAGTTCCCTGGCAAAGGGCTTGTTATAAAAAGAGCAGCATAATTTTGCTGGAGAGACTGAGATTTGAAATTGAGAAGAAACAGTCAGAAGAAGGACTTTGTTTACTCTGTACTGCCTTTGTAAATAGTTATACGGAACAAATGTTTATTTTTTATTTTGCTGTTATTAATAATAATAAAACACTCACTGCATATTTTACAACTGCCCCATGTCATCCTATGGTTCCTGACCTGTGCCTCAGTGACAGATGGTGTCAGACTAAGTGGGATTTATGTCATGCATACTCTAAGCCAGGAGTTTTGTGCGTGGGTACTAGACCTGGTACCAGGGAAGCACAGCAGAAAGGTATGGATTCTGCAGCAGCAAGCTCAGGAGTCATTACCAGAAAGATGGCAGCCAAACTAGCAGAAACAGAAGTCCAAGCTGAGACTATACAGCCAGAACCAGTAATGGAAAAAAAGGAACAGGCAGTGACAGAACCTGAAAGCCTGTCTGCCTTCTTCAATTGGTGGGCTATACAATAAAGAGAGACAGAGAAGCAGAGAAAAGAAGAGATACGGTAACAGGAGCAGCAGAGAAAAGAAGAGGTGCAGTGACAGGAGCAGCAGAGAAGAGAAGAGAAGAGATGCAGCAACTGGAGCAGCAATAGCTGGATACCCTGCAAGTTATCAAAGCTGGAGGATCTGGCACAGGTCCAGCAGATCAACAAAACACCAACAACTTAAAAGACCTTAAACTTACAAAGCTGTTTCCTTCAGATGATATCGAAGCATACCTGACAACTTTTGAAAAGGTTGCCTCAGCCTGCCAGTGGCCAAAGCAGCAATGGGCAATCAGGTTGGTACCTTACCTGACAGGTAAAGCCCAACTTGCCCACAGTAATATGGACACTGCACAATCGGAAAACTATGACCTTGTGAAAAGAGAAATCCTGAAAAGATACATCTCAGGAAGGACCTACAGGCAAAGATTCTGGTCTCTGAAGTAAAACTCAGTCGACAATCCTCGAGAAGCCTTCACTCGACTTAGAGAACTCCTTAGTAAATGGCTCCAACCAGAGGGAAAAACAGTCCCACAGATCACCGAGACATTTGCAATGGAGCAATTCATCAACATCCTGCCTACAGACATATAGCTTTGGGTAAAAGAACACCAACCAGAAAGTGGGGAAAAGGCCATATCTTATCTGTGTCAGTCTTCACCATTCATCACATGTGGGTAATGGCTGAAGGTCATGACCCCGCAGGAGCTCTTTTTTTTGGGGGGGATGGGCAGAGCCAACACACCGATGCCCTCGAGGCAGATGCACTGAGTGGCACTCGCAGGTTGGCCGTTAGGTGTCGTCGACCCCGTCCTCCCACCAGTTCTTTGTCTCGCACCATAGAGGTAGCACCACATGTGGAGCTCAGCTTGAAGATCTTCGTCACAACTCAACCTAGTGTTTCGTTTGGCCTTCCTGTCTAAAACTAATCTACGTCATTTCCATTTCGACACCTACTCGACGCCGCTGACTGGTAAGACTGCCTTTTTATTACATGACGCCAAGTCTGTTTTACTTTATTTTACCATCAATCATGTCTGGTATGGGGGGGGGGAAAAGTCATCTAAAACGGGGCAGCCTCCCATGCGTCGGTGCCCGTGCAGCTGTCAATATTCCGTTACCAACCAGCATGATCATTGCCTTACGTGTCTTGGCCCACTTCACGACATGGATTCGTGTGATGGCTGCTTTTCCATGGACCAGCAAGTTCTTTAGCAGCATGCGGGGAAAGTTGTACGAGCCCCACCGACTTTTGGAGGGTGGATGTGCATTCATCAGGCCAAGTTGCAGTCTATTGGCCTTTCCTCCGGGTCTCCTCCCAGTTTTATACGGACCACAGAGGAGTGGGCTGCTGCCTCTTCTTGCCTTGCCGCAGCAGGGGTCCCTTCCGCGGTGCAGGAAGCCCAGTCCTGCTCCCAGGAAGCAGTGGAGGCATTGCTCTGGCAAGCTCTAGGGGGTGAAGGCTCCCCCGGTGTCATGTTCTGGGGCCCATGAGCCCGGTCCAGCACCATCCTCGATGCCGTCCGTTGGTGCCATTTTGGGCCTCAGCATCGCTTGAGGTGCCGTGGGCTCTGATGGAGCTGTGGTCGGTGCTGGTCCACCGTTCGCCACCATTTCTGCTATCAGTGTCATTTGCGGTGCCAATGGTGGTGACAGTATTGTGGGAAGTTCTATGGCACCTTCTGTGACTGTTTCTGGTCTCAGCGCCATTTGCGGTGCCAAGACTGGAGCCAGCGCCATGTCCAGCTCTGGTGCTGTTTGCAGTGCCGTGGTGGGTGACGGCACTGTAGGTGGCACTGTTCTTGCTCTCAGCACCATTTGTGGTACTGAGGGGGCTGTTGGTGCCAGCGTGAATCTGGCGCCATTCATGGCACCGTGGGGGGGACAGCGCTGTGTCAGGCACCAACTCCAGCCTCAGCACCGTGGTCGGGCTGTCTCTTTCTCCGGTGCCATTCAAGATGCCGGGGAGGAGGTCAGCTCTGATCGTGGTGCGGTGCCCCAGATTAGCACTCCTCTTGGTCCTGCTAGGAGTAGGCATCTGCAGGTGGTCTGGCATCGGGCCTCG
Source organism: Neoceratodus forsteri (assembly GCA_016271365.2). Lineage (NCBI taxonomy): Eukaryota > Metazoa > Chordata > Ceratodontiformes > Ceratodontidae > Neoceratodus > Neoceratodus forsteri. The sequence goes on from CM057455.1 coordinate 1,300,585,023, forward strand.
GTCTTCTCTTCTTTGTACAAGATTCCAGGTCTGATCTGGACTGGCTGCTGGATTCCTTGGAGTCTGCAGCTTCCATGGGTGCCTCGATAGATGCTTTGGTGGTCTGGACCCAGCCTCCCTCTGAGGAGTGGGCAGTGGTCCCCAAGTCTAGGGTCGGGGCTCTGATCAGCAGGTGGAGGTCCAGGCAGCCATTGCCCTGCAGCCTGGACTTGGTGGATTTTCAGCTCCCTCAGCTGGGGCACCCCCTCCTGTGGTGTGCCTGGATTTCCCAACTTTAGGGTTGACCAGGGCACCCACGGAAGGGGAGGGTGCTGCACCCTGGGTGGTTTCCTCGGGGGCTGCTCAGAGTTGCCAGCTACCTAGGCTGGTGTTCTTGAGGCAGAGGACTCTCTTGGAGTCAGAGGGGTTGTGGGGCTAGAGTTCGATGCAGCGGCCCTTCTCTGGGACCCACCAGGGTTCAGGGAGGAGCTGCAGTGTGGACCTTGGTCTTTCCTTCTCCGTCTTTTTGAGACTGCCATTTCTTTGGAGGCCAGGGACCGTCCTTTTGGGCTCACAGGGTTCCAGTTGCCTCACAGGAGAGATTCTTTAGGGCATGGTCTAGGTAGTTCCAGCATGGTTGATCAGCTGTTGTCTGTTGGGCTCTCCTGAACTCCTCCACCCTTGGGGACTTCTGGTGGGCTCTCCTGCCTGGACAGAGGTTGTCCCTCTTCTGTAATGGATCTGGCCCCCATTCCTCTGTCACCATCTCCTTCTCTCCCACATATTTCTGGTACTAGGGGGACTCTCACCTGGGAGCAATTCAGGGGTGCAGCTGCTCACTTCCCCACCTACGTCAGGGTTATGGATGAGCAGGTGTTTCACCCTTCCTCTGAGCAGCTGACCCCTGGATCTCCAAAGTCTTCCATTTCCTCATCCTCCTCTCCTGGAGGAGAGGAATCTTCCGTTCACATCTCCCCTGTCACTGATCTGGCTGAGTATCAGGTTTTCCTCATGAGGATGTTGGAAGACCTTCGTAACACCCCCCAACTCAGCACAATCCTGAGCATTTGATGCATGCCTTTCTAGGTGACTTCAGTGCGACCACCCTTGTGGTGCCCACCTGGCCTGCTCCTTTTCAGAAGGCATCACTGCACTTCTGGCAATGTCCCTTTTCTGGAGTCCCAGCCTCTAGGGATCTGAGTCAGAGGTATTGTGCCCCCCCCAGAGTCTTCAGGTTGTATGTCTCACCCTCAGTCAGGGTGGACACAACTGGACACTGCTGATGGGCTTCGTGCCCTTCACCGTATCCAGCCCCCAGATCAAGACTCTGCGGATTTTGATTTCTGGGAGAGGAGGCCCTTCTACTCGGCACAGTTGTTGCTGTCAGTTACTGCATATCAGGCCCGCTATGCTTCCTATGATAGGTTCTTGTGGTCCAGGCTAGGTCAGCTCCTAGCCTCCCTGCCTGATTCATAGGTGACCAGACAAGCCACTGCACTCTCTGCACAGGGCCTGGAGCTAGCAAGGCACCAAGCAAGGGCATCCTACGACGCCAATGAGGTAGCTTCCAGAGTCGTAGGGACAACGATCTGCATTAGGCGGACGGCATGGCTGCATCTTTCCCGGCTGTTACCCATGGCCTGAGATGTAAGGTAATTTCCTCTGCCTACCAGAGAACCCATTTTTTCTCCCATAGGGTGAGATGGCGTCTGTCGGGGGCAACTTGCTTCCCCCTCCGGGGGTCTCCGTCTCACTCTTCCCAGTCACAGGCCTCACCAGGCCCGTAAAGATTTCCCCTCCTAATGTCTCCCCCACTGGGAGCTAAGGGGCTTAGTCCCTTAGGGTCTCGGGCCCCTTCGGGGGCTCGGCATTGGGGACTTAATGGTGAAGACTGACATAAGATATGAAAAATTACATACCTACCATAATTCTTGATCTTTCTGTGTATCTTCACCATTCATCACAATTCCGCCCTCCATCCCCCTTGGGGCTCAGTCTCTGGGTCCTCCTCCCTCTGTGTGCCCTCCTTCACCCCCCTCCTTTCTGTTGGTCAGGGGCAGGGTGTCCTTGGGCATGCAGGTTTTTTTTTCCTTCTGCCTTTCTGGCGGGGGAGGAGTCGGGGGGTGTCCTCCTCATCGCCTTTGGCTTCCACCCCTTTTGGGTGGGATGTTGGTGGCTGCCCCCCCCCAATCCTTGTCCTTCAGGACTAATCCTTTTTCCTTATTTAAAGAAGTTTTTTTTTTCTCCCCTACTCTTATTTTGTTGGTCAGGGAAGGGGATAACTCTTGGTTCCTGGTCCCTCTCCTATTTCCTTACAACCCTGAAGTCGTTCTGCTGGAGTGCATTTGTCAAAAATTCCTGTGCCTTGAATTTTGACAGTCTAGCCACACTAGCTACTTCTGGGCAGTAAGTCCATCTTAAATCAGGGATCAGACCACGAGCCTGGGGTTTGTCCTCTCTCCTCCCACTTGATGTTTCCCTCCCTCCCTTCTCTTCCCTTTCCTTCATCCAGAGATTGGGGCCCCTCCCAATTCACTTGGCCACTACCCACATGTGATGAATGGTGAAGATACACAGAAAGATCGAGAATTACAGTAGGTACGTAATTTTTATTTCTTTTGGCCTAGGACTATCAGATGGCCAGGCAGACCTTGTAGCAGCGAAGTAACAGCCAATGATCGGTAAGATCCACTTTTTCCCTAACTCTAACTCCAAATCAGATAAAAACTGTAGTGGGGGTAACACGTTTGCACCCAAAGACTTTATTTGCTATAACTGTAATAAGCCAGGCCATATCACAAGAAACTGACAACAAATAAGGAGGGTACCACTGCAGCAGATTTGGCCTTAGCAAATTGGGGCAAGTATTTAACAGATGTCAAGGTGGGAGATAAGACTGTAAAGGGACTTATTAATTCTGGAAGCAGACAGACCCTGTTGCATGTTGAAATTCAGGAAGCAGACAGACCCTAGTGCATGCTGAAATGCTGCAAAAACACTGTGTAAAAGGACCAGGTACTGGTGTCATCTGCATCCACGGGGACACGTGCTACTATCCCACCACACATGTGACACTGAATATTAACGGTGTGTCACCCCAAATGAAAGTGGGGGTAGTACCCAAGTTATCTGTATCTGTGATTATTGGAAATGACTGTCCATGATTTATTGGGTTAATCTCAGAGGAAGTGAAACCTGCAGTTTCAGCAGCATTGGTAACGAGAGCTCAGGCAAAGAAAATCTCAGATGGTGGGGACACTATTGCTTTCGGCGACTTTGATGCAGACTTGTTTGAGCCCAGCTACAAGATCCGGAAGTCCATGAAAGAAAGAAGACACCTGAAACAACAGTGGTGACAAAAGACTGATGGACATAAGGGGTTAAAATATGAAAATGCTGAAGCTGGGCTGATAGCTGACTGTGATTTTGTTTCAGAGCAAACTAATGATGCTTTTCTCCAGGGTTATTTTAAGCAACTGGGGGTGAAACAAAAACAGGATAAAGCAATGTTTAAAAAATGTAATGGGTTACTGTACCAAGTTTATGTTAAACCTCAGACACAGGAACAGATAGAAATGTAAATTATGTACCTATAGTAATTCATGATCTTCTTGGATGAAGTCTCCACCACTCATTCACACTACTGGGACTATGCCAGAGGCACCAGGACTGAGCGTGAGCCAAAAATCTTCAGGAGGGCCGGTGCTGAGGTAGGACCGCGCATGTGCAATGCCACGAGACTGGCACGCACCATATAGGCTACCTCGGCAATGACCTTCCAACTGCCTCAGTACCTTTTTGACCAAGGAGGTGCAGCGTAAACTAACCTAGGAAAACTAACCTATTTTGGACATAAGATAGTCTGTGTAAGAAGGGTCAGCTCAACAGCGTCTTCACAGCCCACCCAATGAGGGAGTGAAGACCAGAAACAAGATAAGTGAGCTCAGGGGATAGTGGGTAGGCATGTGAATGAGTGGTGGAGACTTTGTTTAAGAAGATCAAGAATTACGGTAGGTATGTAATTTACATAACTTCCTGGACATAAAGTCTCCACCACTCATTCACACTAGTGGGAGAGTACTGAGCCAAAATAATCCCCCCCAAGAAGGCGGCAGGAGAGAAAAGAGCTCACTCAGGACAGAAGTTCATTAAGGATTGTCCTGCCAAAGGATGGATGCTGTCTGGCATGGACATCCAAGACATAATGCTTCACAAAGGAGAGCACAGAGCTCCAAGTGGCCGCACTGAAGATGTCTGCAATGGGCACGTATCAAATTTCTGCCAGAGGTGCCGTGACTGTTCTGGTAGAGTGGGTGTACACCCTGTCTTCCAGCTTGACCTGCGCCATCGAATAGCAATGGCAGACACATGCTACCAGCTATGCTGAAATGCATCTGATGGCAACAGGCTGACCCAGCTGGGCCATGTAGAATGAGACAAAGAGTTGCTTGGATTTGCAGATCTCCTTTGTTCTGTCGATGTAGAACTGCAAAACCCTTTTTACAGCCACAGAATGTTGAGTATGCTCCCCTTCATTCTGAAAGTTCACAGAGTAGGTCAGAAGGACCAAGGGTGGTTCAAGTGGAATTCCGAGACTACTTTTGGAAGATATTTAGGATGAGTTCCGAGAACCACTTTTTCCTTGTGAAACACTGTATATGGTGGGCCTGTGACCAGAGCATGTATTTCTGACACCCGGCAAGCAGAAGTAATGGCTACAAGAAAGGCAGTCTTCCAGGTCAGGAACTTCAACTGGCAGGTTGCTAGAGGCTCAAAAGGCTTACGGGTGAGCATGTCTAGCACAAGCTTAATATCCCAAGTGGCTACTGGTCTCCTGACTGGTGGCCTAGTGTGGAGGATACCTTTAAGGAACCTCTTTACCAAGGGCAGCTGAGCCACTGACATATTGCAGACAGGCTCGTGGTAAGCCTAAATCGCACAGAGGTGTACTTTCACCATCGAGTATTGCAGTCCTGCATTTGACAGGTCTAGCAAGTACTCTAAAACCTTGTTTGGTGAGCAAGAAAAGGGGTCAAATGAGGACTATGCGCATCAGATGGAGAATCATTTCCACTTTGCTGTGTAGGTTTTCCTAGTAGATGTTTTGTGCACTGCTAGGAGAATGTTTGAGGTTCTACGGAAGAAGTTGAATCTACCTACTTCTATCTACTCAGGAGTCAGGCATGGAGATGAAGGGACCTCAGGTTGGGATGGATCACTGGGCCCTGGGTCAGGAGGTCCATTTGAAGTGGTAGTTGTCTTGGTGGAACCTCTGATAATCTGTTGATTAACAGAAACCAGATCTGACGAGGCCAGTATGGGGTGATGAGAATCATGCTCCCCCCATGCCTCCAGCTTGAGCAGCACCCTCTGAATTAAGGGAAGAGGAGGAAATGCATACAGAAAGCATCTTGTCCACCGTAGTCTGAATGCATCCTGACAGGAAACGCGAGGTTCAGGATTTCTGGAGCAGAATAGAAGGAGTTTTGCATTGAGTGGGGATACAAAAAGGTCCAGGTCCAGAGTGCCCCACTCGTCGAAGAGCGATTGCACGACGTTTGAGTCAAGTGACCACTCTGTGGATCTGCCTCCATTCTGCTGAGGTGATCCACCAGATCATTCTGGATTCCTGGCAGGTAGACCACCTGGATCAGGGCTTCGTGCTCGAGGCACCATTCCCACACTCTCATGGCTTCTCTGCACAGAGGGTAAGAGTGTACTCCACCCTGTTTGTTGATGTAATACATCACTGCCTTGTTGTCCATCTGAAGGAAGATTACTTTGTGACAGGATATCCTTCAGGGCTCAGACAGTGTACAGAACAGCTCTCATTTCCAGGACATTTATGTGTAGCTGAGACTTATCCTGACTCCACAGACCTGGGGTGTGGGGATCCTGACAGTGAGCTCCCCAACCGATCAGAGATGCATCTGTGGTGATGGTGATCTGTGTCCCCAGTGGGGCAAAGAGAAAATCTTGGAGAAGGTTGCTCTCCTGAGTCTACCAGGTGAGTGACCTCATTAGAGGTTCTGTCACCTTGATGAGAAAGGAATGCAGATGTGTGGTCGGGGACCACTGAGTACTGAGCATCCATTTTGTGGTTCTCATATGCAAACATGCCAGGGGCACTGTAAACACCAACGACGCCATGAGACCCAGCATCTGCTGCATTGAGAGGGCTCAAACTGAGTTGTTCTCCTTGATGAAGAGAGCCATCTGGAGAATATTGTTTCTCCTGTCTTCTGGAAGGAAGGCTCTTGCCCTGGTGGTGTCCAGAAAAGCCCCTATGAAGAGGAGTTGTTGAGAGGGCTGAAGCTGCAACTTTTCCAGATTCAGCAGAACTCCCATGGATGTGAGAAACTTGGAAGCTATGGCCACTGCTTCCTGCATCCCTTGTCTGGAGGAACTCGCTAGGAGCCAATCGTCCAGGTATGGGAACACTTGAACTCTGAGTTTTCTGAGATGCAATGTGAGTACTGCAAAACACTTTGTAAAGACTCAAGGCGCAGAGGACAGCCCAAAGGGCAGGACTCCTAATTGGTAGTGGTGGCCCAGAGCCACAAAGCATAGGTACTTGTGGTGGTTCGGGTGCACTGGGACATGTTGGTAGGTGTCCTGCATGTCCAGGGAATCCAGCCAATCATTTTGATTAATCAGAGGTAGGAACATACCTGGTGATATCATCTTGAACTTCTCTTTGAAGAGCTATTTGTTTAACTTCCTTAGGTCTAGAATAGGGTGCATGCTGCCTGTTTTCTTTGGAACTAGGAAGTAGTGGGAGTAGTTCTCTATGTTTATTGTTTAGCTAAAAAGCTGTTACAATTAAAATATATCACATACAAACCATGCTCCACATAAATTATCAAACTAACATGAGAATTCATACAATCATAGAAAAAACATCATAATTTAACAATTCAAGATTATCCAGGATACCTAATATATTGCACAAATAAATTCTACAAGATTCACATTTTTTCTTTATGTTGTTAATTACTTGAAAGTAATTTGCAACCCTTATGATGGTCCACACATCTTCAATATTTATTAAGATATTGGTTAAAGAACCTTTATCTATCTGATAGATATTACTTATATATATATGGGGACAGCCAGTATGCTCTAGGCTTGGTATACCACAAGCAGTGCCACAGTACATGCTCCAGCTCTTCAATGCCTACCTGACTACAGTCACATATTACGGACAGTACATCTTCTTTTTTTGTATCTATAGAGCAGCACATTGTTTGTGAACTGCTCAAATCTATAGTTAGAAAATAGGGCTCTCAATTTGGGATCTGATAGAACCTCTAAGTATGGTTTAAACCCCCCAAAATAAGTTATTTTGTGCAAACCACTTTGAGTATTTTGATTTAGTTATCTGTGGCAGGTCTTGATCATTCCAATAATTATTTATTTTATTGGACACATATTTTTTATATTTATTGCTTAGTGAAATCCCTCGATCAATAGCCATTTTTGGATTCTTGAGTTTATGCTTTTCCCAATAGGATACGAGGGCTGTATACCAAAGCCCATCTTTGTACCCTAGAATGGACCATTCTTCTTTTTCTTTCAGGCACCGTTTTGCTAAAGTATCTTCTGTTAATTTAGTTAACCTTAACCAATAATTTACTTTGCAGGTCTCCATGACTGCTTTGATATTTGTAAGTCCTAACTCTGATCTGATATATGCTTCTGGGCAGGAGTGGCCCAGTTTCAAAATATTTCCAAATAGCTTAAACACAGGAGACATAAGTGCATTCATATGTTCAATATCCCATATTTCTGCCTTATATAGTAATTTTGCCTCAAATTTGGCTTTAATGACTTTAATAAAAGGTTTAACAGTCATTCCACCAAATTTCACATTGAATCTAACCAGCCCTGCCAGAGTACTTTTCAGTTTATTTAACAAAAAATCTTTGTGAGCATTCCAGCGAGTGTTACCCTGGAACATAATTCCTAAGTAGAGATATTTTTTTTTTTTTTTGGACCTCCTCCGCGCCAGGTTTCCGCCCCGATCACGGATCCCCCCTGCTGCGGCATTCCTCCCTCATGAGCCGTGCTCCCAGTACCCCTTGGCTTGCCCCCCAAGGCGGGGCCGTGGCACCCTCGGCCCTTAGGGTGCCACGGACGTCGTAATAGGCTGGGAGCCGTGCTTTTTATTTATGGAGGAGCCCATTGCAGCCTGAGGGATGGGCATCATAGAGGCGTTGGAGGTAGGCGGTGTTTTCCCCCTTAAGGGGGCGGGAGCATGCAATGACGCCAGCGTCCGTCCTGCCCCCATCTGACGTTAGGTCCCGAGTGCTTGGGGTTCTCCCGGTCTCCACCAGGAGTCCCCCGTGCATCGGCGACTCACCCACCCCCCCTGATCAGGAGAGCAGTCGTGAGATGCTCGACCCTTCTTCTCCCTGCCGCCCTCTGGCAACCCGAGTCCGTCTCAAACTCGGTCGCCGCCGGCGCAAGCGAAATCCAACACAGCGCCATGGCTGGCCCCTCCTAAGTAGAGATATTTATCCACTACCTGAAATTTTTCTCCCCCTTAAAATCAAACTCCATTTGTTTGTTTTTTGTTATTACTAAAATCATTATTTTTGTTTAGATTAATCTTTAATTTTAATTGCTCAGACCTCTGGTGGATATAATTTAACTTGGCCTGTAAACCTTTTTTTGTCAGTGACATCAAAATGATGTCATCTGCATATGCCAGACTTGAGCAAGGTGTTAATTTAATCTTTGGGGAGTCAGTATTTAGTGTATCAATTTCCAACAGCATCTTCTTCAGATATAGAGAGAACAAAAAGGGGGCCAAGACGAACCCTTATCTCACACCTCTGTTAATATTAAATTGAGTTGAGATGACCTTTGTTACTTAATCTTATTTTGGCCCATATTCCCAAGTACAATTTCACAATAATTGCAACAAGTGAGTAATTAATACCCCTTTCAATCAATAGTGTCCAGAGGGTACTTCTTGAAATATATTCGAATGCTGAAGAATAGTCTATAAAGACAGCAAAAACATTCAGTTTCCAAATGTTCACATATCTTTCTATAATATTCTGTGTACATATATATTATCACATGTAAAGTAATTTGACCTAAAGCCAGCTTGATAATTAGATAGCCCACCAGTTCTAGAGATCTCAGCATTTAGCCTCTCCAGCAGTATTCTGCTGAATATTTTGAGATTTACATCTAATAAACTGATGGACTGATACATGGCTGGGTTATACAGGTCTCCTTTTTTATGTATTGGTATCAGATTAACTCCCTTCCACGAAGCCGGATATGTACTAGCTGTTATATTTTTATTAAAAAAGATAGTTAGAAACTTACCCCATGATACTGGGGCAGAAAGATAAACTTCAGCAGGGATACCATCTGATCCTGCTGCTCTATGTTTTTAAGGGAATACATAGCCAACTAGACTGCCTCTAGAGTTATAAGAGTGAAGGAATTATATGTTTTTGGAACTTCGGTCATCGCAATTCTTTCAGAGAGGTCAAAAAAAATGTTGGAAAAGTGTTTAAGCCATTTCTCTTCTGAGATATAAGTATCTATCTCCACTTTATGCTTATCTGTACCCTTTGCTACAAGGATCCAGAATAGTTTAGAATCTTTATTTTGCACCGCATGCAACATAAGTAGCCACTGAGCATCAAAATAAGCCTTCTTCTTCATCTTAAGGAGATTCTTATATTGCCTTCTTTCATTATTTATTTGTTTCAGTAATTGTTTATTCCCTCCTTTTCTATAGATAATATAGTTTTCTAATACAGCTTTTCTTTTTCTGACAGTCTTTATCAAACCATGTATTAGTGGATAATCTATTACCATTTTTGACAAGTTTTTCTATTTTATTCCTAATGTTTCCAATTAGATTATTTAATTCTATCATCAGTGTATCATGATCAATTCTCCTTAGGTCCCTTACTTCCTCTACCAAAATAGAATTCATTAGAATAGGCATTATCTTGATACAGGAGTTCTGATTCCAGATAATTTTCTTTGAGGCTCTTATCTCTTTAAATATTACTGGATCTGGAGTATTCCTTAAACAGACAAGATTCTGGTTTGTGATCTCTAATATAAGCGGGAAATGATCATTATCCCCTGCTGTCATAATGTTCAAATTTCTCCACTGAGTACTAGAGCCATTCTAAAAAGCATAGTCCACTATGGAAGAACCTCTAGAGGAAACAAAAGTAAATTCACCCTCTATGTCCCCCTGATATCTTGCATTTAGCGGGTAAAGGTTAAAATCCTTTAATAAATGAATAAGTTGTTTTCCGGAATTATTCAACTTTGTGTCCTTAGATTTTCTTATCGGAAGATTTTTCCATACACCCACATGGAGATATCTTGGATTGTCTACTAAACCATCATATTCGGGCATTAAAGTCTCCCATAAGCATAATATATACACTGGGAGATTCTAATGTTATATCCAACAATACATTGGTAAACTCTGTCCATATTGGGGAGTATAAAACTTGGAAGTATCTGGGGGACCTAGCAATTAACAATTGCAATTTCTTGCAAATCATCCTTAATGAAGACCACAACATAATTACTATTAATTTTCTCCATCTATCACTCTTTCAAAGGTCTCTATTGTAACAAAAGTTATTACGCCTCTGGAGCATCTACCATATTTAGTCAATCTTGAGCTGGTGCTGTGGAACACTTCATATCAATTTAGTTCAATAATATCATTGTCTGTGTGCCAAGTTTCTTGTAAACATAATATATCATGGTCCAATAAAAAATGTTTAAAGTTGGTATCTACTAACTTATTTGTCCACCCTGCTATTTTCCAAGAAAGGTAAGATGCACCATATACTTTTTCCCTAACCCTTCTTGGAACAACTCCCTGCTTATGGTTAAGTCAATCATCATTATACCCATCCATTAATCTTAATCTGTCAGGCAATAACAGTTCATCCCAGTTTGATCCCTTGACATTAAGTCTCACTTCTAACCTCTGTATTATTGTCCACTGTATGTAATAATTGCTGTATGTATCTAACCCCAGGTCGCCCCTGAAAAAGAGACCTCTGGTCTCAGTGGGCTTACACAGTTAATAAAATCTAAATAAATAAATAAGTCTTTTAACATCCATTTCTTTAGGCACAATAATGTGTAGGCCAAGGTTATCTAACTTTTTTGCCTTATTACAGGTTAAAAAGACAGAGGGACAAAGTATGGAAAATTGTTAAACAGATTCCAAACTCTGAGAATTGGTTAAAATACAAACAACATAGAAATACACACACAAAAGAATTAAGGCAGGCTAGAAATAATTACTATAAAAAACAGCTTACATAGAATATGACAAATAATCCCCATACATTTTGGAAAATTATGAAGAATGTCCAGGGTTCACAGATCTCGGAGTGTCCAAAAAACTTTGAGATCAATGGTGTAAGTATTCCATTAGGAGTAGATGTGGTAGATGGTTTCAATGGATTTTTTACATTCATGGGATCTAACGTTCTGAACACACTACCAAAACTTAATCAGGATGGAAATCATAATAACTTGTCATTAGGAGGACATACAGAAAAATAAGGATGACATCAACTGCTTTTGAGTTTACACTTATTGAACCTTATGAAGTAATTGAGGCACTGGGAAAAATAGATGTACATAAGGCTGGTGGGGATGATGGTATACCAAATGTATTGATAAAATATGCTGTTCCTGTGCTTGCCTATCCCCTGACAGAGCTATATTTTATTTATTTATTTATTTATTGAAAGATATCGGAATTACAATCCTTTGAGTCATCGACTCCTTTGCAAAGGCTCTACTTCAAGAAGAAACATACACTAAGGATCACAAACTTAATACATGGGGTACAACTGTTATACATTGGGCAACCATGCAAACTTAAAACATATGGCACGGTAGTAAACTTAAAACATTGATAGAGGAATTTAAACATTTGGTGTAGCATAAAAGTAGGGTTACATCATCTGGGATCTTAAAAAAGAGGTCCTGCCAGCCCGGTGGCATAGAGGGCTGAGGCACTGGATGTCTCACCTCACGGCACACTGGCGACCCGGGTTCGGGAGCGAGCCCAGGGCATCAGAGGTCAGCACAGGGGGAGGGCAGAGCTGGACAGAGTGGCTGTCAAGGCAGCTCTCTTCTCCCGGGAGGTGGGAAGGCATCCCTCGCTCATGACTGCCCCCTGGTGGAGGCCAGTGGGTTGCAAGCAAGGGGGTGCCAGCGTTAGGCCAAAAATGGGGCGGGTAGGAGGAGGGCCGTTACTGGGGCTGTAAGGCACATGCGTGCCTCCACACGAATGCATCCTTCTTCTGGGGCCCTCGGGTAATCGGGGGGGAAAACTGAAAAACAGCTGGCAGTAGGATGGCAACCAACTCACCGCAGGCACTGCTCCCAGGACCGGCATAAGATAAGCCCTGCACTCCGGGTGACTTGAGTTGGGGAGTCGGTCTGACGGGGCCGCATAGCAATAGGGAGAAATAAGGAAGTGATAAAAAAAAAAGAGGTCCTGGCCTCACTTATGATTCACATGACAGTACTACAGTTTTGGAGGGTCTTAAAGAAATAGGCCCCGAGTCAGGATATGATTAACATGAGATTGAGGATACTAGCTTAGGGGACTAGACGAGAGTGCTGGAGTGGGTGCCACCATACATGTGGCATTGGAACTCGGTTTTAACGATATCTACAGTCACAGGTAGCCAAATTGAGGAGTGTCCTAAGACCAGCTTTAAATTGACCGAAACTGGATGTATGGGAGATTGTGGACAGTAGGTTGTTTAGCCACAGTGGGTCCCAATAACAGAAGGACCATTGCCTAAGGGAGGCTCTACAGTGTGGTACTAGTAAGGGGGTATTTGCAGAGTGTCTTAGTGCCCTCCTGAGTGAGGCTGTTTGAATAAGAGGGTGGAGGCCTGTCGGAGCTTGTTTGTTTAGTATCTTCCTTGCTAGTAGGCAGGTGTGGTACTTTACCCTATCTTGGAAGTTGAGCCAGCCAGTGAGTTTGTAAAGCTCACACGTATGGGTTAGCCTGTTACAATTTGAGACCAGGTGATAGGCTTTGTTGAGGGCGAGGTTGATGCTATGCAGGGCAGTATGATCAGCAGACCCATAAATTACTATGCAGTAGTCGACCAAGGGTAGTATTGAGGAGGACACTGCTAGGTGCATCGCCTGCGGGGGAATGCAATGCCTATGTCTGTATAGGATCCCTAACCTGGCATTGACCAAGGAGGATACTTGTTGGATGTGAGCGTGATAGGTCGGGGAGGAGTCTAACCAGATGCCCAGGTATTTGAAAATGCTAACCTGTTCCAGAGCGATGCCATGGGAGTTTGTGATGGTTAGAGGTGTATTACAGAGTGGGTTTTGGTGATGTGTGAAGATCATAGCTTTTGTCTTCTTATAGTTAAGTATTAGTCGGTGTTCAGAGAACCAGATTTCGAGCTCACCAAGGAAGGTCTGCAGGGCAGATTGTAGGGTGCTGAGATGCTGATGTTTCCAGAAGACTACAGCATCATCAGCATAAAGCAGAAGCTTCCCACCACAGGATTTGGGGAGAGAGTTCAGAAAGAGAGTGAAAAGCAATGGGCCTAGTTTGGACCCTTGTGGGACTCCTGAGTGGACTGTTTTTCTGGAGGATGTGGTCCTATTAGTTTTAACCTGCTGGGTCCTGTCTTTGAGATAGTCAGTGAGCCAGGTGGTGACTTCAGGGGCAATATTTAGGGATGGAAGAGTGTGGAGAAGAAGCTCATGACTGACTGTTATCAAAAGCTTTGGTCAGATCGATGTAGAGAGCCCCCGCTACTGTACCATGATCCAGGGCCTTGTGTATATGGGAAGTAAATTCGACGAGTGCCATGGAGATGTTGTGACCCCTCCTGAAACCATGTTGTTCTTGACAGAGCAGATTGTGTTTGGTCAGGTAGTCCGTGAGCTGGTCCACCACTATTTTCTCAAGGGCCTTTGAGAGAGGGGGCAGTATGGATATTGGTCTGTAGTTGCTGGCGGACGTGGAGTCACCACTCTTTAATATGGGTGTTATAACTGCTCTTTTCCAGGAAGTGGGGAACTGGCTGTGACATAAGGATAAGTTAAATATTTTGGTGAGAAGGGGCAATGTCACGTCCAATGTTAGCTGGACTAGCTTGAGGTCCAGACCATCACTACTATAACGAGCGTTTGGCAGGGCTGTGCCTAGGTAGCATTTTGCCTCATTGCAGGAGATGATTCGTAGTCAGAAAGGAGGTAGGTTGACATTGGTGGGGGGGTTTATGGGGTGGTTACTGATCCGGTCAAAAAAGTTTGGGGGAAGAATGTGACTGAGGTCTGAGAAGGTGGTATTTAGTGCTTCTGTAATAGATTTTGGGTCCTGGGAGGTAACCCCATTAATTTGAAGCTGCATGGGGGTAGGGGATCCATTTTTCCAGTTAGTTCCTTAATGTTTTTCCAGAAATTGCTACCAGAGCCCCAGGAGGAGGTAAGGGCGTGGTTGTAATACTCGGCTTTGGCTTAACGGATAACCCAAGTGCAGCTATTTTGGGCCTCCCTGTAATTCTGCCTGCCTTGGGGGAGTTTTGAGGCCAGGGCCTTGTGCCATAGGTTATCCCTCCTTCTCATGTTGTCCAGTAGTGACTGGGAAATCCAGGGAGTGTCCTGGGTTTTTACTATATGTTTAGAGTAGGGGGCAAAAATGTCGCAAGCAGAGTTAAAGGAGGAAACAAAACAGGTGAGGGCAGCATCAACTGTTTGCGCAGTGTGGCTAGCAGACCAGTAAATGGAGGCAAGGTAAGCTTTTAGGCATGGGAGGGCTCCTTTTCTTAGGCATCTTTGCACTGTGGTTTTGGGGGGGTTAGAGGGAATTTTATTAGACCACCAACAGGTAACTGGGGAGTGGTCACTTATTGAGTCAGGGAGCACCTTGATATGGGAAAGATTTTTTGGACGGTTGGTGAGGATAAGGTCGATAAGGGTGGATGCTCCAAATTTTGGGTCTAACCTGGTCGGGGACTGGACCATTTGAGTGAGGTCATGAGTGAGCACTGCTTCTTTGTAAGAGGAGGATGTACCAGATAACCAGTTTACATTGAAATCACCCAGTAAAATGACTTCACACTTGGGAGGAAGGTGGGCAATACTGGCCAGTACTGAGTCAAAAGCAGGCTTTTGGTTTCTAGGGGGAATGTATACCGCCAAAACGTACAGTGATTTTCCTGGTTTGCCAAAGCTTATCTTAACTGCTAAGGTTTGAGCTCCATAGGAGGGTTGCGGGATGGGGACTGAGAGGGCGTGCAGGAAGGATCTAGTATAGATGGCACAGCCTCCACCCCTCTTGCTTAGTCTGTCAGCTCGATGTATGGTGTAGTCATTGAGGGCTATGGAACCACTTGTGACATTTTCTGAGAGCCAGGTCTCAGATAAGGCAAGGATGTCAGTGGAGTGCTGCGCAATCCAGCCCTGAAGGGAGGTGAGCTTCCTCTGAAGGCTGCAAATGTTAAGGGTGGCCAGCTTTAGGCTGCCATGCTTGCCCTTTGGAGTGGCTCCATAGGTGGGAGGACCCGGGTTAGGATGAACATTCCCAGATAGGAGGAGTGTAATCCAAAAAAGTGCCTGCCGGAGTAATTTTGTCTTATTTCGGGCAGCTGTGGGGGTGTTTGTTATAGTAGTGATGACTGGGATAGGAAGGGAGCATAGTAGGTGGACTATGAGAGTGGGAGACACAGGGGATTGTTTCCCCGGCGTGTAGCTGCAGACTGGAGTAAGAGGTTGTACCTCAGGTGGTGCCGTGGTGGCAGTGCAGTGAAGTATGTGTGCACAGGGGTTTGTTTTGTCTGCCTGGGTGGGCGTATGTTTTGGCATAATAGTGGCCCAAGTGATCCGTGTTGAGGGAGCATGGCAGGAGAGATCCTCTTGTAGACCAGACTTCTGGAAAAGCAGTAGTGCCTGTGGAAATAGGAAGGGCTATTTGTCTGATCAGTGAGGTGAGAAGGACTATTTCTATGAGGTGAGGATTGATATTTCTCTACCTAGTAA
Organism: Neoceratodus forsteri; assembly: GCA_016271365.2. Lineage (NCBI taxonomy): Eukaryota > Metazoa > Chordata > Ceratodontiformes > Ceratodontidae > Neoceratodus > Neoceratodus forsteri. Next base: position 1,300,601,049 of record CM057455.1, read on the forward strand.
TTTGGGTGCTATCTGCGATTAGTGGCCACTAGTGGTGATGTTGTATAAACTGCAAGTGGGAAATTAGGCTGATTGGTCATTTCAGCCACGTGATCCACACTATATATTATAATGTTTACCAAGGGTGGTGGTGGGGCAGCTGATACGTAGCTCAGTCACGACTTTGGCGTTTCAAACATCTCCGTACCTTCACCAGCGGCTCCTGGTTGTGGGGAGGGCAAGCGACGCCTCCGTCTAATTCATTGCCAGTGCTGTGGAGAGGAGAGGAATGGAAAACAGGATTAAATAAGGTACTGGAGGGGCGGGACACTGCTGGAGTGCTCCATTTACAATTTTTTTTTTTTTTCTTATGCCAGCCCACTTTATTTTCGAAGGCGTGCAGAGAGGGATCCAGATTTAAATTCACAAACAACTATCTCTTAAATGCAGCCTGGGTTCTCTATCTGAGTAGCATGTCATTGATTCAATCTGAATTTCTAAATGCATGGAAGACTGCCAAAGTAGTTCCAATATATTAATCAGGGGGAAAATGAGCAAATAGGAAATTATAGACCTATCTCCCTTCTACTGGTGGTTGCTAAGATTTTCGAGGGTTTGGTTGCTAAGCAGGTTCAAAGGTTTTTCGAGTCAGAGAAAATCTTAAATAAATTTCAATCTGGCTTTCGATCAGCACATGGCACGACCTCTGCATTATTGCAGGTTACAAATTCCCTAGCTGTAAGCCTGGACAGGGGTTTATCTGTGGGGGCAATATATGTAGATCTATGTAAGGCATTTGACACCCTGAACCACAATATTCTCCTGTCCAGGCTTCGGTATATGGGTTTATCAGATCAGGTAATGGAATGGTTTAAATCATACCTATTCGATAGAGGCCAGTTTGTGCCCGCCCCCTCCCACCTTGGACTTCCCCCCAACTCCTCTGCATCCACCACCTACCAACACCCCCACTCCCTCTACCCTCCCGGGCCAATCCTGGACCCACCTCTTCCTTGCCATACCTACCCTCCATGCCTTACACATCCCCTGCACCCCTACTAGCAGGACCTCACATTGGCACCACACTAAGGGTCCTTGTCACTGCCATCCCCTAATTAGATTAATCACTCTGCTCTTACTGCTTTCAGGAATATACACTAAACTCTGGACCTATGCCAACTAGCCCTCCCATACCCCACTCTGGAGCCGGTCTCCGCATTGCATCACTGAACATATACAGCCTTCTAAGAATCCAACACTCCTGTGCTGGGTTGTACAACACCAACCCGATATTATTGCATTAGTAGAGACCTGGCTCTCCAAAACAACCCCTGACTCCGTTATTTCCCTCCCTGGATACACCCTGTTCAGGGAAGACCGAGTTGGTAAACGTAGTGGTGGGTGTGCAATCTACATGCAGGACACCCTTATAAGCCATGCACTCCCTGCCCCCAAGCTTGACTATGGTGCCAAGCCCTCACTCTAAAAATTACCCCTGACCCAGCCAGGGGCCCACTCTTCCTCACAGTCTCCTACATACACTCGAGGAACCAGAACCCAGCAGTCCAGTCTCTCATTGACTACCCCACCTCCCTACCACACAAAGCCGAGCAACTCATCCTAGGTGACCTTAATATCAGTTGGTTTGGTACCACTGCCTCCCATACCAGGGACTCCTTCGCTGCCCTGGACATGTCCCAGTTAGTCACCAGCCCATTACATTCAACTGGATAAGTGGCTCCAGCACCCTCCTAGATGTAATACTATAAAACCACCCTCATAAAATCCGGGATATCAATGTCCTCCTGACTCACTTAGTGATCACCACCTGTCCTCTGTCTCTGATCATCCTCCATACTGAAATCTGTGTCCCAGGCTATCTTGCGCTGGCACCTATGCCCTGGGGGTCTCAGAAAGTTAAATTGCATCTAGCACAGCTGGACTGGTCCACCATCTGTCATGCCCCTGATACTGACTCTGCCTTGACCTCTTCACCAATGCCATCAGCAAGACCTGTGACCTTTTGCCCCCACACCAGAAGCCATGCTAAAAAAAAATGCTGCATGGATATCCCCATCCCTTATCCAAAAACTTAAGCACAAGGATAATCTTGGCACATCGCTATCGAATCAGGCAAGTTGGCTGATAGACAAGCCTACAATGCAGCATGTAATCAGTAAACCTGGGCCATTAGATGGGCCAAAGCAGAGCACTATCAGTCCACCGTGATCCACCTCGGGTTCCGCCTGACTTTCTGGGACAGCATGAAAGAGCTTAATGGGAAGACCTGCCCCCCACCATCCCAGTCTCCATCAATGGCACTGTTACTACAGACACAACTCTCATAGCTGATTGCCTCAATATAGAACAATTGATAAAAACAATTACTAGAACTATGGGGGTCTTTTATCAGATTAGACAATGCACAACATATGCAATTAGAAACCATTTGATAAATACTGTTATGATCCTCTTGTTAGATTATGGGGATTTGATATATATGGGGGCTATCTTAACTTTATTGGGGAAATTAGAAACTGTATATAATAAAACGGCATGTTACATTACAATGGTACCAAAAATGACGTATAGGGAGGATTTATACCACAAGCCAGGTTGGTACACGCTTGGTGATAGGAGGTCCTTACATGTATTATTATATATGGAAAAATGTTTTTCTGACAAAGTACCAAGATATATTACAGAATGTCTACAGGAAAGAATGATGAAACTGAGCCTTAGATCAGCAAGAGGAATAGAATATGTGTCACCAAAGTCTAATACTAATTTGGGTAGAGGTCATTTTTTTCATAAAGGACCCTCTCTTTGAAATCTATTACCAGCAGAGATCAGAATAAAAAATGGTAAAAGAAGGGTGGGAAAAATTAAGAGTTGGTTTGGGACAAAGAAGATAAAGGGACTCTAATAATAAACAAGATATTATATTAGTTTGGTGCAGGAGAAATGTATTTATTTATTTTATATTTATTTATTTAATTAATTTTGTGACGGGTAGGCCCACTAGGCCTCGAAGGTCCCTTTTCAGGGCTACCCGGATAACAATACATCTCTAATACAGCAGTAAGTCATGGTTACAGTATTATACGGGCATAGTTTTGCAGTTTGCTTACATGGTTATCATCATGATACAGTCTTAATTACAATGGTGCTAGACCTAGTGTTAAGCATGGTAAGTTGTTGAAAAGTTTTTGTAGGAGAGAGATTCCCATGCCAGGGATGGTGGTTGGGGTTTTAGGGAACCTGGGCAACCTGGTTGTTGGGAGAGGTTTTTCCACACTACTTTTTTGGAGCGGAGGGTAGTGGTAGCGGAGGTGGTTATGTGTCAGGCAGAGGCACATGCTCGTAGCACTCGTATGTGCTTTTAGTCTGGTGCAGAAGTTTAGTGATATTATTATCATTATTATTATTATGATTAATAATATGATGTATGTAGGTATGTATAGTTATTGTCAGTTAACACTTTTGTATAACTGATGTAAGTTGAAATATTTTTATATTTAGATATTCAAAATATATGTTAAATTGTAATCAATGCATGTGAAATTTTATGGATCTCACTGGAAATGAGTTTCGACTCAGTTGAGCTGCCAATTCATTATTTATAATGAATAAAATGTTTACTACTACTACTACTACTATTTATTAAAAATATAATCTACTAGCTTTAAATTGGTCACCTCTAAGTCAATTTGGCTATTTAATTGCTAGTAATCATAGGTTTGTTTAGCTGAAATATGACCCATTTCATCTATAGGTATGTGCAGGAAGTTTGTCAAGAGATCTTTAATTGCTTTAGTTAATGTATAGTCATCTCCATTACTTATAGATCTCATTCCAGCCAAACTCAATATCACAGAACCACTTTGAATGTCCCTGTTCCCATTCATATCTCTGTTAAGTAGTGTTCTATTAGGAAAAGTCAAAGTCAATTTTTCTCCTGTATTAACCAGCTATTTACCCACACAGAATTGGCCAACCTTGGTGAGACAAACAGTATGTCAATCAGTGTAGCTGCTGGAATAGGAATGTTCTTGATTTCAGCAATGTCAACCTCTGTTAGTTGAATATCTAGTTCATTGCTTAAGTATTCCAGCAGTTGAGTTTCAAAATTACAGGAGTCAAAATTCCCCCAGTTCAAAGAGCCATATATTCTTTTTTTGAAACTTCAAAGTGTATTATTCAGACAAGTCATATTACAGTACTTGAGACAGATAAGGTATGATTTCATCAATTAGTAATTATTACAAGTAATAATAGCACCATATTCTTTTTTTTTGTTTTTCAGATCTTGTACCTCCAGGGATTTAGTTGGGGAGGAAGCTACACCCATCCATTTCCTAAGAACCTGAGAGATGTGACAATCCATTATACTTAGCTATCATATATAAGGCATTGAGTCCAGTACCTGTCTTTGTCTAGTTCATAAGTCCTCTGGTTGAAAAGGACAGGAGAACTTTTTGCTAAACATATAAAAGAACAAGAAAACAGAAGGGAGAGACGCCCCAAACATTGTGCATGGTTAATTCCTACAAAACCTCTGAATTTAGATGAAACATGGTATTTGAGTTTCACATATTATGATAATAAACATGAATAAAATACTTTTCCTTGCTGGTCTGCATTCATTAATCTCTTATTAGTAATGTATATTTTGCTAAAAGGGAGAAAATTACAGTATGAGTTTTGTCACTGGGCAAAGGCCTGCTGTGATAGGATTGAGGTACCTTCCACTTCTTCTATTAAATTCATAAATGGGAGCTAGACGGCATTGAACCTATCCCCTTGGAGGTGAATTTCAGTCATGATCCTTTCTACCCTTGAAATTTCTTTCAATATGTTTGTCCAGTCTGACAGTATCGGGGGGGGGGGGGATGCGGAGTCAACAAGCATTTAGTTATTGCTTTACATGCAGCTGCAAGGTTATGTAACCTGTCCTTCTCTGTTTGTAATAT